>JARDYJ010000004.1:5564889-6907389 GCA_029215755.1 Spea hammondii
CAGTAATATAACCCCCAGCGCTGTATACAGTAATAACCCCCAGCGCTGTATACAGTAATAACCCCCAGCACTGTATACAGTAATATAACCCCCCAGCACTGTATACAGTAATATAACCCCCAGCGCTGTATACAGTAATATAACCCTGAGCACTGTATACAGTAATATAACCCCCAGCGCTGTATACAGTAATATAACCCCCAGCGCTGTATACAGTAATAACCCCCAGCGCTGTATACAGTAATATAACCCCCAGCGCTGTATACAGTAATAACCCCCAGCGCTGTATACAGTAATAACCCCCAGCACTGTATACAGTAATATAACCCCCCAGCACTGTATACAGTAATATAACCCCCAGCGCTGTATACAGTAATATAACCCTGAGCACTGTATACAGTAATAACCCCCAGCGCTGTATACAGTAAGGTTAAAAAAGCCATTGTTATAATTCATGTGATATTTTGGGTGAATTTCCCAGCTCAGACACCACACTGAGCTGATGCTTTATGACAATGCTAATCAAGTCCCTTATTCCATAGACTTTCGTTCATTAGGGTGTCCAACTGGGTGATTAAGACTGAGCCATTCCGTTTACCACAGGCAGTATGATGAGGTGTCAGGGTGTATGTCTAGTAAGGGAGAACTCTTACAAATACATAGCAGCCTGACATTGTTTTTCCGTGGGGGTAGCACATAAAAAATTCTGAAATGTATCATACAAATAAAAAATGTTATTTTTTATGATTGTGGCTTATCTTTAAAAATGGTCCTTTTAGTATTTAAAATGCAAAAATTTAGGAAATAAAAAAAACTGGAATATAGAAGGGAGATTTGAGTTATTGTTCATTTTTAAGGAAACTTTTTCACTAAATCAAAATGGTTTTTACTTTTTGGAAAATATTGTATTTATAATTACATACAGCAGAAAACAACCATTTTTCCCTTTATGAATCATTTTTACTTTTTAATGATTTAGGATGGCTTGATGCACACCCCAAACTTTCTTGAATTCATTCACTCCCTTTTGTACCATTTCTACTGGAAGTCTATCCCCGGTATCCACTACACTTCCTGTAAAGATTTGTTTTACTGTTACTCCTCTTTACTGCCTGCTTAAAGTATTGGAAATAATACCTAATTCCCTTTTTCTGTATGAAAAATAAGAAGTATTTTTCTCTCCTTCACTTTCTAGCACCCGGCACGTGTGGAGTTGTTAGTAACCGTAGAACGGAGAGATTTCATCCTGTCTTTACGGAGAAACCAGTGAGTATGAGTGACGCTCGAATAAGTAGCCGAAATGGAACGAAGCCGACATCTAAGAGCATCACTGAGACACATGTAGTTTGTTTCATTATTTAACTTAATTATAAAACTAAATTAAATTATGTATATATATATATATATATATATATATATATATATATATATATATATATATATATATATATATGTATAACATGGAACGGCAATGCATTCAAAACCAATGAAGGAAGCACAGAAAGGATCCAGTCATAATGTGAATTTCACCTTTTCATTGTTACTTTAGACAGCCTTGTGGCTATGTGTGGAACTGCAAGGGAAATAAATTGGACAAACCTTCCCGTCCTCGTATCAATCCTACTGCGATACACCCTGAAAAAAAAGGGAAATCAGAGGGGTAGAGGAATTTGGGGTCCAAAGAGGGGCTGTAATTACTGAACAGGGTGCAATTAGAATCTGTGGGATATCATGGTGCCGTATAAATACATATTATTATTATTATATTTGAAATAACAGCCTCTAATTCCCTTTTCTCTGTAAATAAAATCATCTGTGGGATATATGAATATAATAATAATAATAACAATAATAATAATAACAATAATAATAATAATAACAATAATAATAATAATAATAATAATAATAACAATAATAATAATAACAATTATAATAATAATAATAATAACAATAATAATAATAACAATAACAATAATAATAATAACAATAATAATAATAATAATAATAACAATAATAATAATAATAGTAACAATAATAATAATAGTAACAATAATAATAATAATAATAAATGTCCCCAGCACTATGTGATTTTTCCATAGTTAGCTTCCCCCAAAGATTGTATCTAGTTGTTCACCCCTCTCTCTTCTCTCTCTCTCTTCTCTCTCTCATTCACTCACTCTCTGTCTCTCATTCACTCACTCTCTGTCTGTCTGTCTGATTGCTTTTTCCTTTCCCGGATATTCCTTTCCTGTTTTCAGTTTTACTTGTCTGTTATTTTTTTTTCCATAAATTGATTTAAGTGATTTCAGGTTCACTTTAAGCCGCTTCCAGTCCCATCGGGTAAATGTATTGCACGGTGTGTTATTTCCGTCCCATTACATCATACGCCATAAAACCCTCCCGGCGTTGGCTGTCCTAGAATTGCATTGCTCTGCTGTATCCACCCGGCAGTCGAGGGGTTAAACCCTGGCCAGCATCACGGCCCCCGGCGATCCGTTACCTGCAGCCTATAGGAATTCCAATAATTAGCGTTGGTCATTCCACGCTTCCTCCAGTTTGACCTGATGTGGCTTTTCTGTGCCCTTGTCTGCCACGAGAGATGAGCTCATCGCTGTGACATCACAGGGTCTGTTTGCCGTGACCTTTCTCATAATGATCTAATTGTGTGATAGATTCTGCAGTCTGTGCATTAGGGGCTCTTAGCCAGACCCCCCCCCCCCTTTCTCTTAAAGCTTAATGCTTTTAGCTTAATGAAACCTTTCCGCCGAGTCCGACCCCCCCTGCTCCGAAACAGAGACGGACTATGGTTTCTCAGAACAGGCTCTTTAAAGACATTAGTAATCCGAGGCTTCCTCGGCGGCAGCGCATGCACTTCCGACAGCGTAAAGAGGGTGACATGCTGGCGAAGGGCTGAATGAGACAGGGAGGGGACATAAAGAATGACATTTCTGAGGACATCACGGGGCTTGATTAAGGTGAATGGTAACCTCCCCCAGTCCCGACCATGTACAATTTCATGCTATATCTAGCTGGTATTCAGCATCTAAGCTCTATAGCATGGACAGTCGCCATTCAGAAGCCAGGTGCCTCTTTTTCCTCCCCTGATGTCCAACTTCCATGACCTATAGATCCTTTTTCTTAGTGAGGGTTCTATCAAAGCGTTCTACAGCCCTAAAAGTCAAAGTACTTGTATCGAAACATTTAGAAAATGGGTTTATAAGTCAAAAATACAACGGTTTTCCAAATCCCTTACATTCAGAGACATCACAAAGTCATACAGAACGTCTTGGTAAACCCCTCCTATTCGCCACCCCTGTGGGGGGGCAACAATAAACCTAAGGTTGTTCTTTCTAGACTTTGCAGGGAATCCATAATTGATTTGATGCCTACGACGTATGGGAGAAGCTACCTATAGATCAGAAGGCATTGTATAATCTATAGGTGACAGGTCCTATGCAAATGCCCCCCCCCCCCAGCCTGGTTCTACACAATCAGATCAGCTTTTTTTGTGGTGGGATTGTGTGGTGAGCGATATTGTGCTCTTATCTTCAGAAGAACTTGATCATAGTTCGTCACACGGTGTGTTCTGAAAATGAATTAATTGTTTCTCTTGTCCTCCTTATAGGCAACTCATTAATCCAAACTACAGCGAAACCCATTATGGCCTTACTGATGCTCCGATTATTAGGACTCCAAACATGACGGTATGTAGAAACAATGGTGGTCACCGACTGGTGTTAGATACAGTTTATTTAACAATGCTGTGTCAAGGATACACGGTGAACGTGTGACATCACACCTGATCCACCTAAAACCCCACGTAAAGGTATAATTGTGTTTTTAGAAGGTTCCGTGGCTTCTGACAACGTCTTGTTGAGTGCAGAAGTGCTGGACTGCTCTGATCCTACTCCTACACGCAAGGTCCATGAGGTCCATTCTACAAGGGCCAAGGTTGTTCTAAATATACAACCAGAATGAACAATTCTATTCCTTGGTATTGACTGTTACATTTAAAAGGATGACTTGGACCTTTTTGTGTGGTTAGGGGAGGACTCATGGAAGCTGTCCAAGTTGGAGGAACCTTGGAGGAACCCAACTGAGTTCCAGAGTCGAGTTTTTTTTGCCCCAAGTTGGAAGTTACTCTTCTAACTCTAGCAAATTTCCATTATAGCCCATAGGTTTAGCGCAACCGGAACTGGAAATGTAAAAAAATATAGGTCCACTTATTCCAAATCGTGATGGAACCAGCGGCAGACGTCCTCCAAATCTGTCTAGCTTGACCGAGCTAAAATTTCCTTTGCAATTCTAAGTAACTCTCATCGGTTCTTCAACCGACGCGCATTAAACATTTAACATTAAACATTTCTGCAGTGTAGCTAAAAAGCCGGATGTCCTGGATCATCTCTGGTTTATTTATACCCCCGGCTTTGTGTCATGATGTTGATTTCTCTGCCCACAATAAACACACCGGCTCCCGGTTAGATCCCTGCAGCTTGGATCTGTAATCTCCGTTTGTGATCTCAAACATACTTGTTTCTCGTTTAAGGGAAGATTATGAAACAAGAAACCCCGAAATAGAACGGATAGACGGGATAATGTATAAAGTTATTACACGCTGTTATGAGTTGGTTATTCCTTTGCATTTAAAAATGCATTTGATGGATCATTAATTATCTTGAAAGAAAAACTCCAGCTAGCCATTGTCTATAATGTCAGCTAGTATTCTTTAGGACATTATTCCTCGCTTGCTCATAAGTCAAAAGCCCCATATATTTTACTTTATGTACTTTTGCAAGTAAAACTGCCTCCCAGCAGAGGTGGTAAGAGGCTGATAACGGGAATTTAAACATGCATGGGATATACGGGTCAAATGGGTCTTATCTGTTGTGATCAGCGTCGTTTATCGACCTCTGGCCTTAAAGTGGCAGGGATCATTTTCTGAGCAAGAGGCAGAACCAGGAAAACACCTTAGAGATATTATAGAGTATCCGGTTTATATACAATATTCCAAAGTGAGAGGTGTTATATATATATATATATAAAGTACAATGTGGGAGCATATAAGGCAGATTTTCATATTATTATTATTATTATATTATTATTATTATTATTTTTATTATCATTCTTAGCCAATAATTGGAAGACGATCATATTTAAATCACTTCTTATTACTCCGGACTTTTCTCCGGTTAATAAAGTTTATATTTCTCTTCTGCATATCGATATATATCGTGGCATATTTTGTAAGAACGGTCGAGATCAGCCACTGATATTAATACATTTCATGTCACCCAAGCCTCTGGCCAAACGAAATCCATACAGACCCTTTCTTTGTGCGTCACTCAGCACCCTAACATACTTTAAAGTGATCTCTCTTCTGTGCACATGGGATGAAAGGGTTAAATCTTACCCAGTGAGATCATCCTTTTTACCCTCCAGGCATTAAGATGGGGGGGGGGAGTGGGAAAGAGGATATGAGGGTATATCAGTAAGAATGTCTAGGAGAATCCGCACAATGTTCTCTTTCTGGATTTGAGATGGGAAGACCCCCTTTCTTTAGACTCGCAGGGAACACCAGAATTTTGGGGGCAGTGGCCATCAAAGCTTGCAATTCATCAGCCTGGAGATAAGCCATGCCGGGCTGTGTCATCCGGAGCAGCTTGTGCATCGAAGGATGATGATGATGATCAACAGTATCTTACCGTCTGATGAATAGGATCAATGGAATAACATAAGGAGATGCCTTCACTATCACACGAGATAGAGAAGAACGTTTCACTAATGATCTGTGTGTTACTCACATGAGATTCCAAGTCTAGAACTTTTCTGTAAGCAATAAAGTTCTAAAGGTACCGTCATAGAAAGACACGGTATGGTTGCTTAAATTGCACGGTCAGATATGAAGGGTTTATAAATTATTATTATTTATTTATATTATTATTATTATATCTTTTATGTTTACAGCACCAACAATTTACGCAGCGCTTCTTATAGTCCATACTCAAACTAGAATTAACAGACTAAGACGAACGGATACATTAGGTAAATGGGGCTCTGTTCGCAAGAACGTAACAACCCATGACCCTTGTGTTGACCAAAGTTGGAGGTTGCGACGCTCCTCCTGGATTGTTTGAATTGGAATGTTTTGTTAAATGATAGCTAAATACACCCATCGGTTGAATTCAATTAATGGTTTTCCCCAATAATTATAGCGAGATGTTCTTCCATTTTTAGGAACATTGTTACTACCACGGAGATGTTCGTGGTGAGGTAGACTCCAGCGCTGTGATAAGCACCTGCTCAGGTATAAGGTGAGGAGGTACTTTACTGCCCTACTGGATGTCATGTTATCCACAACGATATAATTAGATACCGATAACTGTCTTTGTATCTATTAAACCTAAGACTAGGTCATCTGGTGTCTGATGACACGATGGGTGGTTGTTACTCAATGTTAAAGTGCCCATAGTCTCATAATAGACCTAATGCCCCTGACATCCCAGTGGAGAGAGAGCTGGTATATTTCTTGCACGGGGTATCTATTCCTTGTTTTGTGTCCACAGAGGACTCATAACATTAAGTGCCAATCAAAGCTACGTTGTGGAGCCGCTGCCAGGAGAGGATGGAAGCCACATCATCTACAAGGCTGAACTTCTGGATCTCGGGGAAATGAGATGTGGGCATCCAGCTCCTGGAGTCGTAAACTTCTCTCCGCTTACCAGTCATGCCGGGGAACATCATCAAAGGGCAAGTCCCCCTTCATTCGTTCCATATTCACAAACCCATGGTATCTGGTTTATTCCATCAACCCAAGAGTCAGTGCACAAGATATGGAGAATGCACCACTTTGGCTAATGCTCTTCAATGAGTTGAAGGAATCTGATATGAAATTGTGGTCTGGATCAACACAGATAGGCTGAGATGTGATTGGTGACGAAATTAACCATGGCTGTCTTTATTAATTTTTTTAAATTGAGCAATTTTTTAACCCCCTAAAGACAATGGGTTGCCCTAAACCAATTAAGGACAATGCATTGTGAGCCCGTACATGTATGAGCTTTGTCATGAACTAAGTTGATTACATGAGTTCCCAGAAATTACAGAAAATGGTATCCCTTCATGCTATTAATATGTCTAATATGTGCTTTTCATAAATATATGTATACATTTGGAAAATGCAGTTAAAATAAGAAATTAGTGCAATTCGCTAGAGAAGAAGCTGCTTTTTCAGTCCAAAATCCCTGATTTTTTTTTAGTATCAGCTGTAACGCTTCAGAACTGGAAGTTCTGCTATCGGATAAAAAGAAAAAACACTTCCTAAAATTAGTTTTTGGGATTATCCTGTTTTATCCTTAGCTTGCCTTTTAATCTTCTTGTTTGAGAATTCCATCCACACCACATCCTCCAGGTGACAGAAGCATCTGGTGACGCTGTACAGATGTCTCGAAATCATCAATAAAATGGCCATCAAAGTTGTATATTTTGGAACCGAGCTAACATCTGTCCTTCGCACTCCAGTGTAGGCGGTTTCTGATTAAAATGTGATCTGTATTACAACATTTTTCAAAGAAACCATCTGCAGATACAGTTTCACCTCATCAAGGATCTATGGTCAGTGTCCCTCTCAACGCTGGTTCTCCCTCACAGTGAAATGTAATCAAGACTTGGATGTACATCAAGTGAGCTTTGGTCTCTGTTTCTGTTAAAGAGGAGACTTCAGTATTGGGTTTACCTTGAACAGAACTACATATACAATCATTATGATAGCAAGAGAGTAACACCCTCAGACGGGGCAACTAAGGAATTGTCCTCTTGTGTGCGTTCCGCAGGTGAAGAGAGAGGATCCAGAAGGGGACAGATGCGTGGAGCTTTACCTAGTCGCTGACTATGCAGAGGTAACGTTTTGGGATTAAGGAATCTAACGGTCTAATGTTAATTCCGGGTTAGTGCACTCCAGATTCAATTATCTCTCTAGACTAAAAGTCTTTCCCAAAAGACATACTAAGATGACGAAGAAGATGTGTGGCTTGGGCAAAAATACAATCTGTTATTGAATACCCATCTTTGGGTATCTCTTATATTTTCAGACCATTCCCATTACATAACCAAAGCATTGGTGGCCATTACAAGGAGCCAGTGAGATCCATACTTTCTAGATGTCTCGGTATGGTGGCCAAGACTGAGGGAACCACAATATGACATCTTGTCAAAAAGCCCTTGCCCATTGAGCATGGATGGCTTGGCGGGTCCCAACCCACACCATTCAATGATGATGGTCCGAGAAACCGAACAAAAAGGTTGTTGGGAAACATGTTTAGCCTATTGTGGCAAACGCCTGTCATTTGCACTTCAACTAGTGGTATCGGGGGCAGAAACTTGTATTGTTATGAAGGATTCATAGTAATTCATATGGAGAAGAGAAGTTATAATTGATGGAAATGTTACCTCTTTGAAGAAACAAATGTTACCACATCATGTTACGATGTTGGGACAATATTTTCGTGTTGTAATTGGGAGTTTTGTGCCATGTTTGGAAATTCTGTATCATTCCGCTTAGTTTCAGAAACATAATTCTGATCTGGAGCAGACTCAACGGAAAATGCTGGAGGTCACCAATTATATTGATAAGGTGAGGCTGAGCGTTGAGTCAGTGGTGTGACGGTAACATTTGGTCCACATGCCACCAGATGAATAGAATTGCAGCCACCAACACTGGCTTTATCTTTTAAATGTTGTTGGAGGACCATAAACTCCTGACTTGGCTGGCAGTCCTCATGACCCATGTTTCGGCATGGAATTTAATATCTTTCTGTGAGTCCTCTCATTCTTCCCCCTGTAGTTCTACAGGTCACTGAACATTCGCATAGCACTTGTGGGTCTGGAGATCTGGTCTAATGGAGACAAGTGCAACGTTTCTGAGAATCCATACAGCACCCTACGTGCCTTCCTGTCGTGGAGAAGAAAACTTCTGAAACAAATCCCTCATGACAACGCTCAACTAATAACGTGAGAACAATTCTCTTTTTTTATTGAGGTTGCTGTAGAAGCTGTCCCCTTGACTCTTTGGCTCTGTTGCCGTCTTTCTCTCCCGTAGGGGACGCGCCTTTCAAGGGACGACCATCGGACTGGCACCTCTACAGGCCATGTGTTCCTCATATCAGTCTGGTGGAGTCAACATGGTGAGATGAATTCTAGGATGATGGGTTTTATTTTTGGGTAAATGGGTAATAAAAGGTGTATTCCAGGTGCCCATAGGTACCTTTTCTTAGCCAATAGGCCAAAAATCTCAGATTGGACTGTTTTTAATTTTGGATTTGCAATTCCAGGATCATTCTGATAATGCGATTGGTGTGGCAGCCACAATGGCCCATGAAATCGGCCATAACTTTGGGATGAGCCACGACGCTGCCGGTTGCTGTACAGCTAGACCAGAGGATGGGGGGTGCATTATGGCCGCTGCTACCGGGTGAGCCCTGGTGATCTACAGCAATCTTCCATTTCATTAAAAGAGACACGACAAAGAAAAAAAACAAAACAATGTGATCCAGCCGAGCTTTAATTCTGGTTTAAGATCCCCTAAACAATTTTACGAATTAAGTGATTTCTTATCAGTACAGCACGGCTTACATCCTCTTCCTGGTGTGCGTCTTCTGGATGCAAATCCCCATGCCCCCTTTTTCTCCCCTGATGTTCCTCTTTTCTAGGAGTTCAGAATGTTTGTTGGGTATGAGGGTATTGCAGGGTTCTGCAGCCCTAAAAGCCCCGATGATGTGTATATGAACAGCAGAAAGTATCTTTACAAGTTATCGTGTGTCGGTTAAGTACATTGGTTATAATTCCTTATACTAAGAGTTTTCTGCGCGTTGTACCCAGACACCCGTTCCCCAAGACATTCAATGCGTGTAACCGACGGGAGTTGAATCTGTTTCTCCGCTCCGGCGGCGGCATGTGTCTCGGCAACACGCCCGACACCAAGACTCTGTATGGGGGTGTGAGGTGCGGAAATGGATTCCTGGAAGAAGGGGAGCAGTGTGACTGCGGGGACCTTGAGGTGAGGCATGGTATAGGGGTGTTTGGAGCAGAATATGGAAGCATGGGAGCAGACTACGTGACGTTTCATGTTTTTCGTTCCCTATTGACCTCATATTTGTCTTTTGTCCTTTTTTAGCAATGCAATAACCCCTGCTGTAACGCTACAACCTGCACCCTGACGCCCGGGGCTGATTGCGCGCATGGGACCTGCTGCCATCAATGCAAAGTGAGGAGTGGATACATATTATTGAACAATAGTAATAATTATTACCTAAGCTCGTCATCAGTAATCTAAATACACCAAATAACTTTCTACTAGCCACATTTTATGGCAACTAAAAGTTGCCATTGGCCTTCAGTAACCATCTGTGTGTTTCTATGTTCACCCGAGGGCCTGTCAAGGAAAGCCAATGGCTACATGAAAAAAGTCACTCCGTATTTAGGAAAATAAATTGTCCCTTGGCACAGGAATGCTAACCCTGGTGTATTTCACTCCTGCCCAGCTAAGGCCACCAGGGTTTCCATGCCGGAAGCCATCCCGACCCTGTGACCTCCCTGAGTTCTGCACCGGACGATCTGCGGTCTGTCCCCAAAATTCCTTCCAGCTGGATGGGACGTCCTGCCACGGAGGACAAGCTTTCTGCTACAACGGGAGGTGCCTTACCCACCAAGAACAGTGCCGTCAGCTCTGGGGAAAAGGTGAGACAACCTAAAATGTAGATTTTACTATCACAGCAGGCTACGTGTATCATGACAAGATGGGTCAAGGGGGATACCATTTACTGGGCCAGCGTAAAAAAAAAAAGGAAGATACTCGTAAGCCTCAGGGACCTCCGAAGAAGATAACTTGAGGTCCTGAAAGCTTCTAAGTGTATATTTTTGGCCCAATATCAGTCGGTATCAGTTTCAACCAAAGACTCCATCTTCTCTTGGACCAATACGCCTTTGGCCATTTTCTTTGCCTATCATTATTCCATAATGTCATTTATGTTTCCTCTATATTAAAAATATCCTTTTTGTGCGTTTTAGGTGCACGCTCTGCACCGGATACGTGCTATCAAATGATCAATGCTGCCGGAGACCAGTATGGGAATTGTGGACGAGACTTGAGCGGGGAATATCGGAAGTGCGAAGCCAAGTGAGTCATCCAAGCCCCTAATTAGTGTTTTTTTTTCTCATTATTAGGATGTCTTAGTTATTATTGTTAGCTTCATTTATTGTTTAACCCCTTAATGACAAAGCCCGTACATGTATGGGCTCAAAATGCATTGTTTTCAATGGGTTTAGGGACCGCCCATTCTCCATAACTGGATTTATGAAGGATGTATTTCAAAGGAGGAGAAAGGCCAGAAAAAAAGAGATAATTGTCCAAAACTAGAAGATCAGAGACGTAGGTGTTATGTAAATACTTACTTCTTCCATGAGAGGGTGGAAGACATTCATAGATTGAATTTAAGCATAAATAAGATAAGTAGAAAGAATATAAGACAAAGACCAAAGACCAAGTAGGTTTGAGGTCTCACAATAGGTATAAAAAGGGGACTTTCTATGGTTTCTATAGGTATGGGATAAAAACCATTTGGTTATTGGGATTAAATGAATCGGTTTCATATATATATATATGGGGTTTAGACAGACATCATCATTAGACTGCTCCCTTATTTTCAGAGATGCCAGGTGTGGGAAGGTCCAGTGTCAGACTTCAGCCGCAAAGCCGCTTGAGAACAACGCTGTGGCAATAGACACGACGATCACTATGGACGGCCGGCAGGTGCTGTGCCGAGGGACCCATTTTTACAGGGCTTCTGAGGAAGAAGACACAATGGATCCAGGACTTGTGCTCACTGGAACTAAATGTGGAGAGAACCAAGTAAGATCTGCACCTATTACAACATAATGTAATCTCAAGTGCTTCCTTATTGTGTTCCTTTGGAACATTAGGGGTCATTATGGGCTTGATTCGGACCTTTTTTTATTCTTGGGGTCCTTGTGGTAATAATAGCTTGTGCCTCCATACAGATTTGCTTCGATGGGCAGTGCAGAAACACGTCTTTCCTGCAAGCCGATGAGTGTGCCAAAAAATGCCACGGCAACGGGGTAAGGTTTTCTATAAAAAGGGGTAGGAAACAAGCAGCTCTTAAGTCCCACTACAACTCCTATGATCCACCGCAAGCTTTTACATCACATGACCATTTTTATGTCTCTTCTCGTAACTTGATTCCCAGGTTTGCAACAATAACCAAAACTGTCACTGTTTCCCTGGCTGGCAACCCCCGTACTGTAACCAAACGGGTAATGGCGGCAGCATGGACAGCGGCCCTGTCCCTGCAGAAAGTAAGGTCACCGGGCTTCGGCTGCATGGGTGGATATGGTCATCGGATGCCACAAAATCAACACTGACACACATTGTCTTAATGTCTCTCGCCAGGACCAGTGGCTGTGGCTCTATGGACATTCCTGACCGTAGCATTACTGGCCGGGATGGCCTTCTCCGTGTCCATATATCGCTACAAACACAGGGCCAAACATAGATCGACCAAGTCTGATTGGCCACCTGCCACAGGATCGTTGTCCAAAAGGTATGTGTGGACCTCTCAATGCAGACTTAGATGGGCCGAATGGTTCTTATCCGCCATAAAATTCTATGATGGAACTTATTATCTGGAAGCATTGGTGGGTTTTAGCTTTTCTAGAGAAACACGGAAGGTCTCCCATTTTTGCCGTAAAAAAAAGCAACCACTTGCTCATCCATAACAATGTTATTCATGGTAACCGCTGTAGATAATTTGAATGTTTCCATTTACAGTGATAGTCAAGAAAAACCCAACTTGGACTCTTTTTACAGACAGAGACCTCAAGAGCAGAGTGTAAGTTTCCGAGGCGGTTGCGGTGCTGTTGGTGACGGTGGTGGGGCGGTTGAGGACACGGCTGTACTTCAAAGGTTCCTCGATGATTATGATGCTAGAATGTTGTAGAAAGTGTCAGCAGCAAACCAAATTGAAACTAGAAAATAGTTTATTTTTCCTTATTTGTTCAAAGCACATATTGAGGTCAGTGCTGTGAAGACAAAGAAAAGGTGCTGGTGTCCAGTAAGGGCCACTAGATACCCCAGTCTTCGTCTTCAGGGGTTGTACTCCATGAAGGGAAAGACGACTCCTTTCTTCCCTCCACAGCCCCAAAGGGCTACATGGGGGGCAACTTTTGTTAGTCCTTCCCAAGGAGTCATCTGAGAGAAGGTGTAGCTCCCTCGCCAAAAAAAAAAGGGAAAATTCAAGGTATCCGGTCCCACAGGTGCCATTTTTGGTGATTAACAATTAAGAATATCACGAATGCCCTGTGCAACGAGAGGAACAAACATTTTATTGCCAAAAAGGCCCCAGTATTCAAAGTGCCAGAACCCGAATTAATTAGTAACAATGCACTAAAGTAACAACGTGAATTGCAAGGAGGTCGTTAGTACGCCGCACTGTTACGTGTGTAATTGTTACAAAGTCGCACTATAGAATAACTGTTTGTATGCGCAGTGTTCTAAGAGCCCCGTAATGTCGCACTACAACCTGAAAGAGGGATCGAGAACTTTGATCGTCCATCAGCCAAGACAGCCAGAAGGAGGAGCTACAAAGCCTGCCGGGCCAATCAGAATACCACCCCCTAGTAGACCAGCCCCGCCCCCTCCAGTACACCCCAAGGTATGCTGTTCCACTGATATAACCAGACGTATAAAATACGTCATATATGATATATTTATTATATCGAATACTATATAAATTATAAAAATAATCTAAGCAAAGATAGTTTTTTTGAAACGGAATTGTTTTTAGGACTTTTGAAGTAATAGAACGCCAAAGCTTAACGTTTAATGGTACAGTAAACTCCATGGCAAGTCTTGAAAACTGAGGGTTGATATGGGCACCATGGAAGGAGCGAGGCTGTATCACTGATTATCAGGATGCCTGTGAGGGACGAACTTGTTCTACATATCTTAAACTAATCCAGACTGTTTAGGAAACTAACAATAATTTTTTTGGGGGAAATGCAGATCTCTGACCCACCCCGGAGGGCACCACCTGTTCCCCCGAATAGGACCAGGCATGCCGCAGCTATACAGAAGATCTCATGAAGACAACATACAAAAAATTGAATTTAGGAGCTTGAATATCAGTGATAATATATTATATGACGGTCTAATGGTATATTTCCCTGTACATTATATATATATATATATATATATATATAGGTGCAATAGGAAATATAGTGCACTGAAAGGCAGTATGGGTTTGCCAGACTGGCCATCTAAAACTAGACACGTGACTT
This sequence comes from Spea hammondii, assembly GCA_029215755.1. NCBI lineage: Eukaryota > Metazoa > Chordata > Amphibia > Anura > Pelobatidae > Spea > Spea hammondii. The sequence goes on from JARDYJ010000004.1 coordinate 5,579,236, forward strand.
TGGGTTATCACCCTACGTCTCTATATTTAAACGGCTCTTATGGCAGCCCCCATCCAGGGTACAGTTTTATGGGAATATTTTAAAATATATTTCCGCCTTCTGTGTCTTCCTGGAGTTCTTAAAAAATATCAAACTCCTTAAAGACGAAACGAATAATGCTGCTTTTATACATTGTATGAAATGACCTTTTATTTTGTATACCGAGAGATATTCTGTGACCGAAGCTTTGATCAAATGATGCTAAATAACTTCAAAACGATCAGAAGGAGCCAAAGAACGTGAGGCTTGATTCAAGGAATCCAGTCCTGGTAATAGGTAGTCGCTGGTGGGTAGAACGCCACTCTGGCGTCCAACCCTGGCGAGCTTCTGCTGCAGGAAGAGCTAAGCTAGCCCTGTATAATGTATAGTTAAATCAGTGCAATTTCTCCAAAGCCTCCTTACCCTTGACTTATACATCATACATGGTCAGGTCAGCCCATTCATGGTGAATAGAGTTGAAACCAGAACTTTCCCTTTAGTGAACAAACCTCTACGTGTCACTTGGGACGCAGAGATTTGTAAGAAAACACAGATTTCAGAGTTTCAGGTCGGTTGGTAGATCATCTCTTCCTTCTGAAGGCACCATTAACGGTGAAAGCGTTGGCTATGTTCAGCTGCCACCTAATTACCGGATTTCTGGACAAGTTCTCTAAACCGTGGGTTTCCGCTACCCAACGCATCTCACGGGCCAAGTGCCCAAGTCACATCCAGTTGTCCATGACCACAAACATGTCGCATTCCACAGATCTGTACTCAGGGGGAAGCCTGGTCATATCAAGGAATAAGAATGTCCTTAACTTCTGAGCCTAGAACCCGTACGTGTGATCGCCTTAGAACCTGTGAGTAAATATGCATATAAGATGAAAAATGATTCAATGTTCCAAATAATAACTTTTTACACGCCTACTATATATATATAATGATACTTGAATAACTATCTCAAGGGATATTTCTATATTTTGTGTCGTATGCTAGTAACGCCGCCTCGCTTCAACCCTTTCAAGGGGTCACTAGGATTCCGGTGGTCAGGAATGACCATTGGAATTCCGATGATTCTAACGACCCTGTTCAGCCCCAGGGGCAACTTCTCCCTGGTTGTGCCTAAGGCCTTTGATTGTTGTGAGATGGGAGTGTTGGAAACAAAACAGAAAGGCTTCCTAAACATAAACAGTTCAATGAATTTTTTTTTGTTAGTTCTGTTCATATTTATTAATTTTAATAAATTTCATTTTTTTTTTTAAATAAATGTTGTTTCTTATTGTTGTTCGTGTTTTGCTTTTTATTAGTAAAATACAAGATTAATGTGATATATATTGCTTTTTTTATAAAATGTTTTTACTGAAAAAAATGATGGCTAATACAGCGAGGGGATTTAAACACGCATACGGCTCCTGAAGCCACGACGAGATCAACGACTGGGGAAACGAGCCGAACGGGTCCCGATCCGCAGCAAATCCTATGTTTTTAAGGGGAAGATGATCAGGAACCGTTTCATACGTGTGAGGATGTTAGTAACCCCAGGTGGGACGTGACGGATTATACAGAACTTCTAGAGGCACTTTTATTAACAGGAATCCCCGTACTTCATGTTGAGTGAACACCACCGTTCAAAGGTTCAGAGTCACTGAGAAAAGTCCTCGTTTTTGAAAGAAAAACAGATAACATGAAATGGATCAGAAATCCAGCGCAGACGGGGTTAATGTTGTAAATGTCTATTGTAGCTGGAAACAGCTGATTTTTAATGGAATCTCTTCATAGGCTTACAGTGGCCCTTTATCACTCCCATCACTCCTTTATAACTCCCATCACGCCTGTGTTCCAATGGCCCCTTTATCACTCCCATCACTCCTGTGTTCCAATGGCCCTTTATCACTCCCATGGTGATGGATTGTATGCCTTCCAGACGACTTCAGTCTCTTCTTCAGATTCAGTTGCGTTATAAATGCCTGACGTGGCTTAAATAGCTTGGAACGCAATTCAAATTCAAACATACAATAAAGAATAGTGTCCATTTTGCACAACATGATGCATGTATTTACATGTATACCAGTACATTTGTATATGTGTGCATGTATGTATATGTGCATGTGTGCATATAGGTATATGTAGGTGTATATATATATATATATATGTTTGTGTGTATGTATATATATATATATATATGTTTGTGTATATGTATATATATATATGTTTGTGTGTATGTATATATATGTTTGTGTGTATGTATGTGTATATATATATGTTTGTGTGTATGTATATGTATGTATATATGTTTGTGTGTATGTATATGTATGTATATGTTTGTGTGTATGTATATATATATATATATATATATGTGTGTATGTATATATATATATGTTTGTGTGTATGTATATATATATGTTTGTGTGTATGTATGTGTATGTATATATATGTATATGTAGGTATATATGTATATGTAGGTGTGTGTATAAGTACATGGATGTGTATTTGCTCTCCTTTCTATGTAAGCACCATGTGGTTATCTGTCTCTGGCGGATGCTCAGCGCCATCTAGTGTCCGCCGCGTGTAATGACAGCCTTGACAGGCCGCTTACTGCATGGAGGAAGCACACAGCCGGGAGACCGCGGCAGGACAAGCCGAGGCTGCGGCCCACTGTGACTCTATGGCCGAGGAAGACGCCCCGGCAAGCATCCTGGATGTGAGCTCGGAGTCATTTGACCCGCTCCTGGCTCTGTATTCCCAGCAAACCCGGCTGCCCTTCCCCGATATTCGCTGCTTTAATAACTTGGCGCAGTATGAGAGCTTTCTGCGCGGGGGAGGCCGTGGAAGCGCCCGGGCGACTGAGCGGCCCAAGAAGGGACGGAAGGGTAGACTGGCAACGGACCCGGAGCGCATAGAGAGGCTGAAGAAGTTGATGTTACCGGCGGAGGAAGGCGCACCGGTCAGAGTGCGGAAGAAGAAGGCCGTCAAAAATGTGCTGACCCGCATGGCCGGTGAGTAGGGAGGGGGCAGGAAGACCTAGGGGGGGGGGGGCGCAACTACGTAACTTACCGGGGAGATGTGAGAGAAGTTCGAGGGAGGGGCGCAGGTGAACCCGGAACAGGGGTGACAGACCCCAGATAGAGGGGTAACTTAGACTCCAGTGACAGACCCCAGTTAAAGGGGGTAACAGAGAGTGTGTGCGAGGGGGGGGTCTCGGGACGCGCAGTGTGTGCGAGGGGGGGTCTCGGGACGCGCTGTGTGTGCGCGGGGGGGGTCTCGGGACGCGCTGTGTGTGCGCGGGGGGGTCTCGGGACGCGCTGTGTGTGCGCGGGGGGGTCTCGGGACGCGCTGTGTGTGCGCGGGGGGGGTCTCGGGACGCGCTGTGTGTGCGAGGGGGGGTCTCGGGACGCGCTGTGTGCGCGCGAGGGGGGGTCTCGGGACGCGCTGTGTGTGCGCGTGGAGGGTCTCGGGACGCGCTGTGTGTGCGCACGGAGGGTCTCGGGACGCGCTGTGTGTGCGCGGGGGGGGGTCTCGGGACGCGCTGTGTGTGCGCGGGGGGGGTCTCGGGACGCGCTGTGTGTGCGCGGGGGGGGTCTCGGACGCGCTGTGTGTGCGAGGGGGGGTCTCGGGACGCGCTGTGTGTGCGCGAGGGGGGGTCTCGGGACGCGCTGTGTGTGCGCGAGGGGGGGGTCTCGGGACGCGCTGTGTGTGCGCGAGGGGGGGGTCTCGGGACGCGCTGTGTGTGCGCGTGGAGGGTCTCGGAATGCCGCCTGACTTCCTTTTTTGTCTTTTTAGCGCAGGCAAGAAGCCCGCTGGGGGAGCTCAATCGCTGCGTCCAGGAGCGGATCCGAATTAGAGTCCACATTCGCACGTTCAAGGGCCTGCGCGGCGTGTGCTCCGGGTTCGTCGTCGCCTTCGACAAGTTCTGGAACATGGTACCTGCTCTGAGTCCTGCGTTAGTAGAACTTTGTGAACAGACCTGAGCGGCCGCGTCCCACTGTGAACGGCCTGTTTATACCGGGGCGGCCCTTAATCGGACAGCATAGAATACATTCCTCTATCTCCTTTGACATGGAACAAAAAAAAAAATCTTAATTATCACAACAAATAAATCCTAATTCTGCAAATTATGCCTTAAATTTCCCTCCATGTCTTCCAGATGCCTTTCCCCCAAAGCCATGGAAGGGCCCGTCTTCTAGATCTAGACTAGAATTGGTATTAATGGCGCGGCAGACTCGGCTTATTTTGTCTGTTTTTTTATATTTCTCTTGTCCAGGCGATGATCGATGTGGATGAAACCTACAGAAAGCCCATCCTGGGAAAAGCCTTTTACCACGAGCCGCGGCTGACTCTGAATCGGGTAATTGGTCACAAACATTAAATATAAGGATGGGGATGAGTTGGGTTGGGGATGAGTTGAGTTGGGTCGGGGATGAGTTGAGTTGGGTCGGGGATGAGTTGAGTTGGGTCGGGGATGAGTTGGGTCGGGAATGAGTTGGGTCGGGGATGAGTTGAGTTGGGTCGGGGATGAGTTGAGTTGGGTCGGGGATGAGTTGGGTCGGTGGAGGTAATGGCGGTAGAAGAGAGGTGTAGGTCGTTAGAGGAAGGAAGAGGGCAGTTAGGGGTGTATTTGGATGGGACGGTAGAAATATAGGGTGTTGCGGAGTTGTGAAGGTCTCTGTAGGTCAGGAGTTTGAATTTGATTCTGGGGGGCACGGGGAGCCAGCGGAGCGATTGGCACAGAGGATCGGCAGATGAGGAGCGGTGACAGAGAAACATGAATCCAGCTGCAGTGTTGAGGATACATTGGAGAGGTGAAAGACGAGAGAGGGGAGACCAGTTAGAAGGGAGTTGCAATAGTCCAGATGGGATATCACAAGGGAGTGGGTCGGTATTTTGTTCTTGTGTGAGAAATGGGCAGATTTGGGAGATGTTTTTCAGGTGAAGACAGCAGAGTTTGGTGAAGGACTCAATGTGAGGGCTGAAGAAGAGAGCAGAGTCAAGTGTGACACCAAGGCAGCAAACTTGGTCTGTCGGTTGGAGAGTGGAGTTGTGAACATTGATAGAGATGTCAGCAATTGTGGACGGAGGGGATGGCGGGATTATCATAAATTTGGTCTTGGAGATGTTGAGCTTCATGCAACGGTCATCCATGATTCAGGACAATTATAGAGTTAAAAGAGAGGGTCAAAGGTCGGGAAAGGAACGTAAGGAAGTTTTACTTTACTGAGAGGGTAGTAGATAAGAGAAACATCCTCCCAGCAAAAGTGGTAGAGGGTAATACAGCAATATGGCCCCTAAGTCTAACACGAGACCAACTCCTAATACCACTGCTGTTTTTCAGTTGTTTGAAAGACTGAAGCTCCAAGAATCTGGTTTAGAAGGTTCAGCGGAATCACAAGGCGCCACGTCAACAAAACAGACCCTCGTTCAGTCCGACCGCCCTCCGTCTCCCAGCTCACGATTAAAAAAGGAGCCTGGTGACCGTACCGGTGGGACAAGGGAAGGGGCTAAAAAGGAACAGGCTGGTGAGGAACGTCAACAGCGGAGTAAATGCCACAAAGATAAGGTGGACTATCACCAGGTGTTCACACGGCACATGAAGCAAGTCTTCATTCGAGGGGAGAACGTCTTACTGGTACACATTGGTGAGTGACTGGTATCGAAGCTGAACATTGTAATGGAACGAATCCAGTTCAGATCGCAGATGAAGCGTCGTATTCGGAAGCGATCCTTTCACACCGCAAAGCGCGCCATCCCCCCCCCCGGGGTTATGGATCTTTCTAATTCTCTAGTTGGAAGGAATCCAGCTCTGTCCACCGGGTGGCGCAATAGTAACTTCATCTAATATCAGCCAAAGATCGTCCTTGGGTTTCTTTGTCCGACCGGTTTTATCCGTTTCTGTGAAATTTGCTGGTTATACCGGATCTTGCGTTGAACAAAAACCCGCTGAAACAATTTCCAAAAACATACACTAATCCAAAAATGGGTTCCTCGGCGGCTTGCGACCCAGTTCACCCGAGCTACAACAAAAGTTAACTGGTTTTCAAGGGGAAAGAGTAAACAGCGATTGGTGCGGTTTAATTACTTATTAAGGAGGCAAATGCTAGCATGTGTGTGGCACTTAAGGCCTGCATTGCCCCCCCACCCCGGGGCATTTACGGTATTAGATGTATTAAGACCGTTTTCTGTTCATATCAATAAAATATTTATTCTTTCTATCTGGAGCGTAATTTTCTTATCAGCAAGGAGTTGGGGCAGGTGTATCCACGCAGGATCTGTGTTGTGAATGGTGTGTAGAGATTTGCCTCCGTGTGTTTCTTTTTCCCGTTACATCTGGTGCAAAGCTAAAACATTGTTACGCAATAATGACATCATACCGCCAAACATAGTGCTCGTACGAGGGTGAGGGGCTGTTTTCCTGGCTCAGGACCTGGTCGAGTTGCCGCGATTGATGGGACCGTGAATTCCACTTTTTCTACCAGAAAATCCTGAAGGAGAGAATGTCCGGCTATCGGTTTGTGACCTCAAGCTCTTCGGGTTACCCAGCAGGACGACGTTCCGATGGCTTAGAACGGTAGATATATAAATTACATTTTTTCCGGTGTCTAAAATAAACCTATACTGATTTTTCTTCTTTGTAAGTTTGATTGATCCACCAGCTAAGAAGGGGGTCTTTCGTGCCCCCCCCCATACCAGCGACTTGTGATAATTTGTAAGAATCTTTTTTCACATTGTGCACGCCGGCTAATTGGAGACGAGCGCAGAGCATTAGCCGCGATAGCCGCGATGGGGATATGTAAATGAACAGACTGATAACATGATTTATGGTTTTAATAAAGTTCCGAGCGCTCCTTACATTTTAATCACTTGCAACATCCTTTTTAATACTCAATTATTTTATTAACGACTAATTAGGTCACTTGCGGACAAAGGAAAATCAGTATTCCAGATGCGGAGCCGCACGGAGCGGGCCGTTCATCACGTAGGGGCTCCTAATTAAAGGAAACGGTGAAACGTTGTCACTAAGGGATAGATCTTAAGAAAATTTAAATTACCTGCTTTACGACTTAAATATATTTTGCTGGGCAAATAAGTATCAAAGTGACTCTTAACAGAGCATTAACAAATAACCTATACGTTCTCCTAGAAGCCGTACAAGTAGATATAGATAGGTCAAGTGGAAAGCTGGTGGTGTTTCATGACATCATCATGTAGTATCATATGCAAATTTTCAACATGACAATTTAAAGGGACCACACAGCTATATGAATTAAAGTGCATATGATGCCTGGCAATTCCCTTTAACGTCCCCTTAAAACATATTATACATGAGCTTTTCCAGTAATATAATAATATATAATATATCGAGTCTTTTGTTCCAGCTAGTATTATCCATTCTCTAATTACCTCTCAGCAAATTAGAGTCTTGTAATAATAACGATGTAAAGCGCATCGCGCGGGTAAGGGGTGGGTTGTCGTTCTCCATCGCCCAAAACAGATTAAATCTGATTAAATATTTGCTGCTCGCAGTAAAAATATCGCTGCCTTTGATGTATCAGAAGCATTCCACTTAATGCAATTCTTGTTAGATTTCTCTCTGATAATTCAGAATTAATATTATTGAAGATCTTTGATGGGGACTTCAGTAGTCAGATTTATTATTAAAGGTGTATTACAGTTAGTACATTATGTATTTGCATATTTAATTATTTTATGTTCCGGAGAAGTTGGGTTGTATATTTTTAACAAATATGGGGTTTATTTTATCTAATTATACATTGTGAAGGGTAAACCCCAGCGAGCGTCTCCTGCAAGAACGTTCTTGGTTTTGTTTAATGTATGGTTGATGACACACTCTGAGTGCTGAGTGCGCACTTGCAGAATCCTTCACTATGAGTTTCCGCCATCAGATTGGCAAGAGATGCGTTCAGTTGATCGCGTCTCCATGAAAAAGCACACGCGTGGCATACTTGCCGTCAGCCAGCTCTAGCACTGGATCACGCAAGAGTAATAGGAGCCAAGTGTTACAAGCGCTTTCCCGACGCTGATTGGCTGCTTTAAGCAGCCACAAGTGGCAAAAAAAAGCAGCCGTGACCGAGGGAAGGGGCCCCCCAGTTGCGCCCTGTAACCCATCCATTGAATAGCGGCACAGCCAAGAGGGCAATCTGCTTTTGCGGCGGCAGCCGCCCTGCTGGACCCATCGCCATAGTCCAGAGTAAGTTGCTGATCACAGAGGCGGGCCGTGTGCTGTTGCTCTGGAACCCCAATATCAGGCACTATGGTCACCAAACACCCCAACATTCCAGGTTCCTAAACCAGGACACCTTTGTTGGGGGGTTTAGCTGGAGATGGGGAGCAGGACCACCCACCATACCTGAAGAGCTCCCTGGACAGGTCAGGAGCTGGATCTCCCCCAACCAGCCCTTGATCCCCCAAAATTCCTAAACCACACAAACCAACTTTCTGGGGCTTAAGGTGTTAACCGTGGCAAACATCAGGTCGCTGAGACGGGGACATGACACGGTCTCAGATCCTGCCTACCCATATGGCACCAGTCACCCCCCGCAGGACTTACTGGTGTAACAGGATCGGGTATGACAGGCCTTCTTCACAGAACGCCGACTTCCATCTCCTCCGCAGCCGACGAGCGGAATCCCACTCTTCCATCTACTGGTTTATTAATGAACGGCAGCCTCTTAAGCAGATGCATATTCATTAAGTCGCCAGCTGTTAGTTAGATCCCAGATGTCAAAACGAGAGAGAGATGCTAACATAAACCATTTCTATTCTCCTGACACAGAAGTAATCGTGGTCAAATTAAAAAAAAAAATTATAAAAAAAAAAAGTTAAATTGCACACCTGGCACCTTCTCACAGATTAGTTATTTTATTGTTTTAATCAAACAATATATTGCAAATGACTTCAGCTGAGATTTTGGGGGAAGAAATACATATTGGAGCGGGGAAAAATAACCATTAGAAAATGGTCAGGTCACTAAATTACGTTTGTAATATGTTAAAGATTAAAATATGCAATATACTGTATATGCGCATAATTATTCATCCCCATCAGTAAGTATTCCAGCCCCCTCTTACTGTGATTTTAGAGTTATCAGCATTTGTGTATTTTTGTCTTAAATAACACTCCAATTATTATATAGTTATTATCCATATTGAGCACATCATTGAAACAGTCACAGTATAGGTTGTAAAAAGGATATGAGTCACTTCAACAAAAGCTAATAGGAGTCAGGAGTTAGAAAACCTGTAGACTTATAAATGAAACAAAGTCAGGTATTATGTTGGCATATAATTAGGTGCTAATGATCATCGATTTAATATGTAGGTTGAAATGCAATCATTCATTGAAACAAACAGCTGTGTAGGAGGAATAGAACTGGATGAGAAACAGCCAAACACACTAACATTGTCAAAAGTCATACACCATGGCAAGACTGAGGACCGTAAACATGTGGTCAGTCAAGGAAGACATCATGCTTTCTTCCCTTCGCAATCAAAAGATGTCCATCAGCTCAGCATTGCCAGAAAACAGTGGGTTCCTGGTACACCCATCTACTGTCCAGAGATGTCTGGTCAGAAGTGGTCTTTATGGAAGGCATGTGGTCCAAGAGCCATACCTCTGACATTGAAACAAGATCAAGCGACTCAACTATTCACAAAAACTGCGATGTAGAAAAATTGCAAAATTAATTGTCAAAAATATTAAATATTTGGCTGTAGCAGAAGGCAGTTACTTTCCTGAAGGGCTGTAGAGCAGTACAAGAATGAGCGTTTGTGGGCAACAGTGAAGCACGGAGGAGGCGCCTTGCAGGGTTGGGGCTGCATTTCTGCAAACGGAGTTGGGGATTTTGTCTGAATTAACAGTCTCCTCAATGCTGAGAAGTACAGGCAGATATTCATCTGTCATGCAATAGCATCATCGGATTGAACCCCAATTTATTCTGCTACATGACAAGGACTCCAAAGTTATTAATGACTACCTTCAACGTAATAAAGAACAAAAGGTCATGGAAGTGATCTAGGGAGTTGGTGGACACTCGCCCAGCAGCTAGCGACCTAGGGGAAACTCGCCCAGCAGCTAGCGACCTGGTGGACACTCGCCCAGCAGCTAGCGATCTGGTGGACACTTTACCAGCAGCTAGCCTTTGGTGGACAGAGGCCAAATAGCAAAGTGATCTAGAGGCAAGATGCCCAAACATCTAAATGATCTAGTGGACAGAAACCCAACAACTTGCTTTTTTTTTCTTATCTCTTTAACACAATCTGCAAGTCGCACTGTAAAGCAGACTTCTTCCTCTTGCTGTTTCTTTAAGAACAAGACTATTAACCTCTGGACTTCCATGTGGGCCACCACTCCGTAACAAAAACGGATTAACACCACAAAGTCAGATCGTGTAGAAAAGGTGAGCAAACAAGGAGAGAGTGGATACTTTTTGATGTAACAACCTTTGAAAGGTTCTATTCTTTAAAACCAATTTAAACACTGTAGATTGTTGAAAGATTGAAAACCACAGCTTGCTAATTACCCTTGGCTCTCATCTCTTATTCAGAGCATGAATCACGTTCCATCACCATTAAGCTGCAGTCCGTGAATTTCAGTCTAATTAGAAGCACCAGAGATGGAGAGTTAGGACACATCGCCCTACGCCCGTCAGCACGAAAATATGTCATTAAACAATCCTAAATTATTTATGGAAATTACTTTGCCCAAATTGTAATTATTTCCTCTCTCTGTGCGAATGCTGGTGTCTAAACGGCGGAAAGGAATGAGAGAGGCAGGAGCCAGGCTGGGTCAGAAGGTTTAATGGCGGAGAACATCTGGACTGCAATGGAGACAGGTAAGTGATCAACAAAAATATATATACACACAAGGGCAAAGAAATAAAACCAAAAAAAATTATAAAATGAGTGTTAATTCGACCCTCTACAAGTGGAAAGCACTTGCGTGGCCCGTTAAATAAAAGACCTTGGTTTGTGTCATCGTCCTCAAAGATGAAAGAAAAGATTAGAGGAAAGTTGTCATTAGTTGCCAAAAAAAAATCTTTATTCTTTTACATTTTCTTTGTTTTTGTAAAGCCAAGAATTTGACGGACACCTAATGCTCATCTCCAATAATAATAATAATCTGTATTTATAATGATTTCTCACGCCGGACGCTGCCTTACATACATGGGGAAAGTAAGAATGGGAGTGGGGGAAAAAAAAAAAAGATGAATAGGAAATTTGTATAAAATCTAAAATCAGTCGTTCTTTGCAGACAAGGGTAAACGCTGCAGGGGGAGCCTAGAGGATAATGTGACACAGACCTCTCTGCCAGCAGGGAAGGCAGCCATTTTTTTTTGGTAACTGGTATGACCAGCAGTTGATTGGACTGGCAGCCCTGTTGATACGAGCAACTTGGCCCACCCATTGACATCCTGTAAGCCCACCAGCTGTAGTCACATGATGCCAGTAGGAGACATCAATGACAAGTGAAGGTACAGGATGGCCAACTGGGGTCGCTGATGACCTCACCAGAATTCACCAACGATGCACAAGGAACCTGCCATGACAGTATGTGAGGTATTAAAACTACAGGGCGCACTAGAAGCAGCAGAAACAGGAACGCTTAAGCCACTTTGGGGAATTACGTAAATATATGTTACCAAAACTGGAAGCTCCCCAGTAGGGAGGTGCGCATGGACACCAAGAAGGTGGGAATGCTTCAAAGTTGAATGTTTTGCAGGGAATTTCTGTCTTCGCTCTTTAATCACAAGCAGTAATCCCAGAAAGCAGGCGTACAAAAGCCCCGTCACATACCCTGATGGCAGACAGAGGATGTCTGCTTAAACCTGCTGGATACGGAAAGGCAATGGTGCTCAGGGGCCGAGCAGGCTAGATGTGTACCTGAGCCCAGACTCCCCCCCCCCCCCCCCCCCAATTCTACAAACTGCTCGTCTGGAAGTCCGTGTCATTAGTTTATAAAAGACTGTCGTTTTAAATGGAGGATCAGAGACCCTGCTTTCCAGGCTTCCAATCAATCCTCTCGTCTGTGTGCCACTAAAAATCCTTCGGTTACCTCCGGCTAAGCGGGGTGGGGTGGATAAAGCTTTTTTTTTTTTTATTTGCTGAAGTTTGCAAAGTTTGCAAAGGCATCTTGTTGTTTGGGTTGCATGGATCCTGGTGCCAAACCCATGGGCATTCCTATGGTGGCCGGCATACCCATTCCCATCATGCCTTGGTTCATCATTGGAGGAACGCCAACGGGGGACATGCCCAAGGTGCCAGTCATCATGTTGGGAATCCCCATGCCTCCGGGCACAGAACTAGGGATCATCGGGCTTGCTTGAGGTCGGACAGGCATCATACCAGGGGTGGCGCTGATGTTCAGACTGGCAAAGCTCTGTGACACCATGCCAATAGGCTGCTGCACGTCTGTAGGGTAAGATCAAAAGGCATTCTATTAGGACCACAGTTGCCTATACTCTGTTTTACATTGAGTTTTGTATCTACATGTTCCCTTAGCGGTACACATACAACATGGTACCAATGATACGCGATACGCATGCACGTACGTCGACACACAAAGGGAAAGCGGCACTCACTCTGCTGCTGCATCATGGCGTTGAGCGAAGGCTGGATGGGTTTGCAGGGCTGCATGCCGGGAATCAGACTGTCCAACGAGATGTTGACGCTGGGGTCAGACCAAGTGGAGGGAAGGGTTTTGCCCGTTACTTTGAGGTCTGCTCCTTGCGAGGCGAGGGTGTTCTGCTTCTGAAGACCCATGTTCATCGTCTGTAGAGGCTATTCAGACAAGTATATAAATTTATAAAACGTAAAAAAACCCAAAAAACAAGAGATCTTAATTTAAAACAGAGGGAGCTCGGCACTCCGGTGGGCTCGACAATCTATTGTACGATGACTTTAAATTCCCACCATCTGAGAGCTGATGAAGTCCGTTCCTCCATAGACCATCATTAGTGAGTGTCTGGAGTCCGGTTGCTTGTCTAGTATATTGGGGGTCACCTAACAGAGCGAGAACTCATACAAATAAATGGCTAATCCGTAGCTGCCTGAAAACATTATATTCTGCAAAAACTAGGAACTGTTGTAGAAAAGATAACAGCAACAATATATTTTTAATCTGATACGAGTAATAAAATTCTGTTCTGTAATTTATTTATTACAAAACTAGAATATTTAATATTTAAAATCCCCCCCCAGCGGCAAGAGGCTCTCGTAACACAATATAACGGGTGTCCGGCTCCCCAGTACTGGCACGGATGGGGGCTACGGTCCCGTGCGATGGCATACGCCACCTACCTGAGATCGTGACATAGGCAGGGTCACGCCCACGTTGCTGGAGCTCATCATGGATAGGTTCATGCTTTGGGAGGTGCTCATGGTTGCGTGGGAGGAGCCCATGAGGTCAAACAGGTCCGTGGCGGGGGCAGCGGAAGGGGCTGGCGGCTGAGAAGCGGCAAACAGGTCTGTGCTGGGCTGGGAGGGGACGCCAAACAGATCTGTTGACGGAGCGGCGTCGATCGATTGTGGCTTACTGAACGCCCCCCAGTCGCCAAAGTCTCCATTACTGCTTGCTGCAAAAAACAAAGACTAACAGTGACCAAAAAGACATTAAATGAGCCAGCACAGAATCTAATGACAGAACCGTTTGGCCCGTCTAGTCTGCCCGGTACTCTTGCTGTAAAGATTCAAACCTTAATCAGTCGTTGGTCTCGTCTTAGATTCAGGAGCCGTATGTCTACCCCATGCATGTTTAAACCCCCTCGCTGTATTACCCTCTTACCAATCCCGCTGGAAGGCTGTTCCACTTATCTACCAGGTCTTTTAGGGTGATGCTATTAAATAAATTACTTAATGTAGAAGAATCTATGGGATTTCTGGGTCGTAATACAAAACCCCTATGGAGCCAAGGATCGTGCCGTCAATCCCAGAGTTTGTACCTTGTGTGGACGATACAGCAGCAGGGGAGCTAAAGTCTGCAAACTCCCCAAACGGATCAGATGTGGAACCTATAGACAAAAAAATAAAGAAATATTATAGCAAAACGATCGACGGCTACATCGAGACAAATACCCTAGTTATCAACCCCCCAAAAATAATAAAGAATAAACCTAAAAAAAATAAAAAATCTCACAATACTGTTTTTTTGAAGTTGACTTTGAAGGTAAAAGAAAAAGACAAAAAACCCCCCCACGAAACACGCCCCGGATATACACGACAAGCGCCAAAACATATCAACGTGACGTGTAACGCACACAGGCTTTAAAATGTTAGTGGATAGGTTTGTTAATAAGCTTAATTATCCCCTTTAAGGCAAGATACTAAAAGGAAAACGGAAAAACATAATTCCCCACCCCTGATGAAGGGGGGGTGATTTGGGGTCTCCGTCTGGCGGTGATGTCTGCCCTGCGACTGTCCTCTTATTGCATCTGGCAGGACAGGTGGCATCGTAACATCTGCCTGGCACTTAAACGTCCCCAAAAGAGCCTTTTCCGTCACCTGGCACAATGCCCAGGCTGCAGCCACTCAACGAGAAGCCCGGGCCATCTGCTCCCGTCAACCGGACGCGGCAGAGCGGTCCCTGCTTCGGCGGGGATGCGGAGGCAGCTACTACCAGCCTCCGATATAAAATACTCATACGGTACGGCGAACGTATCGAGAGGATCAGTAAAGCCTCAGACACCTCGTTACCAGACAGGCTCAAAATTAAACTACGTATCCAATTTGGTTGATGAGATGCCACAAACGTACACTAGGGCAACATTCTTTAACCCCGTCGTGACAAAGGCTGATTTTACTTTTTGTACCCTTCGTGACAATGGCCGTTTTAACATTTCTGCGCTGCTCGTGTTTAGCTGTAATTTTCTTCTTCCCCGTTTACTGAACCCACACACATTAGATATTGTTTTTTTCAGGACAAGAAGGGCTTTCTTTATGTTTTTTTTGCTTTTTTCTACACGTTATGGGGCAATAAGTACAGGTAGCGTTTTGCTATTTCAAAGCCATTTTTTCCAAATCTGGTAATTCTTCCCCCCCATGTGCCATTTCGCGTATATTTGAAGCCGGCCCATGCAATTTACCCCATCAAGTCATATATTTTTGAAAACTAGACAGCCCAGGGTATTCCAAATGCTGGCATTTTAACCCTTTCCAAGCACTAATTCTACCATCAGCCTTTGTCAAAATTTATGGTAGTAATTTTTTTGCATTTGTTTTTTCACACACATTTTACTTTATGTATGAATAAACAGGTTCTGGTATATGTCACTATCATAAAACACCCCAATATGTGTTCAGCAACATCTCCTGAGTACAGCGATACCCCACATGAATGATTTTGCCTGGCTGTTTGGGGGCAAAAGGGCCACATTTGGGACATGCGCATTTTTCAATGTTGAACTTTGGCATATGGGGATCCACTGCCCATGCCCTATTTGGTACATCTTTGAGCCGGGCCATTTCAGTGTGCCCAACAAAACCATATATTTTTGAAAACTAGACACCCCAGGGTATTTTAAATGCTGGTATTTTAACTCTTTGCATGCACACATTTTACCACCAGAAGTTTGCAGTAGTATTCTTTTGTGTGTATTTTTCCCCCACACACCTACTTTATGTATGAATTTACAGCTCCTGGTTTATGCCGCTGTCACACGACACCCCAATATGTGTTCAGCAACATCTCCTGAGTACAGTGATATCCCACATGCATGGGTTTGTCATTTTTGGGGGGAACTAAAAGGCCACATTTGGTACGTGTGCATTTTTCTAATTGGAAATTATATGTGTGGCCATCCTTCCCATTCAATTTACCCCATCAAATGATACATTTTTTTTAAAGTAGACACCCCATGGGCATTTAATATGCCAGTATTTTAACTCTTTCCATGCGAGAATTGTTTTAAGCTAATATGCTAATTTTAGAACTCGCTCACAAAAATATATTTTTTACATATATATTTTATTTTTTTTGCCTTTTCAACTTGAAGGTTCCCCTGATAGTGACATCAGTGGGAAATTATTTTTACATTTTACTGTTTTTTTTACTATTTTTTTCTTATTATTAATTTTATTTTTTAATTTATTTTTACTAATCACACTGTGATTAGAAAGCTGGCCTCCATGGACTTGCATGGTTGAATGCAGTACCTGCATTCAACCTGCAAGTGGAGCCAGAGTTCTCTAGAGGGTCTGTAGACCATCTAGCGAACTTTTTCATCTTTATTATTTTTTTTCCCGCTCTCCGGAGCCGTCACAGTCCATCCAGAGGTAAGTGTTTGGTGTCGCTGGATGCCTCCTGATCGAGCCACTCCAGCGACACCATTTAAGTTTAGGAGGTGATCGTTGATCGCCTCCTAAACGCTTTTAAAACGGGCGTCCGCTGCCATACAATGTATGGCGGATGTTGACGCCCCGTGGAGGGGCCAGACATGGCCCCTGGTGCCGATCGTGGCGTTGCTGAATGCCTCGAGGTCGAGGCATTACAGCAACGCCGTTTGGGTGAAAAAAAAAAAAAAAAATCGATCAGGGATCTATTTTTTTCACCCGTTTTAACAAATGACGGTCCTGGCACGTCATTTGTCGTAAACGACTTGTTTTTCCGTGACGTGCCCGGACCAGCAATTGTCATCAAGGGGTTAAACAATAAACCCAGGCTTTTGGGCCACATCGTTACACAGGGTAATAGTTATACTTTTTTAACAGCAAATCTCAAAACCTGTTTGGTCTAAAGCATTAGCCAACAAGATGTGCCAAAAAAATGTGCTTTTCTTTCAACAACAAAAAGGACATTTCTAAGTGACCCCAAGCTTTTGAACAGTAGTGTAAATAACCGCCAGCCAACTAGCCTCCTATAAGATCTCAGATATTAAATTTCCCAGTCTTTCAGTGATACCTGTTTTCTGTTCAGAGCCAAATAATAGGTCCACCAGGTCACTAGAAGATCTCTTACTGGGTTCACCCGTGGGCGCCTAGAAGGGACAGAAAAAGAAAGGCAAATGACCAACGTTAGCTAACATCGGCAGACCGTTATTAGTGGAACATTCCTGCTCGAGATTCGTTGTTTCTCAACATTTTCCCCCAACCAAGCAGCACTTTGATTCTTAGATGGAGTAAGCTAATAAAGGGCCCTGCCGGTATCTACACATCATGGAGCAGACCGAATTCCCACCTTGGATGTCTGACTGGAAGCGGTGAGCTGAGGACTGGCCTGGTCTCCGGTGTAGTGGGCCGCTGCTCCCAGATCGATGGTTTTGGGCTGGTTTCCCGTCCGTTTGAGGCGCGTGGTCGTGGTCTCTGTGGCCTGAGTGATGTGGATGTGTTTGGTGGTCACCATCTCCTCGTCTTTGAACTCCCCCGATTGTTTTGCTCGGTTTGCCTTCTTGTCTTCTTCGCTGTCACTATGGGGAAAGAGAGTTAGGAGAACGACCAACAAGACGATGGAGGTGGAGAAGGTGGACATCTCCTACCAGGTTCTCCTTGCAATAGATTCTAATTCCGCAAGATCATGCTTTCTAGATCTTGTTTTGAGGAATAAACCCTAATCTGCACGTGTATCCACAGGAGTAACCATAGTGAATTTGTAATAATGCTGGTTCTGCCACAGACTGCCACCGATCACAACTTCCACAAACTAAATATCTGTCAAACAATCGCACAGATCGAAAAAAAAAAAAAGCACAAACAATTAAGTGATGCTAAAAGCTATTCCCGTTTAAGGATCCCTGGTTCGCCAGTCACTCACCTTCCTCTCTCAGGAGAGTCCTCTCTGTCTTTCCTCCTGAACTTGTTGATCGTATCATCTATGGTGCTCCCAATTTTGTCGCTCAGCTCCCCTAATTTGTCGCTGAATGGAAATCCCTGCTTATTTTTGTCCCACTCGTCATCCCATTTCGATCGGGGCTCCGTGTCGTACCGTTCACCTGCAGCGTGTTGACAGCCGAGAGGTTAGAGCCCCAGCATCCCCTCCCGCAAGTTTACATTAAAGTCTAGCTCTTCGGTGCTGGCGGAGCAGACGATACACGGCAGAAGATACAAACACAATGCGGACAACAGCATTCGGTACCCACCTGACAGCGTAGAGGTAAGAGCACAAGGAAGGAATACAAAGGAGAACAGAAGAACGTGAAGTTTTTAATTGTCAGGGCCTTTTTTCTTGAATTAACCAATTAGTGTGGCAAGGAACTCTGACATCTACAAGGTACTAGCAGATCTCCAGCTGCCGATGAACTAAAACCACCATCATGCTCTCCAAGCCAAAGATCATGGGGGTTGTAGTTCAACAGCTGGAGAGCTGTGAGAGAAGAAGGAAGCAGCACGATGAAGTACAGATGCAATGACCTGTGTCCATGCTGCACATGCAGCGAGGACTGGTCAGAAGCAGCAGGGCGAGGATAGCAGAAGCTATGGGTCATACTGCAAGGAGACACCTGCGATCAGGAATGGTCAAAAGAGCTTCTGAGACTCAAAGGGACAGCCTGCGGCCCATGCCAGTTGGCCTCCATGGGCCCGTGACAGACACTGAAGGTAGAGAACCCTTCAGCTCCTCGGGTCACCCAATTTTTCCACCTGCCGTAGAAGACGTTATTGGGTCTCTAACTTCGTCTTACTGTCAGGCTAGCCCTGCGCATATCAAGTCCCAAAATCCAGCAACTCTCTAGGGTGTAGCGTCGAGCTTATGCCTTCATGAAAATATAGCGCATTGCAAACTCACTAATCTCAACAAACAACACAATCAGGTTGCAAGTTAACTTGAGCCTCAACATCAGATTGCAACAAAAAGCCCACCAACTCATCTGTTCGCAAGCGCGTTACAAGTGGAACAAGGTCTTCAAAACCCAACTAAACTCCTAAAAAGACAAACTTTGACAGCTTCAGCACGACAGAAGAGCCAACTTTAAACTGGACTCAAGTTACACGAGGTTGTGTTTGGGCTAAACCTCAGCTGAACTCAGACTTTAGTATATAGCGCGTTTCGTTGCAGTATGTCCACAAGGCTAGGCTATAACCACAGCGAGTCCTGATGCCCCCCTGCCATGTGCAGCACAAACACAGAACTCACTGTATCTGAACCCCCCAGCGCTGTCCGATGAAACCCCAACGTATTTGTCTTTGTTCTTCTTCGCTTTTTTTCTTTCCTCCCGCAAACGGTCATCATCTTGGATGAACTCCACCATCTCTTTCACCTTCTGCCGAATGTTGATGCCCTGGTCTTTTCCGTTCTCATCTGTATAGAAGAAAAAAAGAGGAAATTTTATTTGCTCCTCAGGGGCGGTATTAACAAGCTCGAGGAACACACCCCTTTTCTGATTTATATTAACTTTTCAGTTGCCTAGCAACTTTTCATCTTCTTCTCAAACATATATTTGCAGTTTAGCTTAGTTCTTTAGCTATAGCTCAGCCTTGACAGATGCCACAGAGAATCCTGAATGCAATCTGGACTATACGACATCCTACACTAAATATTATGTTACTGCTTTCGTTCTCACAGTCTTTGCAACGATGGGGATCAGGAAAAGAAAGACATAAAGAAAGCAAACATCCAATGATCAATTACATTGAATCCCCAGAGAAATAAAATTTATAGGCGGTTTTTTAGAAAAGAAAAATAGCCCAATTATTGCCCAAACTCCTGGCACTCATCGCGTTAAATGTTCTGCATGGGAGGGGAAAACAAAAATGTTACCAACTCCTAAATACAAATCTTTTTCTGTCCCTATTAGAGGATGCGGTAAACTGCCCTGAAAGAGGCGATTTCAAGCAAATTAACACATTTTACTAGGCAGACAACACAAGCGCGGCTTCGGCGTCCGCTAATTGCCGATAACCTGCTACTTTTTATAAAGAGCGAGATAATATGAGAGGCGGCTGCGGACTCATTTTTTTTTTCTAGTCTTAATGCATTCACAACACGCCCCGGCTTTCCTTTGCACCGTAAATATCACTTGGCGCATGCTAGAGGGAGAGCGAGGCAGAATAAACCCGGCTTCAAACGACGGCAGCGCGCGCATGGTGGAGGGCCGACCTTTTTTTTTTTTTTTTCCTGGCGTATAATTAAGGAGCTCCCTTTCCTTTCTGCCGCCACAGGGGAGCAGCCTCCGGCGCATATTTTAATACAAAACCACGAGCCGCTCGTGTTGTTCTGCTTGTGTTGTTATAAAGGTATCTCCTCTCGGCAAAAAAAGATCTGCTGCTCGCTAATTAATACTCTAGGGCCCCGTGTCTTGGAATCCGTTCTGCACACAGCCTGCAGCGGCGAGGGCCCAATTAGGCCTCTGCAGCCTGTGAAGACGTTCGGGTGAGTGACAAGTCCGTCAACGGCTTTAATTCCCCCCCCCTTTAATTCTCTCTCTAACACTCACCTACAAAGTGGTAATTTTCCAGGGATCGTAAGTCATAAATGTGCTCCCTGGCGCTGGTGACGATTCGTTCCGATCCATTCCGTATGAGATACGCCAGCAGCAGCAGAGACTGTTGTAACGGAAAGAAAGACGGGTTTAGAAAGGAGCCAAACCGGCACGACGACTCTTACGCTGCCGGTGGCGGGGTACAAGACGAACCGGCCACGCAGGACACCAGCCTGGGTTCATGCAGACGCACACCAGGACTTCCACGTGGAAGGGGAAGAAGTAAGGTGTTTGTACCCAGTGACCGCTCACCAGTCGGGGTTTTGGGGCTGTGCCAACAAGCTGTCGGCAGGACAGGACCGCTTGCCTCGGCAGCAGAACCTTTAGACTCCGAGAAGCAGCCAAACTGCGACACCGAACGATAATACAAACTGCGGAGCGATCACCATGACAAGCGACGTCACATAAGATCGTTACACTTACCTTTTAAATAACGTCCACATTGACCATAAACATAAAGTCCTGCCTAGAGAATCAAACCCAGGCATTCTATTGCTATCCGGGTGCGATAAGATGTTTAGTTTGTTTTATCTAGCAGACAATTTATAACATCATGAAGAAAGTGAAACATCTCCCGATGGCGATGAGTCCACTTTTTCAAACTTGTATCCATTACTCGGGGGGGCAGATACACGCAACATATCGCGCAGCGTAACTAAAAGGCATGAGTATGAGCTCAGAGAGAGGAGTTGATGGAAAGTAATGAAAACACTTCCACTATTCAAAATCAGTTACTGTCAGCGTTCCTCGGCCGGATTAAGTTTACTGAAAGTGAGAATTACTTACAGGAAAGGGGAGAGAGGAAAAAAAAAAAAAAAAAAAAAAAAAAAAAAAAGGAGATTTTAGTAATAAAAGCCGTTTGCCGGGAAGAGCCCGGCAGCTACTTCTCAGAAGAGAAGCTGGATGCATAAGTAGCGCGTGTAAAAGCATTAAATATTTAGGGGCCCAGAGTCTCCGGGGACAGAAAAGAGAGAACTCGGATCACCCTGCAGGACCCGGAGCGCATGAAAACACCCCGAACCCAGCCGAATGTGTGCGTGGTACAGAGCCCCCCCCCCCTAGTGTTTATTCTATGCACAGACACACGCGTGTACGTGGGGGAGAAAATGTATGGTAATCGAGAAGCCGGAAGGCAAATACAAGCTGGTAATTAGGAATATATGCAGCAAATATTTACACACAAAACAAAGTCCACAATGTGCCTGCGCGGTGCATTCTGGCCTAGAGAGAATCTAACGTCCCATAAAGGGTACTTAAGGAAGAACGCAAAAAAAGCACCCCGCTGTCTGCATTTCGGCTCAGTTTGGCTGCCTTTTTGACTCGTTAAGACTCCCTGGAATTTTTGCTGAGGTTGGATGAACTAATGAATCCCGCTATTGATCTGCATGTTAAAAAAACGTAAAGGTGACACTCGATCCTATGCCTTAACGTGATATTTTCCCGAAACTAATTATTCTAATTCTTTGCTCTCTCTCCAAACAATCTATCTGCCAAACATTGTTTAATTTTTAAGAAAATCCCCAAAAGTTTATATACCCCAGCGCATGGGGTTTTAACATGGGATTGCTTTGGAACTTTGTAATGAAAAGGCTTTCATGGGCATTGCCCGTGCCGTATAGACTGATGTACATTCAATGAAATAGATAGATGCCCCATAACTCACTCACCATTGGTGCAGGAGGACATGTAAAATGACATCATCGTTCCCATTTTACACGCCACACAATGCTGTACTGAGCGTTGGGCAGACGTGAACATGGCGAGGGGGGTTATTCACTTTGTAGGAGTTTAACCTCGACAACCTTGCTTTTATTCATGAAGAGCCAACCCAGGGAAGCCTCTTCTCCAATAGATTTGGAGACGCACACTGCCCGCTGGTCACATGATCGCGCACCGATACTTTATACACGTCTTCATTCTTACCTTATAAACCCGGCGCCAGTTCTTTTTGTTGTCTTTCAGCATCCTCTGCCACAGCATGTTCATGAGCTCCGGGAACTGCTCGTACATGAATGTCGCCCTGGAAGACACAGTGGTTACTTGGACAAGCTTCCGACATTCACAATTCAACCACTAGATGGCAGAAGAGGGCTGCGTTCGGAGCGTTGGGAATGAACCAATGAAATTTGAGATTGGCTCCAACCCAGTATGTTCGATACCAGATCACCCAACTTTACCAGGACCGGGACTATGTCATAAAGCGACGGTCCTGTAGCGTAAGAAGCTCACAGTGTCGCCGGACCCCCCCAAATAAGAATGACTTGACACAAAAATAAAAAAACATTGCCATTATAAAGAAAAAAAATAAATAAAAAGTAAAATTTGGATACTAAAATAATCAGTTCAAGGGGGAAGTTGCAAAGCAGAATAAAATTAATTCCATCAAGCTGCAAATAAACCTGACCAGATCGGTCATTTTATCGTTTCCATTCAAGATTGAATAAGACAAAAACCAACAACCATAAAAAGTTATTTTTTAGCTTGCAGGGCAACAACCTATCAGTGCTTGCTTTTGTGTCACATGACAATTAAATGTTCCCATTAAAAAAAAAAAAAAAAAATGCACGTGGCAAATTTTACTAGATCAGGGTTTGGACATTCAAAAGTACCAATAATGATGCGTCACATGCTGCATTTAATTATAAAAGGCGTTGAGATCTGCAGAAGAAGTGGAACGGCAGCTTTAACGGTCATCTGAGCGCCTGCTGAAGGGTCCGCATTAACGGAACGAAGCAAATATTACAAAATTAATCAATTCAAATGAAAGCGCTACTTCTCGGAGAGGAGGGTCAGGTAAAGTGTTTGTCTTTCAGCAACATAAAAATGAAGACGCTACAACACTTTGCTCCGGTGTCAGGCTTTCACGTGTCATTAGACAGAACAATCGTGAACCGCTTCTTTTTATGTTTAATTCATTCAATTAGTTTCTTCCCTGCCGCTGCTGCCGGTGCGTTCTGCGCTGAACGTTATACATACACCGGCAATTCCGTGCCTGGAGGAGTCTATTAAACGTTAACGCTCATTAACGGGGAGACGGTGACGCGACGATGAAATATCAGATAGGTGTCCAGCTTTGAATACCAGGGTGTAAACCCGGCTCCCCCAATTACGCGGACCCCGCGAGAAACCGGAACCTCCTTAAAGGAACAGCCATATATACTGTAGTAAGTTTGCGGGGGGGGGGGGGGGGGGCGCGTCTTTTAAGCAAGCTAATCGGATTGAGCAGGGGCACACCATGAAGCCCACCCATCAAAAATTCAAAACAGCTGATGGAAATACTTCTATATCCCAACCTTAAGCCGGTACCCAATGGAGACGATGCCGGAATTCAACGCAGAAATAGTGTCTGCTACATAAACGAGACCCAAAGTCACGCAACCCATTAGAAGACATCAAGGTGTAAACCCTACAAAAAGGTTTCTTTCCATGGAGAACAGCGGCATTAGTAAAAGAACGACAATTGGGTCTGGACCTTAAAGTTCGAAGACTTCTCCAAGTCATCACCGAATTACATCAGATAAAGACGTATCGCAAGGACCCCATTAGGGACCATAATTTGGGAAATGATAGTTCAGCTTTGCTTGGTCGCTTATTCTTGGTCAAGATGTTTCATTTAAATGCCAAAAGTATGTGAAAAATGCAGAAAAAAATTCAAATATGGAAAATAAATGAGCAGAAATTGAGTCACCGATTGGCTGATATACAGGAAGAGGAGGAGCAAGCAAGAGTTACCACTAAACATGGCTGTTGGCAAGAGGGCAACTCCAGTCCTTGAATCCAGATTGGATACCCCAGCTTGAGCACAGTCATCTTAATTACAAACACTAATTAAATTAATTGGACATGGATATATGGGATTCCTGGCCTGTTTGTAGCCCTCGACGTGTGTGTGTGTGTGTGTGTGTGTGTGTGTGTGTATGTATATGTGTATGTGTGTGTATATATATATATATATATATATATATATATATATATATATATATATATATATATATAAATCTTCCCCCATTTGGAATCGCTGAGCTCCAGGCCAAACCCATCCCGAGATACTTTTACTCCTAAAACTAGAAGTAGAGAAGGTTTACTGATGAAACCTCAAACCTTTAGAAATGTTTCCTTAGGGCGCCACGGGGGGAAAAATCAAATAAAGCGTATAAATTTAATCAAACAGAAATAGAGGAGCCTACAAGGATGTTCTTACATAGAGTTATTAAAAGAAATCCACTTTAATCAAATTAAAATCCTGGATACGCGCCGCTGCATGATGGACGGGGAGGAAGAACACAACTTTCTCCAGCTAGCCTCTCAGCACAGAAAGTTCCAGCTGGAAAAGCATCGTCTCCCTCCTCCCGGGAAATCAGCGATTACTTACTTGGCTATCTCTCCCATGAGCTGCCCGGAAGGTCCCCAGGGGTCATCGTTGGTCGCCTCCCGAACCTTAGACTCTATCTCTGAATAATTCATCACCACGTTGGTGCTGCAAAAGAGAGGAAAGAAAACACAGGTGATTAGCATTGGCCCCCGAGACGCACGTAGGGACTTCGTAATGACACCACCGGGCTCCTTAATGAGGTGCCTTCTACAGAGTGGGGACGGGCCATGCTTACTACACGGCGATACCCTAAGGACACCTTACAATGCATTAAAGTTATCACGGAGGAGGTATCTCTACTGCCTTAGGATCCGGAATACAAATGAGGTCAGGAGGAACATCACCCTTGGAATAAAACCAGCAACGTGGTCCAAATGAAGCAACGGTGCTCACCCGACGGACTTAACGCGGGGGCTGCATGAAACGCTGGCACAAAGTGGACGAGATCCCAGCAGGTACCGGCGTTACGCTCCTACGACACTCCGGGGATAGAAATTTAAAGGGGAACTGCGCTCTTTGCAACTTTTAGCATAACTTAGTTTTAGAATCCACCTATAAGCTTGCATGTTCTGAACAAGAGCAGCCAATGAATGACAAGAATCGTCAGACCACAGAGGAAGAGGGCAGCTGCCGTTTATTGGGCAAGTTTTTTTCCTTTTCCGTTCTGAAGAACTGAATTTTTCTTCTTTAGTACAGCTGTAGGAGACACTCTCCTTTTAGTGTATAGGATAGATAATTTCCTCCTCCTTTTGTCTGCCCACACACATTAAACTGCCCGCCAGTACTGGTACCAGGGGGCCTACTGTGAACCCCATACGCAATGGAAGCGCATTCGCAGCACTGATTGGCTGCTTCAGTGTAAAAACTAGATCATAGAGGGAGGTGGTGAGCTGCAGCTCTGCAGTTGCTCCTAGAGGTACTTTTTTTTTTTTTTTTTACAAAGAGGTTAAGAAATGCAAGCACCGTAACATGCATTCTTCATTGGTGGTGATACATGGGTGAACATATAGCCCCTTTAACAATAATCATACAGATCCTCTGAAAAGGGAGTTAACATGGCGTTTCCCGTGGTATATATTTTTTAGGGATGCACCAATGTATCGGTGGCCGAAATACATCGGGCGAAAAAGGGCATCATCGCCAAAATGCCGATCACAGCAATCACACTCCTATCATGCCCAGGCAACCAGTACATGATAGATCCTGGGCATGACAGGAGTGTGATTGCTGTTAAACAATCACACACACACACACATATATAATATTAATGTTATTGAATTTCTTTGTCCAATTTTGATGTGTTACTTTTAATAAAAGTCTGTGTTTTGGGGTTTATTTATTTATTCTTTGTGTGTGTGGGGGGGTTATTTTCGGTTTCGGCTAAGTGAATCCTACATTTTTCAGTTTCGGCCCAGAATTTTCATTTCGGTGCATCCCTATTTTTAGTATATGTATGAAGCCAATTATAAACTGTAAACATTATACACATAAATAGTGTTTCTAACACACAGCTTATGTTATGTAGAAACCATTACATGTGTAAATATACTTTTACATGTCTATCGCCTTGAAGCCAAGCAATAAATAAAGAAGATACACACAGGTCCTGTGTCTTCCTTTCCCATGTTGGGTTTAGGGCCCTTTCTGTGCCATACACAGGGCTATGACCTCAGCTCACGGAAGGAATTTCTGTCCAGATGTGTGGAGCTAGAGGAGGAGGAAGCTGAAGCCGGTTAGCATAAAAACCTCCTGTGATCGATATGGACTCCATATTGGAGGATACAGTTGTAAGCTTTGGGGATAGATGGGGTTAGTTGGGTCGCCCTGCAGGGAAGCTACATTGGGCTTTTGGTGGTGTTGGGGGGGGGCTGTGATGGCAGATCTTTGGCAGGTCTTCAATTCTCATGGAATTCAGTCTGTAGGACAGGAAATAAATCATAGTGTTTTAGCAGAACGCTGGGACCCCGAACATATGGATTCTGACCCCATTTTAGGAGCACGTTCTACCCCCTCGCTGTGAGACTCGTATAACAGCAGAGGGTCTGCAGTGTCTATGCAGTGATCCGGGGCAGAGAGATGCCTTGTGGGAATCCTCCGACTGTTAAGATGATAAATTATTTCCAGTACAATGGGCGTCATTACAACGGTCCTCATCCGTACAGCGCATTAAGTCTCCTACTAATCAGGACATAAACCACCGGCATCATCCCCAGCTTCCTGTCCAGTGATCTAAAACGATGCCTAATAAGAAACAAGTGTAAAGGAGTTACACGACGGCCATAAAATATACATTATATCCG
Organism: Spea hammondii; assembly: GCA_029215755.1. Lineage (NCBI taxonomy): Eukaryota > Metazoa > Chordata > Amphibia > Anura > Pelobatidae > Spea > Spea hammondii. The sequence goes on from JARDYJ010000004.1 coordinate 5,606,342, forward strand.
CGTACATAATACTGAAATACGCCCAACAAAGGGAATAACCGTTTCTGTATCCAATGCATGCCTTCCATAGGCAGGTTAACGCAAAACTAGATTAAAAAGCGATGGACTGGGGATGTCAGGGCGGCCCTGGCACCATGAAAGAAATTCCCTGTCCCAAAGAGCTTACAGTCCGTGTTTATATGTGATTTTGGAAGTACCCTGTAAGCCATATCTAGCGCTTATATGCTCAGTAATTACCGATATTTATATTTTAGATAATATATTATAATTTTCGGGTTTTTTAAGTGACAACATGTCATTTTTTGCGGAGCTAGTACCTTTCACGAAGGAAAGTATTTGATATCCATGTCATGGGGCAGATAACTGGCATCTACGAAAGGATTACAGAGAAAAAAAAGAGGGGCATGAGCTGATTTTAACTAGAAGGGTTAAACGTTGAATCGAGTCCCAACATCTCCCATTCCAAAAAGCTCAAGGTGAATAACAGCACAAATTTGTGATTTGGGAGACGGTGAGGGATTAATCCACTGAGATGGAGCCCACGGGCTTCAAGAGTCTTCAGTATTCTATCCGTTGCCTTTTAAAATGCATCGCTGACTTATTTTGATGAGGTGCCATACAGCTAAAGGACACTAGGGGGCTCTACTGAGCTTAACATGTCTGCACAACATAATTATATAGTTTATATAGCGCCATCAGATTCCACAGCGCTGTACAAAGGGTAGACAGGACATAATTAGTATATCATAAAAAGACACCATCTCTACTCAAGGAGTTTACCATATAGAACGATTATAACGTATACAACAAGCGCAAATGTCGCAAAACCTGCAGTCAACTTACCAAAATACCAAAAACTCCTCAACGCGGTGCAGTAATTCTTCAAATAATAAATGTATTATTATCCGCAGGCTGTTTGTATATTGCTGGGTGCCAAACAATCACAAAAGCACAATTCAGACCCATTGTATCCTAAACTCCTCCTGATATAAGGCCTGCAAGTGCTGGGGTGAGGGTGGGGGTGTAGAAAAGGGTTAATTATGTCAGAATGTTTGAATTTACGGACTGTACGAAGCGCTGCATAAATTGCTGCGCTATATAAATAAAATTATATATATAAACCCTTTCTGTGCCTTTGGGGTGAGCAATACACTGCACAGCATGGGAAGGGTTAATGCACAAATGACTATTGGCAGTATTTTCCCAGATCTCTTTGTCTCCCCCTTCTGGTAGAATAGAATATAGCGTATTCTTCGTGGCACCATATTATTACTTATTTTATATAGCGCCATCACATTCTATAGCGCTGTACAATGGGAGTGGGAGGGGCAAATTCAACAGTGGGAGGGGCAAAAACACAAATGGGTGGGGTTTCAACAACCCCCTCCCCAGTGAACATTTAAAGTCTGCCTTACGAAGCTGGCCCTGTATGCACCCCAAATTTCTATGACGTATCCCCCTCCTAAACCATTAAAGCAATCGCTTACTGTCCTTACTAAAAAATAATGCATATTAAAGAACTCATTAAGCTGCATTAAGCCGATTAGACCCCCACCCACAGTGCTGGAGCCCCCTGCGTGGAAAAGAGCTAGGGCATGGGGGGGAGGGGCAAATGCATATTTGCATGGGATGCCATGAAAAATGTAACCCCTTTAAGGACAATGGGCGGTCCCTAAACCCATTGAAAACAGTGCATTTTGAGCCCGTGCATGTATGGGCTTTGTCATTAAGGGGTTAAAGGCACCAGGTAGCTATTGCATACATTAAAGTGCATACGACACCTGGAGTGGCCCTTTAATTTAGGTCTGCAGAGCTTACACACAGAACGGGACATTTGACGCCATTTATAACAGCGGCAAGCGTTTTTTTGTTTTTTTTTTTACGAAGAACGTCCAAATTCCAGCACATTTCCAAAATCAGATTAAACGTTTTATTGCTTTAAACGGAACAGTAAAAGGCGGCGCCCGCGTTTACATTCGCCGCACATAAAAACGGCGCTCTGGCCTGCCAAATGTGCCACTGAAATAATAATTGTGCATCGTTACTGTACACCCCGCGGTGTCGAGCGCTGGCCCATTATAAGCAACGCTAAGCACCGATAACGCCAGTAATACACAAATCCCTCCTGTGAACCAAAACCCAAGCGCTTGGCTTTATTAAAAAACAAATAAGCGCTCCATTAGCGAGCGACCTGCTATAATAAGCAGAGCAAACATCGGCCTCGAGTGCCAGATCTGCTTTGAATGGCAATTCAACAAAAAGAAAAATAATAATAGAGGAAAGAGAGAAAGAGCGGCCCGGCTTTCTTCCTTTTACGCGGTGACCCTGCATTGTTCTCAGATTAAACAGGACCGCAATTATATATTATATAGAGTCCCAATCTACTAGACAAGCACCCCGTCTCCTGTGGGGACAAATAGAATGCCTCAGTCTTAATCACTCCAGCTAATGAAAGTCTATGGAGGAACGGACTTCATTAGGCATTGCCATAAAGCATCAGCTCAGTGTGGTGTCTGAATCAGTAAATTTATTGATCTGTGGTATGATTTGATGCCACCGGAAGTTTGCCAGGGCTCACGTGAAGGCTGGCCGTGCATCATGGGAGTTGTAGTTGGACAGCTTGGTAGCCTGCAGGCTGTGATTTGTTTTTAGGTCAGATCTGGGGGGTTAAAGGAAGACTAACAGGAGAAACCAGCACAAATCGAGAAGCGTTTTTTTTTTTTTTATACGTCAGCAGGCGTGACGTGGAAAACCGGTTTGTCGGCTGCGTCGTGACCCATATCAAGTTTCGGATGTTCCTGCCCGCTTTTCTTTTCAGCAACTTTCACGTGAGTCGGCAAAAAAATGGCAGATCATTATCAACTAAACCGGATAAGATAAAATATACCGCACAAGAAAAAAAAAACCACGCCTTTTAAGCATCTTTTTTTTTTGCGTTTATTGTATCTAAGTGGGATATTATTATTATTATTTTTATTTTTCTATTAGCAGTACACATTGAAGTTCTGCTGCACAGAAAAGCCAAATTTCTAGCTTGGCTTAGAACAGGTTAACACCGCGATACCGATTCTTCTAAGGTCCTAGTAATGCATCATATCGCCCCAAATAGAATTGGCCCGTTATTTTCTCTTAACCCCTTCATGTACAAAGATGTACGGGCTCACAACGCGTTGTTTTTAATGGGTTTAAGGACAAGCCATTGTCCTTAAGGGGTTAAATCTGGATGCACTTGGAGATAAAAATGTGGCTGACGGCAAACTTGGTTCTGATTGGCTGCTGAAGAGCTTTAAGACGAATTAACGTTCTCAGAAAGGAAGAGTCATTGATCTTCCATTACAGAGAATACCCAGTTCGTATAATACAAACACAGACTCTGTCGGCAGATCAGACCCGTTCGGCCCGTCGAGTCGCCCGTTCTTCCTTATTGTAAAGACTCGGACCTTGTGCCATATGCCGATCCCTTCCTGTATTAGCCTCTACCACTTCTGCTGGAAGTACCAGCCAGAAGTCTGAGGGTTTGTTGGTCACACGCAACGATCCTCTGCAGACCTCCGTAAGCAGGTTCTTATAATAATTTGCACGCTTGCAGACTTCCTCGATACTTCTCCGGCTAGATTCTTCGTCGTCAAGGCTGGACAAACCCTTAGGGGCCGGGATGTTGTGTTTCGTATCATTTTCTTGGATATTTAAAGCTGGACTGTCAACTTTTTGGCCCTAGCGCGATCTGATGATCGAAGACACAAACTGCGGCTCTGGGACGAGATCCGTCAACGTCAGGTCGCGGTGACCCAACCATCTGATGTGCTTTCTGCTGGCTCCTGCAACCTACGATGACGCGTTCCTGGACGCAATGTCCCCCCCCCCCCCCAGGAATTCTTCACACATCGGTAAACCTGTCGGTCCTTAAAAACTTTTGCCACAATCTAGCGTCACTTAGAAAAACTAATAACCCCCTAACAAACTACGGGTGCTTTTGTGGCCGATCCCCTTTGGGGTAAAAAAAAAAAATTGCGTTCATCGCGCTTGATGATGACAGTTCATGGTAATATCAGTCACTCGCCGTTACATAAATCAGTCCGGCCCTTCATCCGCGGCATTTATTGCAGGCGCTCGTCACGATATCGTGAGATCTGGATAAACATTCACACAGAGGAGAACCTGGCCGTGAACTCGTTTAACTCCAAGGACTCCGTTAAGAAGAAACGCACGTGACGTGGGAGCCCACAGAGGGTGCGTCCGACCTGCGGAGGATAAAGTTCACGCCATCGAGTATAACGCAAGACGCGCTCGGCTTACAGGAAATCTGAAGCTATTTCATCACTTATCTGGTTTCTGCCTCAGACAATGGAGGAGAAAACAAAGAGAGAAAATGTTTTTTTTGGAATGACACCCGCATTAAAGGCGTCGCTTACACTAAAGCATGGATAACCAACATGTAGCTCCGGGGCGGCTACTGGACTACAACTCTCATGATCCTGGATAGGAATGCAGTCCCACAATCTTTGGGCTCCATTCACTAAGTGGATTGTCAGGAGAGCTTGCAAGAAAGCTGTAGTTTCACGCTTCTCTAACAAGAAGAGCTGAGCTCTGGAGAAGGCTCACAGATTTAACTATACAGCTTACAGGGCCAGCCAAGCTCTTCCTGCCCCAGGAGCTCACTTGGGTTGGACCTTCAGAACGCAAAGTGAAGTGAGAGAGTTGGAACCACAACTCTCCTGCAAGCTCTCCCTTTAACGAATAGACGCATTTGCCCTTCAAAAGGGCAGTTAGTTTGTGACCGTCACGGGGGAAGACCTTACCATATCCCAATCACCGACGATCACCCCAGTCCTTGGATGGGCTTCAAACCCAACTTGTTTCAGGGATGATACAAAATGCATTGCTCACCGATTAAAAACGTTCATTTTATTATTAAACAAAATTAATCGTAAATTAAAACATACCCTGTGTACCATTACCTTGTTATGTACGCTACCGAAACTTTTTTACTAAAAAAAATAAATAGAAATCATGCAAATCACCATAAACGATGGTAAAAGATCCCACTTTATCTTTGCTCTTTCCTCTAGAAGGGAAGGAGTGCGGGAAAACCTTTCCTGTTTAGTTTTTCAACAGATCACACGCAGGCAGAGGTCAAAACGTCCGGAAAAGTATTAACCTCCGTGAGACGGCTCGAGAAGGCAAAGAACACAATTGCAACAGACTGCGCTCTTTATAGATTTCGGGTAAGAGTTCGGTATACACCCCAGACCCCTTTGTTCTATTCACTCACTACCTATCCTCTTCTGGGTAAGAAAGCTTATTCTAACAGAATGGGCCGGAAGCCCATATATAAGCCGAATGGAGACTAATGAGCCCCGTCCCACGCTTACTTCCCACCCCACCAAACAGGAATACACAAAAGACCCAGTCACAGCGGACACATAGATTTCATTTCATGTTCTGAATACCAGTTTGGGTAAAAAGCTTGTATTTGGTCATTGTGGATTCACACGTCGGCACTGAAAAGTATACAGAACAGGCGATTCTGTGTTTATTTCATTCTCCGCGTACCGGGGGGACGTCGTCTCTTTTATGAATGTAGCAGTAAGCACCGGAATATCCAGCGGAGGGGGGGGGTGGCATCTCGGACTAAGCGTAAAACGTTGAGACACTACTTTGTACTCTCTTACACAAGCAAGGAGTAACGGCGCTGGATGTTGTCTATGGTCAGGCTGCATTTAAAGGGAATCTGTCCCCGTACCTTCATTCTCCAAGGTATTCAGATTTCTAGTCTCCATCTCTGACATCGCGTCTGACCCCAACATAGACAGAGCTAGGTCAAGTTATGCAAATCTCGCTCGATTTCCCGTGATCCCTTGGTTGGAATCCTGCAACAGACTCTCTGGACTCACCCTGCATTGGGTCACTCCAACCATCAATGAACTTCAATAAATGTTTTTCTGAATCCATACATCCAGCACAGATGTGAAGAACAAAAAAAAAGGGAACAAGGTGCTCCGAGTGGTTTAGGGCCACAGGGAAACCAGGTCACCAATCTTCTTCCTTGACCAAAGTCAAAGGAGAGCAGGATCTTCTAGGGTCTCATCCAAAGAGGAGAACCACTGAAGTCTTGAAGGCGGGATGGTGGCCAAAAGACGTAACCCCCACCGAACCAAAAGCCGAGTCCTCAGGGAACCAACTTTGCTGAACTTTAATGCATATGATAGCTGAGAGGTCCCTTACGGGGGGGGGGGGGGAAGAGACTCCGCAGAACCACCAACGGCATTCGTCCCTTTTGCCCGACTTTGTATTACTTAAAAGGGCCACTTCTGCTCTACGATGTACTTTAATGCATGTAATGACCTCAGGATCACCTCCTTATGCATTTGCCCTCTTCCCCTGCCCCCCGCACCTTGGCTCGATGGAGCGTTTGGCTCCCCTTTGAAAGCTCTTCCTAAGTACATAACATCTTGTTGAGATATTTTTGCAAGGCACACATTTATTGACACTTCCTCTGCAGTCATTTGAGATAAACGCCAGCACTTTGGCCGTTAATCTGCTTTGCCTCTGAAAGCCTGGACGTCTGGAAGGTTGCCTCTCACCAATAGACCTGTGCCTGATTTTTGCCTGCGCGTGGAGCTTACAATCTAAGTAGTAGTAGAGAACCGGCTGACATACAGATACAGGGTAGAAGTAAGATTCAACTGCTTTCTAATTCGCATCTAGAAGAAAATGAATGACGTATCAATCGTTTTTGTGAAAGTCCTTCCCTTATATGTGAATCCAGCTTCTTCGGATGAAATTGATCCTTCTGTGGCTAGTGGGCTCACATTCCGGGCTATTGTGGACTTGGCAGCCAATAGGAACTCTTGCTTTTGGAAAACGGGGAAGAATAATTATGCAGAGATGACTGCCCACATTGTATACACGTAAGGTGGGCTTAATGCCAATCCATAGACGCAGTGAGACGTTCCCTACGGCCGTTAATTGCAGAGGTAAGATCGCCACCGTTCTGTTGACGAACTCTTAAGAAAATGACCCTATTAACATTCTTGCACCCGCAGCATAAAGCCGATTATAGAAAACTTTTCCTAATTCTCTTATTATCCCAGAACCCAACAAAGTAAATGCTCCGCTGTGTTTATTGCAAACCTTACATGCATTTGGCAACCCAAAACCCTCGGCAAATATCATGCCTGCCGGTACCATCTATCACAATGGCTTTTAATTCAGTTTCGTAGCCTGTATACTATGTGTTTTGTTGTTGCTTGGCAACCAGTCGCTCTTGCAGCGTATGAATGTAAAAACAATTTTTTTTTTTTTTTTTTTAAAGCTTAAAGTTTAGCTCGCTCGTTACCTTTAACCTTTACGCCTCCGTCATGTGAATTAAAGATTAAGGAATAGGCAAATACTTCCAAGAACAAAAAAAAAAGCGAACACCTGACCTCTTCTTCCTGATTGGCTACATGTTAGAATCCCATCTTATAAAATTGATTAGTTCTGGGCACAGATGACAGTTCCTTGAAGGAAAACAGTCTCTTGCAAATTTTGTCCATTAAGAAAACGTGAAATGGGTCAGAAATCCAGCGCAGACGGGGTTAATGTTGTAAATGACTATTGTAGCTGGAAACACCTGATTTTTAATGAGATCTCTTCATAGGCGTACAGAGGCCCTTTATCACTCTTAAGCGTGAGAAGGATGGTGTTATAAGACAGCAGGAAGTGAAGAGAGCAACAGACAAATATTTCCCCCTATCCTGCAGGAAAACAGAAGTGCACATTTTAAGTTCCGCCCCATCTTTTTGCAAGAAGACAATAGAGACATTCTGAGCTCCTACAAAAGAGCGACATCAGGGGAGGAAAGAGGGGGCTTCTTCCTGAACAGGGCCAGTTGCCTAAAGAACAATTCTTCATTTGACATCAGATGATAACAGCGAAACAGCCCATGGTGTAAAGATCTCACCCATCAGCGAAATATTCCAAACGCTGATATAATAAAGGGACTAAGTGCTGACAGAAGGGACCACGTGGATGCAACAGAAAGCGACTTCTACAAAATAAAACCGATTAAAGTGCTCTTGGCCGAGGGCAAATAAGCCCTTCCAGTAATTCCAGCCAGGTTTTATTGGGGAAGGCGCATTAGCCGTTATCAGGTCGGCACGTCAGATGTCTCCGCGTGGTTGGCTCGTAAACAAGAAAGTAATTAGATAAAGTAAAATATGTGTCCACGTATGTTGAACATGAACATTTTCCCGAGGTGGGAACATTCATTCTAATCTCAGCATGTAAACAAAGCCATGGATTCCCTGTCCTGTAAAGTAAATCTGATGCAACAGCGTATAAAACAATGTATAGAAACCTCAAGATAGATATGTATGGTTTCATTGCTGCATCGTGAATTTAATCCTGTGGAATATTCCACCTGTCAATGGAACCGAGAACGGTGGCTTTAATGTTAGAAAATATAGGTTTGATCTGAACGTCAGATTTATTCTGTCTCGGTAATCCCATCCCACGCAGCGCGACTTAACGCCACCCAACAGCAAAAGCCTCCGTGGATCCTCCAAATCCTCTTGTTAGGTTAACCTCAAGTCAATGTTGCCATGCGGCCAAGATACCATACGGACTTTAATGCATACGGTAGCCCAATAAGTTGTAAGCTCACAAAAGTCTTCTCCGTCCGTCCCTGTACGGTTTAACACGTGTTAACATTTTGTTACACAATCGTTACACAATCTGTTGGCGCTACATATTAATCAATGTAAAGTAATGAGTGTCGCCTTCAAATTAACTCAGTCCACCAACTTGGCATGGAGGAGGTCCATTCAACCCAACACATCTCCTGCTTGCTAGTGTGCCCATGCTCTTTGCCGATCTCCAGCTGACGCTCGCACAAGAGTTCCCGTGGTCTGAGACCCCCGCACACATGAGCAAGAGGGGATCCCGTTGGTTTCAACGGACGAGCAAAAAAACACACAGCACATGGTGTGCATACAAAGTACTTTAGTATACATTCTTCGGTGGTGGGGCTGCATAGGGTCAGTGGAGGGTCTCATCAACTCAACCTGAAGAAGGGACACCAACGTCACCAAGTGAGCTCCAAATACCATCCTCTCAGCCATTACATGTATAATATTTCACTTTGCTTTCAAGCAGTCCTATTGCCTTTATATCCTCCTTATACAGTAAGCTTTGAGACATAATACCCGGGATTTTAGGAAAATTACAGTGAATCAGAATATTTTCAGGCCAAAGGCAATTCACGCACCTGAGAAAGCCGTAAGAGAATACAACACATAAAAGTAAGGATTGCGCCAAGCAACCCTACCCAGTAAACACACTCTATTTTACAGCAAGGTATTCAATAAAACCATAAAAGCACCAATATACAACAGAAAAAAAATAAAAGCGTAACCCAACAATTAAGACACAAAGGCAACAGATGCACATTCTGAAGAAAAAAAAAATAATATATATATTTACAGTAATAAAGAAGAGTTTGTCAGTCTAGATGCCTTACAACAATATTCTGTTTACACGCGTAAACAGACACGGATTATTCTAAGCGCCGAGTAAATTGTTAACACTATATAAAAGATAATAATATTGATTATTATCAATAATCAATATTATTAATAATAACAATAAATAATTTGGCACTTAGATTGCTTGGAAGCGACAGGTAAAAAGTTCCTTTGGCCAACAACTAAAAGTCCAAAGACAGTGCTGTAAACAAACGCGATGTTAACTTTTTGTCATACTTGACACCTTTTAACCCGAGAATACTTCATTTCTACACATCAATTACAAATATATATATTTTTTTCCATATTTTCTGAAGCAGTTCATAACGTGGGGAAGCCGACAATCACCGGCCCATCAATGCAAGCAGATTCTGCTGCCTTTATATAGTTTATGCAAGCAACTCAAATATTACATTAAAATTAAAAAAAATAAAAATTGGTTGGCAGGCAGAGGAAAGAGAAGGCAAATCTATTTTGTTAAGAAACAAGAGCCTGAAAATTTTAATTTAAAAGTTAAAGACCCTGTCACATTTTATTTATTATATATATATATATTTTTTTATATTTATTTATTTTTTTTACACAATATCGAGAAATTACACAAATAAAAGAATTACAACTTAATTTAGCAAGGAAAGTCTGGATTTAAATAGGCACTAATACATTTTATAATTTAATGGGGTTTTTTTTAATTATTTATAATTTCAGGGCCTAATGGGTTAAAGTAACCAGATATAGTGAGCTGGGCACATGGCAGTATATAGTGTATACTAAATGGTTTAACCCATTAATGGAAGCACCCATCAGCTTGGTTGGAAGTTAATGCCATGTTTATTGTGGCCTCGCAACAAGACAAAGGACCCCCCAAAAAAAACAAAATAGAATGGGATGGGAGCTTTAAATAAATAATAATAAAAACTGCTGGGAGTTGAAGGCAAGTAACACACCAAGCTGAGGATGATGGGAGTTGTATTCAAAGAGTTGGTTGGTCACAGTAACCCTGCCATGAAGCAGGAAGTAAATCACTGTTGGTCCTGAGGTGTAAGGTAGGTCTCTTGGCTAAGAGTGTCACCTGACAGGCCCAGCTGAGTGCCGGTACCCGTCATCACGGGGCCCTCGGAGCCCCTTTACCCCCCTCCATTAGACTCACGCTTTATCCACCAGCTCCCGGACTTTCCACATGTTGAGCATTTTCGCTCCCGATCCGTCACTGCAGCCCCGGGGACTCGCACACTCTCTCTTTTCTCTCACCGGAGACCTGCCGATGTCACACTGCGCAACCTCTGTACCCCGATCCAACGTCACTGCCGACTATGTCATTCCTGCGCATGCGCTGTGCGCCGCATCCTCCCGCTGAGCATCCGCACTGCGCGTGCGCCGACTGAATGCCAACCAAGCGACGCATGCGCTACCGCACAGACCACGGCTTCCAGCCACTTGGCGCATGCGTTGAGAGCTGCGATCGACACTCCACGCATGCACCAGTGCTCCGACTTTCGAATGACGTAACGCGCAGGTAACTAGAGAGTCGCGTCATGGTAACTGGGTGCGTCACTGATTATAGTCCCACTCCCACTTCCGGTATTAGCACATAGGTGCTCAGGAATGTTCCTCGTGTCTATTTTTGCCCTTGACTGGAGGGTAATTAACTGCTTTACAGACACGGACGTAAATAACTATATAAGTAATGTAATGCTACACCTTAAGATTTGTATGAACATTTTTTGTTTAATGCTTAATGTTGTCACGTGGTTTGGGATTAGTATGTTAAACCCATGATATATGCCATTAAATGGACCCAGGGAGGCCACAAGGAGCAGTGTTGCAATCTTCTAATGATTCTTCCTATAAAAAAACAATAAAAGTAATTATCTCCCAAACAGGAAACCATATCAGGGACAATAATATTATTGATTTATATAGCGCCATCATATTCTGCAGCGATGTACAGCAGGCAAGCAGCACATAACAATTTGGATTTGCAGAAACAAAAGGTGACAATGGAAAAGAATTACTTGATGGCCGTCATTTTATAAAGAAAAACAGGAAAATAACCCTAGAATAACTGTGATTGTAGCAGGAAAAATAGTAAACATAACATCTGAAGAACTTACCCCCCTATCCAAGCATTCTTGCCACTGATTGGCTGCTTGAAGTAGCTTAGTGGCAGGAAAGCGCTTCCATTGAAATCAATTGAAGCACTTTCCATGCATGTACATAGGGGGCTGAGCCGGTGCTGGAGGTGAGTATATCACATGTATAGAGATATGTTCGGCCCGAAAGCATCTCCTGCATGAAAGATAACTGGGGAAGGGACCTCTCGGCTTTTACATGCATTAAAGTACATGTGATGGCCGGAGTGACCCTTTCAAAGAAGCTCAGATTGTATTATCTGCACATCAGACGTGATCGTAGTGAACCATGGCATACGTTTACACATATTAGGGCACAAGCAAGTGCTCTTATTACCCGATCACATGCTTGCGGCATCTTTATAAACTGCCTCGTGATATTTGGAATATTTGTTACCTACCTAATCCAGCCCTTTTATATTCAAAAGATGCTCCATATGCAAATTCAGTAATCACCAGTTTTTCTTCCCCGACAGGTAATTTGCAAACAATGGTGAATTACCACACTTCCAAAAACGAATACGCAATGTAGACAACATCTTCCATTTTAATTCAGTTTTAACCCCGATACCAGATTAACATAAATGGTGGTTCACAGCCAGTCAAGAATAACGGCCCATTAACTGGGAGTCGGTCTCTACCCAAGGAAACATGAAACCTATTTACTGTCCCTCGCCAGGGTGCCGGGTGGAGTACAGCGGTAAGGAAAATGTACAATGTGCGTCAGAAATGTGTTATTATTATGTTGAAAACACACTCGGCTCTTCACTTTGTCTTCATCCAGAGGGAAGGTCATAACAGGGCACCTTCGAGGAGAAGGAGAGGGGCTTCAGAGGCACGGTGGGTCCAAAACCATCCATCTACCTTACCTGTCCAGCCACCTCATGATGTATTAAAGCAAAATGTCAACATATGATGTCATATCACAGAGCTCTGCTTCCAGGAGGTCATGCCGGAGCTGCGATTGGGTTTTCAGGCAGTAAATATTTTATGGAGACATTTCCGCGCTCATCAATCTGTACAGAAAATATTGTGGTTTTGCCGCTCCTGTTTTCTACCTTCTACTTATTAGAATGTAAATTGAATAACATTAAAACTTTCTTTTTTTCGTATCGTACAAGTGCCGCCTCATTTATTTCATAACTTTTCTAGTGAGGCTTGATCTCCTACCACCATCCCTCGGTTATTATCTGCCTCTCTTAATATTCCATTGTTCAAACATTTGTTCTGGGTATGATGGAATATATAGGATCAGCAAGAGCGAGGTGGTTGTGTATTGCCACATGCAAGATTAAAGGGACACTTAACCCTTGTGACATTTAAAGGACTCACAAGGCACCCGTTTCCATGGGAGACGAAAGAGGACAAAGAATTCCTACAGAGTCATCCATCATCGGAAAGAGAGCCCCCCAAACGCTGCAGCCTAACGGTCATTAATCTTCACAAGTTAAGAGATCACTATAGAAAAAAATCCTTGAAAACCTAATTTTACCAGTTTCCACATTAATTTACTACATTAAGAAGTTACCAGCCCCCTCTTACAGCTGCTTCCTTGACTTGGAAGAGGAAAAAATAAATGATTGCCCACCAATATCCATATTGTTGAAGGTATTCTTTGATTGCTGATTAGGATTTTCTCTCATTTAACTCCTCCCCAGCTGCCTCTGCTGAAAGCAGGGAGCATACCTCAGTATGCTTCTGGCACATGCTCAGTAGAACTCACATTCTAGTAGACTTGAGCATTCGTCTTCGGGCGAACATGAAAACGAGCACGAAGAGGCCGTTTTTTTGTTCGTTCCGAAGGAACGTAGAACAGAATACAGTGCCGGCAAACCGTAGGCGAAGACGAAGACTCACAATCACGAAGAATCGAAGATTCTTCGTGATCGTCTTCGTTTTTGCCGCGCAACCGCCAAAATTTCAAACAGGAGTGAGCTGATCCTCGTCTGTCCAATCAGCTCACTCTTGTGACGTAACGCTAAGGGTCTCGTCCAATGCCTGTGCTGCTGTTTTTTGAATTCTGAAGGCGCCTTTATAAGACCAGAGCTTGCCTGAGAGATCCATTCATTTTTCGCTGTGACTGCTTTGGCAACACTGCTGTGCTGCATCCGAGCGTTACAGAGAGAGATTGTTCTGTTCTGTGTGAGACTGGTAAGCCTTAGCCTGCCATTTCTCACTGTGTACTTCATCCTCACTTCAGTGCTACTTAATTAATATATTTAATAATAATAATTTGATTAATTTAATTTTTTTTAAATTAATTTGTCATCAACTTTAGTGTAAGTGCTGTTGAGTTGACAGTGCACCCAGTGCCTCAGTGGCACTGGGGTGCCCTTGCCCTGGGCTGGCACTAGTGCCTATTGCCTGTCCTGCTTAAATAAATTAAATAGAATTTATAAATTACAATTTAATAGAATCTATAATTTAATAGTTCATTATAATATTATATATATATATATATTTGTCAGTCATATATATATATATACTATAGTATACTAGTGTAGAGTGTACTGTAGACATTCATCTACTAGTGTCTAATTTAAAATCAGTAATATTAATTAATATAATTAATAATTGAATTCATTATAAAATTATATATATATTTGTCAGTTATAGTTAGTAATAGTATACTAGTGTAGAGTGTACTGTAGACATTCAGAACATCTACTAGTGTCTAATCTAAAATCAGTAATATCAATAATTCTCTAATTCTTTCTTATCTTAATAGTTAATTAAATTAGCTATAAATAAAAGTAATAATATTAATTAATTACTACTAGCGTATAGTTCAGCTAATCTTATTAGTACTGGTGCTGCAGCTCTATAGTTTGTGCTTTGTTTTAGCAACAGTAAGAGACCAAGTCAATTTTTCTTAATTAATCTTTCATTTTATTTCATTTGTTTTGCTCACCTCAGTCCATCAGTGAAGTGAACTTGTTGGGCTAGTGAGTGCAGCCGCATAAGTGCTGTGTTTTTTTTTGATCAGCAAGCAGTGACGTTAACTGTTTTGCAAAGATTTTCTCATTTATTTTACATTTTATTTCAATTTTATTAAAAGTACCCTTAGTGTTTTGCTCACCTCAGTCCATCAGTGAAGTGAACTTGTTGGGCTAGTGAGTGCAGCAAGCAGTGAAGATAACCGTTTTGCTGTGACATTTTATTTTATTTCTAATTCTTTTCAAGAAAAATTGACTGTGACGAGCTGTACTAAGCAAAGCTTCAAGCTACTAGCTGTAGTACTAAAATAATTCTAATCTTCTTTAATCTTAATCTATAATATATTATAAATAATAATATTCTAATTCATAATCTATAATATAAGTAATTCTAATTCTAAATTCTAATTCATAATCTATATTCTTCTATCTATAATACATAATATATAAGTAAATTAGTTCTAATCTATTAATATTATATAACTTAATATTAATTAATAAATCATATACTGAATCTGATTTAACCTCACTTTAGCTTAGTGGGTTTGAGAGCGTCTGCCTAGAGGTAGACTTATAGTAAGGAAATATAGCTTTAGGCTAGCATAGTGGTAGGCTAAGCTCTTAGGCCCGTGTAAATTCAAATTAAAAATAAAATACTGCTAGTTATTAAATAGTTAATCTTGAGTTAATAATTTCAATAACTTTAGGATTTTGGCAGATTGCACACAGCACAGTGCAGTAGTGCATAGTTTTACTTTTTAAGCAGTAGCACTGAAGAGAACTTCCTCTAATTTTTTTGTCTTTAATTCGTTTTTCCTTTTTTTTATTTTTATTTTTTTATTTTTTTTTTATAGTTTTTTAAACACTACACTACACTACACTACACTACACTACACACACAACACAAAATTTGAAATGGATCCTCCTTTTGGGACTAAGGAGGGACAAGCTCCATCTACCACCACCACCACCACCACCAGCACCACCACCAGCACCACCACCAGCACCACCACCAGCTCTAAGATGCAGCCTTTGCGTCAGTCTAGTCGGCCAAGTAGGCCAAGCTCTCGCTTATCATTTGGGGAAGCATTGCTTGAAGGATCATCAAGTAAAGGAAAGGCACCAAAAGCAGGCAGTAGTAGTGCGGCTAGGCCCACAAGCTCTATGGTTTTTTACGGAAAGCCTAAAGCACCAGAAGCACGTTCAAAGTTAAAGGGTAGCACAAGTAGTACCAGCCCAGTGACTAAAAAGAAGTGCCTTTTGCCCCAAGCAGCATCTTCCCCATCCACCAGCAGCATGCAAGGTACCAAGCAGAGCCAAATTAGCAGCAAGACTCAGAGGGGTCCCAAACCAAAGCGATCTCATTCCTTTGTAGGGAAAACCACCACCACCACCACCCCCGCCTCTACCACCACTAGTGCTGCGCCTACTGTTCCCACTGGTACCGCCACGCCATGTCCTCCTAGTACCTCTAGCAAGCCACCAAGTCCTTACAAAATTTTTGTAAAGACAGTTAGAGAGAGGGCTACACATAGTGGAACTCCACCTAGCGAGGTAGCAGAGGAGCCTGAGACTGAGAGGCCAAGTGCAGAGTCTATTCTTCCTGCTCGCACTACTACTAGTCACGAGTCTCACGACGATATCAGTCTTAGCTCCAGCCTAGCAGGAATTCCATTCGATCTGGCTAATGAAGAGCTAGACTATGAGCCAGAGGAAGTAGAGGAGATGAGTGGTCAGGAATCAGATTCCTCAGGGAGCAGTGTCCAAATGACTAGTGCACAATTTTCCCCTGAGCCTCCACCTTCTCCGCTACGATCATCACCATCACCACCACCAGCAGCAGCAGCAAAACCTAGCAAATCTAAAGCAATTAGCAGTCCCACTATGGCCAGTACTGTTACCACCAGTCCCACCACCACTAGTTCTGCCTCTGTTCATCCACCCCGAGCAGTAAGAGCAGCACCCAAGGCACACTCCAAGGCTATGCGCGCCCCAATTTGGGAGCACTTTGAAAATGTTGAAGAAGGGCGCTATGGAAAGTGCAAACATTGTGGGAAGCTAATAAGCAGAGGGAAAGTGTCTGGCCATTTTACCAGTGCTAGCATGAAGCATCACCTCAGCACTCAACACAACGCTGTGCTATTGGGGAAAGATGCAGAGGTAAAACTTAGTGCAGGCAGCATAGCTGGTGGCCGTGGAAAAACCCCAACAGCTTCTTCTTCTGAGCCAATAGCAGCAGCAGCAGCAGCAGCAGCAACTAGTGCTGGCAGCCAGAGACCAAGGCAGGTTGGAGCACTGCATGCCCAGCCCACCCTGGAAGAATTTGGGGCATTCCACTCCAAGAGAACGATGCCCAAACAGCAGGCCAATAAAGTAACGCGACTTATTGGTCAGTTCATTGCTGTTGGAGGGGCATCCTTCTCCATGATTGAAGGGGAGCCTTTCAAACAATTGATGGCGGCTGTGGCTCCACAATACACAGTTCCGTCACGTTCCACTTTCAGCAGGAACATTGTCCCCTCGCTGTATCGGTCCTGTGTTGCAGCAGTGAAAGAGGAGCTTTCCAAGGCTGCTGGTCAGTGTGTTCATTTCACTACAGATTTGTGGAGTGCACCTAGCGCCCAGCATGCCTTTCTTTCTTTGACAGCACACTGGTGGCAGCCCGGTGTGTCTAAGGAAGTTGCTGCAGCAGGCTACCGATCATTCCTTCTCCATGCAGAAGTGATGGATGAAAAGCACACTTCCCAAAATATTCTGCATGCGATTAGGAAAATGTTTAGCCTTTGGGTGGGAGCAGAGGCGGGCACCAATGTTGAAGTTGGTTTTGTGGTAACTGACGGAGGTGCCAATATGGTGAAAGCGCTGCGAGATGGTCATATTGTTGGTGTGCGCTGTGCAGCCCACATCATCCATCTTGTAGTGAAGGCAGCAATGTCAGAAGGAACTAATGTGGCAGCAGTAGTTCTGTCCCGCTGCAGAAAGATCGCTGGGCACTTTCACCATAGTGTTAAGGCTAGCCAACTTTTGAGGGAAGAGCAAGAGAGGTCAGGTCTTCCCGTACACTGCCTACGTCAGGATGTCAGTACACGGTGGAACTCCACGTTAGACATGCTAGAGAGGATTTTGGAGCAGCAGAGGGCAATCCATAATCTTGCCTCAGAGCACAATATTGGGATTACCTCTCCATTGAATAGGGAGGATTGGACAGTGATCGCCCAGCTAGTGGCAGTCCTTAAACCATTCAGGGATGCCACAGAAAATTTAAGCTCAAACACTGCCAGTCTGGCCCAGGTAATCCCAGTGTTCTCCCATCTAGGCAGCAAGATGGATGTGTTCCTTGGAAACCGTGAGGCTGTTCAAGGTGGCACTCTACATCCTGACGTAGCAGCCATAGTCAGGAAGCTGAAGGATCTGCTAAAAGTACACCTTCGCAAGCGAATGGAAGAGAGTCCCGAAATGATGCTAGCGTGCCTTTGTGATCCAAGAATTAAGGGAAAGCTAGCTTTGAAATTCAATGTTCTCAGTAGCTACCGGGAGCAATTGGTCAACAAGGTGCGTGACTGGCAGCGTAAAATGGGAATGCTGTCCGAGGAGGGTGAGGTGCAGGAGGAGGAAGAGATGATGTGGTCTGCTACCCCTAGCAGCAGCATCAGCAGCAGTGCCACAAGCAGCACAACACAGCTGAGTGGAGCAGCTGCGTTTTGGGAAGAGGCACTTGGCAGTATAGTTGGACCATCTGACAGAGCTAGCAGCAGAAAGGAGAGTAGTGCTGCTGAAATGGTCAAACTTTACCTCTGTGAAGTTCCTTCTGCTCCTAATGTTGATCCTCTTAGCTACTGGGATGAAAAGAAGAGTGTGTGGCCTGCACTCTCATGGGTTGCGCAGCAGCTTCTATCATGTCTGCCAACCACTGTTCAAAGTGAGCGCGTGTTTTCTATGACTGGAAACATACTGAGTCCACAGCGCTCACGCATGGCACCTCATCTGATGGAGCAGATTGCCTTTCTTAAATTCAATCTGCCCAAATTGGGTTACCCAGCTCTTAGCTTGGAAAGTTAAATTTTTTCTCTCTAATGTTTAAGGTAGTTTCTCCCCCTGGTTGCACTTGCTGCGGTGTGGCAATGCCTGCTACCTCCGCTGGTGTAGCCAATTTACGCTAGGGCCTAGTGTCTGAGCTCTGTAAGTCCGCTCCCAAACGCCTAGGACTGACAGTCTTTGGATGCTTTGCCCTGGGGTGAAACAGGTGAGTGGGTCGTCAATTGCCCACTCATTCACCTTTTTCCGTTTCCAACGCTGCTGCTGGTGGTGGTGCCAGTATCTTTTGCCAGTTCGCTTCCTGGCTGAAATCATGCCTCAGATGTCCCTAATGGAAAGGGTAGTTTCTCCCCCCTGGTTGCACTTGCTGCGGTGTGGCAACGCCTGCTACCTCCGCCGGTGTAGCTAGCTTATGCTAGGGCCTTGTGTCTGAGTTCTGTAGGTCTGCTCCCAAACGCCAAGGACTGACAGTGCTTGGATGCTTTGCCCTGGGGTGAAACAGGTGAGCGGGTCGTCAATTGCCCACTCATTCGCCTTTCCCAATTCTGCTGCTGCTGGTGGTGGTGCCAGTGTCTCTCTTCAATGCCAGTTCGCTTCCTGGCTAGTGTCATGCCTCGAATGTCCCTGATGGTAAGGGTAGTTTCTCCCCCCTGGTTGCACTTGCTGCGGTGTGGCAACGCCTGCTACCTCCGCCGGTGTAGCCAGCTTACGCTAGGGCCTTGTGTCTGAGTTCTGTAGGTCTGCTCCCAAACGCCAAGGACTGACAGTGCTTGGATGCTTTGCCCTGGGGTGAAACAGGTGAGCGGGTCGTCAATTGCCCACTCATTCGCCTTTTCCAATGCTGCTGCTGCTGGTGGTGGTGCCAGTGTCTCTTCTCTGCCAGTTCGCTTCCTGGCTAGTGTCATGCCTCAAATGTCCCTTATGGTAAGGGCAGTTTCTCCCCCCTGGTTGCACTTGCTGCGGTGTGGCAACGCCTGCTACCTCCGCCAATGTAGCCAGCTTACGCTAGGGCCTTGTGTCTGAGCTCTGGAAGTCCGCTCCCAAACGCCAAGGACTGACAGTGTTTGGATGATTTGCTCTGGGGTGAAACAGGTGAGTGGGTCGCCAATTGCCCACTCATTCGCCTTTCCCAATTCTGCTGCTGCTGCTGCTGGTGGTGGTGCCAGTGTCTCTTCGATGCCAGTTCGCTTCCTGGCTAGTGTCATGAATCAAATGTCCCTAATGGTAAGGGCAGTTTCTCCCCCCTGGCTGCCTCTGTCTGCGGTGTGGCAACGCCTGCTACCTCCACCGGAGTGGCCAGCTTACGCTAGGGCCTAGTGTCTGAGCTCTGGAAGTCTGCTGCCAAACGTCTAAGACTGACAGTGTTTGGGTGCTTTGCCCTGGGGTGAAACAGGTGAGTGGGTCGCCAATTGCCCACTCATTCGCCTTTCCCATTTTTCAATGCTGCTGCTGGTGGTGGTGGTGGTGCCAGCATCTCTTCTCTGCCAGTTCGCTTCCTGGCTAGAGTCATGCCCAAAATGTCCCTAGTGGTAAGGGCAGTTTCTCCCCTCTGGCTGCGTCTGTTTGCGGTGTGGCAACGCCTGCTACCTCCGCCGGAGTGGCCAGCTTACGCTAGGGCCTTGTGTCTGAGCTCTGGAAGTCTGCTGCCAAACGTCTAAGACTGACAGTGTTTGGGTGCTTTGCCCTGGGGTGAAACAGGTGAGTGGGTCGCCAATTGCCCACTCATTCGCCTTTTCAATGCTGCTGCTGGTGGTGGTGCCAGCATCTCTTCTCTGCCAGTTCGCTTCCTGGCTAGAGTCATGCCCAAAATGTCCCTAATGGTAAGGGCAGTTTCTCCCCCCTGGCTGCCTCTGTTTGCGGTGTGGCAACGCCTGCTACCTCCGCCGGAGTGGCCAGCTTACGCTAGGGCCTTGTGTCTGAGCTCTGGAAGTCTGCTGCCAAACGTCTAAGACTGACAGTGTTTGGGTGCTTTGCCCTGGGGTGAAACAGGTGAGTGGGTCGCCAATTGCCCACTCATTCGCCTTTTCAATGCTGCTGCTGGTGGTGGTGCCAGCATCTCTTCTCTGCCAGTTCGCTTCCTGGCTAGTGTCATGCCTCAAATGTCCCTAATTGTAAGGGCAGTTTCTCCCCCCTGGCTGCCTCTGTCTGCGGTGTGGCAACGCCTGCTACCTCCGCCGGAGTGGCCAGCTTACGCTAGGGCCTTGTGTCTGAGCTCTGGAAGTCTGCTGCCAAACGTCTAAGACTGACAGTGTTTGGGTGCTTTGCCCTGGGGTGAAACAGGTGAGCGGGTCGCCAATTGCCCTCTCATTCGCCTTTCCAATTTTTCAATGCTGCTGGTGGTGGTGGTGGTGGTGGTGGTGCCAGCATCTCTTCTCTGCCAGTTCGCTTCCTGGCTAGAGTCATGCCCAAAATGTCCCTAATTGTAAGGGCAGTTTCTCCCCCCTGGCTGCCTCTGTCTGCGGTGTGGCAACGCCTGCTACCTCCGCCGGAGTGGCCAGCTTACGCTAGGGCCTTGTGTCTGAGCTCTGGAAGTCTGCTGCCAAACGTCTAAGACTGACAGTGTTTGGGTGCTTTGCCCTGGGGTGAAACAGGTGAGTGGGTCGCCAATTGCCCACTCATTCGCCTTTTCAATGCTGCTGCTGGTGGTGGTGCCAGCATCTCTTCTCTGCCAGTTCGCTTCCTGGCTAGAGTCATGCCCAAAATGTCCCTAATGGTAAGGGCAGTTTCTCCCCCCTGGCTGCCTCTGTTTGCGGTGTGGCAACGCCTGCTACCTCCGCCGGAGTGGCCAGCTTACGCTAGGGCCTTGTGTCTGAGCTCTGGAAGTCTGCTGCCAAACGTCTAAGACTGACAGTGTTTGGGTGCTTTGCCCTGGGGTGAAACAGGTGAGCGGGTCGCCAATTGCCCACTCATTTGCCTTTCCCATTTCCTTTTCCATTTCATTATTTTCCTTCTGATACACAACCAACCAAACATAACACACACAATAACACATATAACACATATAACACACAGTGACATCACACATAACACACATACACACACACTTACAATGCACAAAACACAAGGACCTTTTCCTTGTTATTTGCCCTGGCCTTCACTCACTAATAGCATTACATTAACACTATAACTCACACTTCACCCTATAACATTTTTCCATCCACATACCTGCCAACAGACCCAACTTTTTCAGGGACAGTCCTGCTTTTTTCCAGTCCTGTCCCATCTAATTTAGCTAAACTAGGTATGCAAAATGCAAATACACATAGGTAGTTATAGCTCGGTAGGTAACGCTACTATAAACATTTAATAAATATAATCAAGTACTAAATAATAAATCTAACTTTAAAATACATTTAAATAAACCCCTATTTTTAAAAAAAAAAAAACATTAAAATTAAATTATTATTATTTAGACATAATCCATCTTTAACCAAACCAGTGCACTGCTACTAATCTTAAACATAACCGTACATTAACCCTAAGCTATTTTTTAGTTCTTGTCCAACATTTTTCCATCAGCATACCTGCCAACACACCCAAGATTTTGGTGGACAGTCCTGCTATTTTCCAGTCCTGTCCAATAAGTAAGTTGGGTTGTTGCAAAGTATGCCATTGTAAATAGGTAGCAAATGTTAGGCATGTAAAGTGGTCCAAAATCAATTTAAAAATGTAAAATATTCCCTATTCTTTTATTAAACATCTATGGACAGTACACCTCGGTATGTGTGTGCAACTCTATTGGTCGTTTCGGCAGGGGGCTCGCCTGCCATCAACGAATGAAGTGCATTCTGCAGTTCTGCAATTCACTCGTTGATGCCAGACCAGCCCCCTGCCGAAACGACCAATAGAGCTGCACACACGTACCTTCACGGCAGCTGCTGCTGCTGTGATGTGTTATTAACCCCGTATTAACCCCTGCTAGGCAACCAGGAGGAAAACGAAGATTAAACGAGCACGAAGAATGTCCGCGAATATTCGCCCGAAGAGAAGACAGGAACGGGCGAATATTCGCGGAATACGAAGATTTTTTTTTCCCCGAAGACGAGCACGAAGACGAACACGAAGAGCCCCCTGGTGCCCAAGTCTACATTCTAGCCAATTAAAATCAATGTGAGAAGCATAATTGAATCAAAACGGATGTTTTGTTGACATGGACGTGATTGGCTGCTGCTTCAATGACTTAAATAGGATTACCTCTGATCATACGCAAGATGCATACATACTAATGTTGTTTCAGTCGACGCAGCCAGGGGAGGACAAAAGTCTCAAAGTCTTCAACAACTAAACAGCATGTTCCAATTTGTATATCGCAAAAATAACTTGATTATTTTAGACTAGACTTTTTCCTTTACAGTTGTCATTTAACTATTTAACTATATATATATATTATATTATATATATATATATATATATATATATATATAAAATCTATTGTATATCATCCAATCTGGGATCATCATTGGTTGCTGTGCACAATGCGCCATCTACTGGTAGAATGATGAAAGCGCATTCAAGTCTAAGCATTAGAAACATACAGGAGCAATTACATCCACCCAAAGTCATCTCATTTACACAAATCATGTAATACACATCATATAATTAAAGTGAATTTATAAGGGTTAATTATCATGTGCAAAATTTCTTTAGAAGTCTATAGTAAATGTGTATTCCTTGCTGTGATCACTTGCATTCTGTTGTTACTAGGCATAGTAAGATGGGTTTTTGCCCTGTGCCGACCCATAGATGATGCCGAATCATCAGAAGGCGGTAGGTTTTGTTTGGCAATGTGAATGATACATATATATCCAGATATACATGATACAATTATACATACACATTGCCTACAATAAACACATGATCACGAATGTGGAGAGCTGGCAAGGGAGCAAGTTCCCTGCTTCACCTCGATTTTAAACATTATGGCCCCATGGGAGGTTTTTTTTCTCATTTCTTTTTTTCATGCCCCACTAGAGTATGCATCAATATTTAACTCGGCTTCCGGTAGCATTCCCACTATGACTGGATCCTTTCTGTGCTTCCGTGGAGAGGACAGGGAAGCGTAAACTGAGCCTGTTGGGGTTATCTGTGTGGTTCTTGCATTTAGTATTTTTTCACATTGGGGGGTTGTTTGCCTTACCCTGCCCCCCCAGCTGAAAGCTGCATGCTGGTACTTGCCAAAGTGGTGGCAAAGATGGCGGAGCTGGCTATATATATAATTGTGTAATAAATTGGGATTTTTTTATTTTTTTATAAAATACCAAACTAGCCTCGGTGTTTCCAGAATTCTGAAACTCCACTCTTAAAAAAACCACAGCATTATTCAGACCCGAAAACTATGGAAACGCCTAGAAAGTTAAACGGCAAGTAGGTCAGAGTCCCTATTTTCTCTTCCATTCCTTTTCTCGGGGTCAGCCGCTGAAGCAGGGAAACGTGACCCAGATTTTGACAATGCTTCCCACACCCGGTACTTATAATGGGAGTCAGAACACCTGAATTCATCTGACAGCAGGAGATCCACTCTTGTCTAAAAGCTTCTATATTGTGGGTTTGTCATGTAAAGGAAAGTATTGTCATAGACCTCTTCCGATCAGATGGTCCGGGGAAAATCTAATAGACGGCTTTTTCATCTAAACATGTCTAGTGCTGACACGAGGCTACCCTTAGCGAGGACGACGATCAGACAGCAGAGTTGAAAGAACGGCACATTTCTGATCAAATTCATTGTGACAAGGCACAGCACTTAAGTTGTCAAACATGCTTCCTACTCTCTTGGGACGAAAAGGTCAATTTAAAGGACAGAAAGGGGTACTAAGGTGCTGAGCTGGATGCATGTGATAAAAGCCATCTCCCAGAATCCTTCAGTTTTGAGTTTCTTACAGACATGATTACAGAGGAACAGATTTGTTAGAGTGGGAAAAGTTATCCGTCAAAGCCAAAGTTGGATGTGAAGATGTTCCTAGTCCTACTTAACTTTTGGGACATAATGGAGAGGATTTGAAATAAGCAGCTGAAGTAACTGTAAAAAAAAAAAAAGTACAATTAAGTAATTTTATAGGGAGAAGGCTAACCTGAAGCCAAGACCATGCCAAGAACCAAGTAAGGGGTTGAGGTTTTTACAGCAGGTAGAAGAAGATGCCAATTGAATGGGTCTTGCGCCATCACCATACCTGGTGGAGAACCTGGGGAAGAGTTGAGCTGGGCTAGCATAATGGTGAATGGGTTAAAAACGGTGGATGGAGAGTAGACGGGTAGTGGCTGTAATCTGCCCGGGAGAGGGCATGACCAAATGCCGGCCCCCTGACTGAACATTGAAGACCCTAACTCGCAGGTCCAGGGAAGGAGTGCTTCTGGAGATTCAAGGTCAAACGTGGAAGCTTCCCAGGCTGTTGGGTTTCATACATGGATGCCACGATCCCTAAACTTAATGCTACCCCTCTCCTGCGATGTGCTCTGTACCCTCAGTGCCCCCATACATAGCCTTGCATGTCGTCTTCCTTAATCTGAGCCTTCCGAGGCCTCTTCCCTCCTACAGAGGTTCATGGTGCTTCGTTTCTATCTCAAAGGGCTTCCTATGACGCTTCCCATCTTCACAATAATACAATTTTAAATCATTTAAAGGTTGAGTTGCATTAATCCTTCCTGTGATTTGAGGTTCATGTGATGCAATATTCATAAATAATTAAATATGATGTTAAATAATGACTTCATTCATATACAAATTACATAATATGTTGGTAACTTTGTCTTTCTCGGGGAGAAAAGTGCTTCTACTTATACTGCCTGGCGAATAATCTTGCCGTTGTTGGTCCATCATTTTCATAGTAGGCATATATTATTAAAAATATAATTATGTTTGGATTAAGTTTTGAGTATTATATTTGTATAATATATAACACAGAATAAATAAATCACAGTTACAGATGGTTTTGATTGGCAGGTTGTAAAAAGCCAATGGCAGTGGAATGTTAGCTATGCTCGTCTACCATCGGTTACACAAAGTTCTCATTTAGAAAGGTGACGTGCTGATGTAGACTCCGCTGTGGATCATAGGATCAGAATTGTAACTTCTTTCATTATTTTCATGCCGTTCTGTGCTGGAGATGAATAAGGAGTGGAAGAATTTCCAGAAACGCAAACCATTGAGACATATGAATATAATTTGGATTTTAGTGCTACGGGCAGGTCCTGTGACCTAATCGTAAGCGGTCGTTAAAAAATGAGGAACAGAACGAGGAAGAAGGAGAGGGAATATGAAACGAGATACGGCTACTTATATTACCACATTTCTGAATGTTAAAATAATAATATCCAGATGTTAAAAGCGGTCACTGTATGTCTTGGGTTGTTTCCTGAGATCATCAGACAATGTTGGATTTCTTGGGACAAATTTTATTATGAAGAGTATATTAGCCATCAAACTTTATCTTTGTAAATTATTAGTATTTGTATATCATTTTTTTGTTACAATTTCTACACAATTACCAAAGGACTACTAAAGACAGTGTTGTATTAATGAGGGCCGCTCAGGAAAGTGTCCCCTGGCCACCATCTTTAGACCTACTGACCTGAAGAGGACTACTTTCCTAGGTCTTCTTCTAGAGTCCAGTATATGACACCATAGCCTGACGCCCTACATTACGTCCCATAGAAGCAATACAGCGGAGGTCTGCACTGACCACAATGATAAAACAGGGCCGGTCTTAATGGAGATCTTTGATCTTCACAACTGGTCCATTGAGCCCTGTGGCACACTAGTGAGGACAATCAATAGGGCTATCTGCCTCTACTGAAGGGACCCAAGGGCTTCTGTCTCTCGAATCTGCCTAGTCAGCCCAGGTCAGAATACGCTACTGATTAGAAGACCCAGTTTGGTAGGCCCAATACCATATGTTTTCAAGACTCGCTCGCAAACTTGCATTACAGATTTTTTTTAAGGCATTTGATATGTTTATGTGAAATTGATACTGAGCAGAACATGAGGTTTAAATAGACAATCATGGTCAATCTCCCTTAAAATTTTCATAGCGAGGAACAAACAATACGATATTTTGTGTATATATTTTTTATACATTTTTTTATACATGCCAATATCTTATTGGCCTTCGCAGCCGCTTTGCCTAAATCCGCCTGCATCAAGGAACATCAAGGTTACAAGGTATTACCCTAGTTAATTTTGTATCATCACCAAACGCTCAACACAACGTGGGAGACCATTATTAAACAAATTAAAATTGTACATTAATACATTTACAGGCACCCGGGTTATCCTGAGCAGTTTTATAGTTACCGGAGAGCGTACTTACATTCCTTCACAGACAGGGGTCGCTATAATACATTGTATAGAGTCTGGCCTATTCCTCCTGCAAAGGTCCTTCACACAGATCCTACTGCCTGATATGGGACCATTGCACTACATTTTAATGAATATCTTCAATATTTTTTCTTTTTTTTTAGAAATCCATTAATGTTTATATTGCATAGTTTACCCCTCCAGCACCCAAAGCGTTGAGGAACCAAAATTTTGGAGAACTATAGCAGGATAGGATGTATATGTTTACAGGGCGGTGTATATGTTTACAGGGGCGATCATTAAAACTGTCTGGGGTCCCTACCACTGCTGCTGAAATAATCACCCTAAACATGCCACGGGGGAGCTATCTCAGGTGGTCTCAAACAAAACGTCCACGTGTGTCTTCTTGGTCACCAGTGACCTAGAGCCTTAGTCAAAGAACAAGCTGAAGAAGCATGAGTGGGGAGTAACCAGCAGATGAGTTTGTTAACCCACCCATAGGGACCCTCTAGCCGGCCAGACAGGCATCTGAGTGTTTAGATCAGGGTACATGGTTGCCATCAAGATTGATGGTCAACCTACATGGTCATCCTTATGGAACCAACCACAAAAAATATGGCTGGAAAATCTTTTTGAGACATGCAGCGGTTAACATGAGCCTGGTTAACTTGTATGTTTCATATTCCCAAGCCATGATAACTTGAACAGGACATATCATGTATAGATCATATAACCTAAGGCCAGCTCAACGGTTCTAATGAGATTAGGCCAAGGTACTGTGACCTCTCATTTGCTCGGTGGCCAGCATTGAGTCCGCGCACATAGCTGGATCAATGTTGTGTCAGAGAATATTGTATCGCTGACACACGTGTATTAACGAGGCAGTTAAACAAAAGGCCGCACCTCCGTTTTGATGACAGATTTTCCTCTCTGGGAAATAAGGACCTTGAACACATTCTTCACCGAGAGCCAAGAAAAACATCTTTAAAAAAAGAATTCCCCCCCCCCCCCCAGCTTTGGGATCACCCCCTACCAAACAGAACAGGAGGAGGGCTATGAAAACAATTTAAAGCTGAATGAGTGGCTGTTTTGCAAAAATCCGCAGCAACATTCTATTATATTAACCATTCGCGCACTCAAATAAATCGTAGGTCTCTCCGTTGAACCTTGAATCCCCCCCTTGTTCCGCAGCGCTGACAGCAGTCACTTGTATAGTACGAGTTAAGAGTTATAAAACAGAACAGAAATAACTACTTGGCTAATGGCAATGTAATGAGAAACAAATGTTGGATAAAAAGAAATGAAAAAAAAAAAAAAAGAACAAAACTGTGACAGAAAGCAGAGAGTACGAGGAGGGAGAATGAGAGAGTGTGCAGAGGGTGCGTGAGAGAATGAACTGAGATACAGCACAGCCTGATCCTGAGTTTGGACACCCAAAGGTCTCCCTGACCCCATACAACTTTTTAAAAGCCCAAAACATATTTCAAAATCAGGGAATCGCTGGCAACTTCAATCTTCTTTTGGGGGGGGGTAGAGGGGTAGGTAAAATGCCCTTTCAAACTGATTCATAATCTCCTGCCCCAGGAACACATTTGGTTCACTGAAATCCCAGGGAGTGTGGCTCAGGCTTGTCCAACACGCACGGACACTCTATGCGGGGAAGGACATGGGGGGTTGATAAAAAAGTGACTCTGGGGCTGTATTCACCTTTGGGGCTGCCCTAGGCCTGACCCAGGGTAGTGCCCCATCTGCCCCCTTGGCGACTGCCATCATCACTACAGGGTGCTGGAATATGACGTCATACACCAGCGCTCTGTGTCTTAAAGGTGCAGTCTATGGCGCCGGCACATTGATCTGGATATTTGGGCCCTTCCAAAAATAATAGTACATTACTAAATGTATTAACTTGCATTTTTTTAATCCCTCTTATTGCCTAAATATTTGCATCAATTCCCCCCACCCCCGTTTCCTCATTCTCCCTCAACCCCCCCTGATAGATTGTAAGCTCTCAAGAACAGGGTCCTCTTTTCGCATGTCTTAGCGTGTGACAGTCTTATTGTCAATTGCATATGTTGTCATTTTTAATGTTATTGTTCATTTTCACTCTCCCGTATTGTAATAACGCTACTTAATCTGATGGCGCATTATAAATAAAATGTAATGAAATCAGCCGTTTTTGTTAAATGGAATCTTGTGTTATTTTCCCAGCATCTTTTATATGCTCATCAACCTGTAATATTTTTTTGTAAAATGATAAAAGAAGATGCCGTAAACCCGGGGAAATGTATATAGATTGTAAGTTAACAAGTTTAAAACTATCAATAATATTGTTATAAGTTAGATATTCTCCCAGAATAAACTGATTTTGCTACCCTTGAACCATCCAGGAAAAAGAAGGTCCAGTGAAAGCAACTAATTAAAAGGACACTATCATAAAAAAAGGATGTTTGGACCTGTCAGAAAGTCTGATGTGTGGAGACACTGAATTAATGGCTTTTGAGGACCTAGGTGGGGACCTCTTGTCTAGCCAGGTTAGTCCCGACAACCATTTATTGTGACTGGCACTCCGTTAGCATGTGCGGTGCCTGATCGGGCCACTAGGTATGGGAAAGGGGCAGAGACCGGGCCTGCCAATTACAGGAGCCTGAAGGTTCCCAGGTATGGTGACTTTGTCTACTACCATACCTGGGAACCTTCAGGCTCCTGTACTTGGCAGGCCCGGTTTGACTCAGAGTCTCCAGGTGAATCCCTTCTTCCACGGGTCAGTTTCTTCTGTCTTCGGGAAGGGGAATTTTTTTCCACTCATGCCCACTATCTACTTACTGTCTACCCATTAGCCTCCCACTCCCTCTACTAAAGGCTGGAGCTAGCCCTGCCTCTATATGCCACTAGCCAGACCGCTTCATGTAGCCACTTCACCAGTTGAAAAGATCTGGGTAGTCAACCCCTGGCAAGGTCCCATGTATGCAGAGCACAATGCTCTAAAGCAAGGTCAAACTGGGGATGACAAGATGGTCCTGGCACTTTAAGGCCAATGGCTGCCTAATGACGGTGGCTGGACTTGATGGTCTTATGCTCACATAGTGTGTGGCCATGCGCACTGGAGTGGCAGATCGGATGTGTATGGAGCAATGTCAGGCAGCAGCCCACCGGCCACGTAGCCAGCCTGACCTGCTTTAAAGGTCCCATCACCATGGTGGGTCTGGGGGAGCATCAGCGCATGAGGTCGCTTTGGTTCAGCAGATGCAAAAAGAGCAAATAAACCACTTGGCACAGGGGGACATCGGCAAAGTAGCATCTAAAGGACACTTTCGAATGTAGAAAATTAAGACGTAATATTAAAAAAAATATTGATTTGCAATTATTCTGAAAAATATGGATAGTAATCTTACAAAAATCCCACATATAATAAATCACGTGTATTGGCAACAGTAGCAGAGCTAAGTGCAAACACATTAACATCAATCATAAAAAAACACTAACAACGGTATGACAATAATAGCGGTGAGTATATAAAAAAGCCGATTTCGCAGAAAAGTAATAAAAGTGATATGCTCGATGCAGCCCATTGTGTTTAATTGGAGAGCTATTCAGTTTATCATTCATTGAAGGTATAATAACCATTCAATATATCTGGTGGGTGTTCTAGAATGGAGACATCACTTGATATATGCAACGGAGAATTAACGTGGACGGTGGAGTCCAATCATCAAGCTAAGTGCACGAGCTTTTGATGTAAGAAATTGAAACTTAGGAGCAATTTGACTTACATTCCAGGGTAATTGTTACTTTTCAGAATGGCGTGGAGACCCTGATGGGGTCTGCTAATAGAAACGTCCTTCAAATTTACTGGAGAACCTAAAATGTTAGACAATTCCTGGTGAAGCACAGGGCTTCTACCCATTTCCGTGGGTATACAACTAATTTAGGGGTCTGTCCACCAAAGGAAACGGTGGCTTTGATTCTTTGACTCCGTTATTCAGTATGAAGGGCCAACACTGGCAGGTTCCTCAAGCTAGAAGGACTGAGCTAGCCTTGTATAATGCATAATTTAATGGATGAGGAGACTTTGGAGAAATCTCACTGATTTGCCTATACATGATACAGGGCAAGCCAAACTCTTACTGCCTATGAAACGTACTGGGGTTGGACCTTCATGATGTATAGTGAAGTTCTCCTGTCAACGCTCCCTTTAGTGAATAGACCCCTAAACCAGTAATAAATGTATTTGATGGTGGTTTCCGTTAGCAGAACTCCATTGGGTAACAAAACAATTACCCTGGACTGTAAATCAAGTATAAATTACCTGCATTAAAATGACTAAAATAGTGAATAGACCCCTCTGTCTCCCGATTCCGCGTTTCAACCTCATGCCGGAAATCAGTGAGACTTTCCACACGAACGTCGGAAAGACAGCAGAAGTCAAACATCAAAATTAGCAAAATAATAACGATTTTAACAAAACGCTTTCCTGAATCACCACCGCTTTTTCTGCACAGCTTGACCTTTCTTTCTCTCTCCCTCTCTCTTGTTTTATTTTCCTGTCCCAATTAGAGCATTTTTGAGGTTTTTCTGTGTACTTGGCAGGCAGATCCTTCACATGAGCCACAAATTAATTTCTGGTACTGTAAGAAAATCTCTCAAAGACCCCCCCCCCCCCCCCACCACCAAAAAAAAACAAAAAACCCAACATGACTCACAAAAAATTCTTCCTTCTCTTATTGAGCGCTGGAACCCACTGTGGGAAAGCGACGTTACAGAAAAATGCATTTTTTTTAAGGACATTTTCCAAAATACTTTTGTATCTTCCAGTGACAAAACTTGGAACTTTTTTAGGTTTTTCTTTTTTTTTTTTCCGTATGGTATGGAAAAGTGTAATGATCCAGATGTTCCACATTTACCACGGTGACCACATCCAGTGTTACTCGATGGTATTCATGAATGGTTATACTGGGACCAGCCCAGTGGCTTTGCAAATAAATAAAATGCCATTAAATATTTAATGGAATTAAAAAAAAAAAAAAAAATACGAACCGGCATTACAAATATTTTATTTAATACAGTGTGATATTTAGTCCTAAAAATAAGGAAAAAAAAATATATATAGTATTTATTTTGGTTAAACCAGTCGCCCCAGTTATCCCAGTAACCATAACCATTAAAAAAAAAGTTAAATTTTTTTTTCTGTGTTAGGCGAATAGAAGGCATCGGCTTCAACTAAAGACTCCATAGACTGTGGTGAAAGTATGAGGTTATGTCGCCCAGCACCCCACCGGGCATTTGCCCCGTGTGCCAGATGACCGGTGTGGGTCTAGATACGCGGTGGGCTGGTGGCCAGTAGGGCTGATTACAAGCCGATGCTGGGTCCTGCCTGAATACATACGGCCACACTCTATAAAAACATAGCATGAGACCACACATATGCAGCCGACGACCCAAAAATATATGTTTTATGACCAAGGAATTGGGTCTTCGGAACCTCCAGGATCTTTACACATCACCGGTTGTCTGGCCTTCACCTGTATCTATAATAACCTCTCGCGGTGCAGCTGAGCCATGTGGCTTCATCCGAGTCCTGCTACTAAATGGCCTCATGGGCCCGACGCGTTTTTTTTTTTATTTCCTAAACTGGAGAAAATTGGCATGTTCCCAGCGGTATCGGACTTTTTTTTTGTGTCCCTGCAGGCATCTGGCAGGCATTTCAGATCTCCATTGCTTGTTTTTTTTGCATCAATCCCTCCTAGTCCTCCCCATGTATATATAGCAGTAAGGAAGGGAAGCGTGCGGGACGTGTTCTCATGAATTAATCAGGCCCCGCTCGGGGGATGCATTATTGAAGATATCTGGTTAGTTCTTCATGGAGTGATATGAGGAATATAGGGCACGATGCTTTATTTATCAGGCAGAATAATGATTTCTGTTTGTTGTTTCAATTCTTGCCCCGCGCCAGGAGGAGAAGAAGACGTGGAAGGGGGTTGTTTGGAGAATGAAATCAGTGCAGAGGGATGTAGGTACAATACAGATCTCCTGCTTTTTACACGTTCTTATCAGAGTTACGGGAAGCCGGTCTCGTTTTAACCTTTTCATGTCTGTAACCCAAAACTGCACACGGGATAAATATTTGATGATTATCCCGGGGACGTAGTTATTGGGTTATTACTGATCTAATATTCCAAGTTTTGATCTAAGCACTGAACTGAAGTATCGAGCCTTCAGGGAAAAACGTATGTATATACTTATTTATTTATGTGTTTTGAGAGCTTTGGGGCATATATTTGTGTGTGTGGGTGTGTGAGAGTCTGTGTGTGTGTATGAGTGTGTATATGTGTGAGTGCGTGTTGATGGAAACATTTCACTACAAGGTATTTAACAAAGTATAGGAGGGAAGTTTATTTCAAAGGAGAAGAAATGTTAGAACAAGAGGCCATAATCGAAAACTAGAGGGTCAGTGGACTTTACGGAGTTGATGGTAGTGAATAGACGGCCTCCCAGCAGAAGTGGTAGAGGGTAATACAGCGAGGGAATTTAAACATGGATGGGATAGGCATATGGCTCCTGAATCTAAGACGTGATCAACGGCTGATGTGAACTTCTCATTAACTATTCTCAGTTCTACAAATGAACTCAGCAGAACCCCAAGGCAGCCGGACGGCACTGAGGTATGAAGAAGCCGACCGAGCCTCACATGACTTCCTATCAAACCGATGAAAAACCTGAATCCCCTTTGAGATGAATGGGAAGTCCGAGTTGCACAGAATTTTAATTAGCTAACTCTGGAGATTGAGGTCTAATGAATGTACCCCTAGAAGATGGGTATAGCCTACAATGGAACACAATGCCCCCCAAAGGAAGCGAGAGGCACTGCACCGAGAAATGCTATCCAAGCAGAGAAAAGTTAATTAGAAAACAGATCCCCATTGTGTTACTTTCTATAAACCAGTTGTAGTTTAATGCAAAAGACTTTATATTATCTTAATGACAGACTTTATAGAAGACCGTTGCAATAGTTTAGAGTACAGCACCGACTAGATGATCAATTACTGCCCTATAAGTACCGATTCCGACATATATTGTAATGACTACCATTATTAATACACATGAAAAGCGCCCAGTTGTGAGTTACATTATCCAGCATTTGAAAAGTATTTAAAGCCCATCAGATATTACAATAGATTCCCATCTAAATTGCAAGTGGAAAACACAGCTGGAAAACATTACATGATTATTATTGCAGCCACATAGCATTTCACACGCTCTCCCGCTAGCAGCCGGGTAACAGATCTCATTCCTTGTTTGCATTCTTTAACATTTCAAATGGATTTCTTGCTATTACCGTAATGGATGCAGAAGGGAAGAGTGCGGTATAACTGACACAATGGTACACAGGGCATTCAAATACGTGTGGTGCATTCCTTAATCTGTATATTCTATTTGGCACTGTCTGTCTGTACATTCTATATGGCACTATCCATACATTCTATTTGGCACTGTCTGTCTGTACATTCTATATGGCACTATCCATACATTCCTTTTGGCATTGTCTATCTGTACATTCTATATGGCACTATCCATACATTCTATTTGGCACTGTCTGTCTGTACATTCTATATGGCACTATCCATACATTCTATTTGGCACTGTCTGTCTGTACATTCTATATGGCACTATCCATACATTCTATGTGGCACTGTCTGTCTGTACATTCTATATGGCACTATCTGTACATTCTATGTGGCACTGTCTATCTGTACATTCTATATGGCACTATCCATACATTCTATGTGGCACTGTCTGTACATTCTATGTGGCACTGTCTATCTGTACATTCTATATGGCACTATCCATACATTCTATTTGGCACTGTCTCTCTGTACATTCTATATGGCACTATCCATACATTCTATTTGGCACTGTCTGTCTGTACATTCTATATGGCACTATCCATACATTCCTTTTGGCATTGTCTATCTGTACATTCTATATGGCACTATCCATACATTCTATTTGGCACTGTCTGTCTGTACATTCTATATGGCACTATCCATACATTCTATTTGGCACTGTCTGTCTGTACATTCTGTTTGGCACTATCCATACATTCTATTTGGCACTGTCTGTCTGTACATTCTATATGACACTATCTGTACGTTCTATTTGACATTGTCTGTCTGTACATTCTGTTTGGCACACTGTCTGTCCCTACATTATGTTTGAAGCCCTGTCTGTCTGTACATTCTGCTTGGCGCACTTTCTATCTGTTCATTCTGTTTGGTGCACGTTCACTCTATATGTTCTGTTTGGCGCACTGTCTATCTGTACATTCTGTTTGGCACAATCGGTACATTCTGTTTTGAGCACTGTCATTTAGGTATAATCAATTAAGTTATTAAAACAGTTTGTGTCCTTGAAATATCCTTCAGTACTAGTATGAGTATATAGTATAGTATGAGTACTATACTCATGGGCTTCAACAAGACAATAGCAAAGCTTGCCTGGTGGCTAATTCAGGTTTAGAGGTTCTGTTTGACTTATCCATCAGTTCGAATGGCTACTCGAAGGCCAGATGTTTTCGTTTGGCTTTACTTTATTCCAACTATCCTGCAAGGCCATATAAAACCATGTTTTGCCCCTGAGTCTCAGGGTCTTACAAGGGCAGATTCACAGGGTCACATTGCCTGGTGGTGACTTCTTTATATTCTTCTCAGATGTAATGGTATCTGAGCAACCTAAATGATGCTTTTCCACTGGTATGTCACACCTGAAATCTCTGCTTGAATACAGGTGACTTCAGTCGGATTATCTTTACTTCCTGACAAGTCATAGTTTCCATAAGGATCCTTATTAGAACCGTTTGGTTGCCATGCTCAATGGACATTTCATCCCTCCTGACTGTCCTA
Source organism: Spea hammondii (assembly GCA_029215755.1). NCBI lineage: Eukaryota > Metazoa > Chordata > Amphibia > Anura > Pelobatidae > Spea > Spea hammondii. The sequence continues at coordinate 5,642,138 of JARDYJ010000004.1, forward strand.
TTTTAAGCCACATAGTCCTAATTGTCAGGCGCTTTCCTTCCAAGATGCCCCGCTGTCTGTCTTTTGCGGGCAGTGAATTCAACCGAGGTCGACGCTTGAAGCTGAGCCCCGCTCTTGACGCTAGAAGCTGAGTCCCGCTATATGACATCATAAGGTAGCCGGACGGGTAAGATGCACCTACCTCTATCCGCACCCCCATCCTACATCAAGTTTCCATTATTGGGCACCTGAAATGTTGGACGGAATGACATCGTAGTCACTGATCTTCAGTCGACGACTAACGTGAGAGGTCAGAAGAAGGTTGAAAGGAAGCTAAAACAATTGCCAATCTCTGGCAGAGAAACAGTTACATCGAGTGTATCCTTCCGCGTTACAGACCCGCATCCTCAGAATATTGATTTTCATAAATTCTACACAAAGTACATTTTCATATCCCTCTTCATTTAAGTTTCTCCCTCTGCCCGTCAGTATTTATTTCCTCGCGCGGCGGCTTGGATACAAGCGCTCGAGCTTTAATTAGAGAGACGCAAACTGCAGCGAGCAGGAGGGAGCTTTAAGACAACGCAATCATGCCAACAATTTAATTATTTATCAGAGTAAATAAAATTAAATATTTTTCTAGCGGGATGTGAAGTAATTACACCGCCACGTTCATCAAAACCTTTTTCCCCATCAAAATAAAAGCCGTAATGTTACTTAATAATTTATATGACAAATATGCAGAATCAAGGAGGTATGCGTTGGAAAAGCTGAAGGTAGGAGACATGTATGACTTCAGTTCTCCTTTCTGCAAAACCCTGTCAGTAGCAATATACATTTTTAATATAAGCTGTTTTACATTACGTTTACAGCCTACGGGAGTTTTAACATCTGTATAAAAGTTTGGAGAAATTCCGCTCGGTGAGGATGGATAAAAAAAATGTGATGTTTTTCTATCACACAGTTTTGCTCCTTTTCTAGTAACTCTCGTGAGAACGTCGGCAGCGGAAAAGTAGTTCACAAAACGTAAATTTGAATATCTTGGCTGGGCCTGACTTAAGGGTGCCCCCCACCACTTACGGCCACTATCGTGGTCCTCTCTGCTGAGTGCTGGGATATGACGGTTTATCCCTGCGCCCTGCACTTTAAAGACATGCGGCACCGAGTAACATCATTATGGAGGCTGTGTTCGCATGGCAATAGACTTGTGCATTCGGATTCGTACCAATTGCAGTTTTAACAAATTTTTACAAATTTCTTATAAATCTAAGAAAACCTGGAGGCAGAACAAAAAAGGAAGCAAAGAGCTCAGAATTTTCCTTTGAATTTTATTGGTTGTTTCACTATCACTCCCACTCTCACACTCTCATTCATGTTCTCTCACACAGTCATTCACTCTCTTTCACACTCTCTCTGAATGTCTCCTTACCTACTACGCAGTGTCCCTGTGCCACGCAGCTCCAATTCTTATGTTGCATCTTCTTTTTCTTCTGTCATCTTTTTTTGTCCGCTGCTCCAAAACTTCTTCGTTCTTCGTCTCCGTGTCAACGGCACAAAATGACAGAGCTTCCATGCAAATTCTCTCCTCTGATTGGAGGCACAGGAAAAGGGTGTGCCTGGAGGCTCCGCCCCTTTACATAAGTTCACCAAAAGGTTACTTCAGCAAAAGTCTACTAGGTACTGTGCTCCATAATGTTATGTGGCATTTCCTCCACCTCAACTTGTATGGATACAAAGGGTGGCCCTGTCTACTGACACATACACCACACCCACTTTTTTACCACACCCACTTTTTTCCAAACCCGCTTTTACCACACCCACTTTCAATAATGTGGGGTTCTTCTGTAAAATCTACTTTCTTACACCACTGGGAGGCATAAGCAATCTTTGTATCTGGGGAGCATTAAATGGAACTTCCCGACCTTTATTTTTATTTAATTTTTGTTTAATTTTGATTGAAAATTGTATTGATGTTTTTAAAGATTTTTTTTAAGTTCAGTTCAATTAGAGGAGCAATTGAAGTGAAGTATGCATTTGAAAAATTTGCCCTACCACATCATTAGGGCAACACCGCACCCATACAATATTCACGTAAAGGACTTTAGTGACTACTTGTTTTGTTACTTGAAGCTCAAGCTGCGTGCTTCCCGTGGAAAAAGCGTGGGGCGAGGTCCTGTGCCAAACTCTTTGCGTAAGAGCCACAATTGGCCACTGGGCTCCCATTCTTCCCCTTCGGTACCTCCAACTCCAGGAGGGAGGTTCAACGCTATTCTTTGTCTCCTCGGCCAAGTAGCTGGACAGCAAGGCAACATCTTCCCACATTCTCCACATTATCCCCACCAAATAAAGCCAAGCCCTAGGCGATATCCTAAGCCACACAGGATAATGAAAATTTTGTGGAGAACATGTATGGGTTCCCATGCCTCGTTTGCAATCAGTAGACATTCACTTGTCCCCCTATCCTCCTGGATTGGGACCATCTTGTCCATGCAGCTAAATGGAGAATTTCCACCATTATTTCTCATGAACGCTATCTGCACATATTAACCGCCATGCATCATGAGTAACACTATACAAAGTAGTAATTTATTTGCTTCGCAAAAGCCAAGCCATAATCCAAGACATTCATTCCATTGGACTTTCGTCCCCTTCCCCCCCATTACAAACCCTCTTTTTAACAACCCAATTTGTCAAGAGCCAGCTGAAGTCATTAATGTTGTACCTGGTTTATACAAAGAGTGCCTAATGATGAATGGGCCTAGAAAGGGAGAAGGAAAGGTTGAATGATGCCATGCGGGGAACTACACATAGCCCCAGGAAATGTTAATCCTATTTACTATCCCGAACACCTGTTCAGCAGAAGGGTAAACTGGGATTTCCCTATTAGTATACTTTAACCCTTCGTTTCCAGTGCGTCATGAAACTTAATTACACGCTAGAACCCCCACCACAAGCCAGGATCCTTTTAAAGGGACAGTATATAATGGTCAGTGACGTATCTACCCCGGGCAGCTCCCTCAGACTGGCCAACTGACACAGTGGGCAAATGTTGCGTAGATCGCTGGCTAACAGGACTACAGACTCACCTGGTGTTGCCATATGCTGCCGCCTCTGGACATACCTGGCTGTACGTTGCATGTGTATAGAAGGGTATAACCAGCTGGTAGGGCCACTTATGTAATTTGGTGGTCACTGGCCTTAGCACCAGTCCATGCCCCAGACCCCATCCTCCATGTCCACCATCCATGACATCATTGCTCTGTGGCTTAAAGGAGAGAGATCTCTTTTGTAACTAGCGCATTGACCAGCGGCACACATATCCACTCTTTTTTGTGGCAGATGGGCAGCCACCCCCCTGGACCTGCCACCCTAGACCTTCTTGACCTAGTAATGATAATGGTACAAATAGATTCAGCAGTCAGTGGAACAGTGTCTTTAATCTGTCACTACTGTAAGTCGTATTATTATAACGAGCCAATTTTCAAAGCAGAAAAAAATGAAAAAAATTAAATTTCCCTTCAATGTTTCAATTGGCTCAGAAAGCTAATTTATACAACTAAGACTAAATTGTTAAACACAAGATGGTTTGAGAAGCATTTTAATATTCCTACGGCAGTACAACACTTTTACAAGATAGTTGAACAGGACGGCTCGGTCCTTTAAATGTAGAAATAATGGTTTTACACAACTCACTGCCTTATTAAGCTAATGTTACCTAACAAGGAGCAAGTGATCGTCGTTCTCCTGACTACTTAATCTTAATGATTTGTTTCACTGTTGCGAAAGAGGGATGGATTTTTTTTTTAATACAGAACGAACCAATTTATACGAGTCTCCAAAGATGAGTGGATTGTGTTGCAAGGCTTGTTAAATTGGTAAGATGGTAGGCAGAAGTATGAAGGAGAAACCCTTTACGCTAATTAGGTATTTTTTTTATCTCTTCAGACGCCCACCCTAGGTGGGTTCTGCATAAAGAAACCAAAGCTGGCACCCTTACAATTTAATTTGATTTCTTTGTGTCAATTATAAATGTGGGAATTATGGAATATTGTTGTACAACTTGTGGAGAACGCACTTCTTAAAACCCCAGCGTGGTGGACCCTTCTTGGCTTCACCTTCTTCCACGTCATCATTCGACCCACCGGTATATGCCACTATTATTCTTAATAAAATGTATGATGTCAATATTTAATGGTACGTTATAACAAAATTTTAGAATTACCAAGTAAGCTCAATTTACTAAAAACCCAAAGTCATTAGGGTATTATTTACCTTTGGCACTGGTCTAGGACCGACCCTGGGCAGCCTCACCAGCTTCCACCTCCGTGGCTGCCATCTTTGTTGTGGAGTGCCAGGATATGATGTCACATATTTGGCACAGACTCCATAGTGTAAATGAGCCAGTTGGGGAGGTCGTAGAGTAGCAGCACACTGGGGGGGCCTGATCATCCAATAGGGCGATCTGCCAGTGCGGCATGGGGACTGCGCCACCCCTGGACCTGCCACCCTAGGCAACCTAGACTATGATACATCACTTTTTATCGTATTTTGGGGCACCTGGTGTAAATTTGGTCCTCAACCAAAGTTAATTAGCCGATTTGGCCACTATATCGTCATCTGACGTACACGTTGATACCTTTTGCCGGTTGACTCCCTTAACCGGTAGTCGATACCGATACTTCTCTTAAAAGCCCAATAACAACAGATGTAATGTTGTCTCGTGAGGGATTTTTAAGTTGTCCTGACCCAAGTACTCACAAACCGAGAAGAGGGAATATGAGCGGCTTAAGAAGGGAGAGTGGAAAAATCTAATAAGAAGTATTGAGCGAGGGGCTAATTTTATTATCTGGGATTTGCTTGGGAATAAAAAAAATAAATAAATCTACAGGATCCGCATTAGCAAAGAAACTACAAGGTTAGCGAAGTCGTACGGATTACTGGGATTAAGGGAAATCCAGGCTGCACGATGAAGTTCTGCATTAACCCTTTGTGTATAAGTCTTTTGAATGACCTAGACCTGGCTAAATGGTTCTTATCTGGCCACTCAACATAATTTATTTTACAAAACACGTGAACGAGACCCAATTAATTTACTTTTTTTTTAGGTCAACCTATTTCCTTTCTTTAATATCAAATATAACCCAAGTTTATTCATTAAGAATTCCTTTTGTTCGGGTGGGGAGAGGGTAATTATTGTGTGTGTGTGTGGGGGGGGGGGGGTTGCAGTGATCATGTATTTATAATGTTCGGAGCTGTCCTTCCAACTCCGGATATTTAACCTTGAAATACATTTCATTGTGAAAACCACGGTTTTCTCATTAACCTGGGAAAAGTAATTTAAAAAAGTTTTAAGGATAGAATTCCATATTTTGTATAATAACTGCTGTTCTGTTTTAAAGAAGATATCGAATGCCTCATTTTCAGTATTCTCTCACTTTCAATTATGGTATCGTATTTTTTAAGGGTGACATCACACTCCTCAAATTTCCTTCATCATCGATACATGATATTATACGTGTACACATACAGCAAAGTGCACGGGCCAAGAGCGCTTCCCACAGCTTCATTAACCATACGACTAAAGAACCGCCAGAACATTGACGATCAGACAGTTACTTCCCAACGACACAGAGAACGAGGGCTTACTGGGGTGCCATCAGCCACCATCAGGGGGTACAGCCAATATGAGCATATGGGGCCCTTAGGGCCCTGCTTCAGGTCACAAGTCCACTCATCAGCCCCCGTAGTTTTCTTCCTGAGACTAGGCCCCCACAACCTGTTACACGGGACTGGACCCTAGAAGCCCAAAACCCCTCTCTGGGCCCTTGCAGGCTTTGGGGCCCAGTTGGCCCATTTCTGGACTATGGAGCCTAATAGAGTTGGATGAGGTCTTTAGATCTGTACTGGGTTTTTTTATTTTTTTATGACGCCCATGCTGTCAGGAACAGCCCTCCCTGACCTTAATCCAGGACATACTTCTCCACATCTACCCCCAGAGAATCGAGACGCAGAGGGCAGAGCTTGGGAGGTAGAGTGTCACTCAAATTGGCAGCTCTACTGTGCATGTGCACAATTCTGGGCATGCTCAGTATGCATTCTCCAATGGAATCGAGACCACGGGATTGCGGTACCAAATCCCGCTTTCCCACCAAGCTCTACCACTCTCCCGAAAAGCAGGACATAGGTAGAGCTTTGGTGGCAGCTGGCAAAATCGGGACAGATGGGAGGCATGCTCAAGATGCGCTGACCATAGGGAACTAATTTACCAAAGCTGAGACACAAAAACATGGAGGACATAAGAGGAGAAAATGGAAGAACACAAATATACATATATATATATATATATATATACATACATACACCCCTTTGTAACAATGTATCAGTCATGCCCCCATTTCCCATAGGCCATCGGGCAGGTGGATACCTTTATTGTTACGGTTTTTATATTCAGATTTTTTCCATGGAAGATTATTTCTTCACCTTAAATAAAAAGCTGCTAGTCCGCCCCCCCCTGAACTCAAATCACTCCATGTTAATCAAGGCTGATAGGAGTCTCTCTCACGCTCTCACACTGAAAGAACCCGCGAGAGGCAGGTCACCATTTTCCATTGTAATAACCCAATTAGCGGCAGCGCGTGTTTGTTTTACGAATCTCTAAGCTCCAATAAAGCCTTAGGTACCCGAGCTGACGGAGTAATGAGGGCGAGGTGTAGGAATTAAAGGCCCGTCTCACCGGCTCTTTAAACTTCAGTCCTTTAACATCTGAAACGCTCTGTTCTTGAGCTTCTGGGACGTAGCCCAATTAACATCTCAGCATTTTCGTAGAAACAACTTAATTGCATAGCGCCTGCTTCATTTTCAGAGACTCGTTTCAAGGCTCTGCTCCTTGCTTCTCCTTGGGGAACTTGCACACACGCTTCAGAGACGCGCGTACAGCAGCGAGCGTGTACGCTGATGCAGGGTGTCTCATGAAACATACAACACCCGCGGCCTAATTAGTCCGGAGAAGAGTAAACATAAACCGAGATCTGTTTATATTGTAAAAAAAGAAATCAAGTTTTCTGCAAGATTTTGAATTTATTGTACTTTTTTATATTTTAAATCCATGCATGGATATACTCTGACACGCATACATAAACATACCTGTACATTCCCCATCTTTACAAAATATAAAATTCCACCCCATTAAATTTTATTAAATTTCATAAAAATTCCGTTCTATAAAACTCCATTCCATTCTGTAAAATTCTATTTCATTAAAGTAAATAAAATGTCATTTTGTAAAATTCCATTAAATTCCATAAAAACTCCATTCCATTCCATTGCATCCCATAAATTCCATTCCATTAAAAATATGTCGAAGTAGAAAGTTGGGAAAGACGGCCAGCTTTACCCAGATCCATCAGTGTAAGGGTGACTCATTCTGGCACCCATTGCCCAAGCCTTGCACCACCATGTATGGATCAAAAACAGACAAACTATGTTCTACTGTTTGTTATTTTAGTTTGAAAATTTAGATTTTAGCCTCTTAAGTCTCCATTGAGGGCCATTGAGGGCCAGACAGGAGATGACTAAGTGGCCCAGTACCAGTATCTGTAATTATGCGACCCAACCAGCCTACTGGGCTCCAGGCCAATGTGCCGGAAGGCCAGTCCAGGTCCGGCTCCAACAAATCCAAACCCTACCCTAAAAGTCGCCCATACTGAAGCCCTTCTTCCTTCCAAAACTAAGATGTAAATTTTCCTTGATAAACAAGTACGTGTTAAAAAAAATAACACGGGTTGCCAATGTATCTCTTTGTAGGCGCCTGTGACATCATCTTGGAGAGATAATTAATCACGGCCAGTCATTACTGCCTGATTAATCCGGTGACTGCCCCTTTCCCAAACACAGCACCTGATTTAGTGACTGCATCCGTTTGATTTATGTCTTCCTCGTTTCCAATCAATATTTATGATTAATGGCTGACTTTTCCGTTCCTCTTGTTTTGCCGCTGTATTTTACATATATAGAAAAAAATTCTTTAATTAACTAATGAGGGGAAATGCTTTCTTTCTTTTGGGCAACCTGAGAGGAAGGCAAATCTAAAGCGTCTTAGCGGGTAGGGAAAGGCCTATCAAGGAACCCATAGGTGCAATTCATCAAAGCGTCTCATCTGCAAATCTGGGGCAAAAAGTCATCAACGAAATGCATATGTAATTAAGCTAATGAGACTTTTTTTCTTTGATATCTAGGGCAGCTTTTTTTTTTTTTGTTGCACTAGTTTCTCTGAGCTTGTATATCTAGTTTCCTTTAATAAACAACCTAAAAATGCACATTATATTACATAGAATATGGAAACATAGACTTAGAACTAATATATGTAGCTTTAAGGCAGTGTGCCGACGGATGTATCCAGCTGGCGGCAGCACCCAATCTGCCGCCGGAGCCTACAGCCTAAGAATTATCGTCTCAGGAATACACTGATGTCTTCTGCTTGAGCAATTTCTCAGCCTTTAGCTGGAGTCAATTAATTTACTAAAATTACAATCCATACTTTTTGGGTTTTTTCCGTCGGCAATATTTTGGAGATATTTTAAAATCCTAATCCAGGGAAGATGGAATAGGTGGCTAAATGTGGCACGACTAGAATAATCTAATCAGTGTCCTCTCCTAAAGTTCTCTCATTTCTCCTCCCCCGATCCTTTACAAAGGCTGCCCGAACCAATCAGCAGCAATCAGCAACTTAACAGGAGGGAGATACCCCGAGGAGGAGGGTACGTACGACAAGACCACTTTAATGTCATTGTATTGTCTTGATTGGCCAATAGACCTTATATCTCCCAGCATGCTTCGCTGTACCTCCTGTTATATAGGGCTTTTAACCCCATCCAGCTTGCTGAGTTCTTTTTGGGGACTAAAGTGTTATTTCACAGAATTATCGTCAGGCAGCTGTCAAAGCATCGGGAGCCCTGTCGCTAAATGAAGTTGGTTAATCAATATCAGCTTGTGAATTCACAGCTTGCAAGCTGTCTCTTTAAATCAATGTAATCAGACCAATTAATAGAAAGCAGGTAGAACGTTATGGTACACGGAATGAAACCACTCTCGGAATTAACACATTATCTGCCGTGAAAGACCGAAGAGCGGGAGAGCCTTAGGATTGGTCAAAATGACCGATTCAGATAATTGATTCCCGTGTATTTGCATGGAGATGTCTTACAGGTCTCCTCGTCCTAATTGCGCTTTGAGTATCCGTGGGTTAACGGATCAATGTGGCGCCGTTCTCACCGTTATCGGCTGTGCTGTTTGTGCAGGAGCCGGGCGGGCTATGCTGCAGTGCCGTGTGAAGATATGTGCCAAGGAGGTGAATAAGAAACAGGACCAAAACATGGCACTTAAAATACCCCCAGCGCTGTATACAGTAATATAACCCCCAGTGCTGTATACAGTAATATAACCCCCAGTGCTATATACAGTAATATAACCCCCAGCACTGTATACAGTAATATAACCCCCAGCGCTGTATACAGTAATATAACCCCCGGCGCTGTATACAGTAATATAACCCCCAGCGCTGTATACAGTAATATAACCCCCAGTGCTGTATATAGTAATATAACCCCCAGCACTGTATACAGTAATAACTAGACTTGTGCGTTTTCGTTGTTCAGCCTGAATACTAAACATACAAATATGGCGGCGGCAAAACGTATACGAAGATGAAGACACACAACACAAAGAATCTTCGTCTTCGTTTACTAATCTCCCTGGTCCCTTCCCCATCTACCTTATCTATGCAGCATCGCAGGGGTTAACGGGAGCGGGAATACGTAGGTTCACCGCAAGGAGTTAATGGGCCGTGCGAGCGACTCTATTGGTTGCCGGAAGGAGCCTCCTCTGGCATCAACCAATTGGATTGATCCCAGAAGAGGCCCCTGCAGGCGACCAATAGAGTCGCTCGCACGGCCCTTTCGCTCCTGATGGCGGAACTTGGCCTCCCTTGGCCCCCTTTGTGACATACCTGGTTTGCAGAAGTGCGTTTGATGCCATATCCGTCTTAATTATTTACGCAATTATGCATGAAAAATAGAATAAAGTTACAATTTATAAAAAAAATTACCAAATATTACATATATATTCTTTACACCCATAGGACGGTAACGAAAGCATATAAAATTATGGTGATAGTCTTAAAATTCAGGGTATGTAGCAGAATATGTTATCTATAATAACCCCGCGGCTCCCTGGCTGCTAATTTATTTTCATTTTTTTTTCTATAAAGACAGCAATCCTATTTTTTCTGGAGCTTTTTTTTTCCTACTACGAGCCTCTGTGGTCATTTCTAGCTCATTAGACATTAATTTGATAATATTACGGATGCTACTGCCTCATTATATATTCCTGATTACGTTTTCTTGGTTGGTTCCAGTGATTACATATTCATGTGAGGAATGTCTACCTCATTACACATGCCATTCTAACATTGCAACATTCGAGCTTGTACTTAAAGGCATACTCCAGCCAGGGCCGGACTGGCGATAACGAGGCGGCACTGTCACTTTAGGGCCAGCGGCCTCCTGATAGCCCCGCAAACTTTGCATCTTAATAGAAGAAAAAAGAAAAGGCCTGAATATAAGATGGTTCTATTTGAAAAAAAATTATTATCTTACACTCGCAATCCCTCTCTCATTCACTTACACTCTCAATATCTCCCTAGCTCCTCTGCCTCTTTTCCTCTTGCCTCTTCTTGTTTTCTTGCTTCTGTCTTCTTTCTTCACCTGCTTCTCGCCAAGTCTTCTATCTTTTTCCTCTTCTCCGTGAACCAGGGACACAAGTGGCCGACGGAGAAGGTAGGAAGACATTGAAAGAGTGAGTGAATGAGAGTGTGCGAGAGCATGATAAAGTGTGAGAAAGCGTGAATGACAAGCTCCTATCGTCAGTCGGCTGTCCGTCGGTGCTGCAGATCTGAGGTCTGAATAAAAGATGATTTTGATTAAAACGTCTTTATAATTTTCAATATAGTCATTATAATAATATCTTTTATAATCTTAAAATACATGTTGGATGAAAAACAGTTTTGATCCTTATAACAACTTTACTAAAGGTCGGCAACATGACTCCCAGGCTGCACGTGCAGAAAACAGACCACATCAAAGATTGGCTAAGCTTTTTAGGAGTTGTTGAGTAACATCTCTCCTCCAGGATGGAATAACTTGAATCTATTATCTGTTCTTATACTCTGTGTTTTTTCCCTCGTTGACTATGGCAGCAAATCAATGTGTCGCCTGATGTATGCCTAAAGGTGCCCATGAAGTCATCTTTCCATGTACTGGGAGTTTAAATCTATATTAAATAATATATTAAGAACCTTTTTTTATATCACCCTACACGTCACATATTTTTTTATATATATAATTTTGCCCGAAAAATTAAAATCTTAAACACTGTCAGACAACTGTGAGGTCAAGCTTGGCTCGGTAACTTTTTTTTTTAAATTATTTCTTTCAAACAAATGTGTTCCTCTACTTGAACTTGCTATGTCCTTCTAAAACAGATCGTCCTCATTAAATGTCCTATTTAAAACTGATTAAATACGTAATTATAAGACTTTGATTCTGCAATTATCATTTTTTCCCGTGCAGCTGTAGGAGGGCTCAGTTGTATCGCAATCATTTTTAATAATAACTCTGCCCTACGCAGATGATAGTAAAAAAGGGACACTATACAAACATAGAATTTTATGGCAGATAAACATAGGATTTGATCCTTTCCACCCATCTGGTCTGCCCATTTTTCCTGCCATAAAGAGCTTAATCGGTCGTTGGTCTCGTCTTAGCTTCAGGAGTCATACGCCTACCCCACGCATGCTTAAAATGTCTTACTGTAAAACATCTACCATTTCTGCTGGGAGGCCGTTCCATTTATCTACCACCCTCTCAGTAAATTAAAAGGGGTGACTTAGGTAAAAGACCATTGCCAACCACTTCCCATCAGTGATCAGTCTATAACAACGAAAACATAAGAAATAAATAAAAATAAAAGTAGGTAGGGCTCGTTAGAAAGTAGGTGGAGTCACCACGAAGCCCCTCCCCCTGGTTTTCCGCCATGTCGCTTAAAAATTTATTTTGCCCACTAATATTTCTTCAGATACACTGCCCTTATTAATTGGGCATAAAATCCTGCAAAAATGAATGCACGTTTTTGATAGGAGGTCACTATGGGGGTGGGGGGAACAATGTCTGCCCTGAAGAGCTAGCAATTAGTTTTCGGCACAGTGTGACATCATTCGCCTGTCTTCCCTGCATCTCTTAACCCCTTAATGACAAAGCCCGTACATGTATGGGCTCAAAATGCATTGTTTTCAATGGGTTTAGGGACCGCCCATTGTCCTTAAGGGTTTAATCTCACACAAAGCTAAAATAAAAAATTTTCAGAATTCTGAACTCTGACCCCCGAGTTCTGCCCCTAGGGCAGCTATTTAGAAAGTTTGCCCCAGCTTTAATCTCAGTTAGGGTGACCAGGAACCGTCCAACGGCAGGTCCAGTTCAATCAAGGCTGTAGTACAATAACTCCAGTTGTAATCCGCCATAGCCTATGGAATATTTTTTCTTGGACCCCCCCCCATAGAAATTCCCGACCTGCTAACATTATAATTATAAGCTTTAAGACAATAATTGGCATTCAACAGCTCAGACAGAAAATAATATTTTTTTTTCTGCTAGTAATTTATTTCTCCATAATATTAACTTTATTACCAGAGCTCGGAAATATATAGCAAGATAGAGAATGGGTATATAACCGCTTATTAATGGCACACCCATAATATAATATTGCTACACGGTTTCAATCAGTCTCCATTATCGGAGTAATTATGTTACTATAATTTCTGCATAAACCCAAGGAGTGTATTATGCGAACGTTACAATAATGTTACATTGGTGTAAAAACCGTATATAAGGGGGGGAAAAAAACATTAATTTCCCTTGTGTAGCAATTTACCGCAATAACAATTAAATACTATCATATTTATATATATATCATTCAACAGCACGAGTGTCTCAGCAATAAACTGCAAAAATATACTTTATGTGCAAAAATGTTGCTCGTTGCAGCTTTCGGCTTTAATGTTATACATTCGGCAATAAATACATATGCATTCATTTCTAATAAAAACAGATTATTTGTGAATATTTGCACTACACTTTTTTTTTATTATAGATTAGCCATTCATTTTTCATTTTTTTTTGTTTTTACTTGAGAATAAAAAAACTATATTTTTCTGTAAATTTGTTTTTATTATGAATCCATCTCAATACTAAAGATTAGCAAAAAGCTGAGAAATTTGACAATATTTCTGGGGTGATATAAGTGCAACCGACTTAATACTTGCAAATTGAGAATAAATAGTAGATATTTTTTGCGTAGAACTTAAATATTCTATGCATTTTGTTATTATCCACTTTCAATAGAATAGTATTGATTGACTAAAATGTTCAGAATATTAGGAAATATATATCATATTAGATTTATTTATCTCTCAAATCTCTCAAATCTGATTGACATCAGTTTTTTTTTTTCCTGAATGTATATGTTTTAATGAATGTCTTAAGATAATAAATTCAAGTATAGAAAATATAAAAATTACTAAAATTGTATCAGAGCACCAAGAGCCCAGTGTTGTGCTCAAGGTTGGCTCCAGCCGACCATGGCTCACCCAGCTGTACCAAGGAAAGACCAAGAGGGTCTTCAACCACAACCCTTGGCAGCTATCCTTCAAATGAACAGGGCTGCCAGCCTGGCTTGACTGGTTATCAGTCAAGCCAGGCTGACAGCCCTGCCTTGGAACAGGTAGAGACCTGCGCAGACCAAGGAAGGCGTTTTCCCATGGAAGGCGTTAGCCCACACAGTCCCCCACCTCCACTCAGGTACAGTTGGGCTAGAGAGGTTAGCCCACTGGGTCCTGACCATATCTGGGGGCTTTCAGGATTTGATCTTAAGTCACAAGGGTTTTTACCCCAATCTCAGGGTCTTGGGGTAAATTGGTACATTTTCAGGGTCACACAGTCATCGGCTGACTCCATATTCTGCTCTTGTTTAATAAAAACTGGCTGTCCCAATTGGTGCTCTTCTCATAACACATCTGAAATGCCTGCTTGATATCAGGTGGCTTCATTGAGACTACTTTTTCTTCCTGACAGGTTATGGTTTTTCATAACAATCATTCAAACTATCTTTTTGCCACCATTAGAGAGTCACAACAATACATATGATTATTATAGGGTTAATATTTAAAGAGTTGCATTGTGGGTTTAGCCAATTTGGTGGGGTTGGCTTTCTGCCATCTCTTGTTCCTTGTGGAAAAAATCCGTCCAGATCCAGTAGGGTCACGTGGTATGACTGCGTCTCTTCCCAGTGCCGCTTCATAACTTAATGGTTCCCGACATCTACTGAAGCAATGAGTAACTTGATTGGTCAGCGTGTATGGAACCCTTCCTGGTCCCTGTTGTGGGGCTTTAGCTGGTCTCCGCGTTGCTCCGTACATCTGCTAGCGTTGTCTGCCTCTGTCATCTGCTCATTAGTTTCGTATTTCCCGCTGTCTGTTTTCATATTTGGTCAGTTACAGAAATCAGCCAATTCCAGAAAAAATTTCAACCTCTCTCATGAAAAATATAAATTACATAGTTCCATGAAATTTTACATTATAAAGTCAAAACAACATTTATGAAGCGGCATTAAAGCAAATACATTAATATTACCTTTCCTTGCGCTTAGCATAACGGGTGTCCTTTTCTATTAGATGGCATTGCCTGCTTACTTGTTATTTATTCTTCAAATGTTATGTAATAAATAAGGAGGAAAAAACAGTTTATGGAAAGAGCACAGCTTTTTGGGGTATTGGGGAAGAGCATGCGATGTGGATGAATCGTAGTCATACCTGGGATCAATGTAGTAAAGATATTCTGTATCAAGTCACCTGTACTCAAGCAAGGATTAGCAGTGAGAAAATCAAAAGCCAATCAGAACGTTCAGATATCACTACATCAGAGTAGAATATGGTGTCAGCTCCATACTATGTGACCTTGAGAATCTGCTTATGAATACAATGACATCATATGTTTCATCTCCCTATAACGCACCTCCCAGTAATTTAAGAACTGATTGGGCTTGCTCTTGCTTTGTCTACTTATCCCCACACCCTACGTAGGCTACCGAACCTTTCTTTATGATTATCCCAAATTTTTATTTTCATTGCAAGTTTTATTCTCTCATGTCAAACTTTTTTTGGTACAGAAATTTCAAGGGGTGGGGTATGGAAGAATTATGGTGAAAAAAATCATTTGAGATTGGCGGAATGGTCTTAAATTAATGTGTCGTCATTTAAGATCAACTTAAACTCCCACTATCCACTGCCTGCATGGGATAATGGCTACAGTTGGGTCAAGAAAGGTCGCAGATCTCAGCAATAAGGCTTGATTGCGGAACTTGGAGGCTATTACAAGAATTTCGACTAAAGTACTTGGTTTCCCAATTTCAAATATACTCTGGCATTGTCAATTGTGGGATCCAGCGCAGACACATTTTTTCACATAGAAATGATTGAACAAGACCCATATGTTCGACTCTGCAGTTTAATGATGTGCATATGTGTCCTTATCTAAAGGAACGCAGGAAATGCCTTCTGCAGACCCCAATAGGCATTTCCCACCATCCATCAGCATGCAGGTTCAATGGATCTCATGGAACACCCACAGCTGGATTTAATACCCACAACAAGGTTGCGTTAAGGCCTAGGCTGGTCTTTTTATCGTGGGCCCCTACTGTCTTCTCCTATCTACACATTAGAGAATATTAAGTAAAAGTATAAACCAACTATAAAAAAACAGTTTTGGCAGTGGAGGGTGTCATGGACCATGGCTGGCCATGAGAAGATGACCAGTTATGGCCCCACCAGGGAACCTCTAGGTTCCTCCTCCCCGGATCCCTCTCTCTACGGGTAACCTAATGACCTAATGGTAGGGAGGGCCGACATCATCAATAGGCAAGGCTGATGACATGGCTTGTCAGTTGATATCAGTGGGAAGGAGTCTCCAGGTGGAACTTGGAGAGTTCCCAGGTATGGTTGTGGCTTATGAAATAAAGCTGTACTGAACTTCAATATTCCATGATAAACTGAGGGTCGCAGTTACTAAAACACTGGGTAGGGGTAGGACAGCAAAATAATACCCTTGTACTGTTCCCCCCTATGCATACCTCTCAACGGTCCTTCTTCAGTACCCAAATCCCTATGACCCTTTTTCCTCTCCATATGTCCCTCTTTTCTAGGAGCTCAGAATGTTTGCTGGGTATCGCAGGGTTCTACAGCCCTGAAAGCCACAATAATGTGTATAGAAACAGCAGGAAATGGGTTTATAAATTAAAACTGTGAAGTTTTCCGTTGAGAATTTGTGAACATAAAGCTTTTTGCTATCTTCTGACTATAGGGTCACCACTCACTCAAGATATTCCTTGGGTGTTTATACAGACTCATAAACATGTCTATAAGTTTCTAGAGAAGGATTGGAAGATAGACATTTTTATAACAAGCCTCTTATTTTCCCATCCGATCAAAATAGCTGGGAAAATAGTGAGAGATAATTCCTTGTGTCTTTCCGTTTAGAAATACGGTATAATGGTCATTCTCAGAAAGTCTGGTTTTAATTAAATGTCTATGTATTGGAGACTTTTGTGCAGTAGTTTTTTTCATCTTTATACATTTTTATGATTTTCCATATCCACAAAAAAATGCCTCTTCATATCAACAATAATAATGATAGTGAGAAAGAAGAGAGATGGTAGAAAGGGGAGAGATGGTGAGAAAAGGGAAAGATAATGATAAAACTGCATGTGTGTATATGGGCAGGCATTTGTAAGGGCAGTGTATATATGTGGATTTTGAAAATTTCCCGGTATCCTGGTACACCAGTCCGGCCCTGCTAACTTTAAATTTTCTTTTTGGGCTGGTTTCAAAATGTGTGTGTTTTAGCTTGGAAGAAATTTTGGTTAGCATGCGTTTGTAAATGTGTGTTAGTGAGTATACTGTAGGTGTAAATGTGTGTTAGTGTGTAGGTTTGTACAAATGTGAGTGTGTACATGTAAATGTGTGCCTAGTGCCTATATGAGTTCCCTGGGGGAAGGCAAGGGGCATTTGGGGCCACTTTGCTTTACCTGCCCCTCGGACCAGAAGGTGCCAGCCCTCCCTGCTTCAATCTCACCTAATAAAAAATGTACGTTGTTACTGAATGTAATTAAATAATGAAATCTACAAGTTTTGTTGTTTTGGTTGGCTCCTCTAGGCTTGCCATGAACAAGTTGTAATGAGTGGTCCACATATCCACCTCATGCACTGATTCTTTGGGGGTCCTAACAACTCTACCCATGATTAGATTTTCTGAAAGAGTGAAATAACTTAAGAACTATCTTCAAAGGGAGCCAAAGAGTTGTTTCCAATAATAGGAAAAAAACCCATATATTTTTGATGTGAAAATCAGCTCTGGTTTCCCATAGCTCCACGGCCCACCAGATGAAGACACCGGCAGATAAAAGGCCAACTCCTTTGACAACATCACACTCTCCATATCTCTAAATGATAAATTAATTATTCACAGGGTCAGGCTTGTGGAAGCTTAAAGCTGCTGTAGGGAAAAAGATTCAGTGAACTTCAGATATTAGTTCTCAAAGCCCTTTAAATCCACTTGTTTTCACAACTTACGCCTTTCTGGTTGTTTTTTTTTGGCATCTTAGAGGCCCCGGGAGATAAAAAGAAAATCCTGAGTTTTGATATAACGGTATCAGGATTTAATAAATGACGGGGGGATTTTTTCTTACTAACTGCTGCAGGTTCTGGCCATCTGTGTTATAAAGGAAATGGATTTCTATTATTCTGGAATATAAAGATATACCATTAAAACAATGCAACATTAATCATTTGTATATATATATATATATATAAAGTTTGTGAAGTATGATGTCATGGAGTCTAGCTCTAAAACCTTTTATTTATCAGCAGAACATACACGAAAACTGTGTGAATATATATATATATATATATATGTATATATTAAAAAATAGTAAACAACTAAAATATTGTTTGTCTTAAATCCAACCTAACCGCCATGGAACGCCGTGGACAACGTATCCCACCCCCTATTCCCACATTTACTGCCATTTTAACTAAAGCAATTGGATTAGAAGCACAGTATAGGATGTCAGGGTCATGTTAATACAAAATAAGTGTCCCCATTTGGGAAGGACAGTCCCTTTCTTAGAGCCTGATGTCCCTTTTTCTAGGAGCTCGGATTGTTTTCTGGGTGTGAGGGTACCGCAGGGTTCTACAGCCCTAAAAAGTCACCATAATGTGTATCGAGACAGCAGGGAACGATTTTTTCTAAACAATCAATTGCATAAATTGCTTCCAATAAGTCAAATAAAAAGTTGTGGTAAAGCTCCACCCCAGCCACGCTCCCCCCCTAAAACAAATGTTTATCTTCGGTTAAATTCTATTGGAGTTTCAATACATTGTGTTTATTTAGTGGTTATGGTACATATAGCCGTACCTGGGATCTCGGGGTGAAGATCTGCTTCCTTTGGTCTCCGGGTCAGTTTCCGCTTTCCCCAGGCAGAGGAACGTTGTTTGGCCACACCCACTTCCTGCCCACTTCCCCTCCTGCACCCCGCCCATTTAAGGCTGTCGGGCGAGTCCTGCCGGTCTCTGTGACCAGTGCTGCCTCACACTAAACCACTACCCCAGAGAAGGGAGAGCTCCGAGTAACGTACCCTGGGAAGTGTCTCACGTCTGTATATAGAGCTTGGTGAAGATGATAAGTGTGTGGTTCGGCTTTGACATAAAACCAAATTACTATTTCAGAAATTTATATAGGAAAATAAAGGAACGATACGAAAGGACACAGACAGGAAGTAACTTTAATTAAATATCGTGAAAGTCAAAAAGTTTTTTTACAGCTTGAAATCTTAGCAAAAAAATTAGAAGAAATCTCTATTAGTTCATCAGAACTGTACAATGCTCCCATTTCAAAGGGCGACATCCATACCTGGAATCAACTGCAAACATTGCGGTTTGTTGCTTTTATTTTCGACATACATGAAGAACGAGGACCCTGAACTCCTAACAATTCAAGTTCAGAGTCTTAGTCATTTTTTTGTTTGTTTTTTTTAGAAGCCCCAATAAAAAAAAACAAAAAAAAACTGCAGCAAGACTGGCCTGAAAACCCGCAATCTGAAAACAGTTGTACGATACGAATATTTGGAAGGATCAGCAATCAAATGTGTGAAAGCCGGCCAGGGTGTGAAACGCGTTGCTCACCAACCAACGCGTTTCTCTTGCTCCTGAGTTTTCTTTGTTATGCCATACAGCAGCCGATCTAACGGATTATTTCCAGTAAAGGAAACCTAAAAGGATTCTGTGTGTTCTTTGTGCCAGGCGGCTGTTCTGTCTATAGGTCTGCCCGCTGCTAGAACATGGCTCTGCCAAACTATTTCAAACATCTGCCGACAGACGAAGCGGGATTTAGATTACACAGTCCCATAGTTAAAAGTACACTGTGACTTCTGGTAACTCGGAAGCTGAAGCTTCCACTTAAGCCCACATTCGGGGTAATGTTCCCTCCTAGGTGAACAACCCTGGAAGGAGACAGCAAAGAGGCTTGTGAAAAATATATCGTGTATATTAATGTTTCGACAAAACCTAGAAAATGGGGAAAAAAAACATGGATGGCTGGAAGTCCTAATTACGGAAACGCTTTCCACTTGGACCAACAAGGTGAGCAAATTAAATTAAACTATGGACGACACTTAATTGCCTATTCTCACTTTATTTAGTTTAATAACCTTGGATACAGGTATTAAGCTCTGGGTACATTAATGATTCTCTGTTATCTATAGTAGTCACTGGCAACAAAGTAACTCAACCATGAGCTGGTACAGAGAGGTGTTTCATGTAGAATATATTTCTTTTTTTTAAAGAATAAAACCGGTGAAACTTGACGGTTCAATTAGCTTCTGGGAATTTGCCATCCAAAATATGGCTTTTAATGTGCCCACCATGCTGTTGACCAGTTGGTAGGAGGAAAGCTGTTTCAAAAAAGGTCAATTATCAGTAAACTACAACATTTTCCATGTGATTTAATGTTTTTTTTTTGTAGAGAGCCTTTAGATACGTTGTCTAGGTCAAATTAACGAGGCACGGGTGAAAATGATTCATGGTGATCGGTGGAGACAGCTATGTCTCCTCAAACATCTAGACTTAGATATCTTCGATTTGTCTCTCTAACACAAAATGATATCATGGCTTTAGATCTTGTGTGGAATGCAAGATTGTATTCTGCATCCAGGAAACAAAGCTGGGCAGTGATGCCATTTTCTGGGAGTGACATCACAGGAGAGTAGAAGTGAGGTCACTACTTCTGGACAAAATGATTAGAGCTTTCAACATGGATCACTTCCACTCAACCATTGTGCACCCTACACAAGTGAGGCAATATTTAAAGGCTATATACATCCTAACATATTTAAAAGTTACACAACTGGAGCATATTTCAACTTTTAGGTTTGCATTCTATATGCCATCCTTCCATACTGCCTGATGCATCAGTTCCCCCGTCATGTATCCAGAAACTACAAAAAAAAGTGTTACATTGTTTTTAAAATACAAAAAAACTGTTCTCTTGTGCTTTTTCAATTCTTTAGTTTTGTGTGATGTTGGCGAGGGTCAGAGGGTACGCTATACAAGTTAAATGGACATGGTTTGCATTGTTAAGGCATTCAATCTGCTGGTTTCTAGTCATGTATACGACACGGGTAATGTTCGAGCAGACTGCAGAACCAAAGTATCTTCACTGTTCTATAAAACCCCCCTATATTCTATGAACATGCAAATGAAGAGAAAACCCCCATTCAGCCCATTGGTTCAAATTACCTCATTAAGGTACATTCTGTTTTACATAGACGATCATTAATATCCTCATTATTTCCAATCACGTTATTGGCGCTGTTTTTCGGTAATTAGTCTAGACTACCGCAGAGAAGACATCTTTTTTTGGCCAAGGTGAGCTCATAAAAACTTATATTTATTGGTTATTGTGAAAAATGGCAGCTGTATCATAGTCTGACAAAGAATATTAGAATATCCAGTTAAAGTCAAGTTGCCCAATGTTAGAATGTCCAGAAATTAGGCTATCTATGACCTTACATGTCCACATTAGGTCATTAGGTGTGATATCGATTCATCGGTGAACCTCACATTTTAATCATATGATAGAAATATGTTTTTTATTCTTGGTCACCCAAGGTAGTTGATGTTAGTGTCTGGACACCATGACATCAGGAGCTTTCATATTTTGCCTGGACACCTCAAACTTCAACAGGGGTATTATCTTTCAAGCCAACTTTTTGGGGGACTGTACAGATGACAATCTATCGGCCACTCCGCTAACGAGACAGACTGCTTAAAAGGTCTACTTGGCATTGTCCTGATGATGGGACATTAGTAAATCCTCATATAACTTAAACAATGGACTGTCTGAAGGTAACTTCTTTGACAGTTGACACCTCTTGACAATTGCCCTACAATGTCCTAGGCCTGATGTGACTGAAATGCTCAGGTCCTGCACAAGTTATGAGGCAGAGGATTATCATACAAATCATCTAAACAGCCCATTGCTCAAAAATTGGGCAAAAAGATATTTTTTTGTGGCAAAAGAAGGATTGGAATGCACTCGGTGAAACATTATTATTCTTTTCTTAGTGTCTACATATGATAGGGACATTTGGTTACCGAGATGTTGTAAGGATTTTCTGATCTGTAAAACAGAATGCACCCAAAACTGCAACATTATCAGTACAAATAAATGCATTCACACATTCTTCCATCAATAGAAAGTCATAGGAAAACGAGAAATGGTTTAAATAATAAGATGGGGGGAAAAAAAGACAATTAATTCCGGATGGAGATAAAGAAATGGAAATTTTGTTTCAACGTAAAGCAAAGTCAAATAAAAAAAAAACATAACTTGTCAACATAAACTAAAGAAAATACAAAAAAAGAAAAAAAAAAGAAAAAAAGAAAAAATAAATCGGCACTTTTCACATTGTTAACATACACAATAACATTAATTGGGCAGAAGGCTGTACAAATTCCAGAGATAAATACATTATTTATATGGTTATTTTACAAAATTCCCATTTTTTTGTTTTTTTTTTGGTTTTTTTTTGTTAAAACAAGACATTAGCATTTACTTCCCTTTCTATCAGGTTGAGTGAGGCAGCATCTTATTTTTTTTTTACATTTGTTGTATATTGGCAGGAACAAAAAGACATGTTTTTTTTGTCTGTATAAATACAAATACAAAAACTTTGGCAAAAAAAAAAAAGAAAACTCTTAATAATCTACATTATTTATAACGAGGTACAAACCACAATAACAAAAAGGCAAGGATATCTGGAAAAATAAATCCCCCCCCCTTAACTCTTTTCTTTACTCAAGGGACACATCATGTTTAATATATCTCTAGAAGAGAAAAATAAATTAAACCATAGAAATAAAAAAAACCTATGTCTCTTTTCCATTGTCCAAATTTTAGAATTTGTGCTTTATTTACCAAAGCTCAGTAGCTGTGACTGCAATGGTCATTATTCCGGAAAAAAAATAAATGTCAGCTAATGTTCTTTAGTGAAATGCACGGGTGTTAAAAAGGAATAGGTAGCCGTGGAGATGATAAAACTGGTAACAATAGAAATGACGAGATGGTGAAGACAATGTAAGGGGCCAAAGCTATAAAACATAGGGAGATTGTGATATTTTTTAGTAAGGAAGTGTTGTGATAATATCCACTCTGCATTGTCAACCTTCAATAAACCTACTGAAGACCAATTGTGTTAACGGGCCTGACAACAGAAGATGAAAGTGGAAGGAGCGAAAGACAGTAGGAATCAGGAGGACATGTAGGCTATGAGCAAAGATCGAATGGCCTTATGGTGCCCAGCCTTTCCTCACGCATTTACGAGATGTCCTGATAAATATGTCACGACCGACCTTCTTCCATTCCCCCTTCATCTCAATCTTAAAACATTCTAAAGGAATAGTACAAAACACATTGCAAAAAAAGTGGACATGTCTTCATTTGTTGCCCGTCAAGGCTATAACAGACGTGCTGAGATCTTGTAATCCAAACGACGATGAAGAATCCAGTCAACAGACCATCCGGATGAATGGTCCAGGGAATTGCCTACAAAATCCCACTGCCTGGAGGCAAGCATTGGGTGATATTAATGTACATGTCCAAATACCTTCCTCCTCTAATCACACAACCAAGGGTTCCATCACAAGATGTTCTGGAGATCTTTTCCAATGGTCCATATGACAAACATTCTCTAAAAATCACAAAGTTTACTTTCTTTCTTCTGATTAGCTTCTGCTATTGTTCAGTTCTGTGGTTTCTCTATACAGAGGCCTGAGTAAAAATGGCTCCCGGGAAAGAGAAGGTCTTCCCTGACTCGAGAGGTGAACTTCTCCAGCGACGAACCTCCCAGATAAGATGCAAGGTCATTTTGTTTTTTTGTTCACATGGGAGGTACAATCATTCCGGAGATAGCTGGAAAAGAAGACATAAGCTTGAGAATTAAACCCTGTCACGTGCAATTTGCCCCTGCCGCTCTGATATTCACAGACACATATATTGTTTGATGCAACATAGAACAGAAATGGACTTAAAAAACAAAAACACATACACGGTCTTCGAATTATAGGATGCGGAGCTGTTAGGGAAATCAAACGTAACCATGACCTGTCCTTAAGGCATTGGAATGGCTACACTTGGCAGAGAGAGAGTGAATGTCTGATGGGGTGGTAGTTGATGGCACCATTTATGATGTCATCCAAATTAGAGGGACTTGACCTTGATGGCTAAACCCCCTTTTTATAACTCAACCCCTTTTTAATATGGATTGCTTTTCTTCTTAAAGGGACACTCCAGACATCATTTCCACTTCAAAGGATATGATAGCTGAGCCCTATGCGTATTCTCTGCCCTCCCTCGCCCTAGTTCCTTGGCTAGCAGAAGATGCATTCCTTCGGTGCAGTGTGCATGTGCGACCACCAACTGGCTCACGTGCTGGTTTCCGTGAGATTTACAGGTGACCCCCCATGTGCATGTCCATAAAGTAAGTGCTTCCGTTGAGTGCTTGCCTGCACAGACGGTTGAGCACCATGGTGGTAGCATCTTTCAGGGGTCTTTTTTAAGGCTGTATGAGGGCCGATTGCTCAGAAGAAACAGTAGTAGCTTATAAGTAGGCAGAAATCACAGGGTCAATATATAAAAAATGTACTTTATCTGTAAAAATCCACAGTATGCCAAACGAGCACACAGTCAATCAAAAAGCACCTGGCGCGTTTCATCCGTCTCTTAATGACTTAATCATAGGTCTGAAGTGTGAGACGGATAGCACTTTATGTCTCCCATTTCTCTTTATTTTGCTATATCGGCTCTTTCTCTCTTCTTTCTCTTTATCTCTCTCATGTGTCCCATCTCTCTTCCTTCTCATAATATCTCCCCCTCTCACCCCTTCTTCATTATCCCTTTTCTTTCTCATTATCTCTCCCCTTTTCTCCACTTCTCTTCTTTCTCATGCTCTCCCCTTGTCAATATCTCTTCCTTTTTTCTTCTTCATCTCTCCCCTATATCTTTCTCTTTATCCCTCCATTTGTTTTACTATCCCTCCTCTCCAGTTTTAGCTGCATGGGGCACTTTAACATTTAAAAAAGCCCCTGACATGAAGAGAAAACTATTTTCTTCCATTTTCTCTGATCAATCGGCAGAACAGTGTTATCTCTAGTATGTAGCAAGCTCAATAAAACAATAATATTAATATGCAGAAAAATGTAAAAATATATCTCAAACATGAGTTGATTACCCTCAAATGCTGCTAAAATATGATTTATGTTAAAAAAAAATCAGAATAAAATTAGTGAAACTTCCGGCTCATTTATTTAGTAAATGTGTTCCAAGGAAGGTATGGGTTAGGTGATATATACACAGGTGGACACAGAAATCACTTGGGTCTCTGTTTATACAAACTTTCTAAATCTGTCATAGCAAAAATAATGATCGGCTTGTTTTTAGCAACTCACTACGGCTTCCATTGCCATAATATTTTAGGAAAAAACAGCCTATGGGCTCCCAGTAACCCTGTTTTACTCATAAATATCAGATGATTAGAACAGAATGTGCCAGTGACATGCAGAAGTATTTCAAGAGGTTAATGTGGCTTCTTTTGGTGTCATTTTCCTTCAAGAAGTGAAGTTCTGCTCGTCTCCTCTAGGGGCGCTATTGTATTAATTCTGTAACACGATGCTTCATTTCCAAGTGATTTTTATTACGTTTAGTTGAAAACTTTTAAGGAAGGTTGTTTAGTAAAGAGATGTGTTGTAATTCTATACTGCGGTGAATTTTTAGTCCTCTTATCACTGCTTATATGGAGCCAAGTAAGACAGCAACACCAAAAACAGACAAGCTCTGGGACTCCAGCTGCCATAGAAGAAGGAGGTCCACGTCTGGTCTCATGGTTCCACTTATGGAGAACCATAAGACATCCCTCAAAGGGAGTAAACACATCCAAAAAGATATGAGACTCACGTCTGAAACCCAAGTGTGATAAAATGTGAGACTTTCTTGAACAGGGGGACACTGTAGACTGTGCTCAGTTAGGGCCCCCAGTTCCCTACACCCCTGTGGTCGGCACCAAAGCTCCTCAAAGCAGTGACTGTTAGTTTCAAAAAGGGACACATGGGAGATATAGGTGGGATCGCGAGGCTTTATGTGTTCCGATTGGCCAGGACAGCCAAATATTTTTTTATTGCTGTCCCAAATTCAAAGACACAGACCTGGTTGTGTGACAGAGGAACTGTTCTCAACCCATATCTCAGACCATAAGCTACATTTCCATAGTGCACTTCTGCTCATTTTAACCCCAAATGACTCAAATTATCAGTGGCACTGAGTTGCTGGCTTGCCGGGCAATGAGGGAGGTCTCTATCTACAGGTGCAAATATCTTATTTCAAAAAGAAAATAAAAGACAAGGACGGAACACAGAAACACGACAGGATCAGTAAAGTGGGTAGAACTGGTCACATACTTCAGGAGAAGGCCAAGCCCTGCAGAGAGCCTGCACTGAGGAACTTGCCAGTATCCACAAAAGATTGGTCTGATGAGGGAAGACAAAAGGGCAGATTAGTCACCTGGAAAATGGCATTTTTAATTTATTTTTGTTACAAACCCTTCAGTGCCTGAGGAAACGCAAAGTGCTACACGGCCCCTCCAAGCTCTGAAAAAGGTTAACATAGCATTATCGTGTTTGGGCTTCTAGAGTGTGGCACAGAAAGCTGTCCACTCTAAAAATGGCTGCACCAATCACGTGTCCCTTATGTCAACTTGCCTGAGATGTCAGTGCCTTGCCGGGACAAGCTGGTAAAGCCGTCGGCTCTGGATCAGTCCTACCTGATGGTAGCAGGTATTTACTATTGTATAGTGTACCTGAAACCTTTGCACAAAGCAATTCACCATACAATGGACCTTTGACCGCTATTTTGTTAATGTGTGGCATGTGACATTAAAGATTCCCTTTCCCCTTTGAGATCCTTGAGTGTAGGGACTGAAGGAAAAAGATCCCAGGCAAGCTGGTACTCATGGATGGGTTAGAACAAAGAAATAATCGGGAGTGGTTGATGCTTATGAATGGGTTAGTATCGAGTAAGAATGAGTGTTTTTCGTTATGGTGGGGGGAAGGGTTTGTGTTAAAAGCGCCAGCAGGCAAAAAGTTTAAACCAAAGCAAGACAATATCCCTAGATCAACCAGGACGCCCTCATTCTTAATCTGGATTTATTTATTTTAATAATTAAACAATTTATCACCCTGATTTTGTCAATCTAAATCTCATTTTTAAGGAGTAACGCAATAACATTATAATAACAAATATTGTAGTTTTACTGTAGTATGATATGATTCCAGTTTAAAAGCGTCCTCCCAGGATGTGTTCTCACCTTGAAGGCTGGTACCATTGGCGCTTGTACAGGTTGGAGGTGGAGACGCCTGGGGTCTGACCACCGGGGCAAAGGCGCTCTTCTGTTTCACAGCCGACACCATGTTGGCTGGGGAGAAGGAGAAGATGCCAGAGGAACTGCTGCAGTTGGACTGAAGGCTGGTGGATGAAGCCATTGTGGGACTTGATGGGACAACTGTAAGATATAATAAAATGGATAGACCTCAACAGGGAGACTTTTCCTGACATCATGTATAACTATATAACAATCAGCTTTTATAGGAAAACATTAAAATGTATTGACATTCTAAGGTTAAAACACATCTACATTTAACAATGTACTTTTTGATATGTTTACAACTTTTTTCCTAAAGTAGACTTTTTGGCTTTCCCCAGTTTTTCTATATATAAACTTACTGGCATAAGGAGAGTTGGCGGCTGAGCCGTTGAGAAAGCTGGGTGAACCGGTGAGGTTGGTCATTGCGCTGTTGCCATAGCCATTCATGGTGGTGGTGACTGAGCTGTAGTTGGTCTGCTGGGGAGTGGTGCTTGGGGCATAGCTATGGGGGGACACGCTGCTTGTGTTGCGAGAGAAACCTGAATAGAAGAAACCAAAGAAAACCATAAGATTATTAACATATTAGTAATTTTTATAAAAACACTAGAATAGCCTAGGTTCTATCTGATGAGATAGATCTTGTCTGTGACCTCATCTGAGAGATGAGCTCATCTATTAAACATATCATATTAATGACTGCTGCTGCATTAGATAAATTAATATATAGAATGAAATATTAAATAAATATATAACTTACCCTGGTTGGTCACTTGTGACGGCTCAGACACATTTACGGCTAGTTGTCCACTGAAGGAGTTCACCCCCATCATTCCTGGATGCACAGAAGAGTTGGTAAGGGCCGGAAGTTGACTATGATTTCTCGGAACGCTGTAAAGAGCTTCAGCGATATCGGCCGCTCTCTTAAGTATGATTTCCTGAAATATTACGAACATTGTCAGGTTAGATAAACGGAACAAACAGCTTGCAATAACTGATCGTTTGCATTTTGTTAAGAAGGATATCGTTGGGGTTGTCTCTGCCCCGAATTCCTATTTATACACAACCTGGACATTTTTAAAGAATTTTTACTAAAACTATATATAAAATTACTAGAAATAAAAAAAAAATGACAATAAAAATTAAATAATAAATCATCTGTTAATTAATTTCATACACAATAAATATTAACGGTATAATCAAAACAAAATATGAAGAAATACATAAAATAATATTTAAAAAATATTATATATAAGGTGATATTTATAAAAGAAGCAACCCTGAAATGAAATACTAAACGTAAAAAAATATATAAAATTATTTTTATTTAAAATTAGTCATAAAATGATAAAATTTGAAACTATTTCTATATACATTTTCACAAGATCATTTTTTTTCTTTCAGAAATACATATATATATATATTTTTTTAAGTTTTACCTGATTATTATGGGGCATCCCATACAGGGCTTCAACAAGATCTGCCGCTCTTTTCAAGATGACCTCCTATAGACAAAAAAAATAAATTATTACTTTTTGGAAGGAATCAGAATATATATATATATATATATATATATATATAGTCAAGCACTAGGTATTGTCTCAAAAGAAGCCTTCATGTTTAATCTGATCTGGGTAGGTTACTGCTGTGTAAGTCCAATTGTATTTAGAAGCATTTGGCGATGGATTCTTATATGAACAACCCGTGCGGGAAACAAATCTAATTTCCTTCCCGCTGACATATCTGACTATTTTCCTAGTATCTGTGCACTTAAGTGACTGCACCATTACAGTGGAACATCACTGATTTGGAAAAAAAAGTGTTTTTTGGGGTTTTTATTTTTTTTTACTCATTCGAACAAAAAAATATGATCTAAATAGACAGGTAAGAAAAAATTGTCTTCTAAGTCAGAGAAGGGCGCATGAGGATTTCTTTTTTTTTACATTTTTTTTAAACAAAGTAGTTGTTGACATCAAAGTTACAGAGTTTTACAAAAATTGAAGAGAAAGTCGCTGCCCTTCCCAAAAAGCAAATTGTTATTATTCACTCCCAAGTAGTTTCTCATCAGAAAATTGAGATCTAATTGCATTCATTTTGCTGTCACCATAAACCTCTTCCAAACTCTCAGATGACACGCTTTTAGATCCATATTTGCATTTCTTCAATTTAGAATTCTGCGCCGTATAAAGATGAATTGCATAGCAAGCAGGAGTAACCCGTTTGAAAGTACTGGGAGGAGCCCCCCCCGTGATGCTCTAATATTCAGCCCAAATCGTTCTGATACATCCATCCCTTGCCCTGCCATCCGCGCTTAACCCCTTCTTTGTATTCCAGGGGTTTTAGGGGGTCTGGAAAGAGTCAGAGAAGAGCTACCTATTTTTGTAATGTAACAAACGGGGGCCACGCTCTTGTTCCACGGAAGCGTGTGGCATCGATTTGTACAGTCGGCTTATTTTCCAATTAGCGACACATAATGGGAGCATCACAGAAATCAGAACACCGCGTGTTTGATCTTAATTTGCAAAGAATTATGCTGGGTGTTGATGCAGTCCCGGGAACATAATACTTTGATGAAGGGTCACTTGGTAAGAAACAAGATCAGGGATGATAGGCGGGACCATTTGCTCTATGTAACTGATCCAGAGTATAGATCAAGAGATCTTGATCTATACACTTGTTGGCAGCATATTGGCATTGAGAACCGTAGGGGCAAAGCGACCAAGATGATTATTCCAACACCTAGATGACCGAGGCTAAGTTAAGAATGAGAGATAATTTAATTATTGGCGTGCACCAGAGACGTAAAACACTTAATAAAAAAAACATTAACTTTTCTCCATATATTTACAAAACAACACATTTTTTTCCCCAGAATTATGGTCGTTTTTAGCTTTTTTTTAGACCTAAATATTTGTTCTTAAAGAAAAACAAAAGCGCATTTTTCTGAAACTGTTGGAACAACTCAAAAGCGATTAAAAAAAATATGTTTTCGTGATGTCTATAAATAATTGCTTGTAAATATAAAGCCAAATTAGACAGAGAGGAAAATGCGAATTTAAAATAAATAAATAAAATCTAGCGAATATCAAACAAAACAGATTAAGACGTGAAGCCGCTTTGTTAACGTTAACCGGTACGCCCCGGCTTGGTATCCTGAAGTATAGGGACCGGAAAATTACCGTCCCTCCGTGTCACTGTATTCCAGCGAGAGAAAGAGGCCCGAGGCGTTTGTGTTCAGAATCTAATATATTGCCTTTCAATCAGAGGAGAAAACCGCAGAACACACAGCCAAACATGCCGAGTGGGTCAGAAAAAGCAATAAAGATTTTACACAGCTGTCCAGGGTGCTAAATTCTCTCAATAATGGATTTGGCACTGCGGAGTTAACCTTTCATTTACTGCCGATGTGACGAGCTCAGCTTTAATGTCACTCCGCGTTTACCTTGGGATGTATATTTTATGATATTATGTAAGTGGATTGAAAGGGCAGTGCTTGTGGAGCAATTTCCAGGCTTGCGCATGTTTAAGAGGGAGTTGTAATATTTATTGGGTATTGTGTTCTGAGAGCAGATGATGGATTGAACTGTGTTCGCTGACCTTACAATTACCGAACGTGCTCTATTTATTCATTTCTGTGCTACAGGGGACATGTGGCCCATTAGTATGCATATGATTTCTTAAAGAAACATTAATGTTGGTTGAGGATATGCGTCGATCATATTTAATGCTGGAAAAGCGGGGTTGGGAGGGGGGCAGTCTTCCTGGTTCCCGAACTTGCATTGTAATGATTCCCTTTAGAATACGGGCTTATTGTTCCTTGATCTCCATGGAAAAGCCACTTCCACCACTGATTATATGTTTATGGAGCATTTTAAGGATGGGTTAGGGAACGTTCTAAAGCTGAGCAGAGGAAAAACTTGTTGGATTTGGCCCACCATAATACCGGTGAGAAGCACCGGCAAAACATCTACAACTCCCTCTTAGGAGAACTGTCTGCTGCAGCCATTGATAAAGAGAGCCTTGGCTCAGATGATAGCTCTGTCCCATCAACGTGAATTGGATCAGAACCTCCTGAACGCTCTACGCAAAGTACCAGTTTAAACCCCTGATGCCTGCAAGGTTGGACCAAGTTGACCATGCTGCCATGAGTATCTATGGGCCTGCATGGCTAGCTGTGGCCAACAGCAGTACTCGTCGACTTAAACTAGATGGCAATCCTTATAAGAAATAATAGCTTCACCTCCTCAAAAAGCCTACAACTAAAAGTGTGATCAGGAGATATGTAACAAGCTTTATTGTGAAGACATCACAATCCCCACTCATTCACACCACTATTTGTTTTACGTTAATGCTTTGACATCCAGACGTTAATGCCTTGACATCCAGACGTTAATGCCTTGACTTGTTAAGAGTTGGAGAATGCATTAACATTTCTACACAAAGCTGAGAACCCTAAAACCTCTCCGGGAACGGCATACGACCAAGACAATAAATACGATGCCATTTTTTTTTTTAGCCCATCAGCTCAAGAACACAAAAACTACTACAGCTGTCACGTCTTGCGCTGCTTAACATAGAGGCGACGTTCTAAAGCCCTATAGATGTGGACTCATTGTATTCTGGAGGCCTAGCGGCGTCTTGGGTTTGTCGTCCTGAATCAATAATGCATCGATACACGTTGCACAAAGATTCCATTGTGTTACCAGAGCTCATGGAACTTTACTACTCGATCCGATGGCTCTTTTTCCGTCTGATCAGTTATAAGAAAGCAGGTTCTGCCCGACCGCCTTCTCTTCTGAGATAGATCTGCCGTCAGATTACTCACCCCTGGCAAAACATGTTGTAAAAACCACAAAATGGCCATGTTGGATCATAAAAAAGCTAGAATCGCTGTGCTACGCTAGACAAAATGGCCTGTCTTAAGTGATGAGTGTTGACAGTCTAGTCCAAGAAGGTCCTACTGTGGTAATTATAGTCCAACGGGCCCTGATGCTGCTGGTTTGGGGTGGTCGGGCTCTTGGCATTTACATTTGCCTGAATTTGGTGAGTTCCTTGAAGCTTACAGGGAACCACAAAGCTGGCACTTGGGCATTTGTGGATCTGGAATTCAATGATCTTCAACTACAGGTCACCTCATGGACTGCTGTGTAAAAAAATAAATTAGCACCTACAGTCCGTTCCCGGATAAGAGAGCTTGCGGTTTCTCCCTCAGATGCTGTAGTGAAAAAAAATCACTCTCAGCCAGCCAAGGGAGGTACCTGCCTGTAATGATAGTGAGGTGACCCTGAAAACTGTCCCCGGTCCATAGCATTATGATGAACGAGCATCGTACCGAGGGTGGCTTTTATAAAGCCACGGCAGAAGACAAAAGGGGAGTTGTGTTGGGAAGCCCACCCATTTTCAGCATACCCCACCCATTTTGGGCATGCTCCATGCAAATTTTTTTATACTCAATTCCATCGAATAGCCTTTTATTTATTTGTAGACTGTAATGGGTGTAGTTTTTACGTCATGGGTCAGCTGTGATGCGAGTCCTGCCCTGGCCATGTATGTTTAGATCTCGCTATCTCCTGAAGGGGGCGCCACCGATCAATAAGGGACCCCAAAGAGCTTCTTAACTTTTTTTTTTACAGTTTCACCTATACTAAAGAGTTGTCCATACCTAACAACAATCTCAAATATTTTGAATCATTCTTCTGCATCTGAAATATGTCACTTCCTTTGAAGATGGGTAATTCTGCCGGGGGGCACCTTTCTGATGACTAAGAATCTGCTTTCCCACTTCACATCAGAGTATATATTCCGCCCGCCCTGTGTTTGCGGAGTGGGAGTATGCGTAGTTATGTGAGTACGTTTACAGTTATTACAACGAAATGTGTGAAATCTTGCACTTATAAACATTTTCTTGAGAAAAAAAAGGGAAAAATCATGTACGCTTCGTCAGAAAAGCACAATGCAAAAAAAGTAAATAGTACCATTTAACTCTTCTGCTGCCACGGGAGATAAAAATCAGTATTTTCTTACGAGACGGCCATAAGACACTCAAGATTGCGAGTAAACGTTAAAATATTTAAATATATCATTATTATTATTATTATCTTTTATTTATATAGCGCCAACAATCTACGCAGCGCTTAATACAATACATATATTCAAGGGGTATGACAAGACGAGATTTATAATTCTCCAAAAAAGTTCCAAAAAAATTATATATATATATATTTAATTAAAAAATATCTTAAAAATTGCAACGCTATCTTTTTATTATTTTTTTTTTTATTTTGGGACAGACAGCCAGTTTTTTTTTTTGTTTTTTTTTTTTGTTTCCAGTTCTCTTTATGGGCTCTGTCCCTGAGAACTTCCACGTTCTCATAAATAAGCTGAAATAAAAGCCCTAATAAGTCCAACTGGAACAAGCTTAGCGCGAAGAGATGAATGATTTGCTTGGCGATATTACCAAGTGGCGATTTGTGTCTGATTGCGGGAGCCGCTTCTTGCTTCCCCGTGCTGCTCAATTAATGTCCGGCGTGCAATAATAGACTTGTAGGAGCTGTTCCTTCGATCGGTCGGCCTCTGCACAGCTGCCTGGGACAGATGACTTTACAATGATGGATCACACGGTATAGCTCTGGTGCTGAGCTCTCTGCCCCAGGGAAAAAACACTAATGAACCAAAGCTCTGCTTGTATCCAAAAAAAAAAAAAAAGGATCAGCATCTAAACGGAGCCCCCAAGGTGTCTGTCTCATAAGAATTCTTTACCAATCGTGTGCAGGTGGAAGCAGGACTTTTCTCGATGAGCGATGTAACGTGGAGCTGCCTGATCAATAATCGGAGGGACTCGCAATGTCACAGAGAGAGGGCAATACTAATGAAGATGTGACGGAAGGTCTCGGGACTCTTTGGGTCCGGGGAGACTTCTTCTGGTCACTTGGAAAAAAAGCTTTATAATGATCTACATGGAGAAAAACCGCGGTGGGTCTTACGTTTCTTCCTGAGATGCGGAACAGGAACGGATGAAAGTATCTTAATTTTTAAAATTGTTCCTTCCCAATTCATAGATAGAAAAATACCTTACGGGGGCAGATATGAGCCTCTTGGAGCATCTACTCTACCCATTGTCCTATCAACCTAGAACTTCCCATCTCTCAGACTTTCTGAATTTCTCTCCCTTCTCCTTCAGAACACCAGCAATCGGCAACAAGGTAGAAATAACGTAACGAGGAGGAATAACCACACAGATCCTTAGAACGGGATGCTAAGACAGCTTTAATAAACATGTTGACTATAAAATGTAGGATTTGGGCAAAGCGATGGATCCACCATGCAAGGACCATGTTATATCACATTGTAATAATATAACCGATAATTCTTCATAGTATGGACGGTCCAAGTGTTTATCGCGACGCTACGTGAGTTTGCATCTGATCCAAAGACCGGCATCAGCCTTTTTTTTATTCTCTTGATCCAACCCAGCGTGCTTTTTTTTGTCCTGGCAAACCGGAACGATACACGCCAGCGACTAAATGGCTGATTTACGAAATGACTACGAGTTGAACCCTCGCTGTTGCCGCTGCCTCTCTCTCTCTCTCCTTCCGTGGTGTGTGTTTAAATTGTTCTGTGTTTAAGTATTCAGCGTGAAGCTAATGTGAACTGATGAACTGAGACTGCATACATACCCCTTCAATCGAGACCGAGAGACAGAGCCGTAGCAGATCATGAGGGCTGAGGAGGTGAAAATGATTTATTTTAAAGGATCTTGCTGACGACTCCTATTATTGGAAGGTTCTCTTAATTGGCTTGGTGCTTGAATGAGTAATTCAAGAGCGCGCGGGGAACATCCGCCGCTAGTAGCGGCTGCTTAAATGCCCTCCGATGGTTTAGAAGCTCTCCGCAGACCTCAGTAGACTTTTACTTTGATCTTCCTTGTTTTTTTCTATTTTTTATTTTTTTTGTCGCTTTTATGCTTTCGATCAGGATTTACTACCACGTGCCCAGCGCCACATTCTGGCCGAGGCCTGGGGCGGCAAGTATGGAGGGCAACAGGCCCTGGGACAATTTCTTAGAGGCAGATTGTGGTATGATGTGGTATGATGTGGTATGATGTCATATCCCAGCTCAAAAAAAAATAAAATATACATATGAAAATGAAAGAGGAGGACCCCCTCAGCATGGTGGGGCGGCCGGGGTAGGATTTTGGGTCAATGCCCATAAACGCACCACAATCCTGTGGGGCGAAGTCAGTTTATGACATCATTGGTCGGCATAATAGACGACTTATAACAACGAGGCCTGAGTGAGAATTGCAAACGTACGTTTCCTCGCTAATAAGGACAGAGTCTTGTGTTTTAGTTTGCAACACACAACCAAACAGCGTTGCTTCCGCAACGGGAAGGGTTAAAAGCGCAGATTGTGAGAAAATGCCAACGTATCCTTTTAATTGATGTTGTGTTGCCATAACAACAGGAAGATGGCAGATGACACAAACAGAGATGCTCAGCTGGCAGTTTTGCCGAGCAGAGTTCACGTCGCAAGCATCCATATGGACGCTGAGTGTATGGTAATGAGAGGACCATATGGCGGGGAAATAAATGCTGAACAATTGTTCTTTGACTGCACCAGTGAGCCGGCGGGACGGCGTCTCAGCAAGAAAGCCCCCCTGGTCCCCACCCGAGGTCTCCTCCCGTGTGGTTGTCATGTAATCGTACATGTATGCAAGCGCATGCCTGGGTAAACAGCCTAGACACTGGAACTAGAGCATACCGCAAGCTGCCATTAACATGTTCACTGCCGGGGGGGCATGCAGTGTGCAGGAAATATAGGGTCAATGTAATGTCACTTTAAAATAATAGTGAACGGGATACGTAAAATAAGAGCCACTGCTATGTCTGCTACCAGGGGGAAGGGTGATGGCGTGGACGGCTATGTGAACATACATATTATTATTATTTATTGTTTTATATAGCGCCATCAAATTCCGTAGCGCTGTACAATGGGTACTTTTAATTATGATACTCTGTATACACCCAGAATTCTTGGGTCCTACACCCATGCATATTAACCCCTTAATGACAAAGCCCGTACAATTACGGGCTCAAGATGCATCGTTTTCAATGGGTTTAGGGACCGCCCACTGTCTTTATGGGGTTAAAAGAGCAGCATAATAAATTGTTGGTTATTCTGGGGCGTTAGGTTGGGCAGTGGTTGCTAGTCATTTTTATAATAAATTCATTTAAAAAAACATAATTTCGCAGGCCTGCATGGTTATTCCCCCCTATTACGTTATCTCTGCCTTTTTTATTAAGTTGCTGACCGCTGCTGATTGGTTCAGGCAGGGTGAAGAAGGGAGAGAACTTCTCGAGACGGACATTAACATTAAACATCTCTAGATAAAAGGAATCCGGCTGTGGGAAAAGCTACATTTCCCCCCTTTAACGAGCTGCGGTGTTTGCAAACAGAGTGTCGGACGGCGCCATCTGTGCCCCCCCTGGATGATGCGCACACATTGCCCCTAATTGCCACGTTGTTTCTTAACATCCATCTCTTTATTGCTCACGCTGCC
Source organism: Spea hammondii (assembly GCA_029215755.1). Lineage (NCBI taxonomy): Eukaryota > Metazoa > Chordata > Amphibia > Anura > Pelobatidae > Spea > Spea hammondii. Next base: position 5,678,802 of record JARDYJ010000004.1, read on the forward strand.
GGAACGTGCTATGTGTTTGGTACTTGTGTAAATCCCCTGCTGGATATTTATATATCGCCGCGGCAGGGTTGTTAATCGCAGCAAACTAAGTATACTGATAGGAGCACGTTGGAACGTCTGGCGGCGCGCGTGTCAGGCTGCCGAGCGGAGGAACGTAGCGAATGCGACCGGCCACAAATGTTTCGCGGCTAAGGATCGTGACTCCTGGTGATGCCGGGACTCGGGCTGTGAGCGTGCCGAAAAGACATTTTAAACCTGGCAAAAATACAGCATAGTCGAAAAGTGGCTTTAAAGGGTTAACGTGGTTATTACTGCGCTGCCCTCTGCGCCGCAGTGGTGTTGGTACCATAACAATAAAATCAAGGGCCACTGAATTTTATTGTTATGGTAATAAGTGGCCCCCCTAGGAAGCCTCCTATCCCCCCATTGTAGATATCTGTGTATATGTGTTCTGGGACATGTCCTCCTGCGTTGTGGCTTTCCTCGTTGCCCCCTGTCCACCTGTCTTCCGTGTCGGTAAAGTCCACCTGCACCCGGAGCCTTTGATCCTCCTATTGCATACCATGTATTGCAGGCCTCTGTCAAATGCCCCCCGCCCCCCCCCTTAGGATGTAATGGCATGTAATTGTATTATGATGTATAATTCATAAACCTCTTTCTAAAGACCTTAATGCTTTCAATCACTCGCGCACTCAGCCTGACCGAAGATTTGTTTTCAGAGCGTTAGAGTAGGAAGGGGGGGGGGGGGTAACTGGGCGCAGCACACGGAATATGGGGGGGGTAGGTTGGGGGAAGCGTTAGAGTAGGGGGGGGGTAACTGGGTGCAGCACACGAAATTCGGGGGGGTAGGTTGGAGGAAGCATTAGAGTAGGGGGGGTAACTGGGTGCAGAACACGGAATACGGGGGTAGTGTTAGAGTAAGAGGTGGGTAACTGGGCGTAGCACACGGGATACAGAGGGGGGGTTGGTTGGGGGGGGCAATTACACCGTGTGAGACGGTGGAGGGACTGCTCTGCGCATTGAGTTGTGAGGACTGGGAAACGGGAACGCAAAAGGACCTAAGAACTCTGCCTGCTTGAGAAGTGAGTGAATGAAACAGGGGAGAGGCATAGTATTCGCTCGGCGGTGTCGGGTAGCACGTGCATGCGCAGCGTTCTCATGGCATTAGACTCAGCTACAGGTTATTGCAAGGTAACCAGCTGCAGGGAACCCCCGGGCGCATGCACAGCTGTCAGGGGTTTCTCAGTCTCCAAATTCTCCGAAATATTATACCTTGGGGAACGTACTTAGCACTGGAACTTGTTAGCAGAGTCGGTGAACGACCAGACAGATCTTTTTGTCTGTACCCGTTCCTCTCTCGATGTACGTGGAGACATGTATACACCCGGACAATTATAACCAGGGGTTACAAAATACATTTTATTGGCTAACTGACTTGTATTAGATTGTAAGCTTTTGAGACTTCACAAAGAAGAGACCTGTGCAGTCTCAAAAGCTTGCAATCTATCTAGTGCAATTCATTCAGCCTGTAAAGGTATGATTTTTTGCTTACTTTCTTTCCATTGTTAACATAACCCATCTCAATACCTCTAACAACGTGACGTATAGAAGCCAAGAAAGAAAGGTTAGGAGCCACCACATAGGCCTAGGACATGTATGATTCATTTTAGTGGACTAAGGTTCACAGTGTAAGATGTAGAGCTTTCAAGACCACGGTGGTCTCTTCTTCACATGAAAAGCTTGTATTACCTTACATCTCGCTCTGTAAAGCTAGTCTGCAGCGAGGTATCTTTTCTTTAGATTAAAAAAACCCCCCAACACTTTAAAGATGCTGTGCTGCGGGAATAGAATGTACCTTGGGTAGCCTTTCTGGATCTCCCGGGTGCCTGGGGATCACTTTCTGCAGCCTCTGGAATCCATAATCAATGGTTGGCTCGTTTAAAGCTGAAAGATACATTGAAGCAAAACGAGAATATTGTGAGTTCTAAAGAGTCACAAAATATTTTTACCAAATAACGAAGAACAAACCAATTTTAGCAAACAGGGCAACAAGGAACCCAACAATAGTCCATGATAAAGATTCAGTTGCCCCACTTCCACTATACAATCAAAGGTGGCAAGATGACCCTAAGCCAAAGATCATGGGGGGTAATATATCATCAAAAGCAAGAAGACATCCCTTCCGGAAAAGAGTTACATAGTAATCTTTTATATACATGGTGCCGACAGATTCCGCAGCGGTGTACATTGTACAATGAGGTCATACATGTAAATTCTAGCGGCGTCGCGGCGCCGCTGGCCTCTGAAGCTTACAATCGAATGAGAAAAGCCTGGAAGGACGTTTCTCTGACGGAAAGGGCGTCTATCGGTTCGGAGCATTAAGATGTAAGGAATGAAATTAAAAAGTGAAACGCCGCTTGGTCCTTTGTCTTTCTCGGCTGGCGGAGCGGGCGCTCCACATATCTTTAGGCTAGCGAAACGTGTCTGGATTTCGCTTCCGTAGCAATGACGAGGACTATCTATCCCCGACAGCTGCGGGATATCATCTGTCTTCTGTCTTGATAATCACCATGCAGGGTATTAACACCCTCTCGATTGTGTCCATCTATTAAAAAAAACAAGTGCGAACGCCGCAATGAATTCATTTCTCCGGCACATAAAAAGGATTATTAGGGAAATTGTATGAAATCCTAATTGACCCTGTAGTAATGGAAGGCGTTGTTAATATCTCCTCCCAATTCCGCTGCCCCCTTTCCCGCAGACAGGTAGAGAATCCGACGGGTTCTAAAAGGACATTTAAATTGAAAGACTGAGTGCAGAAGCATAATTACACCAATAAAATCCTTTAACTTGTCAACTTGTAAATTTAAATGGCGATCAATCATTTCTGCGAAAAAGAAATAATCCTTAAAGTGTCCTGATTGACAGCACATAGTTTAATATGTAAAAGAAAAAAAAATAAAAGAAAAAAATAAAAAAAAATGAAGAAAGCGAGAGAGAGGGAGGAAAAAAAATAAAGCATTGGGGAAAGTGGCTACTGAATCCATTTACAGAATACAATACTTCGCATAGGTGAGTAAAAAGCCAATAATTACTTCTGTGAATGCACAGCCATCAAGATAAGTACCGTTAAACTCTGGAAACTTTTTTTTCCCCCAGTTTTTTTTTTCTTCTTTCAATATAAAACGATTTAAAAAAAAAACATGCTGCGTTGTCACTAAAATTAACAGCCCCCCCCCCGATTTTAATTAGTCGATGATTACTGTATTAATTTTGGTGCCTTCAACCAGGAATTAAAGGCATCCCTGTATCTGTAAATGATATACAAGTCATCTTCCATAATGATTTTATTATTATTATTATTTATTGTTTTATATAGTGCCATCCAATTACGTAGCGCTGTACAATGGGGTTAATTCAAAGTGTTTCAATGTTTCCAAGGATGTTTTATGAACATTGCTCTCCACTAAGGAGTTCTTGCTCATCAGAACACCTAGATTTTAGGGGGTGAACCTTTCATATTACTGACTTCGCTATATTTTGATGTAGGACCAACCTTGCTAGTCCTGTATCATTCATAGTTAAAGCTGTTAAAATGATTTTAGATGATTTTACTACTTTTACATTAACTAAGCCTTTTTGGAGGACCAGCTTGGCCCTTCAGGCAGGAGAAGCTCGGTAGGGTTGATCCTTCATAATCCAGAGTGAAGTAAAGAGAAGAAATCTTTCCACTTCCATTTAAAAACCATCTGTTTAGTGAATACACCCCTAAACATCTATAAAAAAAGTGATCAAAATATGTTAGGGGATCTTTAACCGTTTCTCAACTCTATCGTCCTCTTCAATGTCATTGGGCTCCTAGGCTAATGGTCCCCATGTTAGATGACATTTCTGAAGACCATCAACACATCGCTATACATACTCGTTACACATCATCAACAAATAATACATTTTTAACAATAACCACCATGAGAATAGAATGAATGATTTTGGATTATCCTAGTTGGCCAAAAAAAAAAACATTTTTGTTTTCCCTTTATTCTTTGTTGTCATCAAACAAATGTGAAATCAAATCTAAAATTCCACTTTTGTGCCCCCCCCCAAAAAAGTGAATCCAAAAATTCTGTCCAGCAGAAAATTATTTGCATAATAATTTCCCACATTCTGGGCAACGGAACGCAAAGTTTATGAATTACTGTTGACCAGAGTGGCCTCGGAACAGCTGGAAAGAATTAGCGATGATAGATAATGTGTAATAAATTTAGGAGTAAAATGGGTGATTTTGATCCAAGACATATTCCTTTTATTGCCCCGTAGCGCACCCAAAATATCATACGGGCCATTCGCTGGCTTGCAGATCAGATTCAAAAAATTCCATGATGTCATTTTTAAGATTCAAATTAATTCCTCTACTTTGTGGCACATTCAAATATTTAAATTGGCAAAAAAAATATATATATTTTTTTCTAGTTTCTACTTTTACGAGACATTATCTGTTTTTCCTTTTTTTAAATTGTATTTTTTTCCATTGATTATCAGCGCCGTCTGAATCACTTTAGGGAATCGGGAGAAAACAATCACATTTTAGAGACATTAATTCGTTTGAAAACTAAAGGGAGGAAGGAAGGGAGAAAAACACAAAACCCATCACGAGATGGATTTTGTTGGCGTTTAGTAACTGGAAAATGATTGAGGAAAAAGATTTATACTAAACCAATTTTATAGGAAAAAAAGACTAAAAGCGGAGTATCCCTCCCCTTCTCCTACATGAAGAAAGTTCTGCAGCTAAGTTTCTACTGAAAATAACACAAATATCAAATATACAAGAGATGTATAGAAAATCTTTGGAGGGATCGATGAGCCGTCATTTGGCATGTTAAATGGTCTAGTAATTTGTGAATAAGGCTTAGATCTATTTGTAAATGCACCAGATGAGCTGTGTATTGATAGCTAGGCTGGAACATTGCATTTTTTGTTTGATCCTGGTTTCCGACCCAGGCCAGCCATGGGCTAAGTGGCCCGTTGTAGGACCGGACTCGTGTTAATGAGGTGGCCGTCACTTTAAGGCCAGCGGCCGCCTGATGTCGTAAGCGTTTTCTAGATATATTTAGCCGCTCCCCCGCACACTGCAGCACCCGATCTGCCACTGGAATGGCACATGGGATAAGCGTGTGTCGTCGGCGGCCAGCGTGCCAGATGGCCAGTCGGAGGCCTGCTGCCAACGTGTATGACACTGATCAAAACTCTGGACAGGTACCACGCTCCACAGCAATAAACTATGGATCCATAACCAAGCAGCAGTAAATGCATTTTATAAAATGATGCGCATAATCCAGACATCAATTATTTCAATATCTCTACATTTCCCTATCAATCAGATCAGCCCATCTATTTATCCTGCCAGCATGTTTAATACAGATCAATATGTGTGAATCGATGAGTCTAAATGTCTCTGTCTGCTCATAATCTTTCAATATGGCCATGTCTGTCTACTGCTCTATCTATCTAGATCTGTCACTTTGTAGGCTGTTGAGATCTGTTATTAGCTATCTATATCTATACCTATCTAGAATTATCTAGATCTATCCATCTATCTATCTATCTATCTATCTATCTATCTATCTATCTATCTATCTATCTATTAACTATCTATCTATTAACTATCTATCTACATATCTATCTATCTATCTATCAATCTATTTATCTATCTATCTATCTATCTATTAACTATCTATCTATTAACTATCTATCTACATATCTATCTATCTATCTGTCTATCTATCTATCTATCTATCTATCTATCTATCTATCTATCTATCCATGAATGTGTCTGTCTGTCTAGCTGCACACATCCTGTTCTCCTTCTTATTATCTTCTCTCTGTGATGTCTTCTGTTCTCGTCTTGTTCTCCTGCAGTTGGCAGGCTGTGCCTTCACATTCCTCCCGACGCTCACAGCTCTCGATGTAATTGTTCATCACGATTCTTTCTGGGAGTTTTGACATCGCCGGTTATCAGGGACAAGACTGGGGACGCATGGAGTGCGTGTGATAAACAGGCTTTGCGTCTCTCATACCCCATTGCGCTCCCTGACACTACCTTTATCATCTCGTTTGTGCTCTGAATGAGCTCCAAGTAGCAATTGCCGGAAAACAGGCAGGCGATAAAGAACATTGATTTAACACATCTTGTTTTCAATCATGCTCGGATTTTCGTAACTTGCGTTTCTCCTGGTCTTCGTCTCGTCGCTTTTTATCTGACGGGCTCAGCCCTTCTCGCTACGAATGAAAAGGTCGCCCAATAAGACATGGTTTGCTGAAACCGGAACGCGCGGCGGGGAAAGTATTTTAGATAAACACTGTCAGACACAGAATTACAACGGCACAATTTCCGAGCGACAATACGTATTATTGTGCCGCGAGCTCGTAACAAGCCTGTGATGGTTTGCCGGCTCACGGCGAGTCGCTGAAAGATTATCTAGAAACGAATAGATTTCTAAACTGTGATTCCCAGATGCCGTGATTAGTCCATGACGTTAAACTAGAGGTCCCAGAGGTCACAGAGTCAAGGGGGCTTCAGCTCCTTAGGGTTAGCCCTATACTTCTGTCATATGGTCCAGTGTTCTGGAAATTACAACAAGGCATAGGAGAAACATTCTTGGAAAAACATCAAAATTTTGACCAAATTTCTTTTTTTTGAAAATCTGAGAAAATGCATTTTTACAAATCATTTTCGGGTTGGTTTGTGGTGGGATTTTAGTATAAAGGAGCGGCCCTCCTTGTTTCAAGAGCCCACCAGTTGAAACGGACAAAAAGTAATGCTGGAATTTTTAAAGAAAAAGGTCATTTGCTGCTAAAAATGTGAAGATGCTCATCGTGTCCTAGGTCCAGGTGTTAAATTCACTTTTCTTTTACTTTTTTTGGAATTAGAGTTCCAAAATTCAAGAACACGAAGTCATTTTTGTTTACCCCATTCTATAAAGCGATCATTTTCTACTTTTGTCTCCAATTTTGGTCAAAATATGAAACTGCTCTACACAGGCAAAAAAAAAAATCTTAAAATCCATAAAAATCTCTCCTAATTTCTGAAGTCATGGAACTTTAACACAAATAAGTCCATAGATAGTTCCTAAGCTTGTGCTTTCTGATGGTAACTTTTGTAACGGTTTGGGAGCCAACCTCATTGTCCTGTTCTAAAGTTCTCTATATTCTCCTCCTATCACCTTTACAAAGGCTGCATGGACCAATCAACAACAATCAGCAACTTCATAGGTGAGAGATTACTTGGGGCGGAAGAAATATGCAGATGCTGAATTCAGGACGTTGACATCGCTGCTCCTATCTAAGGTGGATTTCCAGCATTGGCTTATTTGATAATCTGATTATTTGACCGAAGCGTAAAATATAGGATTTATCAAAAAAAAAATCTCAATGTATCTTAATGTATCTTCAGGGTATACTGCCCAACATCCACCCCATCCATCCACTGTGCCTCGCCACCCCCTCCATCCCTTGTGAAATATATTGCTGATCTTGGAGTCTTTGTAACACTAGGAAGCATCATCCAGTTTCCTGATTCTATTAACATTGATTTCTGATTCCTGGATCTCATCTCCCCCCCCCCCCCCGAACGGAGCGCAGAACAGACACTTAAAAGCAAAATAATCAGGAGTAATGTTTCCGAGGCTTAAAGTGGGAGTCTGACAGAATATACCAAGGCTTTGAAAGCCGCTTCGTGCTGGTGAGAATACGCAGTGGTGTGTATTAGTGAGACACGTGTAACAGGGGGGTAATAATTCCATGTCGGAACACCTTGTTTAACCCCTGCGCTCTGGCACCACACTGGATAACAAGGGGAGTCGGTAAGTCTGTCAGTGGCTAAGCTTCTTAACGCCTCAAAGAGAAAGATATTCATTATTTCTCATGCAATTGACATGTCCCCTGTTAAGCCAGCATAATTAGAGGTTATTCCTGCATGCGCAGATCAGGAACCATTAACCCACCTCTGAGCTCGGAGCTCATTCCTTCTGAAATCCTTGGAAGCCTTTTAAATTCAAGTCCACTTAAAAAAAACCGTGAGGTTCTAAAAGTTATTCCAACCCTTCTCACCACCCTAGGTCAGTATCAAGGGTTCCTTGAGAAGAACCCACATTTTAATTCACTATAAAAACCCATTCTAATCTCTGATGCACGTTCTACCACCAGCAGCAGAAGGCTCCCCCATTCTGGGTATGGGCAAGCACCCTGGCTCTTCTCATGTACCTACTTTCCCGCCCCGACTGTGTGCTAACATGTTCTAGTACCAAAGCACACGTGAATGCTCGAAATACCCGCAGCCCAATAAGTTCCACGGCAAGCAGACTGAATTCCATTAAAAATATGTTGTACGCTTTGGATTCTGGTAAAAAATTTGGGGGGGGGGCGACCGGGGGGACAATTAGTTACATTAAGAAAATCTATCCACAAATTTAGAGCAGGGCATCTATAGGAGCCCATATGTCTCGGCGTGAATAGTAAATAGATCCACGTGGTACAGGAGAGGTAGGCGCTTTGGACAGTAAGCTGTTTAATATCAACATTATTTAGGCTGAAAGCGGGAGTGAGAAGTGGTAAAACCTTAATAAACTCAGGGCAGCCACATTCTGCGAGGAAGGGGCAGCTGAGTGTGAAGAGACAGGGACCAAACGCCAGATTGTAACCGTTTTATTACTTTCTCTCCTCATAAATTTCCCATTTTAGAAGTTAAGTGTAAATTGAGGTTTGTGGCTCGCTCAGAAGAGGAACCCAATTTTTTTTTTTTTGGAGCCGAGGCTTCCAACGCAACAGCTGCCGGGTCTGCCACATGCAGGGCAAGTTCTGATTTGTAACGTAATTTCGGCCCCCCGATCTACGTTAGAATCAGGCTCCAAGCGCCTGCTGAGGAAACAGCTGCGGGTATTCGAGGGGTTTTTTTCCGGGGCTGTGAAAACCGAAGACAGAATAATAACTCGAAGGAAAGGAAGCTGGTAACGAGCGACGTTGAAAGATTGAATAAAGAATGTGGAGAAGACAGAAGCTACCGAGATACAACAGAATCCCGAGAGAACTAAATCTACAGCTCGGAGAAATTAAACCCATTATTTTTGGGTTGCCTGATGTATTCTTATGGTAGCCATACCAGTGACATCTGATCATAGACTTGGACCAACCACTGCTGGCATCTTGGGCGAGGGACATTATTCCGCGAGATGCATTTCTGCCTTATATCTTGTCTTTAACACTCTTATTACGGACCGCTAAACAAAAACAATGACCAAACATTGCATCTCTATATTATATACTATACATTATATTTCATGTGCTTATAACCCGATGAAAAGTGTGAGGACCGCCTGTAAATATCTATGTATATGTGTTTTTATTTATATATAGCGCTAACGGATGTACTTTACAGCTTATGGTAATCTTATACTCAGGAGGTAGCACATGGCCGGCTTCATCTATTCAGCGTTATTGCGTTTTTGGTTCCAAAGACCACATCTGGAATTAAGTGGAACAGGACGGAAAAAAAAAAAAAGAGAAGAGAAAGGACGTGAAGGATAGGGAAGAAGAGGAACCCCCGGGTTATCAGGCCGGATGCTGGAGATAGAAAGAGATGGAGATGCAGGCAGAGGGAAGGAGGTGGAAGAAAGCGTGTAACGCGGGAGTAAAGCGGGAGCCGTGTTCCAGGTGTCTCATTCCCCGAGGAGTCAGCTTTTGAATTTCAGTGATACAATTACCACATGTCAAGTCAGAAGGGATTTCACAAAAAGCCCTCCTGTCACAGCAGGAAGGTGACAGTGAGTTTGACCATAGCAGATCCGGATCTGTTTTCTATTGCTTGGTCAGACTCTGCGCCTCCAACCGCCCCCCCCCCCACCACCGCATCCTTCAGAGCTCTGCAGTGTCCATGTAGCAAGACCATGGAGCCCGAGAGCTAATGAGAAGAAGTGCATGCGCACCTGTCCTCTGGATCAATACACACACAGCAGCAACACGCTCCAGACACCCCCGTCTCGCGGCTTCATTTCTCTTCTTCCCACAGACGAGTCGTGTTATTATTTCGTTTGCTGGGTCGATATCTTACAACCTTTTTTTCTTATTATTTTATCTGCTGCTCCATAAATTTTCTGATTACTTTAAATAGGGGGTTTCAGTTTAAGGCTGTAATTCATATAAAAAGTGAGACTCCCTACCCCCGCTCAACGGAAAAAAAACAAAAAAAACCAAAACAGTATTATTACAATATTTTACGTTTTTTTCCCCGGATAAATTTACCTTTCCCATCAAAATGCTGTTAACCCATTTAATGTCGTCTAGCACCGGCCCCCTTGGGCTATATTTACATATTTCAATGGAAACAGGTAGTGGATCAGCCGTCAATGGGGTGCCATGAGTATAGACCATGGTGTATTAATGAATTAAGGAGTAGTCAGTGTCACGGATGAGTATGTCATCACGCAGACAGTGAACTCATTCCTGGAGTCCGTCTATGGTCCCTGAGAGTCAGGAAGTGTGACGCTCTCCCCTCCCTGGCCGTCTCGAGCTCAGATGATGATGATGAATGGAGATGCCGCGTTCGGCTGTTATTGGCTTTGCTTTTGTCAATATGTTTGTGTTAGCATCAGCTTCTCGATGATTGATGTTTAATTCCTGGCTGATCAGTTAATAAGAGAGGACAGAGAGCGGGGCAGGTATTGCACGGTATTGCCCTGTGAGTTCTGTTGAATTGAAACATTTCATCTCACCACTAGACAATGGTTTATGAGGCTTGTATTAGATATAGTTAAATCTGTGATACTATCACTGCTCTTCTTGCAGGAGAAACACTTTGGTTGTGTCCTTCATAATGCATAATCGTATCAATCCCACGTTCATCTCATGCTTTTGTGTATTAACCCATAGAAGTCATTGCATTATGAAGAGCTTCTTGTTTCTCCTGCAAGAAGAGCAAAGTCTTCAAAGTCTGCTGATTTCAAGGGGTTAGAAGTTAATTGTCCTCCAAAAGAAAAGCTTCAACAAAAGAGTTTTAGGTTGGGGAAACTCATGAAGGCCCATGGATCTCAATCAACTATCTTAAGTATCTCAAGAAACTTTCCTACAACTCAATGGTTAGTAAATACATTTTTCTCCCAAGATAACCGAAAATAACCAGATTTCGATATAGCTTTTTACATCTTCTGTCTCTGTTTCAGTGTATATCTTCTTATCGCACAGGGATCTGTTGGTACCATGTATATACAATCTCATCAAAGAATAATTAAAATGGCAGAAACCAATGGGTGGTGTTCACATGGACCTTTTCATCAAGTCTACCTACCTGTGTAGATGAACCTCCCGGGGGTTCCTTTGCAAAACTGCTTTGATTTGTAGGATAATGTGACTTCTACAACTCCAGGTATGTGTCTTGGAGGAGTCTGTACTCGAATGGCGTGAGGTGTTATTAACTAAAGATAGAAACAGAAGAGAAAAGGATTACAATGAGCTAAGGAAAGGGATACTTGCGTTCTACTAATCCTCGTAACATCTTCTTGTCACACATTCATAAACAGAGCCCGTAACAGATGTAATTAACTTGTCAATGCTTTATTGCGAGGTGCGGAAGACAATGACAATCGGATCTTTTTAGTGTAAGTGCTGCGGGTGTAACAATTGTATCAAGAACTGCGGAACGACGGAGTGCTATTAGCACAAAGTGCAAAAACGGCCGGGTCAATACATACGTACGAGGCAGAGTGCTGGGTATTGATCGGGGGCAAATGATCATTTTAATTGGTCGAGTGGGTTTTGTGCAAGTATTTTTCCAGAAATGGATTTTATTAGGTGCATTAAAATTTATGTTTAAGTTGCTGTTTCCAACCCAATAATTCACAGCAACATTATCAGCTATTAGTGTACAACATAAGAGTTTATAGGTGGGTAAAAACCAGAATATTGTTAATATTGCTTGAACCTGGAGTTCCTATAGATTTGACTAAGCTGAACTAAGCCGTTTGGGGGTCCAGGCAAGTTATGGTTTCATTTCTGGGTTTGACTCAGAGCCTCCGGGTGAAGCACTGCTTTCTGGGGTCTCCGGGTCACTTCTGGTCTGGACAGGGCAGTGGTGTTTAGCCACACCCACTTCCACCTTCTCTCCTTTCCAAGACTGTCTAAGGCTAGCCCACCCTTATGCTTAGCTAGCCCACCCCCCCTCAAAAAGCCACTCCCCAGAACCAGAAGAGCGCTAGGTAGCCCTTCAGAAGACAAAAAATAAATTTCTCCACCATTACATTTTTCTAGTACTGTATTTATGCAAATGTTTCCAGTATGAAATGTTCTCTGTGGGGAAATACATTTCCTGGACACTCTTCACTTCCTGCTGAAGGTTCCTGTTCAGGAAGTGCTCAAGAGCGCAACAGTGTATTACTTCCCCATGCATTGAAAAAAAACCACAGGCAGTTTCCAATATTCATACTATTTGTCAAGGTATAGAAACCTTTATGCGTTGCATATCAGTGCATGTTAGAAAATGATTTGTCATGTCAAAGAATATTTTCTTTCCTGGTGCACAAAAAAATGACAAGAAATTTGGAAAAAAAATGAAAGAAATCAAGAAAACGTGGGGAAGGCTAAGAGATGAAGCTCAAGTTTTACTGCAATGTATAAATTGGCTACGAGGATTGCAAACACATGTGAGTCAGGATAGGCAGGGGGTAGACACAGCTAGAAGAAGCCTAAACGTATCAATTAGCCCAGATCTCCAGCACAGTTGGCCCTAAAACGTCAGAATTCCAACGTTCTGTTTCTCATTACCTCCCGTCTTTGTGTAATAAATGCATTTGTGCTACGACCCCAACATGTGTAATATGTTGGATAACAATGCAGCTCTCCACTGTTCCCAATTCCCTGCAATTGTTAGGGGTTTTCTTGTTAGCGAGCTTTTTTTATGCTCCAAAGCTCTCTCTCATATAAGATTTGTGCACTTTGCCTCCTGGTTCCGTCAGAGCTGCTCCCTCGCTGTCTTCACTTGTCTCGTAGAGCGCTAAGCATTGTCCTACATGTGGTTATATTTCTGAGGAGAAATCTGACAAAAAACGCTCACACTGACTCCATACACAAAGGAGGCCTCCGCTTCTTCTTCAGGAAGATAAGCGCGATTATCTGTGCGATTCACTCTTACAAACACGCACTCAGACTATTCATTTTCTAACCTCTTCCTTTATTATATTTTTTTTTATTAGGATAATACTGAAACTATACACAGGATAGTGCCTAAGAATTTCAAGGAAAATTGACTTTATAGAAGGGGTTGTAACTGCACAGAATATGTGTGCAACCAGAGGTGGTTGAAGGAACATTCAAACGGGTGAGTTCACAAAGGTCTATGAAGGACCTAGCACTCCCCGAGACAAGGAAATTGAAGAAGACTAAACCCTAAGAGGTCTGACCAATTGTGTCTTGACTACAATTAATGTTTCCAGGATTCTAGAATAATTATTTTGTTAAGTAGAATCAGCTAAAAGACCACTTTTTGGCAAAATTCTTAAAATGTTCCTGTATTTTTTTTCATTTTTTTTTTGTCATTTTCTTAAATGACAACATTTATAGGGGCACTATTTGTTAAATCAAGCACCTTCCTCCAGCGTGTCGTGATTGTCAGAAAGGGGGGGAATCTTTGAATTCGGAGCTGAGTTGAAACTTCTACTGAGCTCCAGAAAAAGTGTCAGAGAAGATGAAAAGAAATTCCTCGCGGCCCACGGTGGTGCTGAAAGGGTTATGCCAGCAAGAAGGAGAAAAAAACCGCAGGGTTGAAAACCACACCGTGGTAGAAATCCACCTACCTCACTCCATACCAGCATGGTCCCGAATATGACCTGTAGACCATCAAAGAAATTGTCTCCTATAATGATAACCGTGGCACCTCCTGTGGTCCATCCTTCGCTCGGACTGATTGCTTTGATACACGGCGTAGCTGCTTTTCAGGAGACATGAAACAAGAGAGGGGTTCTCTTATTAGAGACCAAATGAAATCAGCACAGATCAAAGTGTTTCTGAGAAATGTTTTTAAAAAAAAATAATTTTATTAATGGATCTTAAAGACAGGTCTAAAAACAGGACATGTAACAAGAGTTCGGAGGTTTGGGGAATAAGCGTAACAAGGCTGGACTGATTGGATCCAAACACCTGTATGGACCTTAAAACGTAAATTTACCAAAGAACATGTCTTTATCCCAAAAAACAATGGGCGATGTACCACAGCACGTTGACATACCCTCCACGTGTCTCTGTTTAGGAGGGACAGTCCCTCTTTGGGAACAAACCCACCGTTCCTACTTTTCTCCCCAGACAAGGACTGTTCCTCGTAAACCAGGACAGTTCGGAAGTATGTCCTGCAGACTGCGACAGCACAATATACCAATCATGTAAGCATTTCTAATATTTCACCGTAATAATGAGGGGGTCAACGATTTATAATATATCGGGGGAATGGTGTAGCACGACGGAGAGCAAGTCGATCTACATCTATATGTAAATGATGGCATTTTACATTATGAGCCAACATTGTTGTGTATCGCAAGGGCTGATGCGTTTACATGGATGTTCTGAGTATTATATAGGGTGTATATGAGATGACAGCAGATGACTTGGAAAGGCTAATGTGATAATTATGTGAATATGAATGGTGATCTAGTTGCTGAATCATCACTATATCAAGTGGGTTTAGTGGGATTTCTCATACTGTGTCCCTATTGTCACTATTGTGTAGCATATTTTAAATTTAAAGGAGCATTTCGGAGTACAGAATGATCTTCTACTTTTGGAGTGTTCTAAATATAAATTATTGGGGTTTGTTTATTAAAAGTCCAATTCCAATCCTGAAATGTTACGCGTAAGGACATTTGTTATTATTTATTATTATTATTATTATTATTATTATTATTATTATTTATTGTCTTATATAGCGCCATCATATTCTGTTTTGGTCTGGCCCAGCTCATTGTATGCGTAGAACTGCAGGGACCATCTGAATCTGGTAAGAGGTTTCTGCTGCCAAGTTCCTTCTACAGTTCGACTATGAACTGTAGTCCTTGGTAAAGTCAGTAGGCCAACAGTAGGAGGCCATTACATGATGACCATTACATGATGAGCATTACATGATGACCATTACATGATGACCATTACATGATGACCATTACATGAAGACCATTACATGAAGACACGTTCCTTGTCGTACAATGTTTCCAGGACAGAGCTACAATGGCCTGCATATCTGAGTGACCCTATAAAGATGAAACTGGAGTTGAGATGTATGGGTGGAGACTGGAGAGTGTATGGTGTGTGTTGGCGTGGCTGAGTGTGTTGTACATATCTGGTGTGTTGGTGGTTTGTGAATAAGTTGTGTACATGGTAATAAGTTGTGCGTTAATCAGCTGAAGCAATGGCCACAAGCTCCAGATCATGATCCATGCATCGACCACCTGACTCTAGGTGGCCTGGGCAGGGGGCACTTGCTGCATACCTTATTTTATATGGGGGGGCCAGTCCCACTTTGTGACACAAGCCCCTCATTACGCCTCTGATGCCCCTCTTTTCTTTGAGCTGCAGAATGTTTGCTGGGTATGAGGGTATCGCAGGATTCTACAGCCCCCAAAAAGCCCCAATAATGTATGCAACAAACAGCAGAAAATGGGTTTGTAAATTAAATTACGGTATATTTCTATTAAGCTCATTAATGGGGTAGATACCATATAAACCCTACAGTCCGAAAAATACAACGTGGCTTACAATCCAATTGCCTGATGGCCCTAGCCGACTCTTATCTGCCTAAAGCCTTTTGTTACCGTATCAGAAAGAAAAAAACGATCTCCTCCTTCCGCCCGTGACAATAAAATCATTACAGCCCCAATTTGGCATAATGGCACTGGATGGCTTATAGCGTACTGGAGAGCGAAAGTGGAAATTATTAAGTAGCACTCTTTGTTGAAATAATGATCACTTCACAAATAAAAGCTTCCATCCCAAAGGTACCGCGAGCGTCAGAAAATGCAAATTGGGCGGAAGATGCGAGAGCCGTTTATTAAATATTACCTTGCCCTGCCTGTTTAAGGATTTCTGTCACTCGCCCGCTTTACGAGGGCCATGTAAATGTCATTTCGTTTCGCCGGCTGGCGCGTATTGCATGTTAGTGTACGTACAAGATTTCACCAAAGGCCACGCGCCTGGGGATTTGCTAAGAAAATACTACCGTCAAGTGCGGAAAATCTAGCAGATTAAGTGGTTTAAATGCCTCTTAGGGGCGATGTTTTTTTGCGGAGGAACCGGCAATATTTATAGCGGCTCGATAGCGGAGTCAACAGCGGAGGCATGGATGGCGAAATAGTGAAAGGAGCTTAAAAGGGACAGAAAAATAACGCTGTGGACAAAAAAAGGGACCCTGGCATAAAAACATAGAAGTTTGACGGCAGATCAACCCCATTTGGCCCTTCTAGTCTGCCCATCTACGACGAGACCTTAATCAGTCCTTGGTCTCGTCTTAGATTCAGGAGCCGTATGTCTATCCCATGCGTGTTTAAATCCCCTCACTGTATTAGCCTCTACCATGTCTGCTGGGAGGCTGTTCCACTTATTTATCACCCTCTAAGGTTCTATACTATGAGAGCAGCCATCTTACTGCCTAATGATCTTTAGGATAAAATGTATCCCTAATTCCTATTTCAAACTATTTAAATAAATAATAATAATTAAAAAAAATTAAAAAAAAATTATATAATTAAATATATTATTATTAAAAACAGATATGGTGTATTTTATAAATATTGTTAAAAATGTATCTATTTTTCTTCATTAAATGTATTTTCTTTAAACGATTCTCCCGAGCTGTGCCGTTTAGATAAAAGGAAAATACTGAGTTAACGGGATTTGAGATCGGGGCGTACAGTTCAATATCATGGATTATTTCCGTGTCTCCTCCCGCAAAACAAATGTATTGGGTTACAAACTTCTGACTACTACAGCAAACCCTTGATTTCTGCATTTGGTGTCAGTTTCCTAATTGCACAGCGCCGCGCTTTTTAATTTTTTTATACATTACATCTTTTAATGGTATTTTCCGCTGCTATGGCAATTATTTTAAAAAAAACAGTAAAGCATCACAATATACTGGCACGCCCCGGCATTAGAAAAGAGACCCTTTTTTTCATGGCTCATAGGGGTATAAAGTGTTTTTATTTGAGTAATTATTTTATAATAGTTCAGTGTTACACTAAACATATTTTTGGGGAATAAAATCAAACAGGCTTTTAAAAAGCAAAAATTTTGGTTAAAAATAGGCTGTTTTTGCAATGAAATATGCATGGGATTCTCTTAGTCCTCACGCCAGGACCGGCCCCCTGGCACACTGGGCAAGTCTGACGGCGCCATGCACTGCTTGTCATATTCATAAAAATATTTCCCAAAAATTCAGCTTTTTATTCCGGAGGAGGGGGTAACGTAAAACAATGTCGTGGCGAGCTTCCTGCCATGTTAACAAGATACATAATTATTTTTGGACAAAAAAACATACTTTTTATATTTATTTGTTTTTTTTTAACTTTGTATCCATTTGTTTGCGACGTTCACGCACCTGCTAAGGGAACGGTCACCCTTCCAACGAGCGGAAGATTTAAAACTAAAGCTAAACGGCTGGGGGGTTAATTTTAGCTCCAGGAAGGCAATGTCTGTTTCCTTATTTTTTAAGTCTCCTTTTGGATTTATTCTACTGTTCAACTAACAATCCCCTGCAAGGTTTATTTTTAAATAGCAATTTATATTTTAAATATATATATATATATATTTACAACATTCTGAGCATCTTGGGGTGTTCATTGTATTGTTTTCAATGCACTGAAAGTCAATGTAGTTAGTGAAATTGTAAGCTATTTAGGGATAATTGGCTGGTTGTTTTGTTATAAAAACCTTTTCTTTGCCATTTTATGGTCATACCATCACGATGAGCTCACCGCCATTGCATGGCATCATCTCTCGCGCTTTCAGCTGTTATCGGCCTCTGCAAATCAGAAGAACGCAATGTATGGAGAACAGGGATCCATCGGAGAAGAGTCCTCCCTAAAGAGGGCTTCGCCGAGAAAACACGAACAACTGTCCCGGAAAATCCTTTTTTAGCGTTAAGCCCGGCCCAAGTCGTATTTTTGACAGGCATTGATTTTGCGCACCGGATTATCCAGATGGTCAAAAAAAGAATGTCGCTGATAGGATTAACCCCTGCTCCCGTCCATCTGGTACCATTGTAAAGGGCAGCGGGAGGCCCATTCCCTGACAAGGCTCTATTTCCTAAACCCATAGGGCTTCATCTACTAAACTGTGCAAAGACATAACCATAGCTATGCCTTGCCTAATCAAATCATATATATGACTGTAGAATATTAGCCTTAACCCTCGCTAGTAGAAATGAAGCCAAGACAATCAGAATAAAAATGTAAGGGTTGTGTAGACACAACGGCCCCTAATATACCCAAAAAGCAGAGTAACAGTTTATGGAGAAATAGCTTCATCTCAGTGCCTGGGTGGATCTGGGTTGTGATTACAACTTTTTTTTTTTTGCGATATTTTTTTCCATTATCCCTTTTTCCAGTGGTATTTTGCAGTCCAGCAACCACAGCCAAAGCTTGGAATCTGGACTATTGTGAGATGTTTCTAGGGCGGATGGTTTGTATACCATCACCATGCTCGTTTACTGCAGCCCAGGCCTGGACCGGCCATCTGGCACACTGGGCAAATGCTTGGGGTGCCGCTGGCAGACAGCGCCCCCATACTCGCCCAGACGCATATTCCGTGAGCAGAAAAATGTAATATGTGGATGCGCATCCAGTGCCAGGACGACCTTGTCATCCCCAGCCGTGCTGCTGAAAAAAAGCCAATCAGTTGACCGAGCCAGTCTGTGGGCTTTGTATTTACCCAAAAAGTGAGAAAAAATCCTATATCAATTTACAATAGCTGTACCAGTTGGTAGAAAAAAAAATACTAAGTTCCAGCAAAATTTGGGTACAGATGTCAAGCGCGGGGATCTAATTCACTAATTAATTCAAGAATTCTAAAGTTGAGCCCAGCAAGGTCTAGACTCATATTAGTGTATGTGATAAAAAGAGATCTTGGGTTTAGACATTTTTGGATGGACTACCTTCCAAAACTCAGCAACATCTTGGGCAATGTTGAGTTCAGGCTCTGAGTTTAGACCTCGTTTAGTCGAGTTGTATCGGGATGATTATCGAGCTGTCTTCCAAGAATGGTCACATCTGAGGTCCACTTTGACCAATGCACACTCAACTGTAACGTCCTACCGCACGACTTCCACCAAGCTGATACATGCTACGGAACACCTCGTCCACCACAATTAACTGAATCAGAAGACGATACTTCACCCAATCTGACTGAATTTCTACAGACACAACTGTGTAATATAACATGGGGTATAAAACCATTTATTTGAGGGACATTTGAGAGGGACATCTTGTGATAGTTGTTTCGATACATGTCTGATATAGAGAATTTGATGAAGCTGTGAAGGACAGACGATGGTTCTATCAGAGTCGAGGAAGTAATGAATCCCGAATCCCTGTAAGCATTCCATTCTACTGTAAAAAAAAACTACCAAAGTGGATCTGTCAGAGAACATATATTATCATAATCGCATCTATACCAGATGTGGGAAACATATGTACAGACTTCCTTATGTTTGGTTCAACATGTATTAATAAAAAGAAATGGCTTCCCCAGAGCTTAGTTTTGAGTCAATAGGGTCCATTGTATGCGTTTCGCTGCTAAACTCACGTAGAGAAATTTATTAAAGAACCTTCTAATAACCATCATTTATCTAAAGAACAAAAGGCCTGATAACGTTTATCCCGGGACTGGGTCATTTTCTCTAAGGTATCCCTTTAGCTGTAGGTGGCTACAACTCCACGAATCCTCAACGGATCACAGGGATTACAGTCAAAAACGATAGCAATCTCTATGATATAGTGTTTCTAAAGCTAATATATAATATGGGGTTTTTGAAGAAAATACCCCAATCCTTTAAGAAATCTAACTCTTCTTTTAATTTTTTTTAAAATAATTTTTTTTTAATGAATTTTTCAACGTGTTAAAAATAAATATATAACAGGCGCTGAAACAAGAAAGGGAGGGGGGGCCTGCGTAGTCGAGAACATGAAGAAAGGGAGCCACAATTGGAATTTTGTATGCATGACAAAAAAAAAGTACATTTGGCATGTTATAATTTGAATTCACGGAATGGATGTCTCTAGGGACGGTTATATGGAACTGATTATATGTGTGTTGTGCTACGGAGGAACTTGTTAGTACAGACACTTTCTATTAACTCTGAAAAAGAATGGTGATGAACGGAATTAAAGCTCCACTTGGCCCCCGGGGCCCATATATGTAAGTGCTAAGCTCTGGCTTATGGTAGGACTCCACAGGGACACTATGAAGTTTAAGGGTTAACCTCCATGGTTGTCTTCGGTGTCCCACTATTGAGAGGTCATGAAGCATCCATGTCAACATTACGTGGGCAGTCTCAACAAGCCTTATCGTGTCATCAAGGAACATTTTGATGTCATCTGATGTTCCACCCACAATAATGCCCCAGGTTTGCCCATTTCACACGTGTTCGGTGCCCAATTTGGGCATCAAGCATGCGCAGTGGCCAACGGCCCATTAAATATCAAGAACTGGTAAGGTGGTGCTATGAGGACTATTGTGACTGAATCGGGGCTATACCCTCTGTGTATGAGCACGTGGCGCAGCTAAATAAATTAAACTGGTCGTTTAAGGAAAAAGCCATGGTTTCAGTATCCCTTTAGCTGTCAGCACCTCTCGGAGCGCATTCTCTCTCATTTACATAAACACTGGGATAGAGTTCAGCGCGACCACCGGCGCTAATGGCACGCGCTGTAATTTAGTCACTTCTCTACGGAGCGCGTCCAGGGTGACAAGCTCTCCCGCTTTGCCTTCTAGTAGGTTAAATCACTCAATAATAATAAGTTGCGCCGAACGTCTCCGAGGGGGTCCTGCGCTGTCCCTGTTTGAGGTTAAAATGTCGGTCTGCCAAGGATTTTCAAAAATTAGACGAGAAAGTGATGCTTGACATGCTTTAACCCTCTAAGGGTTGCGCAGAACACTAAATGCCCATTAAATCCACAGACGGATCGCGTGCATTAAAAAGCCAAAGCCGCGGACTCTGAAGAGATAGCAAAACCAGCAGAAGAACAGCATCCTTACTGAAACCAGAGATAACTTAAAGGGAGACAATTATTTTTTACTATTAATATATCCACAGAAGAAATGTTACCATGTTCCAGATATGAGGGGGTTCCGTCCGATGGATCCAGCCGCCGTGCGCGTCTTCCGTGTTTGGAGTTGTTGTGAACGAACATATTATCTGATACAGCCAGCACATGACCGTCAACGTTAATTGTGGTGGACACGACGACCTGCGGAAAAACAATGTATGTTGGTAGGGTGGGGAAGAACATCTAGATGCACATACAAATCTGGTCCTTTATGACTTGATTCTAGCATGGAACCCTCAGCTTATTTAGGGCCAGCGGGGGTTCTGGGGAGCTAATCGTGTAGCTACTGACATAGATTTCCACTTGTTCCCGTTGTTCTAGGCGGCTCATCGATCTTATTAATCACATGGTGGGTGGGAACGGTACTGGAGAGGACACCTGTTAAGTCTACGTGCTGCCGGGCTGTCCTGTCAGAGACTGTCTTATAAAAAGGGTTTAAATGGCTGCCGATATGGAAACTACCACTAGAACAACATGAAACAAGAGCCATTTTTATGTGTCAGTGATATTACTATAGGCTTTATCACTGTCCTTTTAAAGGTTAAATGACATACTCATCCGTTGGTGACCTCCGCTCCTCCTTCAAGTAAAAAAATTAACAGCAAAAAAAAAAACAACCAAGAGAGATGCATTTATTCATCCTGCACCCAACTGTTATAATTGTCTGGTAATTGCCACCTAGTCTGACACATCGTACTAACACACGCAATCTCGCAGTCTTGCTCTGTTCCTCTTTAATCCACCTATTATGTCGACTAATTAACTTTTCTAGACGGTTTATTTCTTTCACCATTATCAGCTCCTGTCAGCCGCTGGGCTCCAGGCCACAGAGGTGGGGAGATCCCCGTTCTTTTGATTGATCACCAATAGATTGACAGGTAGAACCATTCATTAGAATCATCTCACTTGAGATAGGAGAGTCCATCAAGCTAGGACTAATGGATCGCTTCCCCGATGTTTCCGCGAACGCCACTGCAGGCTTTAATTAATAATAATAATACCCCAAAAAACTACTTTGTCTCTTCCTGGCGTGCTTCTCAGTTCTTTGTAAATCCTTCTCTAATTGTGTTGTGCTTTCAGTGCCACGTGAAAAAGTAACATTCCTAAGGTTGACATCAGATGGAGCTACAGACGACGGATCCCTATAATGCCAGAAAAAATAATGATTTTGATCCACTAATGCCTTATCGATAAGGAAATAATCCATTTACCATTATGAACCCATCATCAAGGGCAATCCAGATACCATGTATCACAAAAAGCTTGACTATATTTGTTCCGGGTTCTCTGGACATCATCGGTGAAGTTGAGCAAATTCCCCCTGGACACAATGGAGCAATAAGAAGAAACATGTCCGTTTCTCTTCACGATACTAGATTATTATCCCTAAATGTCTAAATTATTCCACCAAAGGTGTGGATTTAACGCACAAAAGCCGTAAAAAAAAGATGACCCTTCTCCATTTGCAATAAGGACGGATCTCTGAGGTTCTGAAAGCCTATGGACCTATGTATCTCGCTGGTCCACTAAAATGAATCACCGGCTCCTTTTGTAGGGCCACGCAGCAATACCCATTTTTTGTATCAGCCGGGTACCGGCATGTGTCACATGGGAAATCCGTCATTGAGCATAGATATAGTATTGACTGTTCTAAAATCCCACCGCTGACACCATCTCATAATCTTAATTTAACCGTATAATACGAAGACCTGCGCCAAAAAACTTCTATCAAGGGCTGAGCAACTGCAGCTCTCTAGCTGCTTATTATGATCATGAATTGACCAAAATCTGTAAACATAACCCTTCTTGATTTTCCCACAATGCATTTAGGGAACGCGGCACTCCAGAGAGGGAACATTTAATTTACTATTTAATTTAAGAAAAATTAAATTCAACAAACCAAGAGATTTTGTTTTGTGAAAAATATATTTTTTTCTTTATTTAATTTTAATATACACTCACGATCCAAATTACTACAGGAACTGCCATATTTTGAAGTAATCATAAGAATTTTCTAGTTTTTTATATATATATATATATTTATTTTATTTTTTTTTGTTCCCTTGGGAACAGAAGGCAGGGTCAAATTTTGACACACGCAATAACACTCTACCAGAATTGTTAAAATTCAAGAGCAGTGTGGCATGGAAAAACAGATGGTTATATTTACACTAAGAGAAAACATATTGTCGTTTTCCGTGTTTATAATTATTTTGCTCTCAGTGCCAGCCTGATAAAACACGTTTTTCATTTAGGAATACTTCCAGAATTCTAAACATAACCAAAAAAAAATAAAAAAAATTATTATTATATGTTCCTTAAATAGTGGTTATTTTTTTCTTTATTGACCAGAATCACTTTTTTTTTTTAATAAGTAGCCAAATAATAGCCATTGCCCTAAGCCGTCATAATAAGTAAAAATATTACTAGCGATGAAAGTGTTATTTACGAAAAGGGATATAGGGTAAAATTGATGATTTTTGTTTAAAAAAGGGTAAAAGTGGGGAGGGCCGCTGTTTATATTTGTTCTAACCTTCTAAATCATTTATTATGGGATTTTCTAGGGCTGCTGACTTAATGGCGTCGCCTACGAGACTCTACACCGCTTCCTGAGCGTGGAGGAACGTGATTAATTCCATGGAAATGCAAAAGGTCACTCTAATTGACATGACCTGAGTAATTATTAAGCAATCTCTGTTTACACGTTGCGAGGAGCCACCACTGTGAAGATGGCACTCTCGACAGGATGTCATTACAAGTCCAGAGATCATTGTCCTCCCGCATGTTCCCACCAGTCACCTACGCAGATCTCTGCCCGCAGAGCACACACACGGGCCGCCTATCATCAGAAACACAGCTCATGGCTGGAACATGCAGCGGGTGACACGGATCTAATGAGTTACAATAAGTAATTTACTTGTAATGAGACAGGTTTGCCCAGGCTGCGTCTGTAATCCCCATCAAAGGCCACAGCAGAGCTCTACAAAGGCATGACATTAACCATGGTTTGATCCAGAGACGCCATCTTTCCTTATTTCTTCTTGTCCGACTCATGTCGCAAAATACACGACGACTGTTCGTGCTTCGGATGCTTCTACCAACGTAAGGAAAGGTGTAACATTTTTGCCCCGTGAGTATTATGTTATCCCCTGAGCACATGCCTAGGTCCCAAAATGGCAGTCGAGTTTTATCAGGCTGGCCCTGGTGGGGATGACCTAGCAAATAATCGACCATTTATGTGTCAGCGGCTGCACACTGCAGGACCCGACCTCCATATAATATATATATTTATTTTTTTTTGGTTATGTTTAGAATTCTGGAAGTACCGTATTCCTTAATGAAAAAAATAAAATAAAATAAATTTTAAAAAATAAAAAAAATGATAAAACACGGTTTTAAGGAACATATAATAATTATTGACCAGAATTACTTTTTTTTCTAAATAATAATAAGTACATCGGCCACCCGAGCCGACTAACAAGTTGAAGAGACGATTTATGGCAACTCACAGTTCAGTGAATAAATCCCATGGAATCCATAAATTGTAATTATGCATCATTTTTTTTAATTACACAAATATTTCTTGCTGAATTTCTGTTATTCTCTAAAAGTAAAATTCAGCCTCGCTTCTTTTTCGTCGTGGTGACGGCAAACAGTGACTTAAGATACAAAGGGTGTATCCCACCGTATCGAATCAATACACAATCCAGAGGAGTTTGGGCAGAGCACAGCAAACTAGATTTATCTAAATCCAGATTCTAAACTTAAAAGGACACTACGGTCTCCACTATGCATTCTATTTAATGAGAGTTATAAAAGGGGACCTCCCCTGCCTGTATCTATTGAAACAGGAAGTGTACTTAAGTATGCTTCCTACACAAAAGTGTACCCCTTCTGGATAATTCCACTATGCCAAGACCAGAACTAACATGATACTTTAACATTAACAAATGAGTCAACTTTCACCAGAATCTCACCTGGAATCTGCGCATGTCACGGGGGTTTCCAGCATTCTTCAGGCAATTTTGGTTACATTTTAGGAAGAACTTAAGGAAAAACCTATAAAGAAAGAGAGAGAGAGAGAAACAAAAAATTGTTAAACTAACTGGAAAAATTTTGCCATTTCAACAACCGAATTTGAGTTCAATTTGGATCTCAGCAATAAATAAAGACAAATATAATAAAGTTCCCACATTTCCCACGTAGCTCAATGAAATGATGATTAAAACGAAAGAGCACACGGCTAGGCGACAATCACAGGGTTGAGGCAGGACAAGTGTCTGTAACCCAGCCAAGGATTTAGGAAAACAAGACTCCTTGGCAACCCACCCCGGCCAAATAAACCAAAGTGTGAAGACTGAGGGATGTGACACTCGAGGGGCGGTTGAGTTGGCTCTCATTTACAGCCCAACGTGTAAAGGGCGCAGACACTGGATACTCTCATTATCCCCGAGCGCGGTGATGTGTATTGGCACCATGCGCAGGGCTGGCAGCCTAACCGAGAAGCTGCGTATCGAGGAACGGCGCTGGCCGCATTCCCATGCTCTTGAACTACAATTCCCATGAGCCTTCAGTGGGCTTCTGGGACTTGTAGTTTAACAACAGCTGGAAATAGGGTATAATAAATATATTTTTTGGAGCCGGACAGACCATTTTAGAAGGGAATCTGATTTTTATTTTTTTTAGAAGAAGAAGAAAGGAATTGATCTGTTAAAATTTGTTTAAAAAGAAAAACTTTCCCACATTGTAAGACAGAGGGGTTGACATAGCACAATTCTTCAGCCTGGCAGAAAAGCTTAAGACCTAGCATAAAAACTAACTAAATAAATAAATAAATATATCTACGCAGTTTCTTTTTAATAGGTGCAGGCAATAAAAAAAAAAATATATATATATATGGGGAAAATAAATAAGAAATAAAGACTACCAAAAATATGATACTCAGCCAATAGTTAATAAAGCCTTCAGTAAATGTATTTATAACATCCTCCATAGTAAAGACACTGCCTGCAGCTGTGCTAGCTGAGCATTCTGGGAGCTGCAGTCCACAGGCACCGGAGTACCCATGGCTGCCTGCTCCTGACGGCTGCTTTTGATATACATTGGCCTTTTCACACCCTGTCATTTCCCAAGTATCTCCGTTAACTCTAATTCTCAGCTCTTAGTGCATTTGTATCCTCATCGCTGCTCACGCAGAATGAAGGGTCACTGCCTCGCCAGATATGTGACAAGCCTAGTGCTTTATTATTACATTAGCACAGGGGAAAAAAGCCACATAATTAACAGAACTTATCTTCATTTACTTGCTGAAAGCCGTAATATTTAATCATGCCCCGCTGCCTAATTGCTTTGTCTGCCTAAAGCCGAAGTTATGGGAGACTGGACAAAGCCGAGTTAGCTGAGCAATTTACCGTGTCTTAAGACGGGGCTGTCATCGATGCACCCTAATATATGCCGACTGGGTGATTTGGGGTACTTGACCCTCCACTTAAGCCAAAAGGATTTTTCTATGAGTCAAAATGTTAAGATATATAACAAAACAACAAAATGGTTCAACAAAATAAACTTGTTTAGACCTTAGTGTAACAGCACAGGTAAGCTTAAGACAATTCCAAGGTACCAGATCTTCCATAATTTGACTCCAGAAGCCAAGCTTTTGGTAATTTTTTAGGCTGATCTCTACGGAAATACACAGGCCTGACCCTGTTGTTGGTAGCCCATGAGCCAAACGCTCTCTCCTGCACACATCTGCTTAACAACATAGACGAGAACCTGACGGAGGTGCTACCTACCAGCCCAATGATCTAGATGACCACCTAGGTATGGACAGCCTTGGAATCCCCCTATCGCTGGCTTCTGAAATTTACCAACATCTTTATCATATAGTGAACCCTGAACTATGTTTTCCTACATAATACTTGAACTTTCTCTCTGCTGTTCTTGATATCCCAGTACTGCTCCAACTTCAATACACAGATGGCAACACTATCTTCTGTTCACACCCTGGCCTACAGCTGCTACGCCGTGTCAAAAGCAGGCTGAGCGTGTGCGCCCGGTCAAGGATTAACCTCTGCTTATGTTTACGTCTAACATTATCCTCCATAAATCCTCTCAAAAAAAACTAGAGCCTCCAATCTGAAACCCGAGCTATAAACCCAAGGAGCGGACCTTGTGAAAACTCTCCAGTTCTTAATCCGCTTGCTCGGTTTGTATCACCTAATATTTACATAGTAACCAGTTTGATTCTTTTTTGTCCCTTAACTATCTCCCTCACGTGAATACAGAAGGTTCTTCCCTTTCCAAGCCGACAAAAGTATTAACGTGAAAAGGCCAGCAGGAGTCATGGAAAGCAGAGGGAGAAGAGTGTAGTGATTCTGATCTTTTTCATAAAATTTTTAGCTAATTTGGGAGTTGTGAGGTTCAAAAACTGCTGTTTCCAAAATATTCCATTATAGTTGGTTTGTTTGAACAATGGCATGTGGAACTTCCAAAGTCTCCTGAGATGGCACCATACCCTGGCCCAACATTTCAGTTCTACCCAACCACTTGACCTTTAATGACCGATTGACCGTTGACCCTTCCGTGATGGAGTGATGTGAACCATGACAAAGTTCTTCATGATAAACCTAAAAATGTAAACCCTCAAAAAGACCTCTAAAAGAATTAAATCTCGCTTATCCGCCATAACTTATTAATAATGAATTCCTAAAATATGGGAATTAATATAAATGCTTGTAATAAATCAAGCTAAGCTCTCGCCACACTCTTCCCAATGAGGGTGTCTCGTTCTCAGCTCGGAGTGTCAGACAATGTCTGACTCCGTGTCTCTTTACTGTATTAATGGTTCCTTGGCAGCCATGTCACATTCTCCTGCCGCTGGGAGCCTGACAGAGCTGATCAGGTGCTGTCCAAACATTTATTAAAACATTTCAAATGATGAATCTATCCAATTACGGCTATTAATGCGGCTAATGCTGAGTAACGAGGGGAGAGACGGCGGCGTGCGTTCCCCGTCATTCATTAACCTCCACTTGTCAACAGCTCACATACCCAAACCTAATCACCCGCTCTGGCCCTGTTCACGCACGCGTCACTTTTAATAAGTTGCTATACCTCCAATAAATTAACGGCAAACCGTCTACACCGTTGCCAGTTCTGCTGGATCGCAAATGGCCAGGAGAGAAGAAGCCAGGGAGACTGCGTGGACGTGTTGAAGACCCATGAAGTGTAGAGGGAATGCCGGGGAATCAGGTTTTCCCTTATTAAGGCCATAAACACATCTGGAACAGTCTACTGCATAGACTGTAAGAGCACAATAACAATTATAATACTTTATAAGAAATATAAATATATAGAATAATGGTAAATTCAGACAAAAGTAAACTTTTATTCATTTTTATTAGTAAAATTCCGTGTTTTTTTCTTTTCTCATTGGTGTTAGCGATGGGATACTCTTCTATCATTCTGCACTTTTCAGTTCTGGATAACGGATACATTTTTATATAATGGTAATGACGTATCTGTATTATATGTCCATGTTACTGGTTAATATCCTAAACCTTTATTGGAATTGTATTTATTTACTGTATATGAAAAAAATGTACAATCAATAGGATAACAAAAGAAATCAATGATCATCAAATACTTTGTTTACTCTTACTTACTTACTCGTATTGCATTTAAGGATCTCTTATGCCTGGAGCAATCAGCGGAAATCTGATAATATGTTTTTTTTTCTTACTACTTTTAGATAATTATATTTTACCTTTTAATAGCAGGAAAGACATTTGACACGTAAATGGCTAATTCAAACCTTAGCAGCCCAAATTCGAAATAAATCTTCATAAATAAGTTAATAAATAAACACGTTTAAACCCTACAAATACAAAAAGCCTGTAAATATCCCAATAATTCGAGATATTAGTCTGACTAATTCTAACTACTCTTACAAAACGAATACCTAGCGGACCCTTAGCCAGAAAATAAGAAATCAAACCGGCGAAAATGTTTTTTTGTTTTTTTTTCTTAAATTCCACCCTGATTTTTCTTTTCTTTAAAGAACATTAATTCCGGGATCAACAGCTAAATCATTTCAGCCACATCTTGATTCTTGTAAATCCTGACAGGAGATACACAGCTTAACATCATCCCAGCAATTAGCATATTATAAATACAAAAAAAAAAAATCATAAAGAGAGTCGGAAAATAAAAGGGTCCTCAGCTCGCTACCTCCTGTAATATAATTCCACTACTTAATGCAAAATAAGAGGCATTATAGGCTCACAATCCTCTTCGTTGCCGTTATCTGCTCTATCAGTAAATGAGACTCAGAGAATGGTAGAAACCATAAATAATTCAAGACTTGAGATAGCAATTATAGAAGCATGCACAACCAACATGAATATTTTATGAAGGCTAAAACAGCCCTCAGAATGAATCACAGATAGATGAACACACAGTACACACACACACACTAAAAGGTACACAGAATACAAACACACAATACACAAGGACAATGTACTAATACACACCGACTCACAATAGGCGGACAGTATACACCCTTTAAGTACAAAAGAAACAAACAAAAAATTATATATATATATATATATATATATATATATATAATATAGACCCTTTAAGTATAAAAGAAACAAACAAAAAATGATATATATATATATATACACAATATAGACCCTTTAAGTGCAAAAGAAAGAAACAAAAAATTATATATATATATATATATATATATATATATATAATATAGACCCTTTAAGTACAAAAAAAACAAACAAAAAATAATATATAATTTTTTTTTTATATATTTTTTTCACATTAAACACAAAATATAGCACTGATGACCATGCCAGAGATACCGCTAAACTGTATTAAATGTACCACTGCTGAAATAACAATGGTTTTAAACAGAAGGAGCTAGGACGATATTTTTTTTAACAGTAGGCCTTAGTTTTTCTAAAGCAAATCCAAATAAATCTATAGTTGTGCATTGAGAGGACACACACTTATGCTTATCCCATATGGATAATGGACGTCGAAACGCAAGAGAGAAATTGTTTCAGTTGGAAATTTTGTAGGATTTATAATATTAAAAATATTAAACTATAAATAATATGGACCCTTTCATATTTTACTCTGATTTAATGATACCCGAGCATCTTGGTTTTTCTCACAGCTGAAATCCCTGCTTGAACACAGGATATTTTACAGCCCCAAATTACTAGACAAACACCCCGACTCCATCTCATACTGCGTATGGTAGAGAGCATAATTGCTCAGTCTTATTCACTCTCAGTAAAGAAAGTCTATGGAGGAACGGACTTCATTATTGTCGCCGTAAAGCATCAGTTCAGTGTGGTGTTTGAGCCGGGAAAGTCACCCAAAATATCACATGACCAACAACAATGGCGGCCTCCAGGTCCGCAGATAGAGGAACTGATTACCATCAAGATTTAGGTAATGCAAAATCTGGTTTTGGGGCACAAATCAGAGGCTTCTCCTGATTTAACACGGAATTGTCCATCAAGAATTCATTATATCTACCTCTGAAGCCGTTGTAGAACGTATCGGTGGAGCTGTCAATCACATTCTCCTGTCTTGGAGTGACTGACATCCTAAGACGATCTGCGGCATGCGCGGTTATGCACATTTTTTGGAAAAAAAACTAAGCAAAAAGCTGCCAGTATGCTCCATCCATTCTTAGGAAAACTCGGGGTGTGTAAGTTAAGCGGCTCATTTACAAGGCTGCATTTTCCCACGTCTTCGGCTTATTATCTGACACCGCGGCTAATGCCTGCTCAAATTACTCAAAAAAACGCAGCTGGGTTAATCGGTTATTTCTTGTATTTTGACATTTCTGTTTACCTTTTGGAAATGCCATCAGCGGCACGGAGTGGCTTTTGAAATCTTAACAGCTAACACATGCCGCTCTCGCGCTCGCCAGAGAACCGTCTCTCTCTTATTTTTTGTATTTTTTGTATTTTTTTTTTTTACAAGTGCTGATGCCAAGATCAACAGCGTAGGATTGATTTCACTTCTCGTGAACTGACAGCTTATTTATCTCGGGCTGAGAATGTTTTAAACCCTTCAAGGCTTCCATAGGGCTAACGGCACAGATCCGCCGACATACAAAAGCACAGGGACGCCTCTGTACGGGCCCGGAGAAAAATGCCAGATTGACAGCATGGGGCCAACGTAATCATCGCCATGAATCCTAACCATGGTACCCATAATGCACCGCAAGAAGCTTCCATATCTAAGCCATTTAGTATACTGCTTCCCATTGGCTAGTTCCATATCCTCGCATAGAACGCTACAACGTCCTGCCATATACGTCAATGCTGGCTTATCAGCGATATTCCCAGGCCGCCTATCTTGATCATGAAGCCCTACAAAAGGCGTAATTATTACCCACATCTGTATCTAATGAGGGTTTTCCCACAGACCACCCAACTTCTGTTTATTCATCATCATCATCATCATACAAAACGTTCTTAAGATATGCTTTATGATGACTTATCGTCCCTTGGCTCTAGTGCTTAGAACATATTCCACCATACACACCCGATTTCCCATTATCGATGGACTCCTTCTTCGTATCATTTTAACGTAAAAAAAAATACTTAGAAAATAACATAGAATGGAGGGGGGCGCTTAAAACCCCTGTAAGTAGGTAAAAAACGATTAAGAACACTATATTTTAACACATACAGAAAAAAATGCTTGACCATACACTTGTGGTGAGAGCTTTACAATGAGGTCATACGCCATCGGAACTCAAAAGCGTTTAGCGCTCCGAAAAGAGAAAACTAAAACAACAATGGCAACATATTCTGGTACAATAGAAAAAATATAAAAAAAATGATTAAATGAAGTGGCGTGAGAAATGAGAACCGATCATATTTCACATGTTAAAGCACGTGCTTACACACAGTTAACCTCTATGAAAAAACGCTTCAGGAGCTTTACCATAAATTGAGATCATTTTGTGTCTTCTGGGGGTTAAATCACCAAAGCAGAGAAAAAATAAAGCCGAGAAAAAAATCCGCAAACACGCATCTGTCCCTTTAAGGTAAATAAAAGGCATGAATATTTTCAAACTTCCGTTGCATGAAACCAATATATTTTCGGTTTAAAATGCTTAAATATACAAGATCCGCGTGAATAAGCACAGAATACACCGGCTACTAAAAAATCTTCACTTTGTGG
This sequence comes from Spea hammondii, assembly GCA_029215755.1. Taxonomy (NCBI): domain Eukaryota; kingdom Metazoa; phylum Chordata; class Amphibia; order Anura; family Pelobatidae; genus Spea; species Spea hammondii. Next base: position 5,711,369 of record JARDYJ010000004.1, read on the forward strand.
TTAAAAAGCAAAACCTGCGGAAGAAAAGAAGGATTCGGGGCCGATTCACAATAAACAGATGTTTCCTACCTCGTTATTGTACGTTATTGTATTTTAACATTAATGTCTTAAGTTGAACCCAAATACTTAGCGCATGTTCTATTTGTTATGGCTGCAACAATATGATTTTATGTCTCTATACTTTTTGAACCTTGCTGTCTCCTTCAGCAATTTAGTTTGGCTATCCGATTTCACTTAAAAAATAAAAGTATATGGGACGTAAGACCATTGGGAAATAATTCTACCTAAATCAATGGTGAATTACGGTCTGGAATATAAATGTTATATATTTAATATAGGTTAAAATGGCAGGCGAAACGCGTCAGGCGCTCCCTGGTGTCTGCTGTGGGTACTGTATGGCTGTCGGCCATCAGCCCATTGGGTGTTTGCCTGGTGTGCCAGATGGGCCGGTCCGGGGCCATGTACGTAAACATAAGGCAAGATCAAGGACCAAACTGACCCTTTCTGCTCTCAAATTCTATGTTTCCATATTAAATGTTATGACTGGGGTATAGTTGCGCCATCTTGCATTTTAGTGAAAAGACCTCGACCCCTCATTGCGAAGGTGTGTTCACCAACCATCATCCCTAACCAGCCAGTCATGATGGGATATGGTGGCACCGCAAGCCATCAAGCCCTTAACGGCACAGGAACAGGGTCCATAGGACATCCATAGGGGATATTAACTCTTATCATAAGGGTACGCGATCCCTTAATATAATACTTAATAAAGGCCACATTCTGGGCGTCTTGTCTCGTAGGGATTAGGATTAAATGCGGTATAATCTCCAGGCATGCCGTCCCATGCACCACTGTCTGTAATTTCGATTAGCGAACGTGTTTGCGCTTTGGTAAGCCATCTTAATTCCGCACAAAGCCAAAATGTTATAGCATGACCCAGCGCTGGAAAATAAGGAGCAATCTTAGGAGCCTTGTAAACAGTTTAGCCTTTAGCGCTTTTTAAATCCCAAAGCACCAGTCAAATCCTTCCCAAGGCTTATAATGTGTAGTTCCATTTATTATGGAAAGAACCTGGTTTGGTTAATCCCCCCCCCCCCTGAAGGTCAGGCTCCTTCTCTTGTATAATGAATGGAAATCAGATCAGGAGACATTGAATGAGGACATATACATTAGTAGATCTGTTATTCTACCCTCCCCAAATGTTTAATTACATTAAAAACTACTTTTAAGAAGCTTTTTGAAGTATCCATGGCCACAACCAATCAATGCTTTTCTTTGTGTCACATGACAATTAAAAGCTCCTGGCAAAAATGATGACGTGCAATTTTGCACGATTGAAGAATTATATGTGATAAAGAATTTGACGTTGAGCGGGACCAAAGTAATGCTTTTAATGCTGCTTTTAGCTACAAAAAGTGTTAAATTCTAAAAAAAAAAAAAAAGCCAAAAGTCACCAATACGTGAGTGATGCTCCTTCGTCAGCGCGGAGCTGACAAATGCTTCCTCGGTGATGAAATATAAATGTCTTGTAGGCAAAATAGTAATTATTATGAGCATAAACCTTCCAAATTGTTACAAGAGCTTCCAAACAGCTAATGTGGTATCGGGGGACCCGTAACTCTCTGCACGCGTGTTCGGGTGGGCTTATTTCTTCCTGATACCTTTTGTGATGACATCCACATATTATGCTAATAGCAAGATGTATATCTCTGGAATATGAGTCAGCATTAAGGAGGTGGCAGAGAGAACGAGTCTGTTTCGTGACAAGGTACGGACATGGCGGGGTTGGAATACGTAGAGCGCAGGGGGCTCAGGGGTCTCCTGCGAGGCTCAGGGGTCACCTGCTTAAACTTAATAAAATGATTCATTCAACTTAATTAATGATACATATCTTCCCGGGTGTTTATACGCTTATAGAAGTTGGTCTAGGAAGTCCTTCTTCCTAGATGGATGGATGTAACATGGGCAGAGCTGCTCTGTCCATCTTACCCCTCGTGCTCAGTAGATGGCAGAAGATGGACATCCTCCATCAAGTCCCCTCTCCAGGCACCAGCTGGTTCCTGGTGGTCGATGCTTTTAGGCTTTCGTCACAGATGGATCACATCGTGTGCAGTGATCGCTTGTGTGGGTATCGGTCGAAGACGACAGAAGCAATAAACTCCACCGACAGAAACGCCAGCTGCTGCTAGCCCCTGGGCTACTGTCCGATACATAATGCCTAGTGAAAGTCTGAACCTTCCAGCCGTATCTCAGTTTGACAAAGTGAAGCTGCTCTGGAAATGCTATTGTCCTGCAGAGGTAGCATGTGCACTAACAAGGAACGTGACATCTGTAAGAAAGAAGATTAAACGCAACCATAAAGCAGCAGGGGACATAGTTGTGGAACCACGAGCCTTCTGATGTCTGGATCATTGCGCGCAAATCCATTATGGAGTCAAACCGTAGACACGTCGTTTTCGGGTTAATGTACGGCATATGGACCAGTGATATCCGCTGTTATTTGTATGATTGTATGTAAGATCCTAAAATTAGCCGGATGGTGGTCTTTGGAGAACCAAGGTATTTGACATATGATCCATGACATGGTTTTTCTACGTGGATCCCACCTTCTCTACATCATCCAGAGCCGTCGAGCAGTCCATGCGAACGCCCCATTCAGGATCAAACCTCGTTCCAGGTTTCTTACCGAATTAAAAATAAATAAGGCAGCCAGCGCCTGTTTTTTTTATCAGGTATGAAACAAGGGAAGCAGTAAAGAGAATACGATATAACTCTCTCTCTCTCTCTATCCATATATTTTTTTTTTCTTTTGAGATCTGAGCTTCGAAAACCAGCTCAGTTATGGTCCCAGGGGGACATGGCAGTGATTCAGTGACCCGGAGCGCAGCTACAGAATCTCCCCAGTAGTCACGTCTGCATTAATACATACGGAGGAGTGAAAATATTAGCAAAATAAAACACTGGTTCGTCCCCATCACCTCCTCCTCCGACACAACCTTTTGTGTTACAATCAGTTATGGGCACGGTTACACAGTCACCTGGTTTAATCGCGACCAATTTACTGATCTGAGACACGTCTTCTGCAAGAGTTCACCCTCCTGCAAATAACCCCACGGGGGGGGGGGATTTTCATGGTAATCAAACTCCCCAGCTGCCAATATACCCTTCCGGCGAATCTTCTATCTATACGTGGATTTATGTTATCCGGCACAGTGAGTTCTTTGTCAGACGAAGCAGAGGGAGCTGTTGTAACAGGTTAAGGTGTTACATTACTGTATCAACACGAGACGCGAGACATTTAAATATAGACATCTTCTGTAATAATGCATTATAACATAATAAAAGGCAAGGTAGCTCCCCAAAACAAGTTACAATTTTAGTGTTTTAATAATGGAAGTCGCTGGAAATGCCTAAGAAACGTTAACGAGACAGAATCGTGGACAGAAGGGTTTGTAATGATCATTTTGCTGCTGGTCACCTCCTCGCAGCTCCTCACCGCTCCTCGGGGGAAGGATACTTGTTCCTGTATGCCTGGGTAAGGGCTCAAATACTACCACAGGCCCTAAGCCATAGTCTAGGTTACGCTATGAATGCTTGTTGTCATAAAAATTAAGTGGACTAATACCATAAGTTTCGCTTTGGCATTATAGGTGTGTTCCCAGAATCCTTTGTGCCTATATTGCGTTGAATTATGACAACATCTGCTTTAGTTGTAACTACATTTGTTTACATTAATGGCCTGTCAGCACATTTAACGCTTACGTTCACAGATGGCAGATTTTCTATATTATTTTTTTTAATTATTCCTAAAATTTGTCCATTTTCTTTTCAGACGTTTCAGATGTATCCGACTGCCGTAGCCTCCATGGACTCCGTCGACAGGAAATGGCCCAAATACTACCATGCCACTTCCTGTCCGACGTTGACCCAGGACAACCTGATTTAAAAATACCTACAAAAGCAAAGATTTCCCCCAACTGGACCAACTGGAATATTGTTGCTTCCGCCCCAGCTTTTTGGAACTATTTATCTGTACCCCACACATAAACATTCTATTGATTCCCTGTGATTGTCGAAACCCTAAAGAGGGTTTTGTAAATGGAGTACAATTTCCCCCCGTTCGGCTTTAAGGAGGATGACAACCCGCTATAAATGGGTATCGAGAGATTAAGCCATTGCTCAGCTATGCTTGGCAGAGTCCCTTATTATTTACAATATTTACTTCGGGGAACTCTTGGCGTATGTCATATTTATCTTGCTGAGAAATGACCGGTTGGAGCAGCTCAGCTTCCTAACACAGCCCAGCCTTGTGCTGCTGATTGAGCCGGTGAACTGTGTAATTCAAGCGTCTCAACACAGGGGCAACATTTGTCTCCTGGTTTATTAAACAGCCATAAAACCATTTCTCTGGCTCATTATTGAGGCTTGTGTGGAAGCCGCTGCCGATCTGTAGAGCCCCGAGATTAATCCTACGTCTTGCCTGCCAAGAGCTTTAAAAAAAAAACAAAAAAACAAAACAAACAAAAAAAGCCCTGACATCGAGGTAGAGGTCTGAAGAACGTTCTGACCCTCCCGGGGCTGGATTATACGTTCCTTCAATAATTATGGTAATTAGTTATTTTTATGGCGGTCTGTCAGTTGTACACAATGTATGACTGCATGAAACACAGGGGCCACGCACTATAAATATATTAAAAGTGCACGCTGTAAAATAGCCTTTTTTTCAGCTGGCTAACAAATTGAATCCCTGTTGGCTTTTATAGTTAACCATGCTTAGGGCCCATCATTGGTAAGGGCCCCCTACAGAGAACGTGGGAGAGTGAGGCTTTGGCTCCTCTTACATTGATATCACTATAATATATATTGTTCATTATCAAACTTATGATCATAAGTATTATCTTCCTTTGTTTATCCATTTGCATCGGTTTTACCAAGTATGGCCCCCCCCTATTTATTTTTTATTTTTTGCATAGGGCCCCTAAAATTCTAGAGCTGCCCCTTAAAATATGAGATACCATTAGAAACACTATGAATGCTCAGAAATGATTCCTTGATGAGGTCACTTTTAATGTAACCCTGTAATCATGTGACCCAAGACGAGAACCCGAATAGGTTGAACGGCTTTGTTGTTTTCTCTCTGGCTCTTTTCTCTTTACAGAGGGCCAGTCACCCTTGCATTGACCTCCTATGGTGGCTGTTGATCGGGTCAAGAGACAGCCGCTATGGGCAGAGCCAGATCCTGCGCATGGCAAGCTAGGTGCCAGATGGTCACCAACTCCAACCCAACCTGGGAACTGGGAAACTTTGAGTCTGGGGTAATGCACATCAGGGATAAATCACCCCATATGTAAAGTGGATAGAAAAGGAGCTCTTATTAGCACCTTAATTAGTGCTCCATTGAGTGTTCATCCAACTCAGGCCATGGGCCCATAAGATGAGCCTGGGCACAGGGCAGCTGCCCCCTTTGCCCCACATTAAAACACACACAAGTCTAAAACTACCCGACCTTGCCCGTGATATGTAGCCAAGTCATCAACTCACCTTTATTATCCCTGCAGCTGATTTTCTCGCACTTCTCCTTAGTTTAAATGAGCTAGCAGAGCCTCCTAACGAAGCTCTCCCGGGAATCGCTACATGCGAGTTTGTATTACGCAAATACCTTGTTACATTGTAATATTTCTGCGTAAAAAGACCAGCAATCAGTATTCTATTTTAACCGTTCCGGATTCCAAATGAGATAACTAATTCTACACTGCATTTCATTCTTTAGTAATTGACACTACTGCAAATTCGTTGGGTTGTCCTCAACACCTGGATGAAATAATTGGAGACCAGCCTTTACCAGCCTCTTTTTTTTTTTTTTTTTTTTTTTTTAAATATCATCATCTCAGAAAATATGTAAATGTGGTCATTAATCTCCGACTTGGAAAAGTAAAAGGGGTTAAACTGTTAATCCTAACCCCCACCCGGCCAAATGTTAACGAGATCTCTCCCCACACCAAGCCACAGCTGGAGATGCTGGTGTATTGAAACCCAAAGCAACTTGGGGCGGAGGAGGGGGGGGGGGTGAAAGAGGTAAATGGAATTACAGAATCAGCTGGAAAGAAGAAAAAAAAAATACATGTAGGTAAAGAATTGGTGTTTAAAATGATTTGCCGGAGTAGATATTACTTATCACAGCGAGGGGTCCGCGTGAACAGTCATTTAACTCCAACACATATAATTTCTGAACAGGGATTGTTGTTGGGGAGGAGGAGAACGTGTGACTCCTGGGCTTTGCAAACACTGCATTCAGAATGACGCTGTGAGCCTGTGTTTTAACCATGTCGAAGACTGCTCAGGGACCACAGTCTGACTTATTTCTAGCATGTGTCACATGGAACTGGCCGTGGGAATTTTGTAGAACCTTAAACTTAAGCACCTACATAAATCATGCAATAAATAGTTTCTAGTATTGCCAAATCATCTTATTTTATATCTATATGATGTCCCCATCACCTCCTGTGCAGGGCCATAATTTCCGCAGGGCAAGAGGGGCCGCTGGTCCATGTGTCCCAAGGTAAGGAGAGGTGGCAATGACCTCAGTGGTGGGTGCAACCTCAGACCCTGCCCCAGGGGTCAAGATGCCTAGTTATGCTCTGCTCGGTGGTATATCCAGTGGCTTTACCACTGCTAGAGTAGACTTGCCAACCTCTAGAGACCTATGAATTCTACTTACTTCAGGAACGTCTTTATTAAGATTTTACTTTATGACTTATCTTAGACAACTGCATGAGACGGGTGAGAGGCCCGGTGGAACCCATCATATCAGAAATACTTGTGCAAAATACTTAAGGGGAAGAGGCAGTTTAGCTGGATTGGCTCTGCCTCCTCTTGATGAACGGGTCCAAGGGAGTCTACATTGGGTCCTCTAGCTATTAAGGTTTATTCATTAATAGAGATTGTTATGCGAGAGGTCCACCTTAACAACACAAAACATCTGAGAACCTGCTATGTGGCTTCATCCTCCACATTTTTGTACATCCTATGATATTTATCCCAGCTTTTATCAAAGATCACAGTTGATAAAACATTTCTAGGGCCTTCAATACCCCTTGGATGGAATATACAACACGACAAGAACTTCCCTCTTTGTACTATATAATCATGTTTTTGAGAAACTTTTGGATCACTGAAGTACTGGAAAAAACCCGAATGAGTCTTTACTATGCTTAATCTTTTAGGAATAGCTGATTTCCCTCTTAAACCTTATATTTATTATTGCTGCATCTTTGGCTCCATGAATAATTGATTGCAAGCTCACTGGCTAATCTCTGCTGTACCTGAACATTTTGTCAGCTTGAAACATTTCCTAGAACAATATTGGATTTTATCACAGGACATGCTGAGGAGGTATAATGTAAAGCTCAACCTGCGGAATACCTTTGCAAGAGGAGCTGTCCGTCATACAATCAACATAATCGAAAGTTCTGATTCTAAAGAACCTTCCATGGCAGACTCCTCTTCTGGGAAAGCGGCATTGCGCATGGGGGCTGTTCTTGCCGTACATTGGGCAGGGATGGCCCCAAAAAGCCTTTAAATGGATGGAACTGGTTGGGAAGCAGGGTAGAAAGTAGGTGGGGAGTGGGCATGGTCAAACCCAGAGATAGAAAATACTGACCCGGAGACTCCGAAGCAGGACTTCACTTGGAGACTCTGGGTCAGTCTTGGTCTATCTGTTACTTGATTACTGGGACACACAGTTGAAATGGCGACTACCTGCCCAATGGCGCCAGCCGTTCCCTGATGAGCCAAATCTTCATGAGTCATTCCATAAAATTAATTAAAAAAATCTATGGAAAGTAAAATCTGTCCCAAGTTCATCTCACCCCTTAGCTTTAAAATAAACCAAAAAAAAAACCGATGCAAGAGAAAAATATAGAAAAAAAAAAAAAAGTTAAAAGACGAAGCAGTGGAGGTTTCCTTTCCAAGATTCAGGTCATATCTTAAAATAAAGTGCAATTAATCACCGGGATTTAAACGTCACCATTCCCAGCGGGTGAGATAGCGGCTGGTTTAACGGTGCTGAGCCTCACAGCGACGACGAGCAGAAGGAAAGGCTACAAAAAAAGCATGGGTTTAACACAAGCAGGACATGTATTCTGTATTCACAAAGGACCAGCTGTTTAGTTAACCTCTTAAGTACCAGAACGGTATTGGCTGACGAATACAAACTGTAACTAATCACCTTAATGAGTTGTATAAGCATTGTTTCACTTAACTTAAATACTGCTCTTGTGTTGACGATGTACTTCAACTCCCATAAATCTCAACAAACATCCTTCTGTTTTTAATGGCTAGAGAGAGAATTAAAAAAAATATAGTCAACTTATTATTGGATGATCATACTTGTCTTTCCCTAGACATTTATGAGCTAACGGAGTAAAAGAAAGGGATATTCAGAGACATACTAGATGCTGTACATTTCAACTCCCAATACGCTCAGCCAGCAACTATGCATAAATGTTTTTTTGCATTCCTGCCTCTCAGATGGGAACATTTTCACATAAAAACTCACGGGCATTATGATGTAATGATTAACCTTTTGTTACTGGAAGACACCAGAACACAGTGTACTTAATAGCCCAACAGAGAGGTTAAATGATGTCTTCCCTCTTTTCCTCCCCATTGGCAGCGTCCAAATTATCCCTTTTATTTCTGTCCTCGGGAATATTCCCTGGGAATCCGCCAAAAACGCAACCGCCCTTTGCAACTAAAAAAACTTATATCAGGCCTTGTTGATCAAGATCCGACTATAAATATCCCCTCGCATAGCGCCCCCAGTCTCTAGGTACATTTATATTTATATATTTACTTATTTCTGCCGCTCAGCAATCGAGGGTCTTGTTGCCGTGAGTAACGGCGGTGCCCCGGCCCGTGCATACTTTGTACTGGTGCGCCAGACAGGCCCATTTGTCACTGAAAAGGGGAAAGGTTCACTCCGCACGAGGGGGGTAACCAGCCGATGTTACAAGGCTAACGATTAGCCCCCTTACTGTTCCACATGACACCGTGAAGGACTCCAACCGGCAAACCTTAATACTCGCTTCAATGTCTCCGAGAAATTAATGCGCCGGCAATGCATTTCAATCAACCTCAGCCAGCTGTGCCGGCAAAGAAAAAAAAAATGGATTCTCCCCCCCCCCATCATGGGACAGGTTGATCGAAATTTCCTCGGAGAGCTAAAAGCCTCTGTAGGGTATCAAGCGTACGGTTATGGCGCCAAATAAGAGACAGGTTGCGGCCTCTCTTTCTGGCGAGCAAATTAAGCACGCTCGTGGGGGTTTTGTTTTTTTTTTCACCTGCTGAAGACGCGGAACTACATATGGCCCAGGAGTTAAAAATACGGAAATATGCATATATTACCATACTTAATGGACGAGCCCCTCCATTTAATATGCAAATTTCTTGAAATATTACTGAATGCCGTCTGTTCTAAATGAATAAATTTGAATGGCAATTAGAATAATCCTTTATAATTAATGAAAACTGTCAATTTTGGTTCATAAGTAATTTGATTAGCCGGATGATATGACACCCTTGTAGTTCAGTGTCCCTGGGTAGAAGAGTTGAGGACACATCTGAAGCCATCGGAGAACAGTTCTAAATTAATAGTTAACAAGTATTTCTGAAGAGGCTCGTGTTGTGTTTATAGATCTCTTTATGATTATTTTACACAGACCCCTTTTTTTTAGAGACCTGGCTGACGTCTCTATTGCGCAACCGGTGCAGGACTCAAAGCATGGACTCTCGTTGCCACCAGCGTAATGAGGTTTATGGTCAACAACAAATATTTTCTGGTCAACAAATTAAAAAAAAAAAAACACATCATTTTTTAGATCGTAAAAAACGATATTTGCGGAAAGAAAGGTCGAGGAGTGAACTGAATTGGTCTGGAAGTAAAATGAAACGTCCTCCTTATTCCGTCGTAAAATCGTCTTTCAGGAGCCGGTACGCGGCGTCCTTTTTTCTATTTTAAGTCCTTTATGTTTCTATTAATGGAGGTGACTTCTAAACCTCTAAATAAAAACAGGTAGAATATATATGTTTTGAGATGTTCAGCCTTTACCGGGATTTGACTTTGAGCGCGGTTCCTGCGGAGAGAGAGACATCAGACTCCCCCAGCCCTCATTTGGCCTTCATTCCCGCAAACAGCTGACACTGGAAATAATGAATAACCTTTAGGACTTGCATCTGTTCCTCTGGTTTCGTGTCAAGGTTTTTAATTGGGCTATTTTGGCACCGGGAGACAATTGCTAGGTGAAATCACCTTCTCTTAATATTTCAGAGGTCAGGACACGGGCCTTCCACGTACAGTTTAATAAATTACTTATGATGTAATAATCCGAGCCACGACACCCCCACGAAAACAAGAGGAAATTGTTGCGGAAGCTGAGGGCGAAGATCGCCCTAACTTTGCCCTCTTTTTTTTTTTTTTTCCTTGTCTGCATTTTCTTTGCATTTATATAGAAAACATTGAAAAGTAACCCTGTGGTTCCAATCAGAGGAACAGGCAAGCTAGAGATCCTCCTGGACCTTCTCTGGTTCCAAAGCGATTGCCCAGGGGCCCCCATGGTAGGAAAGAGACCTATGCCCATTCCATGGCAAATTATCGGAATGTTACATTCCTATACTGTAAAAAAATATATATAAAACTGAACAAATGTATAGAATTTCCTGGCGCGTATGAATAAATCCCTGGCTGGAGACAAGACATCTTTTCATTTAATTAGGGTCCCTAAGGGCCCCGTCTCTGATGTTAAGTTGTTGGTGTTCGTTATACAATTGTCCAACAATGAATTTCAAAGGTTCTAGAATGATAAATTATGAAATATATCCATGTAAATAATAAATGAAATATGAAAACTAAGGGATGAGAAGCCTGCAGGGACCACCTGGTTCTTCTCTAAGTCACAATCAATGATGAGGACAAGGACTTTACACTTGGAGTAAGCAATGAGCTTCTTCAGGACATCCAACAGCTACACAAAAGTGGTTTTGCACCAAAACACTTAAGGTCATTGGTTACGTCTGGGGGTTTGGTACATTCACATCTTGTGGACCCGCGTCTCATCAGAACAAGCTGGACATAAAAAATGTGCCCCTTGGATGTCTTCTGAACTGAAGCCAGGTTGTAAACCCTGACAGTCTACGCCATCTGTGCCAACGACGAGCATTCAATCCTATCATTTCTCCATCTGCTTGTGGATCAATGGTTTCCATAATCTCCTAGCAGGTCTACCCATCATCCGCCTTCCTCAGACTTCTTCTTCTACAAGGTATCCAGAGTTTGCGGACGTACAAGGGTTAAATAATGGTTCTTTTGGCTGAAAATTGCCACCAGCAAACAAATAAACACGTTATCTGTAGTGAACAAAACTAGAACACAGCAAAAAAGAACTTGGGGTATTCCTACATGATTTCTAGAGAAAGAGTGTTGAACCTCCAGTCCTTAAAGTAGTTTTTTGTATGCCCTACATGAGCACAGGTTGATCAAGGAAAACAAATATAAACTGGGATATACCGATGCTCAGACTTGGTTATATTTCAGTTTGGTTAACTAATGGAGAGACTACTGTGACCTCCCTCCCCCAAAAGATTTTTGGCCTCTGTCTGAGGTTCACACATCACTAAGTGACGACTGACAGGGCCACGAAATGCCTACGCCGCTCGCAACAGATGCCTCGAAGCTGTAATGTCTCCTTCTTCATTCTACGGGGAGATTTACCGTCCTTCCAGTAAGAACCTCTACAGAAAGATTTAAGTTAAGTGACTCTCGAGAAGTCCTTAAACTCATTTATTATTGAATTAAGTTTTCATTTCTCAGAGGAGGTGGAGGGAGAAATTAAAAAGAGAAAGAGAGAGAGACAAGGAGATTTACAAGGACTTGGGAGAAATGCAGGGACAGAGGTGCCACCATTAGGTTTCACGTGCACAATGGCAGAATCCTATGTTATTAGTGTGGTATGTAAGGGCCGGCTTTGTTTTAATAAGCTGAATTATACGTGGGCTCGGCAGTCTCAGGGGTGTTTTGGACAGCACCCCCATCAACATACCTGGGAACTCTCTGGGATTGATCTGGAGTCTCCGAGTGACGCACCGCTTCCCTGGATCTCCTGGTCAATTTTCCTCTTTCAACTGGTCAACGCCAATGGGAATAACTTGCTGGCTGTGGCTGCTGGAAGTCATCCTATTGTTTTCCAGGGAATGTGCTAGATAAGTGAAAGGGACTCCCAGCAGAGGTGGTAGAGGATAAAACAGATAGGGGATTTTAAAACGCATGGGGCCAAATGGATCTGATCTGCTGGCAATTTCTATGTTTCTAAGAACAGCAGAAGAGTCACCTATAATATCAAATTGGGCAGAAACATTGATTTAACCCTCTCATCCCCTGACAACTCTCAGAGGTGCACCCCGACACACTTCAGCTAATTACACCCGGGTTTATAGACGCATTAGAGTCCTCTGTACTTAGGTAAAGATGCTGTTCCACTTACACAAAACACAAATGCCATTTTATTCTTTCCTTTGAAGATTTGATCAATTTAAAAAAAATAACACATATATTTTTCAGTTTCCGTGGCAATATGTGGCAACACACACAGATTTACCAGGAAAATAAAATACGAATGAGCAAAATGTGAAAGAACTATTTCTGGAAAGGCTTTGGGCGTCTAGCAGCGCTAGGAATGATGTTCCGAACACAATGTGTTAAATTCAGCAACGTAGATGAAAGAGCCCCTTCTAAAGCAATGTCCGTGTAGCACGACGAACAGTCCTGTAACATATAGTTATTCCGTTATACATTCTCTGGGCACGAAACGACTTTTATTCTGCTGAACCACAATTTCTCTGTGCCGTATAGAACTCAAATTGTGTTGTACGGGACCTAAATTGCATTAAGTTCCACGGAGGCCACCTCCGACGAAATCAAAATGATTCTCTGTTGTTCTGATATTATGTTACATTCCACACAACTAATGTTAACGCTCAAAAGATCTGAAGCTTTGTATAGCTATTCAGAACGAAAATAATATGACACTGTCGAGAGCAGAAATTATGTTCCATATAAAAAACCCAAATATGATGTCATAACCTGGCCTTCCATAGTGAAGACAGTGAGCAAAAAAGGGTACAGCATGGGGGGGTCCTGCCTACTATTCCGTACCATCCAAGAAATAATTCTTTAATCATGTCGCATTTTGCCGAGTTTATCATTTCTCTGGGAATGCTTAATCGTCACGTGACATAAAAACAGCCAATGATAGGCTGCTGCTATAGAAACCAAAAAAAATAATCTTAATAGTTTTTTTTTTCCCCCTGAGATTATACCAAATTATAAAATCGCAGATCCGCTAAAGTTTATTCGTCCAAGTGGAACAGCTACAGAAAAGCACGGTATAATATTATAGAATCAAAAGCAAATGACGTCTTAATAATTATGACATCAGAAATATGTCAGAATTTCCCGGATCACGTGAAGTCTACCCGCGAAATGGTTTTCCACCGATGTCACGAGCGTCAAGTATTCAATGTATAACATTCTGTCTATTAGAAGTGAAATGTATGCAATTTGGCTTCTGCTTATATTATTTTTGGTGGTCTGACACTTCCAATATCACTATAAAGGTCCGTGGGACCCCCCGGGGGGGGGTTATAGACCCCCGGGAGAAGGATGACATTTCTATATATTTGTATGTGTTAGGAGATCAAAATGCCAAAGAGGCTGCTTATATTGTATTAGGACAAAGTGACTCTCCTGCACGCAATAGCGAGACCTCAGCTGTTCCGCGTATTCCCCTAGGTGCGCCGCGCAATCTCGCAGAGGTAACCCTCCCTCGGGCGATAATTTACTGCTTCTAGACTAACAAACAGTTAGCTATTTGTATATGTAAATTTTTTTCCCGAGCTGCTGGAAACGGTGCCATCAGCACTCCTGCCACAAGTTCAGCGCCTTTCATAATTAGATAGCTACACCCAGGCCTGACGAACGCCTAATTATCAAATTACATTGAGAATAGACTTGTGCTAATTAATGCTTATTATGGTGCTTTCTCGAGCCCAGGATTTCATTATTTAAATGCTTTAGGGGGTTGATATAAAAGGAGACAAAAAAAAATAAAAAAATAATAATAATAATAAAGAATTATATATTTTTTTTAAAAATACAAAAAAAATGATCAATGCATGTTAGAGATCAAAAGGAAAAAAAATTGTACATTAGTTTTTTGTAGGATTAAAAAAATTAAAATGTAGTTTTTTTATGTTGACTAGAGTGCGTTTGCAGGTAAGAAGGTCCATAATTGGTATTCATTAGCAGCCTGCGATATTTACCCGCTGAGATTTGCCCTCCCTTTTTTGAATTTCTTCAATTTCTTCACTTTTTTTTTCTTTCTTTTTTTTTTGGTTTGTTAATTTGCTTCGTTCTTTTTTTTTTTTTCTTCATGTGCCAGCATCAACATCAAAGTCAAGAGCAAGAAGTTTTAATTAAGTGACACTAATGAGGTCGTCTAAAATGATACTTCAGCAATTCAACACACTGTTAAATGTGTTTATTCTATAAAGTCATCAGAGGTGAATGTTTTCTCTTTGCTACGCCTATGGTTCATTAAAGGAAAGAATTAACCCCTTTTTGGACCGCCCTGTAGATCAGAATGGGTTAAGGAAGGATTATATCTGGGCCTTTCTAGGTTACATATAAGGGCTAATTCTGGGGCAGAATTCTAAAAGTGGTGAAATCATCATGGAAATCAGCAAAACCCTCCAAAATGTGTCTTATCTTTTTTGTTTACCAGTTATTATTATTATTTAATGATTTATATAGCGCAATCATATTATGCTGCAATATACAACGGGTAGACAATCAGGAAAAGCCGGACAAAAGTATGTTATTAAAATATTTTCTTTCTCATGTTACTTAAAGGTTCTTGTAGGTAACAAGTCCCCCCTATTTGGGGAAATTACTATTAATTACCTATAATCATGATAATAATGCCATATAAAGCTTATCATACCTCTTAATTGTCCTTTTTTCATGGAAGAGTCCCTCCCCTGGACTCCAACCACTTTTCCACCCCTAATGCCCCATGTTTCGAAGCGCTCAGAATGTTTGCTGGGCATGAGGGTAACACAGGGTCCTACAGACCCATTTGGTTTTGGGATGAGTTTCAAGCCCTTATAATTATTAAAACTATTAAATAAAGGGGTTTATTCTTCCAAATAAAGTATATCACTAGGACACCCCATCCTCATTCTCTCCCAACCCCAAGCAACCTCGTTGTCTTATAAATGAACGGATTAGTTGGGCCAAATGGCCCTTATCTGTCGTCGATGTCTATGTTTCTATTCAAATGGAAATAGGGCTTCCTCTGAGAGGCTAGAAATCCCCCTTCGCCCCCTTCGCCATCACACACAAACACACAGGACCCAGACGCAAATCATTAGCCGCCATCCACACAGCGCACCAGACGGATCCAACCAAAGAAAACAAAATAGTCCAGGAAAAGTAAGATAATATTTCCCCCACTTCTGTACAATCGATGTGAATGGAGTATATTGGACTTTTTACCGCTGGAGTTTCCCGAGGGATGATACGACCCAGAATTCTTTAGCCGGGTCGTATGGGTGGAGGGGATGAGTATAATACTTGATACCTGCCGCCTATTCAGCAGATTCAGGATTGTATTGTGGCTCTTGAAAGCAGCAAATACATGCGCCTTTTACCCCGTCAAACAAGTCTCTTTTCTCTCCCTCTATTCAAGGCTAATCTATCCTGAACGGCCCCTGCTTTGATTGACAGCTGACATTCTGCCTCCTCTATGGATGCCGTGAAGTTCCCGATGGTTATCGGCATTGAAATGTTACGTCTGTTGTTGATTCAATTGTCCATTAGCCTTTTTTGTGTGTGTTGGTGAATTCTTTTTTTATTCCCAAATTTATATGGCACATATAGCTGTATTTGTAATGCCGGAGCTAGCTTCGGTGAAAACTATCCATTTTACAGGTCTATTAAAAACCCTTTTAACCATAATTTAACAAATTTTCTGGTATATAAAAAAAAACAGCACACAACTTCTCCCAGTTTTTTGACACATTTCTGTTTCTTCTTCCTGATCAGCAACTTATTTTGTGTATTTGAAGGGGATTAGATGTGTTTCACAGGCAGGCCTAGACTTGCCATCTAGAACACAGGGCAAATCCTCCTGTGGGCTACTGGCATACATTGGAACATGCTGGCAAGGGCTACACGGAGCCCTCCCTTTTTGGCATTCTGACCACAGTTTCTCCATGGTGACCTGGAGTCTCCTATACCATGAAACCTAGAGAGCTCCATGGAGTCTCCTATACCATGAAACCTAGAGAGCTCCATGGAGTCTCCTATACCATGAAACCTAGAGAGCTCCATGGAGTCTCCTATACCATGAAACCTAGAGAGCTCCATGGAGTCTCCTATACCATGAAACCTAGAGAGCTCCATGGTATGGCCATTGGCCACCGACACCACACACTCCAGCGGCAAATTGGGTGTTGCAGTGGCCGTGCATAGCCAGCCATTGACTGGACTTATGTCATCAGGACGCCACTGGCCTTAAAGTGCAAGGGCCACCTCTTCGTCACCAGTCCCTGTTCACAGATATCTCTAGATATCACAAAAGCAGGGCCCTGTTCTCCTGCTTTACCAGTAGTAATAGTTCTCAACATATATCAGTGTTATTGTCATTTTTTATGTTGTCATTCATAATGTGATTGTTCATTTTCACCGTCCTCTAATGTAACAGAGCCACGGAATCTGCCAGGACTCTATAAATAAATATAAAGGAATAAAATAATGGAAATCTACAATAGATTGATCAGAACATTCAATTCTCACCTTGCAGGACATTTTCTAAATATTATAGGAAAATATAGGCTTTTAATATTTTTTTATATTTAATATTTATATTATATTATAGTTATATTATAAATGCTTTCTAGACTTTAGAGTGAAATAGAATTTTA
The DNA here is from genome assembly GCA_029215755.1 of Spea hammondii. NCBI lineage: Eukaryota > Metazoa > Chordata > Amphibia > Anura > Pelobatidae > Spea > Spea hammondii. The sequence goes on from JARDYJ010000004.1 coordinate 5,728,406, forward strand.
AAAGAAATAATCAAACATATTTTTTTTTTATATTTTTTATATTCTTCCTCAAAAAAAGGACATAATTAGCCAGTATTTTAAGTATTATTATTGCCATCTTGCCAATTATTAAGTGAAGATAAAACCTTTATATCACAGGAGAAAGGCTTCATCACATGGTAAATATAAATAAAAATAATAATAATGATAATATTATTATTAGTATTGTTGTTATTGTTATTATTATTATTATTATTATATGATATTATTCTTTATTATTTTATAATCAACTTCTATTTTAGATTTTATTTTTGTATGTAATAAAGTTACACAACCGATTTCAACGTTAAAGGAATTGTATGGTCACCCTCACGCTTGTTAGGCCACAGAAGGCCAATTCTCTAATCTCTAAAAATAATTTAACTTAATTTTACGCCTTCTTCACATCTGGAACTCAGTTTAAAGGAGCCTCTACCTGCTCCGTACAATATAATTTATAGGCTGTCAAAAAATTGATCTTAACCCAACTTCTCCCCCTAGAGTTTTACGTTTTCCCTTGAGCACAGGTGGTCCTTTCATTAGCACAGGTGGCGCTGTCAAAATGGCTAAGTCATTAATTCAACCACCTGAGCTCATGCACGGAGATCCTTAAAATGTGTTCTCTCGGTAGGGGGGATTTATGCTGCGATAAAACGCATATTTCTAGCATTTTTTTTTTAATTATTATTCAATGCATCAAAGCAGTCATGATTTTTTTTCCCCAATCTATACCCTAAATTCTTAGATTCAGCAGCCTTGTGCAATTAGCAAGTTATTAATGAATAATTAATTACAGATACTGTAGCCTGGAGAGGGTTTTTTTTCTTCTTCTGCAACCAAATTATTTAAATAGTAAATATTACAAAGGAATATTACAAAGGAATCTACAGTCGTGGTGACTTATTACTGCACCTTTAGAAGTTTAAAAAAAACCCAGTTTTTGCATGAAAAATATATGGGGTACGTTCGTTCACATATAGAATGTTATCTCCCTTTAAATTAAAGGGATTGTTAAATATGCATGTTACAGGGTTGAATAGCCTGTAGCGTGTATGATTCATAAATAAAGAATAAAAATATAGGAAATCGAAATTGTCCAACTATGTATAAAAAGCATATGATTTTTACAAATCTGTGTTTTAAATATGATTATATATATATATATATATATATATATGAGAAAATATATTCTATATTATATATGTAATAATTATTAATATATGTAATATTTAAATATGTAATTGTAAAACCCATTTTAAAATCAACAAAATAAAAAATAAACAAATGGTTTCTTGCAAAAAAAAATAAAAAATGTTTCAATATATTATATGTGAACAAAGTTGAAACTTCATGAAAAAAAAAACAATTTTATATTAACCATTTTATGCAAACATAAATTAGTAAAAAAAAAAAAATACTATTAAAACCACAAAAAAAACATGTTTCTTGTAAATTTAATAATAATTTAATAAATTATATTTTATCTGAGTTTATTAAGTTACATTAAATCTTCATGAAAAAAAGAACAATTTAATTTTAACCATAATCACCTAAGAGATGTGATTTCCCTAAAGGAATAACTAGCTGTTTTTATCTCGCTAGCTCGGGACCTGATCTTCCTTATATATATAATCATATATATATATACTTAACGGTATTATTAAATAAATCCCACAAACACTGCACGTCAAAAAACATGTATTAATAGCTTTTTGTGACTACTTGTGCCCACCTCCTGCGCCCGCAAGTATTTTCAATAAAAAAATCTTTCCACCTTATTGATTTCTTTATTAGAGTTAAGAAGGGGTCAGAGGGCATTCCGAAGGATCAGCGAGCCAGTCGCTTACTAATGTCATACTTCATTACAGTCAATATAAGAGTGTAATTGCTGCCACGAGCAAAGTTTCGTCACTCCCTCAGCAATGGATGGGGGATTGTGGGTTCCGCACCGGACTGCAGAGGGTGATGGGAGTTCTATTCCACCGTTAACTGGGGGGGGGGGCCTGAAGGAGGCAGCAGCACACATAGCCCAATAAGCTATATTTGGTTTAACTGTTTAATGCCAGGTCAGACTGTGGCAACGTCGTCAGCGTGAGGATAGCTAAGGATTATAGGAATTGCAATCCAAAAGTAAGCCAGAAGCTGCAGTTGCCCAAACTTGGGAAGGGTTAATAAGGGGAAAAATAGGCAATACTAATATGGTATAATATATCCATTTTGGAAGCCCCAGCCCAGGGCTTGGAGTCAAAGCTTTGTGTTGTTGGTCATAGGGACCCATCTGCTTGCATTGGGTTTAATGATTTCCGGTTAATTCATCATTAAACCCTAGCCTTTGGTGTAATTAATCTGGACGGCGTGATTCAAGCTCTGATCCAGCCTTGGTTACCAGTAGAATGTTTAATTCTGCTTTTTTTATATCTTATGTCGTAGTGTTCTCTCATTCCGCCGCTCAACAGGGGACTGCTGTCAGAGCAAAGGTGCAGGATGCCTAAACGTGGAGGGGGCTTTCAGTTAGCGTGTGTGCGTGTGTGCAGCCATGTATGAACTGTTAAACAACAAGTTAAGTTGAGATAAGTGGCACATCTGGGCATCCCTATAGCCAGTCCATCTGGTAAGCATGCCGTCTGTGAAGCGTGCAGACATTCATCACAAAGCCTACGAATCACCGCAGAAAACCTCACGTTTCCTAAGCATCGTATCAGGATGTCTGCGTTCAATTTTGCATCAAGTTTTAATCAAACTTTGGCTTGGCCCTGTCACGTCGGATGAGTTCTCAGTGAACGTCAAATGTTTCGGGGGAAATTCACTTTAATGTTGACTTCGCTGTGTATGTGGGATGCTTGGAGGAAGCCTTCAGGCACAGAAGACCAACCCCTAACGCCGCACAAAAGGTCTGCGGTCCCCTTCTTAATGCCTCTGCGCATCTTCTAAGATTCAGACATGCAAAAATAATATGATTCAGAGTTTGACTAAACCACATTATCAAACATTTCTTCTTCTAGAGGAAAGTCCCAAAGCCTCATCACTTGGAACCCTAATCAAGGATGCATCGCTACAGACATAAGAAAGGCTAGCCCTAATAGATTGTGAGCTCATAAGAGCAGGGCCCTCTTCTCCTTCTCTTACAGCACTTCTTAACGATGTAGTTGTCCAAGCGTTGATTAATAAATGTATCTCTGGAAACAGAGATCATACAACAATTGACACCTCTGTGCGGACAACTAGACCAAAACCGGTCGATGTCTACTACTAGACTACAACTCCAATGACACAGAGTCAGCCAGACGTATCACGTATTTGGAAGAACTTTTGTAATGTTGACCACACGTCTAGAGCTAGCTTATGGTCATTATGGTCCAGCAATAAGATGCCTACGTGAATCATATGTGAAACGAGTGTCATTGAACGAGCGATAAAATTCCATAAAAAAATCTATATAAATCTATATTTTGTATTTTTCAGAACGGTTGCCGAGGAAAAAGGGGTTAAACAAAGCCACAAAACTCTCCATGCGCCCGCAGCCTCTGCTATATATCTTCTAATAGGGGAAGTGAAAGTTGACTTCTCTGTTGTCCGGATGCAAATTGCGTATTTTCCACATGATTACACATTATTTTCTCTGGGCCTGTTAAACGCTCAGCAGTGCCTGGCTAATTCCGCGCAGCCGCTTTTCTGTGCCGCGATACCCATCATGTTTATCTGAGCCGAGAAGAAGTGTTTAGTATAATCCCTTTCCGTGGTGTTAAATCTATCCACTCGCTCGGGGAATAATGGTCTTAAAGTTTCACATGTCAAAGAGCGACCATGATGTTGGTGGATAAAGCCATCTGCCTTCCATACATTACAGAGGCTCTCTGACATATAAAACTTTGAGAAGACCATTACGAGGGGCAACATCAGTAAGCATTTCCTGCGTAAAGGTCCAAATTCAGATTTAATTATGCAGTACCCGGGCCCAACTTGGTCTTCCAAGCCAAAAAGACGCTCATCAGAATTGATCCTTCGTGGTCCTATTTTGGACCCTGAGAATCTTCAAACATTAGCAGAAGATTGCAAAGGTTCTAGAGGCAATAGGTCTTATGAAAACCATGACATGTCAGGAGGTCAAGACAGGTGAAGGAAGTCACCTGTATTCAAGCAGGGGTTTCAGCTGTGATACAACAGTGAGAAAAGTGTCAAATGGGATTCATTGATGGTATTAAATCAGAATAGCATATGACAGAGTCAGCTCTAGATTGTGTGACCTTGAGACTCTGCCCAGGTGTGTTCATAATCCATCATTAAATCAGCGAGATGAAAGGTTTCAGCTCCAAGGACACAGATTAAATTGAATGGTGGAAGAGGATCCATTCCCAACAGTCTTTTATTGATCCTCTAGAATCATTCACAAGTCGGACTGTTCTTCGGGTACCCGAAGTTGGCATGAAAAAACTTTTGTATAGGAGCACCTTGCCCATAAAGCTTACAGTCTAATGTAATGCCTGTAGGAACTTTCATTCTAACTAATTTGTGTAGTATGTGTGTTCCGTACAGGTTATTTATCGTTTAAGGCCCTACTGGAAATATATGCAGCTAATTTGCTTCCCGGCTGCTTCTCCTCCTCTCAAATCTCTCCACAAGCAAAAGAAGAATGAACAACAGCCGTAGAAGAGGTTTGTTTGTTTATGTCACACATCTGTGCCAACGCTCAGACCTGTTAACCATCCTATCAAGCACGCCCACCGAGTGCCAGTTGTGACAGATTTGAAGCCATTCTGATGGCTCCCTGGGACTTGGTAGAAATAATTGGATAAAGTCTGTAGCAGCTTGAGGGGAGGAGAAAGTGGAGGTGAAATAAACAACGCTGTCAGCTGAATGGCCCGTCAGCTCACACAACAACATTCCGTCGACTCACACAACAAACACAACCACACTCCGTCAGCACACACACCAACATTTCGTTAACTCACACAACCACACTTGGTCAACTCACACAACAAACGCGACCACATTCTGTCAACTCACGCAACAAATGCGACCACACTCCATCAACTCACACAACAAACGCAACCATACTCCGTCAACTCACACACCAGAGGCATAACTCTTTGTGTCTGAGACAGGCTCAGAGGTCCCGCACCGGACTAATGTCATATCCTCTTCTGGAAGCGAAAGGTCACACGGGGCAGAAGCGCACGCCTCACCTTGCAGCTCTTGGTATACTTAGCTCCCTTGTCCCATGGTAGTCAAGGCCCTAGTACACAAAATGCGCAACCACACTCCCTCAACGACGCTCTGCAAACCCATACACGAAACCGCACACGCACAACACATGCAACCACACTCCTTTACATCAACACAACTGTAACACATCCCCACAAGCTCTCAGTAAAGCCCTACCTCCTAGCCATGCCTCTAACCCCATCCCCTACAACACCCCCACTTTGGCCATTGTTAGTGTTAACTGTTGAGCTAAAAGGGGGCTTAACCTGTTCTACATATCTGTGTAGAATGAAGCATCAACCTTTTTTACTGACAGTACGGGGGGTCAGCAATGATGGTGCACTCTGGTGTAGCAAGGGTTAATATTACAGGTCCTGGCTCCATTTCTAACACACACCAAAAAAAGGCCTAATTGAATATTTGTGATTTACCCCCCCACCACCACCACCACAGAAGAAATCAGATCCTCATCTACGCGGACAAAGATTATCCCCCACAGCCTTGTCTCGCGTTCCTTCAATGGGCCGCCAAGCGCTCCCGTAAATAAGCAAAGCTAACAACCAGAGAACAGAATATGATTCAAACCATTATACACCTCGCAACAAACAAGGACATCAATTTCCCGGAATAGCGAATCCGATGTCAGTTTGTTGCATTTCGGATTGAAACACATCTCTGTTAGCTGTGCTAACAAGCAAATGGCAGTTTGTACTATTATTCACGACGATGTCAGATAGCTGTAATGGATCAGAGCATATGTCAAGAGAGTCCGTTTACCCGTTGAGTAAATGTATAGGGAGCAAATTGGCAGAAAAAATGTCCCTTATCCATAGTCTTTGGCCATTTATTTACCTCGTTAAAAGACATGTACAGTTTGGGAATGAATCAATCCCTCGGCGGTGTTCATTCCTTCAGCTAATGCCTCAATTGTCTTTATTCATTCACCTAATGCAGCTCATTATTCATTCATCCTTTTCTGCCGCTATCCTGTCATTAAATACATGTCTTTTCATTCACTGCTTTGTGAGATCATTCGCTCACTTATTGAACCACTTATTCTAATGCCATTGTGAGAGAGTTCTACATGACAACCTGTATTTCATTATACAAGATGTATTCATCTCTGACGATTAAATATATTCAACAGTTATTAAAGATAAAGTGTAAAAATGCTAGATAGAATGTTAAGCAAAATTGAGTAAATTAGTATTTATGCTTCACACTTATATCATCAAGCAGCGGCTAGAGTTAAAAAGCCGGGGTCGCTTGGTCAACCTCAGTCCAGCCCTGTACTGGGATTGATCATAGACTGATTCTATTATACATTATATATATATATATATATATTATAGACAAAAATATGGGGTAACGCAAACTGCACTAACCCTTGGCAGTAGCAAGAATCTTTCCCTACGTTTTGTTAATAACCCAGTAAAGCACTTGTTCTTCTGTTATAACCTCTTGTTCCTGATCAGGCCCATATGTAAATCTCACAAGGTAGCATTTAGTGGCATAATTAATCCCTACTTTACGCCATGAGAAATACTTCATATTCCCGACCCTGCGACGTCCTTTCAGAAGATCCATGTTCTAATTAGACTAGCCCATCGGCGTCTTTTAATGAGCAGATTAATCATCGCGATGGGTACCATGGTGTCATCACGGGTTTTAAATATGATAATCTCCATCCTAATGGCTTCTGCAAAGCCCGGCTTTAGAGCAAGAGGGAAAGTGGGAAATAGCCACGGTTCCTCGCCTGTTCTTCCCCCTCCGGTGACAAAGTGATAAGGCATACGCTCCAAGGAGGTCATTTTTAGCCACTGCAGACTGTAACGGCATCATAACTCAACTCTGATTATTACACTGTTGGACAGACAAATCCCTGGATCCCCTAAGAGAATCCTAATGCCCCCCCCCCGCACCCTCCCTATTACAAGAGAATTTAAGAGTGATTCCTGTCCTAACCGAGACAATTAAAACACACAGAACGTTGTATATCTTGGTATTATTATTCTTTTAGGGGAATAAAAAACTGATGAATTGATGGTTGGATGAATTTTCTCATCAAAATTTGAAGAACTAGCTGCTGTTTACTAAATAATAATCTAGGTTCTGCGAAAAGCGATTCAAAGGAAACTAGGCAGGGGTGATTTACTGAAACAAAAAGTACCTTCCCTCAGAGATGAGTAATCTTTGCCCCCCCCCACCCATCTGATGCATGAAGAGCATCTCATGTCAACCTCTAGATAGGTTCCTCTGAAAGACGGAGAAAGCCTTCAACTGCAACCATATTCAGGTTGTTCTTAATGGAACCAGGCTGCCGATCTGGTGTGACCCTTCTGAACTGATCAGCGAAGGCTATATTTTGATTGGCCACGTACAAAATATATATAAAAAGAATGCCAGAATTTGCCACCTTGAAGGCATTTGTGATCTCTATGAAAACAACGGGGAAGTTTAAGTTTCACAAAAGAACCTTTATAGAACGTTCCAACGTTCTAACATCTAAATCAGCGCAGTCCAACCATACCAAGGACTTGTGCAGACTGTGTGTCTGGATTATATATATATATATGTAGACCAGGCACAGCTGCCCCAGCCACCTACCCCTTACCCCTGTGGCCGCCATACACCACGCAGAGCGGTCATATGACGTCTAGATCTTCAAGAAGGCCATCTAGGTGTCGTGGAACTACAAAACTCCAACTACACTCAAGCTATGAGAATCTGTATTTTTAAAACAATACCGCCTGTCTTGCGATTCATTTTGATCCGCTCACGACGGACGCAAATCGTGACTAGAGGAACCGCAATGTGTATTTATGAGCCTGCGGCCACTTTGCGAGTTCACGGTGTAATTTGCCAGCAGTGGCAGCTCTCCGCTGACGCAATAAAACAAAGTAACGTTAAAGTGTCAGGAGGAAGGAAAATAAAATTAGAAGGGGGGTTTGATGCATTATCAGACAGGCTGAAATCCTGAAAAACACCATTAACCCCATCAGTGCCGGAGTAGTTATTAGGGGGCGACTGCTAGGATCATTTTAGACAATTTCAGTCCCTGCCTAAATAATTAGGTAAGAAGAAAGGTTCCAAAAGCTTGTGTACTTTCTATGTTGGGCCAATAAAAGGTATCAACGTCAACTAAAGACTTCATTTTCTCCCAGGCTAATACTGTATAACTCCTAGATTGACACAGCAGACTCTGGCGACTGTAGGGTTGTCAAATTGGTCAAGTTTTACAGGAGACACATATATATTTTACACGTTGCCGAGTGCTGACCAGTACATGTAACGGGATATATAACTTGGAAGATGATTCCCTTCTGTGAGATGCGTCCTACACACTGCAGGGGGCAGCACTTTACATGGGCTGGTCAGCAACATGTCAAACGCATAGGGATCTGGGATAAAATGACTGGTATGGTAACCCTAGCTGGTCATATATCTTTACATTGATTCCATAATTCAAATCCTGAGAACCTAATTCAGCGGTCTTTGGAATGATTTGCAGGCACTGCATTGCACACCTCTCAACAGACCCTGTTTTCGTTGGACAGTCCTTGATAGTAGGGCACTGTCTTATTGTCCTGAGCAACTGCTCCGCTGTGCCATTTTTGTGAGGGATCGTGAGCCAGGCCGAGAGATCCTAAGATCTCCATAATTGGCCTAGTGAGCTATAAAAGCAATGGAAATCAGCGCTTTTGCTGCATGGACCTCCATTGCTGCTCCAACGGTGGTCCAACAGTGCCGCGAGGTGGCTGTTCCAGTAAGTAAGGCGGGAGGCCACTCCCCTGGCCCTGCCCACATCCGGCACTGTCTCCACCCCTCGTGATACCCCCACCACAGATTGCCAATTTGGACACCTGAAATGTGGGGTTGTAGGGCGTTACGATAATCTGAATATTGCACTATTTATGTTTTTTATGAAACTCCAGCACATTCACTAGCATTAAAATCATACCATAAACATGAGATCAGAAGACGATAGCTTAACGTACTATTTGATCTATACTGCTTGCAAACTGGCCATGTATAGGTGCAACATTTGCTCTTTCAATTGCCCTCGTATTAACTCTGCCTGGCAGGTGAATCTTAAATCTAACGACTGTGAACGTAGATACACACTGAATTATTATGTAACATAAAAAACGCACATTAAATCAGCGATACGGCCTAAATTGCTATACAGTGTCATTGCTTTCCGTGGAACTTAATGGGAATCTCCAAGTCATTATTAACCCACTAATGAACCTTTTGCGCCCCCCTCCCTCCCGGGATCCCAGTCGTCATCCTCGCTGGGACGGCGATACAAACTGCGCAGGGTCTTCCAGCCGCGCGAAAGCGTTGCAATTTCCACTCTTTATTCCTCCCATAAACCACTGGGTTTCGTTGCGAGTCGTTAGCATCACCTGTGTTAATTACACCAGCAAACCAATCAACGGCTCTGCGCTAATTAGGTTTTCTTTATTAAAGTCGGAAATTGCCAAGGAGACTATAGTCACCTAGGGAAATTATGTGAAATGACTGTTTATGCTAAAAAAGCTACGCTACTTCAAAATATGTGTATAAATGTGCTCAGGGAGAGCGAAGCTTTGCTGTTGTAACTACGGGATAAGTATATCTTTGCGTACGGCAAACTTGGTTTAGCATCTAGATGCCACTCTTCAATAAGCTAATTATGATTGAATAACCGTATCTAAAAATACAATCGTGCTCCTTACTCAAATTGGTTTTATTAAGTCTGGACAGAGTTTTGGTCTACGTGGAGTTCTATATCTAGGAATAAAATAAAAAAGATTGGATCAACTAGATAGATGATCGAGAATGACGTGAAGGCCCAGAATTGGGTTATCTGGTAGATTTTTGTTTTAGATAATCAATAAATAATAAATGATCAGAATTAACAGGAATAGGTGGAATCCAAAAGAGCGTAACCTTGAACTTTACCATGTTGATGCTCTCACTGGTTTCATCTGTCTTGTCTGTCTTAGTCAACCCTACCCAAGCCTAAAAAAACATTTAGGATACCTGCCCTTTGTAATATTTTACCCCACCAAGGGGTTAATTGGTCACAGTGAAAGGGGGCGATTAGAAAGACATTTGTAATCTCAGTGTAGTATCATAGGAAGGTCTGGCTGAAATGCCTTGGACTTGGTATTTTAATGACCAACCCAATTATACAGTTTACAAATCGTTTCATTTTAAAAAGAAATGGGTGTGAAAATAGAGAGCCAAAATTTCAGAATTTTAGAAAATAAAGAATTTAAAGATTTATTTAACATTGTTTACAATAAAAAAATAAATATATAAATAAAAATTTACAATAAAAACAAATAAAATATCTAAAAAAATTAAATAAGTAAAAAAAAATGTTTTTATTACAAAGTTCATTTTTCCATGAAGAACATTTGCAATGCACGTAATTGGAAGCTCTCTGGACCAGATCATGCTATACTTAGCTGGAGTACAGCTCTACGGTTTGGTCAGTATAGTGATATATTATTGCTCCTATTAGCCTGAGGCATCACACCTCCTCTCCTGCTGTATCTCTCTACTTTGTAACAGGAGCTTAAGGAATAAGTCCAGGCAGACAGGCTGCAGTTGTAACGACTCAGTTCCTGTGTCAGAATGGACATTTCCTGGCTCCTAATGGCCATTTGGAGAAGTCAGAGGTCCCTTTAATCCCTGAGGTGATCCCTAATAGACACCAAATGCTGTGTCCAGACACATCGGAGGCGAGAGTTTTGGTACTTCTAAGGCATTACTCTGGAAAGTATAGGCAGAACTCACAAAAGTAAACACCTCTTCTCCCTTATCTAAGATCTCAACACTTTGAGACTCAAAACAAATAAAAACAAAGAAATGCTTGATTTCACAGAATTCCCACCCTGTCTTAAACAACAAATATTTCAATTCAAAACAGCCCCTAAATCATTCTTGAGTTCTAAGCAGTAGAACGTTCCACAATCTGCAACATGCTCTCCTCCTATCTTGAAGTCTACGCTTTACTGATTTGGCAAAATACAATAAATACACAGATTTAGACTAAAAATAAGCGGTTTATTGGCTCATTGGATCCAGACGTGTCTCATCTGTATATGTGTATGCCACCTTTATACACAAAGAGATATCTTCAACTGTGTGTTGGGCTCAACCGCCATCTTGGACATCTGATGTTTTATTCCGTACAAAGAAGAAGATAAATCTGCTTTGATTTTTCTACTGATAGCGTCTTGGTGTTGGGCGGGAAATCCAATTATTTGGTAAGATATGGATTTATATATCCAAATTTTAGAAATTGGAAAACATTCAGTATTTGTCTTCAGATCCAGAAGTGAATCAAGCCAAATTTGGTATTCTTGTACAATGATCTAAAAGTAGATTTTTTTTAGAAGAAAAATGTCTCAAAAATTAAAAAAAAAATGCCATAACCAAATGCCATGGCAACTACAAGAGAAAACTTTGGTTTATTAATGGAGATTTGAAGAAGAGTATATAATGTGCCACCCAATGTCCCCAAATGACACTCTAGGAGCACATAAGGTAACCTATGAGCTGAGAGTCTACTTTTAGTTAAAAAGACCCATTCATATACTGGGAAGTATGACAACGGATCACGCCGGCGAAGACAAACGGGGTACTAATATCCTAAAAAAACAAAAGAAAAGAGGTCGACACTACAATCCACTGTTACAGAAACACGCTTTCTCTTACAAAGGAATAAAAAAAAAACAACTTTAACCCTGTGTTTGCCAGGAAAGAGCAACAAGGCTAAGTAAGGCAATCGGTCCCACAGCCCCTTAGCAGTTAAAGAGTCAGAGCAGATAAGCCCTACCAGAAATCCACGGGCATTTACACTACAGCTGACTCACTTTTTTTTCCGGAGCTGATGGAAGAATTTACAGTAATGTATGTGCCGAGGATTACCGGCCGGGTGTTTGGAAAACAAGCGGCACTCTATATCTGGATTGTGGACGTATACATTTCTACGTTAACTTAAAGACTCTAGTCCAGTCTCCTTACTTCCAGTGATATAATGAAGCAATTAGGACTCCTGAGAAAGGAGGTCAGAAGCCACGTTCTCTGACAATGTACAGGTCTCCGTCTAATGGTAAGGGGGTCAACTGTCTACGCAGCTCACAAAATTCCCCATAAATACCTCTGAACCTGATAAAAATAAGAGGACTTCTGTGCGGCTTCACAGCCCAGACTTTGCCCAGAAAACAGATGGTGTCTAATAATATATATATAAAAGGATTGGTGGAAGTAGGGTTAAAAATTTTTTTTTTTAAATTTAATATTTTGTTTCAATGGATTCCAATAAATTCTAACCTTCTTCGGGAAAACAGCACACTCTGTGTTATTGTAGACCGGGTAAACCTACAACTAGGTTACTAATAAAATATATGATAGGCATTCTTGTTGCGTAATGTATTCTGTTTTATATGTGTTTTATATCCATCATTATATGGCGCAGAGAAGGGCAAGGACTGACAGCCTTTTGCCTTGCTTAGCACCATGAGAGCTGTAGACTATTGCATTTGGAGTGGCAATGGTTCCCTGTTCTAAAGAGGAGGAAAGAAAGAAGACAGGAGAAAGAAGGATGGAGTATAGACTGGGATGTTAGATACATGGTAGACAGTAATGAAGAATAGATGAGATGTAAGGGGAGAGGATGATATTGGGAGCGGAGGAAGGTGGGGTGCAGTTAAAGCCAGCTAGAAGACACGGACAGTTAGAGGTAGGTATGAAACAGATAAAGGAAACACAGGAGAGAGGGAATTAATAAGCAAGTAAAGAGAGAACGAGAAAATGAAGAAGATCATGAAAGAGTAGGAGAAGGGATCTCAAAACCCAGAAGGTCTCCTTTCTGTATTCACCAGTTGGCAGACGGGACTAGATGGTACGCTAGGGTTTTCACACGAATGTGGACTTTAGCATGTTTTTGATAGAGTCCAAAGCAGCCCCAAGACCGCCCAGTTTAGAGTTCGATTTGGGGCAGGACCTGTGGTGTTTATGGCAGTTTATGAAAGCCAATGTTTTTGGGACAGCAACATAGGTTACTATTTAGGGCTGTTCTCGTCTCCTCCCTCTCCTCCACCAGGGTCAGTACTGAGGCCAGACTGGCAATCACGAGCCGGCCCCATCAGGGGCCTGACGACGTAGGTGCCTGACGATGCTCCGTATAAGTGTGGGCTATCAGTGGGCCTGCTCGGTGAGACTGGCTGACGGTAGCATGCAAGGACCAAGATAGCTTGTCTCAGGAATGAAGTGAAAACCCTTGACTTTGTCAAAAAATAAAAAAAATCCGCAGATAGCACCGTCCTCTGCTCCCCTACCTTCCCATGGGTTAACTGGCATATCTAATACTTTTCACCTAGTCTGATTTGACAGGTGCCTAACCTTAGCTCCTGAGTGGAGACAGCATGATGGGCCTTTTCTATACAGGGGGAACATTTGTGATGCTTCCCACTTATGACATGATTGATTTTCTTTCAACGGTCCTTCACTTTTGGATGCGTGGAGAGAGGGAGAGGGAGGGAGGGGGGTCTGCTTTCTACAGTCAAGCCCCCCCTCTTTCTTTGCCTGCCCGCCGTGACCTCAGCATATGGACACTGGGAGGCTGAAGACGATGATGACGGCAGGAACCTAAAAAATCAATAGGCCCTGTCAATCAGACACAGAACTGGAGCATCTTTTAAAACCCCAATCACGGATGTTTCTGGATGCACACAGAGAATCCTCGCTACATAACACAGCTTCCAATTTAAGTTGTCGTCCTTAACATCGCTGTGTTTCTTCTTAAACATATCATCTCCTCCTTAGGACCAATTCATCTATGCTAACCACAAGGGCACTATGACTTTAATTATAAGAATAAAATTCTGCGATGATGATCGTCATCATCATCCATATATTTGTACTTGCTTATGTCTCATATCTCAGACCTGTTAACATCCCCGGGAAAATAATTATGTTAAATAACGCCATTATCACATATCCAGTCTTTCTTTATTCTTGTATCTTTTTGTTAATACAATTTTTCTGAAGTTCTTGGTTATTTTTAACAATGTTCTTACTTGTTCCCCATCTGTTTATTCAAATGTTCTAATAATGGCGCAGCTATACAGGCTCATGCCTCCTGACATGGTGTTGACAATGGGATCCAAACATCCAACCTTTGTTTCTGCCTCGTGAAGCTTATGTTATAGCGATGCACCTATAGATATATACTGTACATTTTTCACCCAACATACTATTAAGCTTCCAATAGACCATTCTATCTATTCCTCCAAAAACACCTCTCCTCCTCCCTTTACCCTACCTTTGTACCACTCTTAACTTTAAAGATCACTACAAAACCCACCTTTTCAGAGAAGCTTACAATCAATTCTCTTTACACCCACAACCTACACTCTGAAAGGATCCATTAGTTCTCCATGACATTGACTTTTCAACATGACCAAGCCATCTCCACCCAAGCCTCCTTCCATCTTATCCCCCCAACAGCCTACTAACAGAGCGTAAGCTCACAAGGGCAGGGCTCTTTTCTCCTTCTGTACCAAAATCATAACATGCATTAATGCTCTTGTTAGTTTTTTATATTGGCATTTTTAATGTTTTTGTTAATTTTCACTCTCCCCTATTTTCTCAGCACCATGGAATCTGCTAGCGCATTATAAATAAAATGTTTGTGCCTCTAATGAGTCCTCCGCCCTTTGCTCCTCTGTGTTCTCCATTCTCTCATTCCCTTTAAAAACCCTCTCTCACTTTCTCTCCTTCCTATTCTTCTTTCGTCCCTCTTTCTGTGCTATTTAATATATATTGTATATTTGTATCTGCCTCTCGCTTATACACCGTCTCTCTCTCTCCTCTCTCTCTCTCTCTCTCTCTCTCTCTCTCTCTCTCACTATCTTTCCCTTTTTCTTGCTTTTTCTATTTTTTTTCTCTCTGCTCATTTTCCTCTTTTACATTTGGAGAAACATTTCCTGGAAACTATTACGGGGAGGTTCTAAGTGAAAAATAATAATAATAAAACACATAAAAAAAAACCTCTTGTGTTGCCAACATAAATATTGTCATTTTTTTTCCGTTTACTGCATTTTTCTGGAAAGAGTTTAAAAAAACCCCAGCAAATGAAGCCTTGTGCGCATGCTTGTGAACCTTACTGACTTTTTTGTTTTAACGCTATTTTGTTGAGTGGTTTTCAACTTTGCATTTTAACCCGTTCACAAACTGTGTTTGCAGATTAGAAACTATATACAACATAACTATATGCCAACAAATGGTATACAGCAGATCCAGCCATGGCATCAATGCTTATGATGGAATGTTTCTTACCTATGGCGCCCCCCGTGGCTGTATATGGAACTGCAATTCTTCAGGTCAATAGAGGGGCCCATTGCGACCCAAGCCAGTTCAACTAGCTATTACTATACAGCTTAAATGCTAATAAAATGCTTTAAGGGATTATTATTGTGCAGTTTATAAAATCACTTTATTAACCTGTTAGTGGCCCAGCTATACAGAGACACTGGGCACTATCCTAGGCCTGACCCAGGGTACCACTTACCCCCATGGCTGCCGTTTACCATGCTGAATGCCGGAATATGATGTCATATCCAGATGCGTGTGTGGCGTGGAGGGAAGTCACCATGAACTGTGACCTCCCCAACCAGTCCCAAGGATAAGTGGCACGACAAGGATCACCCCATTAGGGCAATGAGGTACCGGTTATGCAACCTGCTGCCCAAGGCCTAGTCGAGAATATATCAGTGCTTACGAACAATAACCTACTATATACTAAATACCGGTTACTGAAAAATAGAAGGAAATACAGTTTCTCCTAAAAAAAAATAATATTTTATGTTACTTTGGAACAAAAGAAACACAATAACAATACTGAAGAGAACAAGATGACAAAGAAGGGGTGGAAACAAGTTTTTTTGTCACCGCTTAGAACAACTTAAAGGGATATTCTACACAAAAATAGTTTAGCAAATTAATGTTTTGCAAAATGTCTCCAGTATTATGACATCAAATGTTACGTTTTCAGTTATACGTGAATGCAATTGTCAAAATCAAATTACCGGGGGCAGCCATTTTGAATTTCTACTAGACGGTAGCCGAGATATCTCTCTCTCTCTCTATATATATATATATAGTATTTACTACATTTAAGTAACAAGGACGCCAAGAATATGTAATAACTATTAACCCTTTAAGAGAAACTTAGTAACGAGGCACGCCCACCGCGTTATTGAGGTCCGTTGAACATGGCTGATGATTTATCCTTTCAGCGTTTTCCAGATACCAAGTTGTGCTGAGGGTTCAGGCACCATTTAATGTAATATTAATGAGCCTGGATGCAGGGTCATAAAAAGTGATAGGTTTTTGCGATGGTAAATTATAAATCGATATTGATTTTTCCCGGCACTAATGCAGTCGGCTTATTGTAAGATACCACAGGCAAAAAGCACTTTATCAGATTAGGCAGGAGCCTGGTATCAAATATACATGAGCTCACGGTACCCAGACTCTCTTGTTAAAAACACACACACAACATACTGAGAGGCAGAGGCAGAAATAAGGATTGTAGAGACAGATTGCAGAATTCTAAGGTTTTCTTTGTAATCTCTTGCTAGTTCCAGACGTCGGAGCAAAAGTAATTCACTATTCCATATGTCTCTTTTTTTCTTTAAAAAAAAAATCATGGTTTTCTGGTGGTTTTCCATTGTGTGCATCTCTGCTGCCTAAAACGCACAATGAAGAATTGTGTTCTTCTTCCAAGGAAAGGACCTGCAGCTCAAAGGAATTTTATATACAAAAACCTGATCAATTCCACTTTAAACAAAGAAATTTAGAATTACCGTTTGAGAAGAAATGGTTGCCTAAATGTTTACGGCCCTTCAAATTTTTTATATCGATTCCACTGGCCAAATAACATGATATTACATCAATTATTTTAAAACAAATTTATACGAATCACCAGAGCATAAGAATACATAAATATTTACTATTTTTAATCTGGTTCCGCTAATTTTGAAAATATTTTAATTTTTTCTACTTAATATATTTTAACTTTTCTGCTTATAGCATAATTTCTGCCAGCATGCAACCCGATTTCCTTTTCTTTTTATTGGCCGCGCGCTTTGACATGAGCAGAGTGACCTGATGCGTGCCCAAAATGCCCACGACAAGGCCACACATATCCGGAAA
The DNA here is from genome assembly GCA_029215755.1 of Spea hammondii. NCBI lineage: Eukaryota > Metazoa > Chordata > Amphibia > Anura > Pelobatidae > Spea > Spea hammondii. Next base: position 5,745,845 of record JARDYJ010000004.1, read on the forward strand.
AAATATTTGTAAACTACGTTTACTGGACACGGTGGTTTACGCGTTCTGCTAGTTATTACTTATCCGTTTAGAGAGTGTGCACGCGCAGAGAAAAGCACAATGTTAGACCATAGAGTTAAGCTCAGTTCTTGATAACAGAGCGGAATTGGTTTATAAATACGAGATATTACTGCCTCTTCAGTGCTTAGCGGCTCATTAACCACTTCAGGAAAGCTACAAGGACTCCCGGATAAAAAAAACAAAAAAATACACAGCTTAAAGATAGTGGATGCAATTATCCATTCCAAATGGAGTCATTATGGGTGTCTCTCCAGGCAATTCTGCACATGCACATACAATACACACACTCCACTCCACAGGTCTTTGTATCACAAAGAAAAGAGGAGATACACCCGCTTCTCAGCGGGTCTCCGAGCGACTTTCTTCCCTTGTCAATGCAATCCTTCTCTTTTGTTGCAGAATTTTTAACAACCATGTTTTCGAGTAGTTTACAAGTGTCTGCTAATGAGTATTAGCGCTCTCTCCTGTAAACAGGCTATTTATTTAAGTGTCCGAGGGGTGGGAGAGGCAAGACCCCCCCCCCCCCGACTCCCATCTCATGACCTTCTGAGAGCTTCTCAACCATGTAAGTTATATGATATATAAAAAAAGAGAGAGAGAGAGAGAAATCTGGCACATTCCTCTTTTTCCCTGTTTTCCCATGTGTTTATTGACAGTTCATTAAAAAACATCAAACTGCCACAAGCTGTTTACCAAAGAGCGCAGCGAATTGAAAAGTGTTAACGTAAATAACCAAGAACCTAGGAATGCGTGCCAGCAAAGCGCAACATTGTAAGAAATACAAGCAAAAAGGCACCCCCCCCCCCTACAGACGCAGCCATCTAATGGACAGAGACAATGGCCGGGGAGTATATTAATTTCTATCGATTTTTACTGTCTGGAAATACGGATTAAACTAAGAGCCATATACCATGTTCCTGTATCTTGTACACCCGGCCGGGATAATGTTTTCACACTTTTAGGAGCTTCCACACAATAATCATTACTATAATTTCCATGTCTCACTCACGTCTGCACCTAGAGCTGTGCGATTTTTGCATGCCATATAATGTGCATAATACTCGAAGGTGTAACTTTGCGTATTTGCAGGGGTCTATTAAGCTAAAGTATGATTTTTTAAAAACCTTATTTTATTATGTTTTTATTTTCTTAAAAGAATATAAAAAAATATTTAGAATATTGTTTAATAACAGTATTTTTTTTGTGTATATATATATATATATATATATATATATATATTTCTTTTTTTTAAATTATATATATTTTTATATATTTACTTTGACATCATCAAGGATTATGATAAGACTTTAACCCATTCCTTGTGTGAGATACAGTGCCGTTACAATGTTTATATTTAAATTTTATAAAAGTATCGTATTTTTACAATTTTTATTTTATTTTGTTGATGTTTTCTTTAAAATGTATTATTATTATTATTATTATTATTATTATTATTTTTGTTAATATTATTGAGAATCATCCCGTTACTGCTTTTTAACAGTTTTTTTTTTAATGGTGAACAAGCAAATGGCAGAATGATTAGGAGAATTATGATAAATGATGGGAAAATAATTTTGATTAATGTAAAAATATTTAGTAAATCTAATAATTTCATTTGTGACAATTAATTTAAATTGCTGTCCTTTATATATATACTTGGGTCAACACAGAAAACATCTTTCGGGGGATCAGAAGTCTCTTTTGTCTTTTTATCAAAAATTACATTATGTAAAAATCGGAAAAAAAAGGAGGGACATTATTTAAAATAAACCAAATTCTTGATATCGTTCTGATCGCCATACTCGCAGTCTGCGTGGAACGGAGACAGTTACAGAGGAAGTGTATAGTGAAGACCAGTATGATGCCATGTAGCTAATAAATTATTTAACATTCGGTTCTATCATCAAAGTTTTTCCCATTTCTGATCGTTCTAACACAGGTTTCTCAGGCAGGGAAGGTTAATCCATCTGGGAGCTTTCAGCATAAATTATTTTTGAGTCACGAAAAGTTCATAAAGGAAAATCAGAGACATTTCTACAGTGCAAACCCACAAAATAAAGCAATTTATGTTGTTTGCTTGGGCCAACAACATCAATGTGTACACGATGACATGGGTGTCTTGTGTGATCCGTAAACTACATCTTATAGCGACCTTAATAGAAATGCCAGATTCGTGTATATAAATCATATTGTACCGCTTACATGAAAATAAGTAATGTTACATATTAAACTGGGATGTCTAAATTTGAGAGATCTCACTTTTCTACTTTCTATGACACTGGAAATGCAATGCAATAAAACTCTCAAGATTGGCCCCATTTTCTGGACTCACGGCTGGGCCCCATGGCAACCCTTCCCCAGTAGGCTTTAACTTTGTCCACCCGCCACCCTTTTCTACCTACTCCACGCCTGGTTTGTGATATGTTCTCCATCCCCGTCCACAGCCAGCCCTACTGAACCAACCTGGATACAACCTCCATCTTGAATCCCACATGAGTGGAGGCGATCCAGCTTATCCAGTGTTGAAGGCATCTGGGTAAGTCGGACACGTTACATTGTGTACTATACAAGAGCTGGCTGAAGCCATAACCTACTTTTTTAGGAGGTGTGCAACAACTTTCATGGAACCCACACTGGAAGACTTGTCCACTTCAAAGGAGTATGAGTGCATTATTGTTCTTGGAGTCGATTCAGCTGTACCTCATTTCACGTCAAGAACACAAACATTGTATGTCGCAAATGGATATGCAAAGAGGACCCCGAATAGGAAGGCCAAAGTTGGCTAGGGTAAATAAGTCCAACAACTCAGTACCAAAAGGATCAGACAGCGGTTGGTCAATGAACAGAACCAAGGTCGGAGCGAGCGGCTAACAGACGAGGTCAGACAGGAAGTAAGGTCGAGAACCAGAGAAGAATACCAAAAATATACGGCAAGTCTTCTGTGAGAACCGAAACATCTGGGTCTACTAGAGCTGGGTTTGAATAGTAAAACCCTTAGCACCAAAAGCAGCATGATGACGTGGGCGCGCCAGAGACAATTGTGCCACTATTCTGCTAATCGCAGCGACGGTGACTCTGTTTCTTTTGTCTCCATGCCTTGTTGTCAATGTTAAGGACACTATCCCGACATTAACTCATTGAAATCAACAGCTTAATTTATATGGCACCAAAAAATGCCAAATAATTCTTCCATCTTCATGTTTTTTTTTTCCCCAGCAAGTTGGCCTGACACAATTTAGAATTTCTCTTACTGTTCTAGAAACTCTGAAAGTGACATATTCCTTGGGCTGGTGGATCCAACATTCGCCGGTTATTGTAGCCGGCTGTACAGAGAAAGGGGGGGGGAAAAATCGGCTGCCCTGTTAGCTTGTCAAGAAAATATCCGAAAGTATGTCTTACAGAAAAATGTTACGGATGATAACATCTGGCAGCTGTATAGATTTTGTCATTTTGCAAAAATTCCGGCAAGAGCAGAAAAAGGAACTATCCAACGTTTTATTTTGCTTTCTGGATATGGCAACGAGATTGTTGCAAACACTGGGTGTGGACTCGGAGTCAGATTATGGAGCGGTCCAAGAAACACGATTTTGCTGTAATCTTTTGTAATGAAATAAAAACCTTCGCTCTTAAACATTTCGGTGGAAGTAATATCTCTGTTTTCATTACTGCATTGTAATGCAGACAGAGCCAAAAACAACATTTACAAGTGAACATATTTTTTTGGTTTAATTGAAAACATTTACTAACACAGCACTGAAACTGAGCTTTGCCGGATCCTGCCTAATAGTGTTACTATGGTATGGTTTCTACAGCGAGAGAAGACCCCAATTTTTAAGTAGTACATTCCTCCCAAGGGTCTCGGTTTTAACAAGACAGTCATGAGTTTCGGGAACTGTGGCCTGGTCCTGGGTAGCTGCTCTACTGACCCATTTGTGGGATCAGGGGCATACCTGGGAACTTCTCGGCTCCGACTACCCGGAGCCTTCTCTTGTGGAACGCGGCCAGGACTGAACACTGATGTCAGCGGGCGGTCCCGCTAACGTCGGTGGGGTGCCGCTGACATTGGGGGAGTTCCCGCTGACGTTGGCAGGAAACACCCCCATTAAGGGAAAAAATGGGCGGGGGGCGGGGCGTGTCAAGACCCCGCTCCCGCGACCTGGAGAACCGGAGGAGCAGTGCTCACCTGGCAATCTCCTGGTCAAACCTGGAGAGTTCCCAGGTATGATCATGGGCCAAGTTGGGGAGATCTTCTGATCTTCCATGACTGGCCCAGGGGGCTATAAAATCAATGGAGGTCTGGACTGTTGCCGCATTGATGCTTCCACAAGGCCATGTCCCGACACTCCATAGTTCAGTGCCGAGAAGTGGTTGTTCGGGAAAGTGGAGAGGTTGGTCCCACCCAAAAATAAATCCCTACACGCTCCAGATATCCGTACTTATTTATTAATTACATTGTATCAAATTACATGCCGAAAAGAGATGTCGGGGGGGTAACCAAGGATAGTGCGATTTTGGGTTACAAAGAGGGACTGTCCCTCTTAAACAAAGACAACTGGTATTAATAACCAAAGAACGTCTAGCAAGCTTCTCTCCTAACTACTCACCAAAGTATATGCACTCAATCATCATTTGAAGTCGGTGTGGAAATGTAATATGGAATACTCGCTACAGGGGGTTAAGTGAAACGAATAAACTCATTCTTCTACAAACTCAAAAATGTGTTATTATGTTGGTTTTTTTTTAAGTATTATTATTTTTATTTTGAATTCAGTTCATGATCTGAGGTCTGTGTAATGGAAACCACATGTCTGCCCAGAACGATATAATTACACAACACGAATCATAGACATTGCCAGGAAAACGGGTATTGTCAGAGTAATTATATTTTATTTATGGCCTTCCCATTCCTGGATCACAATGTTCCTGTTTTTATTCTGATGCTTAGAGAGAGAAAAAGAAAAATAACAGTCAAAAAGTATTTTAGGGGGGGGGCGGTCCCCTCAATGACATATAAACGATTATTTTTAATACTCGTATTTTTTTAGGGATAGTTTACGATGGAGGGAATGTAAGGAATTTACTTTTTTATATTGTGACACCCACATGATTTAATTGTAATTATGTGATTTGTAGTACCATTCCTTCTCAGATACCATTTGGTGGCTGCTTTTTGGTGCTGGTTTTAGCAGATATATGTATGTATTTATTAAAAATATATGTACTAAAAACCCACTTTTTATAGGAGCCATGAACGTAATTTCTTGTTCTTAGGTTCTGCATGGAATTTTCCACCTATTAAGTTCTTAACTTTTGTTAAGTTACAGCTTCCCTTTGGTGGAGAACTCTGACGGCTTTTGTAAGGGTTGGGTAAGGAAAAAGGACATGATTTCAAACAGGAATCAACAACTTTGCCACAAAATGCATGCTATAGGTAGTTGTAATAAATGTAGTTGCTAAAAGCTATAAAGGTGAATGTTCCCATGGAAAAAAATATAAATTCTACTTAAGCATCAACCCCAGCAGTGTATACAGTAGTGTTGGTCAACATCTCATTTTGTTCCAATGAACTCCCTTTATCTGCACACCTGGAGGCCGCCATTGTTGTCAGTCATGTGATATTTCGGGTGACTTCCCCTGCTCAAACACCACACTGAGCTGATGCTTTATGGCAATGCTAATGAAGTCTGTTCCTCCATAGACTTTCATTTCACCTGCTGGGGTGATTAAGACTGAGCCATTCTATTGTTTGCCATCAGCAGTATGATAAAGATCATACCTTGTGTTTGCCTTTTAGATAACAGAGCAAGAACTCTTACAAATGGCTAATATAAAATATTATATCATGCAAAAACTAGAATTGTTTTAAAAAAGAAAACCGCACAATATTTTTGAAAACGTATTTCTAATCTAATACTAGTGATTAAAAAAAATGACGGGAGTTACCCTTTAAGAATATTCGAATTCCTTCGGCCGTACGGCTAAATTATGCCACGCGTGCCCTCGTCTCCCGTAACGTGTCCTGGTTACGGAACAAACACCACGATTAAAAAGGTGTTTAAATACAAAGGGCCAGTGAGAACGGGTCGGTCCTTTACCCCAATCGCATCTCTCTATTTTCGACTCACTTATTAGTGTTTTGCCAACTTACTGCGCTATAAACAGACTCTCCCCATTTAAAAAAAAAAAAAAAATTCAATCTGCCATCCGCTTGACATATACCTCTCTTTTCCGCTCATTGTCAGGCCCTTGATTGATGGTGTTGTTCATTAATATGGGCCGATTGTCAGCTTTTCCTGAATAAATATAAAAAGAAACAAAGAGAGTCTCCACCCTTTGAAGCCTCCGTGTATTATTTCCTACCCCCCCCCCACCACCACCACCTCTGGCTCGGAGCAGCTGCGACGGGAGAAAATTCTCCTCAAGCAGAAAATCGTGTCCTTTGGTTCTTAAAGGCAGGGAATTAGATTCCCTAAATACGCGGGGAATATGTAAAGGGAGCAGGTGGAGGCTACAATGAACCTGCTCTGTCGTGTCCCGCGCCTTCAGCACAATGAGATTATTTCGTAGAGCGTGGTGACTCCGTGAAACCTCCGAGGCGCGCTCTCATTAATTGTCCAAACAGACGAATTAAAACAAGCCCAAGATCGGCGATCTATCTATCTTTCCATCTATCTATTCATCCATCCGCTACATATCTACCCGTCCTAAACATATACTGGAAGTTCTAACAATTCTACATTATATGAGATTATTACAATAAATCATTTATGAAAAGATCAGACAATTTCCCCATATCGTAGAAACATAGACAGCAAAGAAAAAACACTTTTTGACTTTGTTTTGAGACGTTGGTCTCACCTGGCCTTCAGGAGCCGTATGCCTTACCCATCCATGCTTAAATTCCCTCACTGTTTTAGCCCCTACCACTTCTGCTTGGAGGCTGCTCCATTTATCTACCACCCTCTCAGTAAACTAAAACGTCCTCACATGACATCTAAGCCTCTGAACCCTCCGGCCTCTTGTTCTCCTCTTATGACATGGACTTCCCTTTTGTTGAGTTCCCTATGTATTTAAATGTTCCTATTGTAAAAGAATACATCAGGGCATCCATAGTGATGTCATATGCTAACTTTTTAATAACCAAAATGGATTTAACTATATTTTTAATCTGCTGTAATTTAATTTGCTTTGAAATATTACATAATTTTGGACGATAATGCGTAAAACTTGCGTAATATGAAAATGATCACCAAAAATGCATAGGGAAGTTGTTATATATAACATAAAAATATAATATTTTAGAGTAACTGCTGGAATTCTATTAATGAAGTTTGTGACGTAAGGAATGTTTTTAATTTATCCTGTCGACGAGAGCTTTGTTTCAGAGTACGGGGACCACTGTGACACCGAGAAGGAATTACTTTCTTTGAAAGAGACTTTGGGGCGGCAAGAATTGTTTCTTACCAGGAAAATGAATTACTTCCTCACGGAGAAAGATGGCCGGAGCATACGAGAAAGAACAGGAGAAAGAGAGGAGAAGAAAAAAAAAGACAGATTTATAGATAGAAGATAAATAGAAGGATCAGGAGATGAATACATTAACCCCTTAATGACAAAGCCCGTACATGTACGGGCTCAAAATGCATTGTTTTCAATGGGTTTAGGGACCGCCCATAGTCCTTAAGGGGTTAATATCACCGCTAGGTACACACGGAGACAAACAGTAATAGAAGAAAGGAGGAATTACTGTGATTGAAATGTCTATGTTATCATATACACTTGGATGAAGAATTGATTAAAATTATGCTCCAAAAGAAGAGTCCGGAATGACAATGGTTTGGGGCCCATATTTTGCTATAAATCTCCAAAAGCTCCCAACAGATGGGTTGATTGCGAGCGCGGGTGTCTAATTATTAATTAATTCCTGTTTTGGAAACATAAGTAACATCGCTGCCTTTCTGTCTCTTTGGAAAGCTTGATTGTCTCTTTGATTGTAAAGAAAAGGATTTGAAAAGTTTTAACCCCTTCCTCCGGATTGAGCTCACTCGGCTGTCAAGTGGACACTTGTCTACGTGAAAGTGGTTTTATTGAATTTTTGTACTAAAGACGTCAATGTAGCCAAGCACTCCGGTGCGAGAGATGGGCATGTCAATCATCGATATGAATTTTCTTAGAAATAAGGTACCCTGGCCTAGGCCTAGGGCGGCAGGAGCGGCAGTCCCTCGGCGGCAAAACCAGCAGCAGATTGTCCTCTTGGGTGATCAGTGTCCCGCTGCTCAATGGACCGGTTACAGCCTTTAAGACATGGAGCGCCAGGATATGACATCATATCTCGACACTTTATGACTTAAAAAGGCACTGCGCGCCATCTAATGCAGCAATGATTCTGGCTGCGGAGGGGGTGGCTGGGGGGCACGAAAGGTAAATCTAAAAGCAAAGTGGTTCTGCGGCATCTTAATATGGTACAAACGGAAACAGGTTTTCATTATTTTCAGCTCTTTTATGTACTGTGAGAATTGCGTATATTTGTCCCCTTCTGTCTTGAGGGGTAATAGTGTTAAGGCCCACTGTCATTAGCCATGGGTTAATTAATTGCCCACAGTGCTAACAGCAAATGCTAGCCGCCCACTATTGCCGGCTGTCAGTATTTGTACGCACGCACGTTGGATTTCAACCACTTATTCTGTGGAATCTGGGTTTAGTCAAAGCTAACAATGTGTTATCTCACACTACATTAATTTCCAGCTAGGATGCAGATCATATATCAGCTCCGTGGGTTTAAATAACTTAAACTAGATCCCTGACACAAAGCCGTATGGCTTATTCCGGCTAAGCTCCCTAGAACATGTCCGCGGATGGATAGAGGGCCCAAAAAAAGGCCCCTATTTGTGATACCATTTTATTGACTCTGAAATGTTTTGAATACCAGCGCGCAGTGTAGGAAGCGGAGAACGGCAGCGAGAGCTGGCTCTGCGCCACAGGTTGAAGATTCAATCTGCCTGTAATAGGAGGTGATTATTGAGGACTAGCTGGAACTTGATGGATGTTTTCCTGTTAAAATGACAGCTCGGGACTAGAGTTAGCGGCTAGCCAGGAATGCTGCGAGTCTGCAAGCCTCGGTCTTCCCACCTCTCGCTGAATCGACTTACTGTGGAGAGAGGAGCAAATGTCCTGCAACGTTCGAGTTTGATGGTCACGTTCTGATTGACCTTGGACAAGACTGCTTAGTTCTTCCGTAAAGACCTCCACTTAGGGTTGCCACCCAGCCGGTATTACACCGGCACAGTAATCAACCCTTTGGAGATGTTGCCGGTATAAGTGAAATACCACCAATTGGTGGAACAGGGGGCGGGCTGTCCATGTGGGGTGCGGAAGTGCTTCGGAAGGCCTGGTCAACACAGCTGATGCCAGGGAGAAGCGGATGAAGAAAGAAGGCAGAAGAAGAAGAGGCAGGAGAAGAAGCAGAGATGCGGGAAAGGAGACACGGAAGCGAGAGTGAGCATAAGAGTGTGAGTGAGAGTTTGATAAAACGTGAGTATTAACTATACTAATACCTAGAATAACAATGTATTCCTCCTGGTTTTCCCATATAATTTTTCACATGGAGGGTTACCACCAATGTCTTTTTCATAATGCCGAAGGGGTAGCCTGGGGGCCCAAAGCTGCAACTTGGCCCTCCCGCGCTCGCTCACAAGGAAATGCAATGGGGCTGACGGAAAGACTAAAGTGCCTTAATGTATCCAAAAAGCTTTGTTTTAAATCTCTGGCCTACAGGGTACACTTCAACACCGATGTGCACCAACGGCAGCCCTGCGAGATACAGGAACATATATGATCGAAAAAGAAAGATTTTTCAAATGTCTACGATATGTGAGAAAAACACAACCCGCCCAGAAACGCAGGTGCGAATGATAAAGTGTTCGTGGTCATACAGGCGTTCTTCCAACGCCGTTACTATAATTAAACACATACTCAACGTATTAAACGCATCGTCTCGGATTCAAACAATGCTGTGTTGGCATCTCTGTGCGTTGTGTGCTGCACCGTGGGGTTTTTTTTCCCCCACACCTAGTGCTGACGAGATGCTTTCTAATACAACCCGGGAGTGGGGAAAGTGTTGACTTGAACATGTAAGTGAAAATATTTTTTTTTCCAGGCTTTCATACCATTAGACTAAAGTGTAAGACTGCTGGAACTCTACCTAACGTATATTACGTTGAACTGGCTTTAGCGGCATAATCGCCGAGAAAGAAAAATAAATAGTATACATCCTTGCGCACCGTGACGGCCAAGGGCCTGTACAGCACTGAAGGGGTTAACCCTCCTACTACTGGACTCCAACCAAGTAAATCAAGAAAAAAGCTGTTTTTGTTCAATGTCCTGATCCCCCCCCCATTAATTCATAGTCACATGACTGGCAACCTATGTCTGGCAACAAAAGGGTTAAAGGTTGGCTATATAGTCTACCATTTCCTTGAATTATATATCAGGAATCCTGGGGCATTTCAAAATTCATGGTTACTTTTGTGGCTCCTGATCTCAAGTTACAACATGGCAGACTCGGACTTACATCGCTATGATTTTTGTTATTATAGACATACTCTTCTAGATTTGACCTTTATATAAAAAAACATGATAATTGTATTCACTGTGAATTGTACTATTCTGTAAAACAGCGTAACCTCTATATTGTTGAAATTTAATTAAAAACTAAAAATTAAATTTATGGAAACAACACTGGGTATGAGATCTTAGGTCAGGAGGACAAACTCTTTTACACCATTTATTTCTAGGTAAAAATCAGACTCGACTTGCATCATTTCACGTTACATCATCGTTTCCTAGAACCTTCCCCGATGTAAGCGTGAGGACGTCCTCTAACAATTCTACAAACTGACCTGTTGCATGCCATGGGATTCTAGTGACTTAATTTGTAAGAAACCTACATGAAAACCAACAGAGGTGTTACATCACAACTAATTAGAAAGCAGACTATCGCTGATCACCAAACAGAAGAATACAATGTGACAGGTTCAATCAGGCGCGCTGAACTGGATCCATACGGCGATGCGGGAAGCGTTCTGACTGATTAATAAATACATATTTCCCCCAATACACACATCATTCAAATGGATTGGAGAGTAATTTGTGCATGTCGACAACATTCTATAATCTATATTACAGTAATAGTAAGTGAAGTCTGATTGCTGTGTATTTGAGTCCGTAGCGGTTTAATCAAAATTGTTATACAAAATATATCAGCAAATTATTAGCTGACGGTAATTAATGTATTTCAACTTTGTATACATCATGGATTAAATCTTGGAACCAACTGGGATCCGGTGATATCATTAGGTCAGAATAGAATATGAAGAAGTCAATTCCAGAGAATCTGCTCATTTACCCCTAGATCCTGTGATTGACCCTAGACTTTCCTGGTACAATAGTATAGAACAGGAAGTTAATTTATAAATAAAGTGGGGTAGAATAAAAATTAAGTTTTAAACACAGGATTCCACAATTCTCAGATGTAGCTTTGCGCTGTGACATCATTTGTTCGCTTCCTGTTCACTATAAATTTGGAAGAAGGCTGGGTAACCATTTGGATCGACCCACTTACTTATAACAAGAAATCCTGAAAAGTACCACGTGCGACTGTACCCGTCTCCCAGATGGCAACTCCAACCAGCCCCAACCCCACTGGGTCTGGAGGAGGTTGCCGGGTGTTGTAAGACAACGATCCTTTCAGGGTTACTGGTTACCTAGTTCTGATCAATATCGCCTCTCAGCTAAGTAGGTTATATCCTTAGACTTGTATCCGCTGTCAGCGTCTAATGTTCATTTTACTTAAATACCAACCTCTCAGCCTCCTCTACCACTTGATCCATTACAAGGTTTAACATAAAAGCCTCCAAAGACAATTAAATTAGCAAGGAAGCTCCCAGAGAGTCGGATTTGCATCTATCCCACTTAAAAGAGAAGATTAGGTGACCCTTGTGAGAGGCAGATGAGGGGGCCGAGGGCAGGTTCTCCGTCAAACACAGACAAAACCGCGTTATAGAGACAATCAAAAGGGGAAGGTTAACGGCATCCAAAAGATTAATTTAATTGAAGGAAAGCAACATGGTTACTTCCCAAGAAATGGCAGCGAAGAGCTGAAGCTTCCTCACAATAACCCTTTTTTTAAAGCCTCCTTTCTCTTTTGTTGACTTGGGCTAATAGGATCATATTACTTTTTCTCAATCAGCCACATTGGCCAAAGGTTCCCCCCCAAGAAGAATGGATCCCTGACCCCTTCCTGATTAACCCTTTAAGGAGCACAATGGGGTAAAACACCTGTAGGACAAAGCAGCACCAATCACACTGGTGCTTAGAAAGTTAATCTCTTTATTTTGTAAATTTGTCATTTACGTGGGGGGGGGGCTCTTAATAAACCAAAAATGACCTTTGTTATTATTCTGGACAGAACCTTGTATTTATTTGGGAGATTAACCAAAGTGGCTGAATTTAGGAAAGATAAAAGACTGGAGATACTTTCAGATGGCGGAGGCATTCTGTGGGACCTCAGTTATAACCTAATGACATAAAGTAGGGACATTGAAATCAAACCCTGAGTAGACTTCAGCACTCACAAAAAGAAGCTCAGAAGCGACTCACCTGATGAAGTGAACTTTAACTACATAAATAAATCAAAACATTTTTAAACAACTTCAGCAGTTTTCAAGACATTTTTTTACTAACAGTGTTGAACATCTCCTAAGTGTCCATTGTTGTGCAGAACCGTCCTGAAGGATCAGAGGTCCACCTGGCCACATCATGATGACATCATACGCTGGCATTCTATATATCACACTCTTCTAACAAAACACACTCCTCTAACTACATCCCCCCTAAAGATGTCCTACTTTGGGCATCTGAAATTTTGGGTCGGTATGGTGTTGCAGTATAGCTGTATCCTGATTAGAGAACATTTCCCATCATGTAGCTGACCCCTCTTTCCCATCGGCCTAATTTATTTTGCATGTTTGTAAAACTTGTTTTATAACTGGTCGAGAAACCAAGATGGGAAATGATTTCCACAACAACTAGATTTTAATAAATTATTACAAAACAATTGTTATGATGTAATGATTAACGTAACATTCTAATTTTGCGACAATTCCTCTCTACGTACTCTACGGCGCTTTGCGTGGTTTAGGTGACAAAGTTTGATGAGCGCTCTCTGGCATCACAAGAGTTACAGCATGTCTGTGTTTCAGAGGTTCGAGGTATGGAGACTCTCACGTCCCCGGAGCTCCTTTGAGCGATGCAGCAGATGTAGGGGGTGATGCCATGGAACGGAAGCCATGGGATGGGAATCACCGCTGTGACAGGCTCCCTCTCACTGGGCCGCATCCTCTCTCAGTATATTTTTCTTAGCTGCCTGCCCGGAAATTCTCGGGGGCTCGATTAGCGCCGTTAAACTGGGAAGACTTTTTTTCCTGGGCCTAATGACAGCACAGGCTTTCTATTTGTTGGGGTTTTATTTTTTTTTGAAGTGGGGGGAAGGGAGACTTAATAGTACCTAGTCTTTTTCCTTGAAAAGAGGGTATTGTTCTTAATATAATATACAAGGACTCTTTTGCTGAAACTGATACCTTTATTTGGATCACCCTAAAAAATAAAAAGGATGTAAAGTTCCATAAGCCTTTGAGATCTCTGAGTTCTCTTCTTTATAATGTAAGAGCGCTCACGGAAAAAAATCACCAAATGTTCACTTATGTTGATAGGGTTAACGTTCACAAAAAAAGAGAGAAAAGTCCAAGAACTATATCTGTGCATATTAGTAAACTGAAACATTTAACCGTTTACATGTCATGGGGTCGGAGTTGAGCAATGCTGTTTTGCAAGCTTATCCACTCAAGGTTTCATGACGCCATTCCATCATCCATAATCTGGGAGAAGAATGGCTTCAAAACGCTGCCCACTCACAGACGTTGTTCTCTTGTGTTTCTCGGTGTTGGGAACCATGATGACCTTGAACCTTAAGTACTGAGAAGGACCCAAGTGATAAAACCCAACACGTAGCTCACTGACTGCTATAAAATTGTATCACTATGATCCTTGACCAGCCCAACATTGCGTTCATGGTCTCTTAGCGCTACAAGGAGTGCAGTTTCACAACAACCTGGGGTGGTATCTGGTAGTTACCCCAGATATATATCGGGAACAATATCAAAAGTAAGATGTAGAAAGGGACAAGGGTTTGAGAGAGGACAGGATTGCTGGAGAACGAGAGAACGTGTGATGCAAACAACTTAGGTAAGAGTAGGGGTTTGTAGATAAGGATGAGAACAAATTCTCTGGATATATATATATATATAAATATATTTATGAAATGTAGCATCTGACTTATTTTATAAACACAGGGGGCTTCGGGGTGGGAGAATTTTCAGGGAAAGAGGGTTTATAGACAGGTGGCCAAATATTTGGGTTATTTAGTCACCCTAAAAAAACACACAGGTAGACAACCTGTAGCCATCAACTTTTTGAACTACAATTCTATTCATCCTGTGCCAGCTGTGGCTATGGGTGCGACAGGAGCCGGACCCCTAGCCTTCTGGACATGCAGAAGGTCCAAAAAACAAAGGGAAGGAGGTATTTTCTAATATATCTAGAGACGAACAGGAATATAACAAAAATCTCACTTTCCTAACCAAAAGATCACTCCGTAGACGCACAAATTATTTGGAAATGTGTTTTTTTAAATCACTATTTCCCCCTCATTTACCATCCACCTTGTTGACCTTAGCAGGAACACGAGAATTCAGAAGCTACCGCAATTATCCCAGTGCTGTTAATTAGTTGTAATCCTTGGGAACGAACTCTTTGATCGTTTGTCGACTACAAGGCTGCCGTTTTATGAATAATACAGCAAAAGTACTCGGAGCTAAAACCCACCACGTACTTTGAAGGCTCGACGGGCACAAATAAAGAGGCGCGAGCGTTAAGGAGCCGCTGTAAAAACGTTATCTGGGATAATTTATTTAAAAGATTACATGGCGATGCTAACATGGTTATTAGACTGTTTACTATTATTATGGGACTGTTTATATTAGCTGTAGACAGCAGCAAACTGAGAGCGCCTCAGCTGGAGTTTGCAATTTATCTACTTAGTGTGAGATCCCGAGTATATCAGGCTGATTCACACCGAACACTCTCAGGCGCTGAAATTCTCTCTCCTGTTTAAAGTGGATTTGCCAGTTTTTCCCCCAAATTGTACGTTTTTACTGTTCTATACACTCAATAACTATATGGAATGGTCCTTAGACATTAAAATAATCAACAAATACGTATTAGGTTCTGCATGATTATTCCTCCCCTTTAGGTTATCTCTCTCCTACTGTTAAGTTGTTGATTGCTGTTGATTGGCTAAGGCAGTCTTACTAAAGGTAGGGAGAGGGAAAAAAAAGAGAGGACAGCTAAACAGGTCATCAAACATGTATAACCCCAAAAACACTGGTCACGGACCAGGTTTATGACTTATTTTCCAAATTATGTCTCAAACAAACCAACCCCTTACATTCAACACGGTAAACTGGTACAGATTGGGGAGGAGTAAGTGTAATGGGGTGCTCAAAATATTTAGCCAGAAAACCACACAGTTATGCAATGTATTGTGCTGAATTCCTTGAAAATAGCCTATTTTGGTTTTGTTTTTTTAAAAAGTCTAATTCCACAATCATTGATTCATTAAATATTTCCATTTTTAGAATTAAAAAAAAATAAAAAAATCTGTTAACGCAATTAAAGCATTTTGGTTTTTTTTAATTGGGTCAAGTTAAATATTTCAAAATTGTCACATAATTTAGGAGCTGTGGAATGGGACCAGAGATAAAACTGGGAGCTCTGCCCCATTTTTTCGACCTTAAATATTGTTGTAGGCACAAGTGGGGTTTCCATAAGACCTGCTCATTAATTAATATCTCCGGCTCGCTCAGTAAGGGCCGGGGTAAGGGTACTGTAAATAAAAATGAAAAATAAGTAATAATTCATGAAAACGCGATTTGCATTTACAAATCTAGAACGTGTAAAACCCAGTTAATTAGCACAAGTCGGAGCTAACTGGTTTCTATGGCAACCATAAAATTTGCTAAATTATCTTTTAATATATTATATATATAGAATAATACATTCTCTTCTGTAATGGCTTTGTATTTTAGATGTTAACAAAATATTGTTAGCAAAATGAGAGCGATGATGTGGCGACATCCCAGTGGCTCATGAAAACTTTTCTAAACAGGACGTTAAATGCAAAGTACCCCCGTCGGGACTACGCCTGCTAAATCGGGGCTGCAGGCAACTATCATTTAAAAATATATCTGTTAGAAAAACATTACGACTTTTAGGCATGTAAAATGTTTTTTAAACACTATCATATTTTATATGTACAGTATTTTCTCCTTCTGTAAAGACTCAAATCTTAATCAGTCGTTGGTCTCGTCTTATATGCCTATCCCATGCCTTTTTAAATGGCCTTGCTGTCATTTAGCCTCATACTTCCTCTTGTGATGATGTCATAGTTCTATTAACCCCTTAATGGCAAAGCCATGACATGTCCGGGCTCAAAATGCATTGTTTTCAATGGGTTTAGGGACCGCCCATTGTCCTTAAGGGGTTAAAATACACAGTCAAATAGACATTTAACCCCTTAAGGACAATGGGCAGCCCCTAAACCCATTGAAAACAATGCATTTTTGAGCCCTTACATGTATAGGCATTGTCATTAAGGGGTTAATAGGAATTCAAACACTTGAGAATTCCTTTAACAAAATACCAAATCTCTTTGACACTGAAACGAGTATAACTTTCCCGATAATCAAAGCCGGAGCCTCATTTTAATGCGTGTTACCGTCCTACGAACGTTAGTTATGATAGACTTTGTGTCTGATTCATTATGAAAGGTCACAAGCTCGTTGGTTTACATTTTAATTATGGTGTCAGCCGGGCATCATGAACGTTATAGGACACGGGATGAGAGGATTTTTTTTTTCTCTCCTCGATGTCTCGGGCTTTGAGTGACCGGCTGGTGTCACATTTTTGACACCAGACGTATGGTGAAAAAAAATGAGGCCTGCGGGTGCGTTACTTGGGCAGGCTCCAGTGAGCAATCAAATCAAAAGAAGCTGCCTTCTGTATCTAAGACTTCATGCTATATACACAGCACTTGTCTGACACATGCAACCGCCACTCACGCTCGTGATCCAGAAAGCAGACCGGGCCCCACTAACAAAAAAAAAAATCCATTGTCCGACATGGGTGGGCAAACATTTCAGCTCTAAAAACTATTTCACAGGCTGTTTTCTGAGGTTACCTCTCAGTCCACCTAGAAACTATATTTTTTCCCCTTTTATTAGGTGCCTTTTTATGAGATTAAACTACATTATTTTCATCATATGCTTTATTATGTTTTTTGTAATGAAGTTAAGTGATGTTTTATCATTTTTATCACAAATACATTTTCAAAAATATTGTGCTGTAATATAATGTTTTCAGGCTGCTGGGTGTTAAGTCGTTTGTATGAGTTCTCGCTGTGCTATCTGAGCCCATTCTACTAGACAAACTATAGAATGGCTTAGTCTTAATCACTCAGCCAGGAACTCTGACTAATGAAAATCTGTGGAGGAACGGACTTCATTAGCATTGTCATAAAGCATCAGCTCAGTGTGGTGTTTGATCAGGGGAAAATATCACATGACTGACAACCATGGCCGCCTCCAGGTCTGCAGAAAAAGGGACTTTATTAGAACAAAATTAGAAAAAAACTGTTTTTTTGCCAATGCCGACGTACATTACTGAATGCAGCGCTGGGTGTTTATGCTTAAGAAGAAGAAAACATTTTTTTCGTGTTGAATTCTGAAATGATTTGAACATTCCGTTTCAAGTTAACATAACATTTTTTTTATTAGCATGCAAGTACCTAGTCCTGATGTTGCTGGATCCTGAGTCCCACAAGGGAGCTGTCGGCAAAATCTGTGTAAATAGGGTGGTTTAATTTATTTCTTGAACTGGTACTTTTTATTGCCTACTTCTTCTTAACCTTATTAGCCCGAGCAGGTTCCTGTCAAGTTAACATTCTCCATTACTCAGCTGGGATTATCAAGAGAACTGACATGGAACTAATAGCTGGCCTTTTAAACACCACCAGGAGGGTCACACTCAACTGCCCCTCATTCTCTCTAGATACTTAGAAGCCAGGCTCTCATTCTCTTGCTTGTTCTGTTGATATTTAGATTAATATAACCAACTATACTTTGTTGTTGAGTGCCTTTGGCGTACTAAGGTACAAGTTTCATAAAAGACCTTCCTCCCATATGTGACTTATAAATATCTGTCTTCCAAGAAAAAAAATAAAAAAAAATAAAATAAAATAAAAAAAATAATAATAATTTTTTTAAAAATAAAAATAAATGTAGGACCCTAACCTGCTGTAATGTTGGAAATTACAAAAATATACCTTAAAAATTATACAAAATATACAAAATAAACACTCAAAGATGGCTTTGTCCACGGTCTCCAATAGTATGACCCAAGTTTCATCTCATCTTTTCCATACATTGGCGCTTTCTGCGGGTTTTTCAAGCCATAAGGGTTGTTCTTATGAAAAATATATTAATATAAAGCATTAAAAAAAGTCCTTTCTAGATAAAATACCACAAAATTCTATTGTGGATTTTGTTGATGAAACAGAGCTCTCGGCGGAGCGATTCATGAATGATCTCCTCCAAGAACGCTATCCAAAGTAGGTGATTCATTATTGGAGGCAAATAATACCTTGAAATCCTGGGTCTGAAATTAGTTTTAACAATAGTAATAAAAATACTTTGCTGCCTAATATGGCATTTTGATGGCAAAACGCAATGTGCCGTAAGCAATCTGACAAACGATTATTTCTTACGGAAATAAAACTGAATTAGATCCGACGGTGGACATTAGTTGGTATTGGAAACTCAACACAAATTATTTAGAGGTAATAAATACTGTCCCTTGTAAACTGTTTAAAATGTTAAAGTGCTGCTACTTCCTTTTCTTCTCCAAGTTTTTCTTTCTAATCACCTCTTACACTATAACTGGCCATTGGGCTCCTTATAAATTGTTACAGATTACAACAGTAAACATTACTCTGTACAAGTTTTCCTCCTACAGGCATCCTCGAAGTGACACTAATCCCTTTCGACTCTTTATAAAAACGATTACACAAACCTTATTTCTATTAAAAGTAACGTTTACACAGTCGTTCTCTTCAGTGTCTGTTAAGAGAGCATAAGACGGAGCTTTATGGACAAAGCTGGCTCCTGTACAGTCGGCGACCGACTTCTTCATAGAAGAGCACAGAGTAGAACAGACAGAAGGGCCATTACAAAACTTTGGCAGGTCCGTCATTTTTTTCATTTTTTCTCTGAGACGCTCATAAAAAAATAGAATCTACCAGCAGATCAGACCCATTCGGCCCATCTAGTCAGCTCTTTTTCCTGCTGTAAAGGCTCAAAACTTCTCCCTTCTTTCCTTCTCCCCTGCTCTCCGACTGCGCTGTTCCTTCCTCTCTCACCACCACTGGAACGCAAATACTCAATAACCGCAGCCCAGCAGTGTTCTCTTCTCGTGCTGGCCATCTAAAAATTTTCCCACACAAAGCCTAGTTCTAGTTCTAACCCCTGTGTGAAACCTTTGAATCTGTAAAAAATAGAACCGCTGGAATAATAAATATTCTGCATTTCAACATGGAAAATTAAAAAAAAATCTTTATATGTGTTATAATAATGCAAAGAATTTGTGTTCTAGATCACGTGTTACCAGTTCCAAACACCAGAAATAAACACATTAAAATGTCGTTTTCTAACATTAATACTGATAATCAGGACTAGTAAATCCTCTCTAATTATGTATTGTTGAATAATAAATACATATTTCTATGTATTTATATTTATAACCGTATATTTTCTAAAGACTGCCTTAAGTTTAGGGACTAAAAATAATCTTGGCTTGATGAAAACCTGAAGAAGACCTCCGAGGTATCAACTTCGGCTTAAGACTACATTTAATAATACTGTATCCTTTTCTTAGGTTGATGGATGGAACAGCCTTCCGGCAGAAGATAGAGTTTAATACAGTTAGGGAATTGTTGAATGCCAAGTAATGTTTGGTATTTTATAGAAGAAGAATGGCAGATAAGATCAAACGCTTCTTATCTACCATCACATCACGCTGAATTGGGTCACTACCTAGGCAGTCACCTTGGTCTTCTACTTTTGCAATAGGTGTGAAATCCAAAATAAATCCATTTCTAACAACGCCTTGTGATTGATTCCTTCTAAGCATCTAGAAGAGACCTCAGTTTCATTACTTGAAAACAACAAGTTACTTTGTTATCTGAAATCTCCCAGCAAAAGAGTCGTGAGCATGTACCCGCTGAAGTCACAACATCTCCTCGACAGAGATTAGTGAAGACAAGATCCATATGTTCATCTGGCCATGGTGGAATATTATCGCGGTCCAATGTTTATTGAAACGCTACATTATATACAACATCTTATATTCGCAGAGGGAAAGAGACTTCTTTCGTGTGGCTGGAGTATGTGATGTGGGAAATAACCACAAATACAATCAAGTGCAACTTCTCTCTGGTGAGTTTGGTCAAACCAAAAAAAAACCCCAAAACATGTATTATTTTAGTATTCAGGAATTTGTGGGAAAAGGACTATATTTTTTTTTATGTAAGTAGAAATATATAATATGGGTACAAAACTCTATTTCAAACATAATCATATATTTTAAACTTTAATTTGAAAATGCTTGTCAAAAATACTAAAAAGTTAAATAAACTCTATTTTTTGTAAAAGCTGCTGCTTTTTTTTAATACATTTTCATATAACTATTGAGTTGTTTATTATGCGACGGGCATTTTTGGGCACACTCCCAGACCTCCACCCTTTAGTTTTAATTTATTTTGCAATTATACTAAGAATTACAAAGATAAAAAAAATTATTAGACTATTAGTTGAGAAATATTTTGTAACAAACATAAAAGATTAGTAATGAACACGAAAATGTAAATGTGCTAGTAAAATTACCCAAAACTGACAACCCTTTTAAAAAAAAAAAACAACAATATATATACAATGCATACGCCTTTTAATGCTCTATTCACTGAAATAAGTGTCAGGTCCACCAAATTCAGATTTTAAGATTATTAGAGCATAAATATTTGTGCAAACCTAAATTATTTTTTTTGTCTCCAATATAATTCATTAAGCAACATTTTCAACTGCCATTTGTATCATTTTGTTTTTACATTCCGAACAATTTTCACAAAAAATGCTAAAACTACCATAAAGTAAAGACATTGAGAGTTGATCTATAAATGTTTCCGCACACAAAAACTGTAACGCTTTGAGGAATGCAAGATTAGAGGATATGGGATTTTTACGAGTTAAAAAAATATCACACGAAACCCAATTTCCGTACACTGTACCAAAGCCAGTTCTTCAAAAGCGACTCATTTTTTTTTTCTCTCGACAAGACAGGACCTTTCTCCTTGTCCAAACTTAAAAGCGCCTCTCGAAACATATTTACAGTTTTTGACATATTTTTTCCCCTTCCATTCAACAATAAAGGAAATGGAGGCTGTTCAAACACATAGCAGCAGACCACTGGCTTTTGCCATCTCAAGACCACCTCTAACCCCAGATCCTGGATACCGCTAGTTCAGTTGTCCACAAACACAAAGCAACGCTGAGATCATGGATTGCTTCCTCCTACCTCAGCGGTACTCAACATGTGTCCTCCTATTCTTCAAAAAGTGCTATTTCCATCATACTTAACAAAAAAAAACAAAAAAAAAATAAAGAAAAAAAAAATAACAATGTGGTAAGATTTTGGGAGGATGCAGCCAGGGAAGCCAGGAAAAAGTCTATACAAAGTTAGGAAGCCTCTTTTTTTTTTTGTTTGGCCGGGAGTATAGGAGGGAAGTGTAAAAATTAGAGATTGTGCAATGATTGGCGTCCAACAAAAAGGAAATACAATGATTGTATCATTAAAAATACGTTACTTAGTATGTTATGAAGCATTAAATATTATTATTTTTATTATTATTATCCTTTATTTATATAGCGCCAACAGTTTACGCAGCGCTTAATGCAATACATAAATTCAAGGGATATGACAAGACAAGAATTGACAGACTAAGACAAACCGATACATTTGGTGGAGAGAGCCCTGCTCGCAAGCTTACAATCTAAAACTATGTTGATCCCCAGTAGGAATTGAGCGAGCACTTCGTTATAATGATAACGTTGTACTAGGCTGATAACTTATTGTCCATTTAATTCTTGGTAGAAGCTGAGATCTTGAAAATTCTCGAGTGGACAGGGTTAAACTGTGTTTAATATATATTTTTTACAATCATAACAAGACATATAGCCTCTAGAACATCTCCAGCTACCTGTTTTAACCCACCTTGGTTATTGGCAGTAGGTGAGCCAACGGTGGTGTGGAAAGAGCCATCAAAGTGCCTCATCAAAGTGCCTCATAAAGCGCCCGCACAACCAGAGACAGACTCACCTTATACTAGTAACCCTCCAAGAAGACTTCTGGACATCTGCGGATACCCAAAGTCAGACATTTTGAGTATACTGACGGGACCAGACCACCTTTTGACTTATTGAGCTCTTTTGTTTAAGTTTGGGGAAACTTTCAGGTTTATAAGACCCATTTCCAATTAAAAATCACAAATACCACCAAACTGTGCAATTTTTTTTACCGGGGTCATCACTGAGATGCCACCAATAACGAACTATGACTGGTCCTTTCACTCTGCCATCTTCTCTATTCGGTTCTTTGATGTTCTTATAACTTGATCCTTTCATATGATTTGCTTAATTTTGCCCAAGTAACATTTCTTTCTTTATCATTAATGAGCCACAAACGACCTTGCAAGCCAATGGCAGAATCTGTCATACCTCTTGAATATATGTATTGTATTAAGCGCTGTGTAAATTGTTGGCGCTATAAAAATAAAATATAATAATTATAATAATAATACAAATAATAACTAAGTTTTACCATTAGCCTTGTAGCTAATGTCCCAAGTTGGTGCTGGGGGGACAGTAGACAAAGTGAAAAGCAACTGTTCTAGATCTGTAAAAGTATATTAATGTATCAGGGGAAAATACATATCAACATTAAAATTCATTAAAAATGCTCAATAAAAAAACCATAGGGTTCCTTAAAAAAAAAACCATGAAAACACGACGACACAAGGTCTTGGAACAGATATGCCTCTTGTTGTGCTGACACGCAAACAAAAAAGTCATGTAAAAACCTCTACTAAATAATAAATATTTAATCACATTTAGCGTTTACAACTTCCACACAAAAATCCCTGTTCCTGCGATCCAGCGAGGAATTCTTGGAGTATTTGTAGTTTCAGTGAATATCTGACAGGTTTTTTAAGTTACCGCTTTCATGTTTCAGTGGCGGCAATGTGAAAAATTATATATATATATATATTTTGTATTAGCATTGCTGGTTTTGTTAAATATGACAGCTACATCTTCAGGAGTGCGTCAGAATAAAGAGAAGGGAAAAAAAATGGGGAAAAAAATATACAGTTTGGGAAAGAGATGGAAGTGACAATGGTTTGAGAGCCGCTGTAAAAACTTTATGTATAGATACTACTTATGAAGAAGACCATCTTTGGTCTATAACAGAACACGATTCTTGTACATCGGGGGAACATAAAAAACATAAAAAAACACGACCAAGCTATGATATCACAGAGAACGAGTCTGTTTATTTTAGGAACCTCAGCTAGTTTATCTATAAATCTTTTCCTTTTGGGTTTTTTGGTTTATTTTGGATGCAGCCTTTGGACGCTAATAAATAAATAATTACATCTGTCCTGTCCCAAAGCTGTTAATCCTACCGTGTAGTAATAAAGCCAGGGTTGGATTAATGAATTATATATTTTTACGTGTCACGTCAGTGCATTTTTTAACCTTTGGGGGTCAGCTAATAAATACTAAGTGAATTATTTAGTCCAATAGCTGATCGATACGGTCCAGTAATATATATTTTTTTTGTGCGTTTCATGAAAGGTTGGAGTCGAAAAGGCAGTGAGCAATTATGGAAATTGGACCCGAAGCAATGCTCGCTTCTCCTCCTTGCGTCCCAGGCACCACCTTGACAGCTAGTCGATAAAGGTTCCTCTGCTTGAGCTCGATGACCCTTGGCCTTTCCAGTTCTGTCTGACAGCCCAGAGACTGGTTTTTATTTATTTTATTGCATTTACTCTGCCTTGGCCTGAATAGTGCATCACGCTGAGAGAAACAGAGAAGCTTGGTGAGAAGGAGGAACGCGGGCAAAAGGTTGAGACAATCACCCCTATTGTCCACAGGCAACCTCCTTTGTTATCCTTGCAAGACAGCACCCCCCCCCATGTTTTTTTTGTTTTGTTTTTGTTACTGAAGAACGTGCCCAAGTGGTCCTATAATTCATTATTTTGCCAATGTTTCTGTATTGGCTTCTCATTTTTGGGGTCAGAGATTCTGAAAATACTCACTAGCCAAAATAGAATTTTTTTTCCGTTGAAACCACAAAGTAATAAAGAAGGGTATCTTATTCATACATCATATATAAGATATATATAATAATGCCCTATGTGTTGGGTTCTTGCAAATTGATAATTCATGAGACAGATCATGTGGGAAAATATGTATATCAGTAATTATTATTTTTGTTTTTTTATTGTTTTATATAGTGCCATCATATTCCGTAGTGCTGTACAATGGTAATTATCTGCCTGAATCAGATTTTTGTAAGCGGTTTTGGGGCAGAACCAGCATTCTTTAGTCAATTCTCTGTCCTTAAGTTCTTTCCCGTCTCCTTCCACCACCCTTAGAAAGACGCCTGAGCCAATCAACAACAATCAGCAACTTGAAACATACTGGGGAGGATTAAACCTGAAGATCCTGAGAACAGGAAGTTAAGATGGCTGCTCCCGTGATATAAACACCATGACAAGGATGAGCTATACAATGTAGGGGGAAGTTCATAGAGCCCACTTCCCTGACAACGCCCATGGATTAGGTCAGGGCCGGCCTTAGGGGTGTGCGACCTGTGCACAGGGCGCCATGGTAGCAGGGGCGCCTGCCCGGGACTTAACTTAAAACATCGGGGGTTTTTTTAAACTTTATTTAACATCATTCATGTTAAATAAAGTTTAAAAAAAACAAAAAACAAAAAAAAACGATGCTTTAATCTAAGTCCCGGGCGGGGGCGCCGAGCGGTTGCTCGTGAAGTTCTCAGCAACCGCTCGGCGCCCCTTACTCTCCGTGACTCCGCCGCGGTGCCGGCATCTCATCGGACTATTCCGGCGCTCAACATGAAATGCCAGCACCGCGGCAGAGCGAGAAGACGGACGCCTCCCGCTCTCACCGCAGGACTCAGGCAACAAGGTAAGTGAGGGGGGCTGTAGTTTGAAGGGGCAGAGGGGGGGGGCTGTAGTTTGAAGGGGCAGAGGGGGGGGGCTGTAGTTTGAAGGGGCAGAGGGGGGGCTGTAGTTTGAAGGGGCAGGGGGGGATAGTTTGAAGGGGCAGAGGGGAGGGGTAGTTTGAAGGGGCAGAGGGGGGGTAGTTTGAAGGGGCAGAGGGGGGGTAGTGAGGGGGGGCACCAGAGGAGTAGTCCGCACAGGGCGCCACAACGCCTAAGGCCGGCTCTGCATTAGGTACACCCTGATAGTCAAAAGGCCTGACCTGTACGTGTTACCATGGAAACGTGGTACCCGTATCGCCCAGGAATACTAAAGACAGACAGGCTGCAACACGACTCCATCGTTGCCAGTAAATCATTGCGTAGTAGGCCTTTCTGGCACCGAATGGTTTAAAATGAATTTTGTCCTTGTGTACATAACATTTCTGTAGAAAATGATTTTAACATTGCTTAAGTGTATTTATTTCCTGGATCACTTTACAATTTTTGTTACTTGAACCACAGATAAAAGCCATAAATCTCGTTGCCAAGGTAATTTAGCAATAAACTGCTTTCATATAAGAATCCGCAATTCTGAAGAGCGATAAAAAAGATGTCTATAATCGTTATGTAACAAAGATATATTCCTCTGAGGCTGGGCTGCATTTGTCTCCCTCAAGCAACAAACTATTAATGTTAATTTTGTTTCATTTTTTTTTTTTTAAATTGGATGCAATTCTTAGTCTTTTTTTCTGGTAAAATGTGATATAATATATATACATTTTAAACGTCATCATACTCCTTAACCAGCGCTGAAGTATTTTCCTTTGGTACTGCCTGTGCTTAAGACAGGGCAGCCCCACTGGCCGCCCCTTTTTGCCCCACCGTCCTTACTGCTAAGCGGCGGGTTATGATGTCATATGCCAGGGCTCTGCCTTCCATAGCGTTAAAAAACTTGTAATCCCCATTTTAACCAGTCCAATGAACAGTAACAGCCCCTCTGTTATACGGTAGAGTGGGTGCCTCCTCCCACTCCCGGGGCCTAGGCTAGTTGGCCTAGGCCACAATATGCCACTGCTGACCCCAGCACAAGAGTGCTTTATGGCTGCTGCAAAATGTGAGCCCTGTATACAACAGCCTAAAACCAGCAACAGTAACAGGAAAAACTATTTACTATAAATAATAACAGAAGGGAAATTTTAAAAAAATATTCCTTATTGAAATTGTTCTATTTAAAAAAACATGTAAAAAAAATATCAGCTAATCAGAAGAAGGTGGTGGATTTAAAAAAACAGTCTGGTTTAACCCTATGAACCACATAAGGCTTACTTACATTGATTTAAGAGGTACTTAAAGTGTTAAAGGAAGCCACTCAATTAAAGTAGGAGGCACGGTGCCTTTGTGTGACTCCTGTTTAATAAAATGTTCGGGGGGGTTCATGTAATGTGCTATGTTAATAAAATAAAGGAATACATTAATTAAATTACATTATGGAAACACTGCCTAGAAGCTCGGAGCCTAGAGATAGACAGGGCTTTATATCACTACAGAGAGAACATTTGTAAAATTATTAGAAAGAAAAAGAAAAAGAAAAAGCTGGGAGCATAATATATGGAAACTGACATATGGATATCACCATGTTTTATTTATTTATACACCATGTGCCGTAAGCACGTCCTGATACAATTAATAGGAAAATCCCTCAATCCGCGTTACAGATATGAATACGGTTTCAACAGGATTATTATAGGGTTTGACTTGTAACGGGATCT
The DNA here is from genome assembly GCA_029215755.1 of Spea hammondii. NCBI lineage: Eukaryota > Metazoa > Chordata > Amphibia > Anura > Pelobatidae > Spea > Spea hammondii. The sequence goes on from JARDYJ010000004.1 coordinate 5,773,183, forward strand.
CTGGCGGAGAATATCTGGAAATATATTTAATTAGAATGTTATTCGTACTCTCTTTGAAAGAGACGGGTGAAAAAAAAATGTCTTTTTCTACGTTTTTTTTTTTTAGAGAAATTACAGAAGCCGTAACGTGTAAGTCATAAATCTTAGGGATTTAAAATTTTAAACACTTATTCATAATAACATTTAAATGTCATTATTTTCAGTGGCTGTGATTTATTTTGAAGTGGTGCCAGCGGAAACGTTTCTCATGTGAGGAACTGTCAGGAGGCTTTAGGCTGATGGATACATGGGACACAAATATTAATTTGGAAGCTACAGTAACATGGCAAATGCCACAAACAGACAATCGGCCCCCCCAAAAATCACTTTTTTGTTATTTAGAATGAGTGATTTTGGTGCTTAAGTGGACTTATAAGAGCCAATGGAATGGATTGACTTTCTGTGCTGGTCTCCTTGGCGACTCTATCTCCCTCGGAGGAGGAAGTGGTGGGATGGGGTTGGGGAGGCGTGACCTGTCATGTGTGGGGGAGGAGCTTGTCCGCCGTAGATATAAGACAAGCAGGACCTGGGAATCGGAGAGGAATTGTGTGTAGAACCATGAAATTAAATGCTACCCCAGTGGGAGACCAATTTAAAACCCACACTAGAATTACCCCTTCCATCAAAAGTTATAAATGAAAAACCTGTCTATTTATCTATCTATCCATCCATTATCTATCAGATTATTAATTTATCTATCCATTTAGCTGTCTTTCATCTACCTCTGGCTACGCATCCATTTAACACTGCGTTATGAACGGCTGCCATCTGTCTATCAGTCTCGCCACCTGACTGCCTATCTCATTGATCTGTTAATCTATCTATCCATCTGTCTGCCTATTGATTTATCAGCCTATTGATTGTAGATGTCTGGATATTCATACAGAAAGAAATATTCTATTTATCTCGCTATGTCTATTATGCTTTACTTTGCATATACTGTATAAAAGATCAGCCTTCCTCCTGAACCCCAGGGTTATAATACGTGACATGATATTCGTGTCGTGTTGTCTTCCACCTATGATGACATTTCCTTTCTTCTGCTGACATAAAATTCAGGACAGAAATTGTATCTACATTGTAACGAGAATAGGTTATCAACCCCAGGGAAGCTGTACATTGTTTCAGGATGTTATAGAATAGGGGACAAGCAAAAAGTAGCACTTTATGTCAACTAAAATTTGGCGATAGCCATGACAGCTACTGCTTAATCACATTTGGAATTAAATATCGCCTTAAGACCATATCTAGAGGTGTTGATTCAGGATGCAAATGTGAAAAAAAGGGGGTAGGAGCGAGTAACACAGAAAAAAAAACAGGAAAAGGGATTTCCAAAGGAAATCTTTTAAGTCTTCATTTATGGAAATCTCCCTTATCTGCAGGACAAACAGAGCAATGAGAATGAGAATGACTCGAATTCCGGGAATCAAAGACTTTTGTTAACTCTGGAGTGCCAGCTGGCTTTGTAGGCAGAATCTAAACCACTTTGGGGGTCTTATAGAGGGTTGGCAGCTGGAGGCCTATTTGAATTTCAGACCCAAAGAGTTTGATACCAGCCAGTCTCAGGACCACTTATCGAATGTAGAGAACTCACTACGTACGCTATATCATTATTTCTCGCCGTATCACGAAGTGCTGCTTGGGTAACATCCCAAACGCAGGTGCTTATTAAGAGAAAAGATCTAAAAGCTTGCAATCCATCCACTATAGATCAGTTAGCCAATAACGGTATAATCTCTACCAAATTTGCTCTTTTTCCTTTTAAGGCTAGAGCACGAGAGGAGAGAGGTTTCAAGAGATGAATGGCATTAATTAATGGTTGATCAGTTATCGGTTAATAAGTATACATTCCAGGAGAGGCTTTCGAAACAATTATTTGCCAGAGAAGTATAGATCAATAATAAAAAAAAAAATAATGATTTCCTTGAAAGTGCTAAAATAATTGAAAAAAAAAACAAATAACACAGCTCTTTAAAGGGGCAATAAGAGAGTCTCTTACCTCTATCTAGCTAACATTTGTCTTGGTCCTTAAGAACCAGTATCTCAGACCATTAATCTGTTTGCACTAACTAGCAATCTATGCTGCGGTGTCACCTAAATAAATCCACTGTCCACAAAACAGATACAATACTGTCACAAAGATGTCACCGTGACAGCTGCCTAATTTCTGTTGTTCTGACAGCAATGCGTAGGAATGCAGGTAATGAACGGACACATTATTTATCGACTGCCAGGAATGGATTCAAGGCTTCCAAGGTTTGCTATACCGTGAAACCAACTGTTACAAATAATGGCCATTTTAGAACACAGAGGAAGATGCTCTGCCCTGAGGAGCTTACAATCTGCAGCGTCAGGCTTGCTGACACACCGAAGGCAGGAGATTTATCTGGTGTGTAGACATGCAGAATTTAGGGAGACGATCCAATAATTAGTATTGGTTTTCGTTAAAGCCATAACCATTGAAATGCCAAAGTGGCGAGAAAGGAGACTATGTGTTTTGCACACAAAGAGTTAATCATGGTTCCGTAAAATACCCGTTTGCCCATTAAGGGCTAAAATTATTGAGAAATTCCTCTAATCCTGCTGGTCCAAGCAGTGTTTGTACAGTATGATAGAAGGCACATAGTGCTTAGAGCGGCACATTGCACCCCGTCTCTTGCATGCAAAGGGTTAATCATTAAAGTGCCTAGAATTATATGGTTCCCTCCTGCCTTCAACAGGTTAATCCCCGGTGTTGTTGGAGAGGCTGATGATTCCTTTCGAACATAACATTTTATAGGCCCCTCTGGCATCAAAGGGGAAAAAAAAGAATAATCTTCTAATAACTGCGGATTTTATGTATTGGGCTTTAGAGCTCCTACACACACAATATTCCACTGTCAGGAGGAAGACAATACATTCATCAAACCAGGTTGTTGCGGCAGGAATTACAAGGGAATCCTCTGTTGAAAACCCATTAATACGAAGAAAGAATCACTTTTGGAATTAGTTTCAAAGGAAAATGTGTCACCGAACAAACACTTTATTAAATAAAAACTGAAAAACTCTTAGGGCGCGCTGGTCCTCCCCAACGGATACACCTTATTTTCTGTGTTATGTTTTAATATCTAAGAGGTAGAATGCTCCTGCGCTGGCCTAGCATATCACGATTTAATAAAACAAAAGATACATTCTTAGCTTAATGCGCATGATAGCAGAGTGTCAATGTATACACAACGTATTCTAGGGGGCTTAATGGGACCCCCATGCGCAGAAAGTGCTCCCATTGATTTCAATGGGGACATTGGCTATGAATCTTGGAGACATGAGGAGGTGGTATACTTGCATACCTCCCAACAGTCCCGGTTCTCACGGTACAGTCTGAAGCTATCTCAGGTATCTGCCCCACTGACCCTATTTTGTCGGCAGTTGGGAGCCCAGTTGGGGAGATCCACTGATCCCATCTGAGCTGAAAAATCAATGGAGGTCTGTGCAGATAGAATACAGATCATCTCTTGAAACTGATTCTAGGGCTAAGATTAACAAGTGGTCTTATCGCCATAGCAACTGATGGAACGCTACCGCAGACTGGACCCTTCCACTTCTTGCTGTGATGATAAGACCCCCCTTTAAAAGGCATCACAATTGCCCTTATAGATAAACCATGATTGTTTTATTGACTAACTTCATTTTTAGGTGACAAAGCCCACTTTAAATTGCCTTTTTGGATTATATTATTCAAAAGTATCAAGAGTCTGCAATATCTGTGCTAAATCTTAAATAGAAGTATTAATTTAAGTGGAAGGGTTTCCATCACCTTTTACCCACCATAACTTATGTAATGGTATTTCTAAATCTTAAATGACGGCATTACGTCCTGATAGAAACCATTCCACCACTTTACTGGCGATGAGGCCATATAGAAATTGCTTATATTGGACACATGAATTCCTCTATTGATTGTGTGGTTTTACATTTGAAGTTTTCCCAACATTAAAACCCATTCCGAGTGTTTTGTTACATTACTTATACATGACATATGACTTTTCCTATGATTATACAAGTACAGATATATTAGTTCAGGGTAGGGTGAGCTGCAATTACTCCAGCTACAATAACCTTCTCGATTAGGTTAATGGTATGCTAAGGGTTAAGGGAAATCCTCTTTAAAGGAATTTATTTTTTTCTTACCCTCTTTTGAAATGCGGGGGGGGGGGGGGGGGGATTCCATGTCTGCCAACCCAGTCCCTTAATTTGATGCAGGCACTTTATTACCCCCAAAAAGGGCCATTTGTGTCTTAAAGCAGAACACACAAAGCCATCCATTAAGCACGACAAGATCATTAATAATTGCATGATGTATGAGTCTCACTCCTGCAAACTCCTTCTTTGCACGCATCATCTATTATATGCTTAAGAAAACATTTAAATATGGTATCATTGATTACAGAGTTATGTAAGCACTGCCTTTGTTAAAAAAACAGTACATTTAAGGAAATACTATTTTCTGTTTGTTGTAGAAAACTGTATTTAGGTGCTGAGATTCTGGTGGTGACGGCATCATGACACACACATATATATATATATATATATATATATATATATATATATATATATATATATATATATATATATATATATAGTTTTATATCTGCCCGGCCAGCTCTACACACACATTATGTGCAAATTATAGGCATAGTTGGGAACTTGCTGGGTTGGACCCAGGGTCTCCGGTTGAGGTGCTACTTCTTTGGAACTCTGGGTTGGAGTCCTGAACCTCTGGGGAGGGATGTGGTGTTTGGCCACACCCACTGCCCACTCTGGCTACGCCCCCAACTCCCCACCTTCTCACTGTCCACTTTCCACTACTTCTGACTGGGGCAAGCTGCATCCCAATATGTGACTAGCCCTGATCACTGGAAAATGGTGGTCTGGGGAACAACCCAGCAAAATGGATCCAATGCAAAGACCAATCCAATTTTAATGGCATCAAACTAGTTAGCACCACTAGCTATTGGCTTAGTTTATGTAATCAGGTACGCTACTGAAAACAAGTCTAGAGAACCCACCACATTGGAAAGAGCTCAATACTTAAGGCCAAGTAGATATAGGGCCTACAAATCTTACTAGTGGATCCTACATCCATCCATACATGTCCCCTGGCTTGCATGAAGACCAGACTCGCTACTCGAAAGATGCTGGCCGGTGATAGGATGATCATCAAAAATCTATATTGAAAATTTACAGACATTTTTGTGCAATCCAAAATCTACTATTGCTATTAAAAAAAACCTGCCAGTAACAAAAAGATATTGGAGGCTTGGATATTGTTATTTTTACCTTTTTTTTTTACTTGTGATTTAGCTGTATGTTCTGTTCCCCAGACAGGCCATCATATTGAAAAATTATTTATATTCTCTTTAAAAATAACACAGATACATATTTCAGAGAGAGAGAGAGCGGCTGAGATGTTCACATCCAGGCCCCCAGGGGTAAGACCCACTAGAAACAAAACCAGCTAGGGCCATTGATAGAGGAGGGGCAGACCTAGAAGACTAATAATTTAACCTAAAACCTGAAAAAATATATATATATATTTAGTTTTTTTAATAACATGTGGCAAGAATCTGTTTATCTAAGGCTGCAGAATTCTTTATAGAACCGTACTGTACATTTTTAGGAGCCAGTATATTTTTTTAGATTAGTCTCCTGAATCTTTGGGCGGGATAGCAGTGTTTGTTCACGCCCACTCCCCACCCAGGTTCTGCCCACTACTTGCTACTCCCACCCTTCAGACCATAAATGGAGCCAGCTCCACCCTTACAGAGGGCCATCCCCATCGATTGATCGCAGCTACACTCCAGTAGAGTAGGTACTCCAAGGGCTGGACGAATCCTAAAAGCCAGGTTGCCATCCTTTCTTGTTTCCGAAAATATACCCTAAATTCTATACATGAAGCCCTTTAATATATATATATATATATCCCGATATAAGCCCTTTATTTCCTTTATTTACCAAAACAATGGGAAATCGCTCTTTCCCTTGTTCCTTTGACTTATGTTACTTTGTATTCAACAAATAATAGTGTTCTCAAACCCCCTCACTCTTGTGCTTTGTTCTAGTTGTAAAAGCCATAATTGAATCTGGGAAAATGCCGCTTAAAAATAGAAATGTGTGTACACTCATCAGCAATCATAAGACAATTCTAATTCTGCAGCCGAATGTATTTACATAATAATGTCTAATGACAGAATGGGAAATATGTTTTAATAAAATCACTAATTAAATGCATTTACACATCAACAGTTTAATTCGCAAGAGGGAATACACAGCTTGGTCTACAAATGTTGTGATCCTATTTACAGTTAAACACAGCTTACATAATAATGTATCGTATATCAAATTGTCAATTCTTTATGTATATCTTCTATTTTTCCCCCCCTTACTACCTAATCATCTTGAACAAGACAGTATATTAGGTACTATAAATAATAGTATGTCAGAAAATCCCTAAGTAGCCCAAATTCTCCCTTCTTCTCATCTACTCTTACCAAGGCTGCCTGAACCAACCAACAACAATCAGTAACTTCATAGGGAGTGATAACTTAATGAAGAGGAATATCTGGCAGATATATATATATATATATATATATATATATATATATATTTATATATATATATTATATACAGTATATATATATATATATATAATTAATAATTACAATTATTTTTTTATTTAGCTTTTAAACTTCATTTTCTATTTTAATTCACTTAAAAATAAAATAATGTTTACTAATTTTTTTTTCAAACTTATTTCATGTTTTTCTTTTCTCCCTTAATTATTTAATTCTTGAGTTGAATCTGATATATTTTATTAGGGCAACACAGAAAAAAATATGCTAATGGGACTTCAGTAACTTTATTTCTTTTTTCTATTCTGCCACAATAAAAAGGTACGAACTTCGACTAAAGACTCCGTTTTCTCTTGAACTAATACGGCAATCTCCATTTGTCCAATTCACTAAGAATCTAAACCACAAAAGAGATAAACATTCTAGTTCCGACTGTAAATTTATGGGCTTTTTTTTTTTTTTTAATTCCCCAGTTATCCCTATTTAAATCTCGTTATTTAAAGAAAAAAAACTTGGTTTGCTGTCTTTTTATTTCCTTTCACAAGACGTCTTGGTAAAATCATCTCTTGCTCTTCCGTTCCCACAATAAAATTCTTGCAGCTTGTCTAAATTATTATTTTTAATCAGAAAAGGCCCTGATGTTAGTGCTTGTGACATATAATTGCTAGTCAATTTTCTTAAGTGGAGAGTCCAATTTTCGCCTGGTGAAATGAAACTTTACCCTAGTGATTTTTTTTTAAGCCCAAAGGCCTTTCAGCGTGGCTTGGTAGCAATTATATTAATGTGGAGATGGCGAATGGGGGGGTGTTAAACCACTACCCTCCCCACCCCATCTTATACTTTAATATCTAAATAAATTTGCCACTTAGAGTACTTGAGTATTGTTAACAGCTATTTTTTTTCTCAAAATAAAGTTATTTTCTGGAATACTATCCTAATTGATAAACTAATTTCCTGAATTCCTGCTCTCTCTCCAATAATTTGATTTTTTTCAGAAGAAAGATTACATTAAAAACATTTCAGAAAAGCTAATGACACTAAGAGTCTCCCACCAAACCCATTAATTTCTACACTTTGTGTTGCCATTTGCTAAAATTATTCTCAACATCTAACTGACATCTGATGTCTCGAGTGTCTTTAGTGTGCCAGCCCCAATTCCCTGATTAATTCATAGAAAAACGGGTTTCTTTATTCATTTTATATAGGTTTTGATTGGAATCTCTGCTAAACCATATTTTATTCACAGAATATTTTTTATTTTATTCACAGAATATTTTTTATTTTATTCACGGAATAAAATGGATATGAAAAAGAAAGCTAGATTAAATATATCTCGTTATTAATTTATAATGCTCAAAAAAAGAAGATTTTGTGTTTTACTGAAAGGAGGGGGAAGCTCTTTCTCGTTGCACGTTCCGAGGTGTTACAGAGAAAGTGTTACGGAAAATTCCTTCCTCCTCTTGTGTTTTCATTTCATTGTGTTTTCATTTCAGCTGTTTCATTTGTCGCCTTTGCATTTTAGGATGCGCAAAGTCTTTGTCCAACGCGAAAACCCCCAAAATGCATTGCAAATCACACAGTGACCACGTAACGGCTCCAAACCTAACTTTATTTATTTGATCAATTTTGTTCTTTTTTTGGACTTGACAAATGAACTACAAAATAAACACAAAACGACAAAATAAACTGAATCAATACAGAATATGGTTACTATTCCGATGTATATGTAAAATTCAATGTCTCATTTTAATTTTAGATCTTGAGTGTTATATATATATATATATATAAGTTTTTTTTTCCCTCGTCGCCCCAATTTAGAGTGCACTATTATAAGTCATCGGGAAGAGACCTCACTCTGTTCCATCCTGGTGTCATTCTAGTCTTAGCTCTCTCTCAGATTCACAAGTCTGGTGAATAGACCCCCTTTAGATAAGGCAAGCGAAGCTGCCACCCACCCCCTCTCTCTCTCTCCCTCTCTCACACCACATGTGCGACTCATGTTTCTGCTTTCGGTGGCGACAATGTGGAGCCAGAGTCTTTCCGTTCAGCATTGCTCAGCTTTGAGTAGCTAGAAACAACACAAACAGAGACTGCCCCTCTCTCTTCTACCTCTGCGCTGTCGTCGTTTCACCCACAGTGCACGTATGTGTATGAACGGGCCTGTGCTGCGATTTATAGCAAAAAAACGAAAATTCTGTACATCCAAAAGGCCGATTCATACCTACCTACAATGCCACTACTGAGCTAGAAAGCTGTACGGATCCGTGTTCCACCAAACAGCGCCGTCCCTTCTAACCTGTGATTTACTGCTCGCTACAATAACCGCCTCTGCACACTTCATTAAATTCACAACACATACAGTTTTCCTCAATTAAATTCTGCCATAAATCAAAACAAAAATAAACCACTTCCTTGTCTTATGTCATGTTTTCTCGATTTGCCGTATCTGACTTCTTTACACGTTTTTTTTGAAGACGGACCTTTTTTTTTTTTTTCTTTTCCTTTTTTTTTCCCTGAGCATCTGTTGCAAAAATAAACAAATTGCGGATAATTATCCAGCTAAGAAATGTTAAAATGATCCCAGATGTAAATAGTTAACCAGTCAAGTGCCGGAGGGGTCTTGCGGGTACGTTAATGACACAGAAGGAGTTTCGCAGCAAATTGTCATCTGTTCGCTCCTCCGATAGCATCAATGCAAAGGCTAATTGCTCCCAATTTACTGCTCATAAACTATAGTCCTACCTCTAGTTTAGCTGTGATCCTGAGGGACTGCCCTGTAAAAGTGGAGAAAAAAGTGACAGCCAGGAATCACTTCATTAAATAACATAAAAAATTGCTATTAACAGGAGTATTCGCTTTTCCTTGTGATTAAAAATAATAACATTTTCAAACTAGCTTGGTATATCGTGGCCTTCACAATGGGGACCACCGTCTACTTCCACATGTGTGATTAGGCCAGCTTAATGTTAAGCGATATAACATTATTATTTTAATTGTTCTGCCTTGAAGTTGCTTTATTATGATTTCGCTAGCAGGCCCGATTAAATTAGCAACTGCCCCAATTAAGCCAAGGTATGGTGAGAACTGATGAAATGAGTAAAAAGGGCGCTGACTGCACATGGATGGGATGCTACTCTTTGAGGCAATTGATATACTTTATGTTTTATAAATGTTAATTTTAAAGAGTTTTCCACCTATTAACAAATTGCGTATCACAAAACTACAATACAAATCACACCCATACCCTGGAAATGTCTGGGTTTGACCCAAAGTCTCTGGCTGAAGCACTCCGGGTCAGTTTCCACCTTCTCCAGACAGGAGACCACATGCTTCTCCTCCTACTTCCTGTCCTCTTAAAGCATTTGGGGACAAGCCCTGCCCCATGTGCAACTAGCCCCACCTAAATATGTGGCTAGCCCTGCCCCCAACAGACTTATAGCCCTGTCCCCTTGCAGAGTCACTTTCTCATAATGAGGAGAAGCTCCGGGTGACCAAGCCTGGGAAGTTCCCAGATACAATCACAGTTATGGCTTAATAAAAACTGTTATTAAAACCATTGTCTTCCCATCATTAATTTCACTTCAATAAAATACTTGGATGGGCCATTAAGTGTCGTTAGAAACACTAAGCCCTTGGTCTTCTAATGCCCCAGGACCTCAGCCTGCCTAAAAAAAAACATAAGCCCTATATTTGAATGTTTTTTCTAAATAAACTTGAATAAGGATACAGTCTGGTTATTCGGCCTTCCTGCAACCTCAAGTTGTGAAGTGGATAGCTTAAGAAACATAGAATTTGACAGCAGATAAGGACCATTCGGCCCATCTAGTCGGCCATTTTTCCTTTTGTAAAGACTTGGTCCTTGGTCTCGTCGTAGATGCATGAGCCGTATGCCTATCCCATACATGTTTAAATTCCCTCACTGTATTAGCCTTTACTACTTATGCTGGGAGTCTGTTCCACTTATCTACCCCCTCCCGCCCAAACTGCATGTGTAACACCTTCATCCCAATCCTGAAATGTTGTATACTGACTTTGTATACTGTTACAAAGAAGGCAAGCTATACGTGCCCTGACTCCCAGAGAGTTCCAGACCGAGATTTCTAATAGTATTGATCAGGAGCTGTTTCTGATTTAATCAGCCGCAGCTTTGTGGGGGGAGGGGTGCCTTTTCCCACAGGTTTCCTGAATAAAACACCAAAATTGTCAATCACAAGGCCCGAGTGTTATCCGTATGCTGTGCCGTTCACGCGCCGACCTGCGTTTTCAACTGCTTTCGCTCTTTGTCGTTGTGGGGCGAAAAACAAATATTTTTAACCCTGTTGATTGCTACGTCACTTGCTTCGTGAAGGGTTAAAGTGAGCAGCCAATCAGAAAAAAGGAATTTGGTTACATAAAATTCCAAAAAAACAGTAGGAAGTCCTTGTAAAAATCTTTTTGAGCAGAAAACCAAAAAAACGCCAGTATTCATAATATAAGCAGTTGTCAGTATTGAGATCTTTGAGAAAATAAATGATAATATTGCCTTTTTTTTATTATTTGAATTTGATATAAATGTGCTTTATGCAAAACTATTTAATCCTAACCCCAAAATTCTGCTTTCCTGCGGCTTGGCAAATAAAAGATAGTGAACTATAAAGCAATGTCAAATACCGCGACAAGTATTTCTAAGTGAGAGGTGCAGACCGGTGCTCAAAGGGCTGTATTTAAAGTGATCTCAATGGCCGTATACATCACTCTCTGCATACTTAATCTTCACTGACTTTGCCAAACCTCAGATTATATTTACATGGTCAGTGGCCGTGATAGTCAATTTCTGGCACGTCATTTGTGTATAGGCTACAATTCTCATTATCCTCTAACCCACAACAGCAGAAGGCTGCCAACCTACGGTTAACGAAAGGCCTTGTCTCTTTGTGGTCATTGAAGGTTTCTAAGGGTCACACTAAAGGCTTTTCATACCTATATGCAGGAAAGTCTTAGAATCCTCCAGAAAAGCCTACATGACAACCCAAGAGCCGCATGAGGACCATACACAGAGTCTGGAATTCTTCAGTTGGAACATATTTTTTGTGTTGTCATAATAAACTGCGACATACAAGATATTATAAAGGATACTAATTATTTCAGACTTCTTCAGATAGAAATGTTCTTTCTATAATAGAATGTTTATGTATATTTGTTTGGGTAGCTGTTAGGAGCTGTTGCATCAGGACCTCAAGACCATGGACCTCCTAAACAGATGATCTAATAGATGAGAAGACATTTCAACTATGTCACGGGTCTCTCTTCCCTTCTCTTTCACTGATTCCTAATTTTGCTGGGAATTAGGGGTGTGAAGTTATGACATTGAACCCTCACTTCAGGGTGGAAGACAGATCTGTCTCCTCTACTAAAACTAGAGGTCCAGGAGGCCACGAAGGGATGTGGGAGAAGCAGGATGGAACTGAAGTTCCTCGGCAGACCAAACAGGGATACATCTACTAAAGAGGTGAAAAGTTAAAGAATGAAACCACTTGTGTTATTCCACGGGTCCACGGAACCATACCTTCCACCGAAACGACACATTAGAACTTAGAATATAAAAGAATATAAAAAAAGAGAAGTGAGAAACCATAGTACAAACTTAAGTACACTGACGCACATTAGAGCCATTCGACTGAATCCTTCAGCATCGTTACGTTAATTAAAAAGATTTCGAGAGGCTGATGAGCGCGGGCCGTACCGGTGAGAAGAGATTGGACGATTCTACTGGGTTCATTAAAAAAGGTAGAGAGTATAACCCTTAGCGGCTCCTGCTATAAAGAGATGGGCCATTGATTTGGTGTACGTTTCAGCAGATGAAGTAGACCTCATCGTTCCTTGTCACTATGGAGACACAAATAGAGATACCAGCCTTTGCAACATGGGCAAAGCTAACATTTAACTCTTTCACTGCACAGTGGAATAGTTGTTTAAGAATCCATGAAACGTTCAGTGGTCACATGCCCGGTGTCCCAGTGACTGAAGTAGACCGTAGTCACCCATATGTGGTTTGCCACTCGCTTAAAGAGCCAAGAACGATTTAATTCCCCAGTCTGGTATAGATTTTAGTTACCTTACTCCATTGGCGAGCTGAAACCACCAAATAGTCTAAAGAGCAAAAAAAACGACACTTCGCAGCGTCATCAGGAGTACTCCGCAGAGCTGAAAGTGATCATGAAACAGTTGAGGAACTCAATAGTTCTTTGTTAACATTCGAGAAACCTAAAGGTTCCTACTTTTAGGGGGAAAAAAGAGAGAAGAACTCAAAATTTGTAACAAATCTGTCCCCTCGATCTACCCTGGTATTCTAAACTATATGGTCGCGGGGGGGGGGGGGGCAAGAAATATGAGAAAGCTAAAAATGACACAGACATATTATTTCATTATGACCTGTGGCATAGGTCAGGTCTGCTCGAGTCTCTGGGTTTGTACTGGAAAGAGCTGTTGATGTTATTTAAAGAGCCAGGCCATCTTTCCTTGATTAAAACAAATAAACATGTTTAGAAATGTAACCTTTAACCCCTTCTTCACAATGCAATGTAAAAATCAGTCTTCAAGAGGGTGGGTATTGCATTGCACAACTTTTTTCAAGTATTTCCTTTTTAGCACATATCCTATTTTAACCCCTTAAAGAGCGAAGCATTCATATGTTTAAACAGTAGAGGGTTCTTTGATTTAGGGACATGAAATACGTCTAAGTAAATACTTAAATTGAAAAATGAATGGAATTTTAATGATCTTGGCTACAAAAAGAACGTTTTTTTCCACTGTGATGAATGGAGGTCCTTAAAAATCAACCATTTTGTCCCTAAACTGTCAAAACACACATTTTTACGCATGTAAAAAATGATTGTTAAAGCCACAAAACCATTTTTAATACTGCGGATGTAGATAATAAAATATCTCGTTATGCCTGTACTAGAAGAATTACAAGTAAATGTACAAATCAAGTGAAAAATTACTTTTAATTTGGTTTGAAACGGACGCTATTTGTGGCATCATCAAATAACACCATATGCAAATGAACTATTAAAATGGAGAGTAACTCACAGCCCCGGCGCAATATATCACACGTTATAGCGCATGTTCCAGACCTAATTCTTCACTTACATCATCTAACAAGATAAATACATTTCTTTGGCAATATCTACCATTGATGATAATAATTTTGATTAATAGTCTGTTACGACATATAGTTAGAGAGACAAGAATCAGGATAAAAAATCCAGAAATCAAAGAAACTATTAACTATTGTGCGGCAATATATCCCATTATGGCTATTATTCTTTATAAACATCAGTGATTCGTTATTCGAGTTACTTGTCCACTAAGATCATTAAAAACTGGATAAAAAATATAGTATTTTTTAAGACTAATAAGGAGAAGAGGAAAGATATATCAGAAATTATAATTAAATTTGAATTTTGAAATTGAAATTTTTCAAAAATATATTTTAAAAAGAATCACATGAAGTTTAACCATCGATGTTTCGAAAACTACAATCCTTGATGTATGCGTAAATAGTGTTGAATTCATATTACTGGATAATTTGGAAAACTCTTGCGCACGCAGCCTCAAACTAATTATCTGCAATTTTTATTTAACCATTTGAAGCATTAATCAGATCCGAGCTAATTACAGGAATTAAGAAACTAAACGGTGGAATCTTCTAAAACATAGCGCAAAAGGCAGTTTATACAATTACTGTGTGTAGATGTTCGTTCTAAAGAGCAAAAACATTTCTAGACTAATGAAAAGGGTCTCGGAAAATTAAATTAACAAGGGGGAGCAGACTGATATGAAACTAAATTAGCATCAAATGCAAATTACAGGGTACTTAATGGTAGAACAGGTGCAGAAAAGGACCCTAAATGAGATGAATGAATAAAACATCCCTTTGCACAAATGTGGAAGCTGACACAAAGTCAATCATATGAATTATGCAACAGCCTTCACGCGGCTGGCAGGGTCATCTTTTCTTGACCTTTGAAACAGGAAGTGAAATTTGGTCCAAATTTAGGTGCGTTGAAAAAAAAATCACCACTATTTGATAAAAATCATCACATAGTCCAATTGTATAGAATTTTGTTGTTTAAAATGAGACTCAGTTCTTAGAAATCCAATACCATATAAATCAAGAGAAAAATCTAATTCTTCTTTTTTCCCCCCTCTTCTTATCATATTTATTCAGCAAATCTCTTCTAATTAACGCTTGGTGAATCAGCGTGCAAATGACAAACGAGTGACCGGATCTAATACCCTGGCCTTGTGTGATATTGGGTGTAAAAACACAACTTTTCCAAAAGACTACTCTTTTGATTATTAATACTTTCAGACAGATCGTTTTAAATCTGGAAATTTAGACTTTAAAAATTCTATTAAAGTGTAATAAATATAAATCAACCTTATTTTTAGTTCTCTTAATGTCTTAAATTCTAAAAAAACCCATCACCAGGCGTTAAAAAAACCCACTGTAAATAAGAAAAATAAATTCTGACATTTTTCAGCTTACAAATAATGTATAAATATTATAAAATACATATAATAAAATATGTTATATAATGATAATTAGAAATCCTGAGTTACGGGGAAACTGTCACGTTACAGATTATTCACAATCATTACACTTTAATATAAAATATTTATCATGTTTTTTTATTTTTAATAAAAGAAAACAAAAAATGTAGAGAACTTCCATCTTGCTGCCTGGGGGAACCTCCCAGTGTACCCTCCCCAGAGCTCTCCCTCTTTTAGGGGCGTGGCTTTATGAAGGGGTGGGGCTAGCTGCACATAGGAACAGAGCTTTTAGTGGGTGGGGAGTAAAGTAGCCCAGAGAAACAGCGCTTCACCCGAAGACACCGGGTCAAACCCAGAAAGTTCTCATGTATGGGCATGACATTTAAAATTGAGGTTCCACCCAAGGAAACCATTAAAATATTAGCAAATTCTGGTGTTTGAGGCTAATGCCTCAGATTCCAGTATAATTTTTATTGCGGGATCATGGGAAAAAATTTAAAAAAATGCATGAAGTACCCTGGCTATTCCATTTAAAAAAAATAATTACAAGTTATTGACAGTTTCCAGAGATAGATTCACCGATGGTCTAATAAATTGGATGTGATAGGTCCCCATCTTTTAGCTTTGAAAAGGTTATCAGCTTAACATACATCTGTGGCGTTAAAGAGTTAAAGGGCACATTTGTCTACCTTCTATAGAATAAATAAACCAAATTTTTGTCGTATGTACACATATATGCTAATAACCAAAAGCTCTATTGATTATAATAAGTCATACAGAAATGTCCCCAGGCCACACACATATAGCATAATCTGAGCAGGCGTCCTCATGCAATAATAATGTTAGTGGCAGGGGAGGTAGATGTACATTTTAGCCCTGCAGAGATTAACATATCTCAAGACAGAGAAGCATGTTTTTGGGTTAAACGAGGTAACGTTAAACGACCTGAGATCTCTCGAGATGTAATTACTTATTTGGTGACCAGACCTCCCTTTTAATACAAGATGCCTATGAAAATGTTCGTTCCGCGGGGCTATGCAGGGACCGGTGAACGTCGGAATAAAATACGTTCTTATTTATAGCCACAGGATATTAAACGAGTAGTTTGTTCACCTTAAATTACCCCCCACCGCATTTCTCTAAGATTATCATTTTTAAGAAGGGGGTTACACAAAAATAGAAAATAAATATATTTAGAGGTCTGGGTTTTAAAAGGGGAGCTAAAGCTAAATATTTTGGATTAGGCAACCAGAAGACCCCTTTAGCTAGGGCCAATTATATATATATATATATATATATATATATATATATAAATACATGCAACTATTTTAATGTGGCTCTATGGGTAAAATTTTTTACATTACATTTTATTTATAGAGTGCCAGCGGATTCCGTGCCGCTAACTACCCTTGGAAAAAAAATGTAGATTTTTTTTTTTTTTTTTTTTTACAAACAAAGTACATTTAGAAAATATTTTGAGTGACTGAGTGGTTTTATTTCGTTAATAGGCCTGGAAGAATAGCAGTAAGTTTGTACCAAAAAGGAAAATAAAAGTTATTAATCACGAAACAAAAATGCATTAATTACGGGAATTGTATTACTTGTCACAGATGAGCGGAATTTAATACATAGCTAGGCAATAGACAGATGGGTAGATGCATAAATAGATAGATAGATAGATAGATAGATAGATAGACAGATAGATAGATAGATAGATGGCTAGATAGATAGATAGATAGATAGATAGATGATAGATAGATAGATAGATAGATAGATAGATAGATAGATAGATTGATAGATAGATGGGTAGATGGACAGATAGATAGATAGATAGATAGATAGATAGATAGATGGCTAGATAGATAGATAGATAGATAGATAGATAGATAGATAGATAGATGATAGATGGGTAGCTGGACAGATAGATAGATAGATAGATAGATAGATAGATAGATAGATATATGGGTGGGTAGATAGATAGATAGATAGATAGATAGATGGGTAGATAGATAGATAGATAGATAGATAGATAGATAGATAGATAGATGGGTGGATAGATAGATAGATAGATAGATAGATAGATAGATGATAGATAGATAGATAGATAGATAGATAGATAGATGGGTAGATGGACAGATAGATAGATGGGTAGATAGATAGATAGATAGATAGATGGGTAGATAGATATATGGGTGGGTAGATAGATGGGTAGATAGATATATGGGTGGGTAGATAGATGGGTAGATAGACAGATGGATAGATGGGTAGATAGATAGATAGATAGATAGATAGATAGATGGGTAGATAGATATATGGGTGGGTAGATAGATGGGTAGATAGATAGATAGATAGATAGATAGATAGAATGCATCTATGTAATATTTGTGATATACTTTTAGATAGACATAAAAGCCATCAAAAACCCATCACTAAATTCCATTTTTTACCAGGTTAATTCTTCTATTGGCTGATTTGCCTTTTAGAAAATATTCAACTACCTGATAATTACAAATTGATTTTGTAAAATTCAATCAGCAGTGTATTAAACGTAGAGATTTTCTGGCCGACGTGACAGTGACAGTTACTAATTGCAGTAATCTACGGTGATCCTTTAAATTATTAAAAAAAATAATAACAGACAGATAGATGATAGATAATTAATGAAGCTTCAATATATCCCTTAAGTCGCGCGACTTAATATGAAACCGTTCGTATATACATATGACATTCCGCTCAAAGTAACAAATGAACTTATAAACCATAATTCACTTCATTTAAACAATGTCTAATGTATAGAGCTTTCAATCATTCTTGGTCAACATGACACTGTTGTCTCTCCTTCGATGACGGCCATTTTTCTACCCTTGAATAATGTATTCCAACACCCTATATTCCAACCAGGGCCGGCCCAAGGCAAAATGCCGCCTGGGTGCGAATTTTAAAATGCTGCCCCCCCCCTTATCTACCCTTCCTCTCCCTCCGTCCTTGCCGCCCCCCCCTTATCTACCCTTCCTCTCCCTCCGTCCCTGCCGCCCCCCCCTTATCTACCCTTCCTCTCCCTCCGTCCCTGCCGCCCCCCCCCCTTCTTGTACTTACCTTTCGGCAGTCCTGCGGCGAGTCTCCCTGTTCGGTCTCGGGGCCGGCTTGTAATGCTGAGCGCCGGAAATCTTCCGGCACTCAGCATTACAAGCCAGCACCGAGACCGAACAGGGAGACTCGCCGCAGAGGAGAGAGCGAGGGGCGCCGAGCGGGTACTGACAGCGGCGCCCCTTTCTCTCTCTTTCGCTTTAAAAAAAAAAAAAAGGGGCTTGGGGCGGCGAAGTGCCGCCCCTTCAAGAGTGCCGCCTGGAGCGGTTGCCCCACTCAGCTCCATTGTCGGGCCGGCCCTGATTCCAACACAGTATTAACTTCTACCATGTCTACTGGAAGGCTGTTCCACTTGTTCACCGCCCTCTCAGAGAAGAAGCCCTTTAAGCCTTATCTATAAAAGTAGAGTCGGAATGATGAAACGGCCTGAAATATTTCTCTCCACCTGCCCGTCGGTTACTTCTCGGCCAAATACAGGAGCACGCTTACGACAAGAAGGACAAAGAGCCTTTTGTACATAGCGCAGTCCCCACAATTTGTAGGTATAACTCATCTGGCATTCCTGACGATGCATCTCAGGACAGTGGAAGGGATTCTGTGATCAGGCCACCCACAGCCAGAAAAACTGCTCTACAGAGACACATTGTGTCCATTTGGTCACGTAGGATCCGTGCTGCAGCTCGGACTATGTATGAGGCTGGCGTGATAATGTCATCGCATGAAACCAGAATACCAAGGGATCCTGGGGCACTCATGAATCTGGTTGCTTCCATAAATACGGAGTATTATGAAAAGGGCATTAATAAAGGTGCTTGTGGTATTGCAGTCTATTGCAAGAAGGTGTCTAAATGGTCTTGGTTGGCCAATTCCCTGGGCTTGTCCGAAGCCGTGAAGTCAAATGGGGCATACCACAAAATTCAGCCCCGTGGTTCCTCGAATACTAATGGGAAACATGGACTCCTGTTACAAGGTGCTTTTATTTATTGTCCTGGCATCTCAGGAAGGATCGAAGGGCTTATTTACTAAAGCGAGCGTTGGCAGGATTGTTGGAGTTTCAACTCACCAACGTCACTATGCATAGAAACATAGAACTCGACAAGATGTCTGCCCTGTTGTCCTGCTGTAAAGATGCAAGCCTCAGTCGTTGGTCTCATCTGACATTCAGGAGCCATATGCCTACACCACACATGCTTACTGTATTAGCCCCCTACCATTTCTGCTGGGAGACTGTTCTATTGATCTACCACCATCTCAGTAAAATAAATCTTCTTTATATTACATCTAAGCCTCGAACCTCTGGTTTTAGTTTGGGAGAAATAAATCCAGCGTCTTCTTCAGTTGTCCGTATCGTGTTTTGCCCAAGAGATATCGTATGGACACAGCTCGAGCTCGCCTCGGAGGATCGGAAGCTAACAGGTCACCCCGTTGCGCGGAGGTGTCTGACCCAGAATAAACCGATTCGGTTCTCACAGTCGGCTGTATAACTTGGCCAGCGCCTGTTTGGGAAATCTGCTTCTCTGTTAAATGACAGCTCTCGGCAGACAGCTGCTTCTCATTTTAAAAGGACCGCTTTCGCTATCCCCGCAAGTGCTAAAGAAAATAATCTCAATGGTCCCAGGGTAAAAAAAAAAAAAATAAAGCTTTCACAGGGATCCACGGCACTAAATAATAAAAAAAAAAAGTCTATGGAGATAATTGAATTCATTCCTCCATATTCTGGGGCTAAATGGAAACCATCAAAATAAATAAATATGTCTCCCTTCAATATTACTTAAATAACAAAACTGGCCGGATACGGAGACGGGGGCTCGAAAAGAAAATTGTGGTGCGAGGGTATTCTGGATGGAGGTTTAAAGAACGTCAGAGCATTACAATAAAAAGTTAACCCCTCTCTGCCTGGATCCTTCGACAGTACATGGAGTTGGCTTTTTTATGTTATCGACCTTACTCGGACCCTGACTGGAGGATTAAGATACTTCTTTAAACGCGAAGGCAGGTTTTATATAGGTTATTACAGAAGGCAAGTTTACATTGTAATTTTTTACCCCAGTTTCCATAATACACTTTTTTCACATACGTATAGCGTTGGGGTTTTTTTTTCCCCTCTTACTTCAAAGGTTGCCTTAACTTGACATTTTATATGATGGGGGTTATGTATAAAAAGCAATTCTGGTGCAAACTTTAAAAGGCGGTGTAAACACCAACCATGGCAGCCAAAGGAATGTTTCTTCTGATCGAAGGGATCCATCAGTGGCGCTAGTGATAGGACCATTGCATTAGAATCATTTTATATCATTTTTACAGTATACTGAACAGTAACCAGGCTCATTGTATAGAATGCCATTGTATAGAATGCCTGGGTACGTATACAAATATAGCAGCTCCATTCGCATGTTGACAAAGGGCTAACAAGGTGTTAATTGTTATATATGAGCTATCTCACCCTTCCGTGGAGGTGGAAGGGATTGCTTTTTTGGGTGGCCTCTCCATTAAACTGATCGGTGCTCACGGGAAGTGACTTATTGGAGAATAAGGACAAAGCAGCCTTCCTTGTAGAGACGGAGAACACCGAGAAAGTCCCCGTCTGACAGTTACAATCAGATACGCTGCCACATGGACGGATGTCGTCGGAAATATATTCAGCTATGAACCTGACAGTGTACATTTGGCTGTGCGGGGCAGAACACAAAGACATGTCTTGAATAATTTGCAAATCCTGGTGTTTGTATAAGAACCACAGAGAAGGAGAAGAAGGTCCGTGTCAGTGTCACGTATTTAGCAGGATAGACCTAACGGCTTCTGTCACTTTTCCCAAATCCTACATTTTACGTTACAGAACACTAAATAAATCTGTGTAAAGGAGCTCAAAAAGTTATCCCTCTCCTCTGCTGATTGGTTGAGGCAGCTTTTATAACAGCATGGTGGAGGGGGGGGCAGGAAAGGACCTCAGGACAGGAAATCGACTAAATAATAAAATATATTGGTAAAATAGTTTTCTATTTTTAAGACACTTATCGCAAACAATTACAATTACGAGGCGGCCATTGGGGGGGGGGGCTTTGAAAAGTAATAATACTTTCCCGGATTTTTTTTTCTGCAGGTAAAAAAAAAAAAAAATAAGATCTGTATTTTTCTGGCAAAAGAATGAAAACAACTTATTTCCATTATGCGTTTTCAGAGTTTGATTGCACGAGAACAGAAAAACAACAAAAAAAAAAAAGAAAGAAAGAAATTCTGCCGAATGCTAATCAGATTAGTATCATCTAGCAGGTGAAATTGCAGAGAGCAAAATAACAAAAGTTTGGTAAATTTAGACTGAGATGTTTTCAAGGAGTTGGAATTGAGAAAATTAGTGTTTTCATTTTTTTTTTAATGTGTCGCATTTTCACCCCAGTCATTTGCTAATGCGGCGCATGAATGTTTACTGGGATAATGATATGGGAAGCCTATAATGTAACATATCTTCTGTAAATAAGAGGCACTTAAGACACAAGCAAATCTTGTTTGCTCCCTCCTGTGCTGTCTGAATACATCTTATGAAGATGAGAACATTATTTACAGGAATACCTGGTAAAATCTGGGGGGGGGTCTTCATATCCATACCACTTAGAGCTCAAAGAGTTATTGTTACATGTGCGGAGCCATCAACATTCTTAAGTAAGTGGAGTTATTTGAGGGCACAAACAAGAATACTCTTAGATGGAAAACTTTTCAGTTTGTGTTGAAAGTGTTCGTGAAACGCGTTGTGTCACCGAAAAAAACTTTGACTCAGATGATCAGAATCGAGCGGAGATGGTCCTCTCTAGAGGAGATATGACACAAAACGGATCCATGTAGACAAAGAAGACACGAAGAATGGAGATATAGGCGTTAGTTTAGTAAATGATGAATGAGGGATGAGAAGGAGGATCTCAGTTCATACCAATTCTGTAGGACAAGCTCAAACGTTCTTACTTGGAAGACACCTTCACGTAACAGAAGATCCCCCCCAGTAACTCATGCGGGGGGGACCAATAATTAAGAAATCCCCCCCAGGGCCGTAGGAATCCCCCCCCCTGCTACTTACCTGCGGGAGGGTCTTCTGTACTGCACAGAGGAAGCGGAACCCAGCAGAGTTCACGTGACATCACATCCTGCTTCCTCTGTGCAGTACCAGAGAACGCAGAGGGAGGCCGTGCCCCCTGCTGAAGTCTGTGAGCGGCATCGAGGAGCTGCAGTGCAGGTAAGTGGGTGGGGAGGGTGTTTGAATCAGTATGCGTGATTGAGGGAATGAATCTGTGAATGAATGAGTATATGAATGAATGAGTGTGTGTGATAGCATGGATGTGTAAGTGCTGGAACCTAGGCATGATGGGACTGTGATTGCTGTTAGCAATCACATTCCTATCATGCCAATTCAGCCAGTACATGCTGAAACCTAGCTAGCTGCCCCCTTGTCTATTGATGCTGCCAGCAATATGGGGTCTGCACATCACTTACAGCCACCCTGTACCAGCATGTACTGGCTGACTTGGCATGATAGGAGTGTGATTGCTAACAGCAATCACAGTCCCATCATGCCTAGGTTCCAGCATTTACTGGTTGGATGTGTAAGTGCTGGAACATAGGCATGATGGGACTGTGATTGCTGTTAGCAATCACACTCCTATCATGCCAAGTCAGCCAGTACATGCGGAAACCTAGCTAGCTGCCCCCCTTGTGTATTGATGCTGCCAGCAATATGGGGTCTGCACATCACTTACAGCCACCCTATAGCAGCATGTACTGGCTGCCTGGGTATGATAGGAGTGTGATTGCTGTTAGCAATCACACTCCTATCATGCCAAGTCATATTGCTATTTTTTTTGTCCAATTGTGGTGTGTTACCTACTTTTATTAAAAATTTGAGTTTTTATTATTATTTTTAAAGGTGGGGGGTCATTTTCGGTTTTGGCTAAGTGAACCGTGAATGTTTTGGTCCAGAATTTTCATTTTGGTGCATCCCTAGAATAAATAGAACTATTTCATGTTTAATTATCTTGAGTCCTGAATTTGTAGTCACACAACTTTCTAGGCCCAGAAATCAGTGAGAGCAAAAGTAAAGGTTTTGTGTCATTTACTTTATTTTAATCTGCATATTTTATTAAAGGGCATATTTTCTCACAGCGAAAAATGAGTGCTATAGGGAGAGGGTAGCTAGTGAGAAGGGAGAGTAGGGAGAGGGTAGCTAGTGAGAAGGGGGTAGGGAGAGTGTAGATAGTGTGAGAAGGGAGGGTCGGGAGGGGGTAGATAGTATGAGAAGGGAGGGTAGGGAGGGGGTAGATAGTAAGAAAGGGGGAGAGGGGGTAGATAGTGTGAGAGTGGGGAGAGGGGGTAGATAGTGTGAGAGATGGGGAGAAAGTGGGGATCTGATGGGGGAAAATGCTGTCCCCCCCAGATTTTTAGGGGTTCCTACGCCCATGGTTGCATGCCAGTAAGGTCTCTAGAAGAAGGGTGAGATCTTTCCTCGAAGACTGAAAACAAGTTCAATTTACATGAAAAGTAAAAGATATTGGGCAGAGGGCTGATCTACCATTAAGGTTAACTAGGTGAGTTGTGGTTTTGTGGGTTCGGTGGATTTCTAACAGTTTGACTACAAATTGCCTAAGTACTGAACCCACATAGCCACAACTCACCTAGTTAACCTGAATGGTAGGGTTGGCCCTCTGCCCAATATCTTTTACTTTTCATGTTAATTGAACTTGTTTTCAGTCTTCGTGGAAAGATCTCACCCTTCTTCTAGAGACCTTACTGGAATGCAACCCCAAAACGTGAAGGTGTCTTCAATCCCACGCAGAATAACAGGTTCCTCTACTTATTAAATGAGGACTAGCAAAGACTCAGTGGGTTCACTTAAGAGCAATGAAGGTTACAAGTCAAAAAAACGAAATAATAACCCGTTATCGAACCTATAACTTGACAGCAACACACAAAAAAAGTGTGGTTTGAAAACCCAAGCGAGCTCTTGTCATGAAGATAGAAGATCAATAAACAGCACATACAGAAGAAGGATTAGGAACGAATGCATCACAGAAGCTTAACTTCAAATGCATCCTCAATCTTTGTTTCCTCTTCATCTTTTGAAAGGCAAGATCTCAGTTGGATTTGGATCTCGAAGCATTTCTTGTCTGTGAAGTTCTAGACAAACAAATTGTTTTCAAAGTCCCACTTAGCGAGGTACTTTGGAACGTTAATTATGTAAATGCACTTTTCCTAACCAAAATATTTCCTTTTTTTTTTTAATGAATTCTTACCAAAAAGGTTAACTAGAGATTTTAAGAAAGTTGTACAATCTACCAGTTTATATTCATACATAACAGAGAGCAAAAGAAACACGAAGACCTCCACTAAGTCCTCTTAACGTGACCTTCATGCTTAGAAAGGGGTTCGGGTGTCGGTGGTAGGTCAGAAATGTCAGTATTGTGTAAATATAATAAAATGCCGGTAAATACGATACTGTTAAATTGAGAGGTGCGTTTTGGTATCGATGGCATAGATGAACTGATCAGAAAAATGTAATATAATCTATAGATTAGAATCCAGAAAAGCAGCTTTGATCAGATCACAAGGCAAGTTTGACTTCATGGGATACATTTAACCTCTAAAATACCATGAGAGGAGGTGGGGATGGGGACGGGGGGTAGGTATTTTTGAGCTATGCTGCTTGTAAAAATATTAAACGGGAAGTTTATGTAGTGACGTGATTTACGGCAAACAATACAATGATTAGCCTGGCACGATTGTGGTAGATATCACAAATTGTTAATACGTATGTCCATATGCAGGCAGCAGATCGGAACCTGAATGTACAGCGGCCAAATACAAATAGTTGGGTTACTCTTAATACCCTGTGTCCTTCTAGTCCTGACGAGCACGCATTGCAAAATGGGCATTGAGAGGAGTTGCCTGGGGCATTAAGTGGCCAGAACTTCTGTACCGATGGAGAAGCAGAAGATGTTAGCAAATATTCGAAATTAGCCTAGTAAGAAATGTCCTACTTTATGCTTGAGCAGAAACGCAGAGATATTTTTAAACAATTTACTACATTTAACAATTTACATATTGACCTGTTTAGATTTCTAGATATTTTCCCCAGAAAATGAAGGATCTATACAGATTTACGTTGCTGTCCCATGCAGCATACGAAAGACTGACTTGGACCAAGGACGCGAGAATGACTCCCTACACTCAGGTCAATTAGGTTGGCGGAGTTCGCCAACAAGGCCACCCATCCTCCAAATGTCCATGCAGCTGCTTCGGACCCTCGCGAAAAGCAGGGCTGTCAATCACCTTTTTGTTGTCTAGCTAGCAGACACGAAAAAGAAGCGGAATATTCGGGTTGAGGGTCACCATCCTCAAATTTGGTCCTAAGGTTGACCAATACTTGTAGAATTCATTAACTGGGCAAATGTATTTAGTGGACAACTTGATCTGTAGGGTCCTTATAGATATAATAAAACGTCAGTGCCAGGAATAACGTCTGAGTTTTTGTCAAGCCCCGCATTAGCCTTTAGAGCCATTTGCCAGTCACTTCTATGTCTTCAAATAAGGGAATTTTAAAGCAACAATAGCACAATGAGAGACAAGACAGATACTTTTGTCAAGCGAACAAGAAATCTAACAGGGGAAAAAAAAAGCTTTAAATGGACTCTTTATACTTGACGTTTTTTCTCTTTTTCAAAGAAACGAAGGCAGTTGATTTATTTTTTTCCCCCTCTTTCGGCAGCGAACCGGTTAAAGGAAACAATAAAAAAAAGGACGAGGGTGGGGGCGTCACAGCGAGTTGGATTTACTCCCGTTTACTTTTAATCTAAGGTGCTTTGCTCTGTAGCTTATGGGCCTGATGTCGGCCCATTCATCCTGAGCAAATCAACCCCCCCCCTCCCTCCCCATGCGGGACTGGACCCCGAGTGTCTGTCAGCTTTTTGTCAGGGGAGGAAAAAAAAAAAAGAGAGAGAGAAAAAAGGAAAACGGAACAAGAGGGAAGGCAAAGCTAAGAGGAATCTATTAGATGTCGCTGGGCTTTTGTATCCATGTCAATGATTCAGGATTAGAGTGTTTGATATAATCTTATTGATAGAAATCAAAGGAGTCAAGCTCTGGAGGCATATGGCATCAGCTTGGACAATATCTTATTAGGGATGGATCTACTAATGCCTCGCTTTTTTATTGAATTATAAAGGCATTCATCTTCCGACCGACAGGTGTTACTGACTCAGGGTGTCTCAAGAAGAAACCTTTAAAAAAGAAGGTCTTGTCTGGAATTACAACACCCCACATGTTACTCCAAGGGGTTCACTTAATACAGAGCTCTGGCTGGTACAAAAGAGCTCTATATTGTCCAACATTGTAACTGTTTTTAATAGACTATGTTTTTAAATTATGTAGAAACAGATAATTTGTTGCCATTTGGTTCATCTAGCCTGCCCGCTTATTGTAGCCGAGGCAAAACCTCAAACTTTATGTGGGCCGTGGACTTGGTCTTTTGGTTAAAATGCCCTCACCAGGTCTCACAATTTATCTGTAGGCATAGAGATAGATAGATAGATAGATAGATAGATAGATAGATGGATAGATGGATGGATAGATAGATAGATAGATAGATAGATAGATAGATAGATAGATGATGGATGGATGGATAGATAGGTAGATAGATAGATAGATAGATAGATAGATAGATGGTGGGCATCGGTATATAAGGACTAAGCAACATTTGGCCAACCAGCTCTTTTTGAACTATAGCTGCCATGATGTTTTGATCGCCGTAGGCATGTTGCCTGATACTGGTTGTGTAGCTGGGAATCTCTACCTCTCCTCCTGCTCACGAGATCCACTGAAAAGGAAAAGCTCCAGTTTCTGCAGTAACCTCTTGAGAGGCACAGCTGTCAATCATTGCTCGCCTTCTTCGAGCTGACTCCAGACTCCATGGAGGAGAACTGTGATTGACAGATGTGCATCACATGAGGTCCTTTGGAGTTTTTTCGAGGCACATCATTGTAAAAACAAGCGCCAGGGTCTAAATCGTTACCTCATTAATGAAAACTAGAGAAAAGGGTCATATTCTCCATGATGACAGAAATACTTGTTTAGGCTGCCACATTAGGAAGCTGGCCAAAGTTTAATACCCCATAAGTTTAATACCCCATAAACCAACCATTTGCTGCCCCCCTGCCCACTTCCAGATGTCCCATCATTAACCATGTACCTTTATCTCCTTAATTGGTAAAGTATTTGGCAGCCATTTTTACTCACCCGCGGAAAAGTGGGTTTAGCCTCAATGTTAATTATGACCGGAATTCTAGAACCGGCGTGGTTTTGTAAGAAATCTGGTATCTTACATTAGAATTTGAACTCTTAAAAGCACAAGAATGGGTTTGGGCATATTGGAGACATGCCTGACAAGGCAGATTGATGGTTTGGGGACTTTATATCTAAACAAGCATCTGATGACAGCTTAGAACGGCAAAAACAGCTCACGGGGAACTTGCAGTCGACTCCCTGATCTACTTTCGGCAATGGCGGCTTTATTTTTTTGATACTTCTTCTGCAAACCTAATTAGGCAGCTCACTCATTAGTCTTCTGGAAAAATTAGCACAGCTTATGCTAATTACTCCTGTAAAATTTAATAAACTCTTTGAAATAGGAATAGACTAATGAGGTTTTATTTATTGAACTAAAATAACTGTAAGGAAAAAAGGTTAGGACATGGGTATATACATCGAGGTAATAAAACCACAATTTATTCCATTCCGGCTCTGAAATTTTATGGCAGAGCTTTTAAATTCAAATATGAGTTACAATTTGGATGTTAAATCAATCCTGAACTTAATTTAAAAGAAAAAAAAAAATTCTCCTCCCTCTCTCTTCGGATATGATTTGCTGCTCGGAATACCTTCTCACTTTTAATGGGTGTAGAGAATGTATGTCACGGAAATGGCTCCTTTCGGATTACATCATGGCTTCGTTAGACGGCACTTTCGACCAGCGAGATCGGAAGTATCGGGAATTAGTGGACGGATCCATTCTTAATGCCACAGCGAGCCAGAGCTCACACGGCTTGAGTTGAATTGACTGAGCCTAGAGTTGAGTATGAAATAAACTCAGGTTTAACTCTCGACGACTTGTAAGTGCCGGGGTGGGAGCGCTCTGTAAAATCATTTGCGGTGCCATTGTTGGCTTTGGTCATAGGCCCCCCAAACCCTTTTGATACTTTTTGTTTTAAAGATTCTCTTAGCCAACTCTGTCTCCGTGAACATATCCTACAGTTTTGGTTTTTTTTTTGAAAAACCAAGGAATTTAGCACTGGTTTTGGCCAGTACGAAATGTAGCCCAGATTAGCAAATGTAAGCGAAAAACGGACTCTGTCCACAAACAAGGCCCTTTGCCAGATGGGTGAGCAGAGCCACGTTTGGGGCATCTAAAAAATCACTGTTTAGGAAAGAGGGGATTTCTAACAACCTGGCAAAAAACAAAAAAATCCCTTTTCCCGTGATTAGGACACTTTCAGATCTGGCTGCTTATCTGGTAAGGACACCGATCTCCTAAAAGGACACTCCAGCCATCACATAGATGTTCCCTAAATTTTCATGTGGCCACCATTTGTAAACTAATGGGGCAATTCAGCGAACCCCCCCATATGAATTTGCCCCTTTCCCCACTCCAGAATTCCGGGGAAAGTTTTACCTGTCATGTTTTGAACTAATAAGAGACCTTCCTTCCATCTGAAGAAGATACCTCTGAGGTCCAAAAGCTCGTGGAGCTTTACATCTTTTTCCATTGGCCCAGTGAAAGGCATCAACTCCAACTGGAGACCACATTTTCTCTTGGGGGTATATTAACTCTCGTTGGGTATTACGACGTAGCTGTCAGGGCTGTCCCTTGTTCGCACACCTAACACCGTCAAGTATCTGTTCCTTGTTTCACACCGCAATAAAAATAGCTGTTTCAAGTATACACCCAGAATTTTTATCTACGACATCCTGTTCGACCAAGTACTGAGTCACTTCTGCCAAAATCAATAAACAAAGAATGCGAGGCCGGCACCGTTTCTGACTATTTTTGTTACTGTCAAAACGAAAACGTCGAGAGAACAGAGAGGTTTTCCAGCGACATGTGCGTGGAGTAGCGTGCTGCTCCAATGCAGAGATACAAAGTGATTAATTATGGTCACAAGGCTGGCTGGGGGTTTTATACAATGTAACTTAAGTGGCACCCCCATCTACTCAGTTCTTTAAGGGTTAATGTAGGAGTGATCTGAAAGAAAAAGTCTGTGATCATTGGTGGGAAATTTAAAGGGACTATTTACTGTACGTTAATATGTAGTCTTCAAAAATAAAAAAATATATATATAAAAATTACTTTCCTGAGGAAGAAGCTGCAGCTCTGAAGCTTCAGCCACCCTATTCTGTTATGGCCCAACAATTCTTGCCATTGATTGGACGCAGGAAAGGATTCCCATTGAAATGTCCAATGAAGGTGAGCATAATACATGCAAAGAGATGTTTTCGGCTGAACATGACTCCTGCACGGAGAATAAATGGGGCTGGGGATCGGAACGAATGCATATGGGGGGGGGGATTCTGCATATGGTGCTGGAGTATCCCTTTAAGTGATTACTTTTAAATTTAAATGTCCAAAGAGCGAATAATATTAATATTAGAAGCATTTTAATTTAATATGCTATGTGGCAATTATTATAAAGTTTTGTAGACATTGTTCACAATGAAACCAATGATGTCCTAATTATAATAAAACCTCCAATATAATAAGTCTTCCAGGAAAAACAAAAAAAGATGTCTTCCCTTGGAGATGAAAAAAAGTGCAATGCTTGCATTAAAAAAAAATGGTAGAAAATAAGTTTGTTAATTAAAGCGCCCACAATAACTTCCTCTAATTCACTTCAGTACAGGAGGAAAGGGGTTAATGCAAATAGCTAATGAGAAACGGATAGCTTGGTGAGGCATCCAATTAGCAAAATCTTAGTGAGAAATCCAGGGAAAAGGCTAATACAGGAACTATTAACTGCAAGACAAAAAACATAACAAAATAGACCAAAAGAATTCTAAAAACGGAAATGAAGGGTGGAAAATATTTCACAGAGTAAAAAAAAACCCAAAACAATTGTTAAAAAAATGTAAAAAAAATGGAGCAGAGAGGCAAGGAAATAAAACATTGTAAAATCATGTTTATAATAAAAAGTATATATATATATATATATATATATATATATATACATCAAGATCTGCAAGATCTGTGCAGAAAAAAAATTTAGAATACGGATTTTTTATTATTTTTTTAATATTGTTAATTTTTTTTTAATTCTTTTTATTATTTAATATATTTTTATTTAATATATATATTATATTTTTTTTACTTATTTTTTATATGTACATTTTATATATATTTTATATTATTTTTTACTTATTTTTTATATATATTTTCTATATTATATATATATATATATATATATATATATATGAAGCAGTTACAAATTCATTTGGGGGTGCTATATAGTATCTAATAGTTAAGTTTCACACAATAACTTTGTTTTTGTTTGTTTTCCTGTTTTGTCATTAGTGTCTGTTTTCCGTAACTCTACAAGTGCTTATTCTTGGCCCAAATACTTTAAACCCCCCCCCAACCCTCTCCCCTTAAAAAAAGTTTTTTTAAGTGCTCCGCTGGGACTGAAACAAAGCAGCAACAATAGAATGTGTACTAATGCAATCCAGGTAACTCAATCCTGTTTCCAAACTCCAGCGCGGGGCTAATGACAGAGCTGCTGAGTCAAGTTTCTGCCACTGGCAGGTCACAGTCACCCCACTCCGTAGCTGCCATTTACCATTTACACCAAGAAACGCACTCAAACCGTTAACCCTATCTGCAATATGTTATATAGTTTTTTTGCCCAACCATTGGAGTGCATTGCTTACCCTCTGCTGGTCAAAAAGTGTGTCCAGGTACATACATCCGAACCTGGGAAAGAAATAACGATTTCCAGCCAGCGGGAAAAAAATGTGCTGGTTAAAATGCATGTGTTACTAGTTCATCGAATAACAGGCGAATGAACTCTAAAATCTGACTTTTCTAATTGGTTTCTGGTTTTCCACAAGCCAGCTGGCTAACTTTGGAGCTATTTTATAAAGATCCCTATGGAGCTACCAGGTTCTGGCTCTGAAAAATAAGCAAATAACTAAAATCAAAATTTTACTTGAAAATTGAATTGTTTTTTGTTTTTTGTTTTTTTTTCATTTCCAAATTTATCGTGCATGTTGTTGGTACTTATATAAATATTTTTTAAAAAAATTATAATCATAAAAAATAATATATATGTAATTTTGAAAATATTTTTGAAAGTATTATATGCATAATTATGCATAATTATTTTAGGTTTTTCTTACTTATTATTACATTTTTTCACAAGTATATGCATAATTATTTTATGTTTTTCTTACTATTTATATTCACATTAAAATTAGAGGATGTTTTTGTAATAATTATATTTGTTTTTAAAAGTTAAATATTTTTTTAATTTTAAATCAGGATTTCAGTTTATGAATTTAACTCTTTAGATTGTATTTACAAACATCTTAAAAAAGTAAAAGCGAATGGGCGATCTTATTAGTCTTTTGGGTTGAATGTAAAGGAAACTGGGTCGTCCCCCCCCCTTTATTTTTTTTTTATTTCTAAACAGAGGTAGACTGGTTGTGCTTTGAGAAGTCTGAAACCGTTCCTCCCCAAGGGAGGTTTTCACAGATTAATGCCTTGAATTGACCATTGGAACCTGATGACAGATATATTCCATAAACTGACTGGCAGCCACATCTACCAATTTGACTTATAATATATTCAATGCTCAAAGCATGCGTATACGACTTCACAAGCTCATTTACTTTGTATTTATTAGGCAAGGGAATTGTTGGTGTCAATGGGTTGCTAATTAATTGCCAGCATCTCATTCAAAGTGGCCACTAGAAGAATGGAAATGGCTCTGCAAGGTGCCTCTTCTCCCTTTAATAACAAAAACATTCTTCCCCGCAGCTACCTTGCATGGCGTGAAATAAGCAAAAGACGGTAATTCAGTTTTCAGTTCTCATGGACTCCAGAAATAATGGTGTAGAGAACACGACCACTGGTTACAAGGTTAAAAAAAGTTAAAAAAGTAAAGAAAAAAGTTGCTTTGTCCATGAATTCCCCTTAATCATTCTTTAAATATTTCACATAAAATAACAATAGTTTAGAATCTCATAAAACCAAATATAAACTTCAATGTGGAACCCAATGGATTGATGCCACCACAAAGGATCATGGGCGTCGTAGTTTTTAAAGGGCTGTAGATTCACAATTCACGTCCGATGCTCTAAAATAAGCAAAAATAATGCTTTCGGGGGATTTTGGTCACAAAAACATGGACCAGCGGTATGCAATGCTCTCTCCCAGCTCAAACAATCAACTAATATATGTTTAGTACATACAGTAAAGCTGATATTAAATCCAACTTAAATAAGAACACATAGGAAGTACATATATGTGTGTATGCTTTAATATTATAGTGTAAGGGGCCAGACCGGACCCCTCAAGCAGGTTTTGTGTAAAAGTGATCAGCTAATGGCGAGGGCCCGTTAAATTAAAACCATGGCCCATAGAGTCCAATTTCTTATGCTGAGTTTAGTTTAACTCACTTTAGGCAACTTTGATAAAGTAGAAATTAATTTGTGGCCGAGAATTGCTGCTGTAAAGAGGGTTTAGTTCCACTGTAATGCGTGGATTTCACTTAATTGGAGATCAGCAAATAAAACACAGATCGCGTGCTATCCAAACAGCGGTATTTATATAAAAATATATTAAATAACTGGGGCTGGTCTATATAGAAGCCTCAGCAGTTAAAGTTATAATTAGCCTCAAGAGATCCATGTGTTCCCTTCATAACACCATGTGCCGGTCCACAAAATGTGAATTCTTCACCAAATACAAATGCTTTACTATGTCTTAAGGAAACCCCTGACCTTTCAGCTTTAAAATATCAAATATCAACCACATGTCCCGTCTACTTACATTCATATAACATTAGGGAAAATCACAAAACTCTTCCATAGAAATCTAAAAGTATCTAAAAATACAAGGTATCACTATGATCGAGAAGATACTTCATGTCCCCTTCGTTACAAAATAGAACTTTGTAAAACATAAAAAGAATATATATATATGGACTAGTACAGAAAACCATGTGTCCTTTTTGTAAGAGGATGGGGGATGCAATTTTCCTTCGCAACATTAATTTCCTGTTGCTCAGATTGTGAACAGGAAGTGCTCTTAAAGGGATAGTACCATCTTAAAAAAAAAAGGAAGGGTCTACCTTATATCACTGAAACTGATCCTAAACATGTGGCAAAGCCTAACTGCTCTTTGAATTCTTACAGTTTAGATATTTTCTCAATTCTTTGTTTGTATGAATGAAATCCAAATTTTTAATTTCATAGGTGCCTTAGAAATTATGAACCCCTCAAAAACTTTATGTCGGCCTGAGTTTCCCAACACTTCCAGTCTCTCATTTCACTAACCCACTGAGGATACAAGAGTAAGGAACCAACAACAAAATCAGGATTAAAATAATTAAAATCATCAATACGAACATACACACGAATAATAGTATAAAAAAGAAAAGGTTTTTTTTAGCTTTAGTTCTGTTAAAATAAAATGGTTTTTTTTGTATCCAACTTCACAAATCAGTCAGACCCCTTACAGCAAATACTCTTGTCTATTTCCATAATGAAAGCAGCAGTGCCGGATTTATTTTAATATTTTTATTTTTATTTTTTAAAAAAAGAAAAAATCCTACCAGTCACGTAGGCTACTAAAAAAAATTTTTAAGCCATTTTTTTTTTGTAAAATTTGATGTATGGAGGGGCAGTTTAAAAAAAATGGCAATTAATTCCATGAAGGCAGGCTCCAGCTGCGTTGATCCTAGGTCCGCTGCTATTTTTTTAAAAACTATTTTATCCTGCACTGTTAGCCGCGTCATGATAAACTGGTTCAAGAATGGGCAAAAATTAATTAGCCGACGTCCCCAAGGGCAGGGTAGGTGTTGAGTGGCTGAGTGCTTTCACAGCTATTACTGCTTTGGCTACTGCTGCTTTCATATACATAATACCTGCTCCCGGAATGGCGCAAGGCAGGTGTTTTATTATAATGAGCCTTTTTTTTTTTTTTTTAAAAGACAGAAAAGAAATAAAAAAAAATAAAAAAATTCCGACCTGTCAATGATCACCGGGTCCGAGGGGGTCTCATTTCTGTTCCCACAGCTTTTCTTATCACAGCAGCGACTGTGGAGCAAAAAAGAAAAAAAGTGAAATACAATAGATTTTAATATGATGTTTACACTGCAGAGTCAGCTTTATTGAGACGGCGGGTTCATATTGCAGGGAAGCAATAAGACTGCGGTGGGAGAGAGCGAATGCTGTGTCGGAAAAAAGCCCATTACGGCCGCACAGGGGCTAATTACTATCAGTGGATTCTCTCAGCACAGCTGTCAGTTAATTAGCCGTACGCAGGTAAACCATAAACAATCCTCTCAAAATCCCGGAATTTTTTTTTCTGCTATTTTTCTTTTAAAAAAAATAAAAAATCCAGCAAATTTTGAACTTTTTTTTTTAAATACAAACCACTTATCATAATCCTAATCTTCTTTTAAAATGTTTTTAAAATAGCCCTTGATACATTCTAAAAAAAATATATATGTTCTTTTCTAACTTTTTTGTATTACTCTTATATTGATATCTATGAATTAATTCCCTCTGGGCTACAAAAAAAATCAAGCTGGCTACTAAATTAAAAAAAAAATGCCAAAAAAAAGTGAAACGTGAAAAACTTAAATCGTGAACTGGAATTAAATGGTTTTGGTCTGTAAATCATTTTTTGCCTTAAAAAAATAGTTAAAAAAGGGCTACGGGTCATACAGTCAGTATATTCCATAATTTTTCATGGTGATTGCTCTACATTTAGAATTTAGCATTGGTTTATTAATTGAATTTATTTTTACATTTATTAATTTTTAATTTATTAATTATTACCCTTAATTATTTGTCCACTAAAAGGCACCACTATATAAAATCAATCTACAGAATAAAAAAATAAATGGATGGTTTATTAGAATTTTTCAGTAAACACGACACTACTGGAATAGTTAAAGAATTCCTAATTTGGGTAAAATGTAAGTGCTGGGATAAAAAAAACTATAGTTCTTTATTACAGTGAGTTTATATGAAATAAATCTCTGCTCACAGCATTCTTCGATAAAAAAAAGTAATTTAGGAAAGTCATTAGTCTCGGGGGCTCGTAAGGGTGAAAGGGTTTGACGTATGATAAATATTATTATAAACTAGAGCAGCATTGGTTACAGCCAACAACATTTTTTGCATTAACAATACTTGTGAAGCTATGAATCTTACTCATATCTAAGCAGACTTAGAGCAAGCTGGAACCAAGGCTGAATCTTTATCACTCAACCTATGTTGAGGGTGCCCTTCCAAAAGTGGGTAGAAGGAGACAAGAGGTGTCCTTTTTACCATTTTTCTTATGTTATGACCCCATTCATCTTTGCATTCTCCACAAAAAAAAATCTTCTTTTAATTTATTGTAGTTTAGGTGACCTGAGTGTGTCCAGGGTTATCTGAGATGTAACTCTAGCACTAGCAAAAGAGACATTGAATTGTCCCTCAAGGACCGCAACCACATTAGATCTAATCCAGACATGAGTGGCCCTTAAAAGTGAGTCTAGAGGGATAAGCAATTATTCCAATTATGGTGTATTGTGCTTGGTCGCTTTGCACTCAACCGATTTTCCACTAGACACCTTCACCCTACTGAACAACCCAGCCTAACACCAACTCTCGCTCTATCACAAAAGGTTCCACAATGTTCTACCACATCTACTGTTGTACTTGATTACCAAGTGTCTCATCTCAGCACATTGAAACTGCAAAGTGGTTGGATTCTAACATATTATCTTGTTGAAGAGCAATTTGTTTTGTTTTTGTATTACTACAATAACTTGTGAGATGGAATGGACCTCACCATTGTAGCTGATCATGTGATACATTGACGACACCGCCTTCTTCCAAACCAGACTGTGCTGACTGCTTTATGGCAGAGTTTGTGTGGTCCTTGCCAAGTCCATCCTTTACACTTAATAAAGTGGACTTCACCGATTAATATGCGTTATTAATAATATATAATATTGAAGGAAAAGAAATGCAGGGAATTTGTGAAAACTAGACCATTTTGTTCTTAGGCGCAATAGTTGCGCGAGGCATGAGAAATCCCACCTATTAACTTAGTAAATCAAAACAGGGGTTCTCCCAGGAACTATGCCAACTGATCAATACTCTTATTTTCAGGTACGTATACAACCTACAGGAGGGCAAAACTTTCCATGTACTAAGGAATTCATATTGAGCTGGTGAACATGCCCAGATGAGATTATTCTATAAATCCTTGTGACATTTTTTAGTATTTTCATAAAACCTAATCAATGAAGGGCCAA
This sequence comes from Spea hammondii, assembly GCA_029215755.1. Classification (NCBI taxonomy): domain Eukaryota; kingdom Metazoa; phylum Chordata; class Amphibia; order Anura; family Pelobatidae; genus Spea; species Spea hammondii. The sequence continues at coordinate 5,810,015 of JARDYJ010000004.1, forward strand.
AAGTCTTGAGGACCTATTAGATGCATTTGGAATTATTACCGTTGAGATGCATACATTTGAGTTTGGATAAATTTAAAGGAGTGAAAAGTGCTGATAGTCTTAACATATTTTGGTCTTCTTCAATGTTAGTTCATTGTTAAGGTGCTCCCTAGAAGAGGGTTCCTCCGTTATGCAGTTGAGGAACCCTTATTGCATCTGGATCCAAAGATCCATCCCATGAACACAGGTGGCAGGATTCTGATGGATCCACCTGTGTTCCTCACATTGTCCTGTGACCACGTGAGAAGATCCTGAAAACTGCTACCTAAAACATACGGCAGAGAAGCAGCACACTTGTAAAGGCATATAATACATCAAAATAAACAATGTCTAATTAATTCGCTTCTGGGAGGGAGGATTTTCACAAACGACCTCATGTGAGGTCTTACAGTCAAGCAAAATGTCTCTCTTGTTTTAAAAAAAAATCTAATTTTCTGTTTCTATTTTTTGCTAAACTATATCAGGAGAATGCAAAAATGAAAATAAAAATGGCCGTTGAATATCATTTATTTTGGAGCTAGAATTCATAAAATTATTATATATTTTTTTTTTTTAAATGCAACGCTGAGTGCCTTATCTACATTATCATTTCCAGAAATATTGATTTACTGATAAGTGAAAACATTCCGAATTAGAATGTGCCAATCGTTCCTGAGATACACTTCACCTGGCATTTTCTGGCTAGCCAATGAAATCACTCATAACACCGACCCCCCCATACCCCCCCCTCGGATCTGCATCTAAATTCATGGTGCTACCTATGGGTTAGCTTTAGTGCCCCATAAATTTGGCTCCTTTGTCACATAAATGCAAAGCTTTATTACCCTGTTAGTCTTGACAGAGAGCCCTGCAGAAAGTTGTTTAGGGATTAAATCTCCTAAAACATTTCCATTTCAAAACAGAGGGCTTTCACTATTTCATGTCTTCGACGGAGGAATTTCATCGTCGCAGGAACGCAAGCTGTCTCTCATACCATATGGCAAATGGCCGTAAATAGCAATTAGGTAGCCTGATTAATGGTGAGCGAGCTTTAATTTTATGCTTATAACCAAGGAGGCGTTTGAACTTCTCGTGCAAAATCAGCATATTCCGAGCATATTCCACCACCATGCCAGACAGAGGGGATCTTGGCCTTTCTTTGACTTACCATAAGGATAAAATAAAATATCTTGGGATGCGTTATCAATAAAAGATCAATTAAATCAAAATATGGCAGGTTTGAGTGCCTTCAAAGGATCAACGATGCTCTTCAATGAGTTCCTCCGCCGGTCTCCCTACGGCAATCGAGGGGTAAGGCAGCTAGAGAGAATCGGGCATTACCGGCAGCGAGTAGGTTAAAGTCATAGCGTCTTCGCTAGGTTGGAGATGACAGGTTTGTGAAAAAGGCCTTGCCCTCTTCTACATGAACAGTATCTTTTAGCGATCTGTAGGCAGCGAAGAAAAAATGGTAATCTCCGGCATTAGCCGCGTGACATTTTAAATATGGCTTTCCTGTCTCGAGTACGCTGTACAAATAACATAATTTGCCGTCAACGTTCTCGAGACTCTCCTGCTGCGTGCGTTTTTTTGTTTTTTTTTAATAAGAGGAGAAAACCTATTCCACCGGTGAAAGAGATGCCGTAGGAATGAGAAACAATACCTGAAGGCGGTAGATAAAACGAGACATGGATCTGACTGGGTGAGAATTTGGAGCTGTTTCACCCGGCGTTCTTCCAGGTTTTAGCCACAGAACCCATTGACACCGAAGTCCACGAGGACTTGGATTCACCACCAACGCCAACGATGGATATGCCATGTGCTCGCTGCTGTGTTCGACACAAGCTAAATGTGGAACCTCGAAGCTCGGTTGCTTTGATAGAACCCCCAAATGTTGAACCATTATTATGAACACGTTGCCACTTTACGGAGCCAGACAACAAAGACATGGTAGAACTTCCACCACCACCTCCCCCGAAACCAAATCTTACCTGCACATAATCTCATGCGTGAGAAGAACTCTGCACATTTCCGGGTTTTTATCCTGACCTTCATATACGATGGCCTGCAAGGAAATGTTGAGAACTTAAAGAGAAGCCGTAATAATGTACATAATTGGAGGAGAGAAAAGAGATAGAGGATATGATAGAAACATTTCTATGCATAAAGGGATATAACAAAGGATGGACGTTTATTTCAAAGGAGGAGAAATGTTAGAACAAGAAGTCATAATCTAAAACGAAAGGACCAAAAGCTTAAGTGTAATGTAAGGAAGGTTTCATTTACTATGGTAGTACATAGGTTCAACAGCCTCTCAGCAGAACAGGTGGTGGTTGATAATATGAGGGACCTTAAACATATACGTCTATCCTGAATCTAAGACCACCAAGACTGGTTAAAGTGTGAGTTTTAACGCATCCTAGGTAAGCCAAATGGTCCCTATCTACCAGATTCTATGTTTCTAACGATCTTATTAACAAGGTTGGTGAGAACATTGAGCATATGGGGGCCCTTTATTTCTTTGGCATACTGGAGTCAAGTATCCAAGGATCATGAACCTCTGTCTAAAACAGTTATTGACGCCCCACGGTGGTCTGAAGCCACCTAAAGATAACACACTTAGTCTCTCATCCCATCATTATCTGATAGATCATACTGCAAATTCACATTCTTACTGCACTGCAGCAGTAAAGGAGACGGTGAGGTTGGTGAAACTTCCCGGAAGACCATTATAACGATGAAGACGCGGAATTCCGATATCGCATGATAACCAACAATGCAGAAATCCCAATCAGCCGATATCACTAAAATACACGCTTTTCTTCAAAACATACAAAACGCCCTTGTATCTAAATATATACAAAAATATTAACCAATAGGAAGGAAATAACCAAGAGTTTGATTGTCATGTTCTTATAACCCAGTGTATATTTCTAGGAGACCTTCCATATCACCAGATTTGGTGGGGTTTTTTTGACGCCAAGCCAAATTTTCTTTACATTTATCAGCTTATTTTTCTTTACTTTAATAATCTTTTCTTTTTCCAAAACAGCATTCAATGATGAATACCGTATGTTTTTTTTCTTAAAGGTTCGTTGTAAGAGAGCGATGTCTCTGTAGCAGGCAGAGTGAAAGCTCTGACATTTCTTTCATGGGGTTGCTTTGCCGGCGCACTCATCTACTCTTCTCAGAGGCAACTAGGCCTGTCGACGGCAATTTTCCTTTCAGCTGAGACATCAGAGCATGGTAAAAACATGAACCTGTTGCACGTCTAGGGTCCCAACCGCTATAACGTGACATGTGTGTCTGTCTCCGTGTTTGTTACTCGTTGGCAAATCGTGGAATTACAATGTCAGACAAGTTCACAGAGAATCCACAAGTCAACTTGGTTGTTAAAGGGAAGTCTAAACATTAGGCAGAAGACATCTCTTCTTCTTGCATCTAGACTAGTTTTCGTTCAGAGGAATGCTAGGTGTTTGCAGATCCTTCCTAGAAACGCGTCGTCTTCCTAATGTTGCCTGTTTCATGTAATCGCAACCTTTTAGAATGTCAGACACGGCAGCCTGGTGGAACGTTACTGCTACGTGATCATACCTGCCTGCACTTCAGGCTAACATCTTTAGGAAGAAATAATTATTAGTTGGTTAGACCAGGTGATGAAGGCATTTATCTGAGGCATTGAGCCGGACCATCCACTGGTATAAAAAACAAGTTATTTGTAATGAAATCAAAAATCCAAGGTATTGAACGCCGGTTGTAGGTACTTCTGACGCGTTTCATCCAAAGTGCTAGACTTTCATAGGTACGCGTCCATCAACATAGATGATAGTTATATAGTGATATGTAAATGGAGGGGGGTGTAACCTCAACAACCCCCAATTATTGTTTTTACCCAGTGTAATCTGTTTAGGTTACATGCCCACTCTCATTTACATATTTAAATTCTGGGCTATATCTATATATTAGAGGGGCGCCTTCTTGATGCAGTTCCTTCAGGGCCCTGCCAGATTTTAGACGCCCCCCCCCCCCCGGGGGTGAGACACTCAAGGGTTACATAGTAACATAGTTATATAGGCTGAATAAAGACATGCGTCCATCAAGTTCAGCCTTTCCTTTATCTGTTAATTTGTTGCTGTTGATCCAAAAGAAGGCAAAAAACCCCAGTTTGGCTCTGTCCAATTTTGCACTAACCAGGGAAAAAAATCCTTTTTGACCCCAAAATGGTGAAGCGCGGAAGGTTGGGGGCCTACCGACAGCATCATCCCGGCACAGCTGAGATGGAACGTTATACGCTGTTGGAATTCCAGAGTACTTGGAGTTCGATCAAACTGGCATCGAGATTCTATAAGAGGCGCCCAGACTGCTCTCCTTCTAAATTCTCTTTCAGTGAAGACAATTAGTGGCTTAATAAATGAATATTGATGTGTTTGCTTATATTTGCATTCGTGATAGATAGGTGTGTACAGAATGCACCTTCACAGAAAGAAGTGGTTCTATAAATCCATTTATCTCGATCCTCGTTAACATCGTCATTGCCGGAGCATACAGAATACTGTATAGAACTGAAGACACACTCTATTAATCCATGGGCAGGTAAATGTTCATTATATTAATACATTATTAATATTACAGAGGTGGAGGGAGCTAGATGAGCAAATGGCTCGTGGACAGGCAACGATGGTAGTCAAGCTTTACTGGACTCTAGCTCCCATAATGCTAAGCCTTATGTTACAGCCCCGGACAGCCTGCTGAATATGGATTTCGAACAAATTTAGTAAAGATGATACCTTTATTGCCATTTATCTGAATTGCATTAGATTGCAAGCCTTTGAGATCACTTAGGTCTCTTCTTCGGGCATATTGATTATAATCACAAAACGTCACCGTAGAGAGACGTGCGTCTGAATACTCTTCACATGTATCGTTTATAAACACAATGTATATATCATATACGGCAATATTTGTTATCGGGCCAGTTGTTTTTGTGGCGAGGCAACGAGAAAGTGTTTAAATATTTCCAGGGCAGTAAAAATGTTCGAAGCCGGTTAATCTTTTATGAAATACATTCGGTTATTTTTGTATAATTGCGTCTCTATTGATCGGAAAACTATTTTGTAGCATATTAGGTCGCCTATAAAATTAAAGAAGGTATTAAAACCATTGATAGCGGCCTTTAATTAGCCAATATCTCTTAAGAAGTTCTCCCTGACCCAGTAGACCGATAATTACCCCATAATTTACACTTAATATTCTTAGGAAGCCAATTGGGGTCGCTGCACTACTGTTCCTTTAAAGTGAATCTATCACATTTATATTTTAGGGTTCTATATGCTAAATAAGGTTACATAATAGTCTTTATAAGTTGAAATAATAGATATATATACATTAAAACCCACCTTATATGTGTATACCATAGGAGCAGCCATCATAACTGCATTTTCTATGGACCTGCATAATTAAGTTATCTCTCCCCTATTGTGAAGATGCTGATTGTTGTTGATTGGTTCAGGCAGCCTTTGTAGGGGCGGAGCGAGGAGACGAGAGACAGGCCAGGAAACTGATTAGATAATGCTAGCCGTGCCACATTTAGCCCCATATCTCAACTTCAACAAGGAAAATTAATGAAATCCTTTAAATACTTTAAATATTTCCAAAAAAAAAAAAATAGACTGATTGACAAACTAAAAAAGACAAGCTACAGGGAGCGGTAATAATAGGTCTAGTTACCCTTAATGCTTTTGACAAAAAGGGTTAAATCGAAATAATTCCAGCTAATCTGCACTGGATAAGCATTGTTGCTGCTGCAGAGCATCTTGGGTGGGAAAGGCAGTAAAAGATATTAATGTTCAAATAGCAGGATGCAGCTAACTGCCCTCCGTGCCAAGGGAACTATGCCGTATCTGCCCTCTTTCAAGGATAACATGGGCTGGTGGGCCTTACGCCTCCAGTGCCGGCTCATACCTCCGTGGCAGAAATAGAAAAGATAATTACCCTCTGTCTCCCAGGTCAACCAGCCTCCGGTGTCAGTAATTACCTTAAACAAGGCCTTGTGCGTGCGCAACCTCTGAACCAAACCCTTGTGCAGATACAGCTTAATCCTACTGTGTTACAGCTAATAAATGAATGTGTTTTTTTCCCTTCGTAGAACATTAATCTGCTTCTTTTCTCCTGAAAAAAACCATACATTCCTGCTACATTGGACGCTTTCCACAATAAATTACATAATGAAATTATGAATTCTGTACTTTTCCAGGAACGCAGAAACATCGTACAGCCAAATATTTAGTAAAACCCCTCACTATGAAATGTAAAATTCCTTACTGGTCAATTGTTCATTGTTCTGCAGGTACCTGAGGTGAGCATGGGCACAGGCAGGCTGTCTTTAGGGGCAAAGATGGCACAGGCAGGCTGTTTGGGGGTAAAGATGGAAACTGATAAGCTGTTTGATGGAAGAGAAGGCACAGGAAAGCAGTTTGGGGGCAGTGACAAGCTGCTTGGTGACAAAGATGGCACAGACAAGATGTTTGGGGGCACTGACAACCTGCGGGACTGGAATCACCACCAAATTTAGTAGACAACATCATTATCCCAAAAAACAATGCATTGAACCTCTAGAAATCCAGCACGCTAATCTAGACCACGATTAGTGGAATCTAGAAAGATGGCTGCTATGAATAACTCTCGTCTAGAAAGGTCGAAGAGTTCCATCACAGTCAAGTCAACTTAGCAGAGCTATGAGGACGTCACCGAAATGGTATTTTTTTCCAGGTTCTTTCGGGGTGATTCACAGTTATTGCCAGCTCTAGTTACAAAACTCAACTGCCGAGACCTGAGATACTAAAAATATCGCCTTGGCGAAAGTGGGAGTCATCATCACCCTCACGTGATACGGGGGGGAAAAAAGGGTAAATAAATCAGGATAGCTAAAATTCTCGCCCAATATCTAAAAAAAAAAAATCTGGAATCTGAAAAACTATATTTTTTTCCTTAAATTTCTTTTCAAAATATATATCTGAGATTTCAATTGCATCATTCTTTTCAGAAAGAGTACTTTCCTTTCGGAGGAAGTTAAAAGGCGTTTCATCATCAGAAGTCATCTGACTTGCAGATAAATGACTACAAAATGTCAAAGCTCCCAAGTGTCCCTGTTTTGGAGGAACAGTCCCTCTTGGGGGTCCATAGGATGCCCCTTAGGAGCTTGGAATGTTTGCTGGTTATGAGTGTATTGCAGGGTTCTACAGCACAATAATATGTATAGAAACAGCAGGAATTGGGTTGTTAAATTTGTAAATTTAATCAATTATTCTATTTCTTACTCAATTGAATAAATTGTTGTCAATCGGTCACAATGTTAACAACCCTCGGTGAAGTCACAGCGCCGGCTCTAATCACAGCTCCGAAAAGGGTCTCCCTCTTTGACCTTTTGAAATGTTTTAAGTCATGCTAAAACCTCACGTGCGAAAATACATACGTATTTAACGTGACGACTAGTTATGATGACTAGTGATGCCGTTAGTCTATTCCTAATTAAAAACAGGCCGATTTCCCAAAGGAGTTCACGCAAAGTGAATGGACCCATGGTTCCGTCCCGCAATGGTTTTAATTAGGGACACATTAAACAATGATGATTATTTTGATAGCACTCAGCTCACAGTTTTTGCAAGCAATTCTCCCCGAGGGCCATTTGCAAAAAGGCTCGATAGGGTGATCTCATACTTAGTACAGACCTCGATGACATCATCCACACACATACACAGCTAGCAGCTCAAGAGAAATAAAGCACTAAACTAATATCATACAGCGTTCCCAATCTAGAACACACAAAGGCTCAAATTACCAGCTGGAAAACAGAGATTCAGTGAAAGTGTGAAAAACAGGGCCCCTGGAAATAAAAAAAAGTGGCTGCAGTAAAATGCATGTGTTTCTGCTCACAGCTCTGAATTCGATGTGTATGCTTCAATTCAGCATTATTGCAGATGTTTGAAGGAATGCCTGGGATGACCCCGATTGAAGGTCAAAGATGAAGGTCAGAGGTGGGTTCAATATGTTGATTTCCATGAACCCGATGATGCTAAAAACGACAAGTTTATTTGCATATTGGTTTGATTGACCTGAAAGGGGTCACACCTTAAAAAAAAAAAACCCCACATAAAAACCCAAATAATATAGAAAAAAGCTGAGCTTTGAATAAGCCGGGGAAGTGTGTTCTCAAATAAAGCACCTCTACAAAATTGCTTGAGTGTTAGAATTACTGAAGCCAGGTCTTACAAAGAGAGAGTAGATATGTGCGTGTGCGCGTGAATGAGACCTTATATGCATGCATATCTCCTACTGTCTCACTTCCTCCTCAATCGCCAAATAGATTGTAAGCTCACCAGAGCAGGGCATTCTTCTCCTTATGTACCAGTATGTTTAAATGTGTGTTAATATCATTTATAATTAAATATTATGTGCATATGAATACCGTTTAACTTCCTATTATAAACCTTCCGATATATTATTTTTTACCCCTAATATTTATCCATATATGTGATACTTTGTATCGTATGATTTAAAAGTCACATTATGTTTGTAATTTCGTGGTCCGCAGAATATAATACAATTAATAGCTGGAAATATTCTATTCTATATTCCGATTCCATATATCTGTTTTGGGGTTTTTTGGGGGCTGGGTAAAAATCAGAATATCATCACGGGATTAAAAAAAACCAAATCTTTGCTAATATGTTCAATTTTTTTATTTTTTTTTTAAGGTAGTTCAAACAGCTCTGGCGTAAATATTCCAGAACAAATGGCAGTAGGCAATACAAGAGGGAGCAGTTGGGCTGCCAGACTGGGAATGCATTGGACCATCTGGCTCAGGCAGACTCTCCAAAATCCGCAGCTTTGTTTTCACCCCAGAATCCAAACAACACATTTTCCACTATGATGAGTTTACATTTTTTTTTTACCCTTCCTCCCAAAACATGGTTCTTGATCATGCATGCAAATTCCAAAGTTCGTCGATTCGTTATAATTATATTAATATAAATTCTTATTCGCACACACACACGCACACCAAAAAAAAAATCTGCTTTTTCCAAAAGATAATAAAAAAAAGGAAAGATAAAGTCTTGGGTGAAAATATCTGAATATTACAATTCTGGTTTTATAATGTAATCTCCGATAATCCACAATAACAGAGCACGCTCCTTATGTTTTGACAAGTATTGCACGGTCATCACAATGTCTTTTTGGTACAATCAGAAACATCCCCAAAGGGGACATTAACTCTTTGTGTCCATAATAGGTCTTCTTTACAGAAAAGGGTTAAAATAAAGTAAGAATATATATATATATATATATATATATATATATATAAATAAATATATGTTTGCTGGAATCATTAACATTTGAGTTATGTGTCATTCGGTCAAAAATGCATTTTAGTGTCTTAAGCGTTAATTCTAAACCGCATGGCTATTTTAAGATAGAAATTTGAAAGCATATCCATTATAAAGGAAAGGTATATCAAGAAATGTTTAACTATATCCCTAGAATTTGTATTCATTTTTCTTTTTTCCTCCCTTCATTGACGCTGAGCCTAACCATAAAAAAAAGCCCTTGTTTTCCCCCAAAACGAGCAACCAAATATCTTTCCAGCACTAACAGCAGCAGCCGTAGACCTACATTTCTTTTTAATCTATATTTTGTGATTTTATAGCATGCCCCCCTACTGACTGGTGGAGGCTATTAAAAACATTGTTACCTTAATGGCCTAACACAAGTTTTACAAGACATTCTGGCAAATTAAATAAAGTTCAGATTATTCTGACGTACGCGTGTGTGTGTGTGTGTGTGTGTGTGTACGTGTGTGTGTGTACGAGTATGTACTTACACACACACACACACATATATAAGTAATAACTTAAAGCAATGCTCTCTGTAGACCCTGAAACAAAAGTTGACAGGCCCTAGAGCTTATAATTGCATTTCATGTCTGTCTGTTATCTATTAAAATATCACCACCACCATGAATTCTAAAATCACATTTGGATACGTTTATGTATCACACAACCTCTATCCTCTACAACAAATACCCTATTAAGAGGATCAGAATACATATTTCTTTTTTTTTAATTATTATTATTATTATTATTATTATTATTATTATATCCTTTTTTGTATATATATTTTATTTATTTTTTTTATTTTTTTTTTTAATTTATTTATTTTTCTGTCTCTTGGTGGAAATGGGGCCAGTAATTACTCCTAGCACAGTGTAGCTCTTTTCTCTGCTCTGTTCTTCTGCACAGATAACTTTCCAGGTTACAATCTCATGTAATATGCATCCAGAGTTGCAGCTTCTCGCTGCATTCTGCTGTTGCCACATCTGTCAAGTCTCTCTGTGGCACTGATTTCAGGAAGAAAAGAAAAAAAAAAAAAAACACAAAAAAAAAGTCTTCTGCTCCATTTAAAATTTTAGCATTTGGTTCAGCAACCATAATTGCATATGTTCCTATCACTGCGCCTAAACATAAGGAATTTTTTATTATTTACTTTAATAGCGTTTTCTACTATTTTTCAAAAGTACTGTATTTGGCTTTTTTATTCGCACAAAGAAGCTCACTGAGTGTTGGATAATGTTCCCAGATCAAGGGGTCAAACATTGCCTTAGGATAGTTTGCTATAAAAAAAAAGTTGTAAAAAAAAAAAAAAAAAAAAAAAGGGGGTTTTGTTATTCACTGAATAAATTAAAAGGGGTTATTTTGTATTATTTTAACACAGGAGATGATTAGTCGAATTACAAGAAAAATATCTGAAAATTGTAGCAGCTTTTTAAAACTTACAATAAAGAATAAAACTCTCTTAAAATCCCATTAAGTCAAAACTACAGTACAGCGTTAGTAAATTAATTTCTATATAATATACTAAAAAATAAACTAAAAAATAAAATGTTATATGGCATTTCAGTAGAATTAAATAGACCTTAGCTATATATCATATATTTCTAATAATGAATTTTATTTTGTATATAAAATATATAGTATAAAGTTATTGGTTGTACAGTTTTATTATTTTTTTAAGTATTTATTTTTTTCTTACAGTTTTTCATTGCCTATTTTTAAAGTGCAGCTATGAGAACATAATTAAAAAGGAAGCAGTCTAAGATTATATGAAGTAATTTCCCAAAAAAAATTATACTTATGTATTAATTGCTAAACAAGCTGTTCGGTTATGCTGGATAACCATAAACAAATATGTTTAAAACATTACGAGAGATTTAAAAGAAAAAAAAGAAAAAAAAAAAAAAAAAAAAAAAAGGAAATGCCTTAGTTGAGTGTCTGCTGCAACTTAGATCCAAAAATACAATATAAGTGCACAACATTGGCAGGAAGGAAGGAGTTACTATGACAGAGAGGTGCTGTATGAAAATATTTTTCGGGAGGAAAAAAAAAAATAACAAAAAAAAAAATTATATATATACGTTAGGTAAATGCCAATACAATAAAAATAATAGATTATGTTCCCACATATGGAGAACTTGTAGGTGAGCCATTAGAATTGTGCCCTGGTATATATCTTTAAACACTATAGAGATAGGGGAGATCTTGAACAGGCTCTGGTATGTTGGTAGCGATCATTCTCTGGGGCCTGTTAGTCTGACATGTATCCATTAGCTGTATATGAGCACTTGTGGGTAATAATAACCCCCCCTGTGCTTCCGTGCAGAATGTCATCCTTGATTGTAAACGCAATATGGGCACAGATTATTGAGAAACACCAAAATATACAGGCTCGTTAGAAACTATGAGATTTACCCAGGCCGTATGATGGGATATATTTTGCCAATGATTGAAAATATCTGATAGTACGTCTATGGCAGCCGAATGCATATGGGTCCATGGCATGCTGATTGCCAAGGGGTTAAGAGGGAGTCTGACCCTAGACATCTGTTCAACCTGATGCCTACATGGACCATGTGGGAGTGAGCAGCAGGGGATATATAGCTCAGAGCACAATGCATTCACCAGTCTCTCTGTGACACTCTATGTGTACAAGGTTCACACAGGGGCCTTATTACCCATGCCAAACACATTAGCACCGAACTGTTCATCATGGCTTATTAAGGAATAGCGACATAGCTACAAACTCAAGGCCAAGCCAACCAGTCTTGGAAGCTTACAACAGCTGATTGCTACTGGTCATGCCGGGCATGCCTTGATCTCTCTATACCACCAAAGCTGACACCCAGCTCATAAGCATGGTAAAGAAGCTAATATTATTACCATGGGGGCATTTAGGCCAACAGAACATCCTCCGAACAAAACTGTCTATTACCATTGTTTGGTGTCACTGGTCGCAGATAAACAGTCAGTCCAAAGCAGATTCACATCCAACAGAATCACCATGTCTTCATCAGTGTTATATTACAAGGATATCCTCAAATAATTGCACACACGTGCACTATTTAGCCATATTTCTCCCCGTATACACAAAAATCATGATATTCAGCAGCATACAGCCTTTTCACAAACAGTGTTTGCTGGGGTAAGCGTGAGCTGGTATCACATTGTCCACAAAACCACCTTAATATTGCACCAATCTTAATCCTAATGACCACAAACAATACTTTATTAAGAAAAAGTGCATTTACAATTTTATGGGCAAAGTTTGTTCACAATTGGGGAAAAAAAGGTTTGAAAACCATACCTGTTTTGTCATTGAGTCTATTAAACGAACATAAAAATCCTGTTCTGTTCTTATACCTGAAAAATAGAAGGGTTGTGATGAAATCAAAGTAAAAAAAAAAAAAAGAGAAGTGCGAATATTATAAGCAGTTGGGTCTTGGGTCAATTATCCATACAAGCAAAGTGACTATATATATATATATATATATATATATATATATATATATATATATATATATATATATATATATATATGTCTCTAGCTCATTCATATATTATGATTTAACAAACAATTATTTTGTTCTATGTATTGATAAAGAATCCTTCAGTATGTAATGGGTATTATAGGCAGCTCTTATAACCTATTACCTGTTTCATATATATATATATATATATATATATATGTGTGTGTGTGTGTAAAAATGTATAATTTGGAAACATTTTATAAGGGTATGGACCAAAGAACAGTGTGGCTGCTTGGCTTAACCCTTTACATGGCAAGTAGACTTTGCAATGCCTTGCTTTTTCCATTAAGGCATTAAAGACTTACAGTGGTGAAAAAGATCCCCAGCAAGGAAAAGGTTAATGATATAGTTCAAGAGGGGAATTTGTCCAGCACAAAGGGGCAAGTGATTGTACTCTCATCTCATAATCTGACATGTCACTGGTGGATTTACATGTCATTAAAAAAATGAATGTAGTTCCTTTCAAAGCTATTATCACCCCCTCCACTGACTCTATAATATTTCATCATTATATATTTTAATGACTATATTGAGTAGGGAGCATTCGGTAACCTGGTAATCAAGAGTTAATTAATACAACAGGTCTACATTAAACAACGTTTATTTAAATTTTTTTTTAAAAACATTAAAAATGGTTTCCGTTTTAACCCTTTAAGTTCCAGAAGGAGGCTAAAGCTTTGCAGAAGAAAAACAAAACAGCCAATTTTATTTCTTTAAAAAAAAAAAAAACGTTGTAATAATATTTTTAGGACTGTAAAATAAAGCTCCTCGCATCCCCAGAGCCATTTCAGTGAATTATGACATTTTATTTTACTGATGTGAAAGCCAGTAATTCTTCATATCATTATCAGGCCAGCCAAGAATAATATCAGCGTGCCCTGCCTTATAATTCTTCATGTTATGTCTAAAATAAGGAAACTTTAAGTAAAACAACTTTTTATCACCCCCCCCCCCCAAAAGCCATTCGGTCCCGAAACTGTTAATTCGGACCAGAAACACATTAGGGCTTCCTCTCTTGATACATTGTAGCATTTACCTCTTCAGTGCCACAGTGCTGATAAATATTGGCACTTTTATGGTTAAAGAGAGATTCAGGACTTCATCAATATTAGAAAAGAACCTTTTAATTGTGATATATACATAGAATAAGATTGTATCGTTATTATTATTATTATTATTATTATTATTAACAACACATATACATGAGGATATTCAATAATAAAAAATGTTTTCAGTATTTTTTGTCAGTAGCTTTTTTTTATCAGTATATTTATCATTTTATTAATTATATGTAAAGTTATAAGATGAGATACTCACCATTACTATATAGAAGCTGCAGGCGGTAATGTATTCCATTATTAGTTTTTTCACTGCTGGTTTCCTGGTTTCCAGAAGAAAAAACAAATTGAAGCTAATTATTTGAGATAGGAGAACAATAAAATATATATAGTGGGCATTCTATGAGTTGATTAAATAAACCATATTAAAGTTATTTCTAGATCTTAAAGAAGGTACTTTGGGGGATACACAGGGTTAATGATAGCAGTCTATATTTTCTGGGGGTTAATTTTATTTTGTTTTTGTTTTTAATAAACAAATTAAAATAAAAAATATAACACATTTCATATTTATGTATAAAGATTACATTTGAAGGGTTGTGGCATGTGTTAAAATAAAAGCCATCATGTCTGATAAATATTTAATCAGAACATTTGGGATTTTAACTGGAGTGGAAAACATATATTTTTATGATGTCATCAAAAATTCAAGCTTGTTTAGAATTCAGAAGAATGCGTTGATTTCCGGTACGTTTTTACGGTGAAACAAGCCGAAGGGGTAACATTGTAACATAGAAATGTAACGCGTCTTAATTGTACGCATTGTATGGATCAAGGGGAAGTTTGGTGGGCCGAATGGATTACAACAAAAGTTGATTATTTTTAGGATCGATGAAGATTAATCTTACTTTTAACCCTAGATGGTATAATAATAGCGTTTCTATTTTATCTGGAAGCGCTATTTCCCAGCTGGTGTTTTTGGGGTTTAGAGAGGGTCTGATCATTTCACGTTTTGGGGAACAATGAATGGTTAAGTCCCCTTTGGTGGCCCTCAAGCCAAGCAGACTGTTTTAAGGTGATCTGGTGGCTGTTGTCCCCCCTCACCTTCTCCTTCTCCACGAAGCCCACGAATGCTGTCCTTTCTATTTCCACGGGCTGCCCCTGTCGGTCGTACAAAGCCAGGACAAAGTGGAAAAAGTTGGACTTTCTCAGGTTGGATGGTGGTTGCTTTTCAAAATGTGCCCTGGCCAGACCCACACCACTGCAGCCAAAAAAAGTAGGGTTAGATTTGGAGAAGGCAACCTACCCCACAGACACATGAATAACCATTTGGTAGCCCCAACTCCATGAATCCCACATAGTAATAGTCATATATAATATATGCTGCTAGGTATATAGATGTGCTACTGGGACCTACAACATGTCCAGGTGAAGATCAAGCCTCTAACATATCACCTTTCATTCATTACTCCATCAATGAAAGTCCTAATGGCCTTCAACACAATCCTTAGATTTCCCTTATTCTGCTGCATTAATATTTTTCTTGTAATATTCATATTTTAGAGATCTCTTCATCCACAGAATATCCCACTAGTCCAATTTTGTACTTCTACTCTGTATTTACAACAAAAGTCACCCCCTACAGGCTTTAGTACCCCCTAATGGGCTGACACCAGTTCCCCTCCAACCCTGTCTACATTTTCAATTCCCTAGCCCAAAGTGACCCAAAACACATTTAATTTATATCACCCACCTCACACAATCCCAAAGTCATATAACATTTCTTCCATGATTGTCCTTTCCTATGATTTAATACCTTCCATAAAATTTCTTCCCTGCATCCTATATCACCATGTAAAGCATGTACTTGTTCTCCTCCACATAAAATATTAACCCTTGGACTTTATCTTGCATTTATCTTTTTTTTAGTTTGGGTTCCATTCATGTCATAAATTTTCAGTACAAATAATTTAAGTAATGATCACAAACTATCAGGTTTTTGCAAACTATGCCTGTTAGAAAAAAATGCTGCCATATTTGACAATTTCCACATTCTCATGAAACTAATTCTAATTGAATTCATTTTCTTTCCCTGATCATAAAAGTTTGTTTATTTGCGGATTGTGGTTACAGAACTTATTGGAAACACATTTTTGTATTTTCACAAAGCTTACAGTATATAAACTCCACAATTTGAAAATTAAACCATATCTTATTAATTAGGATCCTTAGCTAATTTTTAACTGGAAAAAGTGTTAAATCTAGATAAGAAAAGGGAACCTTAAACTTTTGGTTCTGTTATGTATCTCTGTATAGATTCACTTATTCTATGTATAAAAAATAAATATTACATTATCATCAGAGGTTAAAACGATTTAATTGTTCAAAGTTTATAAGGAATATTTGAAAATGTAATATATATATATATATATATATATATATATATTTATAATATTTATATATATTGAGAATTATGTACCTAAATATGTGAAATGTTTTGACAAGCATTGTTAAAATCTGTTTGCAAATAGGGATACAATTAAACTAAATTTATGGCAACTATGTAATCATATTACATTCTCCTACCTGTCATCTATCTATCTGATCCATACGTATATACATATATGTACACACACACATACATATATATATATAGGCATATATATTTTTTTATGTATTTTATGATTAATTTTACATTATGTAAAACCTTTATCAGACCCAGGAACTGAAGAGATCTCACCTACTGTGACCTACATTCGCCGACTTTTATTTCTTCTTATAATATATAATTAGTCATTATTTGTATTAAATCAGTTAAAAAGGCGAATATTGGGTTTTTTTTAATTATCGGCCCTGCTAATAGACAATAATAAATAATAATAATAATATTAAAAAGTTTCTAAAAGTCCGGATTTAAGCAGAACTATTTAAATTGGAAGTTTGAAGAAAGGTAATGAGATAGATATAGATAGATATATTGGTAGACAGATGATAGATGATAGATAGATAGATAGATAGATAGATAGATAGATAGATAGATAGATAGATAGATAGATAGATAGAACTTTGTTTTTAAAATTATAAATGAAAGTTTATCAAAATATATATAAAAAGTCCTGGGTTACTAGATGCATGGCTGGGATGGATAGATAGGTAGATAGACAGATAAATGGATAGACAGTTTTATTGATAGATAGATAGATAGATAGATAGATACATAGATATCGTATACAATGATGGAGTTGGATCCAGAGTTAGCTGTTGATGGTATTTATATATATATATATATATATATATATATATATATATATATATATATATATATATATATATACAGCAGATTCCGTAGCGCTGTTACTATAGTATAAAATCATTTAAATGGTACTCGGTATAAGTTTCTTTAAATTGACCTAGAATTGTATGGTTAGGAGGGAGCCAGACCCCTCAGGTCAGCACCATGGATACCCAGGGGTAGTCCCTGCACACTCTTAGCCCGGTCTGTCCTACCTCTGGGCGGCTGTGTTTGCATCCAGCACCCCGGCTCCTTGCATCCAGGTCCGGACAGCGTTCATCCCGCTGCTTAGGGGCTCCTCCTTCATGCTGCTGCCACTTCTCTGGATGCTTTCCTGAATCCCAAACATGAAAACTGGCTTCTTTCCCCCCCACCTCTCTCTTGATTCCCCCCAAAAAATGTCCCCCACACACCCCCTTACCCCAGTCCCTCTCCCTTCTTCAAGGGAGAAAAATAATAATATTAATAATAATAGTGCCAAAAAGAAGAATAAGTAGCCCTGGGGATCCAAACACCAGCAAAGGAGGTCTCTGTGGCTGGCTTGCAAATCCAAGGCAGGAGGAGCCGCAGGGAGATGCTAGGGTTTGCAGGGAAGGAGGTCCAGGTCCTCCAGAATGGGAGCAAACAGATGATGGGCAACAATCACAACAGCAGAATCACAACCACCACCAGCAGAATACGAAGAGGACTTCCTGGTGGGAGTTTAGGAAACAATAGGATGAACTTGAGACGCCACCAAAAAATCAAATGTCATCTTCTCATCAGGACAACCAAGTGCTTCATCCAAGAACAGTTGCGGGGACCTCTTCTTGTCTCCTTTGTAAGTAGAGAAACAATGTATCAACGATCAGGATGCAGGCATTCTAGTAGGATTCCTGACTCGGTGGTCCTCTTGCAATCGGTGGGCAGGGGTGATGGTACTTTGCAGTTCTCTTGCTTTACTAAAGAGACCTTGGAGCGTGAAGTCAGGGAGGAGGGGAGATGGTTGTCTGCCTGTGGACTGGAGAGACCCTAATAACCCTGGTTTGGGGTAATGGAGTGAAGGATGCTTGCAGGAACCCCCTGCCTGACCTGGCTCTGTATCTCCTTCCCAGTGGAATCCACAGTAACTATCCCCAAACCTACACACGAGCCCACTATCTCCCTTAGGGAGAGGGCGTTAGATGCTCTGCTAGCCGTGCCCAGTTATTTGCATACACCCTTTCTTCCTCCTCACAACCAGCCAATAGCAGGCTGATCCTTAGTACAGACCCAGCCTCAACCACACCTCTTCTCCTTTCTTCCATTGCAAGCTGAGAAAGTTGCTTGTTCTTGAGAGTGTGTAAGGGAGCAGCTCACTAATACCTATTGTTACAGGCCAAGGATCTCACCACACTCCATCAATTAGTTTGGAAACAGGGGTTTTGACATATGCAGTGTGGCTTCATGTGCTGTCTTTTTTTTTCCCTTCTCTCTTTTTTTTTTTTTTGCAGAGAAAGCCCCTAAGGGAGGTCTGTTTGGTCATGGAGGCATTTACATGGAAGAGATTATTGGTATTGCAAGCTGTGATTGAGAGCAATTAGCAGACACAAGGACAGGATGGTGCAGAAGACAAGATGCTAACAGGCATTGTGTCAAGGGTTCCCCTGGCAGAGGAGTCAAATCAACCTAAAGGGCATGGCAATAAAATAATACAAAATGCACTGCTATTGTTTAAAGAACTTTAAATATAATACAGGATGACACTGAAAAAATAACACATGCTTTAGACTACACCGAGGAGACCTCTTTACAGGGCAATTGCTCCAGAATTCTATATAATTGTTCGGGAATGTAGACATTTTATGGGGTAAATGACTCATATAGCTCACTTGTACCTCCTACCTTAATCTTTTGCACTTTTTAATGTATATGTTGGCAAACATTCAATTGTCCATGCTATTTCCATTATGGCAGGGACATCACAGAGCAGGGGTAGGAAAAGTATCACTGGTGTCCATGACAAAGCTTACGGGGCATTTAATCAAAGGTCCTTCACGAAGAATGTTACTTCCTTCACATATACAGATGCAGCAAAAATGCAATAGACTTTAAAGAAAAGGTAGTATGGATTTGTAGACCATGAGAACATTTTTCTTATGCTAAGGAATGGTCCATCAAAAGGTCTCCAAGTCTTACATTATATTATACATTAAGAAAACATGATTTATATTGGGGCCACCTAGACCTTTGGGCATCCGGTCAAAAGTCTACGGCAAGAATTTCATGATTACTTGAAATGCAGTACAGCGCTGCGGAATAGGATAGAGCTTTATAAAACAAGTGTAGTTATACGATGGGCCATCAATCAAAAATTGCCGGATTTTAAGATCAGATGCATCTTCTGTGGCTTTCATGGAGAGGAACGTGTATTTGGAATGTAAAGTAAGGCTTCGAGCATTGTAAGAGAGATGTTAATGTTAAGAATTGTGTTGGGGTTCTCAAGAGACCAACTATTGTAGTCGTTCAGAAAACCATGGAGGAACCATTGGCTTGCAAGCATGGCTTTTCCTAATTACAGGTCTTGGAGGTATGGGTCAATGCCTCCAATAACTCAAGCTTATTTGTCTGTGACATTGCATTACCAAGGGCATTATAATTCCTTCCCCTACTTATATTTCCAGAGATATGAGGAAAACATGCCATGTGATGTAATGGTGAAGTCAAACGACTCAGGTATGGTCATTACCCACCGATAATTGGGCAGAACAGCCATAAAATGGTCTTTTTCACGCATATGGTCCTATAACAACAACCCACGGGATCTATACATCAAGAGAACCCTATTAATACCATGTGGTGTATGAGTTATTTTCCAACTCAGTATGGTGTCAGAGATGTCATCCTTCAAGGACACAAATCAGTATGCTACGAGGATTCCAGCCCTAATACAATATGGCACTTTAATGGAAAAGAACCGGGGGCCATGCCGGGGACTTATACTTTATATAAGCAAGACAATGAGGGGCACACGTCAGCATGTTGTTGAAATGCGCCAACTGGCCATTTTTAGGTCTTTTTTCTTTTTTTTTTTTTAAACCGTTTTATGATGTAATTTCACCCAGACGTAGAGTGCTGTAAAAGACATTTCTGATTTCATGAATTAAAGGAACATCTACCCTCCTCACGACATTGGAGTTCATTTTGCTTCGACCCCCAACGCATTTCGCAGCATGCAAACCCGAGCATATGTTCCTGGTTCACAAGATAATGAGGATTTCGCCTAATACTTTGCTAGGGCACAAGAAGTCCCGGGGGCCGACACTGAAATATTTTTTTCACACAAATCATTATTTAAAAATATTTTGACAAAAATTCTTTGTAAACGAAAATGTTGCTAAAACGTTTCCATCGTTTTGCTAAATGAATACGTTTTGCTAAAATGTAAACATAGGAAATTCAAATTCCGGTAAATTTGTGACCTTTCATACGGCAAACTAGATTTATTTTGCATTGGATAGATATGACGAAAACAACTAATTAAAAAAACATATAATGTGATGGCAGATCAGACCCTTTTGGCCCGTTTACTGCTGCAGACCTTAATCAGTTGTCGGTTTTGTCTTAAATTCAAGAGCCGTATGCATCTACCACTTCTGCTGGAAGGCTGCTCCACTTATCTACCACCCTTTTCGAAAAAAATATTTTCATTTATTTATACGTTATTTGAAGTAGCATCTCAGTATTTTAGTTGAAATTAATGTATATATATATATATATATATATATATATATATATATATATATATATTGCTTCCCCTCTATAACTTTATCTGCAGTCATGGTTTTTCAGGGCAAATCACTGAATAAATAAAGATTTAGGAGGAATTAGCTACTGGAATCTTATACTTATGTACAGATAATATCCAAGAATATGCAGTAAAGGGAAATAGTTAATACATGCGATCCAGTATTTTCTGTTGATTTTGTAAAAAAAAAAAAAAAACATGCACAATTCATGGCAACAAAGAGGTTAATGTGGCATTTGCAGAGCCGTCCCATATGGAAGGGCAATAAAATAAAAGCACTCATCCATGTAACATCCTTCCCAGACATTTTAGCATTAAATCCTTAGTTTAACATATGTTTTACGGTGTTTTTATAGGAGAGGGAAAGGGAGTAGATGAATGTGTGTGCTTTAACCCCTTAAATGCCAGGCAGGGAGCAACTTGCAAGGCTGTTTTATAGTCCACATAGGAACTTAGTTTAATATTTTTTAACTACTTTGTATTTTGTATTGTTTCGGCGGAAAAAAAAAGGAATGCAAAAGATCAGAGAGTTTCACGATTTCCTGTATGGTAACTAATTTTGCCTTAGGTTCCATTTCTGTATATATTTTTTTTTATTTATTTATTTTTTTGTTAATGTATTTATTGTTTTGAAGCATGACTGTTTTAATTTGTGATTTTCTACATGCTGAGCTCCAAAATCCATGTAGAGCAACTTGTGATGTAGGGCACACATTGTCTTATTAGCAATGGTGTAGGTTTTCTGCAAAATGCCCCTGGTGCCCCTTCAGGCGAAATGTGGAATTGCAACTTGAATTTAAAGATCCACTAATTCAGCAATTATCCCATCTTTGTCTTTCACCGCTATTCAAAGGGGTTCGATGTTACCCTTACTGTGTGAATTGACATACCAACGCATCATGTCTAGTTTAGGAGCCAACATCTTCCACATTTAATAAATATTATTTATTGATTTATATAGCGTCATCATATTCTAATGTACTCACTTCTTTTGATCGTCTAAATTGATTTTTTTGAGTACCAGGTACCCTCTAAATAGGAGATCTTAAATTCGCTTTTTAAACAACTAAAAATAAGATTTTTAAAAAATATTATGTTGCTTTCTTTTTTTAAAATTTTACAGAATATAATGTTTTCAGGCAGTTGCATATCAGCCGTTTGTATGAGTTCTCGCTCTGTTATCTGAGCCCCGATCTACTAGACAAACACCCCAGACTCCTTATCATACAGCCTATGGTAAACAATAGAATGCCTCAGTCTTAATAACCCAGCCAGACACTCTGACTAATGAAAGCCTATGGAGCTAGTTGACTGGTCACTTATCTAAGCCCTTATGTCAGTTTACCCTGAAAACCAGGGGTAGCAAATAGGTAGCCATACAGTTATCAAACTACAATGCCCAAAGGCTAGCTGAGGGTTAAGGGAGTTGTTGGTAAAAAAAACCTCTGATTTCCGCTCTGATTTCAGACCCCTCTTTCATTGACCCCATTGCATTGTATAGCGGTGCGTAACCTGTTGGCTTTTTATAAATAATCGTAATAAATGATCCTTTACGTAATATTTCGGTATCGTTTGTCAGAAGGTTAACTTCTCTTTATCTCAAGATTCAGTGACTGCAAAATCAGAGTTGAATAGTCATCAGATTTCTGTGTCGTACAGTCAAAGCAAAACAGATTACGAACATTACAGATTTTTTTTTTTTTTTCCCTCTCTCTTTGCGGAAAATTCCTGCTTATGCTATCCATTAGGAAGCTGAAGTTTATTGTCTCATAACAGAGCAGATTATGTCTTGCTGAATATATGTTTATGGTTCATAAAGAGGGATATATAAAGATTAGTATGCAGGACGGTTTTACTCTATTGTAACGGTATTCATAATTTTTAACTCCGCAAACACAAAATCAGCACATTTACATCCATTAATCCTAAAAAAAATAACGGTTTAAAAAAACACATTAATAATAACATTTCACTTTTTTCTTGTGAAAAGGAGTCATGTTTGGCAGAACATCAGGAACGCGGTAGGTTTTCAAAACTAGAACGGTCGTGGTAATTTCTATTCGTACTGTAGTCTACTACAACTCCTATCATGTTCAGCCATCCGATTGCTATGGACCACAACCACCATAAGGCTCAGCTATCTTCAAAAGACTTTAAGAGATTTAAGCTCCCTGGCCTAGTATTTTTAAAAGTCATGGTCCCTTGGCTCCATTCCATGGCAGGAGCTCTTGGAACCTGTCCCTTGTTCTTTATATATTGGAGTCTGTTCAGAAAGGATCAAATGGGTGCGAACTGACAGATTTGCTTGAGCTAGACCAAAATGCTTAACTTGCGTATCGAGAAACGTTGACTCCAATGGCAACTTCATAAGAAGGCGCTCAACGTGACTCAACTGAGCTTCAAGTCGAGTTGTGACGGAAACAGTAAAGTGGTCAACTTGACTCTCAAACTGCAACAAGCCACTTATGGAGAAGGCAAGTTGGTCCAGATCTCAAATAAACTCAACAGGACTGACAGCAAACTTGGCCATGTTGACCATCAACTCAACCAGCAACTCAAGTGGGAGAGTTGTATGACTTCAGTTGGCGAAACTCATGATTGAAAGACTCAAGAACCAACTCCATGGCATTCAGACTGAACTCAACATCCACCCAACAGAAGACTGCAACATCCAATTAGAGTCATTTTGACTTTGTATGTATGGGTTTGTTGGTGAGTTGGCTTGGCTGTGTGCTGTAGAGTGGTATAGAGTTAAGTTAACGTTCTGTTATAACTCAATCATTGCCACAAACATTCGAGATCAGATACCACAGTATAATCTCCAAGTATAGTAAGGACTTGCATTTAAAACAGTATTGATATGTTCCAAGTTGTTTTCAGGTGACACCACTAACTAGGTCTATAGCGCAGTGTAGCACAAGGAATCATGGGTTTTCCTGCTATAGAAGGAACATTCTTCACTGCATCCTCAATAACCGGGGCCTCTCCTATGGATTTGTAATATATCTTCAGGACCTGAATCTGACACTGTGCTGTTGCAAACACATCTTAACTCCTGAAGCACATAATTTGAGTCCGGTAAAAGCGTAAAAAAATCTCATAAATTAAAGCGGGGAAAAAAAGCCCCTGTAAATCTCTTGTAGATGACGATAGATTTTTTTATTCAGCTGGAGTGTATCTATAAATTAAACGCTCCAGATCACACAGCAGTCATAAAACGAGGAAAACGCACACGTCAAAATGTAAAAACTATGTTTCCAGCAGAGGAACGGGTGAAACGGTGAACATGCAAAGACAAACACTGCAGTGATTCCGATACAGCAGCGACCAAGGATCTTCTGTATGTTAGCGATGAAGGAGTCACAGAGACGGTTTGGAATGACTCTCTGCTTCATAATCTGATTTTGTTACAATGTGTTTTCTCCAACTATTTAAGCAATAATTATTATAGTAAATAATCAAATATTATATTTTTTCCAGCAAAAGTGTATTTTAAAGCTCCTGTACCAAAGCATTAATTCTTGCATGCTAAGCAAATAAACCTTACAGATCTGTTATTTATTTATTCATTCATTCATTCATTCGTTCATTCATTCATTCTATGGAGGTTTAATCTCATAGAATCAACATGGAAAACTTTTTAGGAGCTTTTTTTTTTTCTTTGGTGACAGCCAATTAGCGCTTGCTTTTGTGACACATGACCATTAAATTAAATCATTAAATGAGGCAACATTTTACTTGATTAGATTTTTTTATGGTAAATGGTTTTGGGCATTCAAGGGTGCTGGGAATGATGTTTTCAGTACCCCCTTTGAGTTCAGAAGGGTAGATTTTCTTTAACTGATGACTCAAGTTCCATTGCGGATTATCCTCTAAGATCAGACGGCTCTTTTTGTTGCGAGATGTTAATGCGCCGATTTCTTTATGGGAAACATTTTTCATTTAAGTGTCTGAGGGCAACACACGTGCTCTGTGTGGGCAGGCCAGGGTACCAGGGGCTTTACTACCCGATTATGTTGATGAGTTAATGGTATTAGTGGTTAGTGGCAGATCCATTGCTGCTGTCTGGTAGATACACGCAGCCGCAGAATACATATAAAAACATAATATATGGCCATGAGTATCCAGCCAGCAGCCGCAGGTACATGGTGGTCACCGGCAGTCTTCTCCAGTCCAGTCTATATTTTTTGTTGGTGAAATATTGCCCTTTTTGAAGATATTTCGGCAGTAGAACGCCCCTTCTGGAGTGTAAGCTCTTTCTAGATGTTTACCCAGAAGCTCTTTGTAATCATTGTCTTTTTTCTTTCTGTGGTCCCCTGCTGTGCAAACACTGCAGAAGGTTAATACATAAAAGAGAATACATATTCATGTAATGCGTTATGGGGTCTTGACCTGTATTCTGTGTCGCCGTAGGTTACAGATGCTGATTTTGGTGTATAAAACCCGTAATACTGGGGGTCCTGGGCCAGTAATAGCCCGGACTGTATTCAGATGGCTTACCGGGGGTAGTACAGGCTCAGGGCCAATTTACAATCTTTCTGACAAGCCTTCCCTGGGGATGTCATGTTGGATTTTGCCTCTATATCCCTAAGCTGCTGCCAGGCCCCCATTAGGAATGATGTATCGGCAGAGGGGGACCTCGGAAAAAGGGGATTTACACACAATTTAACTGGATGATTTCATCCACAAAGCAGGAATGCTCAATTTCATAGCTAGACCTCAAAATCAATACACTTTAATAACAAACCCCTGGCTTTCTGGCAGAACCTGGTCTTTTAACGGCTTGTTAGAAAAGAAATGTTAATCCGATCGGCGGAAAGGGTTAATACGGGCGCCCTTGGTAATGAACAGATTGCACCGTGTAGACGGAATTAGCTCAGGATCCAAAACAAATACAAGGCAACCAACTATCCACCCAATTAAAAGGCGGATTACTGGACTTACAGTAGGAAAAGCAGTTTCGGTAACAATGTAACAATTCTTAACAAGAAATTAGATCTATACACGAGGCCCAAGGAAGAAATTCGCACGTGAAATGATTGATACACAACTTCCTGCCTCGGTGATTAGGGCATCTTTGGTGTAAAGCCACAGACGTGCTATTGATTCATTTCGCAGGAGTAGCTAAGATTTTAAAATTTACAAATTAACATTTTATTTGAATTCTGAATTTTCTTTACCTAAATAGTGGACTCCATGCCCAAGAGGACTTTTGTATGAAGGTTTTGATGGCTTATGATTAGTGTTTGTCTGTAATGCACCAAAATAAATGTAATTAGGTAAAAGAAAAAACAAACAAACTTTTGTATAGTGTTATAATCACTAATAATTAGCGCTCGTCTCTAATGTAGCAAACCTGTTGTTTCTGTCAAATTGTTATGTTACATACTACTTGTTGTGTCCTGTCCATCCATTGCACAGCGCTACGGAATTTGATGGCGCTATATAAAACAATAAATAACAATATTAATAAAATAATTTTACCAGGGTCAAATAAAAATAATAAAATAAATAAAAATATTGTGGGTTGGGTAAAAAAAAAAACAGATTTATTGTGTCAGAGCCAACATCACTATCAATGCAATGACACGACCACACAGGCCAAAAGTTTCATATTTATATTGAAAGTAAATAAGAAAATTTAAATATAATTCACAGACGTTGAACATAATGGTACAGAAGGAGACCATCACCAAAATTACCAATGGACCTGGTGGTAAGTAGTGATATCTGGATGACTTTCTACAGGTTAAGGCTGTTTAACTCAGTAGCCAAGAGTTTAATCCCCCCCCCCCCCGGCCATTTAACAACAAAAGTCCTCTTCGGTATTTTCTTTCCGCACCCAAAAAGTTCAACGCCAACGAACGCAAAACTTGTCTAATTATTGTAAAGGGAGGAAATGAGGGGTCAGTACAGGTCAGAAAAACAAATACAGTTAAAAATCTGAATTTCCATATTAGGCAAGAACCAAAAAAAAACAATAACGTAATGGGACGGCCACGGTCACAGATGTTTAACAGCCCTGTTGTTTAATACGTATCAAACTTCCTTAAGGGTCTTAGTCCATAATAAGAGGACACGGTTCTGTCATAATGAAGATATTTAAATATCTGAACTGGATTTCCCTGGAATTAATTTATATTCTAAATACTATATTACAATTATAATATATACCAAACCTGCTACTCTATAATAATGAAATAAAACATATTTTCAATTTTTTTTTTTGTTTCTTAAATTGATATTTGAAAACATGAAAATGTTTGATAAATGTCTAAAGAACAAATAAAATAAAAGTTTGTAACATTGTATCATTTATATATCATTTAGCTTTCCTCACAACACCAATAAGGCCATTGATGCAATGGTAGAAAATGATGGGGTAAAACAAATCTATGATGTCACACTTCTGTAACATAGTTTACACTGAAATAGAATACATTATATTTTCCTTTTATTTTATTTTTTTTAAAGCAGCCTTCACAAAGTTATGTTTTTGGTGCTAATCATTCATTTTTTTTAATCTTTTTAGCTCATTGGCTTTCTTCCCATTTAACCTGTTTTCATAAACAAAAAGATTGATGTTTGGGAATGAGAGGATTTTGAATTTCTTGACATACCCCCCCAACATTTCAGGTGTCCAAACTGGTGCAACATTTGTTTCCTGGGCTGACTTTATCTTCGGACAAGGTGCAATCTCATCTATGGCCACAAGGGGCATTCATCATACTGAGCAGATCATATATCCCAGTGGGCTTTCTGTCTATATAAGATGGACAGCATGGACAGTACTGTCCGGTACGCAGCACATTTATTATGGGTTGGGGTAAAATTTGCATCTTACCCTTCTAGAGCCCCAGAAAAAAAAATACATTTTTAAAGCGTTCTGGGCAGGATTTTTTTACATATTGTTGGTCTCTTGTTCCCTTTGGGAAGGGGTTTTACCCAAAAACTTAGCCATCGATGAAATGTATTCTTTTGGACGGAGGAGAAACTTATAAGTGTTCTCAAGCTGAACAGTAACCATGTTGTCTGCACCAAAATGTATTCTTCTAGTTTGTTATTCTTGTGACCAGTTTCTTGATTTTGTGCCATGTCACCCAACTACCAGCGATCTTTGCTTTGAAGTTGTCCTGATATTTTTTTATTATCCTTTTAGAGTTTTGTTAACACTCTGTAACTGTCAAAGTGTCAAAATCTCTACAAGAAATTCCACCAAATAGGATAAATGGAGCCATATGGGTCTCTTCCCATAGGCAATTTCTACGAGGAGATACGGCCTGCTGGGTCTTCCTCGCCGCAGATGACACCAATTAGGATCTGTTTGCACGTATGTTATTCACACAGGTAATTTAAGGATAATTTGGGTCAGTGGTACATCCAGGTTGGACCACCCTACGAGGAAGGCTTAAGTGTCGAAGGGGAAAGGTCTTTATGGACCAGAGTTTGCCAACATAACTCTCCAGATGTTGCTAAATCACAGCCAGTCTCAATAAATTAAAACTTCATTCCATGACATCTACGCTTCTAGTTTCATATTATGAAACTTGTTCTAACATTTTTCCTCCAAGTCATATATACTTTTTATTCTTTAAAACATTTACCATTTTAGTAGCCCTCCTCTAAACTCTCTTTCACATTAAAAGTCTCCCTTGTGTGGACTAACATTGGATCTATACGATGTGCAATCCTAGCTCTAGCAGTTGTATGCACTAAAAGAGGGGTAATTAGGCATATACACTATATGGACCATTACATCAACAGGTGTTGGAAGCATAACATTGTCCAAAATGTTTTGGTATGACCCCTTCAGCATACAGAGACATGTTTTGGACAATGCTCTGCTTCCAGCTTTGTGGGGACATTTTGGGGAAGAACCTTTTCTATTCCGGCATGACTGGGCCCCAGCGCACAAAGTAAGGCCATAAAGTGGTTGGAAGCGTTTGATGAAGAACTTGACCGGCCGCACAGAGCCCTGACCAAAACCCCATCTAACACTTTTGGGATGAAATAAAACGGAGATCGCAAGCCAGACCTCCTCATTCAACATCAGTGCCTGACCTCGCAAACGCTCCACTGGATGAATGGGTGAAAATTCCCACAGAAACTCCCCCCAAAACCTTCTGGAAAGCCTTCCCAGAAGAGTGGAAGCGGTTATTGCTGCAAAGAAAGCACCAACTACATATTAATGGCTATGTATTTAGAATGTGATGTCATCAAAGTCCCTGTTGGTGTAATTGGTCAGGTGTCCCAATACTTTAGTCCATGTAGTGTACATTCCCATATGATCAGCACTCTTGTTAGGTATACGGACAACGGATTGATTTTTAGGTAGATCATTTAAATTTAAATGAAATTATATCATAAAAAAAAATTGTTGGTCACCTTATATTTCTATCCATTCTCAGGTAACGTGGTAAGAAACGTGGCAAAAGTCGAGATGAATGAGGGTGTCCACGTAAAACATGTAAGGTTCTGTTGCAAATGTTACGGATGAATAAGGGTTACCTAGACACTCGAGATGTATGAGGATCTGATCTTAAATCGATAAGATTTATCTATGTGAATTGCATAAGGTTTCCTTACAATGTAATTCTCATGCTGCCAGTTACATTGTGTTTTGAATAAAAAAAAAATTATGTTTTAAATAATACGTTTTCTTACCCTATAGTATGGCCATACCTCCCAAGTGTCCTTGTTTAAGGGACAGTCCCTTTTTGTCTAGGAGCTCAGAATGTGTCCTGGGTGTGAGTTAATCAGTGTTCTACAGCCCTAAAAGTCACAACAATGGGTATAGAAACAGAAGAAAATGTGCTTATAAATTAAATTGTGTAAATAAATATACAATTATTAATCAAAATCAGTATATCACAAAATCACATAAAAAATATTGGTAAAGCCTCAGTCCTAAATGTACCTCCTAACACAAAATTTCAAGTTTTAGCAACTTGAAATGTTGGAAGGTAGGTGCAGCTCTGTGTCTTATTTTTGCCTCTGCATTTATTAGTAGGTTTAGAGATGTCTCCGAGGGCATCATAATAATTTTGTCAACAATAGTAAGCATACTCTGACCAGAAGAATATCTTTAATTGATAGTAATATCCCCTCAAATAAGGTTTTCATATGATTATAGATGAAATAATTATTGATGGGCTCATAGGTTCCTATACTGTTATGTTCTAAGCACTTGTGAAATACAAGAGCAACATCTAGTGGCAGAATATGGGTACTGCAGTTCGTATTTGTGTTTTTGACATAAAATGTGTACTGACACAATATAGCCCCCCCGCACTCTTTCGGCAGAACAAAACCTATGGGGGAATTATTACATAAACAGGCTAACAGAACCACAACACAACTCATCAGTTTGTAAACTACTTCTATTGAGGAATGGTAACAAATACAAAAATGCCTACAAACCGTTTTAAGAGACTATTTGCACAGAACACAGATTGGGTGAGGAGATCCTGAAAGCTTCTGGAGTTCTGGGTTGGACAGGTCCTATGGGAAGATTTTTTTGCCCTCCTGTTCTCAGAATGCACATGATTATCCACATTATATTACGTTTATTTATAAAGCGCCGGCAGATTCAGCAGCCCTGTTACAGGTCAGTAGAACAATTTCACATACAGCCTGTTACATTTCAGGCTCTATAGGCCCCAGTTAGTTCATGACAGTACAATTAGAAAAA
This sequence comes from Spea hammondii, assembly GCA_029215755.1. Classification (NCBI taxonomy): domain Eukaryota; kingdom Metazoa; phylum Chordata; class Amphibia; order Anura; family Pelobatidae; genus Spea; species Spea hammondii. Next base: position 5,840,753 of record JARDYJ010000004.1, read on the forward strand.
GATAGAACAAGTATGATTTGTTTGGAAGTGTTGCCAGGAGAAAGCCTCTTCTCGCTAAAAGAACAAGGCAGCACAGCTTGTTTGCAAAGAACAAACTAGACTTCTGGAACAACGTCCTTTGGACAGAGGAGACGTTTGGCCACAATGCACAAAACCACAGGTGTACATAGTTTTTAATACCTGGCTTCTGCATTTTGGCTTTATTTTTGTTGAACAAATCACAGCATGGTGTAATGTTATTATTTGTTGTTGTTGTTGTTCGTCTGAGGTGGTATTAATCTAATTTTTAGACCTGCTAAGGAAAAGATAATTATGTCCTGATATGTAAAACCATAGAATTCAAAGACGGTGTACTCTCTTTTTTACATGAATGTAGCTATAACTAGCTTTTTTAAATCTGGGGGGGGGGGGGGGGGGATCTACTTTTTAGGTAACAAACGGATTCATAAAGCAATAGATATGGTTGAAACATAAGTGTAAAAAGAACAGGTAATTTAATCCATTTAATATTGTACATTTTCTAAACCAAAATAGTGTTCACAACATTTGATAAATATCAGCAAAGCCAGTGCCAGGTTCAAATATAATTTATTAAGACATTCAACAATGTCTGTCAGTCTACATCCAAATATACCACTAAAAAAAGAGCAAATGAGTTATCTAAAATAAAAAGGACACATCGTACTTTAGGAAGATTGGAAATGTCCACCATATCCCTTTACAGCCAATGTGCACTAGTATAAATTAATGGCTCTCTTTCATATCAAAACACATTAAAAAAACGATTTTTTTCTGCCTAAGCCATGGTCAATGTAAAAACGTGAACACAATATTCTGCTTAGGGCAAAAAAAAATCCCAAATATCAAAAACATCATATATATATATATATATCAATATAGATATATGTATACATAGATCCACATTTATATATATGATGATTAAATGTATGCTGCTACTACTAACAGCCTTGAAATGGCATTTGCGTAGTTTGATCATACACAATAATATGTACTCATTTCCAAAAAGTGCAAATACTGCCATCATATAATACTGTATTATAACACTGCAGTTGCTTAGCTCTTACACCCTTTCTGTGCAATGAAGTTCATCCCACTTTGCAAGAAGTGGTCACCTGAACTTCAGTTTTACTTCATACGGGTTCAGAGCGGAGCTGCAATGCAACGCTGGCAAAAGTGAGGAAAACGTGAGATAACCCCCATCCCAAGGCTGCAGCTTTTATCCTGTGATACCCCCCCAACCGACCCAGTATAAGCCCTCTCCCCCATTTGTGTATACTCAAGTGTGCAAGCAAGTTTTCATGCAAGCGTGCAGCATCCTCTGTTATGGAATCACGCCAGCAGGAGCCAAGTTTCTCCTCCATGCTTCAATATGGACAAGAAGGGAAAAAAAAAAAAAAAAAAAAAAGTCTGTAGCCGTGGACTACCAGGCATTCTGGAATCTTCAAGACTCATCTGTCAGTCTGCATTTCCCTTTAAATTTATAAAAATAAAAAGCAAAATAAAGACCCTTTTCTTTCACAAAATTTCCCCAAGAAAAATAAGCAGTGATCTGTGTCCGTTGGCAGTTAGAAAGCACTGGTTTGTTTTAATCCTCGTCATCAAAAACATGAGAAAAAAAAATCCACATAGGAAAAATTTTGCATACACTTTCATCAGCATAAGTGGTTTAAATGCTTCTTCAGAGCAGAAGAACGCTGGGTGTTAGGAGGGGGTTTGGCTTTGTAAGGTATCGCCTCAGTAGGCAAAAAAAGCATATCAGATCGTAGCAAAAACTTTACTTGCTGTAGAAGAAATATTTTCACTTAAGTTCAGAGGTTGCTCATTGTCTCTAGTGCTTAGCCCCCTGAACACTTCTTTGCTATTCTGCCCGCCACTAGCGTCGTGCAAGCCTCCGCCACTAGCGTCGTGCAAGCCTCCGCCACTAGCGTCGTGCAAGCCTCCGCCACTAGCGTCGTGCAAGCCTCCGCCACTAGCGTCGTGCAAGCCTCCGCCACTAGCGTCGTGCAAGCCTCCGCCACTAGCGTCGTGCAAGCCTCCGCCACTAGCGTCGTGCAAGCCCTCCTCCTGGAGCTCAGCGATGCTGTCCGGTGAGCCGGCAGGCAGAGTCTCTGGTTCCTGGGCTGCGTGCTGTGGTGCATTTTCTGGGGTCGCGGCCCTGGGATGGGCCGCCGGTTGGGAATTGGGCATGTTCTGCACTTCTTCATTGGTGGTGTTGGTTTCCGTCCCAGGCTGAGGAGATAAGGACTTCAACTGGCAATGACACAACGGGCAGGTTTCTTGAACATATAGCCATTTTTTAAGGCATCCAGCATGGAAAAAATGATTACAGGGGGTGATAACAGCAGAATCCATGTCCTAAAAAGGCAGGGAAAAAATCATATTAAAAAAAAAAGCAAATCACTTTTGTGTATCATTCTGCATAAAATGTTCTAGTGTTTATTATTATTATAAATATCTTATCAATATAGTTTTAAAACATAGCCCCCATAAGGTGCTCCTTAATTTGTCTGCTTGGGAGATCTTACCCTCCATAATACAATTACCCCGCTATATATCTTTGAGGGTAATAGCAAATGGACATTAACATTTTCTGAGGAGGGCTAGAAATCAGGGGATTGTGGGGTGAAAATTCTTCATAAATGACTGTGGCAGGGAGTCAACGGCTGATTATCAGGATGCCTGTACGCCAATCTTGTTCACATTTTATTCACACAATTGGTAATAAGACCTGTCAGAATCATGAATAAAATGAAAATGTAAAACAGTAGTTTTTCTCATGTTTGTCACGGGGGCAGAACGATGGACCAAATTCCAACATATAGATCATCGATAAAATGTAGCTTTTTCTATGGGTTGGTGGGTTTAGGCCCTTTAAAAGGCAGCAGCGTGACTTACCTGATAACAGATGGAACAGATGTCATTGTGTTGCTCCAGTTGCTCTTTGGTTGCAATCGGTAACGATTTGATTTTATTCACGGCGTCCCTGCGCAAAAGGAAACTTTTCCAGCCAAGCTGTGCCCGCAGCCAGACGTTATAGTACGAGTGGACGAAGATTATCATGGACCCCATTACAGTCCACTCTCCAAACACGGTTTCAGAGACTCCATAGGCCACAACGCACAGCGCCACAAGGAACTCCAACAGGCGGTATGTGCCGTTCACGTAGTAAATTACATCATCCATGTTTTCGACGGGTTCTTTTCGGAACTCCTCAATCATGAATAAGACGTAGATGAACAGGGTTCCAAGGACCTGTGAATAACGCAACAGAGAGGTATTAATACATTCGTATACATTTTAAGATAACCAATGTTCCTGCTGATGCTAATCTCAAAGACCAATTGATTTGGGTTTTCTCTGAACACGCAACAACGGTGCATTTTTTTGCCAATTTCCCGGCAAACCCCGCGCTGAACCCCTGCAAAGTCAGGAGGGCCGCACGTGGGACCTGGCTTAACTTAGTCGGGGCTGCAAACAGACCAGGAATTCTGTGAATCCTTGTCTCGTTTTGGAGCTATATAAATAACCCCACAGAACCCGAGATCTCTCTCTCAATGTTTTTTTAATATAGCTACTGTTATCTATTAAATTTCCTTTCCTAATGTTTTCTGATCCCCAAAGGCTGTCTGGATCAATCAGTAATTTATCAAGCGGCAGATAAATTAACGCGGAGGTATAATGCAGATCCGGATAACATGACGATGGACACTCCCATAGTAAAAGTATGAGATGGGTTTGCAGTACATATATATTGCTTAGATTTGTATACATCATTACATTGTGGGTTTATTTTGTGTAACGAAATATAAAAATGTAGTGTTTAGTAAAAGTGACAGAACAGTTTAAAATAGTCTTAAGGTCTGTTAGATCCCCACCTGTAGAGATGTTAGGATACTGCTCGAAATTATAATAAGAAGCCAGAAGTCCATATGGAAAAACTGACAGATCATGTATGCCATGTACGACGGGAAAATCAGGAGAAACAAGCAGAGACTGACAGCACGGAAATGTTTCCAAAGGCTCCTATTAAACAAAAAGATATATGTGCTTAAAAGTTTAATATTAAAAAGATAAATGCTACAAAGATAAGCCTTCTAAGATGCTTACTTGTCACGTGAAGCCCCTAAAGCAAGGACAATGGGGTCGGCAATCTCCAGCATGGACTGCAGAATGGATGCCACCACGATGAACAGGATGATGCTGAGGAGGAAGGCCCGGTGGACTACCTGAAGCTCAATAAGCCCCGTCTGCACAGCCAGAATCAGAAGAGTCACCCCTTCCGTCATCCCCCTACATACAAGAGGCAATTAGGTACAAAAAGAGCAGGAAAAGGAATGAGCGTTATATAATGACTCCAGCAATATGACTTTCATAAGCAAATACATAAACCCCTTTAAGAAAAAGTTTATAATGAAGTAAAATTGATTAGTTTCTCAGGGGGACAAAAAATAGTCATGTGACAGGAAAAGCAGACACTGATAGGTCGATCATAATAAGGGGAATGGGAGGACTACAGTACCCAGAAAGATCAGGATTAGGGTTATTTAGTTTGGGGAAAAAAAGACGGCTTAGGGGGGATTTAATAACTATGTATAAATATATAAGGGGGCAGTACAGAGATCACTCCCAGGACCTATTTATACCCAGGACTGTATCTATAACAAGGGGACATCCTCTACGGCTGGAGGAAAGAAGGTTTCTACACCAGCACAGACGGGGGTTCTTTACAGTAAGAGCGGTGAGATTATGGAACTCTCTGCCAGAGGAAGTGGTAATGTAAACTCAATAAAAGAGTTCAAAAGGAGCCTGGACGTGTTTCTTGAAAGCAATAATATTACAAGTTATGGATATTAGATTAATAGGGACAGAACGTTGATCCAGGGATTTATTCTGATTTGGAGTCGGGGTGGAATATTCCCCCTGGTATGGGGCAATTGGCATCTGCTTCATAAGGGTTTTTTGCCTTCTTCTGGATCAACACAGTTGAACTTGATGGACTTTGGTCTTTTTTTCAACCTTATGAATTATGTTACTATGATGCCGTAGAAACAGAAAATACTTTTTGAAAGCGTATGTGTTTGATGTGATGACCTTTCAGAGGAAAGGATCAAAATGTGTTTATCATGCTAGAGCAGTAAAAGTTTTGTGTTGGCATCTTTTAAACTACATTATACTTCATAAAACAAGGTAATACGTGGTGAATAAAATAAATAAATTGTGCCACAAGGACACTTACCTGTTCATGGCAGGATCATTCATAAAAGCTCGATACCCCTGAAGGTAAAACTTGCACAGAGTCAAGACGCCAAGAGCAACAAATGACACTGTGAAGACCAGACCCAGGAGAGAGTATGGCGTGCTACAGCACTCGGCAATACTAGGGAGACAAACATCACACATCACTATTTATTATGTCTTACAAGATCAGATTTATTACAAAGCCCGATAACACAAGAAAGGAACTATAATCCTCTTTCTCCCATTTATCTTGAGGTCTACGAGGCACTGACGCACCATGTGACTTCTCCACATCGAGTTTGGGGTATCTTTAAGCAAAGAGGTTAAATGTTTGTGAACTGCAGTAACTTGTTTATTGGCATGAGGCCACTAGCATGCAGCTTTGGGTCTCAAAAATATTAAGGAGGTTATCACAAAATCTTATCATAAGACTATGAGATAAGGTTCTGAGAAGGGTGGGAATGTCAAATTAGGAGAGATATGGAAAAAAAAATTATTGGAGGAGAAAAATCACAGTTTCCATCAAAGTCCAGTACTGGAAGCTCAAAGCACAGCTTTTACAAAAATAAGCATTACTACAAGCCTTCTAGTCAACTCCTGTGCCAAGAAACACCTGAATTAACTTTGTTTACCAAGTTGGTTCTTGCACAATCCACTGAAAAGATTTTCCCTAAAAATTAAGATATAACCCTAAAAGATCTTGTGAGGAAAGATGAAAAAAATACATAAATACATGCCTTACAGTAAACAGTAGAATGACTCGGTCTTATTCACAGACACTGACTAAAATGTGTGGATGAATGGACTTCATTAGCATTGCCATAAAGCATCAGCTCAGTGTGGTGTTTGAAGAGGGAAAGTCAACCAAAGTATCACATGACTGACAACAATGGCTGACAGGTCTGCAGATAAAGGATGATCTCCGACAAAACTAATCGCAAAGGTAAATTGGGAGGGTAGATATCAATAACTGATAGCGGTGGTCTCAGTGATGGTTATGGCTGTGATTGATGGGTCCAACAACCTGTGGGAGTTTTTCCTTACTTTTTTCACTCTGGCCAATCAGAGAAGGGACAAGCAGTAGAAATAAAGTATACGGACGCTGTTTTAACTTGTCAGTAGCAGCAGTTACAGACTGATGAGCGTTGGAGAGTGAAACTGTGACAGCTTAGCTTGTATTGATGCTCATCACTTATACAATACTGCAGGTTAATTGTTTATTTTTTAGTGCAGAAAATGTCCTGTTGTGGGGTGGATTGCAAAAGCTGTAGTGATTTTTTTATTATCTTTCGATCATATCATCTATTATTCTTAATTGATAACTATTGCCGACAAAACCAGGCATTATAATATATATAGTATTGGGAAAAAATCCAGTCCTGCTCTACGGGGCTGCATGTTCCTATGATGTGCAGTGTCTGCCTGTCCAGGACCCCCGCACCAATACTACCGCTGCACTTGACAGTCCTAACTCTGGGGGATTTTTATTTTTTATTTGTATAGTGAAAGTGGAGTCCAGAAACGAAAATGTAGTCCGAAGCGACTTTGCTCGCTGTGCACATGTCTATTAGGCATCACATTCTGCAACTGTGGAACTGGCAAACGTAACCTGTCAACGTATCGGTAGCCAAAAGGTTAACCGAACTCACACAATTCCTCAGTCTGCAGAGAAAAACACCCCATAGTATCTTAATCTCCAGGCTATCTGAGGAATGCAAAATCTTTCCAAGCCACTTGTTATTAAATTTAACGTCAACTAAATAAACATTCCAAGTCGGTAATTGAGTTCTGCCCCAGAGATCGGTCTCTTATCTGCTCTGTATCACCGGCTCCTTAGCAACCAATATACAAGTGCGCAACCATCACCACACCAGTTATGGATGTTATACAGAGGAAAGCAATGGCATCCTGGACCTGCTTGTTATTTACATTGGGTGATATGGAGAAAACAGGTGTGGGGGCATGCATTTATCTGGATACGATACGACACACACACACACACACGTTAACCCCTAAGGACATAGCTTTTTTTGTACCCTTTGCGACAATGGCTGTTTTAACATTTTTGTGGTATTGCCTTGTAGCTGCTGCTCTCTTCTCTCTCATGCAGTGTACCAACATAAGTTGTACTGTATTTTGTCAGAATTTGTGGTAGTGGTGTGTGTTTTGCCCCCCACACACGCACTGTGCTTCAGAATTCAGAGTTAAAGATATGTGTCACTGCCAAACGGGTTCAGCAACATCACTGACATCTGATCAGTCTGCACCCATGTCCTATTTGGGACATAACACATGGCCCCTGCAGAAGTTTTCTGTGTTGCTGAATAGCTTGATAGAAGCGTTACAGCAACATAATTTGGGAAAAGTGTGATCTTTGATAGCTTTTTAAGCCTGGTTAACCCATTGACATGCCAGGCACGTCAGTTGTCTTTAAGTCGATGCACTTGCCTGACACGTTAATTGCCGTCAAGGGGATAAAAACATTAAAAGTACTAATGTGTATTTATGACCGCGTATTTTATTGTTACTGTAGATTAAACATGAACATTTTGTCTCTGTAACATAAGAAAAAAATATATCACATACCTTGTTAGAAAGAGGAAAAGCAGTCGCTCGCGGGAAGTGGGCTGGTCGCGTGTGCTAAAATAAGTGTAAATCTGAAGTGCAAACAGGACTAGCCAGAACACCATGAACAGAACAGGGACCACCAGCTGGTTCCAGAGAGACATCCCCAGTGCGAGAAGCCCGTAGACCTCAACAACCTGAAGGGAAGGTGATCCGATTATAGAACGATGCATAATTTTTGCAATAATTCATGTAGCCACCTAATGTAATTTTCATGTGAAACTATTGATCTTCACTGCATGCAGTTGCATTTTCTGGCAAACACCAGTAATTACATTACAGGGGCCTCACAGGCTATCTCACCTGGGCCACTTCTCGATATGCAGTCTTGGCGAGATTAATGGGAACAAAGAGGTTAGAAGCCAGGAAGTACAGCACCTCAAGCCCAGTGAAAATCATGGCAAATTTGTTAATGAAGACAATAGTTTCAATTGGGACAAGACAAAGGCGGGCCAGCAGGGGGAGCATGTGAGCTGAGAAGAGCCATATCTGCTTCGTCTTCATCACACAGGAGCACAGGGTGCACACTACCAGCTGGCCTGTAACACAAGCATGTGCATCATTAAACAAAATACATTGCAAAATAACCACTGTGCCATTTATCCTTAAACAATGCAACATCTCCTTCAAAAAAAGGGCAGTCTTATTATTATTTATTGTTTTACGTAGCTCCATCAAATTCCGTAGGGCTGTACAATGCGTAGACAGGACATAACGCAGTTTATAATTTAACTTAAACAGGTGATGAGGGCCCTGCTCAAATGGGCTTACAATCTAGATAAACTCCTAAAACCTGTTCTGTACATTCAATGGCCGATTTTACATTGATGCGCATGTATCAGGCCCAAAACAATAGTAGATTTGTAACTTACCAACGAGTGCCGTGATAAACCGGTTCATAGATAGGGGCTCCAGGTGCATTGGCCCTTCATAACCAGACTCCAGCTCACTTCGAACATAGTCCCTGAGAAACAAAGAAAAAACCTTATTGAACAGGAACAGAAAAGGTGCAACGTGGAGAAATTACCCCAAATAATCTACAATCTGTATAAGGCAGTATATTTTCACTTATTCAGATGTACTTGGGGCTTAGAGTATACTTTAAAGGAGAGGTATGGTAAGAAAAGTTGTGTAAGTAGTACAGTAGTCACACAGACTTTGATTGGGATACAATAGGTATAAAGATATTAGGAAAGGGGTCTCAGTCCTGAAGAGTTCACAGCCTATGTAAGACGTACGGCAGAGCCGGTCGGTGATACCGCAACTTTCCTAACCTAGTAAGGATACACTGCTCCAGTGGAGTAGTACTAGTCAGCTATTGAACATTTCCATGTGTCTGTATTTAGTTTAAGCAGATGCACACAGCTTATATTATACACCAAGGAGAAGTGAAATCCAGAGCTTGCCCTGTTACCCACCTATAAAGCTATTCTATCTGCCTGCAGTATGGGTGGATGGCAGAGCGTTAGGGATCCAGTCCTATTACAGCTAGACTTTGTCAGTGCACAATGACCATCTTATGATTCAATTTTCTTTTTAAATCTGTTCCATGAACCAGAAAAGGCAGAGCCTTAAAGCACGTCTCCCACCTGGAGATCTGGTGTCCCGTATACAGCAGTAAAGCAGTCACAAAGTACAGGTACAGCTTAGCCAGATGCTGTCGAGGTAATGTAAGAAGCACAACGCTCACGATGTAGCCTGCGAGAGAGTGAAAACACAAAGTGTCATAGGCCAGGTATGACAAGAAATATATAAAGAGGAGAAAGAGTATTTAAATAGAGTAAACAATTTACTGTATTGTCAAAGGGATGTTCATACTCCAAGCAGCCAATCAGTGGCAAGAATAATAGGACCATAGAGGAAAAGGGCAGCTGCTACTGCAGGGCTACCACTTCTGCGTTCACTAAGTGCATATCGAAGTACTCACATAAGGTGAGGATCACTCACAGAACACTTTACTATGCACTCTTCTAAAGTTGGGATGTCAAGGACATTAAAACGCTCACTTTAACCGAACTACCTAGTACGCCAAGAGGAAAAAAACCAAAAAAAAACAAAAAAACTTTAGTGATCTGTCAATCATTCCTGGTTTGCCAAAATGCAGGTTCTATAGGGAAAGTTGGTACAGTTTGCAAACATGCAGCCGTTACGGGAGCAAAACAGAAATCAAGAGAACTCCACAATTTATAGTTGAGAGGCTACTCACACCTCCCAGGAGTCGGTACAAACATCCCCAGGGAAGGTGCAACCCCACGGGTTGAACCCCGGATTTAGTGATCCAAGCAGTATGAAATATCCATACAGTATCCAGTAGTATTCCTTCTACACCTTTATTTTCTTTTTTTAAAACATAAGGGAGCGTCATTTGTCTTTAACGAGTCTGCAATATAAATCTGACCATGAACGCAATCAGAAAAATAAGTGTCTTGGGGGGTAATTAAGTATGACTGAAAGGTAAGTAAATGGGACTAAATACATAAACAGCAACAAGGGGTGAAATCGTGGAAAGGTTTGGGTCAAGCAGGCGCCTATTGCCATTAAGGTTTATGGGCAGATCCTGCCGGCAAAACGAAATCTTTGTCTTTCTCACATTCTTCCAAAAGCAGCAACCTCCCCCCCCCAAAAAAAACACTTATCTGTCCTTGCTGCAAAATCTTCTTTCCTCCTGCATATTCTGATATTTCTTGCCACTGATTGGCTGCTTAAGCTGTCAATAAAGGGCAGTAAAGTACTTCCAGTGACGTAAGCAGGAGTACATTCTGACAGCGTAAGCGTTGAAATCTTTACACATACGTGTAAAAAGTCTTAAGAAGACTTGCATGTGGCGTTCTCCAGAGACATCGCTGACCAGAGGGGAGTACATCATGCGGATGGAGATGCATTCAACCAAATGCATCTCCTGCGGGGTATTTAGCTGGGAGGTGGGCAAAGGGGCAAATTTATTTCGGAGGATTCTGCAGAATTGGTACAAAGGAAAACTTAAAGGGACCAAGCACTATGACCGAGATTAGCATTTACTCCAATAACCTGTCAATTCCCCAAAACCTACATTTAACAGTTCAGTTTAGCTAATAAGATTATAAAATAAGGTATTTTAGCTATAATAGTTAAAACATATACTAGTTAGTATCCATATTAAATATAATGCATGATCCTTTTGCTCCATTGAACTTTTTGTAGTGCTAAAGAAAAACAAAAAAAAGGTAAAATTTGCTAAACCCGTAATCTACTGGCTCTGGGGGGTGGATTGGGCTACTTACCAACATAATGCATGTTGAGGGCCAGGTACTTGTACTGAAAGAGGGGGTTACTATTCAGATTACTTCTTTGGATTTGCTGGAAGAAGGAGCTGACATCCCATCGATACAAAACATCAAGCAGCATGATGCTCGGGACACGCAGGGCCACGTTCAGCATGGCCTCCAGTTTCTCTTTTCCTCCCATTGTGTCTTGCTTTGGAGTAAAGTCAATCTGGAAAAAGAAGTGAAAAAGGTCATAAATGGCAACCAAGAACCTGTGCATTAATAAAGGAAAAAGGGGTATGTGGCAGATATCGGGATTATGCATAAAAAGTAATTATGGTGCAATGCGTAGCAATTTATGGAATAGGTCAGCTGATTCTAGCTGCTGCCTTGGTTGATGACATCACTTTTCATCATAATTATCAACACATCACCTCAATCAAGAGATATTTCACTACAAATGCATTAATCCCGAATACCTTAGGTGGAGAACTACACACAATGAACTTGGAGTGGAGGGCTGGATTTTATTAAATGAATGAAACACCACAATGTAGCCTTTAGGGTCATATCCAGGCTACGGGCCACCAGCAACAACTTCAATCAACTTATACAGTTAGATTAGTTTATAAGAGCCAACCTTGAAGGAATTGTTGTCTAAAGTGTAAGTGTTAAAAAAAATTTATAGGATTAAAAAAATTCCTAGTTCCGGGAAGAGTTTGGCCATTTGTTGGTACCGGGAATACGGCATTTAATTATAAGTGTTTATATATTTATATATATATATATATAATTATAGTGTTTCATTAAGGTAAGCATGTGGAATACGAGGATATACGGTGTATTTACTGTTCAACCTTTAGAGTCTCAGCAAAAATCTTTCAACCTAATCGCAGGCAGATCAAAGTCGCGACCAGAAAAGTCTACAAAAAAATAAAAAAATAAAAAAAAAAAGCCCAATGATTTAAGTTACGCTTTGTGGATACAGACGCAGATCTGCTAGAAGAACAAAAAACAAACAAGAAAAAGTGTCATGTCCCTTAATGTTACGTTCACGTTATGACGCAGACAAGTGTCAAGGGACCTTGAACTAGAGCCCTGCACGGGACTGTTTTTTTAATCCCGCTCCTGCTGATTTTTTGACCAATCCCGCCCCCTCCCGCAATGTGGGTGTTCCACTCCCGCCCCATTTGTGGCCAATTAAGCCCACCTCCTTACCTGAACTGCAGATATCCCGCGCAGTCCCGTAAGGCTGCCCTTGAGTTGCTCCCTCACAGCGTCTCTTCTCTTGCTCCGCCCAGGAGCAAGGCGGAGTCACAGGAAGTGACGTCACATCACGTGACTCCGTTTTGTTCCTGGGCGGAGCAAGAGAGTTGACACTAAGGGAGCAGCGAGAAGGCAGCCAGGGACTGCGCGGGATTGCTGGGACCCGCAGGTACAGCGCCTGACCGCCAGCTCCCGCCCGCAACATTCTTGGCGGGTCCAGCGGTACCCGCCTCCCAATGCAGTCCACTCTGGTCTCAGACTTTTAAAATCGGTACATAGTATCACTTTATGCATTGATTAAAATGGTATAGCTGCATGGAATAGCTCAATATTTTTAACATAATTATAGCCTATGGAAGGACTTTCGTCCCAAGTTCAAGTCAAGGCACCAAAGGACACAAGTTACCTACAGAGCCTTTCCCCTATTCATAAAAAAAAAAAAAGGGAAATAAATCACGTAGGCAGCGCATAACGAAAGACGTACAGTACGTCCATCAAACCCCCTCCCTACATATAGCACCGTGTACAGAGACACATCCCAAAGTCCATTCTTCTCTTCTATAGTTTTATGATTTACCAGACGAGCGTGAGGGAAAAAAAAAAAAAAAAAAAAAAAAAAAAAAGAGACCTCGTACAGATAAGCAGGAGGCAGAAATCACCTGGTAGGCAGAAAGCCCTTCTGATGTAATGTGTCAATAAACACCTCGAAACTGCCCCCCCTATGCTTGATTGAATGGCTACCAAAAGGGGGATGGAATGTTTGTCATTTGTAACTCTCAACGGCTACTAAGTTTTCAGTCCCTTCCTATAGCATTTTTTTTCCAGCCAAGAAGAAAAAAAAAAAAAATTCTTTAGATATATATATATATATATATATTACAAAAAATAATCTATAGTAGAAAAAAAAAACAAAAAAAAAAACACCAACTAGCTGTCATGTGTGGAAACATGAATACATTTATAAATATGAATTGCATGGTCTACACGTTTTTTTCCAACCTGGGGCAACTTTATTATGTAAACTGACCCCCTGGACCATACCACGTGCACATCGTACTTGAGAGATTGACTACCTCTAGGAGCCTGTTGTACACGCGCACCAACAGAGTTCTTTGTTCCAGGTTTCCAAAATAAATCAACCTTAAGAGATAATCTTGAACAGAAGACCTCTCGACCCATTCTCTCCACACACAAGCCATTTGTCATCTTAGGTCTTTCATGACATCATGCAAAATGCGCCATTCTTTTTTGTAAATGACGCTGGCTCCCCTTTCCATGGAACACTAGACTTCTGTTTATTATTATTCCATTTTATATTAACGAACTACTCAGATGATACTCACACCAGGAGATGTTCCAGCTACGTCATTTAACTACTTAGCGGAATAGAGGAAGCATCTCTTCTACCTCTGTTACACATCATGGAGAGCATCTCCTCTCCACCTATCATTAGACATGAGGGATGGTTGGGGGGGGGGGGGAATATTACTACAATGTTACACCAAAAGGAAGCTCTCAGTTACAAGTAACAACGGGGTTCCTTATCTAATCGTATCCAATTCAGGGAATGAGGGACAGGGAGTTCCCCTCATTAGCTTATAGTCTGGCTGGGGGCCAATCTACACAGACAAGAGTTTGACAGCAGATTAGAACCATTCAGCCCAACTAGTCTGGACGTTTTTCCCTCGAGTCAGTCTATCCCATGTACGCTTAAATGTCATCACTGTATCGATAACATCTGCTGGAAGGATGTCCCACTTATCTAATATGCTCTCAACGAAGGAAAACTTCCTTACATTCTCTCTATCCCTCTAGTTTGTTAGATATCCTCACGCATTGAAATGCTTCTTTCATTTCACCTTCTCTCTGTTCTCTCTCGCACATCATATATATTGCGATCCTTTTGGTGTTTATCATCATTTTTATCCTGTGAACCATTTTGGCCGCCTCTCTGAACTCTTCTTCACTAGCCCTACGGTATAAAATTAATGTGGACATCTCTTCTTTGCTTCTCATACAGTTTAATATGAAGGCCTCACCTCTTCTCTATCACCTCGCAACCTAAACTGCCCTTCCTTCCATTATAATTTGGAGATGTCTACACTCCTCGCCTCCCCACAGTATACCATGGAGGTCTCTCCTCGCCTCCCCACAGTATAACATGGAGGTCTCTCCTCGCCTCCCCACAGTATAACATGGAGGTCTCTCCTCGCCTCCCCACAGTATATCATGGAGGTCTCTTCACGCCTCCCCACAGTATAACATGGAGGTCTCTTCACGCCTCCCCACAGTATAACATGGAGGTCTCTTCACGCCTCCCCACAGTATAACATGGAGGTCTCTTCACGCCTCCCCACAGTATAACATGGAGGTCTCTTCACGCCTCCCCACAGTATAACATGGAGGTCTCTTCACGCCTCCCCACAGTATAACATGGAGGTCTCTTCACGCCTCCCCACAGTATAACATGGAGGTCTCTTCACGCCTCCCCACAGTATAACATGGAGGTCTCTTCACGCCTCCCCACAGTATAACATGGAGGTCTCTTCACGCCTCCCCACAGTATAACATGGATGTCTCTTCACGCCTCCCCACGGTATAACATGGAGGTCTCTCCTCGCCTCCCCACGGTATAACATGGAGGTCTCTTCACGCCTCCCCACAGTATAACATGGATGTCTCTTCACGCCTCCCCACAGTATAACATGGAGGTCTCTTCACGCCTCCCCACAGTATAACATGGAGGTCTCTCCTCGCCTCCCCACAGTATATCATGGAGGTCCCTCCTCGCCTTCCCAGCCCTGTATATTACTCTCCGTATCCCAATGCACGGAGGATGTAGGAGGATGCATGTAACCCGAGTAAGACCTCCCACACAGATCATAATATTGACCCTACAGCTCAGCCACATGAAGCCAGACAGCCTCGGGCCGCTACCCCGCAGCAGTCTCTACCTGTCTTATAGCTCCTCAGAGCCTCGGCTTTTCCATTTTGGGACCTGTGGCCGCTCTCCCTTTCCGTGACGGGATTACTGCCTCGGTGGTGCCCCTAAGCAATACGGGCACCTCAGTCGTAACGGGTCTCCGGGAGTACCGCTTCACCAGGCCGCTGCTGTTAATTTCCGGCCCACTCCAGCCCACAGGCCGTCCGCGCACTATACACATAAAATAGCCCACGATCCGCCCACAATAACAAACAGCGACAGCAGTGCACAAGCGCACAAGAACAGAACTGCTGACCACGCCTACTTTCTGGCAGCTCTGAGGCGCCAAACGCGCAAGCGCGGAATGGTCGGACCTGCGAGCGTTCAACGTGAGATATTAACTAAGAATTCAGTGCACTGAATGCGCATGCGTTCTTACACATGGTCCCGCACCAGTTCCGGAGCATGCGTTCTTAGGGTTTTTTTGCTGGCTTACCAGCCTGATCCCTGCTGTGGTCAGTTAAGCAATTGTTAAGGGTGATGGGAGTTTTTTTTTTTCTCAGAAAACAGGGATAGATACCTGTTGGTGCCAGAGGGTGGCAGGTTTTCAACCAACTAATCTCCTAGTATAAAAACCCAACACCAATGTGGCTAAAGGACTATCGGGGATTGCACAAAAATCCCACGAATGAAACAGAAAGAATACGGTCATGGTGTAAATGTCGGCTATATGCCACACCAAAAAGAATGTACATTAAAGTACTTAAATTAGCATTATTTAAAAAATAAAACTAGGCACGTACCTTCGAAAGAAGACGCAGAGCTCCTCCACTGTAGTCTGCGTATTCTTGACGCTGATTGGCTGCTTGATTGCTAAGCATCACCAGGAACTAAGGATCCAACATGTTTTTTCAACAGATGCTTAGA
Organism: Spea hammondii; assembly: GCA_029215755.1. Lineage (NCBI taxonomy): Eukaryota > Metazoa > Chordata > Amphibia > Anura > Pelobatidae > Spea > Spea hammondii. Next base: position 5,856,995 of record JARDYJ010000004.1, read on the forward strand.
TCTCTTAGAATGGATACAAGCTAGCTGGTTAAAGGTAAATCCTGATAAAAACAGAAGTCCTGTTGATCAGAGGACAAAGGATAAATGCGCCAATCCTAGGAAATACTAACCAAACTGGCATCGAATTCGGGGGTTCAGAGCTACTCAGGTCAAGTGAAGTGCGAAAACTCGGAGTACTCCCTGACAGTGGTTTGTCACTTAAATGTCAGATCTCCGTTGCAACAAATTCTGGAATATAGCCAGGATAAAGCACCTAATCCCACCAGAGGTTACTGCCACCCTAATCCATGCATTTATGACATCTCGTCTGGATTATTGCAATGATCTGTATGTAGGCCTCCCAGAAAAAGAACTTCACAAACTGCAGTTGGCTCAGAATGATGTAGCCAGACTATTAACAAATCAACCCCGCTTACACCATATTATGCCTATTTTACGGTCTCTCCATTGGCTTCCTATCAAATGGAGAATTCACTTTAAGATAGGTGTGTTGTCATTTGAAGCCCTAAAGGACCAGGGACCCTGTTACCTGAGAGCGCTATTAACACCCTACATCCCTGCTCGCCCCCTCCGATCCACACATATGTCTCAATACCCAAAGTGCGCACAAAATCCGGCTCCAATGCATTCAGTCATGCTGCTCCCACATTCTGGAACTCTCTACCACTGTCAATCAGAGAGGCCCCATCTTTAGAGACTTTTAAAAAAATACTTAAAACCCATCTTTTTTCCCAATCCTTCAGATAATTCACTCCTTTTCTCTTGTATGCATATACCTGTAAAGTGCTTTGAGTCCCAAAGGGAGATAAGCGCTATATAAATACTTGTTGTTGGCCTATAGATTGTAAGATCGTTGAGCAGGGCCTTCCTCACCTGTTGTCTCTGTTAGTCATTTTGTTATATTACATGCTACTTGTTATGTCCTGTCTACCCATTGTACAGCGCTATGGAATTTGATGGCGCTATATAAAACAAAAAATAATAATAATAACCCCTGTCATCTGCGCATACACAGTGTCCAAAGAGACAGAGCTGGGGGTTTTCATCAATAGACATCCTTATGCCCCTATACATCATAGACGTGTGTTTCCATGATGTCGTAATGCCACAAAATTAGAGTTATATTATAATTATCATACCTGGGAACCATCTGTGTTGCCCAAATTATTATTTATTGTTTTATATAGCGCCATCAAATTCCGTAGCGCTGTACAATGGGTAGACAGGACATAAAATGTAGTGTATAGCATAACAATTTGATTTACAGAAACAAATGGCTTTAATTCCGGTTCTCATGGAAACCTTAACTTCTTATTACAGATACACTTAATTGAGTCGCCTGCATTCAAGCAGGGATATCAACCAAAACATATAGGAATGTGTGAAAGTTTTAGAAAAACATTTAAAAAGATTGCGAACCAGACTTGTTAATCTTCACACCAGATTACTCTTCAACCCGCAGACTGACTTCAAGGGCAATCACCCTGCGTTTAGGATACAAGACAAGAAAACATTTCTAAAAGGAGGCAGATATTTCTAGGCGTTCTAACGAGGGTTATAATTTATTTTTTTTTTTTGTATATTTTTTTTTATTCCATGTTTGTGGAAAGACTTTACCTGCTTGTTTGTCATCATATACATTAAGGAAGCGGGTCTGAGATCAGAGGTAATTTAAAGCAATCTGGGCAGCATAAGGCACCTCGCCAAAAAAATGATTATAATGTTTTTTTTTTAACATATCACAATAACAGACACAGTATATATAGACATTTTTGTAATGTATCACACCACATACAATTTAATATATATATTTTATATATATAAAAATATATATTTACATATATCATATATTTACATAAATGATATATATATATACATACATACAAAATTTAATATATATTTACATACATGACTATATATATAATATGTCCATATATACATATATATTTATAAATATTTAAATATATATATTTAATATATATATTTAATCTGTTATTTGATACATACATATATATATATATATATATATATACACACAAACACGCATAGTGGGCTTTAAATCCAACACTTCTAATTAATTTGTATAGATCAAGTCCAAATTATTTGCTTACTGCCATAGACTCAAATACTAAATAAATGGAGCATGTCCAGGTACCGCTATGACACATGGACGTGATGTCAGTGTCAGGAAGCGTTGCCATGCAAACGCTGTGAGGACAGCGCGCGTGACGCGCTGGGGACGTTGCTCGCGCGTCACTTCCGGCCGGTATTGTTGTGCTCTTCTGTTTTGAAGCGCAGGTGCCGGTTCGCCTCATGGAAGTGGTTTCTTGGGCGTTATTGTCTTAACCGGAGGTGCTGTTGCCTCTCATGGCAGAAGAAGCTCCCGCCAAGGGCATGACGCTGTCTCTGATCATTAAATGGAGCGGCCAGGAGTTTCCTCTGTCAGCCCTGACCGAGGAGGACACAGTAATGGACCTCAAGCACTCACTGAAGACCCTGACTGGGGTCCTCCCCGAGCGCCAGAAACTGCTGGGCCTCAAATATAAGGGTGAGTGGGGGCATCGTGCTGTGACACCCCAAGGGCGCCCTACCCCAACTCCTGTCCTAATGCCTCTTTCCAGCAGTGAACGTGTTAACCTTGAGGGCTGTTACATCGGCTAATGCATTTTTCCCATGGTTGACTGATCTGTAATAAACTAACAGCCCTGATTACACAACACAGAGAAATCACCCCTAATTACCCCAAATACTAAAGACAAAATGAATGGACAGAACCAATAATTAAAGGGACAGCCATGATATGCCATTGAATGCATGGTAGCTGTGTGTTCCCTTTACATTTTTGGGGCTTCTCCCAATGCATGGGGGGTGAATTCTGCAGAGTCCCCCACATATGGTGTATTGGACCAGCTCTCTGGGTGGGGTGTATTCAGACCCCTGTGTGCATATGAAGTGAGCGCTCCTGTCAGTGGGAGTGCTTCCCTTCCACTGATTGGCTGCATGAAGCAGCCAATCTGTGGCAATAATTGTCGAACCACAGAGGTGAAGGGTAGCTGCAGTAGCACCGCTGCAGCTTCTTGCTCAGGTAAGTGCTTTGTTTTTTTTTCTTCTGTAGGAGGGACGTTAAACTGTCCCTTTAAGATGCTGTAGTATATAGTGGTAAAAAAACAAGCTTAGCTCGCTGTCCTAGACATACGTGTCATTGGCATACAGGACAAATGGTAGGAAACGACTAATGACAACGGCACCCCGTGAAAGAAAAAGATGTAGGGGTGCAAAAAAGGGCTGCAGCAACTAATCGATAAAATCGATAATGAGAATAGTTGTCAACAATTTTTATTGACTAGGTGCGATGCGCGCAGACGTTCTCCGCTGCTACCCGCCACTTCCGTCGGGGCATCTATGATGGAGCGACGGCGTGACGAAGGTGCTCCACCATAGAAGCCCGGCAGATGTGGCGGGCAGCAGCGGAGGTTGTCTACACACATTGAACAGACGTCCACCGGCTACCTCCGTGAGACACAAGGGATTCTGGAGGGTGGGGGGGGGTATAAGGCATATATTTATTACTCATTCATTTAGTAAAATCTGGGATCCGTTTAGGACTGGATGAAGCAATGTTGTGTTTAGGAGCCAGAGAAAATCCTTTTAGATCTTAAAAAATAAAAAAATAAAAAAAAAATGTGGGCATTAGCAGTAAAATTTTGGGAGCTTTTATTGCATAGATTCCTTCAGTACCAAATTTGCCAGCACAGTCCTAATAACTACGCTTACAGTTTCCTTTGGTTTTTTGGGGACCTCGGAGTGATGACACTGCCCGGTATGAAATCACACGTTCTCTAGCGTCCTGCAGGGTTTATTGGGCTTTCTTCACTTCGGCCAGCCGTCCCAACAAGATGCAAGCAACTTGCTGCTCTTCCGATGGCTTTACACTAAAAGCCAGCCGTTGGCCTTAATTGTTTTGGTTCCTAGATGTGTCAGCACTTACTAGCAGATCCAACAGTGCCTGGTAAATGTACCTTTCCTCCAGGAGAGCGAAATAACTTATGGCCAGCTTTAGATCTTCGTGAGGTTCTTTGCCATCAACATAGCAAAGAAAATGCAAATGGTTCCCGGAAAGGCTTATCATAGAGCAAGCAGTGATTGACAGCTTGTCTTAACCCCTTCAAGACCGGGATGTACCTGGTACTTCCTGGTCAAAGGTCACCGACAGACCAGGACGTACCAGGTACGTCATCGATGATGGGCGATCCAGCGTCGCTTTGAAGCGAATCACGAGCACGGAATTTAAAGATTTACAAAAAAGGGAAGACGCAGTTTGCTAACGTCGAGGGGTTAAATCCTCATTCATACAGGCCAAACAAGTTTTTGTTGGTTGTACCATCCTCCATCAGTATATATATCGCCAACGAGGGCACTAGAGATCCATCAAGCCCAGGTGCGCGTTTTGGCTTTAGCAAGCCTCATCAGCAACATCTGGATGTCTGTAAGCACAGTGAGAGAGGAGGATATTGGCATACGATACATGCCCTAAATCAAATAATACTGTTTATTGTCTAATATTGTGTGGCATGGTTCACTCTGTGCTTGTGGCTTTAAGGACTTGCGGCTAGGGGACAGTCTGGCTTTGCATTAGGCTCTTAAACTGAATGGAGAGTCCCAGGTCACCTAGGTTTTGGTACTAAAATAAGTTTTGATTGTGACTTTGAAACATAATTTCAGTTGCGTTGAACCTGCAAGAACCTACTCGCTCTTTGAAGCCGAATGGTTTGCAAATCAGATGCCACCTCTTACCAATACCGCAGAAAAACCACCGTCTTGTTGAGTGAATGAAGCCTTAAAGATGGCCTCCTTGACCAAGGAGAACCATTGTTTATAGCATAGCTGGTTGCGGAGCACGAACATAGGAAATCCCACCTGTAACAATTTGCCCTGTAGCCTGCGCCCTACTATTTGAGATCGGGGATAACGAGGCAGCCCTGGCATTTTAAGTCCGGCGACCGCCTAATGGTATGGGATCTGGAGAGGACAGAGATGAAAGAGTTGGAAGAGAACCCAAAAAGATCTGTACTCTTCAGAACACAAGGCTGCGTCAAATAATTGTATTACTAAAACAGCTGCTTGGTTCTAAGGTGCTCATTGGAACAGCGAATGAAGAACATGGAGCCTTGTTTATGTGGGTCCATTATCTCCACCTCCATAGTCTCACAATAGAGACTTTACGCTCCATCACCAGCTCGCCCTGGCATGTAGTACTGGAGATAGGTTTTCCAATTTCCCATCTTGTTTCTGAGATTGGACACAATGATTCTAAATGTAGAAAATCTCACATAATTAGTCTTTCTTCTTGAAGGAAGACCATATGATGCTTCATATCCTACCAACGATGAAGAACAGGACTTTTCTATGACTTTTCTATGACGTTTCACCGGCGTCGAAAACATCCAAACTCCAGAAATAACTTATGAATGATGGGAAAATATTACATCATTCATATTTTTCCTGGGAACAGTAAATTGTCGTCATGTGACACAAAACCAGACTTAATTAAGAGCCAACCCTGGCTAGCTTCTCTTGAAGTGAGTGAGTAGTGGTTGGCGCTCCATAATAGGGTTTATTCACTAAAGGTATTGTTGCCAGGAGAGATCTGCTTTTAACTTTTACTTAACAATCCCTAGAAAGTTTCTCCCAACATATAAGGGCCGAGCTGGCCCCTTATAATGCAAAACCCACCACGTGAGAAGACTTTGTAGAAACTTCAGTGATTTAAACTATACATTATTTAGTGTCGTTCCCAGGGCTGTTCCTGCAGCAGGTGTCCGTTGGCGATGGCCCTTCATAATGTATAGCAAAGTCAAGGAGCTGAATCCTGTTAACCCTTTAGCGAATAGATCCCATTGCCTTTACTATGTGTTATTTGTAAGCAAGGTAAATTAATTTGTCTCCACTCACCCGCAAACTCACAGTTTAGTGAATAAGACCCACAAACTAGTATCGCTTTCCATTGTTTGTGCATAAAAAAAACAAACCACCTGATTTCTCGAAAGGCAGCTGCTTCACAGGCTTTTTCTTGGGTGCTATTTAATCTCTGTTGTTGACGTTAAATCTCCTCTAGTAATATACATTCACACTCGTACCAAGCAATTTTTCACGGGGGAGGATAACTGATGTCAACACAGAGATGGACTATCTCTGCAGCCTCGACACGCATATTTCAAGCTGACTTGATGAGGATACTTTACCGATAAGCGCTTGTAGCCTGCTATGTAAATAACGCTTTGCTCGAATGCATAGATCCTCGCCTTCCCATACATTTTTCACCGACGTGAACTTTTAGGAGCATCCGGCAAATACGGATAGTATGCGTTTTTCGCAAAAACACCACAATCTGTTGTGTTATTAGATAATCCTCTGCGATAATTCTTTTCTGTATGTTTTTAACAGGTAAACCAGCCGACAACAACATGAAGCTGGGAGTTCTGAAACTCAAGCCGAATACCAAAATCATGATGATGGGCACACGAGAAGAGAGTTTGGTAAAACTTTCAGTTTTCTGTCTCCATACTGCAAAAACGTCTTATTTCGACAAAATGTCTTGCCATAGTAGCTGGAATCTCTCTGGGTTTAGTCTGGGACGCTGGGAGTCAGAGCTGACTTCAGGGCATTTGATCTCTGGGGCGGGCGAGTGGTTTCCTGACCTGGGTCCTCCCGTTCACTGCGCCCGTCTGAGCACGTTGGTCCTAGACTCTTCCCGGTGTCTTCCCGGCCCCTCGGCAGCATTCATTTTGATACCCTTTAGGGCAGGGGTGTTCAACCTGCGGCCCTCCAGCTGCTGCAGGACTACATCTCCCATACTCCTCAGCCAGCCACTTAGCTGAAAGAGCGTTATGGGAAATGTAGTCCTGCAGCAGCTGGAGGACCGCAGCTTTAGGGGCTCTCCTGACATTATATACACTTTAATTCACTTGATGCCTGTGACGTCTTTAAATTACTATTTTCTCCCCTTGTCCCCTGGCACCTAGGCTTGCCGGGGGCTTCTTTGCCCGAACACATCTCCTATTTGACAGTGTGTGTGGGCTATACACTCTCTGCTACCCAGCTCCAGTCTCTTGATGCCCTTGTAATCAACCTTGAAATTAAATGAAATCAGTTTTTTACGAAGTATGTATTAGCAGGAATCTCGCCAAAGAACCTCTCTAGGTTCTAATCCTGTTTCATTTCATCCCCGAACGGGTTGGCGTGTTACATCCACTTCTCCAGAACCCATTACATTCCAGATAAACGAGCTGTCTTTCTTGAGAATTTTTTTACGAGGGTGTTTCCCAACTTTAGCTTAGCGGGTTTGATCATGTAGAATGAGATCATTCTAATTAGCATTTACTTTTTTCTGTTATATTCTAAAAGCTACGATGACAAAAACACAGTAAAGCTTTTTTGTACATTGATGGCTTCTCCAGTTAGCTTCCTTCTGTTCTCCTCCAATAGGAAGATGTGCTGGGACCTCCGCCTGATAATGATGACGTTGTGAATGACTTCGATATCGAAGACGAAGTTGTAGAGGTGGAAAACCGGTAACGTTTGTAGCCTCTAATAACCAAGCCTGTGAGATCCTAATCTGATCCTAAACCATTGCAATCGGAATGACACCGACGCGTTTCGCACTTTCCAAGGCCGCCTACCCCATTCTCTAATCAATTCCCCAACACAAGACTTAGTGCGCCATTTTATTCTTTCTTTATACTTTAAAGCTGCTGATCTTTTTCCTTTCCCCCCCCCCCCCTCTTGTTATCAGTTAAGGCGTATTATACACTATCCTTACAGCCGGTTTGTATAATATTTAATGGTTTATAGCTACTAATATTTACATTCAAAATACTCTTGACTCGTCTTAAACGTGGTTTATAGCAGTGTTTTTTCTTATTTTTTTTCAAGCACTTATCTTTTTTTTTGTGTGTGTGTGTTATATTTCACTTTTCCCTGGCCTGTGTTTTAAGGATTGAAAAGCACCTGGCACGGCAAACAGATTAAAGATCCTGCGTCTGGTGCTGAGATAAACTTTGCTCACCGGAATCCAATGCCATTTTGGAAATAACGGTGAAGCCGAAGTCTTTGCGTCTTCTTCTTTAATGGAGCATTTTGAAGCAGCTATTGCTAACAATGCATTTTGAACTTTGTCCTTTTACCACGAGTAGAACTTCAGCATCTGTGGCCCTTCTAGGGTTATAGGACAACTGATCCCTAGCAGGATGGTTCCAAGGGGTATTGTCCAGGTGCTTTTCATTCATGTCTGTGTGGGTTATACAAATGTCCAATTGCCCAACGTTGAGGCCCTTAGCTTAAAACTTAGTTATCTGCAGGAGCCCTTTGTAGCCTGTGGCCCTGATTCGCTTGACCTGTTTTAAGTTGGCCCATAAGCCATAAAAACTAGTTGGTTTTTTTTTTTATTCCGGATTTTCATTTATTTTTTTTCTTTGTTTTTTTTCCAGGGAAGAAAATTTGGCCAAAATATCCCGGCGCGTGAAGGACTACAAGGTGGAAGTTTTAAATGCCCCAAGGGAAGGGAAGAAGCTTCTGGTTCTGGATGTGGATTATACACTCTTTGGTGAGTGCAGCCCCCGGTGGTACCAGTCCCCACCAGTTACTTCATTATTTTTCCTGTACGTAGTTGATGCATCCATTATGCTCAAAAATAGGCCCTGGCAGTAAAACTGGGGTGCAGTGGCTTCTGGAAGTTGTCCAGCGCATGTTATTTGAAGGCAGGTCGCAGGATCTTTATGATGTAGGTTTGTCAAAAAAATGTAAATGTGTAAACCAACAAAAAGACTTAAAGCATTCCCTCTGAGCCTGGTCTATATATCAAAACTCTCCATGTTTATTTCAGACCACCGGTCCTGTGCTGAGAGTGGGTTAGAGTTAATGAGGCCATATCTCCACGAATTCCTTACCTCTGCGTATGAAGACTATGATATTGTAATATGGTGTAAGTCATGTTATCAATCTGAAACATATTGATCGCTGTTCAAGAACCCTTTTATAGATATTCTCGTCGTCCATGTTTACAAGAATGTTTCTTTTTGCTGTCTGCATTAATCGTTGACGCTCTAAGTAGGGCACCAACCGGAGCAATTGTCTTCCTTTAGAAAGGCTTTAGTGAATATGCCCAGTGTGGGTGGCCAATGACCATTTGAAGTTGTTCTTTTGCCAATGTGGAATCATGATGTTTTATTTATAATTTTTATTTTATGATAACGACTTTTTAATTGTTGTCGTTGACTTTTAGCGGCTACCAGTATGAAATGGATTGAAGCCAAGATGAAAGTAAGTTACAATATTGCGGCGTGCGGTTCAGCAGTAATTGAACAGTAATTCTAATAGGCCTAAAAGAAAAAAAATACATAATTATAAATATATATTTTATATTTATCAGTGTTGGGATTTGGTCACACGCACCTATTATGGCATAGGCTGCACAGAGCTTCTACTATTCCTAAACTGGTACAGATACATGAGAATTCCAGTACAGATGAACAAGATCATTCTAAACATATACAATTTTAAATAAAAGCGTGAAAAGTTTGTTTTATAAAGTCTTATCAAATTATATCTGACATCATTAAACTGGTTTACATTAATTTAAAGATGCTGTTTCACTTACCATTATGTACATATTTTTTAAATTAGTGTTTTTAGCATGAAATGTGGTTTTTTTTTTTTCTTTCTCTAGGAGTTGGGCGTCAGCACGAATGCCAATTACAAGATAACTTTTATGTTGGATAGTGCAGCCATGATTACTGTCCACACACCTAGAAGAGGCCTAATCGATGTAAGAGAATGTTTCCTTTTCTTATTTCCTATTTTTTTTATTTGTAAAGTTACTTCATTACTATTACTCCAGAGACACACAATCTTAGTCCCGAATTGGGTTAAGAAACGTGACTTCCTGCCAATGTGACCCGTCTACTTTCTCTCTTCTAAAAGCCTCAGCTTGAAGTCAATATGGTCTGCAGATTCCAATCCCTTTATCATTATTACTTTATTACAGGTAAAGCCCCTCGGAGTGATATGGGGAAAATATTCTGAGTTTTACAGCAAAAAAAATACCATAATGTTTGATGATATTGGCCGAAACTTCTTAATGAATCCTCAAAATGGTCTTAAGGTAAGAGGAAGCAAATTATTACCGTCAATTTCCTTATACAGATGGAGTCTAAAGCAGTGAAACTGACATCCTATTTATAATATATTGCTATTTATTGAAATATATTGGGGAAATCCCCAGATAAATATAAATTTTTGCTGTTCCCTAGCAACATTATATATATATATATATATATATATATATGAGAGAGAGCGCGCATGGAAATGGTCCAAACATTCTTGTGTCTTAATCTCTCTTTTTTCTTTAACAACGGCAAAGTTTACTTTTAAGTTTCTACCTAACCCTGTGTTACCGCATGCAACGAGACACCAGAAGTCTCTTCTAGTGATCTGAACAGCTAACCATACCTTAAATTCTCAGAGACATCTGTTTTCCGTTTATTTCCCATGTGTGACCAGATTAGACCCTTCATGAAAGCTCATCTCAACCGGGACAAAGATAAAGAACTCTTAAAACTATCTCAGTACCTTAAAGAAATCGCAAAATTAGAGGACCTCTCAGAGCTGAATCATAAACATTGGGAAAGGTAAGAAACAGAAGCCGGAGGCTTTAAAACCATCTTAGTATTAACCCAGGATGGGTGAATACTTCATTGTTAAACGTAGTCATCGTTTTTTGTAAGCTGTTTCTGAAAGAAGGCAAAATCCTGATTTTCAGGATGCCTGTAAGGACCAAACTTGTCTGGATTGGCTTCTTACATGTCTTGATATCAACTTAATCCTTCAATAAGTTCTCCTTGCATTATCTCAGCTAAAATTGTTTCTTTTCTTGTACAGATATCTTGCAAAGAAGCAAGGTCAATGATGAAGCGGTTGTCTCGGTAAATGGACAAGCTTTGTTTTATGTCGTTTCTTTCTTTTTTTGGACCCTACAAGGAAGCTTTTGGAACAGGATCAATTTTTGGAACATGATGAAATGTTGAGTTTCCTTCCAAAGTGTTTGGGCTGCTTTGCACACCTTCACCAACAACAGAAATACTGGCTTTAAAGTATCATGCGCCAAAAAAAAAAATGTATGACCAAATCTCAACGCTGGTAATGATAAATATATATTTTTTATTTATGTTTTTTTCTTTTTGTGCATACTGAGAACTTGGTAAGATTACATTGCGTGCCTAGCCAACCTCTCCCAGATGTTTTTCTTTTCCTATGAGACTTTAGCTATGCAAGTTTTCTTTAATGTAGTTTACCAGAAACAAAGTGTCAATAAACTGAAAGTCATGGCCTTAAATTGTTATTATGGTGAATATTTGGCTTCTGTCGTAAATATGCACTCTGCGTGGGGAACAGAAGATCAACCAACGCTGGGGGGACAACGGGGCCAAAGACCTGACTCTGGGGGACGAGGGGTTCCTCTCATGTGAAACTGAGCTTTCAGTGGAACTGCCTCTCGAATCCCAGGATGCAAGCTGGACTGTAATTTATAATACATCTGTCATTTTTACCAAATCCTACAGTAAGCCTAAACAATGCTTTTTTCTGCCAATGATTAGTTGCTTGAAGCAGCCAATCAGTGCAGGGAATCCTAAGACCATGAATGTAAAGAGGAGCTGCAGCTTTTCCCTAAAGTAAGTAAAAATGCATATTGAAATACTCATAAAGCACTTTAAAATGCATTATTTTTTTGGTGATGCTCGGTGACATACAGTCATATCGCATGCTGTTGAAGTCTGCATGTGGAATCTGGACACCCAACATTTCTTCATTCTAGGAAAAAATGAGCCGGAGGGACACACGCATTGCTTGCTTTCCAAATCTTTTTTTGCGCTGATATATACCGTATTTGCTCGATTATAAGACAAGGCTTTTTTCAGAGCAAATGCTCTGAAAAATACCCCTCGTCTTCTAATCAGGGTCGTCTTCTAATCAGACCTCAAATAGAGGTCTGATTATGAGAATAAGATCCAGATCCCCCGCACCGCTGCAGGGGACCTGGATCCTCCTGTCTCCCCCCCCACACACACACTTACCGGTGCTTCCTGCTGTATTGCCGGGGCAGCGGGTTGACGTCTATGCGATCCGCGTAGACAACGTCCGCTGCAGCCGGAAGGAGGTGGAGTTGCCAGCGGGGGTTTGTCTGCGTCCGTCGCGCATACCTTCCCCGACTGTCAGAGATCAGTGCAGCACCGGTGCGGGGAACTCTGATCTCTGACAGCCGGGGAAGGTATCCGCGACGGACGCAGACAAACCCCCGCTGCCAACTCCACCTCCTTCCGGCTGCAGCGGAGGCAGACGTCAACCCGCTGCCCCGGCAATACAGCAGGAAATTGGAAGCACCGGTAAGTGTGTGTGCGTGTGTGTGTGTTAAATGGGGGCATAGGGCATTTCTGGAATGCCTTATACCCCTATATGCCACTCTGGCACTTAGGGGGTTAAAAGGCATATCATGGGCCACAGTGCCATATTGGTGTGGCAAGCCTGGAGGCAGATGTGTGTAACTGGGGGACAGGTTGGAAAATACAAGGAAATAAAAACAAAAAAAATATTTTTCTCAATCATAGCTTTTATTTAAAAAAATAGTTTACATGAATTAACATTTACTGGTAAAACTTTTTTCCTTTAGGGTCGTCTTATATTCAGGCTTTTTCTTTTTTTTTTCTAAGTTAATATTCAGATTTTGGGGGGTCGTCTTATAATCGAGCAAATACGGTAGTTACGGAGCTGAAAAATACTGGCGGATTTAGCACTTTAAGCAAGGTCATAAACACGCAAAGGGTGCTGTCTGTTCAGTGTTAAAATGACATGTTTATGTTACACGTGGGTGGCTGCTCTTTAACTCCTTTTACTGCTTAGAGTAGATGTTTCTTACTGCTCCAGGACTATCCATAACGTTAAATATTAGCATTGATGCACTGCAGCAGCAGTATTCATCTACCGAGAGCGGCTTCTTCGCACAGAGAATGCGTCTTTCTGCAGCTCAAAAAGCATAATATGTATGCCTTGCGAACGAACACGCTCGCTGGTCTGAGTGTGAGTGAGATAAACTGTGTTTGGCTCACTCATAGATGTATTACGGTCTCTTTAAAGAGGAATCACAAGGGGAGGACATTATCCTTGAGCATAACTCCCAGAGCTGTATATATTGTAACCCACATTGTGATATACAGTAATATAACCCCCAGAGCTCTGTGCAGTAAAATAACCCCCCAGAGCTGTGTACAGTAATATAATCCCCCCAGTGCTGTGTACAGTAATATAATCCCCCCAGTGCTGTGTACAGTAATATCCCCCCAGTGCTGTGTACAGTAATATAATCCCTCCCAGCGTACAGTAAAATACCCCCCCCTGCGCTGTGTACTATAATGTAGGTTGGTATTGACAAAATCTGGTTTATTCTAATTTTTCTTCAATAAACTTCCTTTCTTTGCAGACCTGGAGGCGGCCATTGTTTTTCAGTCATGTGATATTTTGGGTCGCTTTCCCGACTTAAGCACCACACTGAGCTGTTGCTTTATGGTGATACTAATGAAGTCTGACTAATGAGGGTCTATCGACGAACAAAGTGTCTGTCATGTTAAAACTTATTTTTAATCTGTTACTAGCAATTAAACAAATTGGCCCATGAGGCCAGCATCATTGGGACAGTCATCTTTGTAAGGGGTTCTAAAAGCACAACTTTCCATACATGTCATATAAGATAAAACAAGTACATTGTTTGGTTCCAGGTAAGGAAATAAAATGCATTTTGTGGGCGTGTGATTAATGTATAGTTTCCAACAAATATAATTAAAAGAAATGTTTCATGCAGTGAAGTTCTCCCTTTGGGTCACAGAAAGCATGTTTAATGTAGAACAGACATACCGGATCGAATGTGAAGCTTCATACGCTATATGGACAAAAGTATTGGGAAACCTGACTGTTAGACCTACAGGGACTTTTGTGACCTTGTGTTCTAAATACATAGACATTAATATTTAGTTGGTCCGCCTTTGGAGCTACAACAGCTTCTACTCTTCTGGGAAGGTTTTCCACAAGATTTTGGGGAGTTTCTGCGGGATTTTTTGCCCATTCATCCAGTAAAGCGTTTGTGAGGTCAGGTGCTGATGCTGGTCCGACGAGACGTCTGGATCACAATCTCCGTTCCAGTTCATCCAATAAGGTGTTCAATGGGGTTGAGGTCAGGGCTCTGTGCGGCCGGTCAAGTTCTTCCACATGAAACTCATCCAACCATGTCTTTATGCACCTTGCTTTGATCACCACTATACCGACAAAAGTAAAAACTGGTGTTTCTTAAAGTATCGTCTCAAGAAAAAAGCTCCCCCTCATCGATCAAATGTTCACTGCTATGGCATAGTCTATTTTCTAGAATCAGGCCGCCATTCCTCTAACGTTTCTAATGGCCAACGAGGGACACTGTAGGGGTTGTCGCTAAAGCTGTAGCACTTTGTGACACGGCATAGCTATGAGAATCTTTTTTCTTTATGTAATTTAGTAACCCACGTCTACTGTTTCTTTACACAAATTTGTGCCTCTTTGGGCTGTAGAACCCTGTGATACCCTCATACTCCACAAACATTCTGAGGTCCTAGAAAATAGACAGGCTTCGCCGAACGGCACAGAAAATAGTCACAGGGGAAGGGGCAAATGCATATGGGGGGGGGTTTCTGCAGAATCTCCCCAAGGGACCACATAGCTATGAGATGCGCTAAGTTGCATATGATGGCTGGAGTGTCGTTTTAAGGAATCAGTTCAGCAAGTTGACCTCAATGGAAGCAGAACAATGTCAGTAATGTCAAACTTATATTCTCAATTTCAAAGTAAAAAAGTTTTAATGACAAATTCACGTGTATTTTTATATTATTTATTAAAATGGTTACATTTTTACAATATGTAAAACACTTTAAACACACCAGACGTCCGTAAGATGAGAACTGGTGATTGTCGTATATTTAACAAAAAAGGAAAAGTCTGTAAGTGAGAAAAGTAAATTATCAACATTTTATTGTTACGTCAAAAAGTCGGGCGGTTGTAGCTTAAAGGGTGTGAAATTAGCATATTCTATTGATTACTAGATATATAGCGTATGTTTTCATGATGTCCATTATGCATTAAATATGAGAAAACCTCAAAACATTACATTTTTGTATTTGTATTTCTGTACAAATATTGTCTTTCTAGGTCAACCTATAGCATTTTGAGGCCGAAAACTATAATTATTGAAAATAACCACGTAATTCCAATAATGTCACGGGTGTCCACGTCATTTAAAGTGTCACATCGCTCCGGCATGCTTTGAAAGGAATCCCTCCCTGAATAGAGGTGGATTCAACAGAAATAAAAAAAAAAACAAAAAACGGTCTACTTAACAATTTACCGTCGTCGTGATTTACGATGCTGTAACTAAAACATCTCAAAATGATCAGAAAATACACATAAAAAAACACAAATAAAGCAACGTACAGAGCCAATGTCAGCAGAACGCCGGTTTCTGGTGAAATGCGTTGGCTCTTCACGTCTTTGTCTTGAAATTTCAAATTACTATTTCATGTAGTAGTCAAAAAAATATTAGGGGAGAAAAAAAAAATGGGAGGACACTGTTTACTATCCCTGACATAAAAAAAAAATAAAGACTTCTAAACCATAAATACTTGTAAAATGGATAAATAAATAGATTTTTTTTCCTTTTCTAATCTTACTTTTTTCCCCTTACTTTTGTCTTAGCAGCATCAGATTGTCCCAGTGGTAGTCGGCTAAAGATGGTGGTTAGTGAAGACGATACGCCGTAGGGGGTTTTGCAGTTGTGTTTGTGGTTTAGGAAGACGACAGGAATGAAGGATAAAAGTGGATGTTTCTTCTTTTTTTTTTTTTTTTTTTATCTTATTTTTAGCCAGATACGTAATATTAACATGTAAACTGGGGCAGCTGTTCTAAAGGGGTTCTCAACAATAGCCAGTATCGCTTCCTCTGGAGCTTAGATGGAAGACCACTACCTAAAGCCTTCTAAAGATGGTATCTTTGTAGGCCTGGGCTGGCAATCTGGCACCCCAGGAAAATGCCCGGTGGGTCACAGGCTGACAGTGCTACGTGAGCATGAAAACGTAGCATGTGGCCTATTAAGAAAAACTGGGAGCCCCAGGTATGCACAGATTAGAGGATAGCTTAGTAATAATAATTATCAGTATATAAAAGGAAAAGAAGGTGGCTTCTAAAGGAAATGGGTGGCTTGGGATGGAAGATATGGAAATCCCATTTTACAGAAAATAATACCTAACATAGAAGTCACGTCCAGTAGAAATGGTATGATCCAAACAGAAATTAAAAAATGTATGACGACTGTCCTATATAAGAGAAAACTGTTGGAAAAGGAACAGTGAACCAAACTCAAAAGACATCCAATTGGACACCAATTAACTACCCCTACTGTTTCCCGGGTGGGTGCTCTTCATATTCCTATGGAATGTTGCATAATTTATGCAAAAAAAAAAAGGTTTTGTACATAAAATTCAATAAAAAAAAACATATTTCACAACTGCTCACAAGATATTTTGAAACACCCGTGTCTGCTGGCCGTTATCTCAGTTCATTAGGTGTGCCGGAACATTTTGGTTGTTAAAAGTTCAGCGTTGGAATGTATCGATAAACAACATGGCGAAGATTCTTCTCCAGTGAGAGACTAGCACACGCCATGCATCACCTTTCCTGTTTATGTTCCCAGGGAGAGCACTGAAGGATGGACATCACAAATGTCAAACCACTTTGAGTTGATTTTCCTTTTGGGCCAAAGTCCATTGACAGGCAGTGACTCGTTGGCTTGTCTCTCTCTTTCGCTCACCACCTTCCAGAAGAACTTGTCCTTGATGAAATACGTTGACTGATGAGAGTAGGAGTAATAGACAGAGTCGATATAGCCTTTGGGGTGGTCGGTGGGGTCAACTGGTGGGAATACCTCGAGTATGCGTTTTGGGTAATTCTCCATTTTTTTATTCCAGTCAACGCTAAATGCTGTTACCTGGAAAGAAAACAATACATATATTTAATGCATAATACAGGGCCTCTTGAGTTTGAGATTAAAAACCCACCAGGGGTTATGTATACAGAACACTTCCCATGCAAAATATTATTGTTGTTATCCAATGTTTTATATGATTAGAACCTTTAACGCCTTTAACGCCCTATATTCAACTTGGAAGCATTTTGTTATTATTACGGTGGTTCTGAAATATAAACCTAACAAGGTTACCTTGTCAAATAATGTATGTAGGTTTTAATGTACCCGAGGAGAATGTGTGGCCTTGTTGGTCCAGAATACGCCACTGGGAACATTGCTGTTTCCAATATTTTGTGAATTTAGTGAGATTGAGTTCCTTTTCAGCGTTAATAAGTGGCTATTTCTCTATTGGTCGACGTTAGTAAGGAGACTTACATTATTTTCTGAGAAAAAGTAGATAAGACGTTCCTTCTTGTCAAAGAAAGCGGCCTCCACGGGAACTGGAACTCCAGGGAATGCCTCGGAAATCAGTTGTGGGTACTTCTTTTTCCTCCAGTCTTCTGTAAAAGCCATGTCCTTTTCAGGGTCGTAGCGCCAGACTTGTGTGCCTTAAAATAATAGAAGACAATGGGTTTACCATCTAACAGTTAAGTTGGTTTCCACCCAACCCTGACCAAGCAGCATGACTGGGAACTCTCCAAGTTTGACCTGGAGTCTCCTGGTGAAGCACTGCTTCCCTGGGTCTCCGGGTCAGGTTTCCTTTTTCTCCATACTTTGGGCTACCTGCTGGGTCCAGGTTGTTTCCAGCCGTCGTCCACACACTAAAGTTTAGGTATCTGCCACACAAGTGGCAATAAAGATACGTGGAAGACTTTACTCGGGCCCAACATTGGAGTGTGACAGCTCCCATTAAATCCGTCTTTGGTTGACCACACAAATGAATAATGCTATGTTTAATGTAAACATGCATGGGATCGGCATATGGCTCCTGAAGACAAGACCAACGACTGATTACGATTTGAGTCTTTATATCAGGAAAAATGGCCAGACTCGATGTGCCGCATGTGACATAAATTTCTATATTTCCATCTTACGCGCGTTGACTGTATACCTTTAAAGAAATACTGAGCATCGATATTCCAGGTCCACACATGTACGTAAGCATCAATGTCTTTTTCGGGGAGCCCATGCCATCCAGCTTTGATAGGACGAGGATCCCCAAACCTAGTCCGATTAACCTTATTCTCATACATCCAATACCAGCCGGTCTTAAAGAAGTAGGTGTTAAATCTATAAATCTCTCCGCGTGGGGTCCTCTCCTTTTTCACCCAATCAAATACAGTGCTGAAACTCCCATCGCAGGCACCTGGAAATTAACAAAAACAAACAAAAGAATGGCAAAATATTGAAATTTAAGCATAATTATCAGTAACTCGTAAATATATTTACAGATAAGTGTTGGCAGTTCCACGTGCCTTGAAAATTTTAAAGTGGTTTCATGACATTGCATAAATATACAAAATTTAAAATATTTGGTTGTAAAAATCACACAGACTATACATTTGCCATGATCTATAACACATATATGTTTTATTTTATTACATTTTTTGTAACTTCGGTAAATGCATAACAAAGTACGTCAAAGGGTCTTTAATATGAATTTTTGTTGAGGCTCCTGTCTTAAATAATCAGATAAAGAAATCAGTATTATGCTGATCCTGAATCTGTTCTAGAAATAGTTATCTTTCATGAATTTATTTTACCGTATTTTTCCTGCACGGCTTTTCTATCTTGCCAGTCCAGCTCGAATTTTCCCTCCAGAGGTGTGTAATTTGGCTGCATCACGGATCCCAGGCGATTAATATGGGGCAGGCCAAGAGCATGGCCAATCTCATGAACTGCGACCTGAAATAAAGACATGTTTTTAAACGAACTTACAAGGACCCAAAAATGGAACCAGCTATGGGGGAAATGCTTCCAAACCCACCACATCTTGGTCTTACTGTGGATGCCTCTTGTGGTCATATGCGGAAATGCAAGTAAAATTCCAATGTTCAATTTTTAAATAATTTCCAGAGCTGATTTCCCACCAGTTTTTCTACAGTCTATACTAACTAGTAGCTAAATACAGCCCTGGAATGACAACTATCCTCTCTAAGATAGAATGGACACCACATTGATTTATTTGCCTTTGTTATAGTTTACTGTATTATGGAATGGATGCACCTATAATTAAACCGATGCCTCTGCTGAGGTTCACCATGAAATGTTGGATCATTGGTCTTTTCCCCAATAATCCCACTCAAACTCTGTCCAACGTACAAAACGTATGAATTCATGGTTGGAAGGCACCTACCTTCAAAAGGCTGATTCCATGCTCACTACTTGAACCGACAAAGTGTTCATCGTCATCAAAATGAATATCGCCCAGGTACCAGGCGTGAGCAAACTGCTGCCCCACTCCATCAAAGGCCTGGGAGCAGCCAAGATGCTGACCTATTGATAGACATAATGAGATTGGTATTAACCTGTAGCCAGATATTGCTCAAAAAACTCCAGGAGGAACATAACAGATGTCCTGTGTTGTGGGCTCCTTTGTAATCTGGGGTCATGTATTGCACTGCATAGAAAACATTAATTGTATCCCAGGCAGGGTTTAATGAGTGCTAAAAAATTATCCACCAGTCTACAAGGAGGACTCTGACTCCCAGGAGTTAGTCATGGATCAGGTTCCTCCTTTGAGAAAATTACAGTAATAAGAGTAGTATCAAATGTCTCAATAAAGCCCCAAATGTCTTGGACATCTTCACTAAGGAGAAGGTGGAAAATGAGTCAAAACGTTCTGTTCAATCAAATTCACTTTGCATTAATGAAAGGCCAACCCCAACAGGTTTCTTCTGCATGAAGGCCTGGGCTGGTCCTTCATAATGCATAGTTACATTGAAAATGAGGTTAAATGTTCAATGTTTAGTAACTTTCATTACCACTGTTTCACCTGCCTGTGCCGAAGCCAACTCGGATATCAACATCATCTCCTTCGAGGTCTTCCATGAACAGCAGTGGGGTAACCTCACTCCACATGCGGAAAGCCAATGTGAGTATTCTCCTCTGCTGCGCGATACTTAGTTGCGTGCTATACCCTTCTCCCATCAGCCTCCACTTAAGTGTGCTCTTGGAAAAACTTAAAGAGCTACTGCTTCCCAAAGTAGCCTTGCTATCTCTTTTCCTCCTGTGGTGTTCAACCAGTCTGTAAAGTAAGCCTCTCTTTTGTTGGGTGTCATCCTCCGGGGTAAGAAGGCTCAAGGTTGCATTTTTCCGTTTTGATGGAACTTTGTGGTCAGGGACACCACAGCGCGGTTTGTTCATAGCCATCATTGTGGCATTGTCCAGAATTCCGGTTGCATTGAGCCCGTTAGCCTCCTGGAATCTTTTCAAGAACTCGGAAAAGTATGGACTTATCTCTGTCTTATTAGAAGTATTGGAACTGTGGCGCTCTGAAGACTCGCCTTCCGATATTACCTGGGACACATCTTGTGGAGCTTGGTCAAACTCAGGGATATTTCCAAATGCTTGCTCTTCCCAATTAACAGGGTCTACCCACCCATATTTCACAAGGTATTGCTGTGAGAAAAGTATAAAAAAATAAAGTAAAATCATCAGATTTATTTTCTACCATTATTACATTTCAACAATTTAAATCTGGGTACACCATGAAGGTCACTTGACCGCCATTATGGAGATATACCATCAATAAGCTTTCCGAGGAGAATTTCAGCTATTTCTTGTGTTATAATGATGCTGAGGCTCCTAAAGCTACCGCTTGTTTTCTGATGAGGTCAATGGGGAGTTATATTTGGAAGCAGGTCTTACAGTATATATATATATGGAATCAGGTCTTATTTATGGAATCAGGTCTTCCAGCAGGTCTATGGAAGCAGGTCTTATTTATGGAAGCAGGTCTTCCAGTAGGTCTATGGAAGCAAGTCTTATATTTATGGAAGCAGGTCTTCCAGCAGGTCTATGGAAACAGGTCTTATTTATGGAAGCAGGTCTATGGAAGCAGGTCTTATTTATGGAAGCAGGTCTTCCAGTAGGTCTATGGAAGCAAGTCTTATATGTCTGGAAGCAGGTCTGGAAGCAGGTCTATGGAAGCAGGTTTTATATATGGAAGCAGGTCTTCCAGCAGGTCTATGGAAGCAAGTCTTATATATATGGAAACAGGTCTTATATATGGAAGCAGGTCCTCCAGAAGGTCTATGGAAGCAAGTCTTATATATATATGGAAGCAGGTCTTCCATTGTGTCATCTTTGTAGCCAAAAGAAAGGCCAACCCCACTCACACCTGCCATACAGGTTTTACTAAAAACTAACTTTAACCAAAAACATCAGAAAATGAGCCAAAAACAAAAACGTTTTAATGTGTGTTATGCCAAATTGGCTCTCCATAGCTCCATCTCTCAAGAGATTTTCCAGATAAGTGTGCGATAAGATTAATTTGACGTTAACTCATTTGTTCACCCTAGCGCGCTCGCATTGTATCAGGTGTGTGTCGTTTCTCTCTACACTCAGTGCTTGGTGGAGATATGTTGGGGAGGATGTTTACTCTTCGTAGATGTTCATGTTCTTTCTCAATTTTTTTTTTTTTTTTTAAATAAAAAACAGATGAGGATATCTTTCCAGATTATTCCTCTGAAATGCACCGGTAACATTTGTCTCTCTCTTCCAAATTGCCGCTCTTCCTTATTGCCTAATAAATTCTTAATACTACTCGCCTAAGTATTTGATGTTTCTAATGTAACACAGAACATTATTTTTTTTAACATTTTAATTATTTTATTTATTTAACCTTTTATATATAAATTTGACATATAAAACAAAAATTAAAATCTAACATTAAAAAAGAACTTTAACAGGCATAGTCATCTATTCTTTTAGAATATTATCATTATATTATATTTAATTACATTAATAATAATAATAATATATAGATATATAATAATAATAATGATACTAATAATAATAATAATAATAATAATACATATATTAAATAAAATATAAAAAGGTATATTATATAAAATAATATAATTAGATAAATTATATTTTTTGGATATCATATGATAGTATAGATTTTTTTGTATCATTTTTTTTTTCTTCTATCATATTTAGTTAGCGTTTATCTATATTACCTATATTAATACCTATACTAAACATTATATATTTAATGAAACATTAATTCCAGTGAACTAATCTTTTTTTTAATAAATAAATAAAGATACATAACTAACATAATACAGTATATTAATGTGGAAATGATTATGAATTGTGTATTCCTTGTTATAAATTGAGACAAAAATGGACAATATCTCATTGAAATGGAAAAATGGTTTAGTATTTAGTGAAAAGGTCTTAAAATGTTTCCATTTTTTTTTGTTTTTTTTATTGGGATTACCTGGGCAGCCTCCGGGCTCAGGATAGGAGCTGCCTGCGGGTGATGTTGAAGCTCAAGATCCGAACGATCTCTGTTGTGGAAGATTTTTTCAGAGCCTACATCTCCGAACAGAAGGAGCAAAAAATTGACGGTCGCTAGAAGTGAAAATGTTTTCAGGCGATCAGCTTTCTCCATTCCTGCAACGCCTGGTCGTCTTGTGTTTTCATGAGATCAGAGCTAGTAGGAACTCCTGTCTTCTTATTGCCAATTCAGTGAATTGAATCGTAGGATCTTGGGATGCTTTAAATGTTTGACTTCGAGTTAAAGTCCTGTTTATAGTTTCGGAGAGAAGTCTTTCTTTAGAAGCCTAGGCAAAAAAATATATACATTTTTAGTAAAATCGAGCGATACGGTGACAGTAATATATAAAATGTCAAAATATGGCAAATTTATGGATCATCCTCAATTATTTTTGTACGTGGAAGCAGAGACAACCCCCTAGGTCAGCATTGTTAAGTATGTTGCATTGCGAGTAATTATTAATTATTATTCCCTTGGTTGGCTGGTAATTGATGAGGCAGCAATGCTAGTTTTAACCCAGTAGTCATTAAACGAATAAACCAGCCACCAGCCCATATTCCGGGACTGTGCGTCATGTGTGTTCATGCAGAAAAGTATTTGGTTAATATATCAATGAAATGACAAGAACAATTCTGTAGCGAGGTTAAAGGGGGAAGTACCGCCATTTCTTATACTATTGCCTCTTTGTGTATGGGTCTGGGATTTTCGAGAGGACCATTTGACCAAAAAGTTATTTGGTGGAAGAAGAATCCATATGAAGCAATTAGAAATATTTATAATCAAGGAGAAGTCCCATGGAAATAAAATATTTTATTCCTTGCGCTCAAACCCCAATGCTGTATACAGTAATGTCGGTGGGCACTGACAAAAAACTGGTTTTATATTATTTTTTTTCCAATAAACTGCTTTTATCTGCAGACCTGGAGGCGGCCATTGTTGTCGGTCGTGTGATATTTTGGGTGACTTTCTTGGCTCAAACACCACACTGAGCTGATGCTTTATGGCAATGCTAATGAAGTCCGTTCCTCCATACACTTTTATTAGCCAGAGTGTCCTGATGGGTGAATTAAGACTGAGCCATTCTATTGTTTTTCACAGACAGTATGATAAGGAGTCAGAATGTTCTCCTAATAGATTGAGCTATGATAACAGAGCGAGAACACACACTAATATGCAGCTGCTTGAAAAATAAAGCTTTTTTTTTTTTAAAACAATATTTTCTGAAAATGTATTTTTTTTTTTGATACTAGTGATGAAAAACTGGTAGGGGTTCAACTTTAAGGATGACAACCATGAGAACCGGATGCAAATGATTATAGCATAGAATATACCTTTATGTTGTGATCACAAAACTGTTAATCAGCTTTTAATATATGTCTCATAAAAAACACCAAAAAACAACCCCTCCGCTTATTTAATTATATCTCATAAAAGCAAAAAAAATGAAAAAATCTGAAATAAATAGACCACTTATGAAGAGAGCAGGTACGTGTTGTGCTTAACATATGAGGCAGCTCAAGTTAGAGCAAGTCTGTCACTATAGCCTCAGAGCTGTTGAACCATTAAAAATATCAACACAACACAGATCAATGAACCTGCATGCAATGGGTTTCATGCATTCAACCAAAAAAAGGTTCAGGTACCGGTCACTGAGCACAAGGTTTCCCACACAAGGGTTTTTCGTACACCTTATAAGAACAGGGTCAAGCCTAGGGTTAGTGGCGTCTGGGTGCAGTAGTTCTTCAAGGCGCCCCTATAACCAACATGCTGACATACTAATACGCACACTCGCTTTACCATCACTCACTTTACCACCATACACTTATATACACACACACATACTCTTTCCCATGCTCCTTACCTCCCCCACCCACTAACCCTAGACTCACACCTGACACTCCAACTCCATACGCTGACACACTAACACATATACACTCATGCTAACACCTTACATATACACACTCTAACACCATACGGTAACACACACACATACTAACATCAAACGCTCACAAACATTTATATATATATAATATTTTTTTGTTACTCTTCCAAAGGCTTGATTTTTCTAGAGCTCATCCAAAGCAAACCGAGCCAACGGTAGTCATTCTACAAGCGAAATCATGAGTAATGCCGATGGTGGAGGCCCCATGTGTCAGATGATTTACTGTACAGCTGCTTGACTGGTATCTGTTTTGTGTATCTGCCCTGTGTCTGCCTCAGCAATACGGGTGGAGGTTTGCACTACCACGTCCTGAGCCTTCACGTTGTATATACAGATAAAAGCTTTGACAAGGTAATGATAAGACGGGTAGTGTGTCCACAGCCAAGATATATCAAAAAGCTTAAAGGGGAACTCCGACCGTACTTCTGTATCCTTTTGTTAATGTCCTGTGGAATCTATATGTAACATTTGTTGTGAAAAGTCACATAAATAGTAACCTTTCCATGTATTTCTATGTTGCACATGAGTTCCTACCTACCCATGATCTAGTTCTTGCAACCTGGAAGCCTCTTGGAACTTGGAAGGTGGTAGCGATAGCATCACATGTGATACAGCAAGAGACATAATCGTAAATATCGATGCTCAGCATATAAATGAAACTTCCTTAAGCAAAAAACATGCAAAAATAGCAGAATTCTCTTAACGTCTTAACTTACGGAACTACTGACATCAGCTCAGGCTAGTAGCGGCCGTTAGTGTCCCAAGTTCAACTGGGAAAGGCAACACTCAACTGTAGCAAACACTAGAGCAGGGGTTCTCAAACTGCGGCCCTCCAGCTGCTGCAGGACTACATCTCCCATAATGCTCCTTCAGCTAAGGGGCTGGCTGAGGAGTATTGGAGATGTAGTCCTGCAGCAGCTGGAGGGCTGCAGTTTAATAACCCCTGCACTAGAGGTACTCCATGTTAATCACACGGGAAAACAGGCTCTTCTGCATCAAGTTCCCAAAACTTAGCCCCCTATTGCTAGATACCCAACTGGCAATATAAATAAAAATGGTCGGAGTTCCCTTGGCGTTGTCTCTGTTTCTCCAGGAAAGTGATGATGGATGAGTGTTTCACTTTAAAGAACGTTAACAAGAAGAATTTGAACTGTAAGCAAAAGTTACTGAAGGGCATGCGTGGAAAGTACCTCTTATTCTAGCAGTTTGAATGGAAGGGGTGCAGATTGCTGTAATAAATGGCTGATGTTCAGTTTCCTTTGCAAAATACGTAACAAAACCATCCGGCTTTGACACAGAGTCCATTAGTTCTGAATCAGTACACCAGAAAATAAGAGGTCCGCCCCGGACTGCTGGACCTGATAATGATTACTTTCTTTCTCTGCGAAACAGTAACGTGTTGGTGTTCTTCTGAATCATGGACTGTTAATTAAAAAAACAAGTCTTGGCAGAAACCAGACATAAGCTAATGAGGTTTTGGCCATAAACCCAAGTAGGACATTAAGGAACTGGAGACTGAAATAGGGACGAGCAATAGTGTCCTTCTGGTTGATGCTGGACACCAACTTCCACGAGGTTCGGCCATCAGTCCACCCTAATGTGGTCTAGGTTCACCCCACAGCTGTAGCGTTATAAGAAGGGTGGCAGTAGGTAGAAGTCCTTCTTATCTGTTTCTGTTCTATTGTACTGAATGAAATGGTTCTAATAACCAGAGTAACTAGGGCTTTTGGTGCTTGCGGCAGGTCGGAGGTCCCTCCTTGTTCTGACATCCATCCATTTCTGGGGCATTGGTGCTGAGTGGGTCAAGGGTGCCATAAACCTTGCAGCACCTGGAGAACTGCCCCTGTTACCCCAAGAAAGTTATGGCCCCATAAGAGTCAGTGTTTTGCTAAAACCCTCTGACTCTTTAGAGGTCAAACAATACCCTCTAAGAAAAGTTCTAAGGGATTTTTTGTCTTCTTCATACGCAAGCACCATTTTTTTGAGACAAACATAATGGTTCTATAGCACCTTGCAACCTCATCATCAATAGAAACACGTGTTGGGCACTTCTGCACCTTGAGAGCAGAAGATTTAATTGTCCATCTTCGAGGTGTTACAGCAAGCGGATCTGAATAACATCCAGTTTACTCTTCAGTCCGGGAGTCTGGAATTTTGGCTTTAGCAGGGAAGGACTGGCACCTGTCTGGTACACAGCGAACAGATAACGAGGCAAATATTTTATGTGGGGTATGGTTGCGATCATAAATCAGTAGCAGACAGGACTACTCAAGAAGAAGAAGCTACTTTATGCAAAGGATTAATCAGTGTACTTTTCTATTCGCACAAGCTCTGATTACTCAGTTCTGGCTTCTGAATTTGCTATCTTTTTTTTTTTTTAAGAAGTAATTTATTGTATTTTATGATATAAGAACAGAAAGAGAAACTGAATTTGCTATCTTAAAGGGGAACTCACATCATTTTTTTATTACGGATGAAAAATAGGGTTTCTTTTTTAACACAGTTTTTGATAACATAATCTTTCAGGTATCTACATATTAGCCTTTTGTATTTGTCCTAGCTCACTTAGCCCAATCTAGTAGACCAGACACCCTCAGTCCTTATCATACTGCCTTGTGGTAAATAATAGAATGGCTCAGTCTTAATAACCCGACCAGACACTCTGACTAATGAAACTCTATGGAGGAACGGACTTTATTAGCATTGCCTTAAAGAGTCAGCTCAGTGTGGTGTTCAACCGGGGAAAATAACTCAGAATATCAAATGATGGAGAACAATGGCAGCCTCCAGGTCTGCCTATACATAGAGATTATTGTAATAAAATGGGATAGAATCAGGTTTTTGTGAAAACCGACCTACATTACTTTAGTTATGTTCACCGAGAATAATATTTTTCCATGGGACTTCTCCTAGAATCTCATGACACTTTGTTTCCAGCTTGGCTGTATTGTATTATTTAAAAGGTAGAACAAAGGCTAAGTCAGGTTCTCCACTGACACCAATGGGGACTTGGGCTTCAAAATGAACTTGGCAGAAACTCAGCAGTGACAAATCTGTGCTAGATTCTTAAATGAGGTATTTTCTTTAATCAAAAGACCATTGCTTTAAGAAGCTCAATTATTGGGAGTCTCCTCCATCCCATGTATACAAAAAGTTCACAACCAAAGAAGACAGCTCAAAAAAACATGAAATAGAGAGAGGTACAGACATTGCCTCCTATAGAGGTTTGCGTATAGATCGTAGACATTTAGAGCTAACATTCAGAAGCCTTTGGTGACCTTCCTGACAAAGAGAATTGAAACACACATGGGATGGGCATACGGCTCCTGAATCTAAGACGAGACCAACGACTGATTAAGCTTTAGGTCCTTACATCAAAAAATGGGCAGACTAGATGGACAGAATGGGCCATATCTGCCACCAACCTTTGTTTCTATGACTTTCATGTAAATTCCACCTGCCCAAATGCACTTAACGCAGCTCGCTCCCGGAATATGAAACTGATGACTCTTTGAGTCTCTTATCTATGGAACTCTTGCCTCCAGAGCAGACGGCATTTCTCAAATCCCATTTTTAGAATAAACATATGGAGATCACTCGCCTACGAGAACCTTTCATTAATCAAATGATCATTCAACATTATACGCATATTTTTTTTCTGCAGTCATTCAGCAGTTTTCAATATATTTTTCTTAATAGATGATAATTAACCTTACTGCCCTGGATTTTCTCCTTCTAACTTCCCAGTTTATATCTTTTTAAATATCTGTAACTATTGTGCAATGGTGGCTAAAAGTGACTGTCGAACATTTTAAAACTACATTTTAAACCTGACAAAACAAAATCACCATTTTTGAACAACTTATATACATAAGCAATATTAAAAAAAAATAAAAAAAATCTACACACAAAAAAATTTCCCAAAAATTATTTAAATAACTACATTAAAACAATTATTTATTAGACCTTTGAAGGTTACAATTATTTCTTTGTAAAAGTGTAAAAAAAATGACTAAATGCACAAAATTAACAAAATCAATCTCAATCTCTTCCTTATAATCATGTCAATCCTATACTTAAAAAAGAAAATATTTGCAGGCTACTAAAAAACATTTTTGAGTTCTTACATTGAAAAATACAGGCACCAAAAAATACAATAATTTTTTTTTTAGAAAATGTCTAGAAAAAATCCCAAAATTTAGTGTGAATTGGCTATAGGTTTATGGAGAGCAACTTGGTCTTCCCATGCTTAGTTTGTAGCATTATGTTTGCTTCTTGCAATGCAAATTTTTTTTTACCTTTTCCCATGTCTGGTTAGTGATTATTCCTCTGGATTGCAGATGGTCAGTTAGCTAACACCGTGCAGTGTACAGTGCCGTGATTCCGTCTCTGCTGAAAATAAGAGATTTCTGAACTCTTAACAGCTGTCTCTCTTCAGCTCCTCCCTCGCTACTGTCAGCCATATTTAAATCATGGTTTTTAAAAAAAAAAAATTCCAGTTCCAAATATGTGGGAATGTAGCCAGAAGGTCACAGAAAGATTTGAATGAAGGGTCAATCAATGGTTATGTGTAAAAAAAAAAAAAGGTCAAGAAAGGTTGACTAGGAGAATTCTATTGTTATTTTAAAAGAGAATCAGGTGTCCCGGTGGTCTCCTTTCAATAAGAAATTTAAAAAAATGTTTAAAAAAATTTAAAAAACACCTAGGAGTTCCTGGCTAATAGTTTCAAAAATAAAAAAAGTTACATAGATATTTAGTAAGGCTGAAAGTGGAAATGCAAATGCATATAAGGCA
Organism: Spea hammondii; assembly: GCA_029215755.1. Classification (NCBI taxonomy): domain Eukaryota; kingdom Metazoa; phylum Chordata; class Amphibia; order Anura; family Pelobatidae; genus Spea; species Spea hammondii. Next base: position 5,886,326 of record JARDYJ010000004.1, read on the forward strand.
AATTCAAATGAGAATAGACAAGTTTATATCATTTTCTATGATAAATCCGTGTTTGGGAACATCTAAAATTTTGACTGATTTATGTCATTACAGAGAAAAAAAATCCCCCAGTCACATATCATAGTAATTAAACTCATCTCGGACAGTCTAGATGTTGACTCTTCTTCCCCAACGATTTTCCCACCAGAGAACTGTGATCAGCGGTGCATCGTTGAGGCATCATGTTATGACATCATATCTCTTTTCCTCAGCAGTGAGAATGGTGGCCTCTAGGTGCCTATGGCCAGGTCATTCATATCGACTCTGTTCTGTTGCTTTTTTAAAAAACACTTGTCTTATTGTTCACTGGATCACAAGTGATATTGAGGAAGAGAAGGGTGTAAAAGAAGAGGAAGGGTGGGGATGACAGAGATTTGCAACAAAATAAGATGTTCATTAAAGAGAGAAGGGAAGTTTTTCTATAACTAGAGATTATGCTTTCTGTGAAAAAAATGACACCCTTGTTGGTTTGTCATAACAATTATCTGTTCCTTAGTAGGTCTAAAAATTAAGTAAATACTACCTCAGATGGACAACTACATATGACGTATTATACCGTGTTATGATTTATTCAACAAAAATAAAGCCAAAATGGAGAAACCATGTGGGAAAAACTAAGTTTACCTTATGATTCAATAGCTAGCAGAACCATAGCAGCAATTAGTCCTGAAGTAATCCTTTTCTGTATGACTTTAGCTGTCTCTCGCATTGTTGTGGAGGAATTTTGTCCCACTCTTCTTTACAACTTGGTTTCAGTTCATTGAGGTTTGCGGGCATTTGTTTATGCACAGCTCTCTTAAGGTCCTGTCACAGCATTTCAATCAGGTTGAGGTCTGGACTTTGACTGGGCCATTGCAACACCTTGATTCTTTTCTTTTTCAACCATTCTGTTGTAGATTTCCTGGTGTGCTTGGGAGCATTGTCCTGTTGCATGACCCAATTTCAGCCAAGCAAAAGGATCTGTAAAGGAGATCATGGTTGACTCAATGACTACAAGGTTCCTAGGTCCTGTGGCTGCAAAAGAAAGCCCAAATAATCACCCTCCACCACGGTGCAAGAGAGGTGGTATGAGGTGTTTCTGCTCATATGCTGTATGTTTTTTTTGGCATTATGGCCAAACATCTCCACTTTGGTCTCGTGGTTTGTTCAGATGCAGCTTTGCAAACCTAAGCTGTGCTGCCATGTTCATTTTAGAGAAAAGAAGCTTTCTCCTGGCAACACTTCCAAACAAACCGCACTTGTTCAGTCTTTTTTCTAATTGTACTGTCATGAACTTTAACATTTAACATGCTGACTGAGGCCTGTAGAGTCTGAGAGCATTGCACGGTCTGACCTTGGGGTGAATTTGCTGGGATGTCCACTCCTGGGGAGATTGCCAAAATTCACTTTTGGATAACTTTCTCACGGTAGAATGATGGACTTTAAATTGTTTGCAAACAGGCTTATAACCCTTCCCAGATCGAAGGGGAGCAACAATTGCTTCTTTAAGGTCATTGCTGATGTCTTTCCTCTTGAGCATTGCGTTAACACACACCTGGATGCTCCAAACTGCTAAAACTCTGGCTTTTATAGAGGTGGCCACACTTGCTGATGATCAATTAACCAAGGGCATTTGATTAGCAGCACATGTCTGCTACTTAGCATCGTAATTCCTATGGAAGAAGTAAGGGTGTACTTAGTTTTTCCACACATGGCTTCTACATTTTGGCTCTATTTTTGTTGAATAAATCATGATACTGTATAATATATTTTGTGTTGTTGTTCATCAGAGGTTGTATTAATTGCTAAGGAACAAATAATTGTTATTATGTCCTGATATGTAAAACCATCAAAGAAGGTGTAATTTCTTATTCACATCACTATATATATAATCAAGAATGCAGGCACTCACCTGGTCTTTGCAATAAAACATAAAATAAAATTTTTAATAAGAGGTAAACATACAAAAAAGCTACGTTTCACTTCCGGACTTTTATAACGATGCCATTTAATTCTAATACATTACACAGTGAGAGGGGAAAATATATTTTATTAAAATAAAAATCTCTCAAAGAAAAATGAATGTGGTATTGGATGTTAGAAAATTGAGGTTAAACCTGTTTCAATTCCACCCACACCTTCACTCAACTACGAGGAAGTTGCCTCATCCTTCCGTGCGTCAGACATCTCAGTTGTTGAAATCTTCCAGAGCAGAGTCGGAGGGACCGAGGGGTTTATGAAAAAAGATGTCAGATATGACTAGAGATCTATTTTTCAAAATCATATAAGAATATAGTATGATAAAATGTGTTACCTATAATATACATGCTTTGGGGAAGATCTATTGGCATAATTGGGTACAGTTGATCCTTAGTTTTAGTATTTTTTTACCCTAATCTGAGGGTCTTGGGCCAAGTCGGCAGATTCTCAGGGTCACGCAGTATGGAACCTACTCTGACAAAATGATATCTGGGCATCCATGCTGATGCTTTTATCACCCCTGTACCCCTATTTTTTTTTTGCATTTTTAAAGAATGTATATTTAAGTTCCTACGAAGTGATTTCTATGGGAACTCTCATTTTTTATGATTTTTTTTAATAATTAAAAATATTGGACCATTTTGGTTTTTTAAAGCAGTTTTTCACCATATTATAATGTTTTCAGGCAGCTGCATATTAGCCATTTGTATGAGTTCTCGCTCTGTTATCTGAGCCCCGATCTACTAAAGACCCAGACTCCTAAAAACAATTCCACATCTTCTCCTTTAATATACTCTATCCTTTGTTCAGGAGCCTGTCTTGAACGCTGGACTGTTCATTTAAAAGCCTGGTGGTAGTGGCAAATCCCCCTTGCGTTAGGTGTTCAGATATAAATGGCCCTGATCTCCCATTTAATATAACAACGTAACATAACATCAGAATTCCAACGATTCCACAATGGCGCTGAGGAACATGGAGGTCAACGCTCTCCTTGTGGGTACAACTGGCTGTAATGTTTCTGTGACAGGATCAGCTCATTGAGGGTGACATATGGGGAGTTAGATGAATGGTAGATCACTGGGGACTCCATATGTCTAAGGGGGGGGTAAAACACGAGACAGCTTACAACTTCTCACCCAATTACCAGTGACCTTCTGCCCAGGGATTTCACAAACACCACAGACCCTAATGGATTTCTAGCAGGTGTAGCTGCAAACCCTGTAAAGATAACTTCGGTGGTAAACAGGGCCGGTCCTACACCAAATGGCACCTCCACTCCAACCTTGGAGCACTTCAATGATAGCTTAGGATTTCAGAAAAGTGACACATTTTCAGTTGACCATTGCTGAATTAGATGGGGTATTCATCATCAGGTGGGGGGTCTCCAAGCTGCTAATGTATATTTTCTATAACCCAAAAAAGAAGATGTAACTGGAGTTAATAAATTAGGTGAGTCTTAGTCCACAAAGTAAATCAAATGAAGAAGGGAAATGAAGCAACACTGTTCTCTTATTAGTGGAAAGTGTGATGAACTTCACACCTCCTCCCAGTGTTTAAAACCAGAGCATTAGCTGATCATCCTCCCAGCAGAAGTGGTAGAAGCTAATACAGCGAGGGTATTTAAACATGCATGGGATGGGCATATGGCTCCTAAATCTAAGATGACACCAAGGACTCTCATTAAAGGACTAGGGCAATAACATTGTCCTAAGCCAGACACTTCCAAGGACACAAGCAGGATGACAAGATACACTTCAATCATGCCTCAATCAAGCCAAGTTATCCTACACAACGCAAACAGTAAGCGTGAAGCGTGACACCTGATGGGATGGTAAGACCTTTATTTTCAAATTCTCGTAAAAAATAAAAACTTTGTAAACCATATTAATATAATGTAACAAACAATATATAAAACATAAAATATGCAATAACTTAATATACATATTAAGAAAAACAATGTTACAAAGTAAGTTTTGTATAAAATGTGGGGTCACAAGAGGTTGTATTATTATGGTTTATAAATATACAGTCAGAATGGACACTTCGAACGGAAAAAAGCAAGACGGCTAACTGTTCACATGTCATGCCCAGCGCAGGATTCCGGCTTCACTTAAGTGAGAGTTGTGTTTCTTCTTTCTGTCATTTGTTCTGTTGCCCTTTTTCTTATCTTTTTTCGTTTTATCCTTCTTGGTTTTACCGTGCCTGCAAATTTAAAGGCAAAATGAGACATTTTGTTTTGAGTTTCATTTTATAGATATGGGGAATGGATGTAAATTCCCCATGTAAGTAATATCTGTCTGGAGGGAGACTCTTTTCACTAAAGGTAAAGTTGACCGGTGAGTTTCCAGGAGGATTGAGTTTCAGCTGCTTCACTTCCCCGTATGTTATGAATTCCCGTCCCGATTTTGCTGGAAGAGCTTGGCTGGCTCTGTATAATTAAGTCAATGACATTTCTTCAAAGTCTCTTTACCCTTTGGATTTTGCATTATGTAGGACCAGCTTAGCCCTCCATGCTGGAGAAACCTGCCGGTGTTGGTCCTTCGTAATAAATAGTGAAGTGAGAGAGTCTAAACCACAACTCTCCTGCAAATGCTCCATCCAATTCTCCCTTTAGTGAAGAAACCCCACAATCTCTCTCTCTCTCTCTTCGGGTGGCATGGCTGATGAAGATGTGGAGATGACATCAAGGACTGATCAAGGTTTGAGTCTTTCCAGAATAAAATGGTCAGATTAAATGGGGCCGAATGGGTCTGATCTGCCATCAACTTCAATGTGTCTAGGAAACTCTCTTCTGCGCCCCCAGTTATCCCTGGTCCAGGGTGATACCTTTTATCGCTTGGCCAACATTGTTGCCTGAAGCTTCCCCTGACCTGGAGTTAAGCTTTGAATGATCAAGGTTTTGATATGGTGGACCCCCTTGTTAAAACTGGTGAAATCGTGACTCTTACCTACATGTAGCATGACCACTCGCTCCACGATGAGTTGTAATACATGTCTCTCGCTTGGACGCAGAAGTGAAACGTGCCCTTGCTGGGCAGTATAAGACTTGTCCCCTCAATATCTCTATGGTGCTGGAAGAAATGGAATGTGGGTGTAATAAGTTGACTACATTTAATGTTTTCATATAAAGCAGGTTTGGGGCGGTGTATATCAACAACAATCTGCTAGCTACTAATATGGCTGATATTTCCTCGGCATATAACGGGACATACATCATATTTGCTAATTGTCTTGGTTGTGTCAGGAGAGTCCAGAGAGCCTTTTCACATAAAGGATTTTATTTAGCTGTACATTATTAGTACTCGGACTGGCCACTCACCCGATCTGCCACAGAAACATAAAAGCATAACATGCAGCCGTTGGCCACACTTACATTACCAGACAGCCGCTGGCCTTAAAGTGCCAGGGACCCCTCATCATAGCCATTGATTCCGTCTTTCAAAAGTTTACCAAATTACTTTCTACCACTGTCTTTATAATACAAAAGCTTGGAGTGCCACCTACTGGCAATTCATTCATTCACTCATTCATTCTCTAAAACATTTCAAAGTTATAAGTATTAATACTATTCAGTAGCTGGTGTACTTCGTTGCCTTACGTCTAATTATTTCCTTGTAGTATAGTTGCCATAAATAAACATTTCATTGTAGGCTGTAATTTGCAAGCATGTGAAGTGGTTCTAACGAGGGATTATCCATTCAGCCGGCCGAGTACATATTTATGTGACATACAGCTTAATTATCATCATTACATTTCAACAGAGTGTTGCAAGTCTGTGCTTTCTATTGTATAAAGAGAGAGTGGCAGCTTCATGCAAAAGAATTCCAAAAGAATGTAGCTGTTACTTGAAGAAGATTATTTTTTAAAGAACCCGTATTAAAGTATTCAAAAAGCACTTTAATATGCTGCATTAAAAAAAGTAGAAAGTAGAAGCTGTAGCTCTGGAGCTGCAGCTACCTATCGGGCCCATGGTCTGATGAGTCTTGACACTCTTTGGCTAATTGAAGCAGCCAATTAGCATCAAGAAAGGCCTCCTAGTGATTTCCCCGCATGTACGCAGTACTTACTGAGCCAGTGCTAGAGCTGATTGGTGGTAATTATATTACATTTTAAGAGATCTGTTCCGTCGAACGCGTCTTCTGCACTGAAAATAGCCGGAGGGTGGGCAAGGAGGAAAAAGCATGGAATTGGGGGAGACCACTGAATTTAAAGGGATCTCTCAGCTATCATGTGCATTAAAGTGTGTATAAAGGCTGCCATGTCCCTTTAAACATAACAGCATTAACACTGTCTTATCCTGTTCACAATTCTATTGAGAACGTTGGGGTGACTTGAAACTATTTGTAAGACATTTGTGCTAAGATGTTATAATTTACCAGCATGTAACTTCTTCAGATTGGCTTCTCATAATGGGGACCAAGATCAAGGGGCCGAGCAAGAAAAAATACAAAAACATCCAGGGTTTAAGAGTTGTCTGTCAACTGAAGTTGATCACAACCTCTCCTGACCCGCTATTTACCCTCCATTCAGTGCCTAGGGGTCCAGTGGCTTAAAGAGCCAGCCAACCTGTTGAAGAAAGGTATGGTGGAAGTTCCCTACTAAACTGCTTTACTGCCAAAGGCGTAACATCCTTCAAAGGATGCCTTGAACAGATGGGGAGACATTTTTGAGTTATTTTTTCCCCCAGAAATGTTAAAGGCATTATATTACCTCAGACATCATGCTGCGTTCGTTGGTTATGTTGACGTTAAATATGAGTGGGAAGAAGGAATGAACATTACACCAAGTCTTGGGATACTTCCACTTAAGAGAAACTTTCCCACTCTTTGTAGACTTATCCAGGTCTTGAGGTGGGTCTGGCCGTGCTGGAAAAATAAAATAATAAAATACGATTGGGATAGTTACGTCTTTATCTCTCATGACAGCATTGCTTGTAGTCGTGCTGTCATGTATACAAGTCCAAATAAAATACATAGGCACGCTCTACATGACTCTAGCACTACAATCACAAGAGGAACCCATATGTGGTCTACACAAATGTAATGGAGGGTCTTCCTTCACTCAACAATAGGCCATAAAAACATTTCTCCGCTAGTACCTGATGTTGAAGAGCCGAGGAATGCAGCCAAGCCAAACTCACTCCAGGTTCGTAACTTCCATGGCCGAAGAGGGGTAGCTGTCCCAGGTGCCATACGGTAAGGCTCAACAATGCCCCTGTACCCATCTTCCACTTCCAGAAGTGGAGCTGACGTTAGATTGGGGTGGGACTTCTGAACCTGGACTTGTTTCCTATTCAGGATAGCCTATGCCTATCTTACTCATGCTTGCCTTGTGTTATTAATTAATCTTTGCCACATCTGCTGGAAGGTTGCACCCCTTAAACATCACCCCGATGAGCAAATACATTCATAACTTGCGTCAGAGTCTCAGCCAACGGATTTAGTCTACGATCATGCATAGGGAGGTCTATGACCTCACAACATTTCTGTTTCTTTGAAACTTATTTTTTTATCACCAATTTAGTGTTTTCCCACTATGCCTAGTGAAACCTCTATCGGACTGTAGTAAATACTCACTGATATCTCTCAGCATGAATATCTTGGTGTGGTTTTCATAAGCCTTCTCCTGGATCGCATGGAGAGTAAATGTGATGTGACTGTTCTCCTCCCCGTGGCTGCAGGTCTCTTGGTCGTAACAGTTTACTACGTAATCTGAATGGTGTCTGAAGGGGCCGTGGCAGGCGATGGGCAAGGAGCTGAAAACAAGACAATAAGATGTCACCTCAAACCACAAGACATCATATTTCTAAAGCACCAGCAGATTCCGGAGCGCAGAGGAAGCCGTCTATTGAGGTCACCTTCTTATCTATCTACCTTTGTGGTTCATGGATAACAGGATAAAACTTACCAGCAAAGGATAAATGATTTTAACCCCTTCACGGCAAAGCCCGTACATGAACGGGCTCACAATGCATTGTTTTAATGGGTTTAAGGACAACTCATTGTCCTTAGGGGGTTAACATATGCAGGTTTGTGTGGGTTTCCGGTGACTAAAGGAAGGTTAACGAGATGGGACACAGTTTCGAGAGTTTACGGAGATCTATCAAATTTTGTTTTGACACAAAATCTTGTTCTTTGAAACATAAAATATATATATATATATATATATATTCCATGTAGATATATATATATTTCTTTTTAAAGAGACTTACCCTCTTTCAGCCTGGAAGAAATACTGATCATGGCTTTTTGATGGCTTCCAGGAGCAGTTAAAATGGCCGCTGTAGTTGCTGGCAGCGCAGTGTATTGGGTGTTTTGAATCTATTAAAAAAACTAAATATTTAGTGGAATGAAATATAAACTACATAAAGTAGAGAGGGACAAGTGACAAATTTCAGAACGCAATCTGAGACGAGATTCTTTCGTTCACATTCCATCTGGATCGATAGAAAAAATCTAACTGGAAGGGACCTATAAGATAGGGCAGGTCTGCACAACTTTAGTCCTCAGGGGCCAAATGGGCCACAAATTTAAATATATTCCAGCTTGAGCGAAATAAAAAAATTCAGGCAAGGATACACAGAAATTCTGGCCTGTCTGTGATGGCGGGCTTTGTCTGATGAAGAGCCAAGGCAGACGATGGTTGGGTAACTAACTAGACTTTACTTTCTAATGTACAGCAGGCCCAGAATGGCCACCTGACACACACCGGGCAAAAGTACGGTGGGCCGTTGCCCAACATTGCTCTATATGCAACTCACCTGCCACTCCAACAGCAGATCATTCCGGAAATGCCTGGACCCACACAATGTGAGCAAAACATTTTTATGTCCTGCCATATCCAGCTTACGTCAGCCTTAAAATGTAACGCCTTCCTCGTTAACGTCATTCTGGCCCTCATAGACACACTTAACCTTTACTTGATTATTTGAGTAGGACCCTTGAAATGTGGAGCCACCAGAACTTCTCTGGCATCCTGAAAGTCCACTTTGAGTGTTTTAGTAATTAACGGTTTGGCTTCAAGGACATAAATGACTCCATAAATAAATGGATTACGTAGAGGGATACACTTCCTGTTCAATTCATCAACATTCTAAGTTAAGGTTTTATCTTTCTCCCGTCATATTCACCCACGTAATACTCTCTGTCTTATTTGCAAAGACAACTCGCGTTACTTAAGAAGCTATGACATAACTCGGTCCATGTCTGGTTTGGCAATTTGGCCGGTGTGCCATAATTATTTAACATTCATGGTACAGCAGACGTCAGATTACAACAGAGTAATGCCTGTTCCGAAATTCAACGAGCCCTGCTAATCACTTCCTCATAAACTCCCTCAGTTTAGTTTATTTGTAAGAAGACATCAAAGAAGCTTCTACATTCCTTGAAAAATTATTAAAAAAAAGCATAATATAACAAAATGATATAATTTTCTCTGGAAGGGTATCCTGTATGATTGTTTTTTTAATGCTACATCTGGTTAAAGCCATGTTAAAATCAGCAGAATATGACATTTAAATGTATCTGTTGCCTTGGTGATAATGTCACTACAACTAGTTCTATTCAAAAGGTATAATAATAAACTATTTTGTACAGTAATATCTATTTTCTCTAAAATAACTTATAGTTTGGAACTTTGTGTTTTAGTTGTTGTGTTCTAAAAATGTATTTTGTAAAAGTTGTTGCTTACATGACCTCACCAGAGAAAGTTTATGGCCATCTAGGGGGAAATATAGCTCTTGCCTGCCCTGGCCACCTCCATCCTCATTGATTATTCTAACGTGGACAGTACCAGTTGGCCGCCAAAGACGATGGATAACTCGATGGGGAGGATAACTGGGTTCTCTAGTAACATACAGGGGAACTTCCCAGGCTAGGCTACTAGGAGGTCTCCCTCTTTTCATGGAGTAGCTTAACGAGGGCAGGGCCCTTTGCTGTGTGATGGTAGTGGTTCTTCATGTGATGGGTAGGGTGGAGAAAGAGGAGAAGGACCCAGAGACCCAGGAAAGCAGCGTTTCACCCATAGACTCTGGGTCAAACCTGAAGTGTTACCAGGTATGCTCGGAATCGTCCCGGGTCTGGCAGCCCAGAGCTCTCCTGCCTCTTATAGGAGGCAGGAAGGGGGTGTGTCTGGGTTAAAGAGGGTGGGGCTAGGATCCGAAACAATTATAAAGGGCTTGGAGGGAGTGGGATCCGGAAGGCCCTGGATAGGAGGCGAGGGGTGGCCAAACACCACTGTGCCACGTGAAGATCAAACATGGTGACCCCAAGGCTTATATTCATAGAAATAGTTCCTATAACCCCTTAAGGACAATGGGCATTCCCTAAACCCACTGAAAACAATGCATTTTGAGCCCGTACATGTACGGGCTTTGTAATTAAGGGGTTAAGCGCTTGTGCATACTTACAGGAAAGTATTTTCTTGTGGGTTAATGTAGATAAATTGTTGATCACAACGGATTTGTAATCTACGTTGTCTCCATCCTCTGTGTGGCAAGTAAAGTTTCCAACATCTACTTTTTCTTTCACGTCAATCTGCAATGTTCTACCGTGTCTCCGTTGTCTCTTCACTTGCCAGTAGACCTGCTCTTCCGCAGATACATTGCATTCCAACGTCACGGTCTCTGTCGGCTTATCTTTGCTGATATCTGCAACAAGGGCTTAGAAAGGGACAAGAAAAGTGAGATTAAAAGATTAAAACGTGACAACAATCCTAAGAGACAAAAAAACCCCAATAAATAGATGTTATTAGCGTGGCTGGTATTTTGGGTGTGGGACCATAGGACTGCATCGAGTTGGACTTCCCCTAAATTACCCCTCTCGCATAAGAATGGAGAGTAGGTACTTTGATCTATGCATTCCAGTATATCATAGTTAATTTGCTTACAGCAGACAAACTGCGTATGTAAAAGGGGAAGAGCTGGTTATATCTCAAAAACAGGCTTCTGACATTCGTCCAGTTCCACTTGGACTTCAGTGCAAGCACAAGCTCACGGCCTCTACATTACCGCTAGTGACAGGGCTAGGTAGGTATGGAACCTTTCGAAAACCCATCTGTATCAGTGGCATGTTAGTTTGTTATGAAGCTATAGATAAATAGAGGATAAGTCAGACTGATAGATAGATAGATAGATAGATAGATAGATAGATAGATAGATAGATAGATAGATAGATTGGTAGATAGCTTGGTAGATAGATAGATAGATAGATAGATAGATAGATAGATAGATAGATAGATAGATAGATAGATAGCTTGGTAGATAAATAGATAGATAGATAGATAGATAGATAGATAGATAGATAGATAGATAGATAGATAAATAGCTTGGTAGATAGATAGATAGATAGATAGATAGATAGATAGATAGATAGATAGATAGATAGATAGATAGATAGCTTGGTAGATAAATAGATAGATAGATAGATAGATAGATAGCTTGGTAGATAAATAGATAGATAGATAGATAGATAGATAGATAGATAGGTGATAGATAGATAGATAGATAGATAGATAGATAGATAGATAGATAGATAGATAGCTTGGTAGATAGATAGATAGATAGATAGATAGATAGATAGATAGATAGATAGATAGATAGACAGATAGATAGAATACAGGTTTTTGATAAACTTACTATTTTGCCTTAAAGGAAACTCCCATATTCCTTCCAGAGGATTAACAAAGAACATCAGAAAAATTAGCTTAAGGAAAGCCATCTGCAAACAAAATAATAGTTAATCAAAAAAGTTCCCACAGTGTTTATTAACAAGAGTTACAGGAATATATGATTTTCCATGACTGCTACTTTTTCATCATGAAATGATTCAATTAGCAATTGATCATCGATGTTCCCTCTAATGGACCAGCATCCATAGTATAAGAGGTAGTGTCACATACAGTAATCTTTCAAGACCTCAGAGGTTTCTTCTATAGATGGAACATGAATGTTGGTCCTCTAAAAGAGATGACTAAGTTCTTAGGATCATATTATGTAGGACCAATATAATAAAATTTTTGCCCCTTTATTGATTCTGTCCTATAAAGACTAGTCTGGGAGCTGCGTCTTGCTAAATTCATGATGTAGTACAATAGAAAGGATGGAATTTAGAATGTGGGTTGGAGCTCACCAATGCTTACCTGCCGTATCATACTACTTACGATGTTACACCATTATATGATACGACGCATCAATCAATAATTACGTTATCACACAGATATTAACATATTACATTAATTTTATCAAACATAGCTTCCAGCTAATGTTTTGTTCTTCTACTTAAATAACAATTTTATTTGTCTATATAAGATCTTTGTATAAAATGAAATTAATAAATAATAAATGGCTGTAGAACGCAACAGGTATAACATAAAAGTACATTTAAAAAAATATGTATACATTGCTATGAAATATTAATATTAACTAACTATATATATATATATATATATATATATATATATATATAATACAACAATATTCCAAAAAAGTTATTACAGTGCACATACTATATACTATATATATACTATATAGTATTCTATGTATACTATAACTATAGCGATGTAATATCTATATTTAATTTGTAAGCTCACAATGGGGGCCACAAAAGCTCACCATTCTTGCCAGGAACAAGGCTAGATGGCAAGCTCCCTGTCTTAAACACCCCATTTAAATAGTACAGCGCTGCGTAATTTGTTGGTGCATAATAAATAAATAGTAATAATAATTATTATGATAATAATAATAATAAATGCAAATTTAAAAAAACAACATATATTATAGTTTAAAAAATAATATATATATATGTATATATCTATATACATACCTTACCTTTGTGTTCTCAGTAATGGAATCTGAAATTCTTCCACTCGGTGTATATTATTTTGTTTTCAGGTGTACCGGCTTTGTACTCAGCCTTATTGTTTGCCTTTTGTAATAATAGTCGACGGTAGTGCTTTACTGCTTATATAGTCAAGACGTGTTTAAATGACATCATAGTAATAATAACAGCGGTAATTTTTTTTCTTTCCTTTTTCTATTGTTCATGTTGTTTCTGTAACCTCATTGGAGTTTTAAAATTAGGAAAAATACAGAGCTCATCGAGCAATGAGGAAGCTCATGGGTTTCAATGTGCTTTATGGTGAATGTCACTGGGAGATTTCCTCTTTCTGTCTGGCTGTACAAACAAGAAGCGAGTGTAGGTACCTAGACCGGCAGAAAATGTCAGCGTTATGGCAACTTTCCAAAGTAGACGGTGATGTCATCACTAACAAAGGGCCCCGAGCCAATGTTTTTTAACATAGTGTGACATTTTACACAACATCAACTAATTGTGTCGATTCGCAACACTCGGGATTCTGTTCTCAAAACCCACGGTGATATCGTCACGAATTATTGTTGGCAGAGAACGGATTTGATGATCTTAATGTCTAAGCCACAAAAGCATCTCCACAAATTATGCAATTCTGGTAATCACTGTATTAAAGATATGACCGGTGTCATGTTCTTCTCCAGTCTTCTGATACTTCTTCTGCGTGATAAATGGGAATTATTGTGGCCTTTTTTTTACCCCCAAAGGCCTTTTTAACAATTCTCCTCGGAAATCATGATCGCCTCCATTCTGCGTGCAGAGTGCTTAAAGGAACCGTCAAACATTTCTTTGGGGGGGGGGGGGTTGTATTAATACCTCCCAACATTTCAAAAAGCCAAAAATGGGCACTTTTGATTCAAGGGATGGGGTATCAAAGCATGGATACAGTTAGGGCATTAACATGACTAGAAGAAGAATAATGTATAGTGACCCAACATCATTTATTAGGAGAATCCCTCAATGCCCAGGCCAGGCCCCTCAAACCAAAATGAAATGCCCAATAATTAACCCGACACCAGGAGTGGGGTTGAAAAGTCCACAGCCGGTTTATTAATTTAACCGAGCCATTGTCACGCAACCTAAACCAAAATAAGTCCGTTAACAGGGCAATGACCACCCGACAGAACACAATTAATAACAAAAATAACATATTTCATTAACATGAATAAATAACAAAACTCCCTTAATCCATTGTAAAGCGCCCAGAATATGATAAAACAACAAATAATAGTAATAATATCTCATTATTGTCACTTTTAGGGATGTAGAACACCGTGAAACACTCATACTTTATAAGACATACCTGTGAGGTATATTATATTTCCGATCTCACTATGCTTACTGAGCTTTATATCATGTTGCTTCATTGTGTTGAAACAATACGTGGACAAAAGACCGTTGGAAATACTATAGGGAAGGACTTTGCAACTAGGGAACACTAATAGGAACACCGATGAGTGGTACCTCCAAGACCCTATGGTGACCTTCTGGATGTAGGAGTGTATTTACCTTTGGGTTTACCCTAGGGCAGCACTTCCAGTCACCCCCCCACCTTCGTTTCGGCATCGCTGGTACAACAAAAGGAGCCAAGAGCCTTTATGAGACAATGCGCTGGGATATGACATCATATCCCAACATCCTGTATCATGAAGGTCCTCATGCGCATTTTAATGAAGTTTATGGAGGCTGTGCTCAGTCGGCATAGTGTCCATAGTGTGAAATCGGATGGTTGGGGTCCCGGTTGGAACCATTGTGCAGCGCCCAAGAAGGCCCCACCTCGCTTTTGTACCAGGTGGTCTGCCGCCCCCTGGACCTGCTGCCCTAAGCCTAGGCCAAGTTAGCCTAGGCCGAGATAAGTCACTGGATGGATGCCCGAAAAATTCACTTTTCATCTCTATATTTATCTAGCTCTTTTAGGCGTCTGAAACAAACTACCCAATCAGTCTATACAAAAAAAAAGCCTACCATAAAAAAACCCCTTTTTTTTCATGACCTCACTTCCTCTTTTTATATCTCAGTTTCAGCACCATAAATTATTGCGTTTGATTCCATTCTTTAAATAATTATTACAGTTGTCTGATTTGACAAGAGAAATTGTCCAAGAATTGCCGGTAGAAATGATTAACTCAAACTCATCATGGAAAGAAATGCCAAAGGAGCCCTTTGGGGGTGGGGAAAAAAATTCCATTGATACAATGTTAGCCAAAGCTATTAATCAAATTGGTAGGAAAAATTATATTTTTTCCCCAAATTCTATGTTTGTGTCTAGATCTATATTTACAAACCAGGGTCCCGGGACATGAAAAGAATATTAAAGAATCCCACACTCTAAACCTTACAATATGGTGGATGGAAGCCTCTTCAAAGGGTTTGGGAAAGAACTTGATTTTTTATGTATTTATATGCTATTTTTTTTAATTAATTTATTACTAAATTATATATTAATAAATTAATAAAAGTATTTATTTTTTTTACTCAAGTTTCGACACGTCAGTATTAAAGTCTCATAAATAAGTATTTCTTTCTAAATCTTTGTTGCTAAGCCACAGACATGAAGACCAACCACTAAAAAATTCTAAGGAACAACCGAAAATTGCTGTCGCTTGTCATATGGTCGAAATACCTGTGGGGGGGGGAGGAAATTGTGAAAGATGAGATGTGGTTAATAACGAGACATACTTCCTCTATGTCTCTTTCCACTAATAATAATAATCATGATAATATTCTTTTAGCTGCATGGGAAAAAAAAACTATTATTAAGGGAATTACCTACCTACGATGTAGCATGCAAACGAGCAAGCAAATCGAATGCCGTGTCTGTGAAATAAGTCTAACTTTTCCATTGTTTCTTGAGCAAAAACTGGGACAAAAGGGGAGCTATAAAGACATAAATTTATATTAAAGCAGATCTATCACTATTTCGAAAATCCTACATTTATCAGATGACTAAATATTAATAAAACAAACAATGTGTTTTATTAGAATTATTAGAATGATATGTGGGACACACTTTAGGTCGTCTCTCCCCTCTTGTTAAGTTCCTGATTGTTGTGGATAAGTTCAGGCAGCCTTTTGCCAGGGTTGGGGGAGAAGAAGGCAGATAATTGCAGGAAATTAATGAGTTAATGCTAGTTTTTCCACAGTTTTCCATTTTCCTTAGATAAACATTTAAACAAAATATCTAAGCAGTGTTGGGGGGGGGGGATACAAAGTGATTATAACTGGGTGATCCAGGGAGGAATCAGATGCCATCTTGGAGTCCAATGGGAAATCCAAAGCCGGACTGGTGGGGCAACCCTGGCAATGTAAAGCCACGGCTGCCTGATGACGTCAGTGCGGTGGACAGCTGAACACGCTCACCCACACGCTATGGTTTTATGTTTTTATGCTCATGCTGAAGCGACAGTAAGAGTGAGTGAGCGTCGGAACCTCTTCATTGAGTTTTGTTTCCTTCTCAATCAACATTGAGTTTGAAATTGATGGTCTTTTTTTGCAAATGTTCAGTAATGATCAGAGCATCGGCAAAGACGTGAGACTTAGCCAATCAACATAGAATTCATCATATAGATGTGGGAGGGGCATTATTTATTTATTTTTTTTAAGTAAATATTTTTTTTTAAATGCAGTGTCTTATGTGGGATTCATTGTCAGATTTTTCCAGTGGCAGGACAAGCAAAAATCAAAAAAGAAACAGAAACATACATACTAAAACCAACAAAAACATACTAAAACCAACCTCCTTACATCTTAAACAAATAAAATAAAATGTAACGAGACACTTTATGAGTAACGTATAGCCAAATGAGTCATATACATGGAAAAAAACAAAACAACGGAGTCCTGAAAGCTGCCCCAGGCAAACTCTCAAAATAGTATCTGTGCAGGTCAAGCATTCAGCTCAGGTAGACAAACAGTGGTCTGTAAGCAATGCCAGGAAGCACTCCCTGCTCACACGCTGGAACAAACCATTTTAAGCAGTGGGGGGGCAGCCCCTAACTGTTTCTGCAGTTTCATGACTTTAATCGCAGCCTCACAGAGGTAATTGCATGACAATCAGGGGGGAAAAGGCACATGTGAACAGGTCAAAGGCTTATATATAACATTGGGAAGTTTTACTTTACTGAGAGGGTGATAGATAACTGAAACAACCCCCCTCCCCCCTATCCGAAGTTGGAGAGGCTAATATGGTGAAAAAATGTAAACATGCGTGGGCATACCTGAGAACTCCGCAAGTTTCGCCTAGAGACTCCGGGTGAAGCGTCGCTTCTCCTGGTCACGGCAGGGGAACTCCGGGTCGCAGAATTGCGGCATGCTCCACATCAGCGGGACCTCTTACCCACATCCAGCAAGGGGGGCCCCGGGGGGCCAGAGCCAGACAGTTCCCAGGTATGGGCAAATGGCTCCTAAATCTTAGATAAGATCAAGGACTGATAAAGACCTAAGTTTTGCATTAGTAAAAAAAACAGGCAGACTAGTCGGGCCAAATGGTTCCTACCTGCCATCAAACTCTATGTTTCTAGGATTGCCCCCTGGGTTAAAAACTGCCTGGAATTTAAAAGAAGTTCCCGCTGCACTATATACCTGCATTCCCCGCTTCCTCTCTCTCTGTATATTCTATTGTTTATCCCTTCTATATAAGCACCGACTTATGCTATAAAATGTTTTATACGGCATAACACGTATTATTGCTTGGTTTTCTTATATGTTCTTGTTCACAGGTGGCTTTTCAGTGTAACACAAAGAACAGAAAGCGACAGGGAAGGATTTAGGGGACGTAGGTAGGGCGACAGAAAGAAGAAATGTACGAAAATAGGAACAAAAAATGTTTTGTTTAGAACAACTTGTTTAACGTGAACTGAATGCTATTTCAACAGAAAGTTGACATTACATTGCTTGAAATTATAGTTATTTTATGGTTGGCTCTACAGTAGTATCAGTGGGCGTTGGTGGACATAATGCCTATATCTATACCTGGGAAGTCTCCGGGTTTCACCTGGATTCTCTGGATGAAGCGCTGGTTCTCCGGGTCTCCGGGTCACTAAAAGGAAAGACCGGGTCGCAGGAGCGGTGTTGCGGCAAACCCCTCCCCCGCGAACTTGTCCCGCGACTCTGACGTCAGCAGAACCGCTGATTTTTATTGCTAGTCCATGCCTGGTGTAATCTTCTAAATTTGGGTCTCGGTCCATTATTCTTGATGATAAAGAAACAGCAACAATTGCTAGCTGCACAGAGGCATTTAAAATGTATCAAAGTCCATGCCACAACAGAAACTCATTATAGTTATTAAAAGGCAATTGCTCCATAGACTTTAATTAGTCAGAGTGTCCAACTGGGTAATTAAGACTACGCCATTCCAGTTTGTTTTCCCACTAGGCAGTATGATAATCAGTCAGGGCTAATATGCAGCTGCCCAAAAATATTATATGATTCAAAAGCTATTAAAACTATTTTAAAACAATAAAATAAAATAATGATAATGTTAATTTGTTGGATAAAGCCGGGACTTTTGGTTGGATATTGAATGTTTAGGAAGTGCAGGCATAGCATGATGATCCTTTTAACGTTACAGTACATGGTTTGGAATTAATAGGGTTAAAATGTCACTGGTATACTGCATTTTTTTGCCAGTCTGCGCATGTGCAGGTATTTTACTTCAGCTTCATGAATCATGTCAGGAAGGTTTACACCAAAATACACAATCGCTGTGGCAGGCTGTGGATTATTTATGCAGTGATGTCATTTTTGCCCCAAGGGAACTCCTGATAATTACTATTAGCCAAGGTTTGATCACATAGAATCTGCTCACTAATATTTAACTAAAGAGATAAAATAATGGCTGGAAAGAGGAAAGGGTTTTTTTTTTTCCATTAAAATTTCCTTCCATTCTAACAGCAGACAAGAACGACAGACAAACACGGAAACCTTTGGTTTCAGAAGAAGTGTCCGCTTCAAGGAAATTGTCTATTTTGATAGAGATAGCCATCAAAGACGTTTAGATGTAAAGATTGTGTTTGCTGCATGCAGGAAACAATGCTATACCAGCATCCCTGAGAGCTCTGTATATGACCCAGGGGCTCTGGGATCAGAGCTGATTACCAGACCTCCGGGTCACGGTGTGTAATCGCATTAGGCCACGTCCACTCCCCACCCAGGTTCCTGACCAGTGTCTGCCCACTCGCCTTTCAAGATAATTTGGGGCTAGCTCTATCACCATGCATTCTAGCCCCTTATCATAGCCATGCTCCCTTCCTGCCTCCTATAAGCAGAAGAAGAAGAAGAAGGAGAGCTCTAGGGATTGCATGGTCTGGGAAGTTTATAGGTGTAAATATTAGGTTTTAAAGAACTTCCCATGGACTGGTGTTTGCACCCGGTCAAGACAGCTAATTTTGTCACTAGATACCTTGATCCATACTGTCAGGAGTCTCTCTTTGGAACACAGGAGCAAGTATGATGTGATATGTGACTCCACTCAGAATATGATATCATGATGACATCACCTCACAATCCGTTCATGTTACTTGGTACAAGCCAGGCCCGGATATATAGTGGTAGGTGTTATGCTGTACAACCGTCAATGTCTGCCTCAATATATAGTGATAGGTGTTATGCTGTACCACCGTAAATTTCTGCCTCAGTATATAGTGATAAGTGTTATGCTGTACCACCGTCAATGTCTGCCTCAGTATATAATGATAACAGTAAGTGTTATGCTGTACCACCTTCAGTGTCTGCGCCGGTATATAACGGTAGAAGCTATGCAGTTTTAAAGTGTGTGTGTGGGGGGGGGGTGCCACATACAGGATCCGCCCCAGGTGCCAAATACTCTAGGTATGCCCCTGGATGGAGGGGGTACATAGTGATAAGGGGGAACATAGTTAGAAGGGGCAGATAAGAAGGGGATGGGGAGAGGGGGTAGTGTGAATGTGTACAAGAATAAATGAATAAATGTGTGGATGAATTGTGTGAATGCGTATGAGAATTAATGAATTCATGTGTGGATAAATTGCTTGAATGATTTGTGAGACTGCATTAATGAATATGTGTTACTGATTTGTGTGAATGAGTGAGTAAGTGTTTGTGTCTATCATGAATGTTTAAGTGATTTGGGGAAATGCAAAGATGGTACATGAAGGGTGGGCTTTAAAAATAAATAAATAAATAAATAAATAAATAAATAAAAATGGGCTGCTCAGTCTTAAATGCCCGGGCCTATTTTTTGTCCCAGTCCGGGCCTGGTACAAGCTATGATGTCACTGAACATCCCACCAACAGAATGTCCTCAGCTGCTCCCTTTCTGCACATGAACAACTGACTGGACAATTCCATTGGTTCCTATGGTGATAAAAAGTGTCTGCATGTAAAATGCAGAGGATAGTGGTTTTTTTCCACCTTTTCTTTTGCATTTTGAAGATTTCCCTTCTGTTTCACAGCATCCGGAATAAAGCCCTTATTCAGGTCTTTGTCCATTATGTTGAAGGCATTTGGTTTCTGCAAAACTAGCTCTTTTTTTTAACCCTTTTTTAATTAAGATATAGTTTTAATGACAATAAAAGGAGATGATTGTAGTAATACTTGAATTTGTGAAGTTGTCTAAACCTTCATAACAATTAGCTTCCTTTTCTTAGGTGCCTTAGGTGGGATATGATGTCATATTACAACTACACACGGAGACAATACCAGGTGACCTGTTCATTAATAGGACTGTGCAAACAGCAGGAGGCCATCCATTCAGACTTGAAGAAATTTTCACTTTATGCAGCTTAAATGGTTCTTTACAGTAAGAGCAGTAAAGATGTGGAATTCACTACCCACATACGCTGTGCTATCAGATTCCAAATATGCCTTTAATTATGGACTGGGGAACTGTTTAGTAAATAATAATATAGGGGTATTACAGATTATAAGGACAGGGTTCGTTATAGCTTGTTGATCCAACAAGGCTATTTTGGAGTCAAGAAGGATTTTTTCCCCTTTTTGAGGAACAATTGGAAATCACTTCAAGGTGGGTTTTTTTTTATTTTGCCTTCTTCTCGATCAACAGCTGGGTTGAACTTGAAGGACCTGTGTCTTATGTCAACCTAAATGAGTATGTTACTAAAGTCTTCTTGAATCTTCTTACCCTACTCTTACAAAAGCACAGAGAGATAGCTTCATAGGTGTATAGATATATATTTGCTGATATGGAGCATATAGGTTTTAGGAAAAAGACAGTTCTGCGTTGACTGCACAAGACTGGTGAATCGGAGTTCTGCTTTCAAAGAGGATCTCCACCCGCCGAGACGTCCATCTCTATGTATTCTGTCTATGTGTTCAGCCAAAGCGTGACATACACTGTTACTTGTACATGCAATGCTTACTTCCCTCTAGACATGAAACTGGCCGACTTCCCTGGGTCATGTAGAAGACAGATACTTTTACTTAGTGATTTCACATCTCAGTGTAAGTGATAGGACATCGTTTTAAGGGAATAGTCCCCAGGCTTCTGTCCCCTGAAATCCTATTAAAGCTTAAGAGTAAAATATAGTTCAAGAACTTTTTCTTTAAATGTCATTAAAAATATATCTATGGTAGTCAGCATTGTTATAATATATGATATAATAATACTTTATTTAATAACACTCACCAGATGGTTTATGTTGTTGAATAACACATTTAAATAACCGTGTCTAAAACTAGAAGGAAGTTTTACCCTTAAGTTGGGTTGTAGATATGTGGAACAACCTCCCAGAGGAAGCAGTAGAAGCTAAAGTTATGTGGGCAGAGTGTGGCACAAGATTGCCAACAGTTGCGTATTCTGGTGTAGGCTGACTATGCCTAGGCCTATGGTGGCTGTATCTATTTTGCCAAAGAAAACAGAAGACAATCGCCTTATTGAGCAATCAGGTTCCCCTTGCGCTCCTCTTACTTAACGGGCTAGTTGGGGAAATCAGAGATCTCCCTTGTAACCTTGTAAGTCAGTACCCGTGCCGTGCATACTTAAAAATATAATGTCATATGACAAAATATGATGTCATAGATATGAGGTCAGATGTAAGTGCTGGGGGGCAAATGGAAGAGGGCTATTATTAAGACGCTGTCCATCAAAGTTCTTCCCTGACATAGAAGCTGCAGCCCTGCCGCCCTCCTCCTCTGCTACCACTGCCAGTATGAATTAATCATAGTTTGATGTAAAGACTCTTTGTGGATTTTTTTTTACAAGCATAAATATATATTTTTTATTACAATTGGTTTCTATATGATGTTTCATGTACAAAGTATCAAAACAAGGAAGAACATGTAACAAGGTTTACTGTGTGGTCTATGTTGCAAAACTTTCTAAATTAGCTGACCCTGAGACTCTTGAAATATTAACCCTTTAATAGACTATCATGAAGATTCTAATATCGGTCCTCATGGAACCCTTGACTTGTCTTTATTTAAAGATATAATTATTTCACCTGTATTCAAGCAGGGATGTCAACCATAAAATAATGGTATATATATATAATTATATATATATATATATATATATATATATATATATTGATACAGAAGCAAATTTACTGAACTTCTTCATCACTGTGTATTGCTATAAAAAATAAAACCACTAGGGGGCGACATGAGATAACTTTAAGAGAAGTCCCACTTTGGTCATATTGGTAGAAGCTAGAAGGACTTCTACTCTTAGATGGGAAGTTCTTGGCTGATGGAAACCAGACAGGTCCAAAGCCAACATTCTAAGCTGTGCCATTTACTTTCCCATGGGTTATAACACTCACAGCCTCATAAATAATCAAAAGCCTCTGCTCTTTTAGTGGTCAGGGTTTTGAAAATAGCTCAGACTTTATTCCTAGGTTGATTCTTGGAGAAATATCAGGAAAGGCTTTTTTTTTTTAAGTGAAAATCCAAAGCAGAAAAAGTAAATATGTCATTTTGCGAAGAACAGATTTCTACAGCTGGAGGAGGAATTTGTGACTTTTTTTTAGCTAAAGCTGTTCATAAATAATACTGTTTTATAAACATCCAGAAGATGTTCTCCTTCACGGTCGACTGTAAATCTCAAAGAAATATAATGAACAAGAAAAAGACCTAATTGATACTTTTTTTTAATATTGTTTATATTTTCTAGGTGTGTTTAATGTGTTGTAATTTTTTTAGTTTTATTTACTTTAACAACTATTATTGGTCGAATCGCATATACAGAATAAATGCAGAAGAAGGTCATTTGTCCATTAATAGGACTGTGCAAACAGCCGGGGGCCATCCATTCAGACTTGAAGAAAGAAATTTTCACTTAAAGCAGTGAAAACGGTTCTTTACAGTAAGAGCAGTAAAGATGTGGAATTCACTACCCACAGAGGCTGTGCTATCAGATTCCAAAGATGCCTTTAATTATGGGCTGGGGGACTGTTTAGCAAAGAAGAATATACAGGGGGTCTTACAGATTTTAAGGTAGATTTCTAATACATATACATTATGTACATTATATACATTACTTTAGTCTATAAACACTATTACATAGGCTTATTTAACATACAGAACTGTGTAGGATGAAGGATAAATGGCAGGTAAACAAGCCCATGGAATGCAGAACCATTCAAAAAATACATCCCTTAACAGGTCGTGATTTATTAATACTCGTCCATTAGGCATCGCTGCATTTTGTTGGCATGGACCTGTGGTAATATGAGATATCCGTTTGTTGTTGCAAGATATTTGAAGTGTGAATGCGCGCTTTGGACCAAAACCAATCAGATAAAGTATATAAAGGCCGTTTCAGAGAATCCAAGTCTCGATTTGGTGGGACCAAAATTTCATTCGGTAACATGGATTTTAGCTCTTTTCTGGTTGGTTTGGACAATGGATTTCAACATAAAACATGAATATAAAATGTTAGGTGAAGCCAGGGAGTGGGAATAGTCAAACACGCTGCCTGGGACAAAAACCCAAAAAAAAGAAAAGAAGCTGACCTGGAGACCTAGAGAAGCAGCTCTTCCACCGGAGACTCCAGGTCAAACCCAGAGAATTCCCAAGAATGCTTAATATAAAGGTTGCTCTGTAAAAAGTTGCTAATTTTAAAGCAAATTTGTCATTTCCAAATAAACCTATGTAATAGTGTTTTCAGGTTAATACATCCAGTGAGAAATCAGATTTTTTTGCCATGTTTCCCCTCTTTGAAGCACATTTGGCAATGTGGTTTTTTTTTGCCATCTTCTATACCAACAGCATGATGGACATGTATCTTTTTCAACCTAAATTACTGTGTTACTATGTTAGTATATGTGTATCGGAATCCTACTTTGTATTATTATTATTATTTTATCTTTTATTTATATAGTCAGGGCCGGCCCTACAATGGAGCCGACTGGGGCAATTGCCCCAGGTGGCACTTCAGAAGGGGCGGCACTTTGCCGCCCCAAGCGTTTTTTTTGGTTTTTTTTTGAAGCGGAGGAGAGAGAGAGGGGCACCGAGTGGTTTTCGCTTACCCGCTCGGCACACCTCTCTCTCTCCTCTGCGGCGAGTTTCCCTGTTCGGTCTCTGTGCCGGCTTGTAATGCAGAGCGCCGGAAGTGACGTGAATTTCCGGCGCTCAGCATTACAAGCCGGCACCGTGGCAGCACAGGGAGACTCGCCGCAGGACTGTTTAAGGGTAAGTACCGGTGGGGGGGGTAGATAATGACGGCGGGGGGCGGCATTTTAAACTTCGCCCCAGGCGGCGTTAAGTCTTCGGCCGGCCCTGTATATAGTATACAATGGGAACAGTCATCTTCATTTCCTATTAGGATCTGCGTGATGATTCCTCGCCGTTGAGTTATCTCTCGCGATTGGCTCAGATAGCCTGTAAGGGTGATGGAGTAGAGAATGGGAAATAACTTCCAAACTTGATTTTAGTCACCTCTTGCCACAGATCAAAAGATTTTCAAAAAGGGATATTTTTTTCTAGTCTCAAAAGCTTTGCAAAGTTCTAGACTGAAATATGACAGAATATGTATATGAAGAGCTTGTTGCGTGTGGGAAAATAACTATTTACTCTAAGAATTCGCTAATTTATTCTTGTTTTAAAAAAATCTCTGAGCTATGCAGCTGGATGATTGATACATAATCCCGTACATTATGGGCAGACGGTCTGGTGCCATGAAAAATAACTTTTGTTCATTTATAATAATTAAAGGGTTAGTTTTTTGTTTTTTTTTAAATCAATTTCAATAACAAGAATGTTTGAACCCTTAAAGTTCCGGATGCAATGGAAATAAGATTCCTATGGTTAGCTCACTTTTTACTCTTGCTTCTGAAAATGCTAGAGGCAAAGTAATGGTTAAAATGCAACACTGATGACAATGACATATAACCAAAGGAATCCATCTGAGTCACATGCAAGTTAATTATATCAAATAGCAGATTCAAATTGAATTATTCACTTCACTTTTTATAAACATCTTTGTCACAGTACAACCCAAACACGCGTGCAATGGATCCGAGTGCCTCCATTGGCTCTATTGGCTCCATTGGGTAGACTCTATGCCTGGTTTACAAGAAGAAGAAGAAGAAGAAGAGGCCAAAATAATACCGGAGAAAAATTAAACGTTTATGCGAAATATTGGTAGTAGTCCTTGGTGGCTAAGGTGTACAACAGATCAAAAATGAACAGAGTTGGACATGTTATTGGGAAGGGCTACTACGTGTCGATATCTGGGAACTTCCAAGGGAAGGCTGCTGGGAGCTCCCCCTTTCCTAGGCTTGTGGTCACCATCAGACTTCAACATCACTCCCCTGCACTAATATAGAAGACTCCAATGCCGAGTCCGATGTAAGCAACATTTTACCCGGAAACTCGAGTGCCCTAACCGTGGCTAAGTAATGGCCAACTTCTTGAAGTCTGCATCACCCGCCATCTTATGGTTGTCTCTGGTTGGCAGAGGGTGCAGGGGTTTGGGTTGTAACCACATAGCTGTCACGTTCAATATAACCTCCTCTAGCTGTTTTGGAGAATGATAAATAGCGGTGCCTTTTCCTGACCATTCGACCTTCATCATTTAAACAAACTAATTCCACTCTTTTTAAACATGTTTTATTTTTTAAGTTTGGATAATTTTAGTAAAAAAAAATAAAATAATATACCACTCAAGAAAAAACTTATGTTGATGCCAGGAGCGGACTCTAACAAGAATTTTAAAAGTAGGAAAATGAGTCATATTTCAGTCTGCCCTGAAATCCTGCCATCTGAATGTAAACACTGGACCATACCATCCCTTCCTCGCTGTTCCACAATGGTCTTTGATGCTTGGGAGACTTTAGAGAAAAAAAGAGATGGCTTTAGATGAAAAGTCAAGTGAACTAAAATTGTGCTTATTTTTATAGTTTAAAAAGGATAATGGAAATGACATAGACAGCGATGGCATGTCAGTTTTTCTTAATGGTCTGTCTCAAAATTAAGATAATGTGTGCTATTAAAGAGGAAAGAACTCCATCTGTTTAATCACATCGGCATGGTCAGTCTCAGGCAACAACCTGTTCCCTACTCAGAATCAGGCAGTTCTTGGTAAACTACAAAGCGTTCTTAACACATTAGACACCCTCTGTGTGAGTTCCTGGAAAAGAGTCCATACAGAACAGATTGGTAGGAGAGGAACTTCCTTTCAGGACAAATATAGTGAAATTTCTTTGCTACCATGCACCGTGGGCAGCATCTGTGATTCTACAGCACCCTAGCATGTAAAATGTCCTTAGGGGGAAGCCTCCCTTAATGGCCATCCACGCCATGTCCATGTGTCTATTAGTCAGGCTGTTTTATGCATCCAAGTGGTCTCTGCTGTGGCATTGGGGAGCCAAGGAATAATTTCCATCATGTTCTTGGCTCTGATGAGTTTACAGATTATTCTAGAGGACCACAAGTCTGGTTTAACTCTTCCAGTTGGTGTTACCTCACAAACATGGGAACCTCCAGGTCAAACCAGGGTGTGTTCTAGTTGTAAGGGCTGGAGCAGTCCCACTTGTCCCATTTCAGGGAGAATCACATAAAGCTAGACATGGAGTCGCTCCTTTACCACCCTTAGAAGAGTTCTTGTGCATGACTGTACATTTTACTCTGTACATTTTGGAGCCACGGATTAAAATAGAAACTGTCCTGTTGATAGTTTGACTGACTGTGGTCCACAGGGGCCACATACTGAAGCACTCAAAGAATGAATTCACACAGAACCTGTACGTTCCCCCTAATAGGAAAGACTCTGGGGCCAACATTTTGTTTTATCTTGTACAGGCTACTTTCAAAGCTTTTCGTGGTTGCACCATTTCTGCTGAACCAAACCACCAGGGATCCCAGGTATAATCAGCGAGGTGCAGCTTAACACTGTAGACACAAGTGAGCAAAGAGGTCCACATCTGGACTCACTATTACACAGAACCACAGGAAGGCTGGGGTTACACTACATACGTTGGTTCCCTGGTGCAGACAAGACTTGTCTCAGATTTTGTTTCTTGGTTGCCCTTGTGGACAGGATTAGGCTGATATTCTGATGGAGATGTTGCTTCTGTAATGGCACATGGAGATAAAATCTGGCACTCTCCTGATACACTGCAGGGCATGCCATCAAAATGGCACCTGTTCTCACTGGAGCTAATTGCATACCTCTTTGCATGCATTGTCTCCCCATGTTCATCTCTTAGGGTTCTCCCCAAGTGTAACGATGAGGACATGCTTACCCAATTGTCCCTATAGGGAGACCAGCTGCGCCCCAATGAGGTACCTGAGGGCTGAGATAAAGGGCTGGGGTTGTTGGTTCTGTTGTGCATAGGACATTTGCCTTGCATGTTAGCCTTAGAGTTCTATCGTGGTTGGACTGATGTAGTGATGGAGGCTAGTTATGGCACAAGTGAGCTTAAATCCAACATTCTCTTGAGTGGAGATATTATTAAGTAGGGTATGAAGATGTTGTTCCTTTTCAGATGAGCTAGTTTCATATTTCTTTATACACATGCTCTGCATGTGGCTCTTTTGAAGACTGTCTACCAACCACCCCAAAAGGAAATCCCGTTCCTACCACGGGTCATGTTTTACTAACAAAAAACCCATGTCTGATTTAGGAACGCCATGAAGAACTGGTTGCTCTAAATATTCTCTTACCTATTATGTAAGACACCAAAGATACAATATGGTACTCTGAGTATCAATCCCAATAATTTAACATCTCTTATGAAACATTCTGTTTGCTAAATATGGTCTGTAACTTCTAATGCAATATTCTTTTTCAAACACAAAATTACAACAGAAAATTACCTCCCTTGTATGATAATCAGAGTTGGCCTTGGACAGATCTGTACCCAAATCCTAACCTTCCTTCTAATTGTACCAAAGCACGACAAAGTAGGATAATTTTTTCTTTAATTTTTTTGCCAGGAAATTGTTTGTGAAGCTGGGGGGGGGGAGTTTAGTTGTTTGGAAATATAAGAGCACAGAGGATGAATCTAATGTTGGAGTTTCAAATTATGCCATACAAGGAAATAGTAGTATTCTTGGCAAACAAATACAAACGCCACGTGATTTTAAAACCACTAATTGCCAAAGTTATGGAGTTCCATTCATAAATACCTGTAATTCCTTCAGCGCTGGTGGCTGATTTCCGTGGTGAATATTTATGATCCTTAAATTACCGTTGGATGCATAACTGGCAGAAGGACACAATGAAAGCCATACACCAAGCGTGTTTTTGTATTATTCCACTTATGATTGTGAAATGACCTCTTTTGAGAGGCTTTATTCTCCTTTGTTTTTTTAAATCCTGTGAACACAAGGTAGATTAGTTAGAAATGTTCTACATGCTTCACTTTTGAAGAATATCAATCTTTTGGGGAAAAAAAAGTTGTAATCGTAGAGAAGGAATAAGGATTAGGAAAAAGAATATGGCGCCCTGCGGACACTTGGCATTGGCGGAGGCCCAACTCCGGCACTAGGCAAGCGACACTGGTGTCTGGTGGAATGCAGCCTATGGTAACAAGCAGTAATTACGTGTAAGTAGCATGGAACTTAGACAATAAAAACCAGGGCTCTTCCTCTTATGAGAGACTGGCTTTGCAAGAGGGTAGGGCTAGCCTCACGAGGGGCATGGTTAGATGTATTAGAGGCGGGGCTAGCTATGATAAATACAGGGTTAGTTATGACAAAGGTGGGGCTAACTGTGACAAGGGCGTGGCCAGCCCAAGAGAGCATTATATGTGTTTGGAGTGGGAGGGGATTTGTTAGGGAGCGGGCGTGACTAAAACCGCTCAACCGCCCCAGAGAGAGTTCCCAGGTATGGTCATTATTACTAACTTTAGTAGATTTAGGTCAATTTAACTGCCCGGTCTGGTTAATTTTAGACAAAACACTCCATTTTTATCCCCAAGATCTGTTTTGGATTAAATCTGGCAATTATGTGATTTACACATAGAAAAAAATATAAATAGAAAGGATATTATTCAATAAAAAAAGCTAGTGTGCTTCATCTACTTATTGTAGCTATAAACTCCCAAGAGCATCTATTAAATTAGTCCTTGTCACAGCAGATTATATATTTTTATGGTATTGTCACCGTGACTATTGTAAGAAATCGCTGCAGAAATCTGAGCTCTGCATTTTTTTTGTTTTAACGAACAGCACATTTTACGAGGAAAAAAAAAATATCGCAAAGAAGCTAAGATTGGAGAATGTGTCACATTAAGTTATGACCTTTTAAAGGCAGTTTCATCCAAGTGTTTAAATATACAAGTTATTTATTAAAAAAATTCACCTTTTTTGTACCAATCCTCTGCGGTTTTAACTCTTCACATTCATAGTCACTTTCAGGGTCGTTCCCAGGCGAAAAAGGCAACCTCCATTTTTTCCCCCCAACTTTAGATAGCATTATGATTTTACGCAATTATTGCACATCTACACAATTTTATTTATCACATTTGCTGTTTAATATAAATGTATAATAAAAAATGTTTAAATACTGATATTAAGGGCTCTAGAATACAGTGAAACCCACAAAATGTTCTGAGCTCCTAGAAAAGAGGGAAATCAGGGGAGGAAAGAGGGGCACAGGGATTTGGGTCAAAATAAGACGATGCACCCCTAGGAAAGTTGTCCAGGGGCTGCTAACACTTCAGACCTGTGTCCCTAGGAAGAATATGCCACTGATTCAGGTGCCCCTAGTCCTAAAACCAGCCCTGGTCACGCTTCCCAAATACAAAATTTTACGGTTTTTAAATAAACCTACTAATGGTGTTTACAGATTTAAATAAATCATATATTTATCACCCAACGACATCAGCGAGACCTCCTACCTGTATCTCGCAAGGTGGGGTCCAGGTAGCGGGAGCCAGAACGTTCCCAGCTATGCTAATGTGTTCTATTGTTCACCGTAGTATAGCCAAATAAAGTCTCGGCAAATTTATTTAGAGGTTTTGTAAACATAAGGATTCTAAAAACAAATAATGAAATACGCAGCTGTCAAAAAAAACCATGGAAATTTAGGAAAATTGCCAATATTTTAAGACAAAAAAAGTACTTTTCAAAGGGGAGTGATTCTTATCAGTGTTTCTCCAAAAACATAAAAAGGTTCAGTACGTTTTATTATCGTTGTCATATTACTGGACGTCTGGAGTCGGTAGAGATCTTTTTTAGGACCTCGGTATTCGTTCTAAAATAAACAGCACCGTCCATATCTGCTCCCGTTTTATCTGCTCGGTTTATTCAGACGTTCGAGACGATCGGCTTCTCGCTCTGCGATTCTTAGAATGGCCGCCGTATTCTTCCATTATCTTCACACCACTAGCTGCTAAGGGAGAAACTGAATATATTCTAGATGTTTGTAACCTTGGGTGACACCAGAAATACTGAAATTCCTCTTAAAATCTCATAGTCTAGATTTTTGTTCCCCTACATACAAAAATTTAAAGATCATAGTCAGAAATTGCGTCACGGGGTTTAGAAGATGGTCGGGGGTTGAAGAATTATATTTATATTTAAGTAAATCTGTTACTTTTCCTAAGCATACATTTTATAGATTATTATATATACATATATATATATATATATATATAATTAAATATATAAATGTTAATAAAATATTAAAATTAATTAGGCAGCATTATCATACCTTGGAACATCTCAGGGTTGGCTGCCTGAAGCCCCCCATCCCCTAGAGAGTGCGACAGCAATAATGAATCCAATTAGCCTTTAACCCTTTGCGTGTCAAATTTTTCGTAATTTTGGTATACTTATAGGACAAGTTGAGCTATTCATAGATACCTGGTTTGAGGAAAACCGTGCATGGCCTAACTTGATGTCATCGCAAAAAAATATATATTTACACATTAATTCCAAACCAAATAGTAAAAGTAACTAAAATGATATACATTACATTTCATGAAACCATTAATGCTAAAAGAACAATATCTATTTTTTTCTCATTTTTAATTAAAATACCATTTAAAATATTTTCTAGATTTTTAACCAAAACAAATTTAAAACAATCCGCAACACGTAAGCTAGCATACAAAAAAAAAATAAAAAAATCACGGAATAGAAAGTTGTTTCTTTAAATGCAGACCGTAAAATATTTGTATTTTTAAATTTAAAGTTGTATTTTTTTCGTCTTAAAATCATTTCCAGAAACCATTGTTTCCCCATTTGGTTTAATGTATAAATAATTACCTATTTGTTATATATTGCAGATTATTTTTGTAGTTAGCATTATGTCCCAGCGCATAGATTTATCCTTCGGTATCTTGGTAACAAAGTCATTTTGTATAATTGTGTTGCAAGTGATCAGTTATCTCCATAAACATGGCAGAGCGAAGGGATAGGAGTTAAAATATACTTTGGGTAGGAAGCCTGAAGCGCAGAGGAGGTTTGGAAAGACATCAACTTCTATAAACATTTTAATTGTGCATTCTCCAGCCCA
This sequence comes from Spea hammondii, assembly GCA_029215755.1. NCBI lineage: Eukaryota > Metazoa > Chordata > Amphibia > Anura > Pelobatidae > Spea > Spea hammondii. Next base: position 5,918,093 of record JARDYJ010000004.1, read on the forward strand.
AGGCAGTTCCCTTTCTTAAGCAACAGTCTCTGTGTTCTTGCGTGTTCCAAAGTCATTTCTGTTTATTTGAGTCTTCTGAAAACGATTTCAATATTCTTAGTAGATGTTTATGGGACCCTTCAATAACTTCAGAGTTTTAGCCGACCCAAAATTTGATGGATCTGTCGGCAACTTAAAGTGAGTGTTAAAAATAATATTTTAGAGCAATGGTCATAAAAAAAAACTAAAAAAAAACATGCTGTGTGCTAAGTCAAATGATGGCATACCTGGGAACTCTTCGGGTTTGACTTGGAGTCTCTGGGCGTTGACTTGGAGTCTTTGGGTCACTTTCTTGTTACTCTGGGCAGGAGGGGGTGATGATTGGCCATGCCCACTCCTGCATACTCCCCTCCTACTGGCCTCCTACTAAGGATTGTCTAGGACTAGCCCCTCCCCCGCTTACAGCTAGCCATACTCATTCATGAAACCACTTCTCCAGTAGAGGAAGAGCTCTGGGTAACCTTCACTCGGTAATGAGACTATGATTAAGTGCCCCCACGCTGGGCATGAAACACGCTGGGCGCGAAACACGTTAGGCAGACTAGAGTTCACTCTTCTACTATTTTGTTACTGAATGTTTTTATATTTGCGAGAATAAAATTGGATTTTTTATTGCATATCCCACCTTGCTAATGTTTATGGGTCCATTGCAACTAAGTTCTTTACAATATCTGGTCATCTATGGTAACGAGACTCACCTAACCTGATAACTTTTTTTGTTGGTATTTCTTCCTCAGCTAGGGAGAGTTGATCATTTAATTTTTTGAGCAATTTGGAATTGATTATCATAATATTCTTTTGGGCTTCCGGAGTGTTATGAATAATATTTTGGAACATCCGGTGTTCTCCTGTGTGCCAGTCAGTATTTTTTGGAGCTGTTTGTCATAATATTCTTTTGGGCTAAAACATTTGAATGTGTTGATTGATCATTGTCACTGGTGAAATAATAAACATTAGTAAAACATACTCAATTCTGTTTAAAAAAATGTGTGTCTCAGACAGAACAATACGACAAGGAACCAAAAGACGTCAATGAAATTTCCAGGTTCATATGGAAAGTTTACCGATAACCAGGAAGGTTGTTACTTAAGAATTACTACCTTAGGGGGGGCAATAAATACCATTTGGGTATTGAGTTAATAAACCCCAAAGGTTTGGGTGCAGATGGGTATAGATTTTCCATCTATAATGACAATGTTCAGACATATGGGAAGCAGAAATTTAGTTGTAAACACAGTGGTCTTTTGTTTTAAGAGAAAAAAAGCAGCTTATGGGTATTTGAAGTGCGTGCAGATCCGCTTGTGTGTTTGCTTTCCTTTAAACAGAATTTATACCGCAACATGCATACAATGCCCTAATTAGGTAAATAAAACAAAGCCTCTCTAAAGTTGCCAGCTGTCGCTGTAACTGTGATTGTTCGCTGTGGGAATGACATACCAAATGACTTAATAATTGCTTAGGGAAAAAATATGAAAATTAAGTATTTTAGTTGTTCTGTGAAGAAAAAATACAATGTTATTGCTTTGAGATTATATAAATATATATATATATATTATATATCTGTTATAAATCTGTATTAAGCAAGCACTTCTTCGATTAATTCAAAGATCAGTTCGCCTTCATTTAATGCAAAAGAAAATATAGAATTAACCCCTTAATAAATCTCCTGACCCTTCTCCTCTTTCATCCTTTTTTTCACATTTAAATGTTAGCGGTTTTAATGGAAAACAAGGAAATTTCAAACTATAACATAATTGCAAAAGGGTTTTCTAACGATCAATTAGCACATACACATATACATTCCTGCAAACACATATACACCGATGCTACCACACGCAGACTCATGCTAACATACACACTTACACATACACACACACTTACACATACACACTCATACTAATATACACACATACACATACATATTCCTGCAAACACAGGCACTTACACCTACATAGTCATGCTAACACTTTCTCTAACATACACACTCACGCTAACACATGCACATTCACTGTTACATACATACATACATGCATACCTACCCACTCCCTCTCTACCTCCCTTATCATCTCTCTCGTTCTCTTCCTGTCCTCCTCACTCACTTACTCCCTTATCATTTCTCTCACCCCCCCCCATACTCTCACCCTCATCATCTCATCCAGGAGGCTTCTTTCTCGTACACAGTGTGTAAGCACCACACTTTCACCACAATGTTCTAAGAAGGGATTTGCCACCCATTCCTTCCTTGGTCAACGTCTGCGGGAGGGGGGGGCAAGATCTCCTTGGTCTCCCACATGAAGTGCTATGACAGGTGGCATTAGGTCTTCAAGGTGAGATGGGAGTCAAAAGGCATCACCGCCTCTCCCACCAAAATGCTGGATCTAAAAAAACCATGTCAGCATCCATTTCAAAATATCATAAAAAAAGGCAAAAATAATTCCTTTGCTGTATTTAAAAGCATACTAATACTAATAACGTAAATACATGCTTCACATGTCACAGTATTTATCTCATTTAACTTCCAAAATCAGCTTCTCATGAAATTTCAGCCAAATCCTGATTCTTTTCTATCACAAATAATGTTGGTCAGACTCTATAGAGAGGATTAGTCCCGAGTTCAAGGGTTTAGTAAACAAAGCGACTGTTTTGAATTTTCAAATTTCAGTTTCTATGAAAAAATGCATTGTCTAATCAATGATTGCGCAATGTTCTGAAGTTCTCTTGGCAAGAAGAAATACTATTAAATTAGAGTATCCTACAAAAGCTGACTTTCCATTTATGTTTTATTTATGGGGGGTTCATATATTTTTTTTTTTTTACATTTGAAAATCTGTAGGAATTCGGGATATATCCTACATAATCATGAATAAATGACATCATTATGTTATAGTGGTGCAAAAACTTCTGAAATATCCACTGATTTCCTTAATTAGACAATAAAGGGCCATGAACGTTACAAATTCTTGTATTTTCCCCCAAATTGCTCAAGTTCCAAAAATATCAGGATTCTCTGTTGTCACCTTTTATGAGAAGACACCAAGTCATTTTATTTTATTGTTTTAATTCTAACTATTTTGATTGCTTTCCTTGCATTAATACAGTCAAAAGATCGTTATTACAGACGTTAAGAAAATAGAATGCTTAAAAAATGTAAAAGAAAAAAATACCCAGAGTTCTATAGTAGAACTGCCAAAAAAGAAAAGGAAATTAAGGTAAAAACCAGTAAATCTCTGAACATAATATTCAATTGTTGTCCTTTTTCTATGAAAAGCTCTCCTGGAGGTGCAGACGTAATGGGAAAAGTGGTCTCAGTGGTCTCTTCTTTAGATGGCATCTGCAACTGATGAGGGTGAGGTACATTGTTACTGAGGACATTCTTAGGTCTATTCCTGAAGGATAATTCAACAATGCCTTTAGTCTGTTTGTTTGGCGTATTTACTTAGCAAACCCAAGCATCTGTTAGTTGTCCCAAGGGGAAACTGGTTTGGCCCAAGAAAGGGATTAATGAAGGTGAAAGTCACTTGGCCTTAATGAATCGGCCCCTTGTCTTTATAGTGTATGGCTGCTTCTTTCTCAAGCTAAGGTATTCATCTGCCTTTGCAGTCGAGCGCTTCCTGACCTGGTGGTACGTGTCAGAAAATGTGGTATTTTACTCTGCATATACAATCACATATTAGCCATTCTAATGTCGAATTTGGCAAGAGTCGTCTGGGGACTGTGCCAGAATAAACATTAAAACTAAGTAGTTCGGTTGTTTAGAGCGGCACCACATGGTACAATACAGTTGATATCTACCTTATATTCAAACTCCAGAGTAATTGGATGTACAAACCCCCCCATTCATGACATGGAATTTGATGGCAGATAAGAATCATTTGGCACACCTAGTTGGCGTATTTGTCTTGATGTAAAGACTCAAACCTCTTCTTAGACTCAGGAGCCATATGCCAATCCCATGACTCCGTCAGACTGTTAAGAGTTTAGGCCAGATGATGTGCTCTTCATGGCTCTGTGGCAGGGGATGGAGCTCTCTCGTTCCTCCAGGAGATCCTTTCAGATGAACGAGTGGACCTCATTCAGCAAATTGGGGGTCTGGGAGCTGATATGTTTTGGTCACAATCTGGTCGTCTTACTCACCGTCATTAATATTGAGATGTTGTGTTAGTGTGGTAATATTACTTATGCACATACATGGGAACTCTCCTGTTTTGACCCAAAGAACTGTGGGAGAAGCAGCCGGTTCTCCAGGTCAACACCCAAATCCAGGGCCGGACTGGGACTGAAAAGCAGCCCTGGAAAAATTTGGAGACCAGCCCCATAAAGTTTATCTCACGGTCAAGCTCTTATACCCACACGCATACGTGCGTCACACTATTCGCCATTCTTTTTATCTCATTATTTGTAATAAAATGCCAGAAAGCAAAAGTGTTAAAAAGCCCTAATAAATTAAATACATTACACATAATAGGATCAAAACATTTGCTACTGCGAACATTTTTAGATGAAAAAGTTCCATTTTATTCAGTGGAACAAAACACCGATCACAATATTCTTCACGATATTCTGGTAAGAAACTTTTATTTCTTTATTAATTCATGTAGACTATTTTTTTCCATATTTAATAAAAGCTATGATTGAGACATGTTTGGTTTTTATTTCCTTTCATTTGACAACCTACCCCCGAGTTATGCACCTCTGCCCCCAGGCTTGCCACTCTGCCCCTCTGATATGCCTTCTAACCCCCTATATGCCACTCGCTCCAGAAATGCCTTATACCCCTTAAATGCCACTCTGCCATATAGGGGGTTAAAAGGCATATCATGGGACAGAGTGGCATATAGTGGGTATAAGGCATTCCTGGAGGCAGAGTGGCATAAAGGGGGTTAAAAGGCATATCATGGGGCACTCTGCCTCCAGAAAAGCCTTATGCCCCCCTATTTGCCACTCTGCCTCCCCGATATGCTTTTTTACCCTCCTATATGCCACTCTGCCCCATAATATGCCTTTAAATCCCCTATATGCCACTCTGCCTCCAGAAATGCCTTTTACTCCCTATGTCACTCTGCCTCCAGAAATGCCTTATACCCCCCCCATATGCCATTCTGCCTCCCTGATATGCCTCAACCCTCCTATATGCCCCTCTGCCCCGTGATATGCCTTTTAACCCCCTTTTTGCCACTCTACCTCCAGATATGCCTTTTGACCCCCTATGTGTCACTCTGCATCCATAAATGCCTTATACCCCTATATGCCACTCTGTCCCATGATATGCCTTCTAACCCCCTATATGCCACTCTGCCATATAGAGGGTTAAAAGGCATATCATGGGACAGAGTGGCATATAGGGGGGTATAAGGCATTTCTGGAGGCAGAGTGGCATATAGGGGGACACACTTACATACACACACATGCCGATTTTTTTAGTTTTTAACAAATACAAAAAAATATTATACAGTACAAAAAATACATTGGTTTACTCACCTTCTACTTCTCTTGACTTCCTGGTAGCTGCACACTGTTCTCCTCTATGCTGACAGGACGCCACTGACCTGACATCCGGTGCTGCACCAGTCTGAGTGCGAGGGGGCGGAGCTTTCACCTTACGCTGCTCCCATCACTATGCGGCCATCAGACTGCTGGGAATGTAATCTAAATGGCCGATGCGTGCTGATGCCGCCGGCCGGAGCTACTTTAACACTTTTTTTTTATTTATATGGTAAGCTGGATCGGCTTGCCATATAGCGTAAAAAAAAAAGTATTAAAGCAGAGCCGGCCGGCGGCATCAGCACGCATTGGCCGTTTAGATTACATTCCCAGCAGTCTGATGGCCGCATAGTGATGGGAGCAGCGTGAGGGGTGAAAGGTCAGTGTGAGGGGGCAGAGCTTTCACCCCTCACGCTGCTCCTATCACTAGACGGCCATCGCACACAGCTGCTGGGTGCTGATGGCGGCCGGCTGCTTCAGCACCCATCGGCCGCTTTGATTAGATTTCGGGCAGCCTGGGGGGCAATTGACCCCTGCCCAGCCCGCCCCTGGCGCCGAGGGAGGCCTTCAATGCCATTTGCAGCCCGTCAGCGGCTGTCTTCAGGATTAGTCTGCCAGCCGCCCAGCCCACGGACCTGCCGGCCCACCGGGAAATTTCCCGGTATCCCGGTGGGCCAGTCCGGCCCTGCCCAAATCCTTCGGGTTGCGGGAGCTGGGTCCTGATACGACCCATTCCCTGGCCATTTCCCCTTTAAATGGGGGTGTTTCCCCACAATTTCAGCAGGAACGCCCACTGACATCAGAGGGACCGCCCACTGACAGCAGCGGGACCGCTCCCTGACATCAGGGGCAGTCCTGGTTACGTCCTGCAAGGGTAGTCTCCAGGTAGCCGGAGCCCAGAAGTTCCCAGGTATGCTTATGCAGTGTAGGTAAAAATGTCCCTCACATGCCAAACATTACAAAAAAATTCAAACTGCCTCCCAGTTTCAGACTATTAATCTTTTTATACTTTCCAGTGACACATATTAAAAAAGTACATATTAAAAGCCATCACAGGTAACAGAGGGTTGAGAAACTTTATTCTTCATTCGAGAGAAAAAAAGTCAATTACTAAACAAAATATTTAATTTTCCACTAGCTCTATAAGAAAAAAACAACCCAAATTCAAACTCTCTTTTCACTAATATATTAGCAAATGAGAGAAAATCTCACGATAAAAGAAGCAAAGACCATAAAATCCAGATGTGTGTCGTTTGGCTCGAAATGATTTGAAATTCTATGTTTATAATAGACTTGCGCATTCGTCTTCGGGCGAACATGAAAACGAGCACGAAGAGGCCGTTTTTTTGTTCGTTCCGAAGGAACGTAGAACAGAATACAGTGCCGGCAAAACGTAGGAGAAGACGAAGACTCACAACCACGAAGAATCGAAGATTCTTCGTGATCGTCTTCGTTTTTGCCGCGCAGCCGCCAAAATTTCAAACAGGAGTGAGCTGATCCTCGTCTGTCCAATCAGCTCACTCTTGTGACGTCACGCTAAGGGTCTCGTCCAATGCCTGTGCTGCTGTTTTTTGAATTCTGAAGGCGCCTTTATAAGACCAGAGCTTGCCTGAGAGATCCATTCATTTTTCGCTGTGACTGCTTTGGCAACACTGCTGTGCTGCATCCGAGCGTTACAGAGAGAGATTGTTCTGTTCTGTGTGAGACTGGTAAGCCTTAGCCTGCCATTTCTCACAGTGTACTTCATCCTCACTTCAGTGCTACTTAATATAATTAATAATAATAATTTGATTAATTTAATTTTTTTTATTTCATTTGTCATCAACTGTAGTGTAAGTGCTGTTGAGTTGACAGTGCACCCAGTGCCTCAGTGGCACTGGGGTGCCCTTGCCCTGGGCTGGCACTAGTGCCTATTGCCTGTCCTGCTTAAATAAATTAAATAGAATTTATAAATAATAATTTAATAGAATCTATAATTTAATAGTTCATTATTATATATATATATATTTGTCAGTCATATATATATATATTCTATAGTATACTAGTGTAGAGTGTACTGTAGACATTCATCTACTAGTGTCTAATTTAAAATCAGTAATATTAATTAATATAATTAATAATTGAATTCATTATAAAATTATATATATATTTGTCAGTTATAGTTAGTAATAGTATACTAGTGTAGAGTGTACTGTAGACATTCAAGACATCTACTAGTGTCTAATCTAAAATCAGTAATATCAATAATTCTATAATTCTTTCTTGTCTTAATAGTTAATTAAATTAGCTATAAATAAAAGTAATAATATTAAATAATTACTACTAGCGTATAGTTCAGCTAATCTTATTAGTACTGGTGCTGCAGCTCTATAGTTTGTGCTTTGTTTTAGCAACAGCAAGAGACCAAGTCAATTTTTCTTAATTAATCTTTCATTTTATTTCATTTGTTTTGCTCACCTCAGTCCATCAGTGAAGTGAACTTGTTGGGCTAGTGAGTGCAGCCGCATAAGTGCTGTGTTTTTTTTGATCAGCAAGCAGTGACGTTAACTGTTTTGCAAAGATTTTCTCATTTATTTTACATTTTATTTCAATTTTATTAAAAGTACCCTTAGTGTTTTGCTCACCTCAGTCCATCAGTGAAGTGAACTTGTTGGGCTAGTGAGTGCAGCCAGCAGTGAAGCTAACTGTTTTGCTGTGACATTTTATTTTATTTCTAATTCTTTTCAAGAAAAATTGACTGTGACGAGCTGTACTAAGCAAAGCTTCAAGCTACTAGCTGTAGTACTAAAATAATTCTAATCTTCTTTAATCTTAATCTATAATATATTATAAATAATATATAACAATATAAATTCTAATTCATAATCTATAATATAAGTAATTCTAATTCTAAATTCTAATTCATAATCTATATTCTTCTATCTATAATACATAATATATAAGTAAATTATTTCTAATCTATTAATATTATATAACTTAATATTAATTAATAAATCATATACTGAATCTGATTTAACCTCACTTTAGCTTAGTGGGTTTGAGAGCGTCTGCCTAGAGGTAGACTTATAGTAAGGAAATATAGCTTTAGGCTAGCATAGTAGTAGGCTAAGCTCTTAGGCCCGTGTAAATTCAAATTAAAAATAAAATACTGCTAGTTATTAAATAGTTAATCTTGAGTTAATAATTTAAATAACTTTAGCACTTTGGCAGATTGCACACAGCACAGTGCAGTAGTGCATAGTTTTACTTTTTAAGCAGTAGCACTGAAGAGAACTTCCTCTAATTTTTTGTCTTTAATTCGTTTTTCCTTTTTTTTTATTTTTATTTTTTTTTATTTTTTTTATAGTTTTTTAAACACTACACTACACTACACACACAACACAAAATTTGAAATGGATCCTCCTTTTGGGACTAAGGAGGGACAAGCTCCATCTACCACCGCCACCACCAGCACCACCACCAGCACCACCACCAGTTCTAAGATGCAGCCTTTGCGTCAGTCTAGTCGGCCAAGTAGGCCAAGCTCTCGCTTATCATTTGGGGAAGCATTGCTTGAAGGATCATCAAGTAAAGGAAAGGCACCAAAAGCAGGCAGTAGTAGTGCGGCTAGGCCCACAAGCTCTATGGTTTTTTACGGAAAGCCTAAAGCACCAGAAGCACGTTCAAAGTTAAAGGGTAGCACAAGTAGTACCAGCCCAGTGACTAAAAAGAAGTGCCTTTTGCCCCAAGCAGCATATTCCCCATCCACCAGCAGCATGCAAGGTACCAAGCAGAGCCAAATTAGCAGCAAGACTCAGAGGGGTCCCAAACCAAAGCGATCTCATTCCTTTGTAGGGAAAACCACCACCCCCACCTCTACCGCCTCTACCACCACTAGTGCTGCGCCTACTGTTCCCACTGGTACCGCCACGCCATGTCCTCCTAGTACCTCTAGCAAGCCACCAAGTCCTTACAAAATTTTTGTAAAGACAGTTAGAGAGGGCTACACATAGTGGAACTCCACCTAGCGAGGTAGCAGAGGAGCCTGAGACTGAGAGGCCAAGTGCAGAGTCTATTCTTCCTGCTCGCACTACTACTAGTCACGAGTCTCACGACGATATCAGTCTTAGCTCCAGCCTAGCAGGAATTCCATTCGATCTGGCTAATGAAGAGCTAGACTATGAGCCAGAGGAAGTAGAGGAGATGAGTGGTCAGGAATCAGATTCCTCAGGGAGCAGTGTCCAAATGACTAGTGCACAATTTTCCCCTGAGCCTCCACCTTCTCCGCTACGATCATCACCACCACCACCACCACCAGCAGCAGCAGCAAAACCTAGCAAATCTAAAGCAATTAGCAGTCCCACTATGGCCAGTACTGTTACCACCAGTCCCACCACCACTAGTTCTGCCTCTGTTCATCCACCCCGAGCAGTAGGAGCAGCACCCAAGGCACACTCCAAGGCTATGCGCGCCCCAATTTGGGAGCACTTTGAAAATGTTGAAGAAGGGCGCTATGGAAAGTGCAAACATTGTGGGAAGCTAATAAGCAGAGGGAAAGTGTCTGGCCATTTTACCAGTGCTAGCATGAAGCATCACCTCAGCACTCAACACAACGCTGTGCTATTGGGGAAAGATGCAGAGGGAAAACTTAGTGCAGGCAGCATAGCTGGTGGCCGTGGAAAAACCCCAACAGCTTCTTCTTCTGAGCCAATAGCAGCAGCAGCAGCAGCAGCAGCAGCAACTAGTGCTGGCAGCCAGAGACCAAGGCAGGTTGGAGCACTGCATGTCCAGCCCACCCTGGAACAATTTGTGGCATTCCAATCCAAAAGGTCAATGCCCAAACAGCAGGCCAATAAAGTAACGCGACTGATTGGTCAGTTCATTGCTGTTGGAGGGGCATCCTTCTCTATGATCGAAGGGGAGCCTTTCAAACAATTGATGGCGGCTGTGGCTCCACAATATACAGTTCCGTCACGTTCCACTTTCAGCAGGAACATTGTCCCCTCATTGTATCGGTCCTGTGTTGCAGCAGTGAAAGAGGAGCTTTCCAAGGCTGCTGGTCAGTCTGTTCATTTCACTACAGATTTGTGGAGTGCACCTAGCGGCCAGCATGCCTTTCTTTCTTTGACAGCACACTGGTGGCAGCCCGGTGTGTCTAAGGAAGCTGCTGCAGCAGGCTACCGATCTTTCCTTCTCCATGCAGAAGTGATGGATGAAAAGCACACTTCCCAAAACATTCTGCATGCGATGAGGAAAATGTTTAGCCTTTGGGTGGGAGCAGAGGCGGGCACCAATGTTGAAGTTGGTTTTGTGGTAACTGACGGAGGTGCCAATATGGTGAAAGCGCTGCGAGATGGTCATATTGTTGGTGTGCGCTGTGCAGCCCACATCATCCATCTTGTAGTGAAGGCAGCAATGTCAGAAGGAACTAATGTGGCAGCAGTAGTTCTGTCCCGCTGCAGAAAGATCGCTGGGCACTTTCACCATAGTGTTAAGGCTAGCCAACTTTTGAGGGAAGAGCAAGAGAGGTCAGGTCTTCCCGTACACTGCCTACGTCAGGATGTCAGTACACGGTGGAACTCCACGTTAGACATGCTCGAGAGGATTTTGGAGCAGCAGAGGGCAATCCATAATCTTGCCTCAGAGCACAATATTGGGATTACCTCTCCATTGAATAGGGAGGATTGGACAGTGATCGCCCAGCTAGTGGCAGTCCTTAAACCATTCAGGGATGCCACAGAAAATTTAAGCTCAAACACTGCCAGTCTGGCCCAGGTAATCCCAGTGTTCTCCCATCTAGGCAGCAAGATGGATGTGTTCCTTGGAAACCGTGAGGCTGTTCAAGGTGGCACTCTACATCCTGACATAGCAGCCATAGTCAGGAAGCTGAAGGATCTGCTAAAAGTACACCTTCGCAAACGAATGGAAGAGAGTCCCGAAATGATGCTAGCGTGCCTTTGCGATCCAAGAATTAAGGGAAAGCTAGCTTTGAAATTTAATGTTCTCAGTAGCTACCGGGAGCAATTGGTCAACAAGGTGCGTGACTGGCAGCGTAAAATGGGAATGCTGTCCGAGGAGGGAGAGGTGCAGGAGGAGGAAGAGATGATGTGGTCTGCTACTCCTAGCAGCAGCATCAGCAGCAGTGCCACAAGCAGCACAACACAGCTGAGTGGAGCAGCTGCGTTTTGGGAAGAGGCACTTGGGAGTATAGTTGGACCATCTGACAGAGCTAGCAGCAGAAAGGAGAGTAGTGCTGCTGAAATGGTCAAACTTTACCTCTGTGAAGTTCCTTCTGCGCCTAATGTTGATCCTCTTAGCTACTGGGATGAAAAGAAGAGTGTGTGGCCTGCACTCTCATGGGTTGCGCAGCAGCTACTATCATGTCCGCCAACCACTGTTCAAAGTGAGCGCGTGTTTTCTATGACTGGAAACATACTGAGTCCACAGCGCTCACGCATGGCACCTCATCTGATGGAGCAGATTGCCTTCCTTAAATTCAATCTGCCCAAGTTGGGTTACCCAGCTCTTAGGTTGGAAAGTTAATTTTTTTTATCTGTAATGTTTAAGGTAGTTTCTCCCCCTGGTTGCACGTGTTTGCGGTGTGGCAACGTCTGCTACCTCCGCCGGTGTAGCCAATTTACGCTAGGGCCTAGTGTCTGAGTTCTGGAAGTCCGCTCCCAAACGCCATGGACTGACAGACTTTCATGCTTTGCCCTGGGGTGAAACAGGTGAGCGGGTCGTCAATTGCCCACTCATTCACCTTTTTCCTTTTCCAACGGTGCTGCTGGTGGTGGTGCCAGCATCTTTTGCCAGTTCGCTTCCTGGCTGAAATCATGCCTCAAATGTCCCTAATGGAGAGGGTAGTTTCTCCCCCTGGTTGCACTTGCTGCGGTGTGGCAATGCCTGCTACCTCCGCCGGTGTAGCCAATTTACGCTAGGGCCTAGTGTCTGAGTTCTGGAAGTCTGCTCCCAAACGCCAAGGACTGACAGTCTTTGGATGCTTTGCCCTGGGGTGAAACAGGTGAGCGGGTCGTCAATTGCCCACTCATTCGCCTTTTCCAATGCTGCTGCTGCTGCTGCTGCTGGTGGTGCCAGCGTCTCTTCTCTGCCAGTTCGCTTCCTGGCTAGTGTCATGCCTTAAATGTCCCTAATGGAAAGGGTAGTTTCTCCCCCCCTGGTTGCACTTGCTGCGGTGTGGCAACGCCTGCTACCTCCGCCAATGTAGCCAGCTTACGCTAGGGCCTAGTGTCTGAGCTCTGGAAGTCTGCTGCCAAACGTCTAGGACTGACAGTGTTTGGATGCTTTGCTCTGGGGTGGAACAGGTGAGCGGGTCGCCAATTGCCCACTCATTCGCCTTACCCAATTCTGCTGCTGCTGCTGGTGGTGGTGCCAGTGTCTCTTCGATGCCAGTTCGCTTCCTGGCTAGTGTCATGCCTCAAATGTCCCTAATGGTAAGGGCAGTTTCTCCCCCCTGGCTGCGTCTGTTTGCGGTGTGGCAACGCCTGCTACCTCCGCCGGAGTGGCCAGCTTACGCTAGGGCCTTGTGTCTGAGCTCTGGAAGTCCGCTGCCAAACGTCTAGGACTGACAGTGTTTGGATGCTTTGCTCTGGGGTGAAACAGGTGAGTGGGTCGCCAATTGCCCACTCATTCGCCTTTCCCAATTCCTTTTCCATTTCCATTTCATTATTTTCCTTCTGATACACAACCAACCAAACATAACACACACAATAACACAAATAACACAGTGACATAACACATAACACACATAACACATATAACACAGTGACAAGTGACAACACACATAACACACATAACACATACACGTACAATGCAAAAATCACAAGGACCTTTCCTCTTGTTATTTGTCCTGGCCTTCATTTCTACACTCACTAGCATTAACGCTATAACTCACACTTCATACTATAACATTTTTCCATCCACATACCTGCCAACAGACCCAACTTTTTCAGGGACAGTCCTGCTTTTTTCCAGTCCTGTCCCATCTAATTTAGCTAAACTAGGTATGCAAATACACGTTGGTAGTTATAGCTCGGTAGGTAGCACTAGTATAAACATTAAATAAATATAATAAAGTACTAAATAATAAATCTAACTTTAAAATACATTTAAATAAACCCCTAATTTTTTTTTAAAACCCATTAAAATTAAATTATTATTTAGACATAATACATCTTTAACCAAAGCAGTGCACTGCTACTAATCTTAAACATAACCGTACATTAACCCTAAGCTATTTTTTAGTTCTTGTCCAACATTTTTCCATCCGCATACCTGCCAACACACCCAAGATTTTGGTGGACAGTCCTGCTTTTTTCCAGTCCTGTCCAGTAAAAGTTGGGTTGTTGCAAAGTATGCCATTGTAAATAGGTAGCAAATGTTAGGCATGTATTACAAGTGGTCCAAAATCAATTTAAAAATGTAAAATAATCCCTATTCTTTTATTAAACATCTATGGATGTGTGATTGTGTATGATAAACGGAGGCCAAGTTCCTTGGAGCATTTGTCTAGGTCATTTTGTGTACAGTACACCTCAGTACGTGTGTGCAACTCTATTGGTCGTTTCGGCAGGGGGCTGGCCTGCCATCAACGAATGAAGTGCGTTCTGCAATTCACTAGTTGATGCCAGACCAGCCCCCTGCCGAAACGACCAATAGAGTTGCACACACGTTCCTTCACGGCAGCTGCTGCTGCTCCGATGTGTTGTTAACCCCGTATTAACCCCTGCAAGGCAACCGGGAAGGAAACGAAGATTAAACGAGCACGAAGAATGTCCGCGAATATTCGCCCGAAGAGAAGACAGGAACGGGCGAATATTCGCGGAATACGAAGGTTTTTCCCCCCCCGAAGACGAGCACGAAGACGAACACGAAGAGCCCCCTGGTGCCCAAGTCTAGTTTATAATAAAATTCATTACATACCGCTGGAAATGTATTTCCCTTCAGAATCTTATGTAAGGTTTCATCACTGCACATGTGCCGCATCCTGTTATTAATTTATGATGGAATATAATTTTTGCAACACATTTTTTGTATGTTTTCTAAAGCATTCCATCAGTCGATTGCAGAGAATATGGATACAACATTTTCTAATTTGCATATCATTTGCATATAACCCCTCCCACATGATTATATGCAATACAATATTTGAAATAACCTATTTTAGGATCTTTTTAGTCTTATTTGGCTCTTTGTCTATATAGCTTTATGTCTATCCCGTATATGGCTTAATTCCCTCGCAGAATTACCCATTCCAACTTCTTCTAGATGATAATTCAACTTATCCAGCCAACTCTCATTAAAGAAATGGACTCTTACATCACACCAAAGCTAATATAAGTCTAGTTTTAGACTGACCAAACATTTCTTCACCATCAAAATATTATTTCTTAATTTCTCATGATCCCTAAGCAGAGGTGGGAACTAGTTGGGTTCTCCAGGTTATTGTCTTCGATCTTATGGTGGGAGAGTGGTTCTTGGTCATGCCTAGGTTCGGCCAAATCAACCCAAGTTCCCAGGTATGTCCCTCAGCATTGATGGCACGAAGATCCTAATTTTGGCCCAAGAAGGACATTGTAACTCGCTTCCTGAACTCTTCCTGTGCTTTTTAATTGGGTTACACGTGAACTTCTAGAACTAAGATTTACAATTGGGTCAGTTACTCTTCAAATCTATCATCACAAGGAATGCCAGAAAAAAATGTCAGCCCCTATTATCAGCACATCAGATAATAATTAACATTTTATATACATTCTTTAAAAAAAGGGGGAAATGATGCTTAATATTTTGCAAGTACTTGTAAGAATTGGGATCTGGACAGCGAAAGAAGTTGGAACAAATGAAGTATGTTTGTTCCAATTTCTTTGTTCATCTCAAGAACAAAACAGTCTTATATTATCCGGCTACTGTGGTCATAAATAATTAATAACAAAAGTAAATGAATGTATATTTGGAGTCCGATACGTTCATTCTCAGACGTGGAACTCTAATTAATACAGTGTCTGCACAGTAGTAACTTTCTGGTTTGTGTTCTACAGGTTTCCTTCATTAATCAGTGTCCTCAATTAGACTCTGTTTTCTCGAGCATTGTCTCTGCTTCAAATCACCACCAGGGCCAAGGACTATTTTTACTCTGTAAGATCCCTGCCAGAAATAACTGGGAAGGATTAGAAAGCTAGGGCAAAGGTTTTTGCGTGGACAGCAAACTTTACTTGTTCACAAAGAATTAACTGCAATACCAGCTGGTGAAGTTTCTCTAAACACAGGGAGTAAAAAAACAAACACAATATGTACTTTTCAGCCTCTCTAGAGAAGACGGGAAGACAGGCAGGTGTTCTTCCAAATATCCAAAATAAAAATTTTGCTAGAAGGGTATACGCATACCTGAGAACTCTCCGGGGGTTGGCCTGGAGTCTCGGGGGGAAGCACCTGGGTCTCCGGGGCATTTATCTTTTTCTCCGGGGAAGGGGAGCTGTGTTTTGATGTACCTTCTCAAGAGCTGCATAGCCTCATGCTTAACCTTCTGCAGTTCCCCCTAGTTTTGGCTTCCCAAAGCAGCCAATCAGTGGGCAGGAAAGTGCTCCTACTGAGATCAATGGGAGCACCAAGCACGCATTGCATGCTGGGAGTCACATTTGGCCTCATACGCGCACAGTTTCAGCAGGAGATGTGTTTTGGCAAATGTATCTCCTGTGAGGTATAGGAGATGGGGTGGAGGGAAGCATGCAAAATGCGTGGAGAGGATTTTGAGGCATCTCGTATGCAATAAAAGGGCAATAAAAAGGCAACAGTTGGCTATCATATGCATTAAAGTGCATCTAGGAGATAGAATTAAAACTAGTTCATCTCAGGAAATCCAGCCCTGAATCACATGCTTCCCAGGCACCTTTTGAGTTGTTTTTGTGTATATTTTGGTTTTCAGAACTGACATCGTACACTGAAAATGCCACGGTAGGGATGCCTTTTGGCCGCCATCCTCCCTTGAAGACTTCGGTGGGTCCCCTCTTTGGAGAGGGGGGGTAGGAGATCTATCATGGGGAAGGTAGGGGCTGCATATCCCCCTGTTGAGAGTGCAGCCCCAGAAGGAGAAGACTGGGGACCTAGTGTCCACTGTGGCCCTACACTTTAGAGTAAGGGCACCTTTTCTTCAATCAACAACAGAGAAACACATACATGCTATGTTGCCAACAGTCCTAATAAGCAGGACTTTAGCTGGGACAGCCATGACATAAACTAAGTTGTCAGGACTACTTTGTGACCATTGACATCAGCTATGCAACAACAAATTTGAACTTATCGTGTCTCTTGTGTATATACATGCATACCTGGGATCTCTCTGGGTTTGGCCCGGAGAACTCCAGGAGAAGCTTGACTTTTCTGGGTCAACATCCAAACCCTCTGGGTCTCGGGATTGGGGTCTTGACATGCCCCACTCCTCGCCCATTCTCCCTTTAAATGGGGACATTTTCCACGATGTGAGCGGGACGTGTGTCTCGCAAGAGTAGGCTCTGGATAGCCATAAGCCACAAGTTCCCATGCATGGGTACATGAAATGGGTACATCCAACTTCGTCTTTTTGATCCTCCAGCATGAAATCTCCCGCCGTCCTTGGTAAATCAATGGAAATCAGGTTGATGTGAGTTGCTATCTAACAGCAAAAGGAAATTTTTTGGCTGTATTTAGCATAATATTTCACACTGGTATAAAAGGAAATGTTTATTTTTTGTGCCCAGCAAAGACACAAGTGCATAAAATGAATTTGGTTTATTGTTTATTTGATAAAACCTTGTATAGAAACTTGGTGCAGGGCAGGAGAAACAGTCCCTAACTAAGATCATGAAAATAATAATATCTCTTAGCAGTAGGACCAAAATGCATTAATATTAAAAGGGAAAACTACAGTGGAACTAGCCGGACAGCACATTTTAATTATAGGAGCATGTAGAACAGACTCACGACTTAGGTGACATGGGCTATCTCTTTCCCATGGGAAAGGAAGAGTGATATTTTGGGGGATTTAACTTGTATTTTCTTAGACACACAGCAGCTGGATTTAAATGTAAAATAAAAGTCCTCCCAAGGATGAGATTAAGCGTTATAAGCAATAGAAACTCATCACATGTGCGTATCATGGGAGCAGCCATCTTAACTTCGTGTCCGCAGAGTAATTAGTGACTATTATAAAGTTACTAAATATCCAAGCGAACGCATAGCTGTTTTGTAAATGAGTTCTGGTTATATCGTTCCTGAGGACCGGGCCAGGGGACCATCTGATAAATATATGTCTACAGAAAGGACCTAAGGAGAACTTCTGTGAGTAGGACGCAGCACCCAAATATCACACGGTTTCTTACAATGGTCTCCTGTTAAACTTTTTAAAGCTTAACCGAACAATGCAAAGCAAAATTTACTTTTATTCAGCGATGCTGTACTGTGAACTATTTCACGTATAACATTCAAAGAAAACTATTTTGTTTAGATGGGGCTTCCTCTTTAATGGGTCACTCTTGCCCCGTTTTCATGGTAACTGCATTCCTGGCAACTCTCCGGGTTGGAACCAGAGTCTCCTGGTGAAAGCCTGCTTCCCAGGATCTCCGGGTCAGTTTCTTCTCAGTGAAGACACACCCACTCATTATCCATTTTCCTCCCATTCCCTTCCCCCTAAAGGCTGTCTGGGGCTAGTCCTGCCCCTATGTACAGTAAGCCCCACCCCTAAGTGTGGCCAGCCTTCCCATTTCACAAAGCCATTCCCCTAGAATGAGTAGCCTAACCTACAATGTATATCGGAGTCCATTTCGTATGCATTTCAGTGCATTTAACTGCTTGCAAATTGGTGCAGGCATTCTTTATTTATAGACTTTTGTCTCATTTAACTCCTCCTCCAGCTGCCTCTACTGAAAGCAGGGAGCATACCTCAGTACGCTTCCTGCACATGCTCAGTAGAACTCCCATTCCAGTCAGTGGACGCTGACCTTCTATTAAAGTCAATGGGAGTAGCAGCAGCCAATCACATATATGCCACATAAACAGCTGTGTTTTACTATGATACATGTGATAAGTTGCCACTATTCCTGCGGCAAAATGGACTTCAATGTTCATTAAAAATACAATTTTGGGGACTGGATGGATCCTTTAAGGTGAATTAAGGTCATTAGTAAAAACTGTCGGTTATGTTAATCCTGATAAGAACAACGACGCACAGCCGTCCAAAAGCAGCTCTAGTATGTTCAGAGTAAACACATCCTCTTTGCTGACTTGTAACCACAGTTCCTACAACAGCTTCTTGCGTATCCAAAATAACACCCTACCTACCCATAACACACCGGGAGACTTCCACAACGCATGACATGCAACGACGGGCTGCGCGGGAGCAGTCAGGGACCATAGAAACCCATAAAACACATCATACAAACAAGAAGGGAATCATCACATTCACTTGGAAACGATTAAACATCTGCTTGGGGTATACAAGCTGTTGGACAGCAGAACGCTTGCGTACAGACGTGCCTTCAACTCTTGGATCCTCACAGTGGTCCCTAAATCAATGTAGAAGAAGACAGCCGCCAAGTAATCAGGGGAGAGTCAGAAGACCTCTGCCTGGAGGAAATAGTTCTGGCACATTTAATGGCTACGTCTGGGGATACCTCCAAACGTTCCTGTTTTGCTCTGAACGGTCACAATTTTTTAGGCATGGCCTGCCTACCTGCCCCACCATGCAGATTTTGCGGGTAGTGGTGATCATGGACAAGTTGGAGAGATCAGAGGGTCTCCTCTGACCACCCAGCTGAGCTGCGGGGAGGTATACTCGCGGGTATTGGAGGGTGAGCTGTAAAGGGGCTTTGCGGACCCCTAGAATAAAAATCTTTGGAGAATAAAGCATTGCGGACTCATTTAAAGTCCCTATGGCTAAACTAGAGAGGGGCTAAAACCTTAATGGGTACATAGAAATGTTAGGGTTGGCCAGGAGTTTTATCCACGTTGAGGAACATAAACATCCGCGACTCTCGTGTCGTCTTTACCTCCCACCCCATCCACATTTGATACATGCGGCCCATACTGCACAGAGCGTCATGGCCGCCAAATCAAAATATTAAAGGACTGTTGACCTCATTTAGCACATTATTGGCTATAAGCAAGTTCACGCCATCACAAGAGAGTCATTCTGAACACAACATAAAACTAGAACGCTTGGCCCACAGGACATTGTGGTTTAGGATCATTACCATGCACATTATTTGTTTTTCTCCTTTCAGTGGTTCCCGGGTCTGCTCTGTCGAATTACAGGGTTTATCATTTGGATAAAAAAAGTATTTAAAGTGAGAATGACTAACAAAGGACGTGTCCTAAAAATAACGGAACATGTCCAGACAGCCTTCAGAGTCTTAATACGTACATAGATAGCGAGAGAATGCGAGAATGGCTTATAACATCTCTTTGTAAAACATCCGCAGATGTAAAGCCATAAACTTCCTGGTATCGAAGTAGATAAAAGTGAAAAAGTATATAATAAAAAATAATAATACAAATAATAATAATAATAATAAAGTTACAATTTTGTCTATTTATTGGAAAGCCAACCAAATTGGTTGTAGCCACATATACTTAAGGCAAAACCAGACTGCAAAGTGAGCGAGTTATATGAACAGCTACATCATTCTCTGTTTGGCGGTGGATGTTTCCTGGGATTAACTAGGAAGCATATCTTCCAAGTGTCCTGGTTTTCTTGAGACAGTCACAATTTGTGGGCAGTGGGGATCATGGGCACGTTGGGGAGATACTCCTGACGGGTCCAAGGAGAAATAAAATCAATGGCGGTCTGGGCTGTCGCAGAAAAAGACCTCCCATGAGTGCCAAAGGCAGAAGGTGTTGTCTAGTCTCCGTTGGACCCTTGATCCAGTTCTGGCCGGGGGTCCCACCACATTTTTATTCCCATATTATGACCGTTCACAGTTTACCAGATGAATGAGTCAGCCTGTCCCTTTGGCTGCGGAGAAAATGCAACTGTCGGAGGTCAAGGCTGCGAGGGATTTAGGTTTTTAGGGCTTAAAAAAAATCCCCAATGGACGACTCTTCGTGCTCGTCTTCAGTACAGTTCTGGCTAAATATAACTGTCTCAAGCCGCAAAAAGGCAAAAGTAAATCTATTCTCATCAGAAACTTTCTATCTGAAAATTTATTGCCATGTTACCCCATTTCCTGCCAAATTCATTGTGTTCTCAATTAGGTTTAACCCTTCGGACAGCGAGACGCTAAATACGTTGGCACTTTAGCTGCATATTCTAATAATTATACTGAGTTTGCCCGTAGGCTGTGATTTTTTCACGTTGTATAAATATTTCAGTTTAATGGTTATTTAAAGAATAATATGCTTAAAGCGGTCATTCCCAGCATGCACCTGACCAACGCTTCCTGAACCATCGGTGATCATTTGTGGTTCTCAGCCCCAGAATTTCTCTTTCTCAACATGGCTCCTTGATGAAGCTCAGAGCAGAAGGCAGGATTATCGGATTTAAAATATCTTTTCAAAAATAACCCAGTTGTAGTTTTTGCCCCGTAATATAATGTTTTCAGGCAGCTGCATTTTAGCCATTTGTTTTGAGCTCTCGCTCTGTTATCTGATCTCAATCTAACAGACAAACAGCTCTGACTCCTAATCATACTGACCATGGGAAACAATAGAATGGATCAGTCTTAATCACCCAGTTGGACACTCTGACTAAGAAAAGTCTATGGAGGAACAGACTTTATTAGCATTGCAGTAAAGCATCAACTCAGTGTGGGGTTTGGGCAGAGAAAGTCACCCAAAATATCACATGATTGACAGCAATGGCGGCCTCCAGATGGACGACTGCAGATAAAGGAAGTTTATACAGCGATGGGGGGTTATATTACTGTATACAGCGATGGGGGGGTTATATTACTGTATACAGCGCTGGGGGGGGGTTATATTACTGTATACAGCGCTGGGGGTTATATTACTGTATACAGCGATGGGGGGGTTATATTACTGTATACAGCGCTGGAGGTTATATTACTGTATACAGCGCTGGGGGTTATATTACTGTATACAGAGCTGGGGAGTTATATTACTGTATACAGCGCTGGGGTTATATTACTGTATACAGCACTGGGGGTTATATTACTGTATACAGCACTGGGGGGTTATTACTGTATACAGCACTGGGGGTTATATTACTGTATACAGCGCTGGGGGTTATATTACTGTATACAGCGCTGGGGAGTTATATTACTGTATACAGCGCTGGGGTTATATTACTGTATACAGCACTGGGGGTTATATTACTGTATACAGCACTGGGGGGTTATTACTGTATACAGCACTGGGGGTTATATTACTGTATACAGCGCTGGGGGTTATATTACTGTATACAGCACTGGGGGTTATATTACTGTATACAGCGCTTGGGGTATTTCTGTATACAGTGCTGGGGTTATTATTGTATACAGCACTGGGGTTTATTACTGTATACAGCACTGGGAGGTTATTACTTTATACAGCACTGGGGGACAGGGCTGAGTTAAGATTTCATATGAAAGAAGCTCCTAGGGTACTTTTTCCATGCCGGGTGCTTTCATGATGAAACCATTTGCTACATTTCACAGAAATATTTTATGCTTTTGTTTGTTTGCAAAGCCATTCGAAAATCATAATTCATCGCGCAGACAAAGATTAATAGCTGACAACGCTCTCGCCAGCGCTCAGTCACAGCTTAACACCACGCAGACACAAATACCGGAAGCTGAACAGTTATTCTTTAAACAACACCTTTCACAGGAAGCTAAAAATAGGGATGTTACTATTTTACTATTACTATTTGCATACATTTCACCTGTCAAAAAGGGGGCATTTCATTGCCGCGCTTAGCCAGGAGTGAGGAGGGAAGGAGCTTGCCCAAAGAGCTTAGTTGTGGCATTTAGTTCCAGGTGATTGCAAAGTCTTTGAAGGTCTTTGCCGCAACAGCACATACCTCTATAGATTTTACATCTCCCTGGGCTGTTTAGGGAAGATCAGAGATGACTGTTGTAGCTTCGATTCTCCGGGCTAGGCTTAACTCCCCATTAAAAACCCCCTAATAATGACACCGCACACCATAGAATATGGAGTCATTGTCCTGCCAAAACCTGAAACAATAAACATCGGTGCGTTAACAAGGACAACGACTCAAACACCAACATGTAAATATATACAATAAACACACCAAGCTTGCCAAGTAATCCAGGTACCATAACCAAATACCACTTAAGGAAGGGACATACCGAGATGCCCCCACCCTGACCTGAGGTTCCAGCACTGACAGCCAAGAAACTCCCACCAGATGTTACCAACCATTCACTTACCACCACATTAACCCCCTGGATACCTGGCAAGCTGCCGTCCCACAGACTGTGACAAACGACACAAACCAACAAACAAAAGAAAAAGGGAGGGAGGGTGGGACACGCAACCAGGTAAGCTAACCACAAAAATGGTTCCTGAGCCCAGGAAAGCAGCCACTTATATAATCCTTCCCCAACTCCACCCCCCAAATTCCCGCCAAAAAGCCTACCCCTCCTCCGCACAACAGTCAGGGCCCACTATAGCCCATGCTGGCCCCCCCGTGGGCATCAATCTCCACAGCTGATCCATGAGCCCCACCGCCTTCAAAAGTGAGACGGTAGAGCACCACGGTGGAACATCAGGACAGATCTGGAGGCTCACACTTGATGCGCTTCACTCCTCCTGTGATATGCGAAACAAGAATCATGTGCGAAATGCATCATATGTTTTTGTGAAGTTAAGGCACTTTAATAAATCTATGCTGTTATCAAGATCTTTCTGTGGTCTCTTCCTTCAGATGCATCACAGAATGTCACATCTTCATTTTGGTCCGTGGTCCGGCTGGAAGAAACGACGCTGGAGTGCTGCGAAGACTGAAGAAATGGTCAAGGAATCAAGGACTAGCTAGCAAAATGCATTTTACCAGGGAGCCTGCAGACGACACAACTATACCACCACCAAAAACACAAAAACAGTTCCTTTTTAAGCTTAGAGTTTAATTTCCAAAAGCAAAATTAACAAAAAAAATGTCTTTGCTTGCAAGAATTTCCATGAAGTAATCAGTTCCGTTTTTTATTTTTTTTATCTATTTTTTCAAATAATAGTGTGATTGCGGTTAAATGATGGGGAAAAAATTATAGGTTCCCTTTCAATGAAGACATTTGCCATGCGGTAAAGGCAGATGGCGTGTCTGAAAGTGAGAGCTTATATATATAAAAAAAAAAAAAAAAAAAAAACTTTGTTGTTTTGGATCATAAATTGGCTGCTTTTATGTATTAAAAATAGCTGAACTTTAGATTGACTTTAGAAGTAAATCACGCACACTCTGTTTTTAGAAAACAAAAAAACGAAAAACAAATCAAAACCACTAAAATTAGACACAATAGCTTTCTGTTCTCAGACTGCAGGGGATATCTGCGCTCATACTCCCAATCGTGAAACACATTTTAATCAGTTAAAAGTCACATGGGAATAGAATATATATTTTTAATATAATAAATGAATTTTTTTTTTATTTACTTATAATTTGGAGGGAATGTGGCCTTTACCGCAGCTGTCCAGATTCTCTTATTTCCGGAGACTTCGCTTTTAGGTGCCGTACGGTTTGTCTGAGCTTGATGGGAGTGGTAATCAGAGCCGTTTGATCCCTTCTGTCCCGTTTCACGAATTTGACTCAAATTTCAACAACACATTTCAGCAACATAATAAAAATGTTGGGTAACCATTCTTTACATCGACTTGAACGATGTTCCTGAATCATCGTTTTAAAAGAAAAAATACTAACTTTTTAGGCCATACCAGCTAATTCCAACCATATACTTTTCCGCTAAGTGCTAGTGGAATGCGTTTAAAGGTTTACTTTGTAACATTGTCCGTTATTTTGCGTGCAGTACAAGCGGGCGAAATATAGTCCAGGGGCGTCCAACCTGTGGCCCTCCAGCTGCTGCAGGACTACATCTCCCATAATGCTCTTTCGGCTAAGGGGCTAGAATGGATCCAAGTGATGTCCTTCTATGTTCTGGTGTTTCCCAGGTGATTTTTGTTATCGATATCTGTGGTTTTTGGGTTGATAATTCTGCTATTCGTTTTCTAGGCTCAGCTCAAAACTGGTTAGATGGAACTTCATCTCACTCCTTACTAGAAAATAAAATGTAACAACAGATGGTTATTTCGTAAATAATTCTACAACAAAAGAGGTTTTCCTTCCAACATGGCAGCTGTTTTCTGTTATCACAAGCTTCGGGGGAGTAGATGTTACTTTGCGTTTCAATGCCAGAAGCTGTTCATGACCTTTGTTCAGAGTTCTAGAGATGACCTCTTGCATGCTTAGTAAACTCTTCGCTTTCATTTGATCTACTAATCAATGGCAGTGCCTTGAAACCCAGGGCGCAGTGAGCTACCAATAAAGAGATTGCTGAACCACGTTAAGATCCTTATGGAGCCCCTAGGCACGTGGCTTTTGCCCCCCGCAACACATTCTCACTTACACTCTCCCGTCAGGCGCCCAGCTCCATGTGTTCTTACAGAAAGTGATCACATTATTAGAAACACCCGAGCTTGGGGGACACTAATGGAGAAAGCCGTGCTGGAACCCTGTAACTGGCAGAAGGGTCTTCATAGAGTTCCTGGGTTCAATGGTAATAGACGAATACTACTAACATTTCCATCAGAAGGTGGTGGACCAAATTTTACAAATCAAATGGACCTGGGGTCTGTTTTTTACACAGTCTTTTGAGTGCTAATTCCAGACTTAAATTATTTGTTTTGTCTTGTTTATAGTTTATCAGGGATTCTTAAATTCCATAGTTGTGATGTCATATACGGCGAAGACACTGATAGGCTACAAGTTTGTGTTTTATGTTCATTTTGCGTAACTTCTTGATTGATTATTCTTTTTAGGCACTTCAGTATACCTCCATCTTTTTAAGGCGTTTGGTCATTATTTAAAATGATGGTTTTTAGAAAGTGCTGGAACATTTGCATTTTCTCACCCAAAGTGCTGACCAGAAATCTTGGGAATGTTAAGGATTTCCTCATCTTTGAAGAAACATAGCGTGATACTTCTTCAACAGAGATACGCACCTGTCACGTTTCACCATGCGCTAGCTGGACTTGTTTAAACTTTGTTGTTCATTTTCATTTACCGACCACTAGTGGCCGCCCTTGCCACTCAGACCACTCTGACTAATTATCAGGTCCAGCTGCAGAGGCTTACCTGATCAAGTCAGCCTTGATAAACCTGCCCATCCCTGCAGTCTGGGCCTTGACATTAATGTTTGAGGACTACCTGTTTGGTTCCTGCCTTGTTCCAGAACCTGCCTTGTTCCAGAACCTGCCTTGTTCCAGAACCTGCCTTGTTCCAGAACCTGCCTTGTTCCAGAACCTGCCTTGTTCCAGAACCTGCCTTGTTCCAGAACCTGCCGTGTGCCCCGCAAGTGGGCTTATCTGCCGTGTGCCCCGCAAGTGGGCTTATCTGCCGTGTGCCCCGCAAGTGGGCTTATCTGCCGTGTGCCCCGCAAGTGGGCTT
This sequence comes from Spea hammondii, assembly GCA_029215755.1. Classification (NCBI taxonomy): domain Eukaryota; kingdom Metazoa; phylum Chordata; class Amphibia; order Anura; family Pelobatidae; genus Spea; species Spea hammondii. The sequence goes on from JARDYJ010000004.1 coordinate 5,944,194, forward strand.
ATCTGCCGTGTGCCCCGCAAGTGGGCTTATCTGCCGTGTGCCCCGCAAGTGGGCTTATCTGCCGTGTGCCCCGCAAGTGGGCTTATCTGCCGTGTGCCCCGCAAGTGGGCTTATCTGCCGTGTGCCCCGCAAGTGGGCTTCCTGCCAAGTCGAGTGACTTTTTGTATATATTGATGTACCATCGCATTCAATACAACTCTTAATCCAGATCTGTTGTCTGTGGTTTATTCCTGCGCCTGTCTGTAACAACCCCAGACCATAATGCATCGTGAGGTACAGACAGAGCCCCTCGTATCCCCTGCACCTGGGCTCCTTATCAACCTGTGTTCTCAGCTCGTGACAGCGGCACATTTGGTTCTGTGGGTATTTCACACTGTCCGCGGGAGGTCTATCCACGAACAAACAAACCGTTCACAACCGTGATGAATTCATTGAAACGTTCCTTTATTTTCGGAGGTTTTTACAAGAGGAATTTTCCTCCAGAGTCCAGTCCAGCGCTAGATCCGCATTACCCAGACTAAGCACTTGTCACTAGTGAGTAAACATGGTAGCTTTACCTATTCTGTCAACAATAATGGAGGAAAAACTTAAGCATGGAGCTTCAAACCACACTAGAACTTGTTAGAGTAACACGCTGACTCCTTGTTATGCTGTCCGTGGTAGGCAATAAAATGCCTCAGCATTAATCACCTAGAAGGACACTCTGACTAAGGAAAAGTCTATGGAGGAACGGACTTCATTAGCATCGCCATAAAGAATCAGCTCAGTGTGGTGTTTGAGCAGGGGAAGTCACCCAAAATATCACATGACTGACAGCAATGGCCGCCTCCAGGTCTGCAGATAAAGGGAGTTTATTGGAAGAAAATTAGATAAAACCAGGCCAGCAGCCCACTGGGTATTTGTCCAGCGTACCAGATCGCCCATCCATATCTGACCACCCTACAGTGGTCCTTAGTACACGTGAAACATATGAAATCATAGCTCACCACATTTCCGATCATAACAATGATTTCCCTGCTAATACTACTTTATTCCGCAGTGTGTGAACTTCTGTTCTTTCTCAGAGAACTTGGCAAATGTCTGCTAAACATTTATTTTTGTGATTGGGGTCATAATACATTACTTTTTTTTCCTATTACCGTTTCCCTCATTGTAGAGGTTTTTTTTTTATATGTTATGATTGAGCAAGTGTGGTTTCCTTTCTTTTATAGCTTTTTTATACGTTTTTGCGACCCACAAAATTTGGATCTATTACGTATCTGGAAAATATATGTCTTTGGGAAAAATATATGGCCAAAATAAACATGGTGTGTGGGTCCACTATATTTATTTATTTTTCTAGTTTTGCAATTTAAAAGATTTTTTTTTAATTCCCCCCCCCCCAAAAAAAAGGGAAACCAATGATTTCTGGGAAACACTGCCTCAGCCGGCAGCCATATTGTTTCTCTGGAGACCTCTGGAGATCACAAGCGTACACATAATATACGTAACACACAACTAAGATCAGCTTTATCACTTCTCTAGCAGATGCTAAGGGTCATCAAGTATGTCCTTGGAACACTGTGTCCCTCAACGTTCTGAAGACCCCTAGAAATATTTATATATTTTAAGGTTTGTTGCTCCCAGTTGTTGATGAGAAGTTGTAGTGTTCATTATGTTCTTCTGTCAAGTATCCTCTATGACCTAAAATTCATCTCTAAATGGGCAACATGACAGCAGAACATGCAAAATCTGAATAAAATCTCCTTTATGAGAAGTACATTGCTGCACGCAGTCCCTGAAACACACGAAGAGGCCATCTGACTAAAAAACGAGACTTGTCGCCCCTCCAGGACAGATTAAATAACTTCCCATCATAATAAAGTGTCAGGCCAAAAAAAAACGAAAAAAAACATAAAAAATAGAACATTTAGGGACCATTTACTTTCATAATTCTTCTTAGAATCATAATTCATGTCTTTACCAGCTGCTACTGAACCAAACCTTCAAGAATGTTCCTTACTAATGAACTTGACCCTCGAGTTTAGCGATTGAATTCTCGACGCAATCCAACAACGGACAAAGGGCAGAGGATTAAAGCAGATCTGTCACTTTTCCCAAATCCTTACACTTTCTTCCAATAAATGGACACGTGTTTATAGATTAATTATCTATATAGATATATATTATATATATATATATAATTCCTCAGGATCACCCTAATTATTTCTCCTCATTAAGCTATCTCTCGCTTATTGTTAAGTCATTGATTTTTGTTGATTGTTCGGACGGCCTTTGTAAAGGTTGGGGGTAGGAAAAGAAAGAGAACTTCAAGACATTGATCAGATGATTCTAGTTGTGCCACATGCAGCTACCTATCTTCGTTCCCCATGGCGGGCTTTTAAACAAAGTAATCTCCAAAAAAATGAGAAACAAAGAGCTCAAGCTATATCATACCTCCCAACAGTCTTGATTTTTGGACACTGTCCTGGGTAGCTGCCCCGCCGTCCTTCTTTTGCAGGCAGTGGGGAGCAGGGACCGCTTGGAGAGCGATGACAGTGTTGGGTAAGGTGGTCAGGAGGCCATGCCTTCTGCCTCGTCCACTTCCTTGGTCAGCCCTGCCAACTTCTGGGCTGGCACTGCCACTACCTGCCTCTTACCCAACACAAGTGTCCCAAATTTCTCTCTTTTATGTAGTTTTAATAAATTAATTTAGCTTATGTTAAAAGCTGTGATGGAGACAGTTCACCTTTCTGTAAATTCTTTAGTTACACACAATATAGGTGATATATAGGTGCGCCCAGAGCCCCTATATTATATGAGATGGCGATGCCCGGTCACTATGTTATCATTCTGTAATCAGATCTTTCTTATACTGTTATACATTTAGTGCATAGCTTATTAGAAATTATTCAAGTAAGTCATGCAAGGAACGGGCCTGTTCAGAAAGACTTGGTTTTAGTGAACGGAAATGCGTGCTTATTAATAAAAACAATTTTGCAGGATAGCACTGGGAATTCTTAGGGCACAAGCTTCCTTGTTATTTCTGGTTTGAAACCAACTCTCCATGCTTCACACAGATACGAGATGGAGTGATGAGTTAGGAAAGCCTGAAATGTTGCATCAAATCCAGAATTTCTGGCATTTAAAATCCCTTTTTGGAAGTATTAATGTTTGGACAAAGTTAGGATGGGAAACAATTACACAAACTATAACTTCCTAGTGAAATAAGTCAAAGCAAAATAGTCATGTTACAAGCAGTTGACTAAGAGGACCAAGTTATTTTTTTAATGTATACTTCTAAAGGGAAAGTTCCATTTAAAAAGGGGTTGCTCAGTCCCCCATATGAAATGTCTAGAAAGGAACTACTCCAAAGCATTACAAACCAATATTCATCTAAGGAATAGTTACGTTGCCTTCACTTTCCGTGATCTAAACTCAACAAGGAGTAGGAAGTTCTAAGCGATTCCTCCTGGTGGGAGTAAAGTCAGACTTCTGGTCTCCTAGGGTGATCAATAAGTTTATCAGAGCCAAGGACATTATGGAATATATTCCAGGGCTCCCTAATGCCACAGCAGAGAGTGTTTGGACTAATGTGGCATCAAGGATGTTGACCAATAGCCACAAGGACATGGCATGGATGACCATCCAGGAAGGTTTGTCCCTAAGGACATTTCTGTTCTGACAGCATCATTTTGCATGCTTGAAAAAAGTTTCTCACTTCCGCCACTCAGTTTTATATGGACTCCCATGGAGGGTGCCATTGAAGAAGCTTGGTGCTTTGTAGTTTGCCAGTCATTCTCCAAAGGTGTTGCTTCAAGACTATTCTGTCTTGAGGAGAAGGACTAATCTCCAGATGGTCCTCTGACTTTGGTGACATCACCCTGTGGCTCCTCTGTAAAACTATTATCACAAATACCTTAGGACAATGTAGCAATAAAGATGTCAGTTTCCACATACAGAACACTGGAAAATAATAGAAGTATAAAACACAGTCAATATATTGTATAAAAAAATGGGAATTTCATCCAAAGTCTAGAGAGTCACTTTACATTCAAGCAAACATGGCACATCATTGTATCCTGCAGCTTAAGGTTAAAAGGTTGAGGATATTCAAAAGAAGGTCCTTCTCAATGTAAATGTGTCCACAATTTGACCAAACGGATGTGACTATTTAAAAAAGGGATTGTGTCTGAAATGGGAGAGCAGATTTGGAGCTTGATAACAATTCAACCACAACTTAGTGTAAAGGGTAAAACAATGATCTATCAAAGTCTGCCAGAATACACAAGAGGGCACTCAGGCATGATGGCAGATATAAGACAATCTGGAGAGATGTGGTTCTGGTCTCCAGACCGGTTTCTTAACAACCACTCTTAAGTATTCTAGATTTTAACTAAAAAAAATAAACACATTATCCAGATGGATTCTTTTAAGAATGTGGCTAGTGTTAAGTTACTTGCCTCCTCAGGTCAAATATTTTTTTTTATTTAGTGAGGATTAAAGATCTATTGAGTCAATATGTTTTGGTCTGGTCAGGGATTGGCTAGATAAAATTGCTACATTGTTACAACGTACATCAAAGGAATATGGATTTATTTTTTTTGCAGTTATGTTTCTCATGTCTTTCTATCTGCAACTTTTTAAAGATAAAGGTGAACCACATAATAGGTTCCTTCACTTTATTACAAAAGCCCTATAGGTGACTGCCAAGAGCCTGGGGCTGCAGGGGTCCCCAGCTGCGGTGGCCTGTGGGTCCATCTGTAAATGGTTATGGGCCAGCTGAGGAGAAAAGAGAATGTTCCTGAATCAAGCCACCTTACAAGATGAAACATATGATCTGTGCCACTTCTGCCGGACCTCCCAATCTAGGAAAGAAGTTGACATTGTTTCTGAGCACAATCTGTAAGCAGTAAGGAAGTCAACTGATAAGAAACCTTAAGAATGCTATGCATTGACTTTTTTAATAATTAAATAAATACAATTTATTTTGGGGGTGGAATAAAGAGCGCTGTAGAGCCTTTATATTGCTCTGGTGATAGAACTCATTCAGTTTCTCTTCTGAAGGTCATCTGAAGATGGTATCTCTGAGGTCTTGAAAGCCCATGAAACTCCATATCCTGATCATTGAATATGCTGGCCGCACTAACAGATACTTGGGTCCAAGAACGAGCTTGGGTGCCTTTAAGGAAAGAAGAAAAGCTAATTATAATGTCATTATCTAAATAGTTTCATTAATGAAACCGGTGTACCCATGTGATGTGTGCTACAAGAGGTTAAAAGCATACTGTAAGTTGAAATATACAACAAGAAGGGTACCCAATGGACGCTGTCTCTGTAAGCTACCGTATTTTTCGCTCCATAAGACGCAGTTTTTTTCCTCCCAAAGTAGGATGAAAAATCAGCCGCGTCTTATGGAGCGAAGATGCATGCAGGCAGGCAGGCAGGCAGGCAGGGAGGGAGGGAGGGGGGGCAACGATATACCGTATTTATCGGCGTATAACACGCACTTTTTTAACTAAAATCCGGAGCTTAAACCCTACCTGCGTGTTATACGCCGATAAATCCGGGGTCGCAACTGAGGCAGGCGGCCGCCAGCAGAGGAGTCCTGGATTTCTGCCAGTCAGGGGGGCCCAAGGGGTGCCGAGCGGTTGCTGAAGACAACCGCTCGGCAACTCTCGGGCCCCTCTGCCTGACAGATATACAGGAATCCTTTGCTGGCGGCAGCCGCCGCCACCGCCACCGCCGCCTGCCTCAGCGCTTCAACTCCTGTGTTGGAAGCGTTTGTCTCGGGTGCCGGCGCTTTACGCTGGGCGCCGGCATATGACGTCAGACGCCGGCGCTCAGCAGTGAAGCGCCGGCACCCGAGACAAACGCCTCACGCTTCCAACACAGGAGTTTAAGGTAAGTGACCGGGGCGGGGGGGGGGGAGATCCTGAGAAGGGGGGGTTAGGGAGTTAGAGGGGAGATCCTGAGAAGGGGGGGTTAGGGAGTTAGAGGGGAGATACTGAGAAGGGGGGTTAGGGAGGGAGGTCTTACTGTGTGTGTCTTACTGTGTTTGTGTGTGTGTGTCTTACTGTGTGTGTGTCTTACTGTGTGTGTGTGTGTCTTACTGTGTGTGTGTGTGTGTGTGTGTGTCTCACTGTGTCTGTGTGTGTCTTACTGTGTCTGTGTGTGTCTTACTGTGTGTGTCTTACTGTGTTCATAGCTTATTCAGTTATTGTAATAAATATTTTAGCCCATTTTTTAGCTCAAAATATTTTTTCCTTTTTTTTCTCCTCTAAAATCTAGGTGCGTCTTATCAGCAGGTGCGTCTTATAGAGCGAAAAATACGGTAATTTTACTATCAGTGTTATAGACGTTGACCTCAATGGAGTGCTACAGAGCGTGCTCACAGAGCATACTTAAGTATACTCCCTGCTTTTAGTAGAGGCAAAGTCTAATATTCTGACGTAATAACTAAAGAATGTCTGCACCAGTTGTCATGCAGTAAAATGCATTGGCGCCCCATAAGTTCATTAAAATACAATTAAAAAAGAAAAGAAATAGGGACTGCACAGTCCCTTTAATTAAGTTGATTAAGTTAATTAATTTTCTGTAATGCCAGGAATCGTCTTATGTTTTTGCAGTTAACAGTGTTATTTATTTCGAAGTCAGATACGGAGCTGCTACTGTTTTCTGTCTGCACCAGACAGTTTGACTGATATGAGAGTGTGCTCAGCCCTGTGTCACAGAGATAAGATACATATGTAGGATGATGAAAAAAAAATACTTTCTCTTTCTCAGGGATAAAGCTGCCAGATACTGAGTATTTTCTGCCACGTGACATATTTATTAACCTGCTAAGTACTAAATCGCACTAATAATAACTAGACCCTAAATTTCAGTTTTTACCCCTTTTTCTCAGGGTCAAGAAGCCTGACTATGTCATACTTCTGCTGTAATTAAATGGCATTTGAAGTTGCAGATTCATGTTTTTTTCTTGCTGAAAGATCTTCTGGCGACTTTAGTTAAAATTTCATTGCCTCCGGAAAAATCATGTTTCATTAGAACTGTTGCCACCATTGGCGAATCACCTCTACTATCTGGGCACATTGGATGTTTCTCATCTCCCGTTTAATTCTATTCTTTCTTTGTTATAGGCTAATAAAAGTTAATATTGGAAAAGGGTCAGGGTTTGCTAATTTAGAGAGTTTCCAGGTATGATGTCAGAATAGACCATCAAATGTAGCCACTGAGTATTCTATGACCAGTTGGAGCCCCTCTCCATATCCACCCTTGGGTTCAAAGATGATAAGATCTACCATGCTATCTGAGCCGGATTAATAATCATATGCTGCTAAAATTATTTATTAAAAATGATGGAAACCTTGCCCTAATCTGCAGCTCCAAATGCTGAGACGTAATAATAATGGCAACACTTTCCCATTCTTTATGTCAACCATGAAGAATAGGTAGAACGTCTTGTAGAAGAATCATACGGTAACATCCCGGATTTGCTAACCAGACTTCTAAACGATGACGCAATGCTCTTATGATTTGTCCTGATGCGTTTTTTTTTTCCAACAGAAGTAAATATTAACTTCTAATGTGCCGGAAGCATGTCTGATGTAACAAAAACGTTTATTACATTTTTAGAGCACAATAAGTTCACACCAAGTAATCACTAGGAACCTACGCATATGGTTTTTATCCATCAGCATGAACAAAGTACTTAGACCCCAATTCAGTAAATACAACATTCAATTTGATGAGGTCACCATGCCGGTGGCTTAGTAACAACAATAAAAGACCCCTAATCATCTGCTTAAAATATGAGTTATATTATGATGGATTCTGGATAGGATTCAAAACACCCCTGGCATTTATTCTTGTTCCGAAGCCAAGTATCTTCTGTTTAAACGTTTCTTTAGCATTCCTAAATCTTTAGGTTATGTTCATATGACCGGTTTGAACAGTGATTTATTTGAAAGCTCATTTTAGTATAAAAAAAAATTATTAAAAAGAAATATTTTCCTGAGAACCTCTCAGATGTAATTCACTTGATAATTAAAATACAAATATACAATGTTTCAGTGGATTCCTGTGCACATTTTCATGAACGTTGCTTGGTGTAGAGAAGCCTTTTTGTTTTTGGGTCATGAGCTGGTTATGGTCCACCTTTCCTTCTCACCTCCGGGATAGCTCCACACAGAGCCGGCCTTAGGCGTTGTAGCGCCCTGTGCGGACTACTCCTCTGGTGCCCCCCTCACTACCCCCCTTCAAACTACCCCCCCTCTGCCCCTTCAAACTACCCCTCCCCTCTGCCCCTTCAAGCTACCCCCCCTCTGCCCCTTCAAACTACCCCCCCTTAAATCAAAAAAATGGTTCATGTCTTCAAAATGTGGCTGGTGTCACAGCTGGACTGGCAGGCCCGGCACTTTAAGGACAGTGGCCACCTGATGACATAAAAAGAGTCACCATCTGGTGTCAGAATGTTATGTTTTGCCATGTAGGGCATATACATTCGCCCAGTGCATGCCCGATGACCACTTTTGTTAACTTAATTTAATAGGAATTAATAGGAAGTGACAAGCAATAACAAGTTATAACAATAAGATGCAGGTATGGGTCATCCTTTACTGTATAATTTGTTTTTTAATTTGTATTTTATCTTAATTTACATTTTTTAAATTTGTGTTTCTAAAATAATATCTGAAACAGCTGGATGCCCGAAAAAAAAACAAAACAGTGTGCTTAATTTTGTCGACCGTTTAATGTTAAAAGAAAATAAGAAAATAATAAACCAAAAAACAATGATCAGAATAAAAATAAAGCATTATTTCTAAAAATGTGTGGTTTGTATGGTGTTTATGTTTTGTTTTATGGCTTATTTGAGAGACACCATGCCACGGAGCTCACAGCTGGGCAGGAAATTCCAGAACATTGGAAATCTAGAATAATTTCACCATATAAAGACCTTTCCTTTTCTTAATGCCGATACAACTATTTTGGGTAAGACTTTAAAAAAACCATCATCTTGTGTCATTAATTTAACTCCCCCTTTTATCCTTGTGAAAATATAGTGTCCTATAATTCTAAGACCACTTGTTTGTCAGCTGCATATTATAATAAATAAATAATTATAATAAATTAACACATGTCGAGAAAACTACCTTGGGCTTTCATGATTTTTTAAAATATTTTTTATGTGTAAATCTCATAACATTTCTCCCTTATGACTTATTTATCATTAAGAGCAGATGGACATTTCATCAGTTCTTATTTATGTGTGTGCTGCAAAGGGTCAGCAGAGGATCCGAATGATATATTACTATTCTCATTACGTTCAGTGGTATTTTGGTTAATCCGTTAACAGTAAATAATGTATGAGTTATGCTACCCCTTGGCCTTCTGTTTCATGGTTAATGTCACACTCGGAATACTTAAAGTACTGCGGAAAAAATACATCTTTGTTTAATCCTCTGCTTCGGTGTTGTGTACCTTAAATAGTTGTTTTATTATTATTATTATTATTATTTTATAACAAAATATATACAATAATATACAAATATTTCTTCCTATACCATTAAATAGTTGTTTTTATTATTATTATCATTATTTATTTTATAACAACATATTTCTTCCTATCCCATTAAATAATTTGTATTATTATTATTATTATTATTATTATTATACCAAAATTATTCTTCCTATCCCATTAAATAGTTGTTTTTATTATTATCATTATTATTAGTAGTATTTTATTATCTGCAACCTTTACCAAAAATGCTTTTATATATAAATGTGTCCTGATGAAAGTCTAATAAACAGACTGAAACGTTGATTAGAAAACTGCAGTTTCTCGAATGATTATTTAAAGAAGTCCCTGGAGTGCTGGTAACTATTTTTGGATGTTTTATATATATATATATATATATATATATATATATATATATATATATATGTATATATATCGCAGCTGCAATCCCTTCTTGAATAGAGGTGGCTTGCTAAATTTTCATAAGGATCATGATTGGAAGGATTTGGTACAATAGAATATTTTTGATGGGCTATTAAAGGGTTAATATGTCTTAGGGTCAGCTCCTTATGTATACTCATGGGGTTACCCTTCATATATGTGCCAATATTATCTTTTGACATCAGGTTTATGACTCAGGCTGCCTTAAATGACAATCGACATCTACAATGAGATTCCAACGCCTCTCTCTATACGTATTTATGCTTCATCAATAAAATTATTTATTCCTTTTGAATAAACAGAATTGTACAACACGAAATTGCTTTACAGAAGCAAAAAAAACCACTGAAAATCTTTCACGACCAGTTAATTAATGACTTTGTAGTTGCATGACCTTGTTGACCACACAGATTTTTACCCCCCCATGTACATAAATTTAAGGCGGCTCTGTCATAAGTAAATATATTGTGCTATTAAAAGTGGTGGATTGTAATAAAGCAGTGTTTAGATCAATGTACGTGTCAGAATTTATGACTATAATTTAAATTATAATTTTTAAAATTACAATTTAGATTTTCTAAAAAAATTACTAAAAATTACTAAAAAAAATACTAAAAATTACTGAAAAAAGCAACCAATAATCATTCAACAACTAGCCATGTTAGTATTTTTTTTAGTAATTTTTTTAGAAAATCTAAATTGTAATTTTAAACATTTTAATTAAAATTATAGTCAATAAACAACTTGGATCAATTGAGTAATAATTCGAGGATATATCATGGATATGGCTTCCATGTTGGCTCATTGACCACTGCGTTAAAAATCTTTGAAGCAATAAAAGACTAGATGGAACCATAGTTACTAAAGGAGAAGCAATCACTAAATGACTCCTGTTAGTATGTTGTGACTTTTACACGTATGAACAAAACCTCCTTACTTGTTTATGTGTCTTTAATGAGTTAATTTCCCTCACTAAGACTCTCACCGGCCAGTAAAATTGATATTTTAGTCGTTATTTTGCGTATTGCTTAATATGAACGCTTTTATTGATGCAGTTCATAGGAAAAAATATTGCCCCCCACCAAAAAAATGTACCCATCTGCAGGGGTCTTTATATCTTTATAGTTTTTTGGCAACCAATGGAAGTGTCCAATCAGCTTGGGTATTCTCTTGGTTGCTATGGTGATAAAACCACTTTTTCAATTTCATACCAGAGTCACTTTCTTCTATACTTACCGTGGATTTACAAACCCTTCGTTGCAGGCCCGGACTGACCATCTGACACACGGAGTAAATAGTCTCCTGGGAACTCTCCGGGTTTGACACCCCCAGCTCCCCACCCATTTTCCCTTTAAATGGGGGTGTTTCCTGCGATGTCAGCAGGAACGCCCACTGACATCAGCTGGGAACGCCCCCCGCCATCAGCGGGACTGCCCACCGCTGTCAGCGGGACCGGCCACCAGCATCCTGGGCAGCCTGGCTGAGTTCGGGGGTGTTCCCAGGGCCGCGTCGTTATCGCCTGTCTGGCCCAGACTTCCAACACAAATCAGGAATGGAAGAGCAGGGGGCGTCCAACCTGCGGCCCTCCAGCTGCTGTAGGACTACATCTCCCATCCTCCTCAGCCAGCCCCTTAGCTGAAAGAGCATTGTGTGAGATGTAGTCCTGCAGCAGCTGGAGGGCCGTAGGTTGGACGCCCCTGGTATTGAGGGACTGGTATACACCACAGTTAAATGCCTTGTTCTACTGCAGTTTGGTAAAATTGTAAAAGACTTGGGTTTTATTCCCTTAAAATGACCAGATATTTAACATTACATCCAGGGACAATTCATTGCTTTATTTTTATCATTCCGGCAGGTTACATCCATTAAAAATGAATTGTTATTCATTTAATTTAAACACGCATGGGATAGGCATTTCTGGGATTTAAGACGAGACCAACGACTGATTATGATTTAAATCTTTACATAAGGAAAAACCGGCAGATTGTGTAACCATAAGAAAGAATCCTCTTATTCGGGGCTTTATTATATAACACTTTCTATCAGAATGCTCAGGGATATATTTTGTTCATTAAACCTTCTCTTTAATTAAGCTCTTCCATTATACATTGTTAGATCTAGTTAGCGCTTGGCTAAAACCGGCAATGAGTGTGTAATTAGGATCAATTACAGTTTAGAGTAAAGTTACAATTTTTTAAACAATGATTTCGTTGTTTGCTGGCCAAAACATGTTTTCCAGGAAACAGTCCTAGTAATCAATGTTTAGGGGTTTTTTTTCCCCTACAGGATTTAAGATTTTTACATTCTTCACAGCCTTGTCTGATCATAATGAGACGGAAGCGATTTGTTACCTATAGAGTTAACGAGGTCCGGGTGCTAATATATGGAAATGTGATTCATCCCCTTTGGACAATGTATTTTTTCTTATTCATTACTTTGTAGCTGATTAAGTCAGTAATTCCCAAGTATCTCAATAGGTTTTAGAGCGGACGGTACCTTATACCTCCCAAGTGTCCTTCTTTGGTCTTAAACCCCCCCCCACTGTGCCTCCTTCCTCCCCAGATGTCTCTATTTTCTATCATCCCAGAATGTTTGTTGGGTATGAGGGTATCGCAGGGTTCTACAGCCCAAAAAGTAGTAATTTGTATAGAAACAGCAGGAAATTGGTTTATAAAGTAAACTGGGTGAATAAGCCCCATTATTTGTCTTCTAAATGTCTTATTTGGTCATCATGAATAGTCTTTGTTAAGCCCACAGCCTCTAAGACAGAGGTGTCCTTCTTTGGCCAGCTAAAACGTTGAGCAATGTCCCTTTGAGGTCTAGAGAGGTGTGTAAAAGTATACTATAGGCATGATATGAGTCAGGAAGATCATCTTCTTTTTCATTATTTTCTTTCTACCGGATTCCGACACTTATTTCCAGCTTCCTTCCCGAAGAAAGACGTCTTCGCTGATGTCTTGTGGAGAACGAAGTAGGAGCTATTTCCATGGGGCAAGAGCTGCCCCAGGTGCCACCAGGTGAGGGGACGCTTGAGCTGCCCGGTGGCATTTGCCCCTGCAGAGGTGACATCGGAGCAGGACGGGATCTATGACCCTGCCCCAGGTGCCCCAGTTGCCAAAAGCCCTAGTTACGGCTTTTGGAAACCTTTAACGTTCCCTCACGGTCCAGTGCATTGCACCAGCAGACCACATCCCAAATTAAACAACGAATAATTCTGTTTGCAGCAACAAATGTTCCTTGGTTACAATAAACCTCATTTTAGGTACAGAATTTTATACCCTCCGAGGTAGCTGTTCTGGACGAAGTGCCCCAAAATTACCAGTGACTCCATAAAAAAACATTCAAATGTTTGAATTTTAATATATTATTTAATTACACGTATGTTTTGTCTTTTAAATTTGTTTTTATTAAAAGTGTCAGAAGTTTACAAATCATAAAATTGAGTCTTTTTAGTTTACAGAAAAAAAGGAGATTTCACCATTTGTTCAAAAGACTTTGTTTTACAGCAAAGGCAGTTAAGGTGTGGATTCCACTATCAAATATAACTGTTATGGGACATTAAGATGGAACATTAAAATAACATAAACCTAGAAATGAGGATCATACAGGTAGATAACAGGACAAGAACTGAACAAAATAGTACTCAGCCAGGTTCTTTTGATAAAAATGTTTTTAATATGGTTAAAATTATAATAATATGGTTAAAATAATAATGATAATAATAGTAATACATTTTATTATTATTGTTGATATTTTTAAAATAATATTACTAAAAAAAATGAAATGGTTTGAGATAAAAATTATCAGTAAAGACTAAGGCATATCAATATGTATGGTGGGATCTCAATAAAGTACAGGAGGGAAGTTTATTTCAAAGGAGGAGAAATGTTAGAACAAGGGGTCTAATCCTAAAGAGGTAATGTAGTGAGGTTTTACTTTCTTAAGAGAGTGGTAGATAAATGGAACAGCCTCTCATCAGAAGTGGTAGATAAATGGAACAGCCTCCCATTAGAAGTGGTAGAGGCTTATTCAGTGAGGGGATTTAAACATGCATGGGATAGGCATATGGCTCCTGAGTCATCAGACAAGACCAACGCCTGAGGTCCTGAGGTTCTACATCAGGATAAAATGGGTGGACTAGATGGGCTAAAGGGTTCTTAGAACTGCACATTCTATGTTTCTGTGTTTCTAATTCAGCACAAGAGAATCAGAGGTATCCAAGACAGGGTGCTGCCTAACTTATATAATATAACGTTTGATTCTTTGGTCCTATATAGAATCTTAAAGCAGCTCTGGAATGTAGGACAAGTCTAGTTAAGTCTTGTACTGCAGGAAAACCTGGGATTAATTTGATGGCCCCACATAAACACAATGAACCACATTTCACTTAAAATTGTCTTAATGAACATTAATTTCCTTATATCCAAATGTAACTACTTCATTCTTCATACTAGGTGACCTATGTCCATTCATGGTCTCCTTGGCAAAAATGAACTCCTCTAGAACTGGAAGGATAAAATGTAATTTCATTTGAGAGAGGTTACAAATGTAAGTTTAATGGTCTGAATTTCTTAAAATCTGCAGAACCTTCTGATTTTTAGAAGAATAATTGCATTTGCGCTTGGCTCTTGAAAGGAGTATTTAATTAGCCACTTGATTAGTTGTGTTGCCACAGTGTTTTGCAATATATCATGATGTCCTGAGGCAGAGGAGATGATAATTAAAGTCTGTTCCAGTTCCAAATCTTGCAGTAACTCCATGTCCAAGAAGAGGGTTTGATTGATTAGCTGCGCCCTCTAGTGCTTGTTGTTAAAATTCATCCCCCTTTAAAAACGTGTCATCGAGCTGTGATGTCACATGTTGAAAGAAATGCAGCTGCTGAATGCATTTCTTCTCAAGACATCCGAAACGTTTTGATGAGCAGCATGCCACCCCACCAGCACTGCAACAGTAGCTCCCCTGACCTTCAAGATCAAGACATCTTAGAGGACAGGAGACTCCTAGGACTACCATTAACACAAGAACCTGGATCATCTGGTCTTCATAGATATCTGCAGCCAGAATAGCAAATCAACGAGCACAGTTGGAAACGTGGAAATGTTTTTGATACTTCTACTTAATGTTTTGTAGCTGATTCCTGGACATTTGTAAAGTTTGTGACATCTTACCCAGCTTCCTAGATCCTTATGGATGATACATTTAAGATGCCTTCTTCACTTGGTGAGAACATATCAGATGTGGAATTCCTTCATGTTCTGCTGTCTAATGGAACATCCATGGTGGGCAACGAGACTGCTACCAACGACACCATACCATTCAATTTCACCAGAGCTATAATTCTTGGATTCACCCTTGGTGCCTTCATATGTGTTGCCATAGTGGGGAATATTATGGTTATAATATCTGTGGTGACCAACAGACACCTTAGAATTCCCACCAACTGTTTGATTGTGAACCTAGCCATAGCTGACTCCTTGTTGAGCACCACGGTGCTGCCATTCTCTGCAACTTTAGAGATACTAAGTTACTGGGTGTTTGGGAGAATATTTTGTGACATATGGGCTGCCATGGATGTCCTGTGCTGTACTGCTTCTATTTTCAGTTTATGTGCTATCTCCATAGACAGATACATTGGGGTACGTTATACCCTTCAGTACCCTACCATAGTGACCAAAAAACGTGCTATTTTGGCTATGTTGTGTGTTTGGATATTATCCACAGTTATTTCCATTGGACCATTGTTGGGCTGGAAACAACAAGCTCCATCTGATGAACATGTTTGTGATATAACAACCGAACCATTCTATGCCATCTTCTCCTCTTTGGGTTCATTTTACATCCCATTGATAGTCATCTTGGTGATGTACACCAGGGTCTACGTGGTGGCCAAGAGAATAACCAAGAATCTGGAGGCAGGTGTGATGAAAGAAAGGATGAACTCTCAGGAGTTGACCATGAGGATCCACTGTAGGAACATGCATGAAGACTCCAACAGCAACAGCAAGGAAAAAAGTAATCATCCTCGAAGTTCCTTATCTGTTAAATTGCTGAAATTCTCCAGAGAGAAGAAGGCAGCTAAGACCTTGGGTATTGTGGTTGGCCTGTTCATTCTGTGCTGGCTCCCATTTTTTACAGCTCTGCCTCTTGGTAAGTTAGAACATCAACATTAGGTGGGATGTTTAATTTTCTTACTTCCTCTGTATCATTGATGTCTATCCAAGTGGTACATCAACAATGTTCTTCTAGTACCTTTATTTGATGAGTTTAAGTAGCCCTATTGCAATTAAGAATTTGATAGTGTTGGTAACCTTTTTGAAAGCATTTTTAATTCTCTAATCCAATGTTTGCCTGTTTGCCTAACCCAGTGTTTTAGATTGTTGACAGCTATGGTGGGTCACTTTTTATGCACAAGAAGTCAGAACATCTTAAATGGATACGCTGGTTTAAGCACTGACCTCTGGGGAGCAGTTCTCTCACTTTGAGGCTCTCTAAGGGTTAATTAGTGAAAGCTCCTTCAGAAGCTTGTAAAATCCTAAACCACATTTCTTTGGAGATATAGTTGGTAGAACCTCCACTTGTCATATTTATTTATTCTAACCAATATTTACTAACTATCCAGAAGTCACAATTTCCTTTATTACCTATTTTTTGTATTGTTTTTACATTTTTATTTAGATTTTTTATGTGTTTTTAAGCTTATCTTTTGCCCCCTCCCCACAATGATGAAATAATAGATCTCAATGCAGTGAGATCCAATAAAAATTGTCCATTCTGTACCTGATTAAACAATGAGTAATTAGTTAATTAATGAGTTAAAGCAACAGAGTACTAGTCTTATTATTGACTACCCAGGCATGTTCAGTATCTTATCTCCAGTTTTGGTTATAATACATTTTCTTTTAATTTAAATTTTATGTATTTGCAAAGATAGCTGTAAACAACAATTTAGTCTATTTGTATTAGTCCCAGAGAAAATGTTATATCAGCCAAAACCAAGAAAAGTTTGTAAAGTTATACAAGCTCAGAGCCTCAGAGGTCTCTTCTTCAGATAGAATCTCTGTTTTACATACCTATTACGTAAGTAACCTTTCATTATGTTTTATTTATTTTTTCAAAATGTATTCACCAGAATTTATAGTGGTTGATAATTTCGAATATATGCAACATTAACCTACAAAATGGGTAAGAGACTGGAAATATGCGATATTTAAATGATACAATTTACTTTTTTTTTGCAATCCAAAACAAAATGGAGAGGTGGCAACAAATTCAGATGCTCATTTTAAGACACTAAAATTGCAAAAAAAACATCTGCATCATGTAAATCTGGTTGAAAATTACCCATATTGTTTACAGTTTAAAAAATGTGGAAAAAAATCTTTTTTTTTTCTTTTTTTAATCTTTTTTACTGATCTTCCACTTATTTTAAACCACATTTTATTTGAGATAGTGTTGGTAGGACTTCCAGTTGTCTTAGTTACTAACTATATAGAAAAACAAATTTGCTTTACTATTTTACATGCCGATTTTTTGTATTTTTTTCACTTTTTATTTAGATAATCATGTGTTGTTATGCTTAACCCCCCCCCCAATTATGAATTAGTAAATCTCAATGCAGTGAGATCCAATAAAATTGCCCATTCAGTACCCGATTAAATGATTAGTGATTAGTAAATGAATATGTTAAAACAACAGGGTACTAGTACTAGTGACTATTATTATTAATGTTTATTTTCTTCTTTTATTTGTTAAATTATAACTTTATTTTTTGGGTTAACTACGTTTTAATTCCTTCTAAGCATCCTATGCTGGTTTGACACCCCATGTCCCCACTACTTTCTCTATGAGGTTTATACCAGTCCTACATGGCACCAGTGAACGTAAGCACTTTTGGGGGAAGACAGGGATCCATGCCTTGCCCTCCCCACTGCAACCAAAGGTGTTAATAGCAGCGCTTGTATTTTTTTATTTTTTTCATACACAACCTCTGGCTCCCCAACCGCTGCATACTACTACTCCCATGATGCTCAGGCTGCTACGAATACGTCTAAGGGTTATAGAATATGGAACCCAGAGGAACATGATAGCCAGAGGTTAGCAGCTGCTGTCTCTAAAAGATTTCCTTACAGAGTAGAAATCCTATCTTCGTGGTTCTTAAATGCTTGAAATTATCATTATTCTTTAACACTGTTTGACTTGGCAGACGACCCTCCTTTGTTCGCCGTATTAATTAACCACAGACAATGGGCGTAATGTGCAAAAGGAACAATGTGTCTGTTTGCAAGATATCCCCAAGGAAAAACATAGAAATAAAGTTTAATTAATGTGACTTGTAACGAGGGCTTTTCATTTGCGACCTTTTCCCATATCCTACATTTTGCCGTTCTCTACACCAATGCCACCTTGGGAATGGTGCCTACGGATTAAAGTAATCAATATACAGTATACCTACCGTAAAAACATGTTACCATTTCCCGGGATCTGCATGATTATTCCTCCCCGTTAAGTCCCATCTCCCCCTACTGTTAAGTTGTTGATTGTTGCTGATTGGTTCAGGCAGCCTTTGTAAAGATGGGAGGGGGGAGAATGGAGAGGAAACCTTTGGAGAGGAAATTGATTAGATAATGCTGGCTCTGCCACCATTTAGTTATTCTAAACCCCCTTTAAGGGACAGGTCACAAGGGTGGTCTATATGTGTGTTGCCCCAACGCTGGTCTGGTGGCACTTGCACCATGCACTATTACACCGCAACCCAACACCTGTTACTCTTACTGCTCCATGTGCTTATATGTGCTCCAGGTTATGATGTCATAGCTAAGTCTCCATACATCCTAACTAGAACTAGGGGAAAACGTTTGCTCATATGGACAAATGGCAAAGTTTGTGCAGCTGTTTTGTTCCCACCACGTATTTCCATGAAGGAGGCAAAACTGTGAGGTTTCCATGGTAACTCCTTCAAAAACAGATTTTTCACTTTTTTGCTCAGTTCTCATGCTTTACGTACATAAGAAAAACCATGAGCTCACTTGAGCTAAATCTCCCATTTCCCATCATAGACCTCGGGACACGGGCATACAGGGCTGTAGAGTTGGCAAGGAACATGACATCCCTTGCAGCTTCCTGATGCTTCCTCTGAATTGATAACGAGGTCTGGATGATGGGAGTTGTAGTTTGGAGCCTCCATGGAATCATTTCCTTGGATCTACCTGCCCTTGCTGTAGAACGTTACATTTCGTGACAGACGTGTATGTTACATGGTAGCAATTATTGCGACATGTTGAATTACGGTTTAGTTTACCTTAACGACCTCCATTCCGCCAATCCAAACAGACGCATTATATATAATTATTCTAGATTCTACTGTAT
Organism: Spea hammondii; assembly: GCA_029215755.1. Taxonomy (NCBI): domain Eukaryota; kingdom Metazoa; phylum Chordata; class Amphibia; order Anura; family Pelobatidae; genus Spea; species Spea hammondii. The sequence goes on from JARDYJ010000004.1 coordinate 5,963,500, forward strand.
ATGTTTTCTAGCAAATTTGTCTGGAAAGTATATTTACATTTGTCAAATTACTGCCAGCTATAAGTGTTTAAACACGAAAAGAGGAAGACTGCGAGTATATAGATAATAACTTCTACTTATCTGATCAACATTTCAGGGATCTGAAAAAAACTACATTGTCATTTATTTACAATTGTTTAGAAGTTTCTGGGGTTATGTGTTGCACAAAAGGAAGCTGCTGTTTTTTTTTGGGCTGGTCATGTTTAACCTGGAGAAGCTTGGTGAAGCCCTACTACCCCCAGTCTCTTGGTCAGTTTTGTCTTTTTATGGGCGGGGGAGAGTTGTTTGGCCACACCCACTACCCACCAAATTCACTCCCATTCCCCACCCACTAAAGAATGTCTGGAGCTAGCTCTGACCATTCACAAAGCCGCTTCCCCAGAAGAAGGAGAGCTCCTGGGACCCGACACCAGGAAATTTCCAGTTATGTTAATGGCTATATCTGGAAGCTTAATGGGTTTAATCTGGACGAACTGGATGGAGCACCATCTCCCTGAGACTCCGGGTTAGAGTCTTTGGGTAGGTTCTGCCTACTCTTGTCTACTCTCTACCCACCTCTACTTTCTGCCCCAATCCTGGGGACTTCCTAAGTATAGTAATGGCCTAGCCAGGGCTGGCTCTAGGTTTTTAAGGTATTTTATTGGAACTCCATCTTTAACACGGCTAATAAACAAAATATTTACACAAATAATGAGGAACTCAATAATAATTTATAATTATAAAGATAATATTTTTACTGTGTCATCTTTCTGTAAGTGGCTTCAAATTAGCCAATAAGCTAAATTCTTTAGCATGGAACAGAGCTATTCCAAACCACTCTCTTGGATTTTGAACCACAACAAATCTAATGTGGAGGCTAGTCTGCCCCCTGTGCACAAAGCAAGGCCCATAAAGACATGGTTTGATGAGTCTAGTGTTGAGGAACCTGAGTCACCTTAGCGACACATTTGGGATGAATTTGAATGCTGATTGCGAGCCAGATCTTCTCCCCCAACATCAGTGCACTACAGGATGAATGGGCAAGCAATCCCACAGAAACTCCCAGAAGAGTAGAGGCAAACTCCATATTAATGCCCATGGATTTGGAATGGAATGTCCAATAGAGGGGTGATGGTCAGGTGATCCTTTCCCTGCCTCCTTTTTAGCTTCTCCCTGATGTCTCGGAGCGCTTCTGGTCTATTCTTCAGGCTATATACAGAAAATACTCCAAGAAATATGGTTTCCATATACAGTATTTATTATATGTACCTGCATGTCTACATTCACAATCAGGATACAAAGTTACATCGTCTATAGTTTTGGTTTTCCATAAATGACCATTCCATTCTAATTTTAAGCAATATACCAGTTTAGGCGTCTGATAAAATCCACATAACTCACAATGTTATTTTGTTCCATGTTCAAAGTCTCCCTGTGTAAAACAAAACAAAAAATATTTCATTCTGTCCTTCCCTACATAAATCATTTAAGAATGAAAGTGGGAGTTCCAATATTTGAATTTTTGAAATAGCTGCCAGCTTAAAAGAACATTTCAACCCCATTTTTCATGTAAGATGCCTATTCGAGTCCATTTTGCATGGACTGTGATGAGCTTTACTGTATCCAAATCGGTCTGGAGATTCTGGAGTTAAAAATAAGGCGTCTGTCTCATTTAGCTCCTCCCTCTGCTCCCTGTACTGAAAGCAGGAAGCATACTTAAGTACGGCCCAGTGCCAGGCATGCATTTTATTATAAAAATTAGCATTTCCCAAGAAATAAAAAGGCCACTGTTTAAGGGGAAAACACTTCAGATGCATACATCTTTTGATCTATAAATGTGTAAATATGTATATTTATTAAGGCACACAGATACAGTCAGGGAGAAGGATCTATTTACAGGAGTGCATGTGAGTTAATAGGTTATAAGTTACTGTAGTGTTACCGTTAACAGGTGTTCCTTTAGTTTGCTTTTGAAGTTATGGAAGGTGAAGCTTGACGAATGTCTGGTGGTAGGGAGTTCCAGAGATAAGAAGCAGCGTGAGAGAAGGCCCCATGGACGGGATGGAGGGGTAGTTGTTATGCAGTTGTTAAGGGGCAGAGAGATTCCCACTATGGATGGAGTAGGGGTTGTGTTTTAGCTATATGCATACCTGGGTCAACACCTGAATCCTCCAGGTCGCGGGAGGGGGGTCTTGATGCCCCACTCCCTGACCACTTCCCATTTTAAATGGGGGTGCTATGTCAGCGGGAACGCCTACTGGTGGCAGTGGGAATGTCCCCCCCCCATGTCAGCAGGCCCTCTCACTGACGTCAGCGTGCAGTCCTGGCCACATCACGCAAGGGTAGGCTTTGGGTAGCCGGAGCCCAGAAGTTCCCAGGTATGGTGGGATATCAGAGAGGAAATTTAGGATGGGATGAAAGCTGATGAGCCTTCAAAGTAAGAAGGAACTTTTGAAGGTGATGACCTGCTGTATAGGAAGACAAGCCAACGGCTTTGGTGTTATGAAGAGAAGAGAACGAATTGTAGAGCAGATATATGTGAATCGGGAAGACCAATGAGTAAAGAGTTACAATAGTCTAGACGGGAAATGGTTAGCACGTTTATACGTGTTTTGGTTGCAGAATAAGAGAGAAATGGCCAACACAAAGTCCACACATGTTGTCCTAATTAAAGATAACCTTTGAACTTGTTCTTCGGATATCCTTAATTAGTTAAGTGCTAATTTGAAAAATCCTAAATTCATTCATGAATGGGAGAAACCACAGAACCAGTCGAACAGCCTTTGTCTAAGCATGCTTAGCTGTTGTCGGGGCCGGTCGGGGGCCAGGGCTCGAGATTACTGAGCCGCTCTGTCTATATATCTTACGGCCCAAAGAATCCAACATATTTTAGTCATGTATAATTCAGAAAATTTTATTAAAAATAGAGATGTCTTGGAGGGCTTAGGTAATGGGAACTAGTTTGAAAAGTTCAAATTATAACTAAACTAATAAACTGTGCTTGTAACATGATGATGACGTGAATTATTTTGATGGGAAAAAAGGGAAAATACAGGAAATCCCTTTTCTATTCTGCACTGGCTATTGGACTGAAATAACTAACATCTGCCTTGATTTTAATATAAGTATTTACAGTTAAAAATAAGTAATCACACTCATCACTGCAACAATGGTTGTAATAATTAGATATATACAAATTATAAGGTTGTTGGGGCCCTCCTTGTAAAATCCTAGTTTATTTTTTACATTTTAAGTAATCTAATTTATTTAAATGTATATAATTTTTATTATTTACATTTTAAGTAATCTAATTTAAACGTATAATAATGTATTATAATTTTTATTACATTTAATCAATCTAATTAATTGAGATTATTTTAAATTGTTATTATGTTATTATATAATGACTCATTATTATTATTATTATTATTAATAATAATAATATAATAATAATATAATAATATATTCTATAATTTAGAACTTTAACAAGAGCCCTTTAAGTATTTGTGTTTCTTGGCAAATAATAATTAACATTAGTGAGGGTTATGTATAATAGTATAAAAAAAAAAAAAACCAGACAGGTAAACGGTCAAATTTGCGATTATACCAAATAATACACTTTTTTCGGGGGTGGGGGGGGTTACACATTCGCAAAACATACCACACAAATATTTAAAGGGACCACGCACCTATCATATGCATTAAGTGCATATCATGGCTGGAGTGTCCCTTTAAGTTTAAAATGGTTGCTATAGCAACTGCCTCATCATTGTGCAACTTAGATAAATGGGTGTATATATACACTATTTTTTGTGTAGTGTATACATGGACTTTTTTGTTCTCTAACGTAATAAAGGAACACCCATTTCTAAATGTCAGGTTCCTACAAATGTGAAATAGCAAACACTGCAAGCTAAATCGCAAAGCACGGGATGTCCTCGTTTTACCGTCCAAATATTTGTTTTGTGTTGGATTACGGTATACAAAATATTAAAAAGTAAGCTCTTGCTAAATATATTTATCCTGGGTATGTGCATAGACGAATGTGACATCTTCAAAGATGTGGCTCGTTAATACTTAAGAAAGTAACTCGGCTGCATAAAACCATCTTGTGTTACTTTACATATATTATTGTAATCGCTCTCATTGGTTTTTTTTTATGTTTTCCGCCCTCTGTCGCCTTTCCACCCCTCTCTGACCACATCAGATCTACTCCTTCCATAAATATCAGACCCAGCAGAAGGATAATGTAGACTGGGATCAGCAGGGGGCGCTCTTTCTGCTTCTGACTTTGGTACTTCACAATAGGAGGTCAACAATGATCTTTTATAGCCAGTTATCAACAGATTATCATGGCAGGGGTATGGCCAGTTTGAAACAGTGATGGGTATCCCATACATCCATAGCAAGTGTTTCCCCCGCAGGGATGAATCCGCTGAACACTATGTAAAGTGACCCTTCGCGGGACTAGGGCAGATCATCGGCCAAAACAGCTGTTTGTCTACGGTCACTCCAGTTTTTGGCAGCTGTTCAAATTGAGTTCGCTATCTAATGGCTTCTTTCCTTTGTTTAATTTTAGGTTCAATATTCAAACAGCTGGAGCCCCCGTTAACAGTTCAGAAGGTTATATTTTGGCTCGGGTATTTCAACAGTTGCATCAACCCAATTATTTACCCCTGCTCCAGCAAGGAGTTCAAGAGAGCCTTCATTCGCATCCTCAAGTGCCAGTGGGGTAGCAGAAGACAGCCTGGTCTGAGAAGGTCTCAGTACTGTCCCCGGAACAGCAGTAATTTCAACAGTTCCAGGAAGGATTCCATGGATGAGAGCAAACAATTTATAAATGGAAGCCAGAGGACAATCTTGTCTAGTGCTTCAAGTCCCAGTTACAAAATCAGTCACACCAAGGAAAACAGAACTCGTGATTGGAAATATTGTAACATTCAAGAAGACCTTGGTCAAAGCCAAAGTACGGTCCAGGAGCCTACAAAACAAGAGGACTCCTCTAGTGTCTTCACTTTCCAGACTTCTCCTGAATTTGGTGGACATAGTTCAGACACAGCTGTGCAGCAAAATGGTAGTTAAGGAGTAAGCCTCAGGTCTGCCGAAAGATATAGGTTATGGAAAAAAACCATATGGAATGATTTAGGGTTGCGGCCTTTCCGTTTGTAGATGGTATTTATAATTGTACGGGATGCTTTTTTAAGTTCTCTGTATAAATTATGAATAGGAGACAAATATTTTAACGACGGGTTTAAAAGTTTACGTTCTGTCTTTGAAACGCTAAGTTTTGTTATTTTAATAAAAAGTAAAAATAAAACATATTGTGACCTCAATTAAAAAAAAAAATAGGCACTCTACACAAGTAAACAGGTATAGATTGTGCCCATAGGAATATAGTGATGCATGCAATCGGCCGGCCAGAAATGCTTCTGAAAGGCTTTAAACGCAAGGATAACTTAAAACAGGAATTTTAACTACGTGACTAAAAATGACATTAAACGTTCATAACTCGCAAAGCTGTCCAGCTCTTCAAAAGCCTGGCGTCTGTGTCCAAGAGTGCCGATAATTAATAACTAGACATATTTGTAAGAAGCGTGTTTGGATTGACGCAATGCTAAAATGTCTTAATGTCTTCTTTATCTTTAATTACTGCCTAAATTATTGTGTTTGTCAAGTCTCATAGTTTTTTGATTATATCTTTCTCTCTGATAAAAAAAATTCATATGTTGACAGATTACATTGATGTAATGATCGGAAACTTTGTATTTGACCAGCAACATCTTTTTCGGTAAGGGTTCCTTCGGTGAAAATCTTTAAAAATTAATCTTATTACCACCATAGCATTCTGTTGCCGAAACATATCCTGGGAGCCCTCGGGGGGTGTACCTAGAGTCTCCGGATAAGGCACCGCTTCCCTGGGTCTCCAAGTCACCCACTGCCCCTGACAATTCCCACCACCTACCCATTAGTCCATGGTCGCATTGGCTAACCACACCCATTGCATGGCTAGCCCCGTCCCCCTTGCAAGCCACTCCCTCAGAAAGGGTGAAAGCCCAGGTAGCCTACCCTGGGACGTTCATAAGTATGTCCTTCGGATTTCCTATTTATCCGTAGATAGCCAGTACAAAAAGAGTATAATATAGAACACAAAGCACATTCTTTAAATGTTCGAAGCCTTTTCGTTTTTTATTGTATTGTCACAGTGGGCCGAACTGTTTAAAGAACCTGGTGAAACGTATTACGGCTATTATGGTAGCTGGGGTTTGGCATACGCTTAGTCCTTTAAAAGTTGGCCAAATGCTGCCGAAAGCCAATCAAGTCAATTGATATGAATTATCAGCGAACCTCAGAAAATGCATGCATATAAGTATACATACACATATATTGTATATAGGCGTGTTAATTTAAAACTTTTTTGTATGTATGTTATAAAGTGTTTTATTTCTACTTTCACACCTAATATAAAAAGTGATATAATATAACCCTTTTTTGGGGGCTGGAAGAGTTGATCCAGAATTTTTTCCCCTAAGTGTACCCTTTTTTGTTTAAAATCTATATTTGTATCTACAGAGGTATGGAAAAAAAGAAGTGTATGAATAAAACGATTGTCTTTCTTCTCCGTTGTTTTCGGTTTGTGATTCACATCGAGGGTTATAAAACCACAGAATATGTAAACCATGTGTCTGTTGGGGGAGGGGGGGCAGGGAGCATGCTGGGAGTATGCCGACATTATTTTTATTATTTATTGTTTTACATAGCGCCATCAAAGTCCGTAGCGCTGACATTTATATAGTGAAGGCGAGCTGACGACTGGCAGAGAGGGTGAATGCCTGGTGATCACACCTGGGGAGTGGCTTCATATTGGATGGGGCGGGGCTAGCTGTGCATGGAGGCGGGGCTAGCCCTAGACAGCCTCAAGCAGACAGGGAGTAGGAGGAGTAGTGGAAAGGGAGTAGGTATGGCCATTACTAGGAATTTTCTGGCTTTGGATACCCGGAGCTCCTCCCTGTGTGACGCGGGAAGGGGGTTTTGCTGTCTGCGGCAGACAGTCCAGCTGACATCAGTGGGCGGTCCCAATGATGTCGCAGGATAAACACTTTTGTTCATGGGGAAGTGGGCGGGGAGTGGGGCGTGCCGCAACATCACTCCCACGACCCGGTGTTTCCAGGGAAGCAGCGCTTCACTCGGAGTCTCCGGGCCAATCTCAGAGAGTGCCCAGGTTTGGGCACGACCTACCACAACTCCAGTACCTGAAGAAAGAAGAGACTTACTTGGCGACCAGGTATCCCCCTGATGCTGGAGCTGTCGTGACTTTGTATTTATTTATTACCAGGCATGGGTAAGACATTAGTAAACTTATCACATTTTTTAGGTCTTTATTTTCTCCCCAGATGCCCCTCTATTCTAGGAGCTTGGAATGTTGGCTGGGTATGAGGGCATCACAGGGTTCTACAGCCCTAAAAGCCTCAATAATGTTTATAGAGACAGAATTATGAATCAAATTGTGTAAATAAACTACACTCTTGTAGAGGGGAAGTAGACGGGGAGTTGGGCTCGGAGTTTCCCTGTAGTGACCCTGAGTTCCCAGGTATGGTTACATGTAAGTCAGTTAGCGGCTGCTGCCCTTTAAGTGCCAGGGCGGCTTTTCTTCCCCAGTCCAGTCCTGGTAACATTACTACTCAAAGGCTACATCTTGCTGTTTATGAGCTTATTAAGTCCTTCTTATGGTAATTAAGTAATGAGGACCAACCCTGGGCATTGAGAACACTTGCATGTGAGCCCTTGTTGCTTATACATACGCATGTCTGCCTCTTTAACAGAGACAAGTCTTAAGAAACACGTTATGAAACGCATTTGGATCACGGCTAAACAACGAATACACTTCATGTTTCATCTTACGAAACTAGAACATAAAGAGACCCGAGTGACCAGCATTCAAGTTGCCGGAGGGATCGTAATTTCAGTCAATTTAAGAAACCGCAAAAGCAATTATAGGATTATTTCCTGAAATAATAAAAAAAAAAAAATTCTATTTAAGAAAACAATAAATGTGTTAATGTGAAACAGTAAGATTCCTAGCTAAAAAGAGACGTATTTCAGCCAAAGAAGTGGAGCACTTCCGCCACCATCTGGCTGCCGGTGGTATGACACCCAAAGATATACATTACATACACATATTTTTACTTAGAATACGCAAAAAGATATACAAATTATTGTACTCTGGTACTAAGTACTACCTGTATTTAAATATAAGTCACTTCCATGTAAAGCCTTCAATCTATATAATGTACATAATATAGAGAACTGTCCCTGTTTGTCTTGCCGAGGTACCCTGCTGTCTGGCTTGTGGGGGCATGGGAATCATGGGCCAGTTAGGGAGAGCCGAGGATTCTCTCTGCAGATTCACTGACCACTGAAGTTATAAATCTAGTGCTTTTCCAACACAGACCACCTTATGATGTATTGAAGCAGAGCATCGTGGTATGACATCATACTGGAAACTCTTCATGGAAACTCTGGGTTGCTGGAGCGGTGTTCTGACATGGCCCACTCCACACCCATTTCCATACCTGAGAACTCTCCGGGTTTCGCCCACAAACTTCAAAGAACAGAAGAGTCTCCGGTTCGAATCACGGTTGCGTGGTCCTGACACACCCTACTCCCTGCCCATTTCCCCATTAACCCCTTAAGGACAATGTACGGCTTTGTCATTAAGGGGTTAAATTAGGGTGTTTCTCGTGACATCAGCGAAGCACCGTTTCTCCAGGTCAACAACCGAATCCTCCGGGTTGTGGCAGCTGGGTCTTGACACGCCCTGCTCCCCACCCATTTCCCCTTTAAATGGGGTGTTTCCTGTGATGTCAGCAAGAACGCCCACTGACATCAGTGGGTAGTCCTGGCCGCTTCCCGCAAGGAAAGGCTCCAGGTAGCTGGAGCTCAGAAGTTCCCAGGTATGCCAATGACATCATCGGGAAATCATTCCCTGAAAAAAAATTATAAATGAGGCAAAATATAATTAACATAATTAAATAATTATTTTGTGCTTCCAAGCTGCATTACCCTATTATAAGGGGTAAGAATATATATATATATATATATATATATATTAAGCACAAAAAGGGTACATTTTAAAAATATGTATAATTTTCCATAATATAATATATATATTATGGTTTTATACACTGGTTATTGTTATCTAAACTTTAAATGACAAACAAAAACTAGTTCACATTAATAGAGGTAAATCCTGACTTTCAAACACACGAGTGAACAATTTGTTTGTTGTCAATAAAGTTTATTGAGAGTGTACGCCGTGGTTTCCATGGATATATTTCTTTTTCAGGGTACCTGCCGGATGTGACGTATTAGCAGCTGCGATTTCCAATGTGAATGCGGAAGTAGTCAGCACTAAGGGAGATGGAAGCCCCGGTGATAGAGCGATCGGATAGAGAGGATGGAGAAGAGCAATTCCATGAATGCGTGGAGGCCGCGGAAGCCCAAGCGCCGTGCAGGGAAGATGCTGCCGGGATTACCGGGGGTGAGTTGGGCCATAAAGATCCGGTAGAGCCCGTGGACGATCTCACTGGGGAAACCGGTGCCGAAACGTCAGAATCCGTTGAGGAACTCGAGGAGGATGTGCTGCTGGAGCAGGAGAAAGAGCTGAGTGAGGAGGAGAAAGAGGTGAGTGTGACTTGGAGTCCCAGTGAATGTCAGACCTGAGAAGCCTCACTCACTGAGTGTCAAGGATTTTGCTGCAGTCTCGGTGTAAAGGGGCTGAATATCAGGATCACACAGCTTGGAGCTGACTCAATGATAACATATCATCTAAGACTCCTAATTAGTGTTTTCTCCACCAGTATGTTATGGTTGACAAACCCTGCTTGAATACAGGTGACTCAATTTAGTGCATCTTAAACAAGACAAGGTTTCCACGAGGACTGGTGTTAGAGCCATTAAAGGGTTAATATTTAAAGCGCCTCAGCTCCTTTATATAGCACTAAACAGGGTCTGAAAATCGGATATGTTGGGTAAAGAGAACCCTGCTTGCGATGTGGCTAATTTAGAAAGTTCCCGGGTATGGTAAGGGCTGTTGGGGGGGGGGGGGGGGGGGATGTGTGTCAGCACTAAGTGTTCCAAAGTACTATGAAGGTGGGGGCGACACAAATCAACAATGGAGCCCGTTTATAAACCATTACCCCTGTTAGGGTACATAACCAAGTAAAACCCACGTATAGATGTCTCCGTAATAATGATTCAGCACCACGGCAACCGGATAGCTGGGAGTATGGGGTGCTTTAGCCGGAGTACCGTTTTAAGGGTATTTTAGTGTAGTCGAGCTTTAAGTAATATTTTTTTCCATCTGAGCTTTACTTGTCACTCATCAGCTGCTGGCCACATAAATAAGGCCCTCACTAATGTCATAATATGTTGTTTTACGTTAAGTGCATCCCGTTGTGTTTATCATAATAAATAAATAAACCCCATTAAGTGTATTTTGCGGACGCTGTCTTCTAAAGGAAAGAAGAAAAGAAAGCAGCCGTTTGAAAGAAGAAGGTAATCAGCTGTTTAAGAAAGGAGGTGAGCGCTTTCATTAAAGCCAGGTATTTGCTTGGTAAATATAGGAATATTATATAAATATATTTAGTATATTGGTAAATGTGTCCATCTATGTATAAGTTGTCAATATTAAATAAGGCAGTAGCTTGAGAATTCTCCTGTCCTTCAGATTACGTTGCAGCTGAGAACGTTTACACTCAGGCACTTCAGACGTGTCCGGCAAAATACCAGAAAGACAGAGCCGTCCTCTTTTCAAACAGAGCTGCGGCTAGGATGAAACAGGTGAGAAAAAAAATGATGTATCTGATGTTTTCACCTGTTCATCGACTTACATTATTCCATCTATAGTGCTGATTGACTAGTGGAAGGTCCTAGATCTTTGTGGTGTCTATAGGATGGGGGCTGGGCACCTTTTGATTAGATAACTAATATAAATCATGAATAAATTAAATTGTAATCCAATAGAGTATTTTTGGTAAAATATTGTGCGTTTCTTCACAGGACAAGAATGATGTTGCGCTGAAAGACTGCACTAGAGGTACGGAGAGCTTTTTGTCTCGGATATTTAATAGGAAAGCTCTTATTGTTAAGCAAACCGTCATGTCCCAAACAGCAATGCTGTCTTACCCAGCTGTTGTTTGTATGAGGTTCTAAATGGATATACAAATATCTACAATAAAAGTTACTATAAAGGTGAAAATTAAAAAAAAAAAAATTAAATAACTTCCTTAACTTCTTGTTGCCATTTTTGTTTATTGCAGCAGTTGAACTAAATCCTGATTATATCCGAGCTCTACTAAGGAGGGCCGAGTTATACGAAAAAAACGATAAACTGGATGAAGCGTTGGCCGATTATAAGACTGTTATGGAAAGAGACCCATCCTGTTCTCAAGCCAGAGGAGCTTGCCTGGTAAAACAGCGTTAAGATGTCACACATCTGATCCATTTTATACCCTTACTCACTAGTTATGTGACAAAATGAAACATGTGGCTAGTAGATCGTAAGGGTGTTTGAACACTATCTATACCCTACCTGCAGCGCTTATCTATATAGAACTGGTGGAGTCTAAAAACTATTATGTATCAGGGGATACTAATCCTTCTGCCGGCATTTCTCAGTCTCTTTACAATCAATTAGCGCTATGAGCAGATTCCTTTAGTACAGGGGTGTCCAACCTTTGGCCCTCCAGCTGCTGCAGGACTACATCTCCCATACTCCTCAGCCAGCCCCTGAGCTGAAAGAGCATTATGGGAGATGTAGTCCTGCAGCAGCTGGAGGGCCAAAGGTTGGACACCCCTGCTTTAGTACCTTTTTTAAAATTAGGCTCCTCCCACCAGCAAGTATAACAAATAGTTTTCTTTTCTTTTTTTACTTCCAAGAGGTATGGCTACCACTACATGGGCTTCATATACAACAAACTAAGAAACCCAACACCTCTATGGATTATTTTGGGTGTCAAGAGTCATAATAAAACTGCTTTACTTTTTAACGTTGACCGAACTTCTTGTCTTTTAGCGTTTGCCCAAGCAAATCGAAGAAAGAAACGAAAAATTAAAAGAAGAAATGTTTAGTAAGTATTTCCTGTTGTATTCTTTAAATCAAAAGCTGATGGCTTCAGTAGTCCCTTTTTAAATGATATCCTTCCACAAATGCCCTTTAATCCATTTTGTAATGATTGTTAAGATCAGAGTTTATCTTTGGACACATCTGCACTTCCTCTTCGCCTTGTATATCGTCATCGCCGCGTCTGGTCACTGAGATGATAGATTATCTGAAACATTTTCTCCTGTATTGTAGATAATTTACCATGACACCATCTCGGTTTTTCTTAAAACGTACCTTGAAGCTTCTGCTCATTGTTTCACATTTTAGGGAAACGTATTTTTAGTAATTAGAGATGAAACCCTAAGTTGAGTCTCCCTAGAAGCCAGCTGACACTCATCCCTGAAATGTTTGGGAAATTGTGAGACACGGCAACCTACAGCACCCATCCCGAGTTGGGACCGAAAACCAAATCGTTCCCTCCTCCAGCAGGCTGCTGTCTTTCTTCTGAGACTGTTGCCATTATATCCGTTTGGATAAATGGACGCTGTACATACATATCACTTGGTTTCTTTTGAGGGCAGTTGCTTCACCATTAACCCCTTAAGGACCGAGGCTGTTTTACAGTTTTTATTACAGTTACAGACCAAAGCATGCTGGCTGTATCTTTGTTCAGCCATGATTTCCCTCCCACTTGCATACTGGCAGAAATTATATATTGTGGTTTTTCTTTTTCTTTTTTATTCAAGAGAATCAGGACTTGTGATATGACAACATATTCATACATGTAAAACAATATTTGACGGCACTAATAAATACAAAGCGGGCAAGAAACTTTTTTTTATTATTATTTTACCTCCATAGGATAAGGTGTAGCTGCAAGCAAATATCATTATTAATATCATAAATATATTATTTTAATTTTGTATCATCTCCTAATTATTATCCTTGTGACATATGTTGCTGTTTGGAGTTAATAATTTGGTATATTTGCGTTTCCTTTCCTTGTCCTTCTCCCTAGGTAAATTAAAAGATTTGGGGAACCTGGTCCTTAGGCCTTTTGGATTGTCAACGGAAAACTTTCAAGTCAAACAGGACTCAGCAACCGGCTCTTACTCTGTCAACTTTGTGCAGAACCCCAACAACAACAGATGATGCCGGAGAGATCCAACGTGTTATATCAGCCTTCTGCAAGCAGTGCCAGACTCCATTACTCTGCTCCAAGTCGCCTGCCGTCAGATCTTCGACCCTTTAAACGCACATTATTGGTTATAACCAAACAGGTTCATATTAACACATTTAGTGGGTCACTGACGGAAAGAAAAAATATTTACCCATATACAGTCTTGATTTGGTTTTTTTGTGTGCTAGTTTACAAAAATTGCTTTGGTTTTTTTTTTTTGGTAGTGGCTGTATACCTCTGCATTTTAGGAAATCACAATGCCTATAAATATAGATGCCTGAGCCAAACATCTCTGTAACTGTTTGTTAACTGCTGTACCCAACAAAGCTAAACAGCCAGTTTTGTGGCAAAAGGGGTGCACCAATATATCAGTGGCAGAAAAGAGCATTTTTTTTGTAAAATGCCGAAATAAAAAATTGCCGAAAATAATCCTCGCAGGGGCCAGACTACTTACCTGTGTGTTGCTGTTACTGTGCAAGCAGCGTCTCTTGTACCAGCCACAAGAAGAAGGAACCCAGAGGAGTCACGTGAATTCATCTCAGGTCACATGACTGCGCTATTCCTCTTCCCAGTATATTTTTTTTTACATTTTACCATTAGTTCCCACACAAATTATAAACTTTTTTGCAGGACATTATTTTGATTATATATATATATATATATATATATTACTTTTTTTTTTTTTTTACATATTGTTGGAACTAGATGATTCCACTGGAGAATTATTTTACATGTTACCATTTATTTTTATTTTATTTTTTCTTTATTTCACTAATCACATTGTGATTAGTGACCTGGGCTCCATTGACTTGGGTGGTTAAATTCAGTACCTTATTTAACCTGCTGGGTTCTCAGGAGAGTCTAGAAGACCTTCTTGGGAACTTGTTTATTTGTTGGTGGGCACCAGCATCTAGCAAGAGGCAAAATGTCTCGCTAAGGCTCTCCGGGGCAGTCACAGTGCTTCCTGGGATGGGTTTTCAGTGTTGCTGTTTGAGCTAATAGGAGGTGATTGTTGATCATCTACTAACTTCTTGTAAAGCAGGCAGCTGGCATCATACTTAATAGGTGGAGCAGAGACATTTGGGAGAGGAATCTTTGATATTTTTCTAAACCTGTTTTACCTCATGACATGCCAGACATGTCAATTGTCACCAATGAGATTAATTTCTGTGATGTGTCTGGCACATCAATTATCATCAATGGGTTAAACTAATGTTTTCCCAGTGAAGAGCTGACTTATAAAAGTGATGTTCACATATCAATACTTGCTTGTGAGTTTGTGGCTCGCAAAGCCAAATCAAATAAATGCATAGAATGGCAACTACTCAATGGATCCGTGTTACATGTTAAATGTACATGTTCACTCTGGTCCTGTTATTTTGCATGGGATTCGCACCTACGACGCATGTGTGACACATAAAACTACATGGGATAGGCATATGGCTCCTGAATCCATGAGAACAGATAAAGCAATGATTCATATCTGAGTCTTACCTCAGGAAAAATGGCAGACTAGAGGGGAGAAATGGTTCTTATCAAATTCTGTATCTATGTGCATATACTATACTGAATAATTTTTGTTTTCGCTAACTGTACAGCTGTTTATTTTTATCAATTTTTTTTCATCATAGTTGAAATCACACAAATTCTTCACTTAACTGTTGTATGTTACATTATTATAAGCATATATGGGAATTGATTGTATTTACCACAGTAGATCCCTGATTGGTAGATCTCTGGCCTGTTCCACCCATACATTCCATGTTGCCCAACTTAATCTCCATTTCTGTGAAGGTCCCACCCACCTTTTTGAAAGTGTGCCCCTTTATTTTACTATTAGTCTCAACATAATTGAGTAGGGAGTACATAAAACAGTGTGCATGTTATATTTACTGATAGAGAGACTAAATACTGAATTGTCCATTTAGAAATAAGACACTCTTCCCTCACTGGAAGAGTAAGGGTGAGATCCATGGATTAAACTACATGAAAATGTCACAAGGATTATAAACAAGACAAGGAGTACATTTTATCTTTAAGATGATATTATTTATTAGAAATAAATCTGTAGTAGAAGTTCACAAGGTAATACTAAATAGCATCATGTGGCTTTTGATATTGTCTACAAAAAGCCTGGATTTGAGTTTACTAGGACTCAAGTGTACAGAAGGCTCCCTCTGGACTCACAAAGAATCATCCTTTAGCACTCAGGAGAGGAAAACCCCCTTGTGGGGGAAACCTCTGGGGATCCATGGCTAAAAGGACTGCCCATCCCTCTGGGCATTAAGAGGTTAGTGCTTAAGGTGTAGTTTAAAGCACAATCGTACTGACAAAAGAATGGACGTGGTGAAGATCGCTCTACGGATCTTATTATGCTATTGTTCAGGTAATCTTGAAGAAAGGATGCATCATTCCCACTTCTAATAAGAAAAAGAAGCACAAACAATGAGAAACTAAATGATAAGACACAATATATTAAAAAAACCTTATTACCTTCATCCAGGAAGAGAGTTATTTAGATTAACAGCTCTGTGTGTCACCTACTGGAAAAACATGAATCCTTAAGAAATCCTATTGAGAGAATCTTTATGTTAACTCCAAACCTGTGGTCCTAAGGGTGTATAGTACTTAGCGCTCTTGTCACCAATGCTGTGGGTCTAGGTGTCTGTTAGTGTCAGGTGCTTAGTCCATGTTAGTTTTATTCTCCAGGTCTGTTAGTGTGCATCTAATTGTGTTAGTAGAAGTATCTGTGTCTGTTAGTATAAGATACCCTTTCATAATTATTCTCTAGATCTGCCACTTTCACATCTGCCCTCAATGACAAGCACCCACCCCGAAAGCTCTTTTGAGCCTTTACAACCAACATAAGGCCATCATCCTCCTGACAGGGTTGTATCTGCACATCTCAACTCGCCTACTTCCCTTCAAGCTATCAGTGAGGATGCCTCGTAAACGTACCTGGCTTCACCCTTCAAGTGACTTCTCGTCTCTGAACTAAGGGTATATAGTACTGAGCGCAATTGGCAGGTACCACGGCAGCATAAATCCACATATCTGGGAAATTAGTGCCTAACAGGTTCCTGCAACACTATAAGTATGTGTCTAGGTGTGTGTTAGTGTGAGTGTCTAGGTGTGTGTTAGTGTGAGCGTCTAGGTGTGAGTTAGTGTGAGTGATAAAAGACATGCGTCCATCAAGTTCAGCCTGTCCCAGAAATCCGATCAAGATGCCATGAACGTGGCAACGCTGGCAAGCTGTTTTGCCTTAATCGGACCGTGTTGGTGAGTCCACAGGAGTGGGGGGTCCAGGTAACTCTGTCCTTTCTACGAAAGGGGTACTCAATCACCAACACTCCCTGAGCACTACTGGCAGGTAACACGACAGGCACTAATGTCCCAGACAGGTGGATTTAGTCTAACATGTTCCTGCAACGCTGGTCCTCGAAATCTTACACTATAAGTATGTGTCTAGGTGTGTGTTAGTGTGACCAACACTCACTGAGCGCTACTGGCAGTTACCACGACAGACTAAATCCACCTGTCTGGGACATTAGTGCCTAATAGGTTCCTGTAACGCTGGTCCTCCAAATCTAACACTAAATCCAGCTTTACTCTACTGGGATTGTACCGCAATACACTAGTAGTTTTGTTTACGTGTGTGAGGGTTAGTGGCTTGGTCTCTGTTATTGTTAGTTTTCAGGTATGAGTATATGTGTGTGTTAGTGTGAGTGTCCCTTCCGCGATCAATCTCTGGATCTGCCAGCGATTGAGTGTTCTTATTGTGTCTTAATATGCCAAAACATTTGTGTGTTTTTCCTTGAGATTGCATGGTCAGAAAGCACTCCCTTTCATTCGAATGGAAGTGCTTTATTGCCATTGATGTCAGACCGTGTAGGAGGTGATCTGCTGCAACTTTCTACCGAAGCTGAAACCAATAACCAAAATGAAAAGTGTGTGGCATACAATGGAAAACATTTACACTTATCCAAACATAAATCAAACGCTTTCAATGGATACTTAGCAAAACTCTCTCATTCCCTGAAATTTACAATAAACTATATCTCTTTCTGTGAAGAAAATTAAAGATTACATTAAATGTTTTCTTAGTGTTTATGAGGATGCTGATTAATGCGTAAAAAGGGCCACATTTTGTTTACAATTTTGTAGGTAAAGTTCTAAGACAATAACTAGATTTTTGCCCATATTAAGTCTTTTTTTGGACATTAATCAGTTTTTTTTATGTAATTTGGATTCCCTAAACTGCAAGAATAAAAGAACATTAGCAAATACCTTGACAAAGTTTACACTCGCTAAATCGGCCAAAATCAGCCCAAACAACAATATGTTTACTTTAAAACAGCATGTCTAGCGAGTCTATCTTGAAGATTTCATGGATTTTTGTGGCCCTCTACTTTAATATTTTAAACGTAGCTTAACATTAAAATCAGATACATTTCATTTAAATATAAACTAAGTTTCCCCAATGCAAGTCACCAACTCCCAGGACCTTCACAAAAACATCCAGGGCTTTTAGGGAAACGCAAAGCTTTTTCCTTCCAAACATTCTCCTTACTTTCAAAAGTTTCTAATGCGGGAAAAAGCTTAGTGTTCAAATATAAACTGTCACAAAAGAAACGACGGATTCTTACTGTCCCCCCAAACCTGTCCTGGTGATCCGGTGGTCTGCACTTCAATAAAGCCGTCTCCTCCAGCAGTAGGGGTAAAATATGTGACCCTACAGATATAGAAGAAATAGAACGATCACTGTTTCAGTTACACGAGTTAAGTGTCTGAACAGTAGGTCTAAGTGTTTCCATTGGCTTACTTTCCTTCATCAAAATGTATTCCTTATTATATAATTTAAACATCAAAGTATATGCCTAATTGTCTGTGTGGGGGCATTAAATGGGGGAAAGAAATGATAGTTGAACAAATACCATTGGTCATGAAAAGGTTAAACAAAAGCAAGCATTTTCCATATAACACATTAAGAAATTAAGTTCGTGGGATTAGAGGTTGGTTACTATGCAAAACGATGAGCTAATTGGCTTCATTTGGGACAAATTCTGGCACATTAAAAACCTTTAGCATTTTCCACAATAAATGCGTTAAAAGATCAATGAGATAAACATACTACAGAAACACGAAGCAAGGGGGGAAAACTGCCAGAAATCGAGAGATTGAAAAATAAAAAAAAGTAGGGAAGGCAGGGAAGGCAGAAAAAGCAGAAAAGAGAGAGAGAAAGTTTGATATAAATAATAGAGAACGGAAAGATTACCTCCAAAGATGTGAGACTTCCTACGAGACTTTCACCAAACGTCAAGGAGTCCATCAAGCTCAGCCTTTCCCATATAGCCGATTAGGCTGTATTGCCTTAACCGACCATGTTGGTGAGTCCACAGGAGTGGGGGGTCCAGGTAACTCCCTCCTTTCTACGAAAGGGGTACTCGATCACCAACACTCACTGGGGCTGACTTGCGTGTGTTCGCTGCTGTTACATATGCTGTTGCTGCACGCTGTCTTCTGGGATGTGGGAGAGAAAGACTAATGTTACTGCACTCTTATTGACAGTCTGCATTGTGACATCACATGACTATGACATCACGTGACTATGACATCACACGACTATGACATCACTGCCTAGCATCAGAATTCTAATCTTATTCTAATTCTAATCTAAAAAGCATAAAAGAGAGATAAAGTTTGAATAAAACAATAGAGAAAAGAACGATTATCTTCCTACCAGACTTTCACCAAATAGTCAACAAACGCACCCGATCCAGACGGCTCCATAAAATTAATCAATCATGTGTACTCTGCATGGAGTGTATGTATCAGATATATATATATATTGCTTTACGAGTGACCACACTGACTTGTGTGTGTGTATGTTGGTGACTTGTGTGTCTATGTATGTTGGTGACTTGTGTGTGTGTATGTTGGTGACTTGTGTGTGTGTATGTTGCTGACTTGTGTGTATGTATGTTGGTGACTTGTGTGTATGTATGTTGCTGACTTGTGTGTGTATGTATGTTGGTGACTTGTGTGTGTGTATGTTGCTGACTTGTGTGTATGTATGTTGGTGACTTGTGTGTATGTATGTTGGTGACTTGTGTGTGTGTGTGTATGTTGCTGGTTTGCGTGTGTTCGCTGCTGTTACCTATGCTATTGCTGCATGCTGTCTTCTGGGATGTGTGAGAGAAAGACTAATGTTACTGCGCTCTTATTGACAGTCTGCATTGTGACATCACATGACTATGACATCACATGATTATAACATCACAGCTTAGCATCAGAATTCTAGCAGGGAGGGGACGTTAATGTTGAAGCCGATTAATGTGTAAAAAGGGCCACATTTTGTATACAATATTTTATGTAAACTTCTATTTCCTATTTTGGACATATTAAGCCTTTTAATCAGGTTTTTTTTTATGGAATTTGGAGTCCCTAAACTACAAAAATAAAACATCAGCAAATACCTTGACAGAGATTACTATCGCTTAATCCGCCAAAATAACTCCAAACAACAGAACAGGCAGAAAAAGCATAAAAAGAGAGATAAAGTTTGAATAAAACAATAGAGAACAGAACGATTATCTTCCTACCCGACTTTCACCAAACAGTCAAGAAACGCATCCGATCCAGACGGCTCCATAAAATGAATCAATCGTGTGCTTTGCATGGAGTGTATGTATCAGATAGATATACATGTATGTTGCTGATTGGCGTGTGTGTTGGCTGCTGTTACATACGCTGTAGCTGTATGTTATATTCCAGTAAGACTAAGAAAGACTAAGGTAAGGTAAGCTCACTGATGTTAAGAGTCATCATTATGACATCACTGCCTAGCAACACAATTCTAGCAGGGAGGGGGAGTTAATGCTGAAGCTGATTGGTGTGTAAAAAGGGCCACATTTTGTATATGATGTTTTATGCAAAGTTCTGAGGCAATAAATGTATTTTGGACATATTAAGCCTTTTTTTGTAACACGAATCAGGTTTTTTATGGGACTTGGCAGCCTACACTGCAAAAATAAAACAAAGAACATTAGAAAATACCTTGACAGGGATTTCTATCGCTTAATGCGCAAAATAAGTCCAAACAACAATAAGTTTACTTTATAACAGTAACTCTACTGATTCTATCCTGAAGATTCCATGGGTTTTTGTGTCTCGCTATTTCAATAATTTAAATGCAGCTTAAAACTAAAATCCAATATATTTTATTCAAATATACTATATTTGCCCGAATATAGGTCGCACTTTTACAACCCACTTTAAGTCTTTAAACTTTAAGGTTAGGGTTAATTTAGGGGCAGTTATGGTTGATGGCGTCTTTAGGGTTAATTTAGAGTCAGTTATGGCTGTTGGGGCCTTTAGGGCTAATTTAGGGGCAGTTATGGATGATGGGGTGTTTAGGGTTCAATTAGGGGCAGTTAAGGTTGATGGGGTATTTAGGGTTAATTTAGGGAAATGTATTTTAACCTGTACATTATGTCGTAAAGGTACATTTCATTTTCAAAATGTATAGCTTGCGAAACCCCTTTGGAATTACCCACCAGCCGCCACTATATATATACGTAAAATGGAAACATAAAAATACAAACAGGGGGGAAAAAATAATAAAAACGATAAAGAGGGAAGGCAGAAAAAAGCATAAAATAGAAATACGGTTTGAAATAAACAATAGAGAATAGAAAGATTATCTCCAAAGATGTGAGACTTCCTACCAGACTTTCACCAAACGTCAAGAAACGCATCCGATCCAGACGGCTCCATAAAATGAATGAATCATGTGTGCTTTGCATGGAGTGTATGTATCAGATATATATATATACATGTATGTAGCTGATTTGTGTGTATGTATGTTGTGTTTTGCTTGTATGTTTGTTGCTGATTGGCGTGTGTGTTGGCTGCTGTTCGTTACATATGTTGTAGCTGTATGTTATCTTCCTCTGATGTGTGAGAGATTAATGTTGGCGCACTGTTATTGAGTCATCATTATGACATCACTGCCTAGCAACACAAGTCTAGCAGGGGGGGAAGGGTGTTGTTGCAGAGGCTTTGCATTTATATCTTATGATTATTTCTTCACATTATTAAACCACGGGGTTCAGGGTCTATGTTTGCAGTGGCGAGGACCGGTGTGCGCATATTCCTGACAACTGAGCGCTTTTATATCCACGGAATAAGAGGCGGTCTCATACGAGAGCGCAAATAAACAGATCTTATATTTTACTATGCACCACAAAATATTTTAAAACCAGAAACTCAGGGGCGGCCCTGCTATGGAGCAGAGTGGGGCCATTGCCCCAGGCGGCACTTTTGAAGAGGTGGCACTTTGCCGCCCAGGGCCGGCAGACCAACATACAATGCGGTGTTTCAATTGGGGGGGCACATGGTGGGGAAATTGCCCCCCTGCCCAGCCCGCCCCTGGGCGGGACGAAGAGCAGAGGCACTGCGGCACGGTGTGTGCCGGCAGACCAACATTCAATGCGGCCCGCCCGTGCCTTCACTCTTCGTCCCGCCCAGGGGTGGGCTGGGAAGGGGGGGCATATGCCCCCCCAATTGAAACGCTGGTTTCCTGCGGAGCGCAGACACGGGGGGGGGGGGGCGAGGTTTGGAAGGGCAGCAACATTTCACACTTCGCCCCAGGCGGCACAATGTCTTGGACCAGCCCTGGGGAAACGTATTAGCATAATATGGTACATTTCATAGTCTTATTGTCCTAAATATACAAAAAAAAAAAAAAAAACAAGGCCAGACAGGTTATAAACCATTCATCCTTTATTTGTATTTATAGTCATCCCACATTATGTTCTATTCTGTACAAGTTATGGGGGGGAAATTACATTTATTTTGTTTAACAAGAAAAAAAGAAAAAATACAACCTGAAATTGGTAAATTCGTAACCACATACAAACATACCTTAAATAGTAAGCTGAAATAAGACATAAATTCAGCATTGTCGCTGCCCGCGTTGCAAACACTGATGCCAAATGGCCAACGTTGGATCTGTTGGTTGTTTATCTTTTGCTGTGAGCTTCAGCCTTTCACCTGAGCAATATTCTCATCCTTAAGACAAGTGTTCAAAAAATGTTTACATCCGTTGTGTTCTTCAATGCTGCGAACGTTAGCTCGATGATTTAAATGTTACGGTAAAACTTGAAAAAAATCCCCTAAACCTTATATATATATATTTAAGACGGAGCCAAAGAGATATTCTTGTTTGTTAAATTGCCCATAAGCTTTAAAAATAACGTTGACGTCTTCAATGGAACTTCAGAAAGCGATCCGGTCGCCGACCGACAATGGCGGCTTTTTGCCCAGATTTTTGGTTAGCTAAGCGGAGGGGATCTTAACTAGATCCCTTTTACCTTTTTTGAGCCAACGCAAGCGATCCCCCTCCTCAGAAGCTGCGAGATAAGATCGCTCAACTGATTGGCTGAGATGTGCACTGACATCATCAGCGAGTGTCCGCAGCCAATCAGGTTAATGAGATTAAGCATAACTATGGCTTCCATCAGAGAAGTTGGTTATTTTGAAAGCTTACCGGGCCTTTAATTGTTACTACAATTTTTTTTAAACGCTGGCCCCTCATTGCGGCTCCTAAATTTTACAAATCTTAGTCAACCCCTGTATATACACACGTTATTACATCATCGTTTGGGGTTAGAAATATAATACAAAGGTCAAAGTCACAACGAAATGTACACTTCTAAACGCAATTCAACCAGTAATCAGATAAGGGACTTAAAAATGTTTCAGTTAGGAAACTAAAGAAGAAAAAGCACGTTAGATTTTTAATAGAATCTCATGGAATTAACGGAAAATGACATACAATAAGTGCGTTGCGTACTGTGTCCGAGGGGGGCAAAGCTGACCCCTGTAGCTCTCCGTAGGCTAAATGCTGAACATGAATGGTTATGTGTCTCTTAAGGGACCCCGTGGAGTTCCCTACCGAGAGGATCATGGGAATTTTGGTTCAATGTTCGCTAAAGAGACACCTTTTGGCTTCCTCTGCTTCAAAGGTCAACTTCAAAGTCAGCAACTTACAATATATCGCTACCGTTTCCTCTGAATTATCATATAATCTATTGATGAGGATTCTAGATGCCTCACATATAGCAGACCTTGTTGGGGTGACTCTAATGAACAAACTCTTTCAATACTAATGATTAAATCCTAAAAACCTGATGGTTTTTGGCCCAGCGTTGCACGATGGGCCCCTTAAAAAATATGATTTGTGATGTTAATATATATAATGACATTTTCATTGCACGGATGCAGTAACGATATTGTAAAAGTAAATGAATTTATAGGCAATTTGAGGCTTTATATGGGACGTTGTATAAAAATACCCCCCTTGATGGTCAGACCCTCCAAGGGGCGAAGGGTCTGGTAGGAGTCCAGGCTCATATTATAGCGCATACGGACACCTCACGGTCTCTTGGTGGATAGTGAATGCCAAAGTTTGACGTGATTTTGGTTACTACATGAGTTCGGTACACACTGTAGTCATATAAGGCAAAAAAAAGAGGATTTTGAAACACTAATTTAGGTTCACTGAAGATAAACCTCCAAAGCAGGCTTTTGGTTAAATTCAAGTATCTTAAGCCCGCAGCAAGTGATTCTTTTGCATAGTTTTGGCCCTTCAGGCGTTACTCTTTGGAAGAGCTTGCTTTGAAAAGTGAATCCATGGCCCAGGTAGGTAAAATATGCAAGTATTGCGCAATCAACTCTATCACACAGATCAGAAGCGCACAAAAATCCATATATAGGAACATATAGGAAACAATATATAGGAATCTGATTACACAATGATCCCGCTTCCAGTGCAAGGAGGAGCACACAGCCTTATTTACCTAAGCTGGCGAGTTACTTGGTCCTGATGCTAGGACATGTTTTGAATGGCTCTTTAAAGGGAAGTTACACCTCATTCTCGTCCAGTAAAACATTTCTATGGTGCCGTTCCAGCCAGTGTAAAGAACATTTGTGACACAGAACATAATGTGGGGTCTCCCTCAAGCATACCCCCCAACTTTCCGGGTGTCACAATCGGGACAACTGATTTTGGGGTGTGTGGCAAGAGGTGGGAAGGGGCGAGGTCAGCACCAGAACTGGGCACAATCGCCTAAACCACTTGCCCGCCTTACTCGAATATCAAAAGGATGCAAAGTGAGAGATGCAGTTTTAAAACAGCATGGACCTCCATTGATTTTTCACTTGCCTGGACCAGACACCTCCCTGACCGGTCCATGCGCCCCCCCCCTGCTTCCCGCAAAAGTGGGAAAGCTACCCTAAAATCCCATAAAAGCCAAACACTGTTGGGCGGAATGCCTAGGGCCGCTCCAGCACTTTGCTTCGGTCCGAAATACCTTAAAACTACCAAGCACCCCCGGATTGACCCAACCTGCTAGGTAACATAATGTCCCTTTACTTAAAAATAAAAATGAACGGTAATAATTCACACACGTACGCCGTAAATACACGATGTCACAGACAAAATATAAATAAGGCAGTAGCTTGAGGATTCTCCTGTCCTTCAGATTACGTTGCAGCTGAGAACGTTTACACTCAGGCACTTCAGACGTGTCCGGCAAATTACCAGAAAGACAGAGCCGTCCTCTTTTCAAACAGAGCTGCGGCTAGGATGAAACAGGTGAGAAAAAAAATGATGTATCTGATGTTTTCACCTGTTCATCGACTTACATTATTCCATCTATAGTGCTGATTGACTAGTGGAAGGTCCTAGATCTTTGTGGTGTCTATAGGATGGGGGCTGGGCACCTTTTGATTAGATAACTAATATAAATCATGAATAAATTAAATTGTAATCCAATAGAGTATTTTTGGTAAAATATTGTGCGTTTCTTCACAGGACAAGAATGATGTTGCGCTGAAAGACTGCACTAGAGGTACGGAGAGCTTTTTGTCTCGGATATTTAATAGGAAAGCTCTTATTGTTAAGCAAACCGTCATGTCCCAAACAGCAATGCTGTCTTACCCAGCTGTTGTTTGTATGAGGTTCTAAATGGATATACAAATATCTACAATAAAAGTTACTATAAAGGTGAAAATTAAAAAAAAAAAAATTAAATAACTTCCTTAACTTCTTGTTGCCATTTTTGTTTATTGCAGCAGTTGAACTAAATCCTGATTATATCCGAGCTCTACTAAGGAGGGCCGAGTTATACGAAAAAAACGATAAACTGGATGAAGCGTTGGCCGATTATAAGACTGTTATGGAAAGAGACCCATCCTGTTCTCAAGCCAGAGGAGCTTGCCTGGTAAAACAGCGTTAAGATGTCACACATCTGATCCATTTTATACCCTTACTCACTAGTTATGTGACAAAATGAAACATGTGGCTAGTAGATCGTAAGGGTGTTTGAACACTATCTATACCCTACCTGCAGCGCTTATCTATATAGAACTGGTGGAGTCTAAAAACTATTATGTATCAGGGGATACTAATCCTTCTGCCGGCATTTCTCAGTCTCTTTACAATCAATTAGCGCTATGAGCAGATTCCTTTAGTACAGGGGTGTCCAACCTTTGGCCCTCCAGCTGCTGCAGGACTACATCTCCCATACTCCTCAGCCAGCCCCTGAGCTGAAAGAGCATTATGGGAGATGTAGTCCTGCATCAGCTGGACGGCCAAAGGTTGGACAACCCTGCTTTAGTACCTTTTTTAAAATTAGGCTCCTCCCACCAGCAAGTATAACAAATAGTTTTCTTTTCTTTTTTTACTTCCAAGAGGTATGGCTACCACTACATGGGCTTCATATACAACAAACTAAGAAACCCAACACCTCTATGGATTATTTTGGGTGTCAAGAGTCATAATAAAACTGCTTTACTTTTTAACGTTGACCGCACTTCTTGTCTTTTAGCGTTTGCCCAAGCAAATCGAAGAAAGAAACGAAAAATTAAAAGAAGAAATGTTTAGTAAGTATTTCCTGTTGTATTCTTTAAATCAAAAGCTGATGGCTTCAGTAGTCCCTTTTTAAATGATATTCTTCCACAAATGCCCTTTAATCCATTTTGTAATGATTGTTAAGATCAGAGTATATCTTTGGACACACCTGCACTTCCTCTTCGCCTTGTATATCGTCATCGCCGCGTCTGGTCACTGAGATGATAGATTATCTCAAACATTTTCTCCTGTATTATAGATAATTTACCATGACACCATCTCGGTTTTTCTTAAAACGTACCTTGAAGCTTCTGCTCATTGTTTCACATTTTAGGGAAACGTTTTTTTAGTAATTAGAGATGAAACCCTAAGTTGAGTCTCCCTAGAAGCCAGCTGACACTCATCCCTGAAATGTTTGGGAAATTGTGAGACACGGCAACCTACAGCACCCATCCCGAGTTGGGACCGAAAACCAAATCGTTCCCTCCTCCAGCAGGCTGCTGTCTTTCTTCTGAGACTGTTGCCATTATATCCGTTTGGATAAATGGACGCTGTACATACATATCACTTGGTTTCTTTTGAGGGCAGTTGCTTCACCATTAACCCCTTAAGGACCGAGGCTGTTTTACAGTTTTTATTACAGTTACAGACCAAAGCATGCTGGCTGTATCTTTGTTCAGCCATGATTTCCCTCCCACTTGCATACTGGCAGAAATTATATATTGTGGTTTTTCTTTTTCTTTTTTATTCAAGAGAATCAGGACTTGTGATATGACACCATATTCATACATGTAAAACAATATTTGACGGCACTAATAAATACAAAGCGGGCAAGAAACTTTTTTTTATTATTATTTTACCTCCATAGAATAAGGTGTAGCTGCAAGCAAATATCATTATTAATATCATAAATATATTATTTTAATTTTGTATCATCTCCTAATTATTATCCTTGTGACATATGTTGCTGTTTGGAGTTAATAATTTGGTATATTTGCGTTTCCTTTCCTTGTCCTTCTCCCTAGGTAAATTAAAAGATTTGGGGAACCTGGTCCTTAGGCCTTTTGGATTGTCAACGGAAAACTTTCAAGTCAAACAGGACTCAGCAACCGGCTCTTACTCTGTCAACTTTGTGCAGAACCCCAACAACAACAGATGATGCCGGAGAGATCCAACGTGTTATATCAGCCTTCTGCAAGCAGTGCCAGACTCCATTACTCTGCTCCAAGTCGCCTGCCGTCAGATCTTCGACCCTTTAAACGCACATTATTGGTTATAACCAAACAGGTTCATATTAACACATTTAGTGGGTCACTGACGGAAAGAAAAAATATTTACCCATATACAGTCTTGATTTGGTTTTTTTGTGTGCTAGTTTACAAAAATTGCTTTGGTTTTTTTTTTTTGGTAGTGGCTGTATACCTCTGCATTTTAGGAAATCACAATGCCTATAAATATAGATGCCTGAGCCAAACATCTCTGTAACTGTTTGTTAACTGCTGTACCCAACAAAGCTAAACAGCCAGTTTTGTGGCAAAAGGGGTGCACCAATATATCAGTGGCAGAAAAGAGCATTTTTTTTGTAAAATGCCGAAATAAAAAATTGCCGAAAATAATCCTCGCAGGGGCCAGACTACTTACCTGTGTGTTGCTGTTACTGTGCAAGCAGCGTCTCTTGTACCAGCCACAAGAAGAAGGAACCCAGAGGAGTCACGTGAATTCATCTCAGGTCACATGACTGCGCTATTCCTCTTCCCAGTATATTTTTTTTTACATTTTACCATTAGTTCCCACACAAATTATAAACTTTTTTGCAGGACATTATTTTGATTATATATATATATATATATATATATTACTTTTTTTTTTTTTTTACATATTGTTGGAACTAGATGATTCCACTGGAGAATTATTTTACATGTTACCATTTATTTTTATTTTATTTTTTCTTTATTTCACTAATCACATTGTGATTAGTGACCTGGGCTCCATTGACTTGGGTGGTTAAATTCAGTACCTTATTTAACCTGCTGGGTTCTCAGGAGAGTCTAGAAGACCTTCTTGGGAACTTGTTTATTTGTTGGTGGGCACCAGCATCTAGCAAGAGGCAAAATGTCTCGCTAAGGCTCTCCGGGGCAGTCACAGTGCTTCCTGGGATGGGTTTTCAGTGTTGCTGTTTGAGCTAATAGGAGGTGATTGTTGATCATCTACTAACTTCTTGTAAAGCAGGCAGCTGGCATCATACTTAATAGGTGGAGCAGAGACATTTGGGAGAGGAATCTTTGATATTTTTCTAAACCTGTTTTACCTCATGACATGCCAGACATGTCAATTGTCACCAATGAGATTAATTTCTGTGATGTGTCTGGCACATCAATTATCATCAATGGGTTAAACTAATGTTTTCCCAGTGAAGAGCTGACTTATAAAAGTGATGTTCACATATCAATACTTGCTTGTGAGTTTGTGGCTCGCAAAGCCAAATCAAATAAATGCATAGAATGGCAACTACTCAATGGATCCGTGTTACATGTTAAATGTACATGTTCACTCTGGTCCTGTTATTTTGCATGGGATTCGCACCTACGACGCATGTGTGACACATAAAACTACATGGGATAGGCATATGGCTCCTGAATCCATGAGAACAGATAAAGCAATGATTCATATCTGAGTCTTACCTCAGGAAAAATGGCAGACTAGAGGGGAGAAATGGTTCTTATCAAATTCTGTATCTATGTGCATATACTATACTGAATAATTTTTGTTTTCGCTAACTGTACAGCTGTTTATTTTTATCAATTTTTTTTCATCATAGTTGAAATCACACAAATTCTTCACTTAACTGTTGTATGTTACATTATTATAAGCATATATGGGAATTGATTGTATTTACCACAGTAGATCCCTGATTGGTAGATCTCTGGCCTGTTCCACCCATACATTCCATGTTGCCCAACTTAATCTCCATTTCTGTGAAGGTCCCACCCACCTTTTTGAAAGTGTGCCCCTTTATTTTACTATTAGTCTCAACATAATTGAGTAGGGAGTACATAAAACAGTGTGCATGTTATATTTACTGATAGAGAGACTAAATACTGAATTGTCCATTTAGAAATAAGACACTCTTCCCTCACTGGAAGAGTAAGGGTGAGATCCATGGATTAAACTACATGAAAATGTCACAAGGATTATAAACAAGACAAGGAGTACATTTTATCTTTAAGATGATATTATTTATTAGAAATAAATCTGTAGTAGAAGTTCACAAGGTAATACTAAATAGCATCATGTGGCTTTTGATATTGTCTACAAAAAGCCTGGATTTGAGTTTACTAGGACTCAAGTGTACAGAAGGCTCCCTCTGGACTCACAAAGAATCATCCTTTAGCACTCAGGAGAGGAAAACCCCCTTGTGGGGGAAACCTCTGGGGATCCATGGCTAAAAGGACTGCCCATCCCTCTGGGCATTAAGAGGTTAGTGCTTAAGGTGTAGTTTAAAGCACAATCGTACTGACAAAAGAATGGACGTGGTGAAGATCGCTCTACGGATCTTATTATGCTATTGTTCAGGTAATCTTGAAGAAAGGATGCATCATTCCCACTTCTAATAAGAAAAAGAAGCACAAACAATGAGAAACTAAATGATAAGACACAATATATTAAAAAAACCTTATTACCTTCATCCAGGAAGAGAGTTATTTAGATTAACAGCTCTGTGTGTCACCTACTGGAAAAACATGAATCCTTAAGAAATCCTATTGAGAGAATCTTTATGTTAACTCCAAACCTGTGGTCCTAAGGGTGTATAGTACTTAGCGCTCTTGTCACCAATGCTGTGGGTCTAGGTGTCTGTTAGTGTCAGGTGCTTAGTCCATGTTAGTTTTATTCTCCAGGTCTGTTAGTGTGCATCTAATTGTGTTAGTAGAAGTATCTGTGTCTGTTAGTATAAGATACCCTTTCATAATTATTCTCTAGATCTGCCACTTTCACATCTGCCCTCAATGACAAGCACCCACCCCGAAAGCTCTTTTGAGCCTTTACAACCAACATAAGGCCATCATCCTCCTGACAGGGTTGTATCTGCACATCTCAACTCGCCTACTTCCCTTCAAGCTATCAGTGAGGATGCCTCGTAAACGTACCTGGCTTCACCCTTCAAGTGACTTCTCGTCTCTGAACTAAGGGTATATAGTACTGAGCGCAATTGGCAGGTACCACGGCAGCATAAATCCACATATCTGGGAAATTAGTGCCTAACAGGTTCCTGCAACACTATAAGTATGTGTCTAGGTGTGTGTTAGTGTGAGTGTCTAGGTGTGTGTTAGTGTGAGCGTCTAGGTGTGAGTTAGTGTGAGTGATAAAAGACATGCGTCCATCAAGTTCAGCCTGTCCCAGAAATCCGATCAAGATGCCATGAACGTGGCAACGCTGGCAAGCTGTTTTGCCTTAATCGGACCGTGTTGGTGAGTCCACAGGAGTGGGGGGTCCAGGTAACTCTGTCCTTTCTACGAAAGGGGTACTCAATCACCAACACTCCCTGAGCACTACTGGCAGGTAACACGACAGGCACTAATGTCCCAGACAGGTGGATTTAGTCTAACATGTTCCTGCAACGCTGGTCCTCGAAATCTTACACTATAAGTATGTGTCTAGGTGTGTGTTAGTGTGACCAACACTCACTGAGCGCTACTGGCAGTTACCACGACAGACTAAATCCACCTGTCTGGGACATTAGTGCCTAATAGGTTCCTGTAACGCTGGTCCTCCAAATCTAACACTAAATCCAGCTTTACTCTACTGGGATTGTACCGCAATACACTAGTAGTTTTGTTTACGTGTGTGAGGGTTAGTGGCTTGGTCTCTGTTATTGTTAGTTTTCAGGTATGAGTATATGTGTGTGTTAGTGTGAGTGTCCCTTCCGCGATCAATCTCTGGATCTGCCAGCGATTGAGTGTTCTTATTGTGTCTTAATATGCCAAAACATTTGTGTGTTTTTCCTTGAGATTGCATGGTCAGAAAGCACTCCCTTTCATTCGAATGGAAGTGCTTTATTGCCATTGATGTCAGACCGTGTAGGAGGTGATCTGCTGCAACTTTCTACCGAAGCTGAAACCAATAACCAAAATGAAAAGTGTGTGGCATACAATGGAAAACATTTACACTTATCCAAACATAAATCAAACGCTTTCAATGGATACTTAGCAAAACTCTCTCATTCCCTGAAATTTACAATAAACTATATCTCTTTCTGTGAAGAAAATTAAAGATTACATTAAATGTTTTCTTAGTGTTTATGAGGATGCTGATTAATGCGTAAAAAGGGCCACATTTTGTTTACAATTTTGTAGGTAAAGTTCTAAGACAATAACTAGATTTTTGCCCATATTAAGTCTTTTTTTGGACATTAATCAGTTTTTTTTATGTAATTTGGATTCCCTAAACTGCAAGAATAAAAGAACATTAGCAAATACCTTGACAAAGTTTACACTCGCTAAATCGGCCAAAATCAGCCCAAACAACAATATGTTTACTTTAAAACAGCATGTCTAGCGAGTCTATCTTGAAGATTTCATGGATTTTTGTGGCCCTCTACTTTAATATTTTAAACGTAGCTTAACATTAAAATCAGATACATTTCATTTAAATATAAACTAAGTTTCCCCAATGCAAGTCACCAACTCCCAGGACCTTCACAAAAACATCCAGGGCTTTTAGGGAAACGCAAAGCTTTTTCCTTCCAAACATTCTCCTTACTTTCAAAAGTTTCTAATGCGGGAAAAAGCTTAGTGTTCAAATATAAACTGTCACAAAAGAAACGACGGATTCTTACTGTCCCCCCAAACCTGTCCTGGTGATCCGGTGGTCTGCACTTCAATAAAGCCGTCTCCTCCAGCAGTAGGGGTAAAATATGTGACCCTACAGATATAGAAGAAATAGAACGATCACTGTTTCAGTTACACGAGTTAAGTGTCTGAACAGTAGGTCTAAGTGTTTCCATTGGCTTACTTTCCTTCATCAAAATGTATTCCTTATTATATAATTTAAACATCAAAGTATATGCCTAATTGTCTGTGTGGGGGCATTAAATGGGGGAAAGAAATGATAGTTGAACAAATACCATTGGTCATGAAAAGGTTAAACAAAAGCAAGCATTTTCCATATAACACATTAAGAAATTAAGTTCGTGGGATTAGAGGTTGGTTACTATGCAAAACGATGAGCTAATTGGCTTCATTTGGGACAAATTCTGGCACATTAAAAACCTTTAGCATTTTCCACAATAAATGCGTTAAAAGATCAATGAGATAAACATACTACAGAAACACGAAGCAAGGGGGGAAAACTGCCAGAAATCGAGAGATTGAAAAATAAAAAAAAGTAGGGAAGGCAGGGAAGGCAGAAAAAGCAGAAAAGAGAGAGAGAAAGTTTGATATAAATAATAGAGAACGGAAAGATTACCTCCAAAGATGTGAGACTTCCTACGAGACTTTCACCAAACGTCAAGGAGTCCATCAAGCTCAGCCTTTCCCATATAGCCGATTAGGCTGTATTGCCTTAACCGACCATGTTGGTGAGTCCACAGGAGTGGGGGGTCCAGGTAACTCCCTCCTTTCTACGAAAGGGGTACTCGATCACCAACACTCACTGGGGCTGACTTGCGTGTGTTCGCTGCTGTTACATATGCTGTTGCTGCACGCTGTCTTCTGGGATGTGGGAGAGAAAGACTAATGTTACTGCACTCTTATTGACAGTCTGCATTGTGACATCACATGACTATGACATCACGTGACTATGACATCACACGACTATGACATCACTGCCTAGCATCAGAATTCTAATCTTATTCTAATTCTAATCTAAAAAGCATAAAAGAGAGATAAAGTTTGAATAAAACAATAGAGAAAAGAACGATTATCTTCCTACCAGACTTTCACCAAATAGTCAACAAACGCACCCGATCCAGACGGCTCCATAAAATTAATCAATCATGTGTACTCTGCATGGAGTGTATGTATCAGATATATATATATATTGCTTTACGAGTGACCACACTGACTTGTGTGTGTGTATGTTGGTGACTTGTGTGTCTATGTATGTTGGTGACTTGTGTGTGTGTATGTTGGTGACTTGTGTGTGTGTATGTTGCTGACTTGTGTGTATGTATGTTGGTGACTTGTGTGTATGTATGTTGCTGACTTGTGTGTGTATGTATGTTGGTGACTTGTGTGTGTGTATGTTGCTGACTTGTGTGTATGTATGTTGGTGACTTGTGTGTATGTATGTTGGTGACTTGTGTGTGTGTGTGTATGTTGCTGGTTTGCGTGTGTTCGCTGCTGTTACCTATGCTATTGCTGCATGCTGTCTTCTGGGATGTGTGAGAGAAAGACTAATGTTACTGCGCTCTTATTGACAGTCTGCATTGTGACATCACATGACTATGACATCACATGATTATAACATCACAGCTTAGCATCAGAATTCTAGCAGGGAGGGGACGTTAATGTTGAAGCCGATTAATGTGTAAAAAGGGCCACATTTTGTATACAATATTTTATGTAAACTTCTATTTCCTATTTTGGACATATTAAGCCTTTTAATCAGGTTTTTTTTTATGGAATTTGGAGTCCCTAAACTACAAAAATAAAACATCAGCAAATACCTTGACAGAGATTACTATCGCTTAATCCGCCAAAATAACTCCAAACAACAGAACAGGCAGAAAAAGCATAAAAAGAGAGATAAAGTTTGAATAAAACAATAGAGAACAGAACGATTATCTTCCTACCCGACTTTCACCAAACAGTCAAGAAACGCATCCGATCCAGACGGCTCCATAAAATGAATCAATCGTGTGCTTTGCATGGAGTGTATGTATCAGATAGATATACATGTATGTTGCTGATTGGCGTGTGTGTTGGCTGCTGTTACATACGCTGTAGCTGTATGTTATATTCCAGTAAGACTAAGAAAGACTAAGGTAAGGTAAGCTCACTGATGTTAAGAGTCATCATTATGACATCACTGCCTAGCAACACAATTCTAGCAGGGAGGGGGAGTTAATGCTGAAGCTGATTGGTGTGTAAAAAGGGCCACATTTTGTATATGATGTTTTATGCAAAGTTCTGAGGCAATAAATGTATTTTGGACATATTAAGCCTTTTTTTGTAACACGAATCAGGTTTTTTATGGGACTTGGCAGCCTACACTGCAAAAATAAAACAAAGAACATTAGAAAATACCTTGACAGGGATTTCTATCGCTTAATGCGCAAAATAAGTCCAAACAACAATAAGTTTACTTTATAACAGTAACTCTACTGATTCTATCCTGAAGATTCCATGGGTTTTTGTGTCTCGCTATTTCAATAATTTAAATGCAGCTTAAAACTAAAATCCAATATATTTTATTCAAATATACTGTATTTGCCCGAATATAGGTCGCACTTTTACAACCCACTTTAAGTCTTTAAACTTTAAGGTTAGGGTTAATTTAGGGGCAGTTATGGTTGATGGCGTCTTTAGGGTTAATTTAGAGTCAGTTATGGCTGTTGGGGCCTTTAGGGCTAATTTAGGGGCAGTTATGGATGATGGGGTGTTTAGGGTTCAATTAGGGGCAGTTAAGGTTGATGGGGTATTTAGGGTTAATTTAGGGAAATGTATTTTAACCTGTACATTATGTCGTAAAGGTACATTTCATTTTCAAAATGTATAGCTTGCGAAACCCCTTTGGAATTACCCACCAGCCGCCACTATATATATACGTAAAATGGAAACATAAAAATACAAACAGGGGGGAAAAAATAATAAAAACGATAAAGAGGGAAGGCAGAAAAAAGCATAAAATAGAAATACGGTTTGAAATAAACAATAGAGAATAGAAAGATTATCTCCAAAGATGTGAGACTTCCTACCAGACTTTCACCAAACGTCAAGAAACGCATCCGATCCAGACGGCTCCATAAAATGAATGAATCATGTGTGCTTTGCATGGAGTGTATGTATCAGATATATATATATACATGTATGTAGCTGATTTGTGTGTATGTATGTTGTGTTTTGCTTGTATGTTTGTTGCTGATTGGCGTGTGTGTTGGCTGCTGTTCGTTACATATGTTGTAGCTGTATGTTATCTTCCTCTGATGTGTGAGAGATTAATGTTGGCGCACTGTTATTGAGTCATCATTATGACATCACTGCCTAGCAACACAAGTCTAGCAGGGGGGGAAGGGTGTTGTTGCAGAGGCTTTGCATTTATATCTTATGATTATTTCTTCACATTATTAAACCACGGGGTTCAGGGTCTATGTTTGCAGTGGCGAGGACCGGTGTGCGCATATTCCTGACAACTGAGCGCTTTTATATCCACGGAATAAGAGGCGGTCTCATACGAGAGCGCAAATAAACAGATCTTATATTTTACTATGCACCACAAAATATTTTAAAACCAGAAACTCAGGGGCGGCCCTGCTATGGAGCAGAGTGGGGCCATTGCCCCAGGCGGCACTTTTGAAGAGGTGGCACTTTGCCGCCCAGGGCCGGCAGACCAACATACAATGCGGTGTTTCAATTGGGGGGGCACATGGTGGGGAAATTGCCCCCCTGCCCAGCCCGCCCCTGGGCGGGACGAAGAGCAGAGGCACTGCGGCACGGTGTGTGCCGGCAGACCAACATTCAATGCGGCCCGCCCGTGCCTTCACTCTTCGTCCCGCCCAGGGGTGGGCTGGGAAGGGGGGGCATATGCCCCCCCAATTGAAACGCTGGTTTCCTGCGGAGCGCAGACACGGGGGGGGGGGGGCGAGGTTTGGAAGGGCAGCAACATTTCACACTTCGCCCCAGGCGGCACAATGTCTTGGACCAGCCCTGGGGAAACGTATTAGCATAATATGGTACATTTCATAGTCTTATTGTCCTAAATATACAAAAAAAAAAAAAAAAACAAGGCCAGACAGGTTATAAACCATTCATCCTTTATTTGTATTTATAGTCATCCCACATTATGTTCTATTCTGTACAAGTTATGGGGGGGGGGGAATTACATTTATTTTGTTTAACAAGAAAAAAAGAAAAAATACAACCTGAAATTGGTAAATTCGTAACCACATACAAACATACCTTAAATAGTAAGCTGAAATAAGACATAAATTCAGCATTGTCGCTGCCCGCGTTGCAAACACTGATGCCAAATGGCCAACGTTGGTTGTTTATCTTTTGCTGTGAGCTTCAGCCTTTCACCTGAGCAATATTCTCATCCTTAAGACAAGTGTTCAAAAAATGTTTACATCCGTTGTGTTCTTCAATGCTGCGAACGTTAGCCCGATGATTTAAATGTTACGGTAAAACTTGAAAAAAATCCCCTAAACCTTATATATATATATTTAAGACGGAGCCAAAGAGATATTCTTGTTTGTTAAATTGCCCATAAGCTTTAAAAATAACGTTGACGTCTTCAATGGAACTTCAGAAAGCGATCCGGTCGCCGACCGACAATGGCGGCTTTTTTCCCAGATTTTTGGTTAGCTAAGCGGAGGGGATCTTAACTAGATCCCTTTTACCTTTTTTGAGCCAACGCAAGCGATCCCCCTCCTCAGAAGCTGCGAGATAAGATCGCTCAACTGATTGGCTGAGATGTGCACTGACATCATCAGCGAGTGTCCGCAGGTTAATGAGATTAAGCATAACTATGGCTTCCATCAGAGAAGTTGGTTATTTTGAAAGCTTACCGGGCCTTTAATTGTTACTACAATTTTTTTTAAACGCTGGCCCCTCATTGCGGCTCCTAAATTTTACAAATCTTAGTCAACCCCTGTATATACACACGTTATTACATCATCGTTTGGGGCAAGAAATATAATACAAAGGTCAAAGTCAAAACGAAATGTACACTTCTAAACGCAATTCAACCAGTAATCAGATAAGGGACTTAAAAATGTTTCAGTTAGGAAACTAAAGAAGAAAAAGCACGCTAGATTTTTAATAGAATCTCATGGAATTAACGGAAAATGACATACAATAAGTGCGTTGCGTACTGTGTCTGAGGGGGGCAAAGCTGACCCCTGTAGCTCTCCGTAGGCTAAATGCTGAACATGAATGGTTATGTGTCTCTAAAGGGACCCCGTGGA
This sequence comes from Spea hammondii, assembly GCA_029215755.1. Classification (NCBI taxonomy): domain Eukaryota; kingdom Metazoa; phylum Chordata; class Amphibia; order Anura; family Pelobatidae; genus Spea; species Spea hammondii. The sequence continues at coordinate 6,000,839 of JARDYJ010000004.1, forward strand.
GTTCCATACCGAGAGGATCATGGGAATTTTGGTTCAATGTCCGCTAAAGAGACACCTGTTGGCTTCCTCTGCTTCAAAGGTCAACTTCAAAGTCAGCAACTTACAATATATCGCTACTGTTTCCTCTGAATTATCATATAATCTATTGATGAGGATTCTAGATGCCTCACATATAGCAGACCTTGTTGGGGTGACTCTAATGAACAAACTCTTTCAATACTAATGATTAAATCCTAAAAACCTGATGGTTTTTGGCCCAGCGTTGCACGATGGGCCCCTTAAAAAATATGATTTGTGATGTTAATATATATAATGACATTTTCATTGCACGGATGCAGTAACGATATTGTAAAAGTAAATGTATTTATAGGCAATTGGAGGCTTTATATGGGACGTTGTATAAAAATACCCCCTCGATGGTCAGACCCTCCAAGGGGCGAAGGGTCTGGTAGGAGTCCAGGCTCATATTATAGCGCATACGGACACCTCACGGTCTCTTGGTGGATAATGAATGCCAAAGTTTGACGTGATTTTGGTTACTACATGAGTGCGGTACACACTGTAGTCATATAAGGCAAAAAAAGAGGATTTTGAAACACTAATTTAGGTTCACTGAAGATAAACCTCCAAAGCAGGCGTTTGGTTAAATTCAAGTATCTTAAGCCCACAGCAAGTGATTCTTTTGTATAGTTTTGGCCCTTCAGGCGTTACTCTTTGGAGGAGCTTGCTTTGAAAAGTGAATCCATGGCCCAGGTAGGTAAAATATGCAAGTATTGCGCAATCAACTCTATCGCACAGATCAGAAGCGCACAAAAATCCGTATCTAGGAACATATAGGAAACAATATATAGGAATCCGATTACACAATGATCCCGCTTCCAGTGCAAGGAGGAGCACACAGCCTTATTTACCTAAGCTGGCGAGTTACTTGGTCCTGATGCTAGGACATGTTTTGAATGGCTCTTTAAAGGGAAGTTACACCTCATTCTCGTCCAGTAAAACATTTCTACGGTGCCGTTCCAGCCAGTGTAAAGAACATTTGTGACACAGAACAGAATGTGGGGTCTCCCTCAAGCATACCCCCCAACTTTCCAGGTGTCACAATCGGGACAACTGATTTTGGGGTGTGTGGCAAGAGGTGGGAAGGGGCGAGGTCAGCACCAGAACTGGGCACAATCTCCTAAACCACTTGCCCGCCTTACTCGAATATCAAAAGGATTTAAAGTGAGAGATGCAGTGGAGGTCTGTTTTAAAACAGCACGGACCTCCATTGATTTTTCACTTGCCTGGACCAGACACCTCCCTGACCGGTCCATGCGCCCCCCCCCCCCCCTGCTTCCCGCAAAAGTGGGAAAGCTACCCTAAAATCCCATAAAAGCCAAACACTGTTGGGCGGAATGCCTAGGGCCGCTCCAGCACTTTGCTTCAGTCCGAAATACCTTAAAACTACCAAGCACCCCCGGACTGACCCAACCTGCTAGGTAACATAATGTCCCTTTACTTAAAAATAAAAATGAACGGCAATAATTCACACACGTACGCCGTAAATACACGATGTCACAGACAAAATATAAAATCTCTGCAGTCATGTGAAAAGAACATGTAAATTCTCTTAATACAATTTCTTCAGCGGGGAAAAAAAAAAAAGCTTTCGTGAAATGAGAAAGCTCACTACGTGGACGTTAAGTTATTTCTGTACAGGCTCATGCATTCGCTCATTCTTTATATTCCCCTTGCGCTAGTTTTTGTTTCTTAAATAAAATGTACATTGGATAGAACAATCTGTATAAGTTACATGTGGGTTATCATTTTTTTTCACAGCTCTTTGCTTTTACTTCTTTGTCCTTCATATCTGTGGACCACAGAAAAGTCAACTCCGCGTGGTGTCGTCGTCGTGAAATCCCGCAGCTCCTATTGTGCATGCGCTAAAAACAACAGAAGAAGAAAAAAAAAAAGAGAGAGAGAGAGAAACATACATTAACGTTGTCTGTAGTTTCACCATCCATTTAATATACTGAACTTGAAAATTCAATTTAATACACTATTTACAAGTGTGTATCCCTTTAAGAAAATAACAACAACAACAACAACAACTATCATCATGCACATGCCTAGGAGCTTCCCAGGGTAAGTTACCCCCACAGCTCACTACCCAGAGCTCTTACTCCTCAGGGGTGGGGTGTAGGCTTTGTATAGGGCAGGGATAGCTACCTATAGAGATGGCTCTGGTCCCAGACAGCCCCAAGTGGGCAGGGAGTAGGAGGGTAAATGGGCAAGGAGTAGGTGTGGCCAAACACCCGCCCCTGCTCAGAGAAAGAATAAACTGACCTGGAGACCCACGGATGCAGCGCTACCCCCAGAGACTCCGGCCAAAACCCAGTTCTCAGGTATGATGAGCGTAAAAGATAAGTATTATCTGATAACGAGGTGAAATTAAGCTCATCAGTTCAGATATAAGCTGGGCCAGTTCAGGCCTTATTGCAGAAGAGGCCCTCCATAATGCATAACATAACGGGAGTTGGCAACCAGAAACTTCAATCTTATTAACTTTACGTCACATTATAAAGCAACTGGACGGGTCTGGCTATTTATAATATATAGGTACATTAATTAGAGATGGGGTTTTTTTTTTCACCTTAACTTAATGTAGGGAGTCTATTCATCAAAATAGCACATCGCAGCAAAATACAGCAGAAAAAGACAGAGATTTAGAAGCTAGAAGTAAATGGCTTCTGTTTGCAGGAAAGAAACCATGAAAACAGAGATTCCCAGGCAAGCGGCTGCAATGTTAGATTAGTTCCATCTGAAAACACGTGAGAGGGCGATCTGGTGATCATTCTAAGAGCATCCAAACCAGGAAGATCTGTTTTACGCGGGACCTTATCGTCTATATTAAATATTTACGCAAACCCCGACATGTTGAGGATTAAACACGACCTAAACTCATTTGTTTTGCATGTTACATATTTTATTGAAGCAGAGTGGCGTCCTAACTTCCATCCGCTGCACTGAGCGATGATATGACATCATATTCCGGCGAGCTGCACGCGTGGCATGTAATACGATTACAATAGGGGGGGGTCTACTGGCCAGCCCCCCCCCATAGTATATATGGGCTGGTTACAAAGGAGATCTCCGATCTGCCCAACTGGCCCATGAAGAAGATGGCCGCCATGTAAACCAGATTAAGCCAATGCCCTTAATCACACCCAGTTTGACATTTATTTTTGACCATTAGCAATTAAGATGGACAAATTTCTACCGGGTATTCTTTCCGAATTAAAGTTCTACCCATGTATAAGGGACGCTAAGAACGGGATAATAGAGCTGGGATTTTTAGTAGGTGACACGCTTGTCATTTGCTTGCCTATTAGCTATTCTACGGTAATTTAACCCATTAGTTAGAAATTGTCTTTTTCCTCCCAAGAAACTATTTTTTTTGTTTTTTCACCTTTCCTTGGAACGAAGACGCGAGGCCTATCGTTTAAATGGCGTGGCTTCCTCTTTAAAGAAGCAGTCAGCTTGGAACCGGAACGTACAAGTTTTCTACTGCGGGAGACGTGATTTAGCCGGGGGGAATTGTATACGTCTCCATAACATAAATATCTGCCAAGATTGAGTCCTGAAGGCTGAAAAAGCCTCTTAATCATAGCCTGAGCTTCACCAAGCACTTATCAGGTGGTTACTACCCCTTTAACGCTTCAAATATCAACATTAATTTTGGTTGCTGATAAGAATCTGGCCTCGCAATGTTTATTTTATTTTTTTTATGATGACAATATCTACATGTTAAAAATTTTATTATTTCTACTGATGTCTCAGCTCAATCAGTCCCACCTCTCAATGACTTTTACAGTTTTACTACCTCAATATATTATAATATAATAATATTATAGTTATTTGTATATCATATGTATGTATATAACTAGAATATTACATTCCTTAAAAACTTTTAATATATGGAGCACCAGAGTTATGTTTCTTTTTAATAGTTTGTAGGGTTTTTTGCCTTGGTTTTAGAGATGACCTGTGCACCAAATATCCTGAAGGTTATTTCTTATTTACTTTATTCCCAGGAAATTTAAACTGGCTGACATAAATCGATAAGTCGCACAGTATTTGATTAAATAGGGTTTCCAAGCATTTGCACTCTACTGCCCCGGAAAACTGGCTGGCAAAGGCGCATAAAGCAGCGCGTGCGACACACCACCCTTACAAAAAGAAACCCTGGGCAGCTTTCCATTCATTCAACCTCTATTTCATAATTATATCATTTTATATATAAATTAAAAAATATTAAGAGCGTGCCTTCTACTTAAAACCTAGCTTAACGTTTTCTCTGCACTAGAAGCCAGCTTCGCCGTCCTGGGCCCATTGCCCAGAACTAAGAAGTCATGAAAGAGACATTGATCACCCCTACATCCCGATCACTACCCACAACGGGTTACTAGTTTACTAAACTACTAGCGTGGGATGGATTAAGCTTCTGGTAATCATGGTGCCTGTAAGTCCAAACTTGCTCTGTTTTAGACCGCTCGATAAAGCCCTCTCCCTCCCAGCTGTGACGTTTAAACCGATGCCAATGGGGCATGTTAGATTTTAGAACGCTCTGTGTGCCTATCCGGCACTTGGTTACCAGCTGTAGATTCAGGACGCGATTAAACCCCTCGAAGCATGGGGGGGGGGGCACGATGGAGAAACTAAAGGCTGTGGCTGACGTAGATCCTCTCTGCTTAAAAACACACAATACAGATCCAGATTTAGTCCATTTTATTTACACTTTTTGTACATTTCAGAGCAATACACAATTACACGTTTCATTACTTTCTGACCTGCAAACAGATACCTTCATTTCAAAGGACAAACAAAACCGCAATGCATGTGCATCAACTTTTTTTCATCTTTAACGGTCAATTGACGACAACCAGATCTGATTCCTGGTTTTACAGTCTTTGTTTCCATCTATTGTACCCCCCCCCTCCAAATAAACCCCCCTTTTTTTCATTGGCAGTCATTGTCTACTCTAAATAGTGTATGTTTCTTCACCGACGTGCAGAGAAAGGAGTTCTATGTATGCTTTGAGTTTAATGGGCACCTGAAATGGACTGCAAGCCTTTGAGATCAGCAAAGAGGTAACACATTTATTTGTATACAGGTGTGACATGCAAGATACTGATGGGCATAATAATGAAAAAAAAAGGCTTTCACCGAGGAAGACCTGCTGACCTTTATCTAGGAGATACTGGAGTTAATTTACTACAGAGAGTTCGCGTATAAGCTGCCCGATGTCACTTTACATCACAAAGGTCCAACCCCAGCGAGCATCTGCTGCGGGAACAGCTTGGCTCGTCATGTATGACTAAATCCGTCTCTTCACGCATTGAATTATACATTTCACAGGGCCCCGCTCAGCCCTTCTTGCTGGAGAATCTTGGTCCTTTGTAATGAATAGCAACAGAAAGGAGCTGATACGGCAACCGCAAACTCTCCTGAGATTTAGTAAACTCCAGTAAAAGCCTACTTTCTGGACCTGATCGGATCTGCCTAGTCTCGGAAGGAGAAAAAAAACAAACAAACCAAAAGTGATAGTACCTCCAAACTTGCCTACCTTACATGTGGTGTTCACGTTTCAAATTGTGTCAGTAGAGCCCGCACCTCTGGAGTGAGCTGCTTGGCAGCCTTAGCTGCCTCTGTGATGGCCTTGCGGTAAAGGCCCTTTCTCTTCTTGTTAAAGCGGGACTGGAAGTTTTCTAAAAAGGGGGAGAGCTGAGACAACGCAAGGAACGAGGTGGTCGGGGACCCAAACCATGATATGCGGGCCTCCTGCCGCACCAGCAGGCCGTTATCTTTCCGGCTGACAGTTATAGTGAGTATGCGGGCGGGCCACCACGGGAAGCCGTAGATCTTTGCCCAAACAATGTCCCCAACACATATGGTCCTGCCATCAGGGGTCACACATTTAGAAACATTTTTGGAAAACACCTTTATTTTCAAGGAATTACTCGGCCTTTTCTCTTCTTTTGAAGAGGAGGAAGGTGGTGAAGGTGCGTGTATGCTGCCTGGGGGGAAATCAAAGTTTTCAGTAGAACTACACTCAGAGTGGGAGGACTTCAAATCATCTGTGCTATCGCTACTACACACCGATGCACTGGAAGAGTCGGCTTTTGCTTGATTTAAGGTCATATAAACTGGGCTATTGCTTTTGCTGCCTCTCTTGCTCAGGGTTTGCTGCTCATCCTGCTCGTCAGTCGGTACACAGACACTTGTATCCTGAACATCACCGCCGGCCTCTTCCGGGCCATTGGAAGGACTCTTTATCTCTGAAGGGACCTCACCTGCTGACCGAGTGGCAGAGTAGCGAGTCTGGGGCTTGACGCTCATCTTGGAGCTCCTCAACGACTCGAGTCCAGTCTTCAACGACGAGTCGTTCTCCTCGTTGCGGTACCTTTGAGGTTTTATGCGTAGTCTTGGCGGCAGGGTCCCTGAGCTTGTGTTCTGAAGGCGCCTTGTGAAGTGGACTTTACCGTGCGTGTTCTTGGAGGAGGACGTGTCCTTCTTACGCTTGTGCGCCTTCTCTTTGGCCATTTTTAAAACTTCTCTAGCTTTTGCATGATCCATATTTTTGCTCTGAAGCACCTTTTTGCCATGGAGTTGAGTTTTTCCTGAACTCGCCTGAGAACCCACCTTCACCACTTTTCCTCGGCCATGATTCAGATTGGAAACTTTGGCCACCGCGTTTCGCTTTTGGCTTTCGTTTTGACTTTTCCCGTTGATTTTGTGGTCGGTCTTTAATTTTTTATTCACGGTACTAACGCTTTCGTGCCTTCTCCGCTTTCCGTCTTCTGGCTTAAAAGAGTCATTCCCGCTCTTCCGGATATCCCTTTTGTCGGAAACCACATTTTTACATTTGTCGCACAAGACTTGCCTGGGCCGCAGCTTGATTGCATTCATGATGGAAGTGGGCTCTTCCCTGTAAATCTTTTTTTTCAGTCTTTTAATTTTCCGCGGAGGAGGCTGAGGTATCGACTGGTTGTAAGTGTCCCTGATAAATAACGGAGGAGGGTATGGCGCTCCTTCATGGAAAAGAGGTGGCGGCTTTGAAGTCCACATGTTTTGAGCTTTCGTACAGGGCTCTGGCTCCGAGGACTGTACGGGAGCCGTGTCCTCTGCAACTTTGCCGTTCTCTTCACTCGTCTGCTGGGTCTCCTCTTGGAATGACGGATTCTGCAGCTGAGCCGGCTCCTCTGGTTTATTCTTGTACTCCCGCTTAGGGTGAACTGTTACAGGTATTCCATGCGGTCCAAACCTAAAGAAAATAAAATAAAGTAATATTAGAAAAGAAGCTTGAAGTTGGCTATTTTATACATATACACACAATGGCTACTGGCAGCTCAAAAATATCTTTGAAGTGGAGGGGCTGAGAGACACGACCTTTGGCATTACTAAATTAAAATAGGCAACCTCATAAAAGACTATGGCTAACAAACATCCTGTTAATGTTACCTGAACCAAACAAGTTAACATAATAAGGAACCATAACCATAGAGCTAGAGAAAAAAACATCCTTCCCAATGGGGACAAATAGGTTTTCATACATATACACGCGGCTTATTTTAAATCTGCAGATCCTGAGAGAAGGAATATCATTTTTCCCCATTGTAATCATAAAATGTATACTTTTCATAAATACTAAAGTTTAAGGAAAAAGGCTTCTCTTGAAATAATTTCACCCCACACCCCCAATTCCAAACCAAACAGAAGTGACAAATTAGTTTTCTTGAAAGCCTCCAGCCCATTAATACATTTTTACAACAGATGCGGCAAGTGGGCACCCGTAAGAAAGGGTTAAATTCTAAAGTTAAAAAGAGTGCAGGAAAAGGAGATAATACAAATATGGTTATCTTGCATCTGCCTTTGAGAGCTCCAACTTCCATAACCCATTTCATCCTGGCTGAGGGTTTTGGGAGTTGTAGTCAAATACTCTGATAAGGCTACACTGTGGGGCACTTGTAACGTCACAATGCTTTATCTCTGCTCGCAGGAACCCGATTTGGTTTATTCCTTGCCGGATAACTGGCTAACCTCACAAGAGATCTGCCCTTAACGGAGATCTCGCATGCAATCCAGAGACACGAGAGACATCTGCTGGGGAAGGTAGAGAATGGCTACGGAAACCAACCGAGCCTATCCTACATATCCCCCACATAACCGGCACTCTGGTTGTTAAAGGACAAACAAATGCCAGGACCAACAACCCAGTACGGGGCAAAGCACTGATGCCAGACGTTTCTCGCTCATGCTCAGGGCCCATCTGTCTTGTCCTTCAACCACATGTTGTGACTCTACAGTGACGGTTCCACTCGTGACGTAGACGGGAAGCTCTTTACTAAATTAAATGTTTGTTTTGTCCATTTGTAAATGCATGAGGGGGGATTCTGCAGAACCCCTTGTATATATTTGCCCCTTTCCCCATCTCCTCAGCTGTATTTCTTTCACGTTGCCAGACGCTTAATGGAGTAAATCCCTTCAAATATCGCAAAACTACAACACACAAATGATTGGTAAAGTTTAGATGTTACCATGGAAACAGCAACCCTACACCGAACGAGAAAGTACGCCGACCGAAGCTGCAGACGCTAAATTCAGTCTGTATAAACCGTGTGCTTTACTGATAACAGCAAACGGGAAACGGACGTTTCCAAGCTGCCCTCTAACATTAACCTCAAAAATATATATTTTTAATTTGATAAGATTTACACGAGCAGCAGAAGCTCACAGACCTCTGAGAATCTATAAAACACTACAACAGATGGACCCTGCTGAAGGGACAGAACCTCAACGCTATATATATTTTTCTTTTAAACTGTATCCATAAAAAAAAAAAAAAAAAAAATCTAAAGGCCACACTCCAGCCATCATATGCACTTTAATGCATACAGTAGCTGAGTGGCTCCCTTTCATAATTGCCCTTTAGCAAATGCATTGATAGGGGGGGATTCTGAAGAATTTGCCTCTTCCCCTTTCCCCCCCCAGCTACTTATTGTACAGGATATTGTCCAGCCAACATATCTAAGAAGTGTTCGGCTCTGGCTGCAAGTGGGGGTCTATAAAACCCCCTATTGGCAAGTGAAGGCGCTCCCGATCAGTGGCAAAAATTGGACCACAGAGGAGCAGAAGCTGCAGCTGCTCATCAGGTCCCCAGACCGCTATATGGTTTTTTCCCCCCACTAGGGCTGTCAGGGACATTAAACTGTCCCTTTAGTATCTTCAAGGGCAGCCGATGTGAGTAAATGAGTAGAGGACACCTGGTTCAGTAAGAACGTCATACCGTCCGTCAGGAGAGCCTCCTTATCCTAGAAAACACCCGACAGAAAGTACTGTGTGCCCCTCGCCTGCTTTCGCTAGGCCTGAGACGGTCACGTTAGTCCCAACGATCCTAAACCCCCCCCGGTGGATCCTTTACAACCATAAAATTTGCAAACATGCGCTCACTCATAAAACCCCTCACATTGTACACAACGGGGCATTAAGTGCTGCCTAATAAACATTGAGCAAATTCTCCAAGCCCAAGGGTAAGGGGGGACATTTAGTATTAAGATCAGCTAATTGCGATTAACCAGAGACTAAAATATTTAAATTCAAGCACTAGCGTGTATTTACCCATTTAGTGCTACCAATCAATTTGTGCTGTAACAAAAAAAACATAAAGCCTGCGATTTTAAATGCCATTTAGCTCAACAAATGCATCTTCCACTAATGTGCGAGTATCAAGTACCAAAAAACCCTCCACCAGAAAACTCCAAGTCCGTTGTATTTAGTAAAGTGAACGGACACCAACTCTTAGTAGGTCTTCGGCTATCATAGATGAAAGAGCAGACAGAACGTAAACTACTACAGATACCTCAAAGCTACCGAACGAGGTCAGTGTTCGTCACGAGCTCCATTTAATGCTGGTGCTCCTCAAAACGATAACCACAGAACAAAGTGGATGCTCCATCAAAGGCAGGCATAAACCCCATCACCTAAAATCCAAAGCAAGCACCCCCACAGCGACTAAAGCTAAAAGACTACATGTTACGCTATTAACGTGGCTCCACGGAAGAGGACTAAGGAACTGGGGAAAGTAGACCCGCGTCCCACAAGCCTCTTCGTAGCCAGCAGAAACAAGCCACGGGGTTACTATACAGTGCAAATCTAGCTCTCTGGCTTCATCACCAGGGCAATAAATGGGCTCATCCTACAGAACCACTGCGGTGACAGACCCCGCTTTAAAGGTTTCCACCAGACTCGCTCTTGAACTGAAAAGAACGAGGGCTTATTTATAAAGTTCTCCCTTTTCCTGCCACTGCGTAGGTTTGCTACACCCCCCCAAAAGTCTTTGGCATGGTTGTGGTTTGCTGGTTGGTTAATTTATCCCAATCTACCACCAGAGTCATGTGTGCCGGATAAAAGTGCACACTCAGCTTACACACTCACACCCCACCCCCACGGCTGAGCTCATCGCTAAACCCAACAGATGTCTGGCCGTGCCACCGGCACAGGAGTAGTAGGATACGGTACAGCACAGGAGGAGGTACTTGGTGATGACAGATGGTGTGAAGAAGCATTGTGCAGCGAACGGGGGAGTATATGGCCAATTATGCCTTCTTTGTAATAGGGTTAAAGGGTCTACCACGGGCTACACTGACTAAATTTATACTAGCATATTCCTACATGATAGAAGTATTTAAATGCTGAAGTATTTCAATACAAAACATTGACCAAATAAACATAAAAGCCCCCACTGCAGCAGTAACTATATGTTTGCACTTTCTCTGCAGCCTGACGAGTCAGGCAGCACAGCTGAGCATCCGCGCATGTCCCCACTCCTCCAGAAGGTGGGTTTACTTTGTCCCAAGCTGCCATCGCTCCATGCCACCAGGACCACAGCATGATGAACAGATAAGCGATCAAGAAGCACACAGAGAAAACCGCATGGGGCACAAAGAGGCTTGAGGTCCTTGCCATTCATTTAAAGGGACACTCCAGCAATCATAGGCACTTTAACGCACATGATAGCTGTGGTGCCCCCCTTGCAAATGCAGAACCCCCCATAGCTATATGCTGCACGGAAGATGGGGTTGGCCGAAGACATCTCCGTATGTGTTGTATACTTACCGGCCGTGAAAGCAGCAGGCGAGGGTCTGTTTGGACCGCGCGCCCAGAAAGCACTAAGCGGCCCCTTTAATTTTAGACAATGACACAAGTGTATGCTACTCTAGTGCTATACCTGTACGAACATTGTTTGCTGTTCATACAAAGAGGAAATTGTAAAGACACCGCAGTAAAAATCTGTAGGTTAAAAGGACTGGTCGGTCACCTGGCTGCTAACTGAAGAGTTATCTGTTACTAAACATACAAGCCCAGCACATGCAAAATATGACTTTGAGCCACACGGAAGTGTTATTGTGGAACAAAGAGCTAAGTAAATTCCAAACTGTATTAACTAGAAGAATTTGCAAGCGAGTTGCTCCAGAAATGGCTTTTATGATTATGCTCCATTACTGGGCAAGCGACAAATCCCCTGTATGTAGATAACGGGGTGGAAAAACAACCAGTGTGAAGATCCACAAGCTGTTCTTTGATCTGTAGGGGGGCTGCTCAGTTTGACAAGTTGAAGCCACCTAATTTGACAGTAGAACATAGGCTGCTAAAAAACACAAATAAAGTTTAAGACCACCGTGATACTGAATAATTCTCCAGAACAGCAACTAAAAAGCACCCGGGTTATTGCTACAAACACCTCCTCAATATAGTTGGTGCACAGTTTGTTTTCTTATGACATAAATTCCAGGTTCCCAAAGCCACTCATACCTTTTTGACAAATCCATTAACACCCCTGAGAAGATCCTATTCCCGTGATGAAAGGAAACCACAAGGGCGTCCTGAATGATGTGATCCAGGGTGACCCGGACTTCTGAACCAAGGACAAGGCCATCGACTCCTCCTATCGCAAACGGATCCACGGATTTAGCACGTGCGGCGCAGACGTTCTCTGGATCATCCAAACATTTATCTGCGTTAGGAACAGCGTCAGGACGCTCAGGGTCCCCAGTGCATTGCTCCGGACCGTCATCACACCCTGTGTTACCCAAAGAGGCATTCGGTTCCTCGACCACAGTCTCCCTGTTCTCAGAGCTTGGTTGAACGTGATTTATTTCTACAGAAATCTGCTCCACATGTGGGTCCCTGTACAACGAAACACGATTTGCAAACCCGGTTGGCAGACAGTCCGAAGTGTTTCCAGTATGCGACTCTGTGTTTATCGGGCTTGGCGGAAGCCTAGATGTTACTCCAGAGATACAAGCGCCGTCCCGTGAGGCGTCCTCAGCCTTTTGAGTCTCACAACTGGTTTCAATGTCTTTAGAGAATGTATCATAATTAACGTCATTATTCACTTGCGTAGACCTTGTTTGGCTTTCATCAAGCATCACTTCGGATTGTAATTCTGTTTTATGGGTGATGAGGTGAGATTCGTGACTTTCCACCTCAGGTTTATCCATTGGCTGGTCCATCACAAGGTCGGGATCAAGGCATTTTCCCTCATGCTCAGAAAAAGAATCACACATGCTGCTTCCTTCGCTGCCATCAAACTGGAGACCATTTTCCTCGGCGGTGGCCAGATTAAGGCCACTGTGGATAGTCTCTGAGCAATTGCCCATCTCTTTACAGGCTGGTTCAAGCCCTTCCTTCTCAGAATTATTGACTTGACCACAGACTGTCGTGGTCTCTATCAAGACTGCTTCATGTTTTGAGTTCCCAGGCACCGATATGCTCACACAAGGCCCACCACCAGCTGGTTCCTGGTCTTGCTGCTCACTTTGCTGTAACGGCTGAGCGGTTTGACAGGCCTCGTCGCCTGCTCCGTGTATCTGCTGGACCTCATTAGTGATTCGTTCCTGAAACTCACTGGCTGCCTCTGTGTGTTCGGCCTTCTCACAAAGCGGTTGTACTTCCGCAACCCCCTCGGAGATTACTCCTGTACCCAGCTCCATTGGGATAGAGTCCTGCTTTCCCCCAACATCTTTAGGAACTGCCTCTTCCATTGGCTCAACCTTTACAGGGTCTAAATCTCTCTCTGGGTCAATCGCTATGGTAACTGTGTTTGCAAAGTCCTCAGTATCCCTGGGTTCTAGCTCTTCCATAGGTTGCACCTCAGGGTCTGACTGACCTACAAGTTCGACATCCTCAGGCATTGGCCCCTGGATTAGCTGTCCCTCATCTACTGAGGACTCCATGTTTTGTGAGGCCCCCTGGGGTCCTTCCTCCGGTGATGGTCCCATTTCTATATCCTCAGGGGGAAGGGAAGGAAGGATATCTACATCAGCTTCCCCAAGGGTGGCCCTAGGCCTTCCTTCAAGCTCCATTGGCTCAGGCTCTTTCTCCACTGGGCCCATAGGGCCACACTCTCTCTTTAGTTCATCTTTCCATTGCATAGGTTCTTCTTCAATGGACACCTCTGCTATCTGGGGCCGCACCTCACAGTCTGTCTCTGCGTCCTCCCGTTTAGTTATCTCTAGCGGTCTCACATCGTCTGGGGCCAGCTCTTCCCCCTCAGGAACAGCCCCAGGCACCGCAGAGGCACCTAAGGCACAGGGCATAGGCCTGAGGTCCGTTTCCCCGTCCCCACAGCCGGTTACCTCACACAGCAATGCGGGCTCAACACTTGGTATGCTCAACCCTTGCTCGTCCAGTCGCACACCGGCCTGCTCCCCATGCTCGGGGGGTGAATTGCTCTCCAGCGCGGCTGAAGCGGGTCTGGGCGCCTCACCGGATAACGGGGCCGTCTGTAACTCAGCCTTCAGAGGCTCCGAAGCTTGCTTTTCCAGCCGGCCATCTCCGGGGATCGGTTCGCTGTCTGGCTCTGCCGTTTCGCCTCCGTCCCCCGACCCAGGCGCACCAGCAGCGGCCGCCATTTTCTCTTTCGCGTCTCACCCCCCCTTTTCTGACTTCACACGGGCGAATCGAGCTTCGGCCTCCTCGTCCTGAGAGACTAAAAAATAGAACCTGCCCCTGGCGCACTACAGCGACCACTCATTGGCCGATATCCTACTAAGAAGCGTCAATCAAACTGGAAAACCCAGCGTACTTGCTATAGGCCACCTGAGTTCCCGCCCACCACAGGCAAGTTAACGTAAAAAAGAAAGCTAGGTCGCCATTGGATCGAGCTATGCGGTTGCTGATCTGGTTATTGGCTATCTGGGCTGCTCATCATACAGGGAACTTGCGGTCCGTAAAGTAATTTTCACGCCAATCATTCTACTCTTGCGGTCGTGTTGCTAGGCAACGAACCAACCGCCAGTAATGTAGCAGAGGCGAGCGGCATGTCCTCAGAAGCCAGTCAGCAGATATAATGCGCTTTCTACACACAGAGGAGCGGCTCTCGAATAACAATTCTGTATATAAATATTTAATACAATGTCCCACGTATAAAGTACAGATATTAAATGGTTTTACATATAGCGCCGTCATATTCCACAGCGTTGTGCAATGGGTAAACATGACTAATACTGGGTCGCAAAAGACGAGGAGGACCCCAATAATGCTGCTCTACATATGTTCATACCTGGGAACCCTCTGGGTCACTAAGGGGGCACTGGGCCCCGGGAGTGGCACGCCCCACTTCCTGCCCGTGTCCTTATTGCAAATAGCGTATGTCCCACCAAGTCGGAGGGGCTGCCCACCAGCATCAGTGGAATCTCCTACCCGCATCCCGACGGGGTCTCCAGCCTCCAGCTTATATTTATGACTGTTGGGCCATGCCACGTTATGACATATCTTACAACCACTCTGTTTTCTACATGACGGTCCTGATTCTCGGGGTGCAGCCTTGCTGTCTCATTTATCTGCCTTGCCCCCCACCTTGCGCTTCTGCAGGCAAAGGGCATCATGAGTCGGTTGGGGTGATCAACTGATCTCTCCTGACCTGCCCAGGGAGCTGTAAAATCAATGGAGGCCTACGTTGCTGGAGCACAAGCCTTCATGCAGCTTCCGCATGGTCACCTCCTGACTCTCTGAAGCTTGGTCCTTAACCTTATATTACAACTAAGACTCTGACACTCTAGTTTTATGTTATGACTTCCTCTTCCTTTAAAATATACCCCTCTCTTCTGCTTTGATGGATCTTTTTATGTATTTTCAGGTCTCTCTCTCTTCTCTCCCCCATGCCGGACATATTGAGATCCTTTGGTCTTTCCTGATAATTTTTATCCTGCAAACCATTCCCCATTTTAGTCGCCCCGTCAATATCCTTCTGGAGATGGGGTCTGCAAAACTGTAGACCATTATGAGGTCTGACCAAACATCTGTAAAGAGGCAGAACGACCTCTTCCTGCTACCAATGCCTCTCGCTATATAACCCAGCACCCTTCTTGCTTTTACCCGGGTCCATTTTTTTTTCTCTGGGGAATAAAGCAGAAGATGAAATTATACTTTTATTGTGATATGTCCCACAGCGGTGGGTTTCTTCTATCCCTCATTAACCAAATATGTGGTTGTCTGCAAGCTGTTTCTACCCTGGCCCTGCAGACTGCAAAGTTAAGGTCCCAATTTTAGTGAGATAGTCCCAATTTTCAGATACTGTCTGGATTTTGTGGGCAGTAGGCATCAAGGGACAGCTCAGTAGATCCTTGTGTTGGGGGTGTATCTTGTTTGTCCAGCAGATGGCGCTCTTCTCTTAATGTAATACAATCTACGCTCATCAGAATTGTCACTTGTGTAGCTTTATATTACCTGCAGGCATTTACAGAGCTTTAAACTAACAGAAAATAATAGAGGGTGTGTAATAAGTGCAAGAATCAGGTACATACTAGTATGCGCAACATAGGAATTGTTGCACTGCAGAATATTTTTAACAGCCTCCCACGTTCCATTGGGGTCCCAAAATAATAGCAACATAGGACCCTTACAACATAGTTCTGCCATTGCCTGGAAAGCAACAGACTATTCACATAGTTGCCAAGAGTCTTCTGTCTTCTGTACAGTCCTGACAGAAGTACCTATATCCCGAATGCCAGCTGTCCAGATCCTATAGATCACGTGTAACTGAATATTAATTACCAGTGGTAAAATGAGACATTGCCATACCTGGGAACAGTTCGGGTTTCGCCCGGAGACTCCAGGTGAAGCGCCGCTTCCCCATTAAAAAAGAACGTGTCCCACGACGTCGGCACATGCGCAGACTGGGCAGAGCCAAATTATGTGGACATAGCTTGATGATGCGATGTCATTGACAATGTAAAGTGATTATTGCTGTATTGGCATCACGCTGATGTCCAGAAAGTGAAATGCTTATGATTGACAATAATGCCAGCGCACATTTGGTGACTTAAATAACCTGCTAAGTAGTTTGCACTAAGAGAAAATCATTAGGAGATGATTTGAGCGAAATAGAGGAAAATATAAAAAAAAAGTGACAGCAAAAAAATTAATAATAGTCATAATACAACAGTTAAATGCAGATAATGTTACACCAGTGGCTTATTAACTTTATAGTCTGTTCAGAACAGTTGGTGATCAGCAGTGTAAACAAACAGAATACACAATGGTCCCTCTGTTTAACGATTGCCCAGACTTCAATAAAAGCGAGACATTTGGTCTGTGGTTAGCAAAATCATGTCTTGGCGGAGGGCGAAGTCAATTACCCTGAACAAACTCATGGGGAATAGTCGCCATATGTGGCCTTCAGCACAAAATTATTAAAACAACCTATAGCTTGTGCTTTAAGTTTTGCAATTATTGTGTAATCTGGAAATATTTAAAGTTTATCTAAAGAAATCTGAGATTGGTGTCTCAATGTGGCAGAACTAGCATTATCTGATTCATTTTCTGTCCTGAAGTTCCCTGTGTTCTCCTAAGGGAGAAAGAAAGGGAGGCACAGTGTGATTTTGACTAGGGCTAAAAAAAAGAACTAATAAAAGTGTATGGAGGAACAGACTTCATTAGCATTGCCATAAAGCGTCAGCTCAGTGTGGTGTTTAAGCAGGAAAAGTCACCCAGAGCTCCACAGCTCTCAAGACCTTCAAAGACTGCAAGGGAGAGCTGGAATGAGAGAGAGGGAGAAGCGACACTGGTTGCGAGAAGGGGAGCTCTAGAGATTGCACTGATGGCAAGGTAGAGCAGAAAGCTGAACTTACCCTAATTGTTAGGGACCCCCACACATTTTTACCCTAAAGCTCCATGATTCCAGAGGGCAACCGTACCCAACGTAACCCAATGTTTTAGTGAATTGTAAGCAAAAAAACAAGTCTTTTGATACTTTGTCCTCACGGCATCCTTGCAGATACTCATGGGAACCTGTGTCTCAACCAGGCTTATGCTCCAACTCCACCAGCTAAGCCAAGTTGTTGGTCAGCTCCGAATCAACGAGGGCATTTCATCCAGATCTTCATCCCCTACCAGCATCCCCTTACATGTAAAGCAACCCACTGGGATATAGATTTTGAAACTTAGATCCAGATTATAGCATTGGCACCATGCATATTTATTATTATTATTATTATTACTTAAGATATCATTTTAAATGAAACATTATCTACTAATAAAAAAATGAGTAATCTTTCTCAACCTTACATTTTTCTTCTCAATTTGTGATATTTGTACTTTAAATCATCCAAACGATGGCACTGGTGATAAGATAAGCCGTGATAAGAAGGGCATGAGAAGATTTTGCAGCTGATCAGTGAGATTTTATCTTTGGTTAATAATAATATAAGCATCCCCTATCTAGTTGGCACGATAAAGTAATCTCCTCTTATCTTTCCCCCAGTGTAGGATTTTATTTACCGACTCAACACAAGATGCCAGACTTATCAACAGATCTATACAACATCTTCAAGAATAACCTTTGTTTTGGGGAGAGTGCATTGTTCTGTCGTTCCGTGTAATCTTCCTGTTTCAGATCAC
This sequence comes from Spea hammondii, assembly GCA_029215755.1. NCBI lineage: Eukaryota > Metazoa > Chordata > Amphibia > Anura > Pelobatidae > Spea > Spea hammondii. The sequence continues at coordinate 6,018,782 of JARDYJ010000004.1, forward strand.
CTGATTGCGTAAGATAAGTGCTCAAGGACGACGGAAGATACTTTTGACATGTGCAAAAGAATATTACCGTGGCGTGGTGTGCATAATATTTAATATTATAGAAATAATTCCATACATGGTTGTTTTTTTGAGAATGAATAAAATATAATAAAATGTTAGAAACATTGGATTTTCCGGCAGATAAGAGCCACTTGGCCCATGAAGTCTCCCCGCTTTTCCACCTCCTGCAGTGTCTCAAATTTTAGTTGGTCCTCTGGATATTCTGGATAGCCTCATACCTATCCCATGCTGGGTTTTAATTCCTTGGTTGAATTTACCTCTACTACTTCTGCTCCACGGCTGTTCCACTTATCCACTCTCAGTGGAGAAATCTTTACTTACATTACATCTAAGCGTCTGACATTCTAGTTTGGACTATGACCTATAGTTCTATAATTTGAACTTGTACTATTGTGTATTAAAGTCACATCCTTTGTGTTTTGTCTTTCCCTCTAGCCCAGTGGTTCTCAACCTTCCTAATGCCGCGACCCTTTAATAGTTCCTCATGTTGTGGTGACCCCCAACCATAAAATGATGTAATTATATATTGTGAAATATGTGTTTTTCAATGGTCTTAGGCGACCCGCGTGAAAGGGTCGTTCGACCCCCAAAGGGGTCGCGACCCCCAGGTTGAGAACCGCTGCTCTAGCCGGACAATTTGAGATCCTTCAGTCTTTGCTGGTCGTTTTTACCTGTGTTTGGTAAAGTTGATTAAAGCTTTTGAGTCTATCTAGGTCTCCTTTTCCTGTAATATACCTGAAGAAAAGACCCAGATACATCTTGGAAGGTTGCAATTTATTATACTTCAAGTAGAATGGACAATGTTCTGCAATTCATTTAAAGAGGACCTATCACCAAAGATCATCTATGATCAGTGGTTTCCAACTCCAGTGGTCAAAGCCATGGTTTCAGCCTGTCCATATTCCTGAAATCAATTTGTCGCTCTATATGACAAGCCTGCCAATATAAAACCCAAACAACGGCTGTAGGTGAGGTCAGCCATTGTGCCTATCCTGCAGATCGATCCCTTTTCCACAGAGTTGGCATTAAAGGAACATTTCACTGTCCAATGGAGCCTTACCAACAAAGAACGCATATTAACGTACATTGTAATTGCATTCTTTAATAATTTTGCGTTGGAGCGTCCATGCTTGGTTATCTTGGCTCAGGGCGAGCGCCGTTGTTCTGCAAGACTGGGAAGTTGGACGCAGAGCCGCACCTAGATATCAATAGCTTTGGCTTGAAGTCAGATAAAAACCGATAACAATCCCTGCTACCACCGTCTTATCTGCTGCAGAACAATACGAGCAGGGTGTGCTACCCGTCATAAACGGGACCATTAGGAGTAGCCATATTAAATTGCTCCTTCACCGGCATTTAGTAACAGTAGAGTTGGTGGTAATCCAATGTATTTTGGCCAATCAGATACCACAAGATGAAACTATTAAGAATAAATATGGATATATCAGTCACACAATTAGGGTACAGACAAAACTAGAACTGACAGATTAAGACAAACTGATCCATTGGGTAAAAAGGGCCCGGCTCGCAAGCCGGAAAAACTCTGCTCTAACTTCTTTCTCCTCTAGACTGGGTGGGGTGTTGAGTTAATTTTAAATTTTTTATGACTTTATGAACTTTGATAGCTTCGTCTGTTGTGTAAATGATGGATGTGTCGGTGCAGCGATAAAGTCTACAGCATTGATCGGGATTTCCACCGGGACTCACCAGGTATTATGTATAAAGAAAACCACAAAGTTTGAACGGTGGTCTTATCACTTATAGCAAACAATGGAAACGACCCAATCAGCAGCAAGATTACATAAGTCCCGCTGCGCCCTGCCTGATAAACTAGGGGAAGGAATGACATGTTATTGTAATTTATTAACTATTATTCAATATCAAAATGCTACCTACAACTGAATCGGGGCCTGACCGGGAATGATTAAGCCATACATATCCAGCCAGCGGCCACCTTCCCTGTCTTGCAGGCACTGGAACTGGCACTGGGGGCTGCCTACATCATGGTAGCCAGAGGGTCCACCACATCGACTTCCAAGGATAAGTGGGGTCTGTCTGCCTACATGAGGAGTGACAGCTATGCATACACACAGCGTGTCCGGCTGTATGTTTAATGTGGATTTAATAATTTAATTAAGGAATAGGAAAGTAATACAAGCACCAGAAAAACTTATTCAGAAATTGTACAAGTTTTCCCAAAAGTTATATTGCACAACATACGTAAGCAAAGGACTTTGTGGATGCCAGACTACACAAAATAAAATTATTTATTACCGAAAAGTACCAAATTTTAAAGAGGGAACAGATGATTGGTGCCTAGCTCTACTTTACATTTGGTGTCTTTGATTTCAAGGGTTATAGGGTCCCTGATCACACACGGCCTGCCTGTAATCCAGGACCTACACCCGTTATCGGTCTTCGAAGCTGTTGTTGTGATCCCTTCGCGGAAGCGCTAGGTGTTCTAAAGGTTACGTTCACAACATCTTGTAAAATATCATAAACGATATTGCATCAAAGCAGTGTGTGCACAATTAGGATTGTCATGAAATCACAGTTTTTGCATTTCCAATTAATATCCCTCCTAACACCAGAGAGCCCCATCTGCCCCAAGAGTTCTAATGGCAGCCCTGCCTAGGGGGCATGGACTGAGAATGGGTTATTTTCAAATATTTATGTTCAGTCTCCTCTTGTAGGTGTCCAGACTCCAGATTAGAAGCTTTAGTGGTGTTACATAACCAAAATCAGAACTATACTTTTCTCAGCCCAGAAGACAACGTGACCAAGGCCTCCAAAACATTTGGAAGTCTCCAGACATTGTCGTTACTGGACTGGGGACCAGTAATCAGTTACTGAGGACAGGAATGTATGTATAGCTGCTCCTTTTGTATAGATCTATGATATAAATACACCTCCACCTGTATTCCATATGTTTATTTAGTAGATAAGCCTGTAAAATGTGGGATTTGGGTATATATATATATAAATATATACAATGCTTATTACTAGCCTCCAGCTCCGGACTGGGGGTGAAAAGCAGCCCTGGCACTTTAAGGCCAGCGGCCACTAAATTAGGTACGCGTGGCAGCTGGCTTGGTTTACGGAATGTTCTCTTCCACCTCCATGCATCTTTAACATGGAGCATCCAGCTGCATGATGGACACAACCTTCTCCTATGAAGTTGAGGACCATCTCTGCAGAGATGCGGAGGCTGAAGTAAGCATCGACAGGTGGGTTATGGACTAATCACTTGTAATATAAGTAAGGTTTGCGTAATCATTTTGTTAAGAATGAAATCTCAAGGTGTGAAGGATGATCGTTCTCCAGGTCAAAACTGGCATTTGTCTCCAGATCAATAACACCGATGGCACTGCTTCCGAGGTCACTGTCCCAAGATTGGCCAGGAATGGACTGATAAGCATCTAAAGCTCAGATGTATTCTCCACGAGGGAGGAGTGTGCTGATCTTCAGGTTATAAAAACCCCAGACGTCTACCTGGTCTTCACATCTCAGCCGGATACCTGACAGCAAAAAAACCAACAACATGTCTTTCACTGGGAAATACGAGCTAGAAAACCAGGAGAACTATGATGCTTTTATGAAGCTTATCGGTAACTAATATTTATTTTAACATAAAAAATGTGAATTAAAAATGTAAATGCTTTTTTTATTTTATATTTGTTGGCATATTGTGTTTAAAAAAAATATATATTTTATTTTTATTTTTTTTTCTGAGAATTTGTATTTTTTTATATACATCATACGGTATGATGTCCTATTCTTCTGCGTCCGTCTTAGTTATAAAACCACATAGAAATCTATTGTTGATGCTGGGACACATCAACATCTCAGCAGAAAAGACATTAAATTCAAGTGTAATTCAAGTGCCAGCTCCAGTACATTGGGTATTTATTCAATAAAAGCATTTCCAGTAGAAAGTGGTTTTATCCCCATAACAACTAATGGAATGTTCCTGCTGATTGTCAGTTGGTTACTATGGTAATAGGACCACGGTTAAAATATTGCCTAACCTGTATGAGTGTTTCTCAAAGAAGCCATGTTTACTGTATCTCTGATTTGTATTTATCGGGTCCCTTGTTGGACCCAGTTATTTGGGGTGTTGTTTCACCCACTTAACAACATTTTCACAATTAAATGTAGCATTATAGCCATCATTCAAAGCATTGTTGAATACAACAAAGCTATGAACGATAGGTTAATAGGCTAATAGGCTATTGCCACGGAAACCACATTCTGTCCCCCGAAATGATTTTCTCTTTGATGTTCTATAGTGAATGACATTCTCCTGTGGTCTCCTCAGCTCAGAAAGCGCCAACTTGTCTTTGATGTATCATTGTCATTGTTCTTCTCTCCGCAAACTTACTGAGACCACCATTTTTTTCCGGCATCAGGTATTCCCGACGAAACTATCGAGAAGGGAAGAGATTTCAAGTTCACCACTGAGGTCGTACAGAACGGCAACGACTTCACCTGGTCTCAGATTTACCCGGGGCGCACAATGACCAACAAGTTCACCGTTGGACAAGAGTCCGAGATGGAGACCATGAGTGGCAAAAAGTTTAAAGTAAGTTAAAGGGGGCCCACTTGCTTCTACAGGTGATAGGAAATTTTTTAGGCATTTATAAAGTTAATCATAATGAAGAAGAAGGCTTTATGCGTTTTACTCATTCTAAAATGTTTTTTGTTGCTACAGGCGACTGTAAAGCTAGAAGGTGGGAAACTGGTGGTGGATTTTGGTAAATACCTTCATACATCAGAGATCGTCGGTGGAAACCTGGTGGAGGTGAGAGAAATTCATTGCTTTCTTCTCTTATAAAGATCACGATTTCCCAAGGTGCTGAGTCTTAAAGCGTAAAACAAACGTATTCTCAAAAAGCCAAAAATGCCCAATTTCTAGAAGCGCCATGTGATGTTAGCGGGCATCATGGCTTATTGGGAGCACCAAAAACCACTGTCCAAATGGTCTTAACGATTCACCTCTATATTATTGGCTGTACCCTTTATTCTATGAAGCATTTAATTTTCTTTGCAATGGGTGGGCGCCGGTGGTCTATGTACTCAGGTCAAGTCAATAAAACAGATATATAAAAAAATACAAACACGCATACATTAACCTTCACAACCTCTCGTGTTTTTCATTTCAGACGTCTGTCGCTGGTGGCGTTACTTTCAAGAGAATCAGTAAAAAGTTGGCATGAAGAACAAACCTATTTTTAGAAATTTTCTTCTGTAAACCATTGAAAAAAAAATAAACTTTTTTTAAGAACACAATTTGTCCTCTTTCTGTGACTTTGTTTAAAAACTGGAATTTAAGTCAGACCCAGTGAGACAAATGATTTATTATAATAAACAGCGATAACGTGTTCATGGGCTTCTCTGGAAATTGTTGCTAAGGCCCATTTAAAAACAAAGCAATATTTTGGCCTAATTAATGTGACCTCACAAGGGGGGCATTGTGGTATGACATCATGACGCACCCAGGTAACTCACTAGTCCCATACACACTTAATCACAGGTATTTTGACCAGGGCAGGGCAGCCATTGGGAATCTTGGGGCCAAGTAAATGCCCCCCAACTGTCCTCCTTTGTGCAGGAAAGTCCCGATTTTGCCACTCTTTCGGGACAGAGCTTAGTGGGACTCAGAATTGCCAGAATTGTCCCAATTTCATAATCAATATTGAGCACATGCACAGTAGCGCTGCCAGCTTGAGTGACACTCTACCACTCAAGCTCTCCCCCCCATTGGGACTCAGGGGGGAAAGTTGGGAGGTATGCTAGTAGACACCTAAAGACAGGGCTTACCTGCCACATTCCCACCCTGTATTCCTTCCAACACCCCAACCCCATACTTGCAATGGGGTCACTCTGTCCCAAAATCCAGAAAGGGGCCATTTGAGCTCCAAAGCCAGTAACCGTCCAGACATGAATAGCAGGCTGCTAGAGCCCAGATCTCAAGAGCATGCCTCCAAGGGCCAATGACTGTGCCCATGACGGATCAGAGACGCTGCTTGTTCAGGCCCCATACACAACTAGCAGTTGTAGCCCACTGATCACTAGTATTAGGTTCAATGAAGACCCGTAAGAGCTATCTGGTTGCTTGTAAGAAAGCAAAACTGCCAAAGCCAAAGCTGCAGTTAACATGGGAAAGGCTGCCTTTTCTTACCTTGATAACTTAGATGGCCAGATAAGCTTATCTGGGTTTTTGATAAGGTCTTTGACACCAATGCCATAGATCTTCGATCACTGAGTTGTTAAATCCAAGGACAGGTTACTATTTTTTTAAGCTGGCAACACACGCAGTAATAAAGCGGAGCCCTGGGGACTGTGTCACGTAGTGTCCTCATTACTGATGAACGGGGAGAATTAAGACCCCTATGTAATGGTTTGTAATATTCTGCATTTTGCAGTTCTGAAAACTAAAGAAATCCATACAACTGCATACAAAATTCCCTCAAGATTGTAAGCTCTTGCGAGCCGGGCTCTCTACACCTAATGTATCGGTTTGTCTTTATCTGTCAATTCTCGTCTTGTCAGACCCCTTGAATATATGTATGGTGAGAAGTGCTGCGTATTGTCGGCGCTATATAAATAAAAGATAATAAAGTGGGTGTCCATCACAAATAGGAAAATTGAGAGCTTTGACCACATGGTATGATCTCAAAAAAAAGTGTTAGCTCACGTGTGTCGTTGTTGAGAAATACTCTTCATGAGCAAATGAAACCGAAGCCAACGTTAAAGGGATTTCATTTACTAAAACTACTTATAGTTTGTGCTATTTGTTTGTCAATCAGTGTAATTTGGACATATTTATCTTAAACGTTGATGTCATGGAAGCTGACATCAGTAGTAAGTGCTGAAGTTCTCTCCCTTCTCCTTCTTCCCACCGTTACAAAGGCTGCCTCAACCAGTCAACAACAATCAGCAACTTAACAATGGCGGAGAGATAACTGGGTGTAAAGGTGGCTGCTCTCATGGTACACACATAGGGTGGGTTTTTATACATTATATGTGTTTATTTGTCATACAGATCTGTTAAATGCAGGATCTGGGACAAGTGACAGACCGGCTTCAGACAACATCCAGATCTATCACCCCCGACTCGCTTGATTGAGGTTATTTAGAACATACATATAATATAAAAGACAGCACAGAATACAAACAGCCAAAGCTTGACAAGTTTATACAGATGTGTACAGTCAATAATAATAAAAACCTATCCCCCCCACAGGGGGATACGCAGCCCCTTCCTTCCCTCCTTGGCCAAAGACTAAAGACGGTCGGACCTTCTAGGGCCCCCTTCGAGGAGGGTACCGTTCGAGGAGGGTACCCACCGAAGCCTTCAAGAAGGGGATTGTGACGGTTCCTAGAGTCCTCCTACTCCTCTGCTATTGTTGCTCTTGGCGGAGAGGGACAACCTGAGGTCCCTGGTCGGCCCGTCACAAGGGTGACAGCCCAAAAACCACAGCCCCCCAATGAAGATGTCCTGTTTTTCTTTCCTGAAATGTGGGTGGCATGCCAATGGGCAGACTCTTGGCCTTTGCCAACTGACGTTCCCTTTTAATCACAGGCGCCATTGCTAAGGTGGCCGCTTCAGCCATGTTTTCCAGGACACATGTACATACACACTTTACATGTGCTGCCCCCTGCAGCATGTGGGGGGTATAAACTCACAGAAGGGAACTAATTACTCTTTTATAGATCCTACATACTGGCAAGTAGCATGCAGCCGCTTGTATCCACGCGTTCACTGCAACACCTGGCCTGGTGCTGGAGCGATATCGGGGGCATTTTCCTGGCACGCCAGGTAGTACATGTTGGGCCGCCCCACGTGTCCATGTCTGGCAACAAAATAGCTGATACAGACACCCTAGCCCCCACCTGACATGATATCCAGTTTAAAAATTAACCCCCCTCCAGAATAGTAAATAGTAATACGTCTCCGACGCCTTTGGATTTATCATAAATTTTGAGCATGAAAATTGCCATTTTATTTCATTCCAAATCAAAATCCTCTTTCTCGGTTTATTATACGTGTGCAGGTTTTTTTTTTGATTACGGGTCATAATGCAATATAATCCGAGAGGAAATTTCCACTGTCACAATAAAGGTTACTACATACGAGAGCGAGTTAAGCTTTCGTGTCTTGGGGTCAATAACACGAACAGCGATGATTCATCAGATTGCTGAGCGAGGGTTGGCCGGTAACGAGGAGAGACACCAGTATGGATGATGGGTGTAGGCTGGGGGGGGGTGGGAGTCTAGCCTCCTATATAAACCGGTGGATGCCTCAACCTCTCATCTCACCCAGATACCCGACAGCAACGCAAACATGTCTTTCACTGGGAAATACGAAGTTGAGTCGCAGGAGAACTATGACGCTTTTATGAAGCTTATCGGTAAGGACCGTAGCTGCGCATGTCATTTTTACATGGCTAGAAATACATTTATTGTCATTTATTCAATATAACCAAATTTCTACTTGTGGCTGAGGATAATGGGATTTATGACAACCCTGATTTATGAGTCCTATACACCAAGGGAGGAGTAGCCATCATCTGATTAGTTTAAGATTCAAATCATCATATTTTTTATGGTCTACAGTAATTTTTTTGTTACATAATTGGGGGTCTAGGATAGAATCTGTACGAATTTATGTTGTAGGAAATAAGATTTTTTCGCATTTTCTAACTGATAATACTTATATTGTTGATTTTTAAAATAGCCGACAATGTAGCATTATTATTAATGTATCTTTTTAATATTGCAATTGGTTTTTTTCTTTCCCTTTTTCGGTATTAGGTATCCCTGCAGAAACTATCGAGAAAGGAAGAGATTTCAAGTTCACCACAGAGGTCGTGCAGAATGGAAATGACTTCGCCTGGTCTCAGATCTACCCGGGACGCACAATGACCAACAAGTTCTCCGTAGGACAAGAAACCGAAATGGAGACCATGAGCGGAAAGAAATTCAAGGTAAGAGTCTAATAAAACCTTAATACAGCCCGGCAAGCCTCATAAACTAAGACCCCATCTATAGTTATTTTATTAATTCATAGTTATTTGGTTTAAAAATATATTGGGAGAAAAATATAATAATTTCCTATAATGAATCCTGAGAACCCACGGTTAAGCTGGCTTCTCCTATGGTATACATATTTTTTTAATATTTTTTTGTTTTAATCTATAATTCCATATTTTTTTCTATAATTTTCCAAAATTCTAGGCGACAGTTAGACTGGAAGGGGGGAAGTTGGTGGTCGACTTGGACCGATACCGCCATACATCGGAGATTGTTGACGGAAAGCTGGTGGAGGTGAGTGTATTTCCCTTCACATTGTAGATGTTGGTTTGAAAATCCATGGGCTAAACCTTCCTAAATAAAGTAAAGGTCCTGATTCTATTCATTAGACAATTAAAAGTATCCAGAGCCTTCCTGGACTCCCCCAAAAATCTTAATGAATAATAATAATTATTATTACTATCTACCTGCAATACCTCTACCTCTCTGGGGGGCCGGAAGATGATGTAGATATGTGTCACCCTGGAGCATACGTGTGACCTCACGTCACTGTGATGACATCATGCTCCTTCTTTCATGATGCCCTTGAGCCGAAATTCTGTTCTAGAGCCACTTTCATAAAGAAGATGAGCCTGAGCTGTGGCCAGTAGATTTAATACTGCTTGGGAAAACGTGAATTATAAGAGCCACTAACTTAACTGAAAACACTGCAATTCTCTCTCTTTGAAACACTACCTTTTTAGTAAATGATGTAACAATGAGTGAAAATGATGATTATTTTTCTCTTTCAGATATCGGAGGCTGGAGGCGTAGCCTTTAAGAGAATCAGTAAAAGGGTGGCATAAGCAAGATAATATTATTTTATGTTAATAAATTCAAATAAATGCTTGAATATCATCATTCGGCTTCTGTGTCTTTATAACTTGCTCATTATTATGGAAACACTAATAAAGAACATCTATCAACAAATATTCCCACAAGCACCGGGTAATTTCCAGAGCTTGACCCTGAGTCTCAGGGTATTTGCCCCAATCATAGGGTCTCAAAGGGGGGAAGGGGGGAAATACACATTCATCGGCTTACTCATTTATACTCTTTATGGATCTGACAATCTCTAAGGCTCCTAACTAATGCATTTGCTTCAAAGTATGTTATGGTTGTATATCCCTGCTTGAAAGCAGGTGACTCAGTCTTGGAGTTCAGCAGTGAGGATGGCAGCTGCAGAGGGGGCTACTATGGGAACTGCCCTGTTTCAGGCCTAGAGTGGCCCCCCACTGGTTCTTCACCCTTCTGTGTTCTGAGTCTGGTTCTATTGTGCATGAAACCCGTTTCCACCATGGAAGGAGGTTTTTGAGCCTTTTAATAAATTGGGATTTCTATCTATGATTGACATAGCAAGGCCCACTTTGAACAAAGGATGCTGATGCCCCCATGTCCTATGAACCATACCCACGCTGCTTCTTCCTGGGTCTCCGGGTCACAGCGTGGAACCTCGGAGTCGCCAGAGCGGTGTTGCAGCACTCCCATCTCCTCGCCCACTTCCCCTCCTAATATGGCATCAGCGGGACCTCCTGCAACATCGGCGGGGCCGCCCACTGAATTGGCCACTGACGTCGGGGAGCCCTCCTACCCGAATCCCGCAACGGGGGGGCTCTGGGTACCCGGAGCCAGAGAGTTCCCAGGAATGCCTATAAACCAAATATAAAGGAAAGTTAGGGTGACAAATATAGGTGACAGTTCTTGGACTGAGACCTCTGTCCCTGGTTTGTATTTGTCCCTGGAGTTGTCAAAAACCCCAACAGACAACTTATTTTATTGACTGCCACCCTTAAGGGTATTTTCCGTGGTATTGATTGGTGGCACCTCGTTATTATGGATTTAATTATTTGTGCCAAAGGACAAAATGACCGAACCGTTTGCTTATTCTACGACGACCGGTGAGATCATGTTCAAAAAGGGCAAAGGGCGACGTGACTGCCTTGGAAAGGAGTTAATTGGAAACGGGGCATCATGAAAACTCATACCTACAACTATATACCATCAATGGGAAATTTTAAGTATTAAATAAATGTTTGTGCTTGCAAGATAAAAAAGTATGGCGGCAGATTTGACAGCGACATCAATGGGGCCGTCCACAGATGTCAGCGGGACTTCCTGCCGGCATCCCGCAAGGGGGGCTCCCAAAACATTTGTCGGCCCGGTGGGCCGCTAGCCAAGCACCCAATCTGCTGTTCCTGACTATGCTCAGCCACATAGTACATGAGTATAAAAACGTAGCATGCGTAGCATCCAGCCGTTATCAGGGGGCCGCTGGCCTTAAAGTGCCAGGGACTACTCGTCATCACCAGTGCAGCTCTGCCTTCTTTGTTAACATTCAAAGCTCAAAAATACAACCTGTAAAGGTTAACCTGAGCTAGTTTGGGCTTCACAGGCATGCGTGATATACACATTTTTTCAAGTGTTTGGTCACTGAGGGCATCAAAACATTATTGTCGAAAGTTAATCATATGTTTTGGAAACACAATCTGGGGTCCTTACTAACGAAAATGTAATTCTGCTTGGAATAAAACTGTTACCAGGAGTCCTGGCTAAAAGTTCAAGACAGACCGATATTCCGTATTTCTATAAAAAGGTCACATATCGCCATATGTGGGAACTTTTCGACTAGAGACTATAGGAGAGGCGGCCACCAGAGGTGGTGGGAGCGGGGTCCTAACAAGCCCCACCCCCTCGCTTATTCCCCCCTTTAAATGGTGGTGTGTCCCGCGAATTATGGGGTAACACCCACTGATGTCGGCGGGACCACCCACTGACATTAACGGGTAGTCCTGACTGCATCCAGCAAGGGGGGCTCCAGGTATGCATATTACTCACCTATTGGCAATAAAAAACAGAATGTTAGTAAAGACCTAACACCGCTGGAACAGAGCTGACTGGCGGGGAGTAGATCCCGTTAGGAGATGATTTGGGCTAAACACATCTCTTACATGGCAAATAACTGGGAGTGGGGCAAATGCATATGCAGAATCCCACCATGCATTTATAATGGGGGACAGCTCAAAAATTTAAAGGGACCCCACAGCTATCATATGCATTAAAGTGCATGTGTGTACCCTTCAGGTCAGCGAGGTAATAAGACCTTTTATCAATAAACATATAAATGTGAATATGGTTTAATCAACAAAGAAATTACAAAATTCTAATTTTTTTTTGTAAATTCATCAATTTTTATTCCAAAGTTGCTCATACGCTGACACTTGCTGAGTTGAGTGTTACTGCTTTATAGCCCCAGTGGGGTTAAGGCAAGTTTTGTAGACGTCTGTTTCAAAGCCATAAAACCTTGCTAAGTATAGTATTATTGTAAAAGCATATAATCCTCCTTATCATTTCTGCAAAAGAGCCCAGAGGTTATTGCTTGGCCCTCTATGAGTTCATTCCTTCCGTGGCCAATAATTAGACTTAAAAACTCAACCCTCCTTGTTGAGAGAAAAACATAAAAGGTATAGGAAAAATGTATATGCTTTCCAATTTTATTTTGACCTGTCTCCCTTAATCTGTAGTGAGGCTTACACTGCTCGTAAACCATCCAGGACATGTGTAGATTAAGGGAAGTGTCCCCCTAGTCTCTTAATTGTCATTAATTAGTTTAGTGATCATTAAAATCATCCCCTCCCACCCCAAAATGTTTTTGATTTGAATGCAATGAAATACCCCCCCTCCTAAATCCACTTGTGTGACCCCCTGGCATTTACCTTGGCGTTGAGCATATACCGGTATCTTCATTACTTGCACCCTCTAGTGGTTGTCCAGTGAATAGCAGTGTTGTCTGATGTCATATTCCAGATATGACATCAGTGACAATGATCTTATAGTTAAGTTATAGAGCACTAGCAGAGTCCATAGCAGTATTAGATCTGTGCTGGAGAAGCTATGTGGACGGCATCTGCAGACAGCTTGTTGCCCCTATCATAATTGCACAAGGTCTTGGCCTAGTCAAGTCTAACCATGTCCCTTCAGTTTAGAAGTGTCGCTGAACAAAATCACCTTTGATGTCTGTCTGTCGCTTAAAATCCTTGAAATCCAGGCCTCTCTCAACCTGGACCCCTTTTTTTTCCATTTCTCCACCATTCATCCTCTTTGCATTTCTCTTATACGTAACGGTGCATCTATGCGTCTTACCGCTCAGACTCTGCCATATTTATCATTTCTGAAGTCCGCTTACATCTCAAAACCAAAAACTCTTTCCTTCACCACCTAAATACCATCCCCATCGCCCCTTCTTCTGATGACTTGCACCTCCCTTCTTTGTTCTCTATTATGCATCACTTCTTTACTGTCCAAATCCTGCTCCATGGTCCTTCTCACCTTCTGACTTTTTGTTGAATTTCTCTTTTTACCTTATTCTCTCCATTTCTCTATTCAAATCTCTTTAACTTTTTCATCCTTTACGGAAAGATCTCAAGATTCTACACTGTCTGTGACGTTCCTGGATCATCAGGGGCATGGGAAAAGTTACAAACATGACTTCTTCTGGAACACACATAATCTGAGGAACATCATAGTTCCTAAGTAAACTCCAGGCTAACAAGAAAATGAATCCGCCATAATCTACGATCTTCCAATGCAAGGGACCCTTACCCTTAGTTGCCCCTTTGCTTTACACATTCCTGATATAATATATATGATATATGAGCAATAATATGTTAAACTCTACCTATAGCAGACATATTCTCCCCTCCTGGCCAGCTCACCTTCTCAGTTCTCTCATTTACCCCATGTCATTGTAAATCACCAGTTACTGTAAAAATCTGTTATAAGACTGTTATTACAATATTAAAGGGACTTCAATATTAAAGCGATATTGTAAGAAATAAATGAAATACAAAAAATAGCAGAAATATTCAGATTGCAAAATGTAGACCAAAATAATTTTTAAGATGATCAAAATGATCTCTGATGAACTTTCCACGATTCACCTGGAGCGTGATTTTATAACCACTTGAACCTGGTATTTGCCTGCAGGTCAGTAACACTGTTACAACGATCTTATCAGATCCTCTGCACAATTCAGAGATTTCAGATGATAAAGCCTAGGGGTGGAGCGAGAGACGACGTGGTATAAAATCCACACGCCTTCCAGCCTTACTGCACTCACTGATCAACCCATCGCCGGTTTGTCCAGCTTTCTACAAACATCTGCAATAACATCATGGCCTTCTCCGGGAAATACGAAGTAGACTCCCAGGAAAACTACGAGGCTTTTATGAAACTTCTTGGTAAGAAACTACCTTATGGAAAAGAGCTGCGGTTTCTCGTTGGGGGATATTTCCAGCTAATAATATATATTGTTGAACTTTGTATCAGGTATCCCCGATGAAAAAATCCAGAAGGGAAAAGATTTCAAGTATACTACAGAAGTCGTCCAGAACGGCAATGACTTCACGTGGTCTCAGATTTATCCAGGGTTCACTTTGACCAACAACTTCACCATAGGTCAAGAGTCCGAGATGGAAACCATGGGTGGCAAAAAGTTTAAGGTAATTTGCTCCCTGAGAACCTAATGAATGCTATGATATAGACAAAGTATCTGATAAGCTACAGGGACAGGACCTCGATGGCCAACTGTCTGGTCAAAGGGCTGTTATCCTAGATGTACACCAACCTATAACTATATCGCACCTTATCTTTGTATTTGTGACACTTTAGACACTGCCAAGAGACCTCTCTTGCCCCCAGTATGGGTTATTTGATTAAAAAGTGATCGTCACAGCTGTTGTTTGAATGAGGGTGATAAACAGTAGACTATTATCCATACTAAGCACATGCCTAGGGGCCCCCGGTGGTCTAATGGACAATCTGCTGGCATACAGCCATTGGCTGAACAGCTGGAATCCTTTAATACTTAAGTCTATTGTTACAACAAAGTAATAATAACCTATTGGAAAAAATGGGTAATTACCATATTTTGCTTTTTTGTTTAATTTTATACAGAAAATCTTAAAGGTTTGATATTGTGTAAAAAAAGAGCATAATTTATAGCCTTTTTAATATATAAATCTAATGTCAATTTAATTGCAGACAACCGTTAGACTAGAAGGTGGAAAAATTACAGTGGATTTTCCTAACTACCACCATACTGCCGAAATTGCTGGTGGAAACCTGGTTGAGGTAAAATGACGTTTCAATAGTTTAGAGGACAATATCTGCTGGTAGGAATGGATTTAGATGTTTATTTGATCATAGAACCTTAAGTTAATATAAGTTCCACTCATAGAGACATTGGAAGGTTATTCTACGTATCTACTACCCTATGTCAAAAAGTAATATTCTCTAATATCCCAGCCTTCCACTATCTAACTTCATATCACGCTATCTTCAGATGTTCAGATGGAGATCTCATCTATCTCTTGTGAAATTTCAAACTTCAAACTTTAATAACTTTCACATTAGAATCTGGTCACATGTAGGATTCATTCTCCATAACTAAACTTTACAAACTCCATTATTGAAGTGACATTTTTATTTCTTTTTGTCTTTTTGCAGATCTCACAAGCTGGTGGAGTGGTCTTCAAAAGAGTTAGCAAAAAGGTGGCATAAAATGGGACTTCAAGCATCACATCACTTGCCATGCCTTCCTTTGAAACAAATAAACATTGTTTGCTTAATATATTTTTGTTGCGTGTGTGTCTTTAATGATGTTAAAGAGAACGTTGATGAGCATACAGATCCTCCATGAGAAATGCATGGTCTTGGTCATAGAAGGTCCTAGGCTGTCCATCACACTCCTGCTCCTCTTCTCTCCTTCATCGATTTTGTCTGTAAGACTCACATTTTTACTTCTTACATTTCTTTCCTAGTTTCTCTTTAGGAAACCTTAGGTCGTTGTTCAGCAGAAATCTTATCTAAACTAAATTTCAGCAGGTCATAAAAGGTCCTCCTAGTCCCCTAGGTCATCTTTATCACTCTGATGAGTCTATTCTTTTTTCACCTGCCAATTCTTCATATTTTATCCTGTTTTTTCCTATAATATTCTCTAAATATAAAAAAAAACATGTCTAGGCTTCAAATCCAGCTTCAGATTGGTCTGCAGGTTCACATCGAGCTTCACACAACGCTAGCAGGACCTTCACTACCTTCTTACAATGTTCTCGACAAGTATAACACAAGGACATCTGAACCCTGCACACAGCAGATTGTTAGCATAAAGCTTTTTGTTGTAAAAGGATTCTTTACATAGATTGCAGATTGACGAAATACCAGGTTACGTCATTCCAGGCTGACCTTCAGGACATGCTTTTGTGTCACATGATCATAAAATGTTCCTGGTAAAAATTATGAATGGGGCGATATTTTACATTATTAAATAATTATATCTAGGAAATGTTTAGGCATTCAATAATGTATAAGAAAGTGTATCATTCTGCATTATACAGGGTGCGTGCTCATGAATGGACAGTAACATCTTCTTTTGGCAGTCTGTCCCGGGCCATGGACCTTTCATAACCCTGCTGAAAATCAGAATTGCAGCTATAACACAATAATAGTGATCAGATTAACTTCTTCTTGGCAGTAGGATCCTTTCAAATCAACATTAACATCCTTAACCAATAATTGGGGTTTTAAAGCTTGGCAATTATCTAATTGTACAAACCTTTTCAGCCTGCAAATTCTATCAGCAGCCTGAGATATTCCAGAGCAGATGATGAATAATAAGGAAATTACTTGACCAGAACTCTGAGTCACAATAGCTACTCATAAGAGCTGTCAGACACATAGAGAAAAAATAATACAGTAAATAATACTTGGTAAAAGCAGAAAGGAGGATGAGTATTGGAACAATTGTTTCATGTTCTTTCTTACCTTCAAACATGGTCTTAAATTATGATCTCATATTATAACCACCTTGATCTCAATTGTACTTTTGGATTTCCATGTACTTTAAATCATGTTTATCTATTATACATTATATTGACAAAAGTATTGGGACACCTGACCACTACACCAACAGGTGTTGGAAGCATAGCGTTGTCCAACATTTTGGACAACACTATGCTTCTAACTTTGTGGGAACTGTTTGGGGAAGACGCTTTTCTCTTCCAGCATGACTGCCCCAGCGCACAAAGCAAGGTCCATAAGGAGAAGGTTGGATGAGTTTGGGGTGGAAGAACTTGACCGGCCGCACAGAGCCCTGACCTCAACCCCATCCAACACCTTTGGGATGAACTGGAACAGAGATTGCGAGCTGCACCTTCCCATCCAACATCAGTGCCTGACCTCACAAATGCTCTACTGGATGAATGGGCAAAAATTCCCAGAGAAACGCCCCAAATTCTTGTGGAAAGCCTTCCCAGAAGAGTGGAAGCCGTTACAGCTGCAAAGGGGGAACCAACTTCATATTAATTATGTATTTAGAATGCAATGTCATTAAAGTCCCTGTTGGTGTAATGGTCAGGTGTCCCAATACTTTTGTCCATATAGTGTATCTACCACCAAAATATGAACTTAACTCCTACACCCTTGAGGTCATGGTGACACTCTAAACTCCAATGCCACCACAAAGGATACGTCACTAAACTTGTGCCTCCACAGCCCAAAAAAAATATCCTCTTACTATTCATAACCTGCATCCTGGAAAGAAACACAGTTTCCATGCCTTTGATGTTTCCACGCCTTTGATGTTTCCACCCCACTGACGTCCCCATTTGACCTTCACTATAATCGAATTGGCCTTTGTGGCCCTTATAGTAGATAGTACTGGAGATTGGCTAATGCATATTTAACGTGTCGGGGTAATCTTCATGGAAAGCCTTTTGGTGTGCAATGAAATGGGGCAATTTCATTAGCCTCTAGGGTTTTACCATTGTGGATGAATTTACCTATATATTTTCTGCATTTTTTTTTGTATCTCGTAGCTCAAGAAATATGCATAGTGAGAAAATACAACATGAAACCAAAGTCTTTTTTGTCATTTCAATGACAATATTTTCTTATTTATGGATACAGTAATATAATTTCTTTGTACAATTTAGTAACAAGGCTTCAACTTTAATAGCCTATAAAATTTTATACAAAGTACTCTATACATAGAAGCAAACTCAGTTCGTTCAGAAATGTTGAATACTTTTTGTTAATTAAATCACATACAATAATAATCAGATATAAAGATGCACTTGTGCATATAAATTAATTGATTTCTTGGCAGTTTTAAAGTTCCATATATACGGTATATAGTCTTTTTTTTTTTTTTTTATATATATATTTTTTTGCAACATGTTATTTATTCCCTTCCTGTGAGTCCAAAATAATGCATATTGTGTCTAGTTTACAACTCTACTGCCACAAATCAAATTTATAATGTTTATGAACAGCATGATTTCATTTACACTGAGTTTTTTTTGTTTTTTAATTTTTTCTTTTTTTTTCCCCAGGAAAAAAAATAATTCAAAAAGGTCTAAATGAAAAAAGAACACTGTAATAGAGATTACGAGAAAAAAAATCATCAAAAAATATAGGATTCCGCTTTTTTTTTGGCAGTTCTTTGTCTTTTTTTTGTTTGTTGGTATGTTTGTTTGAAAATGCCATCATACTGTGATCTCTAACGTCTAACTCGCTCTAACATTGCCTTCTTCCTGTCTGCAGAGAAGATGGCCGTTTATACGATTTAGTAACTTTGAAGAGTGTACAAAGGCACACCAAGAAGGAGAGGGCTTCTTTGATATTAGAAGATCGTGGTTTCGTACTTGGTGCTGATTCCTCGTTTCGTCTCTTGGCCGGGTTCAACAATCCATGGCAAGTTGGCCAAAGTCTTTTGATCTGGTTGATCTATCTGTCTCAAGACAAGAAAAAAAAATGAATCAGATGAAAAATTAGGAAATAAGATACACCTTCAAGATGGCTGAAGGACACCATTCATCCATTATTCAATCATGAACCCCTCACAATGACCTAGGTTTCTACTCGGATGTAGCCTTGACGTCAACAATGTCCCAATAAAAACATCAAGAAGCATGAATTAAATAATGATGATGATGTTGGCTATCACACTGTAGAGTATTGTGTGTTTGCAACTTGTTGGGGGAACTCTATGGACCAAGGCCGTACAACTCTGGTCCTCAAGAGATGTACTTGGAACACTGTATTACAAGATTACAAAATGTAAGACAAGATAATTTGTCTCAGTCTGCAGCCTGGAATCTCCAGAACATCTTCCCCCTGTCAGTCTTCTCCAAAGTGTGCAAATGGTTTTGAGAAAACTCCAGAAAACCTCAAGGGTTTATAATTCGACTTGTGTTTGTAGAGACACTCTAGATGTTCAGGGATTTGGCCAAACAGAACACTTATAAGTTAAGTAATCGAGATACTCACCGTTGCCTTTCGAATGCTGACTCGTGGCTTGGGGATAGGTTTGGAAGGCTTGCTGTCAAAACTTTCTGGAAGCGTTGAGGAATGTCCTCCTTTTCTGGCCTGCAGGGCTAGCTGATAAGCGACTTCGAAAGCCTGGCCTAGTGTCAAAATAATCTCATACGCTAAATTCTGGAAGGAAAATTTACAAAATTAACATCAAAGAATTCTTATAAACATCTATTAAAGAGAAGAAAAAGCTTTTTCCCCGTAAGCAGCGGAAAATGTTCTCTTTAGGTGGCCCTCCAAACCACGTATAATGTACAAGAAAAAATATTTGAACCTCAAGCACATCTCTAATATCTATCGTTTTCCTTCTTTGTCCCTAAAATCTATTGTTATCCAGGCTTATTTTGAAAAGATGTTAAATGCATTAACCAATCCCTCCATTTATAGAAGGTTAATGTGTAATTAAGTTTTATTACCCATTTTATTGCATTTTGGAGACCAAATAATTACTTGTAGTAATCGAAATCTCTGAAGTATATAGGGAGAGCTACACGATGGGGAAAGTATTTTCCTTTATTTGATATATAAAAAAAAATATTTTGATTGTCCTTTAATAGAAAAAAAAACATATTATTAGTAAAAAAAAAAGATAATCTAAGTAAACTGACCACATCAAAAGCTGTGAAAACATGGCAGTAATGGAGGTTGGATTTCAAGTCTTTCGTGATGTACGCAAAGGTCGAGAGATCTTCAGGGTCTTGTGCGGCACAAGAGATATTGCGAATTTCATGTTCTGCGATGATTGCCTGTCAAACGAACCAAAAGGACATGTAGTAACCAGCAACAGAGCTACATACTACCGATCTGATTAAAAGGGGCGATGGGGTATTCCGCATTCTCAAAAATAATCACCAACAATACCCTGAAATCCGGCCGTAAAAGCTTCTAAAAGCTTTTGTTGATACTAATTCACACCTACCAACATTTCAAATGGTCACAGAATAATGATTTCATCTTTAGGGTGTGGTCGGGGTGTGGTTAGGGTGTGGTCAGGGGTTGGGCTTTAGCAATTTTTTTTACCGGACTTTTTTATTTTTGGAATTGAAATAGAACGAAGAAGAAAACAGTTGATTTATTAATGTTTTGTTTATAAGCCCATCTCTCTGCTGATTCTATGCACATTATTTGTGACTTTTAGGGCTGTAGAACCCCATGATACCCTCATACCCAGCAAACATTCTGAGCTCCTAGAACAGAGGGACAGGAAAAAGGGACCGCTTACAGCCAATTTAGCATCGAAGAAATAAGATTAGGGTTATTGACCCAGCTGGATTTTATAAATTTTTATAGAGCTCAGGAGCCCAGAAATTCAATGTCTGTACATTCTGATTCCTGTATGTTTCATCCCAACCTCAAATGCATAACAGTAAATGTGCGACTGCGGGGGATTCTGGGTAACGACATGCAAATGAGCACCCGGTGTGTATAAATTGATGAATCTGGAGGGATTAAACGGCATATGTTGTTAAACCCGGTTAAAAGAAAACATAGATTCAGCAGATGAGCAAAAAACAGCTGTTTTCACCGCCTTGGATTATCATTTTAGGAGCCGCCACGGGTTTTTCCACCACTCGTTATTAAATTGTTTAATCTGTGATTTAAAGCATCATAGCGGGGGTTTTGATCTAGTAGAGGCTGAGAACGAGAAAAATGCAACCTTTCAGTGTTGGTATTTGAGAGTTTTTAACTCAATTTTAGGGTCTTGGGGTGAACGGGCCGATTCTTATGGTAATACAGCTTGGAGCGGACTCCTTCATAATCTACTCTGATTTTATAATATACGAGCATTCCCATTGGTGCCTTTTTCACTGCTACATCACGGCCCTGCTTGAATACAGGTGACTTTATTCAGAAGGGCTGTTATAACAGCAGGCCCATCTTCTCCTTCTGGAGGAATGGTTTCCTTCAAGAGGCAATGTTTGCCACATGTAAGTGCAAGACTAGCTCCGGTTTGCCTTTGGTGGGCACATAGTCGGGTGGAAGATAGGATCTAATGGGCAGGGAGTAGACCCTAGCCAGACTGGCCATGACGGGGCGACCTGGTGATGTGTGGCGATGTTTAAATGTTCACGTAAATTGCGGCCATGCTGCAGCCCCTGATCTGCTGGTGAAGCGGCAGATCAGGTATGTGGCTGTCCACCAGCGGCCCACCGGGCATTTGCCAGTCCTGTAGTAGACAGAACCAAGGTGAAGAGAGGAACTGACCAAATACCGCTCCCTTGCCCGGGAAAGAAGAAACTGGCCCAGGGGCTCAGGGAAGCAGGACCCAGAGACTCCCGAGGTATCCGAATAACACGTGTTCCCATCAGG
Organism: Spea hammondii; assembly: GCA_029215755.1. Taxonomy (NCBI): domain Eukaryota; kingdom Metazoa; phylum Chordata; class Amphibia; order Anura; family Pelobatidae; genus Spea; species Spea hammondii. The sequence goes on from JARDYJ010000004.1 coordinate 6,040,598, forward strand.
AACCGTCAATCTTCAGACACTTTTGTGCTTTTCTATATTTGATGCAAATCTCCAATCTTTTCTTTAGTCACTCCTAAAATCAGCAGAGAATAACGAGCGCGCCTCGGGGCCGGCATGCATTTATAAAATTTGTCTCGCTTTTATGCGTGTTGTGATTGTAATAAATTCCATTTGGAAGTCTGATTTAGTCGATGGTTTGATGCAGTGATTCTGTCCCGCGGGAATCACGGGCTGACTGAACCGTATGCAAGGCAGGTCTAGCATCTTCAAACAAGCGCAATCATTTGCATGCTGACGGGCGATGACTGCGGGTGATGCTTATTAGCCTTGGGTGGCTTTGGCAAAGCATCGATGCAATGACAAATAGTTTCATATGCTACTGATGCAGCGGGGACTAGCTTTTGCAGTTTCAAAAATTACATTTGAAAATTTGTTTTAGTAAAATCCTGGTGAAAACTGAAAAAAAACGCAAATTCTTTTTACTGATTTAGGATCTGCTCAGGTTCTTTAAAAGTAAGCCGATTCCTAGACTCCGTCTGCGTTAACAAACTGCTCATGAGCCTCTAACGCTGGAGATTGTTCAGATCCTTGTAGCTCCTCAGTAAAGCTATTACCGCAAATCTTAAGAAGAGAACTTAAGCAGAAACAAGATGGCAGCTCTTTCCTCTCCCTGATGTCCCTCTTTTCTAGGAGCTCAGAATGTTTGCTGGGTATGAGGACATCACAGGGTTCTACAGCCCTAAAAGCAGTGGCGTAACTACAGGGGTTGCAGTGGTCAAAACTGCAAAGGGTCCCGTCCCCCTAGAGGGCCCGGGCGACCCCTGCCACCACTTGTTCCTATCTGCTTGTGCCGGAACGCAGCAGGGTAATATTACGTTACATTGTGTGACCCCCGCGGTAAACCTGAGGTTTCTCGCACAGAGGAAGATACCAGGTGAGAGGGTGCATGTATGTTTGTATGTATGTGAGCATGGATGTCTGTTTATAAGTGTGTGTGAGCATGAATGTCTGTATTAGATTATATGAGCATGAATGTGTATGTGTAAATTGTGTGTGTGCATGCATAGATGTGTATGTCTATTTGTTGGGCAGACTGGATGAACGGTTCTTATCTGCTGTCACTTTCTATGTCTATACGTTTGTGCGTGAGCATGTATGCTTAAGTGGTGTAAGAGGTTGTGTTTGTTAGAATGAGTGTACGTGTGTGTGAGAATGAGCATGTGTAAATTTGTGCAAGTATGCTTACATATGTGTGCCAGAGTATATGTTGAAGGGGCAATGATAGCACAGACAAGTTTTTTGGGGACAAAGATGGCACCCATAAGCTGTTTGGGGAGCACTTGTTGCTTGGTGAAGTTGGGGGACTATAATGTGTATAGAAACATCAGGAATGGGGTTAAGAAATGAATAGCTTTATAGCTGTTTGAAATGCTAGAAGGGAGAATGTGAGAGACGGGAACTATGCATTATATTCTGGACTGCCCTCCAGTCTAAGGACACTTGTCACATATGAAAGTGCTGTTATTGATGATATATAGAGCAGTCACCATCCCTATGACTTTTTCACGTTGCAAGCCAAGTGCAACACAGTTTCACAGGATTCTAACCCTGGCAAAATTAAATGAATTCATTTAAATGGCTTTGTTCTTTATTTATTTGAAAGGCTTGTCATCACAGCCCGCATCACATTTGGCCTTCAGTTATTCTAAAAATCAAGTGTTCCAGTTAATCTCATAAAATAACTACTTAGTAAAATTACAAAAAAAAGAGAGGACAATATATAAAAAATATCTTAGTGATAAGCGGTCTTATCGCCATATATATATTCCAATGGTTGCTATGGTGACTTCCCAACTTTTACCATTTTGAGCCGGAATTGACTTTATAAATAAGGCTCCCGCTGACTCCACAATCTACATTATTATTGTAAAACAGGAAAAATAGGATTTTTTTTTCTTACGCATCTCACCTTATTTGCTGCATCCATAAACTTTACACCTTTGTAAGACACCGACAGTATGATGGTGGGAACCTTTTTCATTTGCTCTGTGGATTTCTGGAAAAATAAATAACCAAACATTACATATTACATACAGTAAGATATCACTGTATTTGTTATGAAGCATAGATAAACCGAGGCACCAACAATCATACCTACAAAAATTCAGGGGGACACCTGTTCGTGGCGGTGAGACAAGACATGGGGATTGTCAGGTCCGGCACTGGACATGACCACTCGCCCCCTTACCCAAGAAGCAACCTCAGCTTCTGGACATCACAAGTAGACCCCTATGGGAGCTGCGATGGACCAACCTCCATCGATGCTGCAGCTCCTCGGGGCAGTTAGGGACATCAGAGATCGGTTAGATCAAAGGATCTACCCAACTGGCCCATGGTCCACACTACCAGCAGAAGCAGGACAGTGGAGCAGCTACCCGGGAGATTCCCCAAAAACTGGGGGGCTACAACTACATATGTGGGTATAGTAGACCCTCCTTCCAGACGTGGAATCACCTATTTCCACCTCCTACAAAGAACAGGAGAGCAGCCGTGGGAAGATTTTAGTAATGCATCTATGGCTCTTCTATAGCAGATAAAACCCATTGTTTGCCTAGACTTCCTTACAGTAGGAGATGAAGCAAAGCTAATAACTGATCAATCACACGCTATGTGATGTGCCTCGTTAAAACTTACTAACAGTGTATATCTATGGTGTTTTCTATCACAAACAAGGAAAGTTAGACTAGCAACTCTTCAGGATACAAGAAGTAGCAGCCCAGAAAAGGTTATATCTGCTGCTTTACAGCTACAGAAGAACATACATGCTCATAAAATACATTTACCATTCATGTCAGATGACAATGGGATGGCAAGAGATATCATTCAATCCTATTTATTTCCCTTTAACTGACCATGGGAGGTGTTCACAGAGGAAAAAAAACCTATCCAAACAGTAACATCATAAACGTCAACCTGACAATTTAAATACATTTTCACATATTTCCATATCAAAGTCACACAATTTCATCACCGTTCCCTAAATCCTGAAATATCTTGTCTCCTGCAAGCTACGCGTTAGCAAAGGACCAATGAAATATTCATCGTAGAGTCAGCGTTAGATCTTTAATGAGGTGTAGGCTCTAGGGCCTGTCCTTGACGAGTTAACCAAAACAGATTAAAAAAGTTACTTAGTATTGACAAGGCTGATAAACCCAGTCTTTAATATACAAGTAATAATCATGAACATGAGTCCGTATTATTCTTCTGAAAGCTAAAACCAGGTTTCCCAAGGGATTCCATTGTGGGAAGCGATGAATAGACACCTTCAATGGTCCAATAAAATGTCGGCCAACAACGTCATTTTGCTTCTGTTCCATTTTAGGCCTTAATAAACCCGTAAGACTTGATTTATCAAAGCCTTTGAAAAATAAAAGACGTGGTGTGAATCACTGTAAGGAAAATCAATGCGCTTATAGCTCTTTGATAGACGCAGAGAAGGTGAGGACCGACGTTTCAAACCCGTAAGAAACGTGAGAAACATTGATTTTTCTGCTTGGTTCTATTGTCTCCATTTCTCAAAGTCAGGACCGTTCTCGAGTTGACCTTCTCTTCGTTGTATCTATGTGGCTCCGTTTATATAGCATGCCGTGCTTCGACACAGATGGCTGCGGACAGGGTTAGTGGGGAACTCTCTGTCTAATAGATATAATATGGTACGTATAGGTTCCTCTTTAACCCTTGAACTACCAGAACCAATAAAAGGCCCGACTTTGGCAGAAACATCTGCTTTCACTGTCAAAGTGAAATATCGCACTTGGCCGATCCAACAACCTGCCAATGTTATTCCGACGGCAAATTAACCAAAGCTGCCATGTTAATGTATTTTTCACATCCTTTGTCAATGGTTCAGAGAGGTAGGTAATCACCGCTGTGTTCCTCTCTAGCCGGTGATTAATTATTATGTCTTGTTAAGAAAATAAATAATAGCACAGAGTACTTTCCCTATTTAGAGCAAAATTATGGTTTATCTGAAAATACTGACTAGCTCACATTGTCCATACAAGAATCCCATTGGGATGATGCCCTTTTCAGCTACTTCTGTCGCAGATGCGATATATCCATGCCTGACATATACGTATATATATATATATATGTATTATATGGGATGTGCCACTATACTAATGATTTCTTTATTTTATCAGTTTTTCAAATTTTTGTCCCCGTTGCCCCTTGTGACATCTTTGTAAATCCTACCCTTCCTCAACATCTGTGACAAAATATGTGGAAGGTGCAAAAGGGTTAAATCTCCATCACACAATGCCTGCTGTTACCGCCCCTGGCTACGGGTCCATAAAAGTCGGTTTCTGTTAAATTTTATGTAAAAGGTTTTTTTTTTGGAAATAACCCCAATAACTGAATTTCTTTGGCTACAGTGTATCCTTATTTACTAAGATGGCCCTCTTTCCAGGTTCCACCACGAATGAGGTTTGCGGTCCCTCTTCTTTTCATACCATTGGCTCTTTCTGTTCAGCTGCTTTATCCCTAAGATGTAATAACCATTCATCTGGCAGCTTTGCTTTCCAATACCACGTTGACCGCCTGTGGAACCTGGGTCTCTGCTAGGCTTCAGAGGAAGATTATCGTTTACGATTAGAACACTTATTTCATAGGGTTTCCATTTTACATCAGGGCACAAGAGCAATCGGGAGATAAGGAGCTCCGGGTTGCCCTTGTCTTGACTGTTTACAAAGAAATCTATTTCCTTAGACTCAGACTTAAAAGCCAAGCTCCTAAAGAACCAACATGGAGAAGCTCAATGAGATATCTCCTCCAACGTGGAGACCTGGTGAATCTCACTAAGCTCCAACTCAGACTTTAAGTGAGATGCTGAATTTAAGTGAGACGCTATAGGAACCGAAGCTTCTAAATTTTTGACCCCGACTGACATCAACAAGGACTCTCCTTGACTTCCTCAACTTGGAGAAGTCTGATCAGATGATACCTAATTTCTTGAGAACTTTCAAGACCACACAAGTAATTGCAAGTTATTATTACAGCCAAGTTTTGTATAAATTAAATATAATTTCATTTTTTTTTAAAATTATTTTATTTTCGAATAGAAGTTCAAGAGGATCAGACCATTCTATTGGTCCCGTCGGACTTCTTTTACTTTATATTCTGAAGCAGAAAACATACCCTCATTTTTGAACACGCGTCCTGTGTCGATTCTGTCCCTCTTAGTTCTTTGATGAGCATCGAACCTAAATACTGAAACAGAAACGCGTTCAGAAATTTTCAATGGAAACACAGAAACGACCATATTTACGGGACACTGTATCCCTAAAAGAAATCACGAAAATATTACGTTGTAGCATAAAATAGTGACCAAAATCCCCTGCACAGTCCAAAATATCACTCATTGGGAGTGCCACAGAGGTCCTAATTTATTATTGAATTGATGAATTGATCTAATAAATATTTGAGGGGATCTAGATTATACTAACTTTATATAATATATATATATATATATATATATACATATACATATATATATATATATTAAATATACGTTATAATATTTTGCCTAGCGTTGGGTTCATTAAAACCACAAGACCAGCTATTGCAAATTATGTTCTATTCTATTTTAGGTTATCTTGTTGCCAAAAAGACACACAAGATATTATGTAGGAATAGGGAAGATAATCCTTCTTTATTCTGTGGATATAAGGAAAGGCAAGTTACTTATTACTTTGATAATTATTACTTTGATTTTTTTGTTGTATAGGAAATTTCTATACACAGTGATATATATATATTTATATATATATATATATTTATATATATATATATATATATATATATATATATATATATACATTTTGTTGTTGTAATAGGACTATATGGGGCATAAGGTCAGTATGGAGGGGAATGTGCCAAAAAATAATGCTAGTTCTGGATGTGGCACCGAGGATTAATACAATAAACCATACACTGGGACTGTCCTTGGTAATCTAGGACAGTTTGCACCTGTACAATCCCAATATGGTACAACAAGGAGAGTTATGTATATATATATACATACAGTATGTGTGTGAATATGTTGTGATCTCAGTATTTTTTTCACTTTCTAAGCTTTCTGATTGGCGGGTTTTCCCGTTTGTGAGCAAAACTATATCTATAATTTGACATCATTTATCAGTAATGTAACGGTTTGAGTCACTCGAACAGAAATCAATCACTGAATTTTCAATTATTTTTTTTTACCTAAAATGCAAACAAGTGAAGGAAATATAAGTGCACTATATACCTTTATCATCTCAGACCAGGAACACTGGGGGTGAGCAACGGGTTTTAATATGGGTCCATATTTTCCCCCAAATGGCATGCTCTAGACAAAGAAAAACATACTAGACATTTTCTGAAACCAGACAAACAAAGGAATCTGTTTGGTGGATCAAACGAAATCTGTGCCCAAACTTAAGAACCACCCGAGAAAATAAAAAAATAAAAAAATAAAAAAATAAAATAAAAATAAACCCTTCAAAGCATCATACCCCTGACCATGTCTAACATGCATGTAAAGGAATCAGAATTTCATGCTAAAGTACAAAACGAGGGATTTAAAAATGGTCGCAATTTTGCTACCAAAGGGAGAAAAAAAAAAAAGGGTTTAGTTAATAAAAAAAGTAAAACGCGTTGTCTGGTTAATGTTGCATTGGTTTTAGGAATGTATGGGAGGGGGCAGTGCTTTAAAGAAAACCATTTTTTATTAAAATGTAAAACAATAAGAAAAGGAAATGAGTATTTATTGCTCTGGATTGTTTTTTTTTACCCGACTCGTTTTACGATCTCTTACAGAATGATCGGTTTTAATAGATCAGGGATGGTTTTTGAGGTTTCTGTTCAGTCCAGAGCAATAAATGTCGTGGGTTCTTTTGACCGTTCATTGGTCTCGCAATGAAAGGTCCGGAATGCAAGAACTTCACCCCATAGGTGGGTTTTAAGTTTTTTTTTTCTTCCAAAAATGGGTTTAAATGACTTGACATTAATTGCAAGGCTTGACAAATCCAGGTAGCCACGGCCACTAGATTTTTTAGATCTGGCTCCTGACTCTTTGTGTCCTTTCATACCACCCTCCATTGGGTGAACTTCTTTCTGGCTCCTACAACATATCAAGCTGGCTACTGGATTTGTCCATCTGGCTCCTAACTTCTACGCAGATTTGTCCAGCCCTGCATTAATGCTGATCATCAGAGTATACTGTAAGTATAAAAAAGTGTCTTATCACTTTCTACCTCTGCCGAAAAAAAAACATAATTGAACGGGTTAAATATTTTTAACCATGTGGACATAAGCAAGCAGATCAAAAAATGGGCAATTTAATCATTTTACTAAAATTTAAGATTGGTTTCCCCCGGTCCGCAATAACCTGTCCCACCACCCACCCCCCCTGTACGCATTTTAGGCAGTGATAGAAAGCAATAATAACGTCAATGGTTGAGATATTGCACGCCGTGTACTCTTGCTGTGTACAAGGCAACCCATGTTTCTTTCAAGCAAGAAGGCCATCGGGTCTCTTCCCAAATGAGAGCGATGAATATGACCCATTAGAGTGAAGATCTGAAGCGTAAGGAGCAAAGGGGTAGGGAGAGGTATTTGTCCGAGCAAGTAAACTGAAAAGGTACACCGGGGGGGGGGTGTAAAAAAGGAGTTAGGTTGGGAATAATTGGGAGTACACCAGAGTCCTGGGTAGGAGAAGTCTAAAGATAAGTGCGTGGTCTGTCTAAAGTATTGTGGCTCTTTGGTGGGGATTGCTTTTAAGAAAGAATTGATCGTTAGGCGTAACCGGAGACAGAGGGCTCAATCGGGGGTCTCTGTCCTAGACTCAGGTTCGCCTGACTCACATAGAAAGCCTTCCTGTACTCGGGTTTCAGTATCAGCCAGGTGTTTGGACCTATTGTCCATACAAGTTGCAGCGCCATTTTGTTTTAGGTCTTCCGGCCCAAATATAGGAATGTATTTACCTTGGGTACTCCGTGCCACTCTCTGGACTCACCTTGGTGGGCCCAAAATGGTAGTCTGATGTCACGGACCTGCCATCCTAGGCCTAGGCCAGAATACGCCACTGCCAATATATTTATTATCATATTTATATGTGTCGCCATGCAACAAGGTACCCCCAGCCTGTGCATCTCAGACAATTAACAAGCATTTTCCGCTCAAGGATCCGTTTCACACGGGAACACCATGTCTCTGTAATACAAGGCTGTTCTGGGTAACAAAAGCATCCATTCCCACAGCCGGGAACATCCAGGGCCCGGCTAATAGAGCCCTTTCTCTCTTCGGGTAGCGGGTGGGCGGGTCTAGTGACGTCACTGGGCGGTCCTGCTGATTTCAGTGGGAGGGGAAGTGGGCGGAGACCCGGAGATTCTCTGCGGTGACCTGGAGACCCAGAGAAGCCGAGCTTCACTCGGAGCCTCCGGGGGCGAGCTCCCAGGGTAGGTGGCCCGTAACTTTCCCTCTTTTGTGAAGGGCTAGACGGGTTTCACCCTAAGACCCCGGGGCAAACCCAGTCGTGGTGGTATGATATTTATATCTTTTATTCCTTTGCCAAAGAGTACGTTGGGTAACAATCTCACGGGTATTGCCTCTATTAACCCTTGCCCTTCCATGTCTGTTGTTGGGTTTATATGGTATCTATGCACACTACTGCTATAATAACCCAATATATTTCACATACAGTATTTTTTATATCTCTTTATATTTACATCCATTTTTAGCAAGCTTTTCTTAACGTTTAGGACGTTTGTTATTTTGACCGCTACGGCTTATCTATTTTTTTTTTTAAATGACGACTGCTTTTCAGCAGATAAGGAGAAAATGGGAAAAAAAATTGATGGAATGAGATATCCGTCTTCTTGAGTATATCTCACTCTGCGGGAGCCTAACAAAGCTTGAATTCTGTTTTATTGTATTTCAGTTTTCCCGTTACCGCTCCCCATGCTAACAACGGATGACGTAACTAAGCTCAATAAGAAATGTCATGTTTTGGGGGCTTTTACAACGTTCATGTAATAGTGTTTATTACTTTATTACGTTCTCTATTGGTTGACTTTTCCTAGAAAAAATATTTTGTCCCCAAAAGGGTTGATTGTAAGCTCACATGAACAGGGACGGACCTCTTCTTATTTCATGTTTAACTAATGTTTTATATTGTCTTTTTAAAATATTTTTACTGTCCACTATCTGCTGGCATTATATAAATAAATCTAACGTATACGCATATATTAAAAAGCAGGCAGGCTACTCATTTCTTTGGTACAATTAAGACAAAATGTATCATTTTTAACTTGCCGTTCCACTTTTTCTGATAATCGACTACATATTATTATTCGGACATCATCATTATTACAATTCAGTGCCCAAATGTTCCGAATTAATTTAGATTTTGCCATATTTATAAATTTGTCGGGCCAGATTAATTATAGCACATGACACAAATAGACGCCACTGATTGGCTGTTGGTACTTTAAGTTTTGATGTCATTCCCATAACCCAAATCGTATCGTAAAACCACTATTTTGTGTTTAATACCCCAAATATCCCTTTAAGGATAACGATAAACCAACATGTTTAGCATTTTAAATATTAAATACAAAACTGATGTAAAAAAACTGATTACTGTGAAAACTCAAAGAAAGTCATCCAACCTGGGCATATTATTTCATTTTAGCCAATAATGAGTGTTTTTAGGAACGGTGGTCTGGCAAAGAAAAAAAAAAAGGGTAAAATGGGGGGAGCTGCTGGTGTGAGATTTTTGGCATTACTACAAAAATGGTCACGTTCCAAATTCTGGCTATTTATAATAATAAATAAATTATATTTTAATGCCTGTATTTGAATGAATTGCCGCAGGCTTTTGCGTCTGTGTCAACAAACTGTACATGCTCCCTTTTAACGGAGAGGGGGAAAAAATGATATATATATATATATATATATATTTAACCCTTTAATATCTTGAGGTGTTAATGTCATGCTTTGTTCTTATAGGCTGGTCACCCCTTGTGGCAAATGATAAAGGTTAATTGGGCAGTTGATTTTGAAACAAGTTATGCCGGGCAATTTCTTAACATTTAATTTTTTTCCCATTTTGGAGGAATTTGGATATTAGTGGGTGTGGCTAACTGAGAGCTGAGAGCTAGTTCCACCCATGCCCACCCACAATGTGTTTAATATTAAGTAGTTATGTTGTGGTTGTGGTCGACCTACAGCGTTATTGGGCTGGCAAAGGAAAACCAGACAGGAGAGAATGGTAGTCAGTTCCATGCTTGTTACATTTTTATCAGTTGCTTCTGTTTTATGGCTATTTACTCTGGCGTTGACATGTAGAAGGTCATTATGGGTTTTTGTTGGCCTGGGGTCAAATACGGAGACATTAGACTGGATATCGCTATAAGGATCAAGGAGGTGATAGCATATTTCATTCATAGGTGCCAAATTTGGTGAATTTGTTAGGTGATAATTAATTATCACCACCAAGGTCAAACCTGTGACTTTGTGAATAAAGCCAATAAACCCGAATTTTTCTAAGAGTGGCCCTCAAGTACCTCCACCCAAGACCGTTTTCACAATCCCATCAGACAAGAACAGGCATCTCAATGAGCTTCTCACAGTTTGAGATCTTTGCTAGTTAATGGGCGTCCTGTGTCTGGAAGAAGCACAGAAAGTGTTGGGGTGATCCGGTAACTGATGCTGATAATCCACGTCATAGAACCCAACAAGATAATTATCTATCTGATATATCTAAGTGTTAAACTGAGCTGCTAAGGTTGAACTTGATGGACTTTTTTGTCCTTTTTCAACCTAAATTACTATGTCACCAACAGGTACTCATCGTCACCAACAGACGAAGGTACTCGTCGTCACGGGCCAAGACAACTTACCAATGTATACTCACAGAATTCTAAGGGTCGCAACTAGAGCAATTTTAAACCTGGTTACTACAGCTGGAATATCCCATGACAAAAGATGATTATCTCAAATTTCACCCCAGAAATTACACAGTTTTGTCATGAGAAATACAGCCCTAGACTCAATATCTAGAGAGTGAGATTCTAAAACGGAACCTTGGACCAACAGATCGACCCTTTCCAATTCTTAGTTTTCTTTTCTTTTAGTTTTCATGACATTTAACAGGTCGATCGAATATAATTGTAATAGAGACAAAATCCCTAAACGCAAATAAGTCTAGAAAAATATATTATGGCGCTTTGTTAAAAATATATTCAACAATGGCAGAAACCTAGGCCTACGAGACATTCAAAGAAAGCTTTAATAATGATTTCTGGAAAAGAAATATCTCACGGCGGGAAAGCAAAAGCTTTTTGTAAGCGGCCCTTTCTCAGAACACCACGTCTCCGCGTTCTCACGCCGCAACTACGCAGAATGTACTTTTAGTGAATTGAGGGCAATAGTGGATCGTCGAGGCTCGATAGTGAGGCAAACCAATGCTAAGAAACTACTAAGAAGGAACAAAATAACACTTACCTCTTTACTGTGATGAACTGAACCTTTAGACTTAATGATTGTATATCGTGAAATTATTCAATAAAAGACCTATTAAACCATGCAGAGATCGGATCAATAATGCAATTTATACTACCGACTGGCCATGAGATACTTGCGACAATGAAAGGGTCAACTATTCGAGATAATATACAAGTGCCCACGAATAATATTCCTTAGACAATTACTCGGAATTCTAAGACACAACATATTTTTGGTAGTAAATCATGGAAACAGGTGGAATTTTGCTTGTACATACTTACATATGCTTTGTAGTCACAAGCTTGAAAGATGAGCTTCTCGGGATGGTGCTGCCAGTACTGAAAAGGTATGGACCCCGTGGTCTCATTGGGGGCTCGGAGACTGATAGAAGGTTCTCCCCAATCTCCTGTCTGAAAATCATATTTACTCTAAAAGTAACAAGCAGCAAGTAAATTTAGTATGTTTAGGGCTCTGAATTCACACCGTACTCACTGTACAAGGAATCGCATGCGCACCACCACTTTGCGCACATCATACATACAAGGACAGGAAAAAATACCATGATCTACAAAATAACTTTGTACAGCCAAGTCAATAAAGGATAAGGGGAGAGTAAGTGGGCAGCCCCTGTCTTGTTTAATAGTCATCCCCGCTTGACGGGGCAGGTTAGAACACCAATCACACTTGGAAGTTGATGACCCTAGCGTCATCAGCTTGGGGTTAATGACAATTTTTTTGTCCTACTTGACTGCCATTCCACCAATTAAAGTAGAGTGACAGTCAAATGTTCAGTCAAGTTGCCATTATGATTATGTGAGCTTGGGCACTTTGCCACTTGACTCAACTTTTAACGCAGATGCCCTTGACTTCTCGGAACCCGTTAAGATTCCACCAAGATCCCCCTAGATTCATAGAGAACCCTAATAACGCTTAATGGTAGAGGTCTGGGTGTGGGGTGTAAAAGATTCTCCCTAATGGGTTAGTAATACCATAACTCACAACACCTATATTATGTAGCGGTCAATATACATTGGTCATCGTTGACCAAAACGAGACTACCACTCAACTGTAACCCAATTGCGATCCATGAAAGACAGAAAACGAGGACAAACACTCAAAATATTTTACTGCTGAAATGTATTTGAGCCAAAAGCAAACCACCCATAGCCCCAGAGATGGCCAGAGAAGTAAGTAGCAGAGCCTTTTTTTTATTTGATTTTTGGTCGGGGTGGGGAACCTCTGATTTTTAACTAACTTCACAATAAATAAAGCATTTTTGGGGGCCATTAAGAATAATTACACTATTGCTAATCTACAACGCTCGGCTGTCCTACATTAGCATCCCATTAGTTTGTCATTTACCGGAAAATAGTGTCCTCGGGAAATGCAAAAAAGATGTGAGGTTATTAGTAATGAAACATCCAATCACCATCACAAAAAAAAGGCTCTTTAATGGCTACGGCATGATATACAGCATTATCCGGGGGCCGCACACATTATATTCCAATAATTATAGTCGCAGGGACACAGCTAGACTAAAACGCAAAGCTGCTACAAATTTGTTTTGTATTTGATAAATCGAATTTTTCAGGCTGATGGAAATGACTTTTTTTGAAGCAGTTTGTAATTTGTTCCTTAAAATGAACCTATAATGGCAAATTAAAGCATCAACGAACATTGGATAAACTAAGGTTGGCTTGGTTTGTAGAAGGTACGTGGACTTTCCCCAAAAGTCTGTAGTCGGCCAAAAAACGTTTCTCTCAAAAAAATGATATCATGAGATAAGACTTATTTGAAGTACGATTACCTGAGCCATTTGCCTTTCGAGTTTTGACCTCGGTAGATCGTCGAAATAATTTTCATTTCTTCTCCTCCGGCCATCGCCTTGCATCATAATGTGAGAAAAATCGAGGGATCCACCAGTTGGATACAGCTTTGCGATTTTATTGGCTTAAATAAAGAAAGAAAGGCGCATTGTATTATTACATTGTACGTAGTAACCGTATAACAATCTAACGAGACGTAGCAACACATTTAAAATCCTGGGCATAAAAAATTAACCCCTTCTTCAGCTCGTCTAATAAAACAATGTAGACCTGCTGGTATTAGTGCTATCGGTTAATCATCAGTCCCACACGAACGTGGTTTCTTGGGCAGACCACAATATTCTTTCTCGTATATTTTCATTCTGCACATAAACCAAACATTCCATCTAAACAGACTTTACATTCATCCGCATTGCATAAAGATATTCTTTGTATGTTCTGGCTTAAAAAAAATATTTCCCATCATGCACTGGGCCTCTTCATCTTGGTTGTTTATTCATTCTGTATCTTTTTTAGATTTTGTAACTTTCCTATGGCAAAGGTTCATTCAGTAAATTTATATTGTAATCTAACATCTGAGCAGGTGCTAGAGTAATTGGACTTTATATGTATCTCAGAGCTCTCTGGGTTTGACTCGGAGTCTCCAGTCACCAGTACTGCTTCCCTGGGTATCTGGGTTCATTTATTCTTTCTCGGGCCATGAACACTCCCCGCCAATGTTCTGCCTACTCCTGCCCAGTTCCCTCCCGCTAAAGGTTACCTCACCACTGCCATTACACATGGTTAGCCCACCCATGCACAATGCTACCCCCAAAAAGGAAGAGAGCTCAGGGTAGCCTATCCAAGGACGTTTCCCAGGTACGTGCATCACTCGAGAGATTGGAGAGAGGTATAATGGAAGGTACTTCCAGACCGGCCATCTGGCACACTGGGCTCCATATACACACCTGGTCTGCTATAGTGTGCGGTCACCGGCTGGATATGCTGTGTGAGCATAAAAAGATGTCACATCCAGCCGTCCGCCGTGCATATGCATACCTCATTAGGCGCCCGCCGGCCTTAAAGTGCCAGGGCCGCCTCGTTTTTAATTAAATATTATTACACTGCTACAGTCAACACAGCAAGACTCAAGACGTAGGAAGCCCAGAAGACATACGTTTCTAGATACATTTGGAACCAGCAGTAACATTGCGGCATTTAAAGTCCTGTTTTCCACCTACTTCTATTTCATAAACACGTGAACCAGCAACCTTATGGTCAAGTTGACCTTGACCAAAGATTTAGACAATAGCTTAAACATACATCTTGCGTACTTTTTCTATAAATAATGTCTGTCTGTCTGTCTATTAAAGGAATCACCAAGTATAATCAGCTCTTCTACTAATGCACCGGTCAATATATCACATTCCCGTTCCTTCCAGACACCGCAATCATTTCTAGAGACCGTGCCTCTTATTCTAAGTGATTGGGGCATACTGTGCTTCTATATTGTAAATCAAATCATTGACTGCAATCACGTCACAAAATACACCCGAAAAACACGTATGGACAGAATGTAACATTAATCAATAGAACTTCACTCCTTCCTGTATGAACAGTTTGTAAAATCAGTGCCATTGTGGGCATATATTTGTAAAATGCCTTTAGACAAACATGAGCGGAGACTTAGAGATTTAGAAGTGGCAGGACTTGCGGGGAGGCGGCGAGCTTGGCACTGGCCCTTGGCACGGTGACAACAGGGCTGCTAAGTGCCCATGCCCATTTAGAAGGAGTAATTGGCTGTCGTTGAGTTGTAAGGGGGGCTGTCACCTACACTGCTTTTAGCGTCACTAAATTCACTCGAATAGCTTTTGTGCTGTTTAATGGGGGTACCAGCGAGATGCTTGGTTTAAACGTAGGGGGGGTCTTTTACGACATCGAAGCTTTTCAGCCCTGAATTCCCCGCGCTCCTCCTTGGTAGTGCCAGGATCCCTGCCTCTTCCCATATTCCACCATGAATACATTCTCCAGTAAAGACACAACTTACATTTCTGATGACATCATGCAAGTGATGTCATGACTTACTCTAACACAAAAAAAACCCCTTCTTGACCTCCTTTGGTGTTTATGATCATGAGAACTGTTGGCAACTATGCACATCTCCATGTTCTAGTCTAAGACTCGGCTCAGACTTCCCTGATCACCCTGACACCCCTCTGATCATGCCCCCCCGGCCGCCATGTTCATAACCGACATCACTACGATTAAACAAGTGGACAGTATTAATACAAATCATGTAAGCCACGGCAGAAAACAAGACAATCTTGTATCCTTCTTATTAAATTAGATCTGACCGCTTCATGAATCATAACATTCACCTAGAAAGCGTCTCCGACGCAGGAGATGCATCGAGGCCAATTAAGCCGCGTTGAGCTGGGTAATGAGAAGACTATTTGGGAAAAAAATTCAGACTATCCAGAAAAACATTCGTCTTCTGGGTAATTAACATAGCGCATCAGAATCTGCTGGCGCTCTATAAATAAAATGGAATATCATGTCATCAACAATTGCCGCGCTCTGGCATTACTTTCTTTGATACCAATTACGATCAGTTGCTGTAAAATAACATTCAATGTAAAAAGTAAACTGGAGATGGGTTTTGTTCTTTTCTGGGGGGGGGGTTTTGGTGAACTCATAAAAGCCTATAAGCTCAATTTATTTCATTTATTTTCACATTTACGGCATGTCTGCAATTTAGACCTAATCTCAAGTTACATCGTGGCAGATGTGCCATATCACACAGCCTTATCTTTCCATTTAAACGGCCTCTACACGGGCACGCCATGTGAGCTATGACACGTGCAATCTTTAAAAAGGACAATTTAATGTCCCAGGGAGCCGCTCCAAAGAAAAATGCATATTAACGTACTTTCTGAGTTCTTTAATATCCATTCTTGAAAATGTTCTTTTTTTTTTAAAATACGTCTTAAGTAGAAGCTGCAGCTCCAGTGCTGCAGCAGAACACCTGACAATTTGCACCACTGATAAGTGGCGGAGAAGCACTCCCAATTTAAAGGTAAGGACCACTTATTTCCGGGTTTAGGGACAACGGTAAACCCAGCAAGCGGTGGCATTAAGGGCAGGAATATTTCAGCCCCACCCCTCATATTTTTCCCCCCTCTCCCCCCCAACTTTCTTAATTCTCTTTCTTTCTTTCCCCAGCCCTCCGTCCCTCGCGTTTATCGCAGTTCCTAACGGTGTCCCAATTGTCTGAACCCCAGGGAAACAGCCTTTTATGAAATTTGCTATTATACGTGCATGATTGATTAAACATGTGTGCAGACATCTGTCTAGAGGAAAAAAAAATGCAACTTTTTGGGTGAAAACGTATAAAAAAAATCTGTTCTTCTACCCATTTCACATACAGAACGCGCATAGAAGTCTTAAAAGGATCCCTCGCTCAATAACATTGAAGACCTTCGGAAGCTTTTTGCACGTATCCGGTCCTTCTAAATCACCTTCGCTCATAAAAAACATAAGAGACACGCATGTAAAACCCTTTTATGGTGTTTTTTGGCTCATTCCGCACATTTTTAATTTACGTCTAATCTATGTAAGAGCTCATTCCCAGAACGTGGAGGCACAAGTTAAAAGATAAAGCATAAACATATGTGATATTTGGATGCGATCCCAGGGAGGTCTAAGCTTCATCTGTCATTTTAACGACAATAAAAGAAAAAAATAAATAAAATAACGAGGATTTTGTCCTTGATCAAGGCTTTCACGGCACCGTCCTGGGCAGTTGAAGTAGGAGATCGACTTTCTGAGGGATTCCTGGAGTCACGATTGACCTGGATACTTATAGACATCTGATCTCCTGAAAGTACCTCTTTAAAATAACAATGGTGGCCACCGGTAGCCAGACACAAGAATCTATAAACCGGTGGAAAGATAATGCGAAAATATCTTCAAAGAGCTGACAGGGGCAGGAATCTTACAGAGGTTTAATTCTTGAATAATATACGTCAGTATAAATTCTCCATGGCCTTCCATAAATTGTTCCCGTTCTTCAGTAAGCAAGCACTAGCTCCTTCTTCATTTTACATAATGTCTCAGATTTGCGTTTTGAACGGTATTCTGCGTGCTTACCCAACTAGGTCTTAAAGGAGCACTTGCTCAGTGAAGTGGTTGGTTATGGATATTTAGAGGTGGGTCGTCCAGCTGTACCAAGAGTCACAGACGTGGTAGGCCAAGTCTTGCCAAGCTGGTTCATGAGACCAGCCAAGTCAGTCTTCCTTGATACATTTCCTCTAGAGGGACTCCACCAGGACCCACTGTCAGGGTCACAGGGCCCGCTCCCCTAAATTGGTTCACAAAGGAGCACTCAAGCCACCTCTTGATCCCCCTAGAACAGGGGTGTCCAACCTGCGGCCCTCCAGCTGCTGCAGGACTACATCTCCCATACTCCTCAGTCAGCCCCTTAGCTGAAAGAGCATCATGGGAGATGTAGTCCTGCAACAGCTGGAGGGCCGCAGGTTGGACACCCCTGCACTAGAAAAACAAGAATAATTTGCCCCTTTCTCTGTTGACATTTTACAACAGTATTTCCTTGAGGAGTTTTGAATTAGCTCTTACCCTCTGGAACCATCATGTTGGCTGAACAAACCTTGTCAATCAGGAAAGCCAGATAACTGCCTACACATTACAGATGTCTGCGCATGCATATGTACTTGAAGCACACACTCAAAAACCCACCAGTGCATTCCCCGCATCATATCTACGCTGACATCACAAAAAACGGGAAGGAGCCAAGGTCAGTTCTGTGTTTCTCTCGGAAATGTCATATAATAGCATGGAACAAACACTCAAAATGTAGGTTTTAGTAATTTTCCGTTGAGAAATAACACGACGCTTCTTTTAATAGCCCAAGAGATAAAATGTCAGTGATGCGTATGCAGGTAAAGGAACACGCGGCCAAGGGAATGAAGGGCAAAAGGATGTGTAATTTGACCACTGTTATCACGAGAAGCCCTGAGGGACATTTATGACACAATGATAGTAATATTCTATCTTTGGAACTTCTTTTTGCAATACACGCAGCGTGATATAGTCAGATGGGACCACTGTGTGACCTTCAATCAAAATCCAACGCTACAGGAGACACAGACTCATAGAAAACAATTAAAAAGGTAAAAAGCCACAAAACGGTAACCTTTTTTTGATCAAAGATGTCTCCATGACCAAGTTTGTTAAGAAAAAGTAATTCTGCCAGGTATTAAAATCAGGCACTCTGGTCCCCGGCACGTTCATCTAGCAGGTCCTGGACCATCCAGCATGGATTTATCTCGGAGGACAAAGTATTGGGCACATAAGCTTGTGGGTATAGTAGGGCCATCAAAAAAGTTTGTGGCCCATCTCTCTGGAATTTAACAGGCAAGCCCCATGGCTTTTACCTCATTTTAAACTCTGCAGACCTGGAGGCCGCCGTTGTTGTCAGTCATGTGATATGTGGGGTGACTTTCCCTGGTCAAACACCACACTGAGCTGATGCTTTTTGGCAATGCTAATGAAGTCCGTTCCTCCATAGACTTTCATTAGTTAGAGTGTCTGACTTGGTAATTAACACTGAGCCATTCTATTGTTTCCCACAAACAGTATGATAAGGAGTCGGGGTGGCTGTCTAGTAGATCGGGCTCAGATAACACATGGTTAATGTCTAGCTGCCGGAAAACATATTATGCAAAAACTAGAAAAGTTGTAAACAATTAAAATAAACATTTTTGGTAGGAGTCCGCTTTAAAGTGTTGACCTTTTCTTATTATTTATTGTTTTATATAGCGCCATCAAATTCCGTAGCGCTGTACAATGGGAAGACAGGACATAACAAGTAGTAGGTAACATAACAATTTGACTTACAGAGACAACAGGTGAGGAGGGCGCTGCTCAACGAGCTTACAGTCTAGACCCTTTGGCATTTTTCTCTACTTGTTCTTCACATGGTTGGTTAAAGACTAATATATATCAATCAACGCATCCATCATCTTTAAAGAATGATTTTGTAACATTTTATATCAGCGATCCATACGTAAGTCTGAAAGCTGCCACTCCGTGTGACTCATCCCTGCAGGCAGATATTGCTTCCCGTTATTTTCTCCCACACAATCTCGCTTTCAAATCTCACACTGTGCACCCCTTCCATCTTTCCTCACTTTACGGAATTGTCAACGGCTTCCTCGTAATCCTGCAGTCACCTGCGCTTCTAGTAGGCCCGTCCCTTTCGGTTAAGCGGCGAAAAGCAAAACAATGACGTTCTTTTGTTTGAAGAGACTCTCCGGTGTCCCATGCAGCCTCGTCACTGAGGAATGCAATACTCTGTACATACTTTAATATATAACCGGTAATCTCAATTGACTCACCTGTAGGAGAAGCTGCAGCTCCAGGGCTGCAGCCCAAAGCCCCCTCCCTAGTCCCGTTTTCACAACACTGAAATTAACAGGAGTGCTTTCTACGCATGTGCACAGGGATCTTGTTAGCTGATGATGTCTGGAGCGTCCCCAACAGAGTTGTATGTAAAGTTACAAAAACATGTCATGGTTCCTATTTGCCAGGAAGGGGGGCAAATTCTAATCACATCGTTACGGCACAAAAAAAAGGAAAGACGTCGCTTGGTGATTGCATGGTTCTTGTGATTCTAAATCCCATATTACAGAGCCCGCAGAATCGGACTTCCTGCAGTTTATCTGCGTAACGCCAATCTTCGCTGAATCACTAATCCCTATTCAGAAGACTTCTGCAGCAAAGCAGAGGATGATGGGTAAAAATGGAGAGCAAATTTGTCTATATGTAGATTTGCTCTAAAAACTAGGTTAAGGCTGCCTGCCAAACTTGAAGTGTCACTAATCAGAGTTCTCTGGAGCAATACATATCCAAATATATTATTAGAGCATGTTATGTCGTAACTCATGGTTGTTCAACTAAACCGAGGCCCCTGAGCGATTCTGCAAATCCACCAAACGAAAAACTGTAGGAAATGCTTTATGACATCATTGATCCGAAACACCAGCCTTAAAGAGGACCTGCTTTGCAATTTTACCGCAAGATAGTAGCCGAGCTCCGTACCAGAGAGCGATACAATGTGCATTATCTAATCAGTCCAAACTCCGCCCATACAAAAGCAGCCTGAACCAATCAACAACAATCAGCAACTTCACTACGAGAGAGATAACTTACTAAGGAGGAATAATCATGCCAGAACAGATAGTCAAGGTGGAACTCTAATACTTATGCACTGTTTGTTGATGTTTGGTCGAGTTTTCCATTGGGAAGACTCAAGTTAAAGGTCTTGGTCAACTGGACCTTCTATGGTTTTGCCAAAAGATCCTAGCTGCACATAACTAATTCTGGATGGTATCGTAACATTCAGTATTGCTGGTGCAGACAGCTCCTGGCCCCAATGGGACATGTCAGCTCAGGTAATGCCCCACGCATGGGGGGGGGCTGATCGCTGATAGCATCCATGAATTCGTCTATTAAAACAATTGTTTTGAAGACATTTAGTTTAGATCTTAATGTAGAGTTTAGGTGAGACCGAGGAAGCGTCGTGAATTAATTCAATTCCAGTCCTGAATTAACCACCCTACCCTTACAAAAGCAGCCTGGACCAATCAGCAACAATCAGTAACTTAACAATAGGAAGGAGGAATAATCACGCAGAACATGCTGTCCCCATAAAACACTGTTTTATCGTTTTTTAACCGAATATACAGAAAGTAAGGTTGGCGAAAAGTGATAAATCCAGAGCAGAATAAAGGAGAGGCGTCAAAGAGTAGTCAAGCAAATAAAAGGACCGGATGCCAAGGAGGGTATTATAGTCTGATCAGTGAAACAGACAATTGTCAGTCTGTTTTGGTTTTCCATATATAAGTCACGGTCTCCTCCCAAACCGGGGGTTTTAAGAACTGGATTATTCTCTCTTAAAAAAAAATTCTAATCTTTAACTACCAAAGAGCTGCAGTCAAGAGGTATTCGGGACGCTGTCTGCTTCCAGCTTGACTCACAAAGAAACTCTAATGGCTCATCAACAAGACACAATGTTGTACCAAGAAACAGCTGTCAGGCTGAAAGGACACAAAGTTATTTTAAATTAAAAATGATAGAAAAATCTCAGCCTCTCTTCCTGTCCACTTCTACCGAGGCAGGCGACAGAAAGTGTCAGATCCGACTCTCTAAAGCGATAGATAAGATAAATAAATCTTAAAATAAGATAAATGAAATAAAAATATAAAAAGTGTTTTTTAAGAACTGTTTTTTTATTTATTTTTTTATTTTATTTATTTTATTTTAAGATTTATCTTTATTTTGTTTGCATGCCTTTCACTAAATATAGTGTTTTTTAAAAAAAAAATTCTACTCAGTTATTTCAGATGCATTTAATTATTCACATAAATTTAATCTCCCTTCCCACTTACTTCTAGATACCAGTTTAAGTTTGACGCAAAGATGTAACTTCTAAACATATCTGGCGAGCCGACATAGAGACGTCTATTGGCTTCCAAACGCTGGCTCACCAGGGCAAAAAAAAAGCCACTGGTCCCAAGTGATATGGGGTAAAAACAAGACCCATGCCACCCCTATTTTCATACCTGCATCCAGGGTAATAACCAAGTAACCTTAACACCAAAAATACCGGAACACTGAAACGGAACGCACGCCTCAATGATGTAAGATAATTTGATTTCATCTGATCTCGGTTAAATCTATTTAAACCTGGGTATTAACTTAATGAAAATCTCTTTAATTGCACCCAATTAATGCGCTCGATTGGGAGACGCGTCAGATCCAACAACATGAAATCATAAAGAACAGTCCTCGCTCGCTTCCCTACAATGTCATTCAGCGGAATTCCTGTGAGATTTATAACCTTGGAAGAGAGAAAGTTAAGGACATGTCAGAAATATCCAAGGGAAAATGTCAAAAAAAGCAGGATACTAAACGGGGAAATGATGTGTTTAGGAGGATGATATTTGATGTAGAAATGTCATAATGGGCTGCTTTCAGGAAATATGTACTAAATATTGGGAATCCGACAGCATTTTTAGTTATACAGAAAAGTGGATGTGCGTATTATCCTAACATTTCAGGTGTTCAAGTCCAAGAACACCTTTGTTGGGTTTGTTTGGTTAGAGGCAGGTAGGGTTGGGGCCAGAGCTGAGAGAGTACAGGGCAAGGGCCAGGGCAGGACTACTTACCCACCTTATCTGAAGAGCCAGCTTGTGGTGCTCAGCTTCAGAACATCTGGAGAACTGCAAAGGAACAGCACAGACCTCCTTTGATATTACAGCTCCCTGGGCCGGTGAGGGGAGATCAGAGGATCTCCTCAATCCAACCATGACCACCACTGCCCACAAAAGTAAGACAGTGGGTTAGCCACGGGGGAACCAGTCATACCTGGTAACTCTCTGGATCCGGGCAGTCCCGCTGACGTCAGTGGGTGGTTCTGGTGATGTCAGTGGGTGCTTTTGTAGTAAAGTAGTTACTTTGGGTATTAGTGAACAGATCCCTGGGCCTGGCTGGGTAGGGCCTGTTGTGTCCTGTAAGCATACCTGGGAACTTTCTTGGGTAGACACCTCAAAACTCTCATTCTCGTGAGGGAGTGGCTTCACAAGGAGTGCTTCACCCGGAGACCCAACGAAGCAGTGCTTCACCCGGAGATACAAGGAAGCGGTGCTTCACCCGGAGACCCAAGGAAGCAGTGCTTCACTCGGAGACCCAAGGAAGCAGTGCTTCACCCGGAGACCCAAGGAAGCAGTGCTTCACCCGGAGACCCAAGGAAGCAGTGCTTCACCCGGAGACCCAAGGAAGCAGTGCTTCACCCGGAGACCCAAGGAAGCAGTGCTTCACCCGGAGACCTGGTTCACCTGGAACCTTGTGCCAAGAAGTCAATCAGATTCAATACCATAGAAGAATGCTCACCACCTCCCTACAGTCTAAATGATAGACAGATAGATAGATAGATAGATAGATAGATAGATAGATAGATAGATGTTGAAATCATATTAATCTACATTTATAATTCATAGCATTTGGTTATTTTTCACCAACAACTTCAAGTAATAGGAACATCCAAAAAACTCCATACACCACCCCCTTAGCTACGTAGAAATATCAGCACTTTCACCAAGTAACCTCCAGCAAAAAAATGTAAAAAGCTGAATTTTTCGTGACTCAGACTTGGTACAGGGATCTATTTATATCCCAATTCAGTTCTCTGCGAGTCTGGGAGAGTCTGTCTGTACATTTAAAGAGAGCAAAATTTTGCATATTTACCAGTCTCCGCATTATGCATCACATTATACATCCACTGTACGGGGGGGGGGATGCCCGCTACCCACGTGGATATTAGGCAACTTTTCTTACGGCAAAAAGTAATTCCCGAGATATCAAACACTTAGCGTCAAATGCTTAAAAGTGAATTTTTTTTAACAAAGAGAGAAGTCTGATTTTTAACGCTACGGGTAGACATAATAAAGGGAAACCGATGGAAATGTATATATTATATCATTTATCACATGCTGGGAGATGTGTTAAAACACACATAATACTAACACGTTGATGTCATATGATGAGAATCTCCAGAAGCACTGCAGTCTATGAATGTCACATGTCTCTCCTTACCAGACAAGAACGAATAACCTTCCTTTGACCTTCAAATAACACTATAAGCCAATCAGAAGACCCAACTTGTACAGAACGCATCAACCAATCAACAGACAGATCCTCACATCGCCTGGGAGATCATGATCTATTTTGGTATCTTTTGTACAATCAGTATTGCGGTCAATACTACGAGAACATGTTCTTGGGTCTCACCTCAAACCCAAACGGGGGAAAAAATGACGTTTCAGAAGCCTGATGGAAAATTCAGTCCAGGCTTCTTCTCAATATTAATTATTATATTGTTTTATAAGTACCAGCTTTGCTTGAGATAAGAAAATATGGATAGAGCCATAGTAGCCCAAGAGAAAATGATGATACCTTTACCATAAGCTTTCAGATCCTCAGAGGTCTCTTCCTATTCAAGCTGAAGAAGAGATCTCTGAGGTCCTGGAAACTTATATAGCTTTATATCTTTTTCTATGTTGAACCAATAAAAAGGTAATAACCTCAACTAAATACTTTTTTATACAAATCAACGGTATATGTACCCAAATGGTGAATTTTTAGATTTATCAATGGCCTCCAGCCTAAAAAAAAATAATAAAAAATAAAATAAAAATAAATAAAATAAAAACATTGGTTAAGTCAACTTAAAAGATTCACCCCAGTGTGGATACTTCATAGGAAGATGATCTAAAATCCCTTATGTCACGCTGTGTTATCGGAAAAATAAAATAGACCCAGTCGGAGGTTATAACTCAGGAACGAAAGACAAGATGGTCTACAGAAACATTAGATTTTATGGCTGGTAAAAAAAAATAAATCTTTTGACTTGGAGGTCTCCTGGGGAAATAAAGTGTTAGAGCAAGAGGTCATTTTATGTCAAAGTCTACTTTTTCTTCATGTTCTGCTCCATGTGAAATCGCTTCTCTGAATAAGGTTGGCCATGAAAGATTTAGCACACGGGATATAGAATTTAGCAACCACAGCTGAATTATTTCTTAGTTAGGTAAGAGTTCCATTAAAACCTGAGTCATCTCTATTGTATTTTTCTGTGATTTAGAGTAAACTGCAAAAAGGTATGAACTATTATTTTTCACTTGTCATCGTAAATGTATTAAGATCACCTTAAAGGTGCTGATCCACCTACATAAGATCTTAATTAAGTGCTCTATTACGTTAAGTAAAAAAACCTCAAAGTATTTATTTCCATAGATGGGGGAACAGTTCGCAAGTTTTTCCTGCTGCTATAGCAATAAAGATTTCAGCCTATCACCATTCTATGGCTGGGGACATTTGGTTGGCTTAATCAACACATTTTGTTGGAAGAATTTTGAAAATCTCACAGTGTTCCAGGTACTCCGTTGATAGATTTTTCCATGATGGACTCTTTCAGGGTTGGGTGTACCAATTGATGTATGCATGGGACTGTTTTCAGCTTGAAGGTCAACTTGGTCTACTTGGTATCTTATGAGACGTTCCTCAGCAGAACTCCAGCTGCTGTTGGATTACAAAACCCAACTTCTAGGGTCAGGTTCCATGGTTTGCAGAGAATTCAGGGAGTTCAACTATTCAATTAAAAGTTGGTGGCCACCATTGGAGGACCAAGCACTTCACCATCATTGAGGAGTTCTAAGGAAGCGCTGCGGTTTCCAAACCAACTGCCCGACGAATGTGAAATGGGACAGAATGGATATACAATCTATGAAAATAAATGGGCAACGGGGTTAGAGAAGGTCTTAACATTCTTAACCCAATAGCCATAGCAGGATTAAGACTCAGAGGTCCTTCACCAGAGTATAAAAGTACTGCCATTTTCTTGGATAGGTTTCTGAATGGGGTGAGTAGCCCATGCATATTGGTTAACAGTCCCTATTTTCTATTGCTGCAGCAATAAGTGCCCCAAATTTTACTAAAACTGTGCAATGCCCAATGGACTTGGTGTGTTCTGAGGCATGATGCAAAATCTCATTTTGATGTCTATCCCTGGGATAGGAACCTAGGGTTTGGGGACACCTGCTGCTGATACACATGGCTGTGCCGCTATCCTGCAAGGCACCCAAAATGACACATCAACCCCATGACCACCCTATGACAACGGCCGGCTGAGGGTGCTGGACGTTATGGCCCTACAACAGTCCAAAGACTGTAGGTGACCCATACTTGTTTCAGAGAAAGGGAACTCGCAAGTTGTACAGAGCAAAGATTGCATACACATCCTACTGTACACTGCTGCAAAAGGTGTTGGGGAGAAATAATAATGAAACCCTACCCCTAGCCATAATACGATGTGCCAAATTTTACAAATTAACCCAAAATACAGATGTAATACATTATGTTTCTAAAGAGGTCATGGTCCCACGCTGCGCCAACAGAGACACAAGCCCAACCATCACAGATCGACTTCATTCAACTTAATGTCCATACAAAGCCAACGAAGAGCTGCACCGAGCTTTGTGCGTCTCGTCGATGTGCAGCCAAGTGCAAGTGTGAAATCCGGGCTATGTTGCCTTAATGCGAGAGGTCATTTAGAGGTGGCTTTGCTGATGCACTGGTATAGTCCTAGAGGTATACATATATACAATGCTGCAGTCTGCAAAAACCCTCCCCCGCCACACGGGGCAAATGTGCATCGGCTTGTTTAAGTCAAGACATTGTGTGACCGAGTGCGGAAAACTTGTTGGTGACACTTTTGGGGTGAGACATCTTATACCGGCTGTGGGGACATATACATTAAATATAATAATATTATATTTAATGCATTATTTCCATATTATATTTAATTTATTATATTAATTGTGGGTGTTAAGTTACAGCTGTACATTAAATAACAAAAGGCTGGCAACATTCCATCACTACATAAAGAACTTCTATACATGATTCGGGTGTGTGTCCGTATTCATACACTTTGGTTATTCAAAGAATTGTATTTTGCTTGGTGTCTCAGATTTAAAATGTTGAGATTAAATAATTCTTAATAAAGAAATTGTGCGTTTTATTCGCACCTATCAAACATGGCTTTATATATGGAATATATATATATATACATGTGATTATGTGTATATATATATATATATATATTATAAATAATTATATTACTATGTTATTATTATTTTTTATATATTAGTGTATAATTATTATTAGGTTTTTTTTTATTATTATTTTGATGATTATTATTATTAATATTATTACATAAAGGCACATTAAATACGCCGCCTCTGCTGAAATACTTGATAACAAGGCAAGCTTCTGGCAATCCAGTTGATGGGAACTGCAATTCCCATAACCCTCAGCCAGCCCAAACATCACGTCGGCTCCCCGTCCCTGGTTACGAAGTCATGAAACCTTTGTTGAGAATCGATATTCTGTATTCTCATCTCTCTGTCACGTCTCGCCTGGTTATGCCATATACCATCGCCTCTATTCACTATTTACATACGTGTGCCGAGTACCCCGAGGAGCAGATACTCGGTTCATGGGTCGGTACACGGAGCGAGCATTAGGCCCCTTAATGGGATTCTAAGTCAACTGAGTATTTATTTATAGACTCGGAGAAAAGCAGAGCTCCTCGTTCATCATTGTGTGTAACGGAGGATGCTCAGGCGGACCTTATACCAGAGGCCTTCCGATTTACGTTATAGTCAATGGCTTCCCATATGTATCCCTATACATAAAACCACACATATATATATATATATATATACCCCTACAATGTGCATATATATAAATAAATATATATGTGTGTGTGTGTGTGTATATATATATATATATATATGTATATGTATATATTTACCCGTACAATGTGCATTTATATAAATAAATATAATATATATATATGTGCATGTGTGTGTATATATATATATATTTTTTTATACATGTACAGTGTGCATATATACAAATATATATGTATGTATATAATGTATATGTGTGTATATGTATATGTGTATATATACATGCATGTTTGTTTGCATGTACATGGTATCGCAACATTATATAAACAATGGCATTCAGCGAGCGAGGATACATTGTATCCATGAAGCTATTGTCCTTCTGGCAGCAGGCGGCTTCTGGATGTACCTGCTGGCTGGATGCGGGTCTGGGTACCATCATCCATCCTCCTGGCATCCCTGTGAGACCCCCCACACACAGCCAATGCCCACCAGCCCAGGGTGGCAAATACAGATTGATTATGAGTGTAAAGTTATCCCAAGTCTGGGGCATGCACTCCCCCCCCTCCCCTCCCCCACCCATCAGGATGCAGGTACATGTAACATGCAACATAATATCATGCAACATGCATGTGATCAGTGAGTACTCACCACCCCAGCACAGAGCAGAAATGGTCCGGATCCAGTGGATCTTATGTCACCAGCCCCCTCACTGGATCCAAAGGCTTGGCAAAAAAAAAAATTATCTGCTGCTATTTGTGATCTACTGGGATCCTATTTACAAATAACGGAGCGGTGCAGAGGCTGCGATGCTCAGGGCACCCTGCGACACGTGAGCTGGGGCGATAGGCTCTCCCTGCAGATCCTCATCCCCCGGCCAGAGAATACGGTTAGTGAATGATCTCACATGCACAGAATACAGAGCAGCTTCTACCGCACTCCCTGTAAGACGCGGGCCCGTCACCCCCGCCAGCCGCTGCCGCCGCCGCCTCTGCCTGCTCTGTTTCTATGGATATCGGGTGTCAGTCAAGCAGTGCGCGGGTATTCCAGGCAGCACGGTAATAGTGGCTGAGGGAGCGAGCCTCGCGCTGCGCGGAAGGTGGGTGCAGTGAGAGGTGGGCAGCTGGCTGGGTGGGATGGAGGGGTGAGTGGGTGTGTGTGAGTTCGCTGAGTGGGAGTGTGTGGGATGGGGATGTGAGTGGGTGTGTAGGGTGAGCAGGTGGGTCGGAGGTATAGTTGAGTGGAGGGTGGTGAGTGGGTGTGTGTAGAATGGAGGATTGAGTGGGTGTGTGAGTTTATTGAATGGGTAAGGGTGAGTGGGCGTGTATAGATGGTTGTAGGATGGAGGGTTGAGTGTGTGTGTGTAGCTGAGTGTAGGATTGGGGGTGAGTCGATGTGTGTAGCTGAGTATAGGATTTAGGTTGAGTGGGTGTGTGTAGCTGGGTGTAGGATTGGGGTGAGTGTGTAGGATGGAGAGTGAGTGGGTGTGTATAGATGGTTGTAGGATGGAGGGTGAGTGGGTGTGTATAGCTGAGCTAGTATTGAGGATGAGTGGGTACTTTTTAAAAAATGGTAATATTTTTCCAGAAGACATTCCCAGCTTTTCCAGCTTCAACCATTTTTCTTCTGAAGGTTCTGGTTGGAATGTTGTGATTTCTGGGATTATTTTATAACTCATATTATTTGTATTTAGCCAGAAAGCAGAAGCCTGATAAAAGTGACCAATATACTGAAACTACGATACAGCGGAAAAAATAATAAAACAAAACAATAAAGTCTGAGCTTCTACTCAATCCTCAAGTTGACCGCATTCTAAATGAAGTCTCGTGTCCCCCGAGAAGAATTAAAGGCTGGCAATAAAAGAGATGAAGACACGAATTTCAGGAGGATCGCTGAGCTTTAGTGGTGTGAGGGGCTGACAACCTCACAGGGGTTTCCTTCCATAAGATTCATCGACCTTATGATTTTATTGGCCATTGGGTTCAATAATGGTTAAGATGGGCCACCCATGGGAGGGTGGCTCTGGTGGTCAGAGTGTTTGCTGAACTGAGACCCACTTTTTACACTGGGGTCCTCAAACCAGTGCTAAACGATTCTGCATCGTCCATAGAGGACATTGTGTGTTGATTCCCACCTATTCCGCTTGACTAATAAATTGAGCCGGTCAGACCCAACCATGTACTCGTACCACCAGTGCTGCTGAGCAGTCCTGGTCAGAAGCTCCAGTCACCCAGAGCTGTGTTTCTCAGCTTATGGTTAGAGTACTGAATGGGGTACCTGGAATCAGGAACACTTTCACAGCCGGAGTCGTTCCTGGACAACCGGTCTGTGAGTTTTTGGAAGAATCCGTAGCTATGGGTTCTACACATAGGAGACATTGATCTAGAACGTCCACCTACTACTTTGCTTTCTGCTAAATCCATAGACACCAGGCTAGGTAAGAATTAAGATGGTACTGCACTACATTTCCCATAATCCATATAATTTGACCCAAATTCCTAAACATCAACAAC
Organism: Spea hammondii; assembly: GCA_029215755.1. Lineage (NCBI taxonomy): Eukaryota > Metazoa > Chordata > Amphibia > Anura > Pelobatidae > Spea > Spea hammondii. The sequence continues at coordinate 6,070,787 of JARDYJ010000004.1, forward strand.
TTCTAGAGCGATCTCCTTCTATGGGCTGATCTGTATTCACACCGTGAAGCACCGTTTGGTGGACCATTCGCTAACGAATATTAAATATACTTAATTGGTGCCGCCCCCTCAAAGTTTATTTTGGAAGAACCTCCAAAGAGCAATTCTAGATTTATTTAGCAAAAGAAAAAACGGAAAAAACTTAATGAAAAATTATTACGCTTTACAAAGGGGGTGATGATTATTTTAATTAAGGTTTCTCAGTAATGTAGGGAAATAGAAGTTGAGCTGATGATTTTGGAGATAATTGGTGTGTAATTATGACGGCAGAAAGATATATTTCGGGGGAGTTATTGTTCTTCAGGATTTGATTGGATCTGGAACATTTAGAAAAGTCATGTGTCCATGGGGGGGGGGTAGTCTATCTATATTAAGAACATGGGAGTCAGTGGGAACACTTACCTGTCACTGAGCAGCCAGAACCAATAGGATAACGGAACCACGTTGGGGATTGGTGTGTTGCAGTTTTGGAGCTGCAGCTTCTTAAGGCGTGTACTTTATTTTTTTCCTTAAATGTTAAAAAATGTACATTGAAGTATTTAAAACATACTTTGATATCATTCTCCATTGGTTGGGTTGCATGGCACATGGACTTTAACTTTTAACGGTAACAATTAGTGCATAACTATATTTGAAGCCCATCTCCGTGGATGGGGCAGTTGCTGCAACTGCCAGCCTTCATTACCCAGGAAGTAATGTATACATCACATTGCAGGCAGAGGCATAACTAGAAACCACAGGGCGCTGGTGCGAAAATTGCCCCGGCTCCATCCCCCTACAGCTGGTCTGTGCCATCATTGCCCCCAAACAACTTGTCTGTGACTTCTTTGCCCCTTGCTCCCCCTTCCAACATACACTCTGGCACATATATGCGTACACTCATAAAATTACACACACTAACTCATACTAACACATACATTCACACACACAATTGCACATGCTCACACACACACACAATTACACATCCATGCTCACACACACACAATTACACATCCATGCTCACACAATTACACATCCATGCTCTCACAATTACACATCTATGCTCTCTCACACATACAGTTAGACATCCATGCTCACACACAGAATTAGACATTCATGCTCACACAATTAGACATTCATGCTCACACAATTACACATCTATGCTCTCTCACACATACAGTTAGACATCCATGCTCACACACAGAATTAGACATTCATGCTCACACACACACACACACACACACACACACACACATAATAAGACATCCTCGCTAACAATCATACATACATACAAACAATCATACATTCCCGCCCCCGCTTACCTGTCACCGTTCCTGCAGCTTTCTGTCTGCTTTTCTGCAACCCCTGTAGTTACGCCAGTGATTGCAGGCTACGTTTGCTAAATGGCTCTATCATAGAATATGCCGATAAGAACCGTTCATAGCCACCATCTAGCCTGTCCTTTTTTTTTTTGTGCTATAAAGTCTCAAACCTTAATCAGTCGTTGGTCTCGTCTTAGATTCAGGAGCCGTATGCCTATCCCATACATGTTTAATACCCTCACTGTATTACCCTCTACCACTTCTGCAGACAGGCTATTGCTCGTATCTAATACCAATTCAGTAAAGTAAAATAGAGAGTATAAACATTAAAAGACACCAGTTACATATAGACGTGGCCTTGGTGCTCTGCTGCAGAACGTTTAAAAAACGATATCACATTCACCATTGTCCATCTGTAATGATGGACAGTAAGAGGAAAATGCAAAAAAATTAAGCATCTTGAAAACTAGATTTTTGGTTGGTTATTTATTAATAAATCATTGTGGTGATAATGGGCAGGAGAACCAGAGGGAAGTCACGGCGAGGATCTATGCAACTAGGAGGATCAACTTCCCCAAGTTCTTCAAGGGAATTTGAATCCATTTTGCAGATGAATCTTGCCTTGCGTTTCCGCGGCTTGAAGAGCCTAAAGAAGAAATCAGAACGTTGATATGTAGGAGGCTCTCCTGCGTTTGAATTCTTTTCCACACTGAGTTCTGACAGCGTGGTCATATAATAATCTTCATCGTGATCATATCTAGGTGGAAGAGGACACTCACCCTCATCAGGTGGAAGAGGAGTCATTGTTGTCATCATTGGTAGATAAATCGTTCGGACCGTAGGGAAGAATATTTTAGGAATACGGTTTCTCTGTATGATCTTCATCATCATGTCTTCGTTCTCCAAGCTATTAATATGCTATTATCTAAAGTTTTTTTTAATCTGATCTTTGGTTGGGGAATCAACGTTAGGCAAACTTTTGACAAACCCTAACATAAAACTAAATAATAAAGTTTCCAAAGGTGAAAGTGGGAAACATAATCTTTTTAAATTAAATAAGTGGCTATGGACAGTTCTTTTTGGGGGAAAACCTGAACTTTTGGCATAAATGTTATTACGTTTTGTTAGAAATGGTTTTCACTTGAAACAATGTGTCAACATCTCAAAAGAGCAAGAAAAAGCTGGACTGCATGTCATGAATTTGGCAGCGATACGAACAACCCATCAAAATATCAGCTGAAATCACTTTTTTTATATTTTTTTTTTTGCAAGTTATATTTTTATTGTATTTTTATGTTTTAGAGTCATAAAAATAAAGTTGTAAGATAAATGTAAAGTGTATTAAGACCGTAATATCAATGACAATAAGTTCTACTCCTTTGTTGCTAATTATTAGATCTGGATAAAAACGTAACCCCGAATCATAAAAAATGGCTTCTTTGGGCGCTTGCGCCAAACATTATGTTTGTGAAATTGAGATGTTTCAGAAAAAAATTATTGCATGCATCTTAATGGAAACCAGGGGCAATTTAAAACTGGGGAATCTGCCCCCCTACTTGGTGCTTCCACCTATTTCCTTTCTCTGCTGGGTGTGAGGAGGTCATTTGCTCCATGAAGACCCTCTCCTGCAGCAGATACACAGAGAAGACTCCAGTCGTATAGCAGCCACCCCCAACTTAATGACGAATCGTTCTAGAATTTGCCAGAATGTTGGGAAGACAGGTCCTTAGATTTAGATTTTTTTTTCCAGTTCAACCAAATGATGAAAAGTATTAATTTATTTCTCTTCTTCACGTGGAGCTGGAACATTGGTACTTTTGTCCCGTTATAAGGACATTCTCTAGGTTTGGTGGATATCATGTTTAAAGTCACCAGGCTTGGCAAGAAACTCTTCTTCATTCTTTTGACCAGAAAGGGTACTGGACTCAGACACCACAAAGATTCTTACTCATTGGCCTTCACTTCTGATCGGTGGTGTATTCATGCTAGGTGGTCCTCTTTATGCCTGTCCCTGGGCAGAACTTCAGTACTCACCTCCACACCACCATCCTCTCTATCGAGCCATATGATGTCATAACCAGCGGCTCCTCTACTTAAGGATGTGTTGAACCGGGGGCCCAATAGGGAACCCTGTGGACCTGTCACTCTAGGCTTGGATGGTCTAGGTTTGTTGTTTATGTTTTATTGCCATACCTGCAGAAAAGGCAGTGTTGGTTCTGCTTTACAAATACTGTGAAGACATGCCAGGACGCTCCGTAAATATTTTCCCTAGAAAAATATCGGATAAAGTCATATTTTTATTACCGTGGCTCCATAAGCCACGCAGTGCATGTAAAAGAGAATTAGTACATCCATAAATGTAGAGCTAGGAAGAAAAAGTGATTATTTTTGAATAGTTTATAGGTTAAATAAGAATAAAATCCTGAACCATGGTTGTATATTCTGCAGATAAGACAAAGAGGCTCTTGCATGTTAATACGCTGAGCCTGTACCGGCATATTGTAATTTGCGATGCCCTTCATGGTTGGAAAGAGGCCGAAAATGGAGACTCGTGATTATTTAAACCTACATCAGATTGCCGATTTAAACCAAAAGAAAAAAAAGAAAAATAAAAGATATCTAATGTCCGTTGCTATATCGCCCCATTTATGTAGGAAGACACGAGTCAATGAAGCTTTGAAAAGGGCCAGTTTAGATACAGAAGGACAATTCAAGCGTGGCGTTCAGTAACGAGATTGATCGCGTTTCCTGGTTCATTAAAATGCAGACGGGAGCAAGAAAATCCTTCCATTAAATAAAGCACCTGTCAGCTGCAGACCCCTTATTTACATTAAAACATAGGCCCTTTGAGCTTCGCTCCATCATGGGGGCATTTCCTGCACATTGTCCTCACATTTACCCATTCGATGATCGAAATGTATCATTCCGCTGTCTGCTTCTCAAAGGGTTAAAGTTCTATTTTCGCCTGGCTTTTTAGAGAACACAAAGAAGTCTACATTCTTCTTAAGAATTCCTGGAATCGGAGTAAGACTCTACTTGGCCCAAAGAAGGCCACCAAATAAGCACCTCCACCGTTGCATCTGTTGGGTTGGGGCTTCACGGTGTGTGTATGCGTAGCCTGACATGACAAATGTTCCTCTTATTGTCCCTTTGTACAACGCTGCGGCATAGGATAGCACTACATAAATCAATAATAATAACTGGTTATAATTTTTTTCCAGTGGCAATCGATATTATAGATCTAAGCCGTTCTCGGAGAGAGAGAGCAGAAGGTTACATTTGAGAGCTCCTCCAACTTTCCACGGGTTACTGGGCATTGAATAATCTCTATTTTTAGTTTTCTTTCCTTAAAAAAAAAGAAAAGAAAATCACCAATTTCACGTTAAACGTCACCGTGGCATAAGTCGCCTTTAACTACTCGGAAGTCACGCAGCACAGAACAAAACCAATTTAAAGGAAGACAGTATGGTCCCATTGTCTGGAGCTGTAGGCATTGCTGGGTCAGTCTATTAATAAACCTTTTTCATTAATTAGTGCTAAATTCGTATAAATTATTTGTACGCCGGTGCTGGGAAAAGACGGGCGGAAAGAAAAATGTAAAAATAAACGTATAAAACACACACGTTATGTATAAACATGATTAAATGCGTATTTTCTTTAATAACAAGCAGAGAAATTCAGCATTTTTATTTCTTTAACCTCAATATGGAGGACGGATAACATTTTTGTATCCTCAGGGAATATCAAGACATATAGATACTTTCATAGGTGCATTTGGCAAAACAGGTTGGCACAAGAGCTGGCACTTTATTAGGTATACCTTTTCAATTGCTTATTAACACAAATAGCTAATCAGCCAACCAATGTAGACGTGGTCAAGACAACTTGCTGAAGTCCAAACCGAGCATCAGAATGGTCCGAAATAGAGAAAATATCTGGCAGTTGTGGATGAAAATGCCTTGTTGAGGTGAGAGGAGAATGGGCAAGCTGGTTCGAGATGATAGAAAGGCAACAGTAACTCCAATAAGCACTCGTTACAGCCAAGGTATGCAGAATATTATCTCTGAACCCACAACACGGCGAACCTTGAAGCTGGTGGGCTGCAGCAGCAGAAGACCCCACCGGGTGCCGCTCCTGTCAGCTAAGAACAGGAGACCGAGGCAACAATTCGCACAGAATCACCAAACTTGGACAATGAGAGACTGGAAGAGCGTTGCCCGGTCTGATGAGTCTCGATTCCAGCTGCAACATTTAGATGGCAGGGACAGTTTGGCTCAAACAACATGAAAGCATGGATCCATCCTGCCTTGTATCAGCGGTTCAGGCTGGTGGTGTAATGGTGTGGGGGACATTTTCTTGGCACACTTTGGGCCCCTTAGTACTAATGGAGCATCGTTTAAACGCAACAGCCTGCCTGGGTATTGTTGCTGACTATGTCCATGCCTTTATGACCGCAGTGTACCCGTCTTCTGATGGCTACTTCCAGCAGGATAACGCACCGTGTCACAAAGCTCACATCATCTCACACTGGTTCCTTGAACATGACAATGAGTTCACTGAACTCCAACGGCCTCCACAGTCACCAGATCTCAATCCAATAGAGCACCTTTGGGATGCGGTGGAACAGGAGATTCGCATCATGGATGTGCAACCGACAAATCTACAGCAACTGCGTGATGCCATCATGTCCACACGGACCAAAATCTCTGAGGAATGCTTCCAGCACCTTGTAGAACGTATATTACGAAGAATGAAGGCAAAAGGGGGTCCAACCCGCTACTAGCAACGGGTACCTAATACAGTGGCCAGTGAGTGTATTTATATCTAAATATATAAAATTACATTTTTGACCACTGTTTATATAAATAGATATATATATATATATAAACAGTGGTCAACATTTTTTTAACCCTTGCAGCTTTCTTCTCGGTAAAGGCTGCAAGGTTTGGCCAAAAGGCTGGTCAGGGAAAGCTTAAAGGTGCTGTTCCACCTAGATATTTTTTTTCCTCAACTGTCACAACTACTGTTTCAAATGTCACAAGGAATTATTATGTTCCACTCTGGAATTCATGGTAACTAAACCTTTTCTTGTTTTAAACTAAATTATCATTTTTTCTAGCCCTGTCAGCGAGTTCCCTCTGCACTGCTCTGGCTGCCTACCAATTCCTGACATCAGAGACGGGGGGGTTTGCTCGAAGATCTACTAGTTTTAAGGGGGCACGGAGCGGCTGTAGGAGACATACATACTACTGTCTATGTATTTAGAATGCCTTGTCATAAAAGTCCCTGTGGGTGTAATGGTCAGGCGTCCAAATACTTTTGTCCATATAGTGTATTTCGGGCCATTTTTCACAGTAAAAATCCCTTTTACGCGGTTGCATTTAATTATTATTTATTGATTTAAAAATTAAAAAATAATCCTCAAAACAATATTAAAAGTTTTCTAAAGTTAATTAACAATATCTGATGATACACAATCCTTAAATAATGAAACAATTCCCTCGAGTAGTTTTTTTTTATGTTAACACTTTTTTTCTGTTGGGGAAAAAAAAAGTCATTTTCAGGCCAGAAGTTATTAGTTACTTTTAGACAACGGGACTGCACAACGGTCGCGTCTTTGTGTAAAACGAGAAGTGGTTTTGATGGTTTCCATCTCGGGCGTCTCTTTTTCGGTACAGCGTAGTGTTTCGCATCAATGGAATACTACTTTTCAAACGTTATCCTCTTGATCTGATGTAGAAGGCTGTCCCTTTCCATGTGCGACTCCGCGAGTGCCATCTTTGTTTTGGCCAGCTCCTGCTTCAGACATTCATTCTCTTCTAGAAGCTGCAACCAATAGAAACAAAGGATATTCACTATTGGGACATATGAAGACGACGAAGGAAGATTTAATTAAATCATTAAAAAAAATATTTACAAAAAATGAAAAAAAAATAAGGAAAACTATTGGTTAAAATACACATATTTTTTTTAATCTTCCTTTTTTTTTCACAATTTTTTTTAAACGCTCTGTTTCATGTACGGTTTCCACTTGGTAATTTCCATAATCTGGGAATTTTTAAGCCTGATTATTAAATGATATTTATGAAAAAAAAACTGCCCATTCACCCTGAGACCTTGAGATTGGGGTAAAAAAAAAAAAAAAAAAAAATCCTTAGCGCTCAGTGGTAACATTATTTACACTTTTTAAGGTGATGTTCCACTTAGAGTTCTCTAGCATGCCTAGCGGATCTATCATTTAATTATTTATTTTTGCAGCAACCTATCCGTTCCTTTAAAAAAAATAAAAAAATTGGAAAGAGGCAAAATTGTACATTTCATTTGTAATCATTTTAAATGACTAAAGAATTCTTTCTGAGAAGGGTTGGAAATTCACCAGCTCATACCGTTCATAATACGGAATTAACTTTCCAGCAGAAAGGCCAACCAAGATATCGCATCATGATTAAATATCATAATTAAACCAAATGATTAAATATTTAATTATTAAATAATTAAATCACTGCTCGTATCCGTGGAAGATATTTTAAAGGGACACTCCGGCCATCATAATAATGTATATATATAATAGCCGGGAGGTCCCTTTAAACTTTGTGTTGTCCCTTTTGCAAATGCATAGGGGACGAGGGGGAGGGTCTGCAGAATCCTCTCCTATGCGTTGGCCCATTATATACTGGGGGTGCCAACGTGATAAGAAGAAATAGCGATGAAAGAGTGCAGCACACCTGTTCCTTAGTAATATGAAGCGGGTTCCGGCCCTTGTATGTGAGCAGCTCCGAGCGATCGGGAGGTCCGGGGACGTCACAAAGCGTCTGCGTGCATTTCGTCGCATTGATTTTTTCTTTCATGTTTTTAGTGTCTTCGTGCTTAAGAAGAATAATACTGTTCAGCTCCTTGTGGTTGGTTGTAGTGTCAGTGCTTGCATCGGCTACACCTGAAAACGATACGAAAAACGAAGATAAGTAACGCATTCCACAGATATTTCATTAAAAAAGGAGGATTTCCACCACGTAATTCTTTGCTGGAAGCCCTACATGGTTCTACAAGCTGACTTGTGGGTGGGGCATAAATGGGATGGGGTGGAGCAAAGGTAAAAGTAGGCAAGGCAAAGGAGCGGGTCCATTATTTAGCCACACCCCTTTGCTTTCTACAATACCCCCTAATACATTTTTCTTCCGCGCCTTTGGTCCCAGGAGAAGCTTTAGAAATGAGAAGTTTCACGTAATGAACATTTAAGGATTTTTGCAATAAAAATCGTCCCTGACGTCAAACGCATACGACGGATACGTCGCGTATTAACACGCAAGATCCCACCGCACCTCTAATATGGAAGGATCCATCATCGCACCGCTCTACAAAGAGATTCTCGATGTTCAGAATCACGGGATCCGGTTCGGGGTCGGTGTTATTATTCCGCGGGCTGTCATCCTAGAGAAAAAATATTATAAAGTATCCCAAGATCACGTTTTATATCAATGAGTGCATTCCTATACCTACCTATACATACACATACATGTTTACTTTACAGAAGGGGTTAACGGCGTGGCTGGGGTAGAGCTTTATCAAGCTTTATGTTATGCTGTGACCTGCTGATACCCAGAATAATGAATTCTACCAAAATAATATACGTTTCAAACCCATTTTCTAAACACATGTGACTTTAAGGGCTGTAGAACATATGCAGATCCCAAGGAGGGACTTTGTATCCTATCATAGGACAGCTGGGAGATATGAATCTGTATTTCATACTTTGTCTTGTATACATTGGCACCTTTTTACCCACCGCTTGAGTTTAACGTAATCTCACATAACCTGACCTCTCACGGATAATTTGTTTCTAATAGCGCACATTTATGGCAACCTAGCTTTGTAACCGGTGCAGGGCGATTGTGCCACATAAGTCTCCCTGCTGATGGGCTAACGTGTAAAAAAATCACACGGTATGATGTCAAATTCCAATAAAAGTGTGATTCATGGGATTCTTTGTTTTTTCTGATAATAATCTACCACAAACCAGGCTACTTTTAGCTTTACACTTCCCCCGGGATCTAGAGATATTGGAAATGTTATCGTCTGAAATGTATTTTTTTTTGCCTGCAGTTAAGTAATTTTTTTTCTCCAATATCTGCAATTTGGCCCCCCAAGCAGCACATAACACGGGTCACATGAATTTTGCGTGGGACGAGAATCCACATTCCGTGTTCTGCCTGAGAGATTGGAATATACCGTATATTTTCTTCATTTTATGCCTTTAGGCGTCCAAGACCCACATGGTGTCTATGCTAATGACAATTCTATAGGACAATACCCAGGTTATCTATTATATATATATATATATATATATATATATATATATATTAAACATACATACAAACAGATAGATAGATAGATAGATAGATAGATAGATAGAACCTGAAACGCTTCTGCAAAAGGACAGAGCCTCCATGCACATCTTCCACCCTCAATAGACGTAGGGCAGAGGCCAGAATAATGCAGGCAGATTTGCAGAGAAGGAGAGGCTCAGAAACACTTCTCTTTCTCCGTGAATCTGTCTGTAAAATTCTGACCTCTCGGAGTACTTCTACAAAAGGACCGAGCCACTAGTGAATGAATATTTTGTCCAGTGAATGAATATTTTGTCCAGTGAATGAATATTTTGTCCAGTGAATGAATATTTTGCCTCGATGGTCTCCAACATGGAGTAGGATTTGTTTTTTGTTTTGTATATATACGCCCCCAAGTTACCTTGAGATGTATCCTGGAATTCTGAACTTGGATCTTCATTGGCATAACCTCAGCCACGGCATCATCTTCCACAAAATGCCGAATGTTTGCAAGAGAAGACGTGAGGAACTGGGAGTCGAAGTTGGTCACGTGGCACTGTAGGAAGCCATTTTCAGCAGCCAGAGGAGAGTGCTTTTTAGCACCTGGACCCGTCTCCAGACGAAGGCTGATCTCCGGGGATGACTTTCTCTCCTCGGTCAGTTTACTTTCTGAACCTGAAAAAGACAGGACATACAATGAACATATGAGCACTCCAGGTTCCCATCACAGCCCGTTATGTGAAACCACCAAGATGCCTTTTGTGTTAAAAAATATCCTTCCCCTCTTTTCTTCTAAGAAGGGGGCATGGGTAGGTTGGTGTATCTAAGGTAGAGATGCCGAGGATATCCCCATATACTGTCTGTACCCCCTGATGGTGGTCATGCTTAGGGTTAGTATTTACGATCGACGCTGTAGAGAGGGACTGTCACCCATCAATAGCAGCGGAAACATTAAATAAAAGCATTTGGGGTGATGGATTATTTTATAAATATTTCTGATAATCAACTCAACGTCCAATCTTTATGTTAATAATAATAATAATAATAATAATAATAATACAAGAAACACCGGTTTCCTAGAACAGTTTCTGCTTTAAACAGAAACATAATTATACAGAATTATAAAAAAAGGTGGATAAACGGCAGCAAATTCTGATTTCTAACACCTGATCGCATCAAACGGGACGTTGAGGGGAATCAATGGATCCTTCAAACAATGCAGACAATTCACAGCTGCGGAAAGGGAGCAGCGACAACATGAAAGAAGATGGAAAGAACGTATCTGCTCAACTAGAGGAGAGACGATAACGGCTGATAAAAAGAATCATAAAGCGGGAGGGCGCGCTCTTACTGATCTCAATGGGACCACTTTCCTGCCAATGACTGGCCGCTTCAAGTAGCCAATCAGTGGCGAGAATCATCGGACCGTGGGAGTGATAAAAGGGCCATTGGAACACAGGAGTGATGGGAGTGATAACGGGCCATTGGAACACAGGAGTGATGGGAGTGATAAAAGGGCCATTGGAACACAGGAGTGATGGGAGTGATAACGGGCCATTGGAACACAGGAGTGATGGGAGTGATAAAAGGGCCATTGGAACACAGGAGTGATGGGAGTGATAAAAGGGCCATTAAAAAAACACAGGAGTGATGGGAGTGATAAAAGGGCCATTAAAAAAACACAGGAGTGATGGGAGTGATAAAAGGGCCATTAAAAAAACACAGGAGTGATGGGAGTAATAAAAGGGCCATTGGAACACAGGAGTGATGGGAGTGATAAAAGGGCCATTGGAACACAGGAGTGATGGGAGTGATAAAAGGCCATGCTCCCAACCATTTACCTCCATGGGGTGAGATATAGCCCTGGTAGGTTTATTTAGCACACTACATAAACCTAGAACATACACAGAAGCCCCTTACTCATGCTCCGGCTGTTGAGATATTGCCAAACGCCAACGTTTCCCAGCTGGCTTGGAACCACTTGGTTAACTTGTAAGCAAATTGTCGCATCTTCTCCTTTGATGTCAATTCCACAGTTGACATCAAGTAGTTTAAATACGACCACAGACACCTGCGAAAAGATAAAACAACAAAATAACTAAATATGAGCTGTGTCTGGAATAGCATAAATCCTCGATGACATCACAATTTTTAGTAAGTTGCATCATGCCTTAGGAATTCCGATGGAGAGTCCCTAGTTACGTACACAGCAGAATTTATAATTTTTGGTTGAATTTATTCACTTCAATCCCATTTAATTTAATAATATTGCTACTAAAATGAATCTCTAACTAAACCGACTGCCGTATATATAAGTTCAAAAAAATATTTTTTGTGGATATAGCCGCTGCGTAGCTCGCTGGAATAAATATGTATTTTTTTTTTTAAATAATTGGACTAACTCCAAAGTAATAAAGGCTAAAATGTATCAAAGAAATATATTCTGCCATCTGTTATCTTCCTTGACATAAGAAAAAGGTATTAGGCAGAGGCACGTAAGGGCACACGATGCACATCACTTTCTGATGGGTAGAATGTGGGAGGCCTAAAAGATGTGTAACCGCATCACGCAGCTGTCAGCCGGAATAACAAATGACTAAAACTACCTTTAATTTAATCATGAATACTGAGGAAGATTGCTGCTTCCATGCTGTACACACACATAAGGTGGGTTATATATATATATATATATATATATATATATATATACACACATATACACATACATACATACATATATATATATATATACATACATTCTACTGTTCAAAGGTTCAGGGTCACTTCGCTGTTTTTATAAATAAAAAAACATATACAGTGATAAAGGGCCATTGGAACCCAGGAGTGATGGGAGTGATAAAGGGCCATTGGAACCCAGGAGTGATGGGAGTGATAAAGGGCCATTGGAACCCAGGAGTGATGGGAGTGATAAAGGAGTGATGGGAGTGATAAAGGGCCATTGGAACCCAGGAGTGATGGGAGTGATAAAGGGCCATTGGAACCCAGGAGTGATGGGAGTGATAAAGGGCCATTGGAACCCAGGAGTGATGGGAGTGATAAAGGAGTGATGGGAGTGATAAAGGGCCATTGGAACACAGGAGTGATGGGAGTGATAAAGGGCCATTGGAACACAGGAGTGATGGGAGTGATAAAGGGCCATTGGAACCCAGGAGTGATGGGAGTGATAAAGGAGTGATGGGAGTGATGAAGGGCTATTGGAAGCCAGGAGTGATGGGAGTGATAAAGGGCCATTGGAACCCAGGAGTGATGGGAGTGATAAAGGAGTGTTGGGAGTGATAAAGGGTATCTTCAATCTGCCCACTTCCCACCTACACCCCCCCCCCCCAATCCGGGCTAACTGGGGCTAGCAAAGCCCCATCCCGCTCGTTTATAATAGGGGAGGAATACCATGTACTCTTTTGGTCAGGATCGCATATTGCATTGTCTGTATCTACAGACATGAACCTATTTAAAAGAATCATTGGAATTAGGACATTAGCATGAACAGAAGAGAGCACACGGCGTAGGAGGCAGAACGGTTTATGACGTTAGCAGGAGACGTTTGGAAACGTGCACACGCGGCGACGGCAGGTAGATTACCAGGTCGTTCCTTGAGTCCTGTGTACTTTCGTATACCGCACTCATCACTTCTGGGGAAGACGCGCAATAATCCTCGTTCCTCAGCTCCGCACTGCCTGCGTCCCCTGCGGACTGATAATTCAGGGAGGAGAAACCTTCAAGGGCTGGAGCAAAACCGGACATTATATTACTTTTCAGAAGATGCATAAATAAAAAATAATGGATGAACAATACTGAAGAACTTGGCCTGCGACGCTAATATATTTGTATAGAATGTGACGGCGGGATCCAGCCCCATTCAGCCCGTCTAGTTTGCCCGTTTTTCCTCCTGCTTTAAAGACTCAAACCAGGGCTTGACAAATTTGTTGTGAATCTCGGCGCCAGGTAAAAAAGTTAGGAGCCAGGATTTTTTTAAACTAGCAGTTGGTTAGGAGTAATCGGATCATCATCAGCCCACTTACTAAACTCACAGCGTTTGACCTGGAAGCACCCTGGACTTTCAGGTCAGTGCTGTTTTTTTTTTTATTATTAATTATTTTATTTTTTTAACTCTTTCGATGCTGATGTTCCATTGGAGCACAGCATTGACTGATATTTAGTCCCCACAAGCTTGTGGGGAAAAATGTTAACCCCTGCAATGCCACGAATGTGTCATACACAAGTGTGGCATTGAAGGGGTTAACGCGGCACTGTCGCTCTCATGGAGCGATCAGGCAGCAGGGGGGTGTTAGGGCTGGTGTCCACACTCATGTGGAGACCAAAGAACCCTCTCCCCTGTCCCTGAAGCTGCCTCTGGCAGCTGGGACGCAATTGCTGGTCTATAGACCAGCCATTGCAGGGAGGGGAGTCTCTGATGACTGCTGTAGGCTTCCATGCCTACAGGAATCATCAAAGGGCTTGTGGGGGCTCGTTTTTGCTGTTGCTGGTCTGCCTGGGCTTCCAGGCAGACCACCAGCAGCAGAGCCCCGTACAAAACGGGAATTAACCCCTAAATGCCACGGCATTGAAGGGGCTAACGCTGCACTGTCGCTCTCATGGAGCGATCAGGCAGCAGGGGGGTGTTGGGTCAGGTCCCCACACTTGTGTGGGGAACCAATCAACACACAACCCCCTTCCCTGAAGCTGCCTGTGGCAGCTGATAACACGATTGCTGGTTTTGCAGCAACCGCGGTTTCAGCCTACAGGATCACTCCGTGGGAGGGGTCTCAGGCTCGGGGGCGGGCTCTGAGTGGCTGTGCCGTCTGCCCAGACTCCTGGGCAGACAGCAGCAGCAGCGCCCCCGTGTGGTTACTCAGCCTCTTACATCCACATTTTTTTATGGATGTAAGAGGCTGACAAAACCTAGGCGCCAGGACAAAATTCTGTCGCCATGGCGACCTGGCGCCTGGGATTTGTCGAGCCCTGACTCAAACCTTAATCAGTCGTTGGTCTCGTCAGGAACCATATGCCTATCCCATGTGTGTTTAAATTCCCTCACTGTATTATCCCCTACAACTTCTGCTGGGAGGCTGTTCCACTTATCTATCAACCTCTTAGTAAAGTAAAAATCACATCTAAGCCTCTGACCCTCTAGTTTTAGATGATGATCTCTTGTTCTAACATTTCTCCTCCTTTGAGGTTCAAAAAAATAGGATCTCATTCACAATTGAGGGTTTTTTCATTATGCACAGAGGCCAGCAAGATTACGATCGACAACGAGGTGACTACAGGAGAATATTTTCTTTTTAAACATATCTGAAAAAGGTTTACGTCAATTCAAACCAATCATGACTTACTGCCTTCTAGGTGGTCACTCCCATCACTCTCAGCTAGCTGCTCATCCAGCATGTTGCTGTCGATTGATATATTGTCCAGCGAAAATTGCGACGGGCTCCTTTTCATGTTCTTGTAAGAAACAGAGAAGATAGGTGGATTGGAAGAGCAGCGATCCTTGGGTGTCCCACTTAGGAAAAATACAGAGATAATAATAATGATAATAATAATAATAAATAATAGAGATAATAAACAATGGTAGCAAGGGCACAGCTTGGCCCATCATACAGGGGAAGCTCACAGGGACTAAGCCTTTATAATATGTAGTTAAGTCATTGGCATTAATGGTTTCAATACAGACAAACAAACCTGCAAGGGGTGCTAAATAAACCCAGCTGTGGGTAAAGGCAATAAAATAACGGAAATGTCTTCAATCTGAATATTCAAAAACATTTCGAAAAAGTTCCAAAACTAAGGAGTCTGGAATCGATAAGGATATAAAAACTAGGCGTGAACTTATTTTTGTCCACAAGATGGCGCACAAGCAACACATCGAGCTATGCATACACTTATATATATATAATACAATAATTGTAACACATATATATATATATATATATATATATATATATATATATATATATATATATATATTTAAGGGATAGTAGAAGTATTATTAAACACTCATCTACAGACACCAGACAAGCCAGAAGGCTTGTTTTTCCCTCAGAAATCTCATGGTGCTTTGACAACCACAAAGGATTCTGGGTAGGCACATGCAAATAAGGTTAACAATTATCACCTTTGCCTCTATATCCACTTTATCCATATATATATATATATATAGACAAAATCTATGCAATTGCACACCAACCTTAATCGCTCTGCCCGGTGCCTGGTTACTGTAGCAATGATGTACATAAATTCCAAGGGTAGTTGCCGGCACTCGTGGGACTTTTTTTCAAATAAATAAAAAAAACTCTGTGTTGTAAGTGACTTACAACACAGAGTTTTTTGAATTTATTTGAAAATAAGTCCCACGAGTGCCGGCAACTACCCTTGGAATTATATTATATATATATATATATATATATATATATACACATACACACACACACACTAGCCTATATGCCCATCATTAAAATGATGGACTAACAGATTCTCTCTCAGCATAGGCTACAATCAGTGCTATGGAATTTGATGGCGCTATATAAAATAATAAATAATAATTATTATTATTATTATAATAATAATAATGCAGCCCTGGATCTTGTGATAGTTCTGTATCTTCGATATCCCAGCAAAACTTCCGATGGCTTTTGAAGGCCTCTATCAGATATATGGCAGACGGTGGCCAAAAACCTTTCCGTCCCGACCATCTTTTCCACTAGCGCGACTATCGTGTTACGGTAACAGTGTGACATTTCATGGCTACTAACTTCATACACAGCAACATTACACACAGGGCCAGCCCGACAATGGAGCTGAGTGGGGCAACCGCTCCAGGCGGCACTTTTGAAGGGGCGGCACTTTGCCGCCCCAAGCCCTTTTTTTTTTTGTTTTTGAAAGCGAAAGAGAGAGAAAGGGGCGCCGAGTGGTTTTCGCTTACCAAGCTGTCAGTACCCGCTCGGCGCCCCTCTCTCTCTCCTCTGTGGCGAGTCTTCCTGTTCGGTCTCCGTGCCGGCTTGTAATGCTGAGTGCCGGAAGATTTCCTCACAGCCGGCACCGAGACCGAACAGGGAGACTCGCCGCAGGACTGCTGAAAGGTAAGTACAAGGGGGGGGGGGGTGGAGAGGAAGGGTAGATGGGGGGGGGGCATTTTAAAATTCGCCCCAGGCGGCATTTTGCCTTGGGCCGGCCCTGATTACACATATTTCAATTAAGTACACTTAGCTTATATCTGAGCCATTATAAATATTGTATCTAGTGAATTTATTGAGGCCACGACAATAATATTTTACAGGCAGTTTAAAGCCATATTGCATACCTGATATCTAGTGATACGAGGTGCTTCTTTGAGATGTCTGACCCCTGTGGATTTATAAGCGGGTCTTCTACCGAGTCTTGTCCATTAATGTGATTTTCTTCAAGTAAGTTAAACGGGCAGGGCACGCTGTCCACACCGTGCGCTTGGCCGCCGTCCTTAGGAGGGCTTGTAATACCCGGCTGGCATGGGACATCATTGTCTGCTTTCAGAGAAGATGCATCAGAGGTAGCTTCCAAACTAGGACTCCTTTTCAAGAGCGAGGCGTCACTGGAGGATTTTGAAAGTAAACATTCTGAATCTTTGAGGTCAGGTTTCTCATCAAGAGAGATTAAATCAGCTTTGCCCAAGTCAACGTCTGCGTTGATTATGGTGTCGCTCGAAAGCTCTCGCGACGGGGATAATGTCTTGCTGCCCACGAATGGACTCTCTTCATGTGACAGAGGAGATTTTGAAGGGTCCTCCTCCGGTAGGGGATGCAGCAACATGGATACTTCGGCACTCTTAAGCAACAGCCCTACAGATATCTTGGTCTCCTCTGCCGGTTTGCCATTCACAGCCTCTACGTCCTTCTGAAGGTTCTCCATTACCTGTTTGAGGGATTCTTGTAATAAGAGAAGGAAAACATACTGATAGTGACTCATTTGCGCGCTGACATGCTTCTGTATGTGAGCCAGGACATGAACGTCGGCTTCGGCAGCCTCGCGCGCGCAGGGGATTTCTAAACTGTTGTCCAAGGACTGGGACTTCTGCAAGGAACCGTTGACGCTGCCGGTCTCCGTGCTATAATATTGTTTCAGTAACTGCTTGCGTTGCAACCTGCCGGCAAAGTCCGTGGATTCGCTTTTGGAAATGCCCGATGGATTGTCCTTGACCGCCAGCGTCCGTTTTTGGGACTGCAGAAACCGGACCGGCTGGCAGATCCAGGCAGAAAAGGGAAACGCGTCGACAAACCCAACGGGTCGGCCCTTCCCGCTTTTTATTCCTTCGTAATCAATCCAAAATTGGGTGAAATGTACAGCCCAGATGTCTCTAGCAGCGGAGGCCTTCAGTGCGTTGGAGTCCAGTTTGGGGTAGACGTGTCCTTTGTAAATGTCGTGCATCTGCGTGTCTTGCTCGAAGGCGTGCCTCTGAAATATAGGGTGCAGGAGGTCGAAGCTTTCCCGCGATCGCGGAAAAGCGCTGAACGACTTGGAGAAGAAATCGTAGTCCTTAAAATCTTGGAATATGGCTTCTAGGTCGGAACGCCTGCAGTTGGGGGACTGTCTGCTGTTGCTGGCGATCATTTCGGAGGTCTGGACGCTGATGGCCGTGGGCTGATCGTGGTGGCACTCCATCTTCTTCTGCGACGGTATGATAAACTGCAAAACAAACACAACATCAACACGCGTGAAGGGTTGCGTGGCCCTAGAATGACATCACGTCGTGTTGTCTTCCACCGACTTCTAAACCACCAAATTCTTATTAAGTCTCGAGGCGTTAAAATGCCTTGTGGTGGACATGGGTTCCCAGGTCAACTTGGCCCGAAGCGGTCTCTTCTACCGGTCGGTAGACCCTTTTATCCTTGTCACAGACGGGTTTACAGATGTCAGGTAAAACATCTCAGATATAAAGCGCATGTTCAAATTTGACAAACCACACAGAATACCAAGGTGGGAAATATTCAGCGTGTTCTGGCGGACATTTTGAATTACCTTCAGCATCAGCCCATCTACGCGGACGTCGACATGCTCGTCTGATTTGGAGCTGTCCGTCAGTTTATACATGGCCATAAACTGGTCGAGACTTTGCCTCAAATCCAATACGAACTGGTTCAACCACAAAATGCTTCGCTCGTCCAACGTGAACTGCAGCGCGTTAAGCTGTACATAGAGGTTGGAATTCGGAACTGTTGGTAAAGAATGACAGGTCACTCGTATGTATATAAAACGGAACAAAATGTTTATATCGTAAGAAATGATGTTGTTCAGCCCTCTAAACTTCATAAGACGGCACCTCTGTGACGAGAGAGACGAGGTCCATTAAAAGGTATTTGTTTCTCCAGTGTTAGAGTTCGAGGTAGCCATCTTGCTTTGGTTGGGGTATTTAGATTGAGGAGGTTTTCAAGATGGTACATGACATGTGGCCAAAGGGCATGTTATATGAAGAGGTCTGTTCACTAGCCTCAAAGTTTTTAGCACAGGTAGAAGTTGGAGGAAACTAAAGTTGACTTGTGGCAACTAGGTGTGGGATCTCTTAACTCCTGGAAGTTGGTCAGATGTCTTGATAGACCTCAAGGTCATCTCCAGGAACGTGTTCCTCTCCCATTACTACTCACGCATCAACCTAAATAAAAAATCTTACTGAAACTCATGAGACCTAAAGTTTCTCCCACCAAGAATCGCTAAGCTGGACCTTTAAAAGGAACAGGGACGGTCTCAGGAGATATCTTCTGTTAGAGGGTAGGCCCCAAAGCTCACTGTCTCATCCCATGTTAATTGGCGAGGTCCTAAAACTCTACTAGAATGTACGTCTGATGATCTCATGAACGGCCAGAGGCTGTACATTTTCTTTTTTTTTTTTGCCTGAATAACCACAAATAACGAGCCTTACTGGGGAAATTCTTTCCATCGGGAAAATAATATTCGGTGAATTCAATATGAATTGCGGACATTTCCTGAGGAAGATACAGGCTCTTCTTGTTGCAGGAAATCATTGTTTTCGGGGACGCGCGGCACTGATCTGCCGTAGAAACCTGAAATGACATCAGTGTGGAAGTGACAAGGTTAGAGGTCGCGACTTTTAACGAAAGGATACAGTGGGGCTTTATTTACCAAAAACAATTCCTGGGGCAGTTCTCCCCCTGGAAGCCCCTTTTAGTCGAGCTGATTTCCTCAGAGGGGCTCTTTATTGCCTGGGTGGGGCCGGGGGTGGGGCCTGTGTGTAGCCCCTCCCTCCCTTATCCAGCACCACCCCTCCCAGCTAAAACATTCAGGCAGAATGGGAGCGCTCCAGGTGAACAAATCCTGGGAAGTTCCCAGCTTGAAACAGGGAGCTGTTACCATGGGAACCAGATGTAAAACACCACGTTTATCGCTCTGTATAAATAACATAGCTTTTTTATTTTCACCAAACTCCAAAAAAAATTATCTCCTTCCCTGTAGCGTATTTTGTTATTATTTTTTTAATACTGTACAAATATTCCAAAATAAAATATTATATTTTATCTATGGACATTAATATGGTAACCAAAAAAAAAATAAATATATATATATATATATATATATATATATTCAAACAAATTTATAGCAACATGCAATGGCCAAAGGTGTTTACCTGAAAAATATTTAGGTCAGCGAGCCGAACTACAAATGAACTGGACATGAGCTTCGACTGCGGCTGCTCTCCGGGGGATTTGCCTTCAAGACCTGCAACAGGGTGACAGAGATCGCGAGTCAAACCAGATTAAAAGGATTTTTCAGATCACGAGTCCTGCACCAGTATTCTCCATTCACAGAAACGGCTCATCCCTCTTTAAAGTGACAAAAGCAAGTAAAAGGCAACGTCATCTGCCAAGTCGTTCTTAGCTTTTGAACATCGGGTGAATAAATACTAAAAAGAGACGTAATCTAATAATCTAATAAAAAAATGACTGGAAATGAATAATGAATACAAGAAGAAACCCTGAACTACCAACACTAATCAGCACCATCAGCATTCATAAAGTATAATTATTTGGATTCTTTAGAAAGGATTTGTAGAACAAAAAGTAATACAGATATTTTTTTGATTTTTATTTTTCTACTTCTATTTTTTTGTTTTTAAAATTCAGCATTTTTTTTTAAAGGGAAAGTACAGTGTTGCCCCTTGAAATGTATTTTTGGAGTTATCTTTTAAACTATTTTCTTGCTTAAAGTTAAAGTTGCTCCGTGGTATGCAAAGTAACGGATTTCAGCCTTTATATTACTAAACAAAATAATTTGTATCATTGTGAATTAGAATCATATAGAATTTTTTCGGTGTGTTTGGTGCGTTTGATTGAAATAGATCAGCACTCAAAGCCTCGTTCGGCCCAACGAATCCAGCACTGGTGAAACAAGCTTAGGCTCAAAAGCCTGATACGACCCAAAAAAAGTCACGTGGGGGGGGCGCACCAAGCTTAAGCCTAAAGCCTGAAACGACCCAACAAGTCAAGAATGGGGGAGCCGAGCTTGAAACGCAAGCCTGGCTCAACCCAACACGTCAAGTGTTGAGAGAGGCAAGTTTAAGCCCAAAGCCTGGTTTGGCCCAACAAGTCAAGTGCAGTGGAAGGTGGACAGGCTTAAATCTCAAGCCTGGCTCAGTTAAGCAAGTCAAGTGTGGAGAGAGCCAAGCTTAACCCTAAACCCTGCCTCAGCATCAGCTTCCCATCCTTCCCACATATGGGACAGCCCAGTTTGGTGGCATCTAGCTTGGACAGCTGGAGGTCTCCGAGACCCATGTGCTCTGCCACCCGCAAACCATTCCGTTTAGTGCATTAACCAAGTCAATGAGGACAATGAGAAGGGAGGAGAGCGCCCTGAGGAACCTCAATTACACAGAGGGCAGACTATTTCTTCAAAGACTGCGACATCTCAGAAATGGCGGCATAGTCCATAGTCAGTACCTGCAGGTAAGTAACCATAACTATGTGATCTAATGGGGAAGTCTTAAGCAGTCGAGCCCCCCACGTGGTCCTAACTACATACCTGTTCCGTACTGCTGGGAGACGCTGGGAACAGACTTTGTTGGGGACGCAGAACTACAATCCTTAACAGCCTGTCTCAACAAGTCCACGTTGGCATTAAATTCCTGCAGCAGCTCCTGCGCCCAGGAACATCTTGTCTTCGTGGCGTCTCCGAAATACATCCAGTGGCTACAACTGTCTCCTGCAAAGGAACGTATTCTTTATAGGCGACATATCAAGGGTAATGGCTGAATCCGCACCTTTTTTACCAAAACTGTAATAATCTATGGAAATACCTATAGATGGTCCTTGCTGCTCATCAATCCGTGTAGCTGGTTTGGAGTTTAATTTTAGTTTATTATAGTTTATATAGATGAGATCGTTGGCTGCGTGTGCCGGAGCTAATCAAAATCCTGAAATTCTCCCCTTTCTCCTCCCCGTCAAAGGCTGCCTGAACCAATCAACAACGATCAGCAACTTAACAAGAGGGGAGATAACCTAATGGAGCAGAATAATCATGCTGATCCTAAACACCCGAGGTTAGGATGGATGTTCCAATGGCATATACATAAAGTGAGTTTCTAGAACACACATTATATATCTATGTATACGACTTTAATCTGTCATTGGTAATGTGACAGCGAGGGACTATTGTACCACGTAGGGGGCTGCATTGTTACCAAGCAAGTGAAGGGGTGATGAAGGGGTGGCTCTGATACGAGGAATTTGGGCCATAAGCCTTTTCTGTACATTTTACTGCAGTTCCACGTATAGCCACCAGGGTCTCTGGAGAAAAAAGGACTTTACACCCTGACTGTATTCTCTCTCTCTCTAAAAATCAAAAACAAATATATAAAAAAAATAACATTTTAATCACAAACTATCTCAATTTTCCAATATAACTGGCTCAATTCTCTGCTCTTCTGTCTCGTCTTAGATTCAGGAGCCGCATGTTTGAAGTCCCCCACTGTATTAACCTCTACCACTTCTGCTGGGAGGGCGTTGCACTTATCTACCACCCTCTTGGTAACTACGTCCCTAGCAACCACCCAAATGCGTGAACATGTAAATCTTAATAAGTGATGTTAGGATATAAAGAATTCTTACCTGCTCTGTGATACGGGTAATAATCCACAGTAAGATGGCTGAAAGACAGCTGCATCGCACCTCCGCTTATTCTCCTGTCAAACGCTACAACAGAACGCAAACTTCTGGTTAAAACCAACTAGACAAAATAACGACTGAGTAATAATAACCCCAGGAACGCAAGCAGATTATACAAAGTAACCTCCCATTGTGCAGAGCTGCGGAATATGAATAAATAAAATCAATAAACCAATAAATAATATTTCAGCAACAAACCGTTTCCAAAAGTCTTTGTTTTTAATCGCCACAACTCTCCATTTACCCAAAAAACAGCTTTGTTTTATGTGACAACAAGGTTGAATGAATATAGTCCCTGAGAAAATATTATTAGGAAATAATTTGAATTTTTTTCCAAGTATAATTTCCGGTGGGGGGGGGGGAGAATTGGTATTAAAGAGTTGTATGGGCAATGTTCAAAATTATATATTTCTCATATTATATATATTAAAAAATATTAAATTATGTATCATATTAAAAATATGTTTTATTTTATATAATATTATATATATAAAATTAGATATTTATCATATTAAAAATAAATCATATAAAGACATGGTTCTAGGTGCTGACCAAAAAACCCGCCAGCCGCTGGTGACATAAGACTCTTAAGCCATACACAGCAAAGGATTATGGGAATCACCGACCGCTAGAGAGTACCAGTGTCGCCTCTCCCTTGCTTCTGCTCACCTCTTTCCGGGGAGTGGATGTCATCGCATATGTGAAGATCCAAGTGGGAGATGACTAAATGATACGAGGTCTCTTTGACGTCGAAATCTCTGAAGAGCTTTAAAATGGCCTGGTTTTGCTCGCTGGGCGCAGAAGGTTGCTGCGTCTTCACCTGTTGGGCGCTGGCCGGGGGAGCTGGACTCTATCAAAAACAACAAAGGCAACCAATCTCTTCCAACCATATATATATATATAAATCACACCGTGTCAAAAGAACAGGGGTTGACCCATTCCCATATAACATCAAAAGACCACCTGACAAGGTGTGGTTCACCATAGGTTCCGTTACCTGTGCCGAATCGGACACCATACTCTTCCTCTGTTCCGTGGATTTCTCTATTGCTTCGCTTAGGGACTTGGCATATTGCACCATGGCTTTTAATTGGGAGTCCGTCAACACCCATAACAAATCATCCAATATCAAGACCAGCTTCGAGGCCACCACGTTGCAGTCCTTCAGCTGTGACAAATATCTGAACGTTAATCATATATATAAAACACACATCACACAGCGATGACTACGCAATGGCAGACACACCACGATCTGGAGTGGCAGGTCCAGTGGGGTGGCAGTCCAAAACTGGGGAGCACATGGCTCTCCTGGGTGATCGGGTCCCCGGTATGCCGCTGCTCAAAAGAACCATGGGGTACATGGAATTAGAAGGACCACAACAGTGTAGTCATGTGACACAAGGAGTGAGCACTGATAGGCTGGTGGGCTTTGTTGCCATAATGCATATTTTTGTCAAGGTGGATGCCCAAGGTTAAATAATCAAATTCTAATATTTTTATTTTTCTAAGAGAAAAGTTCGTAGGCGCCCACAATATTCCCCCCCCCAAGTGTTATTAATTAAAGAATCGTACCGTTTCTTATTTATGTGACAAGCAAGGATTGCGTCATTCCCGTAACAGATTCCAAATGGGCGAAGATGGCGAAGAAAGAGGCAGATGGCGAAGCAAGCACACATTTTGAAGATTACCAATATTAAAATTGCACTCACCCTCCTCTTCAACGTGACTCGAATTTTGGACTGATTAGTAATTAAACGGACAGGAGCGCTCATTATTTCGTGGTTGCAGCTCTGAATCGCGTCTGCTTCTATTCTGAGCATCTGCCAGTTGATCTCTTTAAACGTCAAAACCTTCAGAACACAACAATTAAAAATATATAGAGAGATCTCCCCAGAAAGACAGCGTAAAATGTACATAAAAAATAAATAGGAATAATGTACTGATCAAATATCGTTACTTTACTCGTGTACGAGGCTCAAAATAACGAAGACAAAAAAAATGTAGCATAGAAATAAATGAGTTCTCAAAATTAAGGAAATCGCACGTTTGATCTTGGATGTTTTATTAAGAGAAAAAGAAAACTTTTTGTATGTTATAGTTTTTTATTATTATTATTATTATTATTATTATGTTTTTGGTGGAGTTCTGTGCAATTTTTTCAACGTTCAGAAGAAATTAAAAACGACAAACCCTTCTTCTTGGCTTCTTCTCTTAATTTTGATGTGGCCCCCTACATCAAAATAGGGGGCCATAATTTTGATGTGGCCCCTTACGCCTAGTATATACCGAGCCTTAAAGTGGTCACATTGGCTTTATTTGGTTTTTAAAGACTTCTGAGAACCCTGAAGGATAAAAAGGTTACCTCTCCACGAAGAGGATCCTGTATGCGAGTGAATCTCAGGTCTCCGTGCTCCCACTGCGGATTGACGCTGTATATTCTCAGCTGGGAGAGCTCGAAAGAGGCGTTGAAAGCCTTCGCTCGAATTCGGATTACTATGGAATTCACAGAGAGGGAGATTCCTTCAACTACTTTCTCAGCAAAACCATATTCACTGGAAACAAAAAGAAAAAATGAAATAAAACATTGAATACATTTTTGTCGCTTCCTCTCTTGCCTCTACTTGTTCTTTCTTAATCAGCGTCTCCTCTTGTCACCTTTCTTCGTCCGCTTCTCCGTGAACCGCAAAAGGGTGGAGCCTCTGGGCACGCCCATCTCCCCCCACTGGAGGAATGGGAGAGGCTTGTCCCCATGGCTCCACCCATGGTACTCCAAGACACCAGATAGATTTTAGGAGAAAGAGGAAAGGATTCTCTTTTTCCCCAAATCCATCTGCAATATTTAAGCTTCTTGGGGTATTTCTGAAAAAGGGTGGAGGCACGGCGGGAAAGAGCTGAGGCTTTGCTCTTTTGCGGAAGTACCTTGATAACAGGGAGAAGCAGACGAAGAAAGAAGGCAGAAGAAAGAAGAGGTAGATAGTAGAGGTCGAGTATCCCTTATCTGAAATGCTTGGGACCGGATGTTTTTTGGATAAGGGATAATTTCGGATAATCTGTCTTCTCACCTGTGTCCGCTCGGTTGTTCAGGCTTCTTCTCTTAGACCCAGAGAACTTTCTTTCTGTTGTTCATGCTTCTTCAGAGCATTTTGTGGTCCAGAAAAGAGAGCGAAAGCGCTCTCGGGAAGCTTGAACAATGGACTGGAAGCACTCTGGGCCCACGAGGAGAAGCCGGAACAATGGGGCCGACAGCAGGGAGAAGCCAAAAAGGAGGCAGGGAAAGGATCTACTGACTACAGAAGAGATCAGAGTCCGTCATAATCATCCCTTATCTGAATTTTCTTTATTTAAAATACAAATTGGATTTCAGATGATTTTGGATAAGGGATTTTTGGATAAGTGATCCTCCACCTGTACTTTCATATGCAGGGGTTCCCTGGGACACTGGACTTTAGGCTCGCATGTTGATCACCCATCTCCTGTCTCTCTGTTCTGTCTCTTTTTCTAATGGAGTGTCCTTTATTCTAAAAACAGCAACTTTGGGGTTTCCATATTCTCGGGAGCGAAAACCTTGCAGTGGGCACACATTCTTTATCGCCCCATCTAAGGGTTTTCATTTCGCTCTTCCTCGCTGTTTAGCTCTAAGCATCTACCTGTACGCCGCTCCAACCTTGGCATAAATCTCAGTTAAAGCATTCAACGAGACTAACTGTTTAGCGAACAAACTGAGCCGTAATAAACAAAACAAAAAGGCACCGCTTCTTATTCAACAGGTCGCTTCACAGCGAGTCCACTTCTCAAGCAGCCATATCCGTGTCAATAATTGCACACAGTCACGGTTATTTAACGAAGTTTTCAAACACGAATGATCCTACTCTAATTTCCCCGAAGCGCAGAATCATTCAAATGTTGAACAGTTTAAAAGGGAATTTATGCTCTTTTTCTATTACTAGTGTAAGATTAAAAATGTTTTCAAAAATAATGTGCTGGTTTTATAAAAAAATCCATTATAGTTTTTTCGTAAAATATAATTTTTTTTCAGCCAGCTGCATATTAGCCATTTCTCTCTCCGTTATTTGAGCCCTGATCTACTAGACCAAGGGTAGGCAATCTTCGGCTCTCCAGATGTTGTGAACTACATTTCCCTTGATGCTTTGCCAGCATTATGACTGTAAGAGCATTATGGGAGATGAAGTCCACAACATCAGGAGAGCCGAAGATTGCCTACCCCTGTACTAGACAAATACCCTAAATCCTTATCACACTGCCTTATGGCAGACCATAGAATGGCTCAGTCTCAAATGCACAGCTTGACGCTCTGACTAATGACGTTAGTTATGGCTAGGACTATGGAGGGACTGATTTCAGTAGTATTGCCTTAAGGAATCGGCTCAGTTGTCATCCAAAATATCACTTGACCGGCAACAATGGTGGCTTCCAGGTCGGCAGAGAAAGGAATGGGGTGCTGGGGTTATGCTTAAAGAGAACATACATTTTTAAATACTTCTGGTCTGGACAAAATAAATACCTTTTTAAATATTCTGTGCTGTTCAAGATCCCATTTTACTCACCTCTGTCCGGACGCCGTAACAAGCGGTGAAGGACCGTTACACTGTCGAGGCTCCTCGCATGTGCTCATTTCCATAATAACTTTGTCCAGGGACTAACAGATAAATAACACGGATCATTAAACGGCCAATTACTTAATGATTAAATATTAATTCCTAAAGTGAATAATTGTTAAAAAAAAAAAAAAAGTATGAATAATAATAACAAAAAGGCCAATAAGGCATATATAACCTTCTTTGTGATGATACATTTGTCTTTAAGCGTTTTTTTATACAAAGCCATAATATCTGCCATTTTTAACATATCAATAAAAGGGGAAATTAAAACAAAATATTAATAATAATAATATTAATAAAATGTGTATTAATTGAGTATTAATTATTTCACGTAAATAATTATCGCCTCCCATGCCATTCTTAAGAAACTAACCAGACAGATGGGGTGAGTCTTCAGTTTTGTCCATGGTATCTGAAATTTAAAACGAAAATACAGATTATTTTTCTTTTTTTTTTTTTGACTTTCAATCAAAATCCATCATCCTTTCTACGAATCGTTGACGGTTGAGCGGATACGGACACTGGCTTTTTTAGTGACGGAGATTAAATGCCTTCCAGTTAAAAACGACAGCAACGTGTTATTCTTTAAAAAGGAAACCTTCCGGGAATTAGACCGGAATTGATTTTACAGCCACAAACAGGAGGTTATCAATGACGATTTATAAGTATCGCCGTGTGCGCTACAGATACGTTATTAATAAACCCACAAAATAGTTTAACCTTTAAAACGAATAATCATACAATTCTAAGGTGTTCGACATTCGTTTTACCCAATGGGTTGCAAAAGATCTAGAATTTAAGGGTTAAACATATTTTTTTTAAGGATCTAGGAATTGATCCAAAAAGAAGTATATATAAAATGGTACATTTATCTAACAGGACACTCCAGCACTTTCCCTTAAAACATACAATTTCCCCAAAAGACCTATAATATAATAAAAAAATATATATATATTTATTTTTTCACAAAGAACCAATGAGGTAGTTTATCAGTAGCGTCAGAACAAACCATATTTTGCGTGTGTAATTTATTAATGTGTTGATAAACCTACCCTGATAGAGGCTTTGTTGCAGAAAACCTTGTTGATGGCCAACCACGTGGGGAGGTCCAGCATGTTCTGGAGAACATCTTCATCTAGTTCCAGGTTGGTCAGCTGACCCTCTCCCTTTAGCGTACTGAGGTTGATCTTGTCAGGAGAAAGATTTTTTGTGAACCTATATAAAATATTAAAACAAAAATTCTGTTATAACCAGAAAAGGTTAAAGACCATATTTCACAAAAAAAAAAAATAAAAGGTGGACACTCAAGAGACTTTAAAATCACCCTGACTTTTCTGGAAGAAGTTTAAAGTCCCTGCCTCTTTCTAAACCGATAACATAATTGCCCGTATAAGCAATAGTTGGGCTGTATTTGATGGACAGCTGGTGTCCTAGCCTACTGACTAGAGTAGGAACTCCATCTTCCAAATTTTCAAACTAAATCCACCAAAGAGATCTAGGTAGACCAGAATAAGTTCTAACCACTGAAGGAGAAGGGCCACCATGCTAAACACACTAGGAAAGTTCACGTAAGCTCTTCAGGGTAGAGGTCCTACGTTGAGTCCCCATTGATGAATTTGCCATTTCATACTCGATAGCCCCTAGACACGAGGTCTCAACCACTGCGTTGACGAACAACTGCAGTCTAAAGGGAGATCATAAAACAGCTACAACGCTGAATTATGATCAAGAAACACGGCTTCTTCAAACCGTCCATCTCTATCTTTACTTTACTACCGAGGATGGAAATCTTCTTCCGATTACACGGAAGAGATCCAGTTAGTCAGGTTTCTAAATTTACCATCCATAAAAATTCTCTGTGGAAATCTGCAATTACCGATAATGAAAACTTGCAAATATGCAACCAGCTGAGCTCATTCCTTATTAATGAAAGAAGACGGATACGTCACTCTGAGTGCACATTAACAAGTCTACTTCAATGTGATTGCTCGTTATACAAGGACTTAAAGGACTGTTAACAATAAAACAAACAGAAACATTTGTTATAATAGAATGCTTCCTGTCCTAAACATTTTTTACGCCGTACAGATGACCGACACAGTTCCCTCCATACACTCAAAGCGACTTCTTATTGAAACCAGCACCACCAGTAACAAATAGGAATATCCAGGTCATTGAATCATTTTAGAACCTGTGGGAATCAAGAGCGCCAACCCCTCCGTCCCTCTTTCCTCCCCTGCTGATTCTCTTTTCTAGGAGCTCAGAATGTTTGCTGGGTACAAAGGTTCTACAGCCATAAACATTCACAATAATGTCTATAGAAACAGCAGAAATCGGGTTTATTAATTAAATGTGCATATAAAACATGCCTAACTGAGCTGATATTAAGCTCAGTAGATCACAAAGTCACATAAAAAGTTTCAGCAAAGCCCCACCCCTAGCCACACCTCCAAAACAAATATCTCCATCTTTGGGCATTTAAAACGTAGGGAGGTGTGGTTTCGGGTACACGATAGTGGGCTTCTATGCTTTAGAGTAAAGGTCGTTGTACCCTATCTTCAATGTCAAAATATGCATTTAGCATTGCAATAAAATATTAAAAAAAACAACATTAATCCATTCCAAAAGCAGAAGTAAAGATACACCGATGGCATACACACCCTGTTTGCCGTGCCGATTACACACATAAAATCTGAGTAAAAGGAAATGAGCAGCGTCATCGCAATGTGTTTCAGGCGCAGGGGTAATGCGGGAGGAATTTAATTTCAATTCCGTTCCATGTCAACACTGGTTTACTCAACCCTATTCTTAGACTCCGGGCTCAGTTCACAGATTCGGTTCCAGGGTTTTTTTCGCAACAGTAGATCAGCAAAAATCAGAAAAAGTTTCACTTCCAATAAAATGATACCTGCGAGACACCGCAGGACAATAAAGAGATTATAGAAAGGGCATAACACCGGAAGCGGCATACACCAGGAGACTGCGCTGTACACAAATGCACAGATTTGGCACCTTGTCATGCCTTTGGTTTCCTCTTTTTTTTATTATTATTATTATTGTACACGTACAACTAAAAGGTCCCTTTTTCGAGGGACTCTGATCCATGTTCAGTTTCCGTTTTTTTTTATTATTGTACACATACAAGGTCTCTTTTACAATGGACCCTGATCCTCGTGCCCCTCTTTTCCTCCCCTGGGGGTATCACGGTGTTCTACAGCCCTAAAAGTCACAACAATGTGTATAGAAACAGTAGAAAATGTGGTAAAAAAAAAATTACATTGTGCAAATTCTCCTTCCTGATACCTTCTACAGAAAATCTTCCTAAAGCCCCTTCTCTAAATATATCCACCAGAATAAAAATGTCTGACCTTTTGACATACTGGGCGAAATGTTATATTTGGTCCGACACCAATGGCAGATTTCATTGCCATTTGGCAATTTGGGAAGATTGTGGAACAATCGACATACCTTTTTCTGGTTTCCCAAATGACCCTCTCCTCGTCCATATACAGAGATTAAGGGGGCAAAACACCAAGCATTCATCCCCTTCTAGGTAATCTAGCCTTGTGCAATTAATAGTTGGGGGGACAACTAATGCACCTCAACTAATAAGTGGTCCTAGGAACAAAGGTTTCTTCTTTTTGCTCTTATTTTCTATTTATATGCTCATTTTGGGCTGCCAATTTAATTGCCCTCTGGTTCAGAGAAGGATTAATAATGTCAAACACAAAGTCGAGGTTAATAAGTAATCTCACTAAAAAAATATTGCACGGTCGGATGACTGGGTTATGCTTGGTCAACACCCGGGCAGAATTCTGGTTTACCGACGCAATATGTTAGAAGACAGTACTTTGTACCTCTGTCGTTGAGGGCTATCAAGAAAATCATAATAACACAGTCTACTTACAGTAAATGGCAGATATCCGAGAGCTCAGAGTAACAACTTGAAATTAATCATCTTGATCAAGCTAATAAAAAATAAAAAAACTTAAGTTTTGCTTCATGGTCACCATCAAAGATGTTGAAGGCCTAAAGGACAATTCAATGCAAGCAATTTCAAGACAAAATAAAACTGTTGTAGAGGGAACGTTTTATAAACCATGGCTACCGTATGGGATTTGTCAAGCCCTTACTACTGGAAAGAATTCACCTATGATCATAAGAAGCTACCACCATTCCAGAAGCATCAAGGGTAGAGGGTGACTTTTTCTCCAAACCTATATCCCAATACCTAAAACCGTTAATGATCAACCTTGAGTTTTTTCAAGCAACATAGAGGAGCTACTGTCCGCCATTTCCATCGGTGCTGGAAATTAAAATCAAATTAAAAGGAAACTGTATCTAGATTCTGATGATTTGATACTTTTTTTCATCTTACTCTGAAACATTGACCCAAATTGTCGTGCATCAAACTGGATAGAACCTTAGGTACTTGTACAAAGAAAGGAATAATACTTGAATAAAGTTTCTGGGATGCGTATCTGGGCGAGATGTAGCAGGAGATAGAGATCTGAACACTTCGTAAACTGTATGTATTTCATTTCCCCAGAGTACCCAACGCAACTGTATCAGATTCACATAATTGAAGTAATCTTCCCAGTTCCATGTAAGCGAGAGCTCAAACAGGACAGTTTTTATAGTCTTTTATTTATGTTTGTTACTTTTATTCCTCCACAGGTCCAACGTTAGAGACCCCGTCCCTAAAATAAGATGATTAAGTCCTATATTAAGAAACTATGATTTATAAATCACTGAAAAAACATTAAAGATATTTAAAATCTCCTTTTTAAAGAGACACGCCAATGCCCCATGCAGCCTCATCAACAAATACATATTAAAGTACTTTGTGAAAGTGCTGGAACCGAATGGTGTGGGGGGGGTATATAACAACGGACGTTTATTTGGTACTTCGAGGCGGATCTATGGAAACACATTCGCTTTGCTTTAGTCAAATGTAATTCTTATCTCTCTCCAACCAAACAACCGGCCGCTCATCCACAATCAATATAATCCATCAATAAGTTACAGCCGTTGTGCAAACCAACATTTCCTCCTGCAGCATGGAGACAGAAGTCATATCCTTCCCCCCCCCCCCCCCGCAGTATCTAGATTGCAGCCCGACACGTTCCTGCCTCCTAAAAAGCTTCATCAAATCACTCAAGGCTGCTTAATGTCACCAAATAATTAGTTTGTAGGGGAAGAGACGGCTTTCTGCAGTCCTGGTCAAGTTGCGATCAGCAGTGAAAGTGATCGGATGAAGTAGATGTATCATGCATACCTCCCAACCATTCTGTTTTCCACGGGACAGTCTTACCTTAGCCACCCCACTTTTCAAAGTAGTTCCCCCCCCCCCAAAAAAAAATATGAAGTCAAATAAACCAGCAGAGTATCAGATGACGGATTGCCTCAAGTTATTTGCTACAAATGTTTCTATAAGCGATGAAGCCAAGTGGAACCCAGAAGATGCTCTCCAGAGCAAGTTAACCTGATGCAGTGAAAACCTCCACGCATGCAACGTACACTTGGAGTCACACAACGTCCGAGACAAGCGGATATATTTCGGGAAAGTGCATTGTTACAGAATTGGCAAGTTTACTTAACAGAGAACTTAATGTCCTTTAAACATTTAATGGGCAATCAACCAACGGGGACTTTGATGACATCACATTCTAAATACATAGACATCTGCTCTTCTGGGAAGGCTTTCCACAAGATTTTGGGGAGTTTCTGTGGGAATTTTTGCCCATTCGTCCAGTAGAACATTTGTGAGGTCAGGCACTGATTTTGGACGAGACGCCTGTCTCGCAATCTCCGTTCCAGTTTATCCCAAAGGTGTTCGATGGGGTTGAGGTCAGGGCTCTGTGCGGCCGGTCAAGTTCTTCCACCCCAAACTCATCCAGCCATGTCTTTATGGAGCTTGCTTTGTGCGCTGGGGCGCAGTCAGGCTGAAGGGGACATACCAAGACATTTTGGACAATGCTCTGCTTCCAACTTTGTGGGGAAAGATTGGGGGAAGACCATTTTCTATTCTGTCATTAACTGCGCCCCAGCGCACAAAGCAAGATCATTGTCATTTCATTTTTTTCCCTTAAGTTTTATTGACATACAAAAAAACAACACAGAGCACTCTAAGAAGCTTTTTCAGTTAATACGGCAAGAACCTTTCAGTCAACTTTAAGTGACCTGACAATTAAACAGTATTTTACATAAATACCAATTGCATACGATGAGGTTATATAGGCCAATAAATAATTATAATAATGAATATACCAGGGAAGGGTTCGGGGAGATGGATAGCATGAGAGTTGTAGTTCTACTTATTTCCAGTTCTAATATTGACACAACTGAAAAAAAGGAATAATGATTTACCTGAGGGAATCAAAAAACAGCTCACATTCCTCAGGTATTTTGCCAGTACTTTGCCTGAGCCTCGGCGGCCATTTTGAAAGCATTCCCAAAACTGCAAACATGGATGCCTGATTGGGAGGGAAAGTGTTGGGGGGGCACATGGGATTCATAAAAAGGGGATAGGAGAAGCAACAATGAGAACAATTTTTTTCTAGTCATCAATTACTTAAACACAGGTGTTTTCCCATAAATAGAACTGCCTAGGAAAAAGAATTATATATATACACACATATATTATACACGCCTTTTTGGTTCATATTTCATCATTACTATATATGTATATATTTATTTATTATCATGGACTAGCTTGTACAAGCGATTCTGTACACAGTCCTGCCCTGAATCTGTTCAGATTGATTATAGCGCAGGCGAGGAGTCCCTGCCGAGTCACATAATGGCGGAGGCTGCGTCAACCTCCACATCTCCGACGAGATCACAAGTGAGACTCGCGGGGAACAGCAAACAAAAATAATAATGAAAAGCCCATAACTGTGCCCCGGGGCAACAC
This sequence comes from Spea hammondii, assembly GCA_029215755.1. NCBI lineage: Eukaryota > Metazoa > Chordata > Amphibia > Anura > Pelobatidae > Spea > Spea hammondii. The sequence continues at coordinate 6,105,149 of JARDYJ010000004.1, forward strand.
GTGGAGTACGTTTCATGCTAAATTATAAAACAAAAAGAAAATCTGATTATTTCACTTCACAGAATCGGTGTGGGACTTCTGGAGTCGTAGATGACATCAAGAAGCACTTACTCTAAGAGCTGATAAGGGAACAGCCAAACACAAGTAAAGAGGCACATTTATCATTATCTGATATTGTAGCTTTTTTTTAAGCCAACTATACAATAAAAATAATATCAACTTTTTATAAAGGTAGAAAGTTTTAAGAATGTTTATACTTTATGAAGTTGCTTTCCTAGGGCAACCAGCAGCATCTGCTTGACCAAAAGACGTCCATTGCTATGATACTCCAAGGGGTTTATTCACTAAAGAGAATAAATACAAAATACCTTTGCTGTTATCAGAGAAATTCGGATATTTTTTAACCCACACCCTTGGAAAAATTAAGGGAGGCCCCTGATTTACACACCAGAGAAATATTAAACTACGCAAGATTAAGAAGACACTTCATAGAGAAGAACATCCTAAATAAAAATGATAATAGTCTGTTGGTCCCATTCTTCGGAGGGGAGTGGAAGAACCATGTTGGGAAAAGGGCAGATCACCTTTTGGGATGTCTAAATTGTTCTCCATTCAATTAATTGAATGCGATTTTGAACCAAGACAACGATCCATAACATTGGTCAATTGGAGGTTTATTACAAGGGAAGATGCTGGATCCTTTAAACATATTTGGTGGGACTGCATTGAGATACGAAACATTTTGAAAAATAACTATTTATCTTATTGAAGAGCCGACTGGCCAGGGATTCAAAATGAATGCCGAATCCGGACCATTTTTTACTTAAATCAAAGCACTGTTTCACTTAAGATTTTCCATCGGAAGTACCTACAAAATGGGAGGACCTGATATCCCAATTAGATCTTCAGACATCTATGGAAAAAGGTTTTTACAAAAATAATAAGGTAAAAATGGTAAATTATTATAACACTTGGAATCCATGGTTAGAAATGAGCACAAAAAAAAACGTAACTAAGCCGTATATTCAGGTTGGATTTCGTATAAATGAGGATGAAAGCGGATGAATAAAGAAAGATTTAATGATAGAAGATGGATATCTTCTTATGATTACTCTGTTAATTCCTAATGACTTTTATATGTTATGATTCTTTTTTATAAGCTGTATCTATACAATAAAAAGACACATTAAAAAAAAAAATATATATTTTGACTCAAAACTAAACAGCTCTTTAGAATTCCTTATTTGTATTCCTTCAATTCTTCCTCGTCTTTCAATACTGTCAATGTATTCTGAAGAATGAGGGGTATTTTATTTTCCATTTCACTGACCTGCTTCTGAATGACTCTTGCATAAATTTCTCAACTCAACCATATCAGAAACAGTTCTTAGAATGGACTCCATTCCCAAAATGTTTTGTGTCTGTTTTCAATTTGTGGTAAAAAATTGTCAGTCTATAAAAATCTATAAAAATGGATGGAATGTGATAAGACCTCCTGGAGAAACTCGTCAGAAAAACCTTGTCCTTGCCCAAGTTTCAGTTCTTTGTTCCCTTCCTAGAAGCACAAGGTGCAGTGGATAGCTGCCCCTAAAGTGGTAGGGCCACAGTGGATACCAGGCTCCCAGTCTTCTTCTGGGGTCACACTCCCCAATGGGGGGATTATGTGGCCTCTAACTAATTTTCTAGGGTTCCCCAATGACAGAGCCCACTAAAGTCTTTAAGGAGGGGTGGTGGTCCACCACCCACCAACAAACCGAGTCTTCATTTCCAGGGCAAAACTAAAGGGACCATATAAAAAAACACTAACACACAAGCAAACTGTAAACTACGTCCTGTACCAGCCTCAGCCAATGGCTGGTGTTATAAAAATGTTTCCCTTCACCGCCATCCATAGGCTAGGGCATATTTACATTAGAGAGTAAAGTAAAGTGTGTAGAAGGGTCTTAACGAGCTCTTATCAACCCAATAGAGTGAATAGAGCCCCCCGCTCAAGCATGCCCACAATGCCAAGAGTCCTGGTGGACCAGACCAGTGAGCTCTGAGAGTAGATACTTGGCCTTATGGCCAAAGGACTAAGCTTTGAAAGGTAACATTCAGGCGCTGTACACACCCTGCCGTTTGTGAATTCTTACATGACTCCACAGTCCACCTTTCTAAACAGTAAAATAACCCAGACTGATAACACTATCGTAAAAAAAAGTTACGGTTATAACGGAAATAAAAAGTACACGTCATTGTATTCCACTACTCCACGCGTACAGATATTTATACATATTTCAACACCCCTATTATTTGAGAAAAAAAGAAAGAAAGTGGTACGGCCTGCCCGTATTTGTAGCCCAAGGGTTCTTTTGCCCCGAGCCACTGGCCTCAAACAGGTGGAACTGGGAAGTCCTGCTTTGTGACTTTTAAGCAACGTGCCTTACTGAAGAGTTAGCACTTACTGGTTTTAAGACTGCTGCAGGGCTATTTAGTTACGGGAAGAATGACCTCCATTGTTACTAGCGTGCGTCTCTCAAATATTGGAGGCTCGTTTGAGCAGAGACCTCCTCACTTTTTGTTGTCTGCCCTGTCTGCAGCGTTGTGGAATATGATGGCATTTTCTAAATCAATAAGTAATAACAACATACAGGTCCGCCATATTTTTCCTTCTATGTAGACCTTTAGGTGACATATTATAGCTCAGCTCCATGTAAACTGGCATTAAACTTTATTTTTAACCCTTTGCTGTTGGATCCTTGCTGTTGGAAGCGTTAAAAATATTCACCCTTTTTTATGGGTCCGACATGGAAGTCAAACTGCCAGGAGGGCTTTGACCACTGAATCATGTCTAATGTTTGTTATTTCGGAGAACCTCTAATAACTTGGTCAATGAGGGAAAAGTTAATTTCGTTAGAAGTATGTGAGTACTAGGAATTTGTCCTTTACCGGTCCCCATCATTTATTGCCACCAAAGGTGAATAAGCCGTCTTATAAGGTAGAAGTTGAATGCATTGGATCACTTGGTGATGGTTCCATCATAAATGCAGAAAGTAGACATTTCTGATTTCTCATGCCGAATATGAAAGTTACCTCCAAGTCAGCAAATCAATTAATTGCAGTTATCTTTACAGACACTTTGGGCACTTTTTGCTTCATAAACCTCTAGACAACGGGACTTGTCGAGAATTTTGACCTAGGGCCCAGGAGGACAGCAGCTGCCACATCAGCTGGTTGGGGGGACCAGAGGTCTTCCTTATAACTGGCCCACTATACCCTATAGCTGGCACAGCCCTCATAGTAACATTATGCAGCAGGGCTCCACTTTGGGAGCGGAGTGCTGGAATATGATGTCATATCTGGTCGCTCAGTAGAGAGAGCAGTGGTCATTTAGGTAAGGGCTGTGGCAGACGTTGCGCTGCCCTGGTTCAGGTCTAGAGCAGCGCTGAGCCTAAATACCCCAGATGTGGGTTTCATATTAAGTGATTTGGTGCAATACTTGCAAAAGTGATTTTATTGCCACAGCATCTATTGGCAGCAGATCCAGGGAGAGGCAGTCCTCCTGCTGCAAAGCCGGGGGTCAGATTGCACTCTTGGGTGATCAGGTTCCCCGGTGTTTTGCTACTCAATAGACCTGTTAGAGGAAAGATATCTGATCTCCCCAACCGGCCCATTTACACCACGGCTCAGCACAGCCTCCATAAACTGCATTAAAAGGCGCTGCACGCCTTTAAGGCACAGTGCACCTGATATGACATCATATTCTAATGCCCTGTAGTAGACACGGTGGCCACGGAGGGGGCATCAGGTGTTGCTTATAAATGATCCCCCAGCAGTGTCAGTTCAAATTTTGACTGCTTGCCAAGAATAACCTTGAAATACACAACTTTATTTTTTTTTAAAAAAGGCACATTGGTCATCTGAAGACAGCCTCTGTTCCCCACTTCCTGTGTGCGGCAAGATATGATCGAAGGAACCACCGTCCCCTAAACTCAGGTGGAAAGACTCTGTCACTAGCAGGAACTGGGTCATCGTCCTGACATCAACCTCATGAAAATCCGCTGAAGGAATTAACATGCTGTTCCCCTTAGAAAAAAAATTAGAGGAACTCTTTAGTATGTTAAGCAAATAAACCTAATCAGATCTGTCCTTCTATTCTTTCTTCTAAAGGTTTAATCACATCAAGAGAACACAGAAACCTTCAAGTCAAGAAGTCTTTTTGGTTTCTATGGCGTCATATGAGTCAAAATTTTATTTGATTCCGGAATTATCTTTGGGGTGTTTCAGAGCACTAGAGATGTTGGTTGTGTTGTTGCATTTTGTTATAAAAGTGTTACATTCAGCAGATTAGGTGGAACAGATCCTTTAAGGATCACACCCTACGGATAAAAGGTCTCACTCCCTTAGCAGGGACATTAACCAGCGACGTATCCCGGCCTAGGCCAACTAAGCCTTGGCGGAGGTCAGTGCCCGTGCTGCAAAACTCAGCACAGAGTGCCAGGATATGATGTCATATCCCAGCGCCCTATAGTGAAGATGGCGCCCACATAGGGGGAGGCTGGGGTCACTGCCTAGAGCAGCTCCAAAAGTAATCAACCATGCATGGATGATCCATAAAGGGCATGTTCCTAGAGTCCAAACGTTTCAGGAATCATGCTGGGACAGCCTTTGGAAATTACGGATCCTGAACATATCGGCGCGCCTTGGTTAGAAGAAGAAACCAAGGGAATATGAAAATGTCATCTTAACCAAATCAGCCAATGACTGGGGACTGCCAAAGCAGAAGAAGACGAGGCGAGCTGCAGATCTCCCTGCTGTCTCTGGCCAGCCTAGCAGGACAGAAGCTCTTCTTGGGTGAGTTGAAGCTCCTCTTTGGTGCATCTCCGTTGACCTTAACCCAACAAACTCATAGCAACCTTGTCCGGGGCCCAGATATTGCTAGTTATTCCGCAAGAATGTTCCAGCTACTAAAGGAAGCAGCCCTGCTTCTGCTAAACCAGATTCTTTAGTGAGCTGCTTTTAATCACCGCCGCTGTGCTCAAACCCTGCAGGATCAGGAGAAGACACCATAAAAGACTCTGCAGATTTAGCACAGGACCAACCAGCATGCACCGTAAACAAAAATCTATATAGACGCTCAACAAGAGTGAATTCCGACTCGGAGTCCTATAGAATAAAATATTTAGGTGAGTCTCGTAGTCACGCCATACCACAGCACCCATCTCCGATGAGTTCAGCAAGATACGGCGTCGGTGACTTCTACCGTTATATGGATCTCAAGCAAGCCACGCTGGTGCCAGCTCGAGCGACATCGCGGCCAACTATGTTCTCTTAGCCTCGCCAGCAAGCTTTGCCAAAAAAACAAAAAACAAAACTAGGAGCTAGAGGCTAAAAAAAAAAAAGATCTCGCAGGGAAAGGTTACCAGATATAACTGGGGCTGCTGCTGATGAAAATTTAATCGGGCTGGCGCGGTACACAAAGCCAATGTGAGTATGAAGACAGGCCCAAAAATAAATCAGAAGTCACCTGACACCCAGAACAAAACACTGGCCCTCTACCAGGCGTCAATAAAGTTTGTTTGGAACTTTTTGGATCTTCTCTGTGACCAATACAACAAATACTTCAAATGTGCACGTCAGCGCTGTAATAACAGAGTGAAGGAAGTGAGTCACAAGGGGCCCTTTGGCTCCTGGTGGCCCTTGATCTCTTCTCGTCTGCTTTGCTGCTCCACAGCAGCAGTGACTCAAATCAACGCGGAATGACATCATATCTCAGCGACTCCGCTCGCTGATACCGAGGAGCCGCGTGAGGAGCTTGGGAGGAAAGAGGTTTGGAGACAACGCGAGCAAAGACAGGACCTGAAAATCCTCTAGAGCTGAGTGAATGTGACCTTTAGGTATATATATATATATATAAATATACTTTGGTTTTTCTATAAGTCAAGGTGCGTTGTTTACTGATTTTACATGGCCAATGATACCTTTTTACCATATTTCCTGCTTTCAAATTCCACACTCCTAGTAAAGCAGTAACAGTGACATATTCACTATGTATATATATATGTATATATATATATATATATATATATGTATTGATACACACATACACAGACACTTTCATTCAAAAGTTTGGGGTCACTGAGCTGTCTTCATGGAAAACAAGGACATTTCTGGCTGTAACATAATAGCAAAAGGGTTTTCTAACCCATTGGAGCACAGGAGTGATGGGAGTGATGGGAGTGATAAAGGAGTGATGGGAGTGATAAAGGAGTGATGGGAGTGATAAAGGGCCTCTGTACGCCTATGAAGAGATTTCATTAAAAATCAGCCGTCTCTGGCTACAACAGTCATTTCTGATCCGTTTCATGATATTTTAATGGTCAAAATTAGCTTTTCTTTAAAAAACTGTGACCCCAACCCTTTTGACGGCGGCGTATATCCTGTATATATCTTGTATGGAGCTGCACTGGGCCAGCCCTGTTGAGTTTCTACTAATTTGGCCCCGAATAACGTCAGAGTGCTGACATTTTCCACTGTACCCGAACTCTTCAAAAGGTCAGCATTTATTAAACAAACCCCACCGATCTCTGAAGGTCGCCAGCTTCGTGGTCCCTCTTCCAGTATGCGTTGACCCCTTATGAATAAATTATCTTGCCCCCACCAGGCAGGTAACATCAGTTCTGCCTCTGGGGCCCGATGGCTGTGACACACAAACACTCATTTCGCAATTCCTTTCCTGCATAGCTTGGGTTAATTTGACACCTAACGGGTGACACGGGATGCCACAAATTCCACCGCCTTGATTAATTCACGTACACCGGCGCATTTCTCAAAAAAGGGGAATTCTCGTCTTAGAAAGCCCCACCACGAAAGGTGTTAGGAAGGTGACTCTGGACCTTTCCTCCTCTTACCCTTTCTTTCCTCCTCTTACCCTCCCTTCCCCTTTCACCGCCAGCCACCGACATAACCGTCGGACCCTGGATCCCAAACATGACATCATGTCGCCAAACGCCCCGGTCACCCACCCACCTCGGTGTCAAAGTGCAACCCAACCCAAAACCCAGCAACCCCCCCTTTACAACCAGTTTGGGAACAAGAACTGACCTGCAACATTGTAGCCCTTGTAGACACTATGTAGCTGTCACCCTGATTAACCCTTCGCATTCTCCCTGTCCTGTCCCCCCCCCTTGCTTTGCTTTGCTTCTGTATTTATCTGTCCTTCTATGCCTCCTACACATTTCTGGAGATGATCACAGACCCTATCATTACACCCTTATTTATAGCATGTAGAACAACATGACAGACAGACAGACAGACAGACAGATAACTGACCTGGAGAGATGTTTCAGGATCTGCTTCTTTATAATCCCAGCCATGGTGAGACCTTTAAAAATGTCCTCTGGTTATTAAAGGGTTAATCAGGTCGGGGGGGGGGCTTCTCGTCTACAGCCGGCAGCCGGCAGGTCCCTCCATAGCCGCGGACTGGTGGCAGATGCCAGGTGCGGGTGCTCAGTGCCACAGGATCCGGGGGGCACCATCACACAGCGTCCATCTTAGCCGCACCATCACCTAGAGACAGGCAGCAGGGGGCGGGGCCAGGGGGGTGACTCAGGCTGGGGAGTGTCAGAGGCAGGACAATGGAGGGGGAGGGCTAACCCTTTCCTGTCCAGATTCCTGAAGCGAACGGTGCAGGGATAGGGAAGGAGGGAGGGGGCGGCGTGGGGGTCGGAGGGCTGCCGCTGCTGCAGTGTGGGTAGGAAGCGCAGCGCTGCCGCTTCATATTATACCGCACTTTAGGATTTTCTATAACTAGTATTTTGGTTGGATTTGGGAAAATGCCTTTTTTTTTGTTTAAAACTATTTGGCAGCCATGTGAAGTATTATTCTAAAATGATAACGTTTTTTTCCCTGACCCTGTTTCTGATTGTCAGTCCCTCTTTGGCACACTGATCCAGGGGTGAGCTGGCACCTTCTGGCCTGGAGGGGGCAAGGAAAGCCAAGTGGCCCCTTGCCAACGCCAAACATACACACTGACACTAACACACATACTTACACTTACTCATACTCGCTAACATACACTCCAAACACCACTTACATATTAATGCTAGCACAAAAACATTTACACATACATATCCATGCAAACATATGCACATTCATGCTCACACACAAACGCTTACATATACACATTCATGCTCACACAAACACTTACATATACGCATTCATACTCACAAATGCTTACATATACACATTCAAGCTCACACACAAATGCTTACATATATACATTCATGCTCACACACAAATCCTTACATATATACATTCATGCTCACAAACACGTATACCCATTCATGCTCACAAATGCTTACATATACACATTCATGCTCACACACAAATGCTTACATATACACATTCATGCTCACAAATGCTTACATATACACATTCAAGCTCACACACAAATGCTTACATATACACATTCATGCTCACACACAAATCCTTACATATATACATTCATGCTCACAAACACGTATACCCATTCATGCTCACACACAAACGCTTACATATACACATTCATGCTCACACAAACACTTACATATACGCATTCATTCTCACAAATGCTTACATATACACATTCATGCTCACACAAACGCTTACATATACACATTCATGCTCACACACAAACGCTTACATATACACATTCATGCTCACATGCACATTCATGTTAACACACACACTTATACAAACATTATCATTCTAACATACATACATTCATACATACTCCCTGCCTTAGCCTCTCACTGGCTCGCTCCCTCACCGGAAGGTTTCTCTCTGTCTACTTGTGACCAGCGGGATAACATAGCCTTGCATTATGTGACCTGCCTCCCATGCCAGTCCAAAATTTCCACAAAGGGCCAGTCCACTGACAGCCTTTCCATTTTCCTCCAAAGGAACAGAGATTTGAGGATTTTTAGGATTAAACTTTAATAGATTTAGAGAATAATCCAAGAAAAATCCTTAAAATTGATTTTTCTTGGGATTGATCTTCAGTCTTCTTGTAAATTGAATGGTTCATCTTGTCCAATTAAATTTGTACTGTAATGATTGATTGACCAATCAAAAAAAGGAACCATAGCTGGGTAAACGCTGGTTTATGACCTTGTTAAATGTTAAATAGGTGGCTGGGATTTATTCTTTATAGCACATAAAGCAGATCTGGCAGATTAAGAGATGCCATTGTCATATATCTGTTAACCATTTCATTTCCAGACATATTTATTGCAACTGAAAGTATGGACTGTAAGAAGTGTTACAACTTTCCTTAGAGAGTGAAAGATAAATGGAACAGCCTCCCAGCAGAAGTGGTAGATGCTATTACAGTGAGGGTATTTCAAAATGTGCAGGATAGAGAAACGGCTACTGAAACTAAGACGAGACCAACAACTGATTAAGGTCCTTAAAACAGGAAAAACAGGCAGTCTGGATGGGGTTGAATGGGTCTGATCTGCTGTCAAATTATTTCTTTTTCTAAACTGCAATTCCACATCTAACCACCGGAGGCATCAGTAGTACATGCACATAGGTGTTAAAGGGACAGTAACGCATCAAAAGCCTCCATGATTATAAAGTCTACTGGAAAGAATAATTGGGCTTGATTACCTTTTGAGGGTTATGTACATTAGAAAAGGTAACCCTGTGTTTGCTTCTGTGACATCAGTGCGGGGCAGGTTCTTCCACCCCACCCCAGGGGCCAAAAGCCCTAGTTGTGGTTCCCCAGCCAATCATAGGCAGTAAAACCTAGACCTGTTCATGTCTGCGGGGGGGGGGGGTTCCTATGAGATCGCTGGAGCATGAATAAGAAACTCATCCCCTTAATAGTTTAGGAGAAAAGGGCCCTTTACCTATGGCCGATGCTCCGTTCTCTGTCCCGGTCTGCAGAAGAGAATCCCTGCCTGATGTATGATACAGAAACAGCCGCCTCCTGAATGGTCAGAAACCAGCTTTTATGGAGAACTCCCACCTTAGTCAATAAACCCCTCTGCAACTCCAGTGAAGAACAGTAAAACATACTATAATTAGCAGGAACAATCTTTTAGCTCCTTTGGTGAAAGCCAACTTTTATTAAAGGGGTAGTCGCATCATTTTTTTCCTTTTTTTCATACTTATTCCCCAACAAAATATCTTTATTTTTACCAGACCTGGTTAATCAGTACAGGTATCAGCGCACGCGCAGGTACTACATTTTGCCTCTTCAGCGTAATTATTATTCTTCATTGTTTTACATAGCGCCGTCATATTCCGCAGCGCTTTCGGAGCGTACCAGAGCCTAGGGGCATAGCAGCTTTAGCATAGAGAACATCCGCTGTACGTCGCCTTGGAACATGATGGTGCAATATAAATCAATAATAATAATACGGCCAACATCAATTTAAAAAAAAAATATTAAAATGATTAATTGTTGCTTTAATAACATCCACAGTGTTCAAGTTCATAAAAATCCCCATAAATCCCCCAAAAAACTAAAATTTAACCCTTAAGGATCTGCAGAGAAACTTTGCAGAAATAAAAGTTCTAAGGTGGCAAAAATTGAATATTCTTGGTTATTTTGCACTATACTTTTGTACAGCTCATCATCATCATCATCAGTACCCACCCCCACCCTGTGCAGAGGCTGACTCTGCATCCTGCCCTACATACAGAGGCTGATTGCCCCAGGGGGGGAGCAGTAATGAGTGTGTATGCGTGGCACTTTCCCCAGCCTCTTAGCAGGAGTGGCCAGGCTGGGTGTGATCTCATGGAGAGGGAGGGGGGGTACTTTTTGGATTTTTTTTGGACAGCCCACACTATGAGATCCTTAGGAACCTGTGACCAGTCTCTTCCCAGATCATTGGTCAGATCTTAAAGGGAAACATTGTAGCCACTCCAAGGAGATCCCATTGATTAAACATTTAGCTCAATTGTTGCAATCACAGCACTGGATCGTCGTCATCATCATCATCATCATCATCATCATCATCATCAGGAACATCAACCATGTCTAATGCAAGGCAGAGGAACAAGGGCAGCTCTCCAGACTCCAGCTCCCAGGCAGCTGCAAGTGATGTGGCAAGAAAGGGCAATAAACCCAAGGGGTCACCAGCTTCTGGGGCAGGATCTGGGGCATTTTGGAAACTTCTGACTTTTCTCTTCTATGCATCCCTGATTGCAGTCTCTGCCTGCCTTGGGTTCCTTGTGTATAATCTGCTGTCAGAAGTTGCCCAGATGAACAGCAAATTACATCACTTATCAGAGCAAAAGGGTGAGCTGGCTGAGACCGTGGACACTCTGCACAAACAGGTAAATTGGTTAAAATTGTGATTCTGAAAATGCTACTTTTCCACAGGTGATCTAGAGGATTCAAATACAGGGGCCCAAATGCATTTAATATACATAAAATAAGTGGTTACATGGAATAGCAGCCCTGTGTGTGTTGGGAATTGCTATAACTGTATAATCAACTTTTTGGGGTTTTTTTTTTGTATTTTACAGTAATTATTTTATCTGATGTGTATTAGGCTGATACATCTGAATTTCCCTGCAGGCTCCTCCAGATATAGCACAAGAATTACTTTTATGGATATTGCCGGGTTTTCTCTTTTCACAACTTATTTTAATATTCTTCTTCTAAATGTAACCATTATTTATTTGTTTTTTTTGAATGAATGTGTGAAGCCCCATTGTACTTCTTACAGAGCCCTAATTTCAATATCTGGGTGAACCCTCTCCCAGGTCTTTAACCTAATTTGTTTGGGGTGGAGGGGTAAATATATTACATTTCATACACTGGATTAACCCTTTCCTGGCTCTGGGGCAAGAACATGTGAAATGCATATGTGTCAAGGAAAAATGGCTGACGTGGTCCCCCCTACCTAACATGAGTTTAGCAGCTACTGAGTGCAGCCCACCTATAGGGCGGGGGGGTATTTATATGTCGGGACTGATTCTCCGCAGCCCCCGTTTTATCGAGGTAGACATATTAAACCCCTTTCTTTTGCTCGCACCGGCACCCTAGCTTGTCGAACAGGCTACTGTGGCAGAGGTGCGGATGGGGTCAATCCCAAACCCAGCTGTAAGGGAGGAGTGATATGGAAGCATACGCATGCACGTGGCTCTCCTGACAAGCTGTCACGGGACGCTCTCCAGGTGAATAGCCGAGGAGCATCCTACGCTTGCGCGTGCATATTGGTTAGTTAGGTTTACGAGGGGCACGGATCTGTAACCTGTAGCTTCGGGAAGGGTGTCAGACCCAATTTCAAAAACGGTGCCATCAGTGGGCCTGGTTCCTTGGGTTTGACCCAATTCTGGACCTGGACCCCATAGTCACAGGTTCCCTCTCTAGTGTCCTACGTCTTGGAGGTTCCAGGGGAAAAAAAACTGACTATTTCACCAAGCACCATATTATATGATGTAAGCTTAACTGAGCAAGACCCTCTTAATCTGTAAGTCGAATTGTTATGTTATATACTACTTATGTCCAGTTTACCCGTTGCACATGGGCTGACAGGGACCCACGTACGGGCCGGCTCTGATGTGTTCGCCTTTTGTGAATTGTACTATACATTTGTGGTGTTGGGAGATGACCGGTGATGGTGCTGTATAGGCGAATTGCATGTCCAAAGAGTACTAATTTCCACGAGATAACATTGAAAACATTCTGGAACCAAGTAGTAAATTTGAAGCGGAAATATCATAAATCAGTAATATTTTAGTTGGAAAGTTTGGGACGGTTTTGAGGGCATGTGGGGCAAAAAATCCTGAACCTCCTTATTCTGCACCACCTGCCCTCACACCAATTGACTGGTGAAACCTCCATGCACATTTCTGGGACACGCCAAGATGGTTCCTTGAAGCTCTCTGGAATAACTTGAATTAATCAAACTTTATATTAGTCATATCGGTCTCACATTTTCCTCTTTCCTTGCAGGTGGAGTTGCTTCAGAAAACGGTTGGGCGCGTGGAATTCATCTCAAAAGACATTCAAGAAAAGCAGCTACTACAAGATTCATCCATCAAAAAAAGCGAAAAGGAATTGGATCAAGTCGGGGTGATTCTTAAAAAACTCCAGAAAGACCTGTCTAGTGTCATTCAGGACGTGACCGCTCAAGGAGACAGAGATTTAATACAATTTGAAAATACGATGAGTGAAAAGTTTACAGAGCTGAACAATTCCATTAATGAGAATATCGCTGAAATATCCAAGGTGCAGAAATCCAGCCAGGATGAGATTAAAAGCGTGAAAGCTAAACTAGCGTCGTTAGAAGAGTTCGATTACGTCAAGGAGGACCTTAAATTACTAAAAGAAACAACATCTGAGTTGAAAACATCTTTGAAATCCAAAGAAGAATCTGTTGAGTGGTTGATGAACAACGCGTTACATGGAGAGTCTGTTACGTCCAACAGCAACGACATCGAACAGCTCAAAATTTCACACAATGACTTAAAGAGAGGCCTAGAGGCCCAGCTAACCGCAGTAGAAGACTTGAAAGAAAAGGTCTTGAGAAGCGAAGAATCCAACGTAAAGAACGAGCTAGAGAGGCTTATCAAAGAATTTGACCAAATCTCTCTGTCCGTCTCAGAAATGGAAAATAATTATGTCTCTGCTAACAACGACCTGCTCAAGGAAATCGAAAGTAACAAAGACAGCATCGAATCCAAATTAAGCCCTCTAGAAAATCTTGTAGAATCACTGACTGGCCAAGTCACTCAGCAGCTGGAGAAGGTGGAGGCCTTTAAAGCCAGCTTTGGCGAATACAGCAGGAGGTTGAACGCTGTAGAAGAAGCATATACCGGACTCAAAACGTTATCAACCTCCAGAGGCGAACCGGCTGCCGAAGCCTTGTCGGCGTTAGAGGAAGGTCAACAAACTCTGTCCCATCGCGTTGATGCATTAAAGTCTTCTGTGGCAGAACTTCCCAATGTGGCATCTGAGTTTGAGAAGCTCCAAGTGGACGTCACCAGCGTACTAGAAGCACACAGGAATCAGATAGAAGAGTTGAAGGACGATTATGACCAGTGGAAGGTCAACACCGAACAAACTCTAAATGAAATTGGCTCCTCCGACCGTGTGGGACAAGTACCCAATGATGGGCTGCAGTCCTCCGTTAGCCAACTGGAGACAGATTTGAAGATGCTCAGGACGGCAGTGGACAGTTTGGTTGCGTACTCTGTCAAAATCGAAACTAACGAAAAAGAATTGGCATCTGTGAAAGACTCTCTCGAAGACCTAAGGCAAAGTTCGGATAAATTGTTAGTTAAATTAGAACAAATCCAGGAGAAAGTATAACTGCACTAATTTTGTAGTGAATAAAAATGTAGGGGCTTTTTTTCAAACTTTGGAACTCATTTGTTTGCATTAAAATATTTTTTCTTTTTTCGGTATGTTTTTTTCTAACTTTTTTTTGTTATGTATGTGTGTGTGTGTGTGTTTGAAAGGGCCCGTGCACATTATAGCTTTATTTTATTCACACTTGTATTCCCGCTTCCTATCTCATAGGTCTACCTTTTTTCTTTCCGCTGTGACCTTGCAGCATCTTGTAGCAGCTAGGAAACCTGAAACCCTACAGATGTTGAATGATCTGTCCACAAAAAAAAAATATCTAAAAGGCGCTTCAGTTTTCTGTTGTCTAATACCTAGTTATGAATTCTGCTATCAGAACTTTAGCCCACCAACGGGTAATTATCTGTTGAACGTGGCAGGTTCCATCACTTAGTTCCTCCCAGCCAGGTCCATGAAACCTCCACCAGTCCTTAGAATTTCAACTGACCCTTGTGTCTCCGCTGATCTCCGAAAACAGTAAATTTACTGCTATATAACAGGAACACAAAGTATGGAACATAAGAATGGAATACCACTTGGACAAAGACCCTAGGGAACATGGTTGGCCAACAGAAAGCTCTTCTGATGTTGTTCAAGTACAAGATCGACAATGCTCAGCCTGCTTTTAGTTTGATTGCCAAATGACTCAGAAACTTCTTGTAGATGACCCTTGGCCAAAACAGGTGGACCTTATTTATATAGACTACATACAAAAGTAGACTTTGAAGGCAGAGAAGACCCATTCCTCCCATGTGGGCTAACTTTACATCCGAGCCCCTGACCCTCTAGTTTTATATTATGACTTCTTGTTCTTTAAAATAAACGTCCCTCTTGGTGGATCAAACACCATGGAAAACGGTTGGCCGTTTCTATTCATCGCTTTACCGTGTTTTTTTTTTTGTATTTACAAATACATTTGGCTCATTCTATAATAACTATTATGTTATAATTCTATACAGGACGCCCCTCCTGTGTCTTTTTGGTGAAACGCATTCATTATCCAGACGCTGGAGGCATTTAGGTTCGCGGTGGACGGGATGTATTCTGTAATAACTCAGGTACTGAATATAAAAGCACTAGTTGGAAAAGGAGATATAATTGATCCATTGTTGTGTGCGCTCGGAGCAATGTTGCTTTACCGGTTACTGTATTTATGCTAGTGGAACATGACACTATTCTAAACAATCTATATCGTTGCCAAGATGCGCTGCGGGTTGCTGATTCAGTGTTGAAAAAAAGTTGAATTATCAGCATAAACGCGACATTCTCTCTAATCTTTTCCTGGTTCAACCAGACTAGGCGTGTTCACAAAAGATATGCTTTTTATTCCACGGCAGTATTGCTAATAATATTTGTCCCCATCGTACGTCGTTTCAATGTTACACTATTTTCGTTTGTGGAAGAGGGTATTGGAATGGATCCAATAGAAGAATGGCGAATAGAAGAATGGCGAAGACAGTTAACGGTGGCACATGGCTACTTGGGGTAAGAATCGCCCAATAATCTAAGCCACTTTTAAAGTTACAGACAATTTCTTTTTGAGATAACCGGCCTTTTTAAAGAAAATTTTAAGCCTGACATCTGCATTGGAGGCCCAGTGACAAATTCTGACCCGTCCATAATATTTCTCCCTTTTTCAATTAAATTGTATTTGTTACTAATCAGAATATACAAAGTTCCCTTTCCAGGAATGTTGCTGAAAGCACTTACCATCCCCTTAATCACAAACCTGACTCCATTATGGAAGAGCTCAGTGAGTCGCTGCGAGGCCTTCACAAGTCAGTTGGTCCACCAGGGTGATTCACACTCGGGCACTCTAACGTTTAGCACAATGCGATAACATAAGCCTTGGTATTTTTATTTAGCACACTGGAATTATTACAGTATGTACATAATACAATCCTCCAACACAACCAAAAGAAGAAAAAAAAAGAAACAATCAAGCAATGTAATAAATGCAGTCATAAAAATATATGCTGTTTCATTTTACTCAATATTGTCTCGTTTGGAATTTTTGCCAAGAACACTTAATAGTCGTTTGACACAAAAGAAGGCACTATGTTGCAACTAAAGTTGCTGTGGTGTTTACGGGATTAAACCATTAGAGAAAATAAACTGATAGCTACTCTAAGATTTACTTGCTTAACATGACAATTCAACTGTTTATTCTAAGTGGAACATCGCCTCGAAAACCGCCTCGAAATTTTTTTTACTGGAATTCTAAGAAGTCTGTAATTTAAAATTTGACGTTCCTTACGTGCATCTCAGCCATACTGTACACCGACAGCATTAGTGTGTACCTACAGCCAATCAGCTGACTGCCCTGGGCTTCTGACATTTCCAGCAACCAATGAAAAATAACCTTGGATTCTATCAAAGTTATTTTTTTTTAAAGTTTATTGGCTCTGTAAATGGTATTTAAAAACCTAAGCCCTTCCTAAAAAATAAATATCCATCTCCGACTAAGTTTGACCTCTGACCTTTTTTTTTTTTTTTTTTAAATCTCCATGAAATCATCTACAGCTCATCCCCAATTTTTCTGTTCAAATCTAGAATTTCCGACCTCACGATGGTTAAGTTGTGCATTTTGTCGCTTATCGCGGTAATCTCCCTCTCTCTGCCCAGTAAGTCGTTGGCTAGCGTGCCTATCCTTAAGAAAAGGTCGTTCAGCGTGCTTTCTAAGCGAGACAGGTCTTTTCTCAAGGTGAATACCTTGGGTTTGAGGTCGTTGGCAAAGTGGACGGCCTGGACGACGCGGAGTCTGTCGCTTTCTAGGTTTTGGAGTCTCTCTGAATTGTTACCGAAGTTACTCCTAAGCTCTGAAAGTCTCTTTTTTATCACATCTATTCTATCAGAATTTGTGTTGACGGAGTTTTTCAGCTCGGTGATACGGTCGATACTAGCGACCAACGCGTCTCCGATACCCTGTATGGTGCTCTTCTCCAGCTTTTCGAGTTTCCTCTCCAGCTCGTTGACGGATTCCGCCAACGAAGAGATATCTGAATCCAAGCCGGATATCCGCCGTACGTCGGTCTTCACGCCGTTGATCTTCATGGATACGTCTTTGGCTATGGCGGAAGCGCTGTTCTCAATCTTGGCGATGGCTTCTTGTAGGGAGGTTATGTTCCCTTCCAGCTGGTCTCTCTTCTCCGAGACCGACTTGGACCATGTTTTGATATTGGCGATATCCTTCTGGAGCTGTTGCGCATGTTGGGAAATTTCTAGAGCCTTTAATTTCATCACTGCCTCTTCATTCTCTTGCAACTAAAGAACATTAGCGGTGAATTAATTAATATTAATGGAACACACAAAATATTTAAAATAATCACATTTTCTTTATACCCAATAATTAGTTATAAACGACTTGCAGAATTGGACACATTATTACACATATAATACATTTGTATATAAAAAGGAAAAAAATATATATATTTCTACTAAATTTGTTTTAACTATTAAACAGACCGGTTTAATAAAAATAATATTTTTAGAACTAGAAATAACATTTTAAAACCCTAAATGAACAATTTTCACTGACTGATTTTGTGACTAGGCTACGAGATGCTTCAGAAGATGTCAGCAGGTCACAGTTAACACAAAATAGTTTGGCAGAATCTAGCCGAGGATTGTTAGAATTGTAGTCCTTTTTTTGGGGTTACCCAGTACTTGATATGATGTACCTGGCGTCTGATAAATATAAGTAACCGAAAGCTCAAAAAGGCTTCGTTACATCCCAGAATCAAGTGTTAAATTCCGGATTTTTTGGGGGAGAAACCTTCAAAACCTCAGGTTTTCTAAAAAAAAGAAATATAAAAAAGATAATAATAATGCTCTAATCCAGAGCACCTGAGTGGGATCCACCATAACTGCCAATCTTTTTTGGGAGGTTTGGGTGGACACCATCTTCATCTAAAAAAAAATATATATACTTGAAACAGCTTTTTAAAAAAGATTTATTGTATATTAAAACTATTTTTTTTATGAAAAACATATTTGTGATAACACAAAAGTCCATAAGCAATTTTAAAATGTGCGCAGGTTATAAAGTCCGGGGGAGGGTTTGTTAATAACAGACAGAGGATGGCACAACATCATTTGCACGATTTTTAGAACGCAGATTTTGGTTTTAACCCCTTCATCGGTGGGGAGCATTGAAACGAAGGTTCTAAGACAGGCATCTTTGACCTTGCAGTTAATAAGACCTACTTATAAGCAATGAATGATTTTCAGAGCTGCTACAGAAATGTGTGTAAAAAATGTCGTTTTCGGGATTAAGGATATAGCGAGAGGGCTACATTGAGCTTACGAAGCAGACCCTTGTTCTAAGAGTGCTTAAAGGTCGGAAATAGTCAACAAAATGCTGTTTAACCAAAGAACCCCTACCTTTAAAAAAAAAAAACTAAAAAAAACCCACATATTTGTTACAGTCCAATTAAACAGAGACTCATACAAAATAGTTAAATACTTACATTTTAGATTTTTTTTTTTTCTATAAATTTCTAAACAACCATCTTTTAAATTTGAACGTAGATCCTATCCTAGTTGTTGTTTCCGTTGTTTGTACAGCGGAGAACCGGGGTTCCAGCTCTCTTACTATATACGGTAGGCAGTAATAAACCCTGATAAAATAAAATAAAAAATCATAGCAGGGCTGTAACCTCCATGGGCCAAGAGAGGCAGCTACCAGGTGAGAGGTGCACTAATATATATATATATATATATATAAATAAAAAATATAATCTATATATAATATATAATCAAGAACAAATCATAAAATGTATATTTAACATATAGAACCGACCGCTTATGTTCTCTCTTTAACAGTTACTTTTGCTCAGTCCAAAGTTGGAAGCCACTGGTGGGTTTGAAGACCAGATATTTTGGATCAGTGGGAGAGGAAGCCAAACATCAGATGCGTTCTGGAAAACTTTCTTTGCGAATAATGGGATGTTTTCATTACCGATGCTGCCCGTCTGCCTATTTGGCCTTCAGCTATTTTTTTTTTTTATGAACAATGTTTTTGAAAAAGTTGAAAACGTGCCAGAAAATCATCGCTGTCACAACAGATTATCTTCATTAATATTCTGTGATAACTACATGGATCTAGAATCCCTCCCGCTGTATTGAGGTTTCGAGGTGAACCACACAACGACCAAAAAATAAAAATAAAATACATACATGTGTATATATTATATACACATACATACATACACACAATTTATTTTTAAAGCATTATTACTATTTCTGTAGTGGTATCTAATGCTCCGGAGTTAACACAACATACATGTAATATTAACATGTAATATTTGTATGAAACGCAAACCCTACGTATGAAATATGTGCTTTCTTGCGGTTGGTGTGTGGGTGCATAATAATTGCAGAAACAGAAGATCTTCAAAGAAAATAAGATATTGTTTTTAGCGATATACACAAATAAAAAATACATCTAAGCATCTTGTACCTATGGAATAATGTATAGGGACACACGTGTTTCTGGCTCTGGGTGCGCCGGACACATTGCCCCCTGCTGGCCGTTTGGAACAATACTAAAATACTACCAACAATTGGAACTTAGGAAATAAATCTTCAAAGAAGAAGAAAACTAACAGAAAAAAAAAAACCCTGAATAAAAACGTAACTTTCAATGATATGCCCTACGAGTGCCGTGATATTAGAATTAGTATAGTGCCTCAGCAGCAATGAACGAGTTAAAAACACAGGTTTGTCCCCTAAGAGTGTTGCTGTTTTCTGAATAGTAGTTACATTCTAATGAATGAATGCTACCCTGATTCAACCCTGAGAACAGAAACAACCTTAGGGAACATGAGTGTGAACTTGGACCTGTGGTTTTAACCTATTCATTGCTGTTGAGGCATTATTACGAGGACGTTTTCAGGGCACGTCAATAAAAGTGACATTTCAATCAATACATTTCTCTGTTCGCTTCCATTTGGACCATGGTAACCAGCATGGCGGGCTGGGACTACCATGCATCAGGTAGAGATAATACTCTGTTAGTAGTACATGTTAAAAAGTGGTGTGTCAGATGCATCGCACACTGATTTGGGATCAGGGCCATCCATAGGGTCCCCCAGCCTCTAGGCAAACTCTTTCTTCAGCACCTCCGTTCTTCACGCACTTGCTTTATATCTATGTGAGAACCTGGCTGCCAGGCCCCTATCCATCTCTACAGCTGCCTACATGGAGGGGTCAGACCTGCATGGCACTTTCATGAGTACACGCTAGGTCAGCACCATCTTATCTTTTACCCTTTTTTGCCTCCAGATGTTCCGTTTCCCATACCCCCAACTTGCTCAGCCAGTAACGAGTAAACCATAGCGTTCTGCAACATTTCCATGGCTTTCAAGCAAACTTTGCTCCTATGAGTTTGATGGAGCAGGAGGAGCAGAATTCTCTTCCCAACTCCCAAGAAAAAAAATAATAACCAGAAATTCCAAATAATAACAAGGTCTGTCTGTGAATTTTGTCACCGACATTTGTTCTGAAGAAGCTGCAGCTTTAGGAGATTAGTTTTCCTCGTCGCCCGCCGGTTCGGTCTCTTCCTCTAAAACGTCCTCTGATTTTTTGTTGGGCGATGACTTCTGAGTCCTTTCCTTCAACAGCGAAATGTCGTTCTGCATTTTGAGAATGCTGTTGTCGTACTGAATGGCTTCGAGAGAATGCTGAACCTCCAACATCTCAGAGATTACTTTCAGCAAGTTGTCCTCCGTATTAAAGACTTGGACGGTCAACTCGTTCATCTTCTTGTCTAGATCGAGCACCTCGTTGGACACCCTGAGCAGGCCGCGAACGCCGCTTTCAATGCTCGGCAAATGTTTGATGCATTCTTCCAGTTTTGGTTGAAACTCCACCATGTTCTGGTTTATCTCCTTATCGACGTCGATCAGATCGCTCTGCTGCTTCTCCAGCCCCTCGATAACTTTGGTGTCCCAGTCCAGCTGCTCTTTGAGGTGGGAAAGCTCGTCTTCCTCCTGGTTTCTTACCGTTCTCACGTTCCTCTTGGTGCTATCTTCCATTTCTTTAAGTTTCTCAGACAGAACCTTCAGCTTGTGGTCGGCAGCATTGATTTTCCCGGTGGCCTGGTTGTGCAAGACCTTTGCCTCGGACTTCAACAAACGCGTGTCCTCGTTGATCTGATCCAGACTTTTCTTCCACATATCGGTGATGTTCTGGAATCTGGAACTGACAAGCTGCATTTTTCTAGACAGTTGTTGTTCGTCCTTTTGAATGCCGTCTACGCCGCTGTGGACACTCGACAGCTGTCGTTGTAACTGGGCGAGTACGGAAGACGAAGAGCTGGCTTCTGCCAAGGTGTCTTCAGTAGACGAAAGCTGTATTGGTAACACAAAAACGCCCAGGTGCTTAGTGTGTAACAAAGAAGCGGAAGGTTTACATCTTTAAAATTACACATATGTTTGTATGACCCTGGCTTTGCGTGTTTAAAATTTGTATAAAAACACCAGATTTCTGATGAATTCCTGTCTACAGAAAAGAAACAATGTATGGACATTTGACCGAAGACTGACGCCACCTTATTCACAGATTATTTATTAGCCATGTTGACTTGAAACAGACTTTGATGGTAATTTTTAATATTTATTTTAAGGCTTTTGTGGAATACCGATAAATATCTTTCTTGACGTGGCCTAAATCATGGAGCTTCATTTCCTTGGCCTCTCGAGCAAAGAGGCTCGTTGAACGGAGTCACATCATATAAATGTATCCATTCAATGTTGGCCCTTTGTGATCTGTTTGCTCTTAGACCCCCGAACACCCGCCACGATGACAAAAAGCATTTCCTGGCTTTCTGATTGGTCGCTGAAGCAGGTAATTATTTTTTTCTCATTGTTCTTTGGGAGCCGGAGGGCAGAAGGCTGGCTCCATCTGACTCAGGTGTCTGCTCTCAGTGACAATGAAGTACTGAGGGACTTGTAACAAGTTCACCTGATTTTGATTCCCAATACTCTCCCCATCAATATTTAGCAAAACACTTGAGAGAGCGGGGTCTTACCATAGCAAAAGAGTAGTCTAGACATGGACCTTTTTTTGTTGTGCTTAGAGGTCTTCCACCATCTCGTTGGCAAAGCCCATGAAGGTTAGGGGACACTTTGGGATTGATGGTTTTATTATTGGGGAAACTTGGATCTCATATTGCAGGGGTGTCCAACCTGCGGCCCTCCTGCTGCTGCAGGACTACATCTCCCGTACTCCTCAGCCAGCCCCTTAGCTGAAATAGAATTATGGGAGATGTAGTCCTGCAGCAGCTGGAGGACACCCCTGTTATATTGGCTTAAGACAGGACTCGGCAAAATGAGCAAACATTTCAGAAGATCCTGAGTGGGAACTCCCCATAATTGAGATTTTGACTTAATAAAGGAAGCCTGAGCCCCCTAGTACCCCATGGCTAGTAACCTATGAGGTCACACATAGAGGGCTTGTCCTGGGTTCACCTTCTTGCTCTTATCTTGCATCATATTTGGTTCTTGTACTCCACCTAAGTTTCTAGGATTGTTACTGTGTAAATCTCTGGATTCGGAGTCACAAATACATCTTAATCTGAGTGCTGTAAGTAGAACATTTCCCAGAAAGATACAGACAGCTGGTTTCAGGGAAGGTATGAGGTCAGCAGCAAGCATAAGCCCAATAAGCCTCTTACACAAGACTATCTGCATCAAATTATTCCCCATTAAAAAACGAAATATTCGACAACCTTAGGTGAAAATGGACAAATATCACAGAAGGGGGAACCGTGACACAACATACAAATAATCACACAAATATTAAGCATTCTAGTCTGCCCCGTTTCTTCAGGTTGACTCGCAGAGTCGTTACGTTCGATATCAGGCGAAGGGGGAACGTGTTATTTGCCTATTCCGGCACAATGTTTGACATTTATCCCCAATCCCAACATACACGCCTGTAAAACACACAGAAGGGCACCCTGGAAGAGGTCACGGCATCTTAGAAGGACACTGGTCATGATTAACCCACGATCACCCATGATTCTCTAATAATGGCTCTAATAAATCACAACCACAGATAGACTTACTGGGTACTGGTACTTTAGGGTTAGTTAGTCTGTATCCCTCCCTCTGGATATTACTAGACAGGGTCTAGGCCAGGGGTGTCCAACATGCTGCCCTCATCTCCCATACTCCTCAGCCAGCCCCTTAGTTGAAAGAGCATTATGGGAGATGTAGTCCTGCAGCAGCTGGAGGGCCGCAGGTTGGACACCCCTGGTCTAGGCACTGACAAGGCGTATAGGATTAGACCATCAAGGGCTATTTGATAAGATCTTAGGGTTTTGGGTCCATCAATGTAGTTTTATGGGTTTAGGGAGCAGCACCCAGGGGGGTGATGTTGTCTCAGTATTACTGTCCTGTCCAGATAACGCTTAGGGAGGCGCTAGTTGTTTTCCAGTGTGTTCTATTTGGATCTTATTAAATGTTATTGGCTTGTTCTCATTAACCCCTGTTTATCTGGCCTTCACATTGGGATTAGCCTAAAACTAGCGCTAATTGGAGGTGGGTTGAACATTAGAAAGCACGTTCAGGCTGCATATAATACGCAGATATTAGGCAGACATCAGCGCCCTGGTATGTGGAGCTCTGCGGCACATTAAATATGTTAAATGTTTATTTCTTGATGGAAAATTGTGTTAAGTGGCAGGTTTAAAAGATGGATTCAAATCCAATGCACCATTAATGAAACACCCCAAACACATGAGCTACTTCTATAGGCGCTGATGAACAGACGGAAAAGTGGCCATTGGCCTGATAATGGGGGTAGCCTTATCGGTCCACCAGTGAGCACAGAAAGGATCCAGCAGATGAAGTAACATATGTGCAGACTGCCACCTCGTGGCCATGTGTTGAACTGCAGGAAGAAAAAACTGCCGTAGTTCCTGAAATACTAGGAAGGTGTTAAAGGGAACATGTGCTGGGGAGAGGGCTGGTGTTGAGGCAGACCCTACGTAGCAAAATTGGGGGCAGATCACTATGTTGCGGAGGTTGGAGCGATCAGGGGTCTACCTTGTAACCAGAGCGCTTACACTAGGGAGGTCCGAGCAGGAATGGCAGAACCTCCATTTTACGGGGACTTCGTCTAAGGTTGTTATACCCCGGTGTTTTGTAGAAAGGACGATGGCCACAGAGGAAAGTGGCGGGAGGTGGCTGGGTCACTGCCTGTGGCCTGAATGCACCAACCAAGGGGAAGGTGCTGCCCCGTCGCAAATACACTAATTAAAATTAACCACAGCCTGTGTTTTTTTTTGTCTGTCAATGAGCATAATCATTTTGGAGATATTTAGTTAAACTTTTAGAAGCTGGGATGGTGGCAGCCTGTGGCAGAACTAGCATTATTTAATCAAGTTCCTGTCCTGAAGTTCTCTCCCTTCCTGCCCCAATTCTTACAATGGCTGCCTGAACCAATCAACAACAATCAGCAACTTAACAACAGGGGGTGTATTGAACCGCAAAATATGGGATTTGGCAAAAGTGACTGTAAAACACTAGCCAAATATATCTGTGGGAATAGAAGAATAAGCATTCCGCCGATCTGGTTATCCTCGTGATTTCATCTAACATCATCATTTTGAAATGACCATATATGGTAAAAATGACTTAAACAAATATATATATATATATATAAATATATATATTTACCTTTCCAAAAATAAGTTTGATTTTGTCCTCCAGCTCTTCCAACGCCCCTGATCTTGTCTGAAGCGACTGGTACTTGGTTTCGAGGATGGAAAAGTTTTGAGACTGCTGATACACCAGCCTAAAACAAAACAAAGTGAATGTTATATATATATATATATATATATATATATATATATATATATATATATATATATATAGTGTTGCATCACCATTTAGGTGACATACAACCTTCCTGGGGTTTTGTGCTCCTTTTTTATATAAAATATGATTTTTTGACTGAATAATAATTTTTCTTTTCATATTGTAACATTTTTCAGAATTCTTCCGGACTTTTTCTTGACATTTTTAGTATTGCGGAGTGCAACTAGAATTTCTCTTTTGCATTTACCGTTAATTCTAACCTTGAAGTAAATAACCAATGATTTAGTGAATATCATCGACAAAGAAAGAAAGAAAATAAAAACTTTTGACGCATCCGGACGCTCCCGCCATCACATGATCCTTAATCCATGTGATAGCTGCGTGGTCCCTTTAAGTTTTCACGTTGTCCCTTTTGCCCATGCATGGGGTCTTAGGGGGTCTTACTGGAGACCCTCGTTTTACACTTGTGATGAGACTCATACTGCAGAAAAGTTTGAGATCTCATGTTCTAGATCCCTTGTGCCATTACGTGGGAAAAATCTCCATCAATGTATCAGTCTGACCCAACCACAAGGGCAGCCTAGAACCGAAATCCGAGGCACGCTTCCCCTGCATGAGGGACCCAACAACCCCAGACCTACATATTGGCCTTCATGGGCATCGTCGGTGGGGTCCGGTTGGTGTCCCTCCAGACTCTATGAGCAATGAAGTGTCCGATAATCAATCGAGAACACAATGGAACTGCGTGACACCGAGAATCTGCCTCTTCACCCCGAGACTGGGGCAAAACCCCTCAGACTTCGGCTCAAATCATGTATTTTTTACTTATATTAATTACAGGTTTTCTTTCCATTTAAGTTTGAGAAATAAACTTAAGTGAAAGAAACGTGATTAACCCATAGAAGAATAAATTCTCTTAAATATTATTTTTTGGCATCCGATCGAACGGCAAATATTGGAATCGTTATTTTTCACCTGTGTGTTTCCTAAATTCAGTCTGCAATTTTTAGGTTCATTCAAGAGCCCCCCAAATATCAGACGACCCATTTAATTTCCCTAAACAAATTCTCATACTGCATATTGGGAGGTTTAGCTCCAATATTTTGACAAGTTTGTACAGCGCTCAGGAATATGATGGCGATATATATGATAATTATTATGATTTTACATAAATTTTCATTAACATTTGCTTTCAGATGCGGACGGGTATATTATTAGACTTGGTGCAGATACATATATATTATATATGTTGCGCAAACAAACCATAAGAGGAGGCAAGACAAGAGGAGATGCAGGAAAGGAGACAGGGACACGGAAGCGGTGAAGAAGGTAGCCTATACCATGTGTGTTTAAATCCCCACGCTGTATTAGCCTCTGCCGCTTCCACTGGGAGGCTATTCCACCTATCTACCGCCCAATACTACAGACCTTTAGCCAGAAAAAAAAGCAAAATGCAGTTATTTTGTTAAAGGCATAAAAAAACAACAAGGGATTAAATCTTACCATGTCAAAGCTCCGCAGGCGGCCACGCAGATCAGGCACAGGAGTGTTCTGGCTTCCACGCCACCGGATCGGGATCCACTGACCGATGAATCCGGATCACTCTTCCGTGCCCGCTGCCCTGAGGATGGGGCACTTTGCTGGGCATCTTTAAACTCCTTACCCGACGATCCTTTCTTCCTCTGCTTCACTTCATTAGACATCATACAGAGTGTTGCAACAATCTATCTACAGAAATGAATCCCTCGCTATGTAAATATTATCTATGCATAAAGGCCTTTAGCTACACTTCTAGTGCTATAATATAAAACATTGCAACAGTGTAACAAGAAAACAGACTACAGCCTAATGCTACAAAGTTGCCTAAAAACTATGTTGCAAAAATGAATGAATGTTAATTTATTAATAAGGAGCCTCCTGAGCTCTCCTATGCAGGGGTTAATCCGTAGCCACCTCCCAGGCTCAGCACCGGCTCCCTGCCTATGTGGCATCCAGACAAACCCACACTGTCCCAAAATACTTCACTGGACGAGAGAAGGACCATCCTGCTACGGAAGCCCTGCAGGGACAAACCAAGAGCTTGGCGTTTTCTAAAACCAGCCATACGCTAAAACCCTCTACTAATATAAATAACATAATACAATAACATAATTAATATATTATTAATATATATATAATAATATATATAGTCAATGAACGTTTTATGAATACCATGCAAATATACTCGTATCCAGAAGTCAGTGATACGGAAAATGGGTTTAATAACTAAAGACTTTATTGCATATGCTCCAGGAGCCGAAAATGCTTTTCTCATATCTGATTATGTGACTATAACATTCTGGAATATTGAATGACTGAATCTACAGAAGCCATCTTTGATTAGGGCAGATGTTTTGGCATTTGGTGGTTAAAAATAAAAAAGCTAACTAGTGACTGAAGTAAAATCATATCTCTTGCAGTAATATGCAATGGTAAACAGAATTAAATATACTCCCACCCTGTATGCGAAGGGCAGAGGTACTTTGCCCACTTCAAACATGGTTGTTCAGGGCCTGCTTAGTGCTAGCGGATGAAGGCTGAAAGAGGCGGAACGTTCGTTTAGCTGCGAGTGAAGCAGCCGGACGGCTGATGCTGTGGGACAGCTGCTCTCTCCATGTGTTTGTGTTGCGGAGGGTAGAGACATGGATGTGTTAGCTGAAGAGTTTGGGAATCTCTCCAAGGAGCAGCTTTCTGCACCCATTGATACCGTGGAGGTGAGGGGGGAAGGAATTTGGAAAATGAGCAGTGTTTATGCCATGTGAAGGCTTAGGGTACCATATATATATATATATATATATATATATATATATATCACCATAATATTCACATTTAAATATATAATATCATTATTGTGTCCCTGGCTGTTACGTTGAATGTTTATTTTTTTGTCCCCAGCTAAGAGTAATCTGAGATCTGATCTTATGTTCCGGTGTATACATACTAGATAGGTATTTTATGTCATGTAGAGACCTATGACGTCATGATGAAGGTTTAGGAGTGTGATGTGTTAACAGTGGAAAGCAAATTTGGCCACGAGGATATCTTTATTGGCTAATGGATTACAAGCTTTTGTGACTACTTGCTTTTCTTCATGCTACGCTGGAAGAAGAGACTTATGTAGTCTTGGAAGCTTGTGACCTGTTACTCTACAGTTAGCCAATAAAGATGTCATCATTGACGTTATTTGTCTTGATCTTGTAAGAAAATATGTATATAAAAAAAAAATGTATATTTAATTATTATTGTTTTATATAGTGCCATCAAATTCCGTAGCGCTGCGACGTAGTCATGTCACTGCGTCATTTTGTAGGATAAGGGCTGAGTTGGACGCTTCCACGAGGCTGGTGATTCCTTTGTACGTCTTAACACTTGCAGGGTCATCCGTGGAATGCATCAAGCTTCAGGGGGCAAATCATTTTTTTTAGGGGTATGGGGTGGCTACCCTCTAGGGTCTTAAAAAAAATCAATTTCCCATTAACAGGTTTGTCTTAGAAAGTCATTTGGTGGCAACACGTTGTCCCAGAAGACAGCATGGGCCCCTGGGGCCATCAGTGATCGGATACATTTGTGCGGGTATTCTGACGACCTGCCCTTTTTGAGTGGCATTGAGGGCTGGAGTTTAGACTCTTGTTCTCCTCTTTTTGAACCTTCCACGGAAGATGTTCTCTTATCACAAATGGCAAACCAAAGACGATCAATGGAAGTCGAGAGCTGGAAAATCAAGTGACAAAAACAGAAATTCAGAAAATGAGTTGTCTCGGGCATCAGTCTAACAGCCTTTAATGGGGAACATCAAGTTCTGAATACTTTTGTTGTTAGAATTAATGGGTTCACAAGAACAGTCCGGCACTGATGTACATTTAACGAACTAGAAATCTACAGATTAATTGCCCTACATGATGCATCATTGAGATGATTTTAGAGAAAATCTCCCCACGTTACGATTAGTCGGGGCCAGTTTGGTTGGGTGTCCCGTAATAGAATGCTGCATGTGATTTACACCTTGAGAAAGATCTTGAACATCCTTGCCACATGCTGGCCGGTGGACAACACAGAAAACCTTAGCAGAATTCATCCCCTTATACGATCCATCTTGAAGGAATGACCCGACGGTCTTCTGTTAAACCCTTTCACCCCTAAATTCAATTAGAAGCTGCAAACCTTCGGTAAAACGATATAACTTTGCATGTTTAGAAGACTTAAGAGCCATTCCATCAAAGCTAGTATCTCCAGGTTGTGGTGAAAGATTGGACCTGGAGAGAGAAGATTCCATGATAGTTTTTATCTGACGTGAAAGTTGGATTTGAGAGCCAGCGTGGAACAATCAGAAGCCATCATCTCGAATATTTATGATGGGGGAGAAGAGGGAAGACTTATAGATGCGCAGATGTCCAAGAAGTTGTTGGCGTGACTATGATATTCATTTGAGACGTGACATCGGGGACAACACACCACTGCTTTTATGATGTTTATTGATCGCGTGCTTCATCACCGCATCACAAACCTTACGGTGTCCCATTCTGCTGTCCTCCGTAGTGTGCTTTTCAGAGTAATCGTGTTACATGTGACCCAATCCTTTCCCGCATTTGCTTCTTTAACTGTAACTTGGAATCTGGGCACCTGGGGGAAGGTGGGATGTGAAGCCATCACTGATGTCCTGTCTGATTGTGGAAGCTCGAGTGTCCCCCCTCGCTTTTCGGCACCTGGCCTAGCTGCCCCTCTGGCCCCGTGGAAGTTTTGACCCTGGTTTTCCTTGGTAGCTCCCACTGGATTATTCAAGTTTTCGTCCCGTCCAGTCTCTAGTTAGTTACCCACTTAAAGTGTCCAAAGTGAGCCGAGAGGGTTGACCTCTTAGAATATCAATAAATATCTTGAGATCCAAAATAGCCATCTAGGACTCTTCTGGACTCTTTGAAATAAACTTTAATAAAGGAAACACTGTCCGTTGGAAGTCATTGCTGTAAATGTCGTACTGAATTGCTGGTTCTCCATCAACGTGGGGGAGATACTCGGTACCTGGCTGACCACGAAGAATAACCATTTTATACAATTTCACCCATTTTTCTTTTCTTTTCAGGAAAAATGGAAACTACTGCCAGCTTTTTTGAAGGTAAACACTCATTCTACTCATTCTACCTCCCTCCTAGCTCTTAGCATATGCACAGATACGTTGGGTTAGGAGCGGAAAAGTGACATAACTCAGGTCCTTGTGCGGACGCCGTGTCCACATTAGTGTATTTTTTAACCATTTCTGTCTAGGATTATGTTATACCAGGAGAATTTCTATTGACTTAAGTCTTGCTAATGTCGTCGTCTTGCTTTTGCCAGGTGAAAGGACTCGTGAAGCAGCACATAGACTCCTTCAATTATTTCGTCAATGTTGAGGTAAGGACCTTCCACCCAGTGTGCGTTAGGACTATTTCAGCGTTGGGGCTGCCACAGGAAACTGAGCTCAAACAGTGACATTTTAGGTGCATGTGCTGTCCAGCATTGAAGTGGCTTAGGGCCACTCAGTAAAGGAACTATGCATGATTGGCAACAGAACCAGACAGCCAGTTGGTGCCCTTCCCTTATGTCACATGACTACAGGCTAGATTTAAGCAGTCGCTAAAGTTTGGGTTGGTTGAAGAACTTTTGATGAGTGTAATACGGATATTTTACAGTAAGAGGCGTATGAACTTTCTAGATCCAGCAGAATATCGAGAACGGTTGAATCTCCACTACTGTTCAAAAGTTTGGGGTCACTCAGCTGTTTTCCTAGAGAACAAGGAAATTTCTGGCGGTAACATAATTGCCCCAAAAAAAAAAAAAAAGGGGTTTCTAACGATGAATTAGCCTTTTAAACTTAAACTTGGATCAGCGAACTCGACGTGCCATTGGAACTTTTGATTTTTTTACATTTTTTTTTTTTTTTTTTTTAGATTAAGAAAATAATGAAAGCAAATGAGAAAGTAGTAAGTGATGCAGACCCGATGTGGTACTTAAAGTAAGTATAATTCACATCCTAACACCAGAACATTTCAGATTGAGTTATTTATGACAAAGGCACGTCTATCTGAGATCCTTGGGTAGGATGGGAATATCGTTTGTATGAGTTAGCAGCACATATTTGTCATTGGAGCAAATTTTTTATTTGTTATTTCTTCTAGGTACCTTAATATTTATGTGGGTGTTCCCGATGTTGAAGAAAGTTTTAATGTAACCCGACCAGTGTCGCCCCACGAGGTTAGTATCTTTTGGTTGGTGGGGGGATGGGGGCTGTTGAGTGCGCATGAATGAATAAGCTCAAAATCAGTATATTAAGTTGCATTTATGTTTCTTCGATCAATTTAAAACTTCCTCCTGGTTAATGGTTTAACTTCTGCCCGTCGTCGTGTGTTAAGTTTATTTAGGGGGAGGGGGGTTTCCCTTAATATTGGCCATGTAACATGCGGTAAGTAAATCTAACACTTTTTCCATATCCTTTTAGTGCCGTCTCAGAGACATGACCTATTGCGCATCGATAACCGTAGATATTGAATACACCAGAGGAAGCCAGCGAGTTATTCGTAACGCTTTACCTATCGGCAGGTAACGGCTGACAAACTTCAACCGCATTGGCACAATGTATCATTTCATTTAACATAGAATTTGATGACCGATCAGACCCATTTAGTCTGCCCCCATTAATCAGTCGTTGGTCTTGTCTTAGATTCTGGAGCCGTATGTCTATCCCATACATGTTTAAATTCCCTCGTTGTATTACCCTCTACCACTTCTGCTGGGAGGCTGTTCCACTTACAGTATCTGTATGTCCTTATTTTGTGTAGCACACTCAGATAGTCTGAATGGTTTTAAGGACTAGTAAAAGATGTAGATGATCTGTGTGCAGACAATGTGTTTCACGGTTCTTTCTTCCGCACAGAATGCCGATCATGCTACGCAGCTCTAACTGTGTCCTCGCGGGAAAGACTCAGGCTGAGTTTGCCAAACTAAATGAGTGTCCTTTGGACCCAGGTAACACAATAAAATGTAATGTTACGTTACTGCGACCGTTCATAACACAATGTAGACTTCCTTTTGGAATGGAGTTAAGCGAATGAATGAGCTGGCACTTGGTATCGAATATTTCCCCCAAATAACTTTTTATATATGTTTGTGAATGAGATAAACGCCTTAGATTTAGGAGCCATATGCCTATATCTCATGCGTGTTTATATATCCTCGCTTTATTCTCCTCTACCACTTGCGCTGAACCGCGTTCCAGCAGATCTCTCCCACTTCCTTACGTTACATGGAGGCCTCGTACTCTTTTACTTTTAGACTGTGACCTCTTGATATAATGTGGGTCTCTGTGTCGTGCAGGGGGCTACTTCATCGTGAAAGGAGTAGAAAAGGTTATTCTGATCCAAGAACAGTTGTCCAAAAATAGGATTATCGTGGAACAAGACCGAAAAGGAGCCGTCGGGGCGTCGGTGACCAGGTATCGGGGATGTGCCATTCCCTTGAAGCTCTTGGATTACGTGTCGGTTAGATCTCGAGCTCGTTGCTAGAACGTGTAGTGTGTATCTGTCCTATTTGGCTGCGTTTAAATAATATGGTATTAATAACCCACCTAAGGTCCCAAGACTCGAAAGGTTATCGCTCCCAATCACCACCCCGCTATTTGGTTGCACCTTTTTGGTAACTGTCGAGTCTGATTTGCTGATGTCTCACGTATTTACTAATCTGCAGCTCTACCCATGAGAAGAAGAGCAGGACTAATTTAGTCATGAAGCAGGGAAGATTCTATCTGAAGCACAACACGCTATCCGAAGACATCCCTATCGTCATTATTTTCAAGGTCGGTAAAGTGCTTTGTTGTGCTTTTCAGTATTGTGGTTGGGGGGGAAAAACCTTCTTCGCTGTGACTATGTCTAATTTTAACGGAATTTGTAAGTTTCGTTGACTCGTGGACATTTCTGAAAACAAGGTGGGAGCCCCAACGCTCGTTGTCTCCCTATCTTCTCCACCAACCTCTTCCGGCTCCTTTTCCGCAGCTGTGCTCTTTTTCTCTTGCCTCGTCTTTTTCTTCTGTCTTTTCCGCCTGCTTCTCGCCCGTATCGGCTCCGTTAACCAGGCCTTCCGGAGTCCTTCTGCCGTAAGGTGTGTCTCTGCGTACCCTCTATCCTCTATGGGGGAGCGGGGGAAAGACTGTGCCCATGTGCCGTGCCATACCTCACCCCTTTCATGGAAGTACTCCAAAGGGCCAGAAGGATTCTCTGTACCTTTTTCTCGAATCCGTCTGCATAATCTGACTTCTTGGAGTACTTCTTTGAAAGGGCCCCACAGCGGCAGCCCCCCTGTTCCTCCAGTCCATGAAAGGGGGGGGTTAGCGGGGGCTTTGCACTTTTGCAGAAGTGCTCCGGGGGTCCTGGTTAATGGAGCTGATTCCAGGGAGAAGCGGCAGAAGAAAGAGATGCAAGAGAAGAAAAGGAAACGGGGACACTGAAGTGGTCGGTGGAGAAGGTAGGGAGACGTGAGGGTGAGTGACAATTTACTTCATCTCAACCGAAAGGGGCAGGAAAACAAAATTTGTCATCGAAAAGAGAAAAAAAAATTGTCTGAGTCTAATAACTACACATAATAAAAAGTGTAAGTTAACACAAAATAACTTATTTGGTTGTTGAATAGATGCCTCTGTTTCTCACCAGGGGGCAGTATTGGGTTATCCATTTGCCCCCCCGGATCCCATCAGAGATGCCTGTCTTTTATATTGTCATTTATTGCCCAAATATTGTAAAATTCTAGATGCAGGAAAGCGGTTAACTGCCTAGAGAAACCTCTCCTCCATTAGTAATCGCCGCGGCTCCTCCGCTGGTAATGTATGTCGGGCCGTCGGTTTAGCTGTGCGCGCTCCCTGCACTTCATAGCCTCTGTCGGCGTATAATCCCGCGGGAAGCCATCTCTTCTCGGAAGAGCTGCCTGCTTTTGTAGTTTAAAAATAAACATTTTGATAAAAGGAGTGTAATTACGCCGCTCTTTCGAACTCTGTGGCTTCTGCTAAAACCTTTAGTTTACAATATACTCGTTCTTGGTTTATATTCTCTTTAGTTTGGGTACAGACCCTTTTCAATAGATCTTACATTTCCATAGGGAATGTCGCTGAGCTCTTGTTTTCTTCCCGTTTTCCGATGGCTCTGATACATTTATTGGTTCCACGTTCTCTTGCGATGGTTTTAAACGTCCGAGTCGAATAGTAATACTGCCAAGCGGGAGCAAATGTCCAAAAACAAAGCCGACGGTGCGCTCGTCTCTTCTGTTGCAGGCCATGGGCGTCGAAAGCGACCAAGAAATTGTCCAAATGATTGGCACGGAGGAGCACGTGATGGCGGCTTTTGGCCCCAGTTTGGAGGAGTGCCAGAAAGCCCAAATCTATTCACAGATGCAGGTGCGTCTGATTCAAAGCAGGTTGGCGCTCGGCTTACTCCAGTTTTTAGATGTCTGCTTACAAAAATGTAATTTTGAGAAGGACTGAACCCAAAGCAAGATCTTCATGGACAAGACCCTCAGTTAGGAGGCTGCTTCCATCATGATGCAGAATAAAGTGTGTGTGTGTGGATGTGGATGTGTGTGTGTGTTCTCGGTCGTTTGAAGTGAACAATCTGCTTGTCAAAGCAAGAATTCAGAGCAGAACCAGCGAGTACCACCCACGGCATAAATATTGAGGATTCCGTCACTATTATGGCCAGAGAAGGCTTTAGATTCCATGAGTCTGATTCACCTCCTTGGTATGCGATATAGCAGTGAAAAATTAAACGGGGCCCGCCAGACCTGGGGTACTTTGACGTAGTATCGGGCTAACAAAATTTGGCCATATAGTGGCACGGAATCCCCAATGTATACGCCTTAGGTGTTTTTTGAATGGTATTCGCTGGGCATGCGCTGAATTCTGGCTTTCGTCGCTAATCGTCATTATTATTCCTGCAGCAACCCGGGAATCTGAATGTGTGTGGCTTTTTATCATAATAAAATGACTGCCCCGGGTCGTTTGGCTCGCGTCCAGGCGTAGAAACTCTTAAGTAGATCAGGCCAGTTTATTCCGACAACAGAATGTCAACCGTTTGTAGATGGTACAGGGCTCCGAGCGCATGGGTGGCATCGGTCGGGTTCTGCAATCGTTACCCTAGGCTGTGCTAATTCCATAAGCCACCGATCTGAGCTACTCATCCCCTCGTGTGTGTGTGTGCGTGTGTGTGTATATAGTATGTGCCGCGTTCATGGTATATTGTCTCGCCGAGGGGTGGGGGGGGCTTCCACCGTCATACGATGAGCGCAGACCCTGGCTGATCACCTGCGCCTATGTGTTAAAGATCCTAGTTTGATAGGAGATACCCCCCCCCTTCTCAGGATGTGCTTTATTTCTCTTTTTATATACAAAAGGCTTTAAAGTACATCGGTAACAAAATCCGACGGCAGAGGATGTGGGGAGGTCCGAAGAAGTCCAAGGTCGAGGAAGCGCGTGAGCTTTTAGCATCAACAATCCTGACGCACGTACCTGTAAGTACCGTTCACCCTACAGCCACCTGAAAAGTGTGTGTTTATAGATCATGACGATATATAAAACCCTTTTCTTCTTCAGGTGAAAGAATTCCATTTCAGGGCTAAATGTATCTACACGGCCGTGATGGTCCGCAGGGTGATATTGGCTCAAGGAGAAAATAAAGTTGACGATCGGGATTATTATGGCAACAAGCGATTGGAGTTGGCCGGCCAAGTAGGTTACTTTCTGTTATTAATCCAAATCTTTATCCCCGGTGGTTTAGCTGTTGTTCTAGAGAGCTCCTTTGGGGTATCGTGAGGTCCATCTGATCTCTGACTGAGCAGCTGGGATGCCGCTCATTGTCTGCTTTACACCAAAATTGTACGGGGAACCCATTCCATATAAACTTGTGTTCTGGTCAAGGGTGCCGTCTATGGAGCACGTACGTTCTTACGCTTTAGGATTGTTGGAACACAGGAGTGATGGGAGTGATAAAGGGCCATTGGAACACAGGAGTGATGGGAGTGATAAAGGGCCATTGGAACACAGGAGTGGTGGGAGTGATAAAGGGCCACTGGAACACAGGAGTGATGGGAGTGATAAAGGGCCACTGGAACACAGGAGTGATAAAGGGCCACTGGAAAACAGGAGTGATGGGATTTCCCAATAGCCATTTCCAGCTACAATAGACATTTACAAAATGAACCCCGTCTGTGCTGGATTTCTGATCCATTTCATGTTGTTTTAATGGAAAAATGTGACATTTCCAAGTGGCCCCAAACTTTTGAATGATAGTGTATGTTGTCCTTAATTAAAACTTCAAGTTTGACGGTTAAGTAACTAATCCATGGAGCACCTATGAACATTTCTCGTGTGTGTGTGTGTGTGTGTTTTCCATACTGTCTAAAGTTCCATCATCACATTTTACTCTTAACGTAAACCATCTGAGTCTCGCTCTACCTTCAATGCAGAAGCTTTGTTTTTTAGCGCTTCTGGTCCACTAACCTCTTAAGAGGTCGACCTCTGTTTGAGATTCTTGGTGTTGCGTATGATTTAAACTTTAGAAATGTTTTTACGGACCCTGGATAAACTATCAGTCTCTTAAACTTATATGTCTGATAATTTATTGTGATGCTATCCGAAATTTTTTTTTTTTTTTTTTTTTTATGTTAATATTTATTTGCATAATCTAGTCTGCCAATTATTTCGCTGAATCTATTTGGCCCTTTAGACAAACGGAATTTCCACAATAGGAGCACATTACTGGTGTAAAGCTTTGTCGACTATACAGATAGAAAACCGTATTGTGTCGAAAGACAAAAAAAATAAAGGGAAAAATGAAATTATTTGCTGCTAATTTCACACCCCATGGGAAAGAGAAGTATGAAACCGGCTTTGACGCTAGATAACAGATGTGGATCCGGGAGCCAAACATATTTTCACAGAACGGTTTATCCAGATTTATTATTTTTTCTCCCGTCGCTAGAGAATTGGTAGGACTTGAGCCAGCAGACGCGTTCGCTAAAAACCTACCGATTTCAGGCTTAATCTTTTTCACCTACCGCCTCCCCTCTCTCTAATGTGTTTATTATTTGACGAGCGTCGCCCTCCGTTTTTTTTTTTTTGTTGTTTTTTTTTTTTCTTTCTTCCCTTTTGTTTTGGGTTTTTTATATTTCTTATTCAGCCGGCTTTGTATGGGCGAGATACGGAGCCGGCCTGAAATCCTGCACCTTGGAAAGCGAAGGGATTTTTACCGCGACAATAGAATCCCACATTGACTTCTCAGATTGTTTAATCCCAGCCGTTGTGATAATGTAATTAAGGCGGCCTAATGTCTTTAATTTTGCGACTAGTATGTGTGAAAAGGAGTATTTGGCACTCCAGAAGCTCGAAGACTAAGCAGCCACCTCAAGGCTCCTAATTAGAATTCTCTGACATTACGCTAATTGGTGAAACTGTTGCAACAGCTTACATTCTTCTTCTTTTTTTTTTTCTTTTTTTTTTTAATGGCTTTTTTCATTTCTGTAGAATGCCAGTATTTGATTCTTCAGTGGATACAATCAAAATGTTTGCAATTTTTTTTTTTTACAATTTTTAAAACGTATTTTTCTCTTTTTTTATTTTTTTTCCCAGCATTTTTTTAAGCAAGGCTTGAAGAAAAATGTTAATTTTTACAATATTTATATATCCAGAAAAACTCTACTTTTGTACCTCCTGTATGAAGAATTTTTTTTTTTTGTTGTTTTGCAATTTTCCAATTTTTTAAAACAGTTTTTTTTCCTTTTTTTCTTTTTTATAAAGCATTTTTAAGCATATATCCAATATATATTTATATATCTAAAATGCCCCTTCAGCAGCCCTGTTTTGGCTGTCAATTATATCTTCACGTACAAAAAAAGTGTTTTGGGTAAGTAAAAAAAAAAAAAAAAGGGAATTTTGGCTTTTCAGATTACCCAAAATCCTAATTTTAATGCTATATTTTTTATTTTATTTTTTTTAATACTTTTTACGTTGTTTATACTGCCACGATTCACGGTCTAATAAAAATAACATTTCCAATTTCCTTTTTTTTCAGCTGCTGTCTCTTTTGTTTGAAGACTTGTTTAAAAAATTCAACTCTGAAATGAAAAAGATTGCCGATCAAGTCATCCCGAAACAGCGGGCTGCTCAGTTCGACGTCGTAAAGCATATGCGGCAAGACCAGATCACCAACGGCATGGTGAACGCCATATCCTCGGTAAGAGACCCCGATGTTAACGTGCCAAAAATCACATGCTTCGTTTCCAAAGATTGGGGCAAGTTATCAGTGCATCGAGTGCTCCGCGTTCCACCGCCTTGGGTCTTAATGACGGGTGAATCGCGTGCCCTCGAGGAGAAGTGGCGTCTATTAACAACGAGCAAGCGTTTAATCATGAATGAGATGGGCGCGTTCTGAATATAACATCAGGACGGGGTCTAGGTGATTTAAATGGGTTAAATCTGTCTTTTTGGCTGTCCAGTTCTACATTACTCTTTTCAGCGGTGGGATAGATTGTTAGCTCTTGCGGCTCTGATGGTCGGTAAGCAGGCAGGCACTTGCAGTGCGTTGAGGGAGGACTCCTAAGGCATTGTGTAGGCATGCGCAAGGAAAATAGACATTTAGTGTTTTTATTTATAACGATTTCTGTTTCTCTTTGAAGCGTAAGCTTTGTGGTTTGCCTATTGCTTCTCTTGTAGTGGAAACTCTCTCTTTCTTCAGGGGAACTGGTCGCTGAAAAGATTTAAGATGGACCGCCAAGGTGTGACGCAGGTGCTGTCTAGATTATCTTTTATCGCAGCTTTGGGGATGATGACCAGGATCTCGTCTCAGTTTGAAAAGACCAGGAAGGTTAGCGGGCCGCGATCCCTGCAGCCATCGCAGTGGGGCATGCTGTGTCCGTCCGATACTCCTGAAGGAGAGGTAAAAAAAATATATAAGAAAAACGGGCTTTATTGTGATCTGATCCAGAATCCAAAAGGTTGCACTTTTGGGTGAATAAATGTTGAATAACAAGCTTTTGTCAAACATTAACTTTTTAATTCTGAGGCGTAAACGTTCCTTTCCTGTTTTCAAATTGCCGTTTTCCCTTCTGTTTTGTCAAAAAAATAATGTTCTTAAACAGTGTTTGCCCAAGTGTGTGGTTATTACTAGGAGTCATTACCATACTGACCAATGAGAGGCTGCCTCAGGGCTCTTCAACTCCAGCCCCCGAGGATCATAACCAGAGGTCTTCATCAGAATACAAATGGTTTAGGTTTAATTTTAGATGGATGCTCAAGCTAGGATATCCAAAAATTGAGGTCTGTCAATCCTCTTACATGCAAATTACTCAGCACGTTTTTTGTTTTTTTTGCAATTTGTTTAAAATGAGAAAATGGGACTTCCATTCATGAAATTCCATTCTTAATTCTTGTGTTTTCATGCTAATTCAGACATGCCTGGTTGTTGGATGACACTTGGTGTGGTCCTCAGTAGAACAGTTTATTAATATATTATAGACAATCTTTTTTTTTTTTTTTTTTGGTAAATTGTAAAATAAAAAAACATTGTAGGGCTTTGGCTATTTTTGCTTTTTTTTTTACCCATTCATGTGACGCACTATTCTGTCCCGTGTTCCAGGCCTGCGGTCTGGTTAAGAATCTCGCGCTGATGACGCATATCACGACTGACATGGAAGACGGCCCGATAATCAAGCTGGCCGGTAACCTTGGCGTGGAAGATGTCAATCTGCTGTGCGGGGAAGAGCTCTCCTACCCCAACATTTTCATCGTCTTCCTTAATGGTGAGTTGGACACCTTTTATTCTTTCCGTTATCCTCTATTACTGTAGGTATCTCTCACCGGTTATGTTGCTGATTGCTGTTGGTTGGTTCAGGTAGCCTTAAGGGTGCGAGAGAGCAGAAGAAGAGAGGCTGCTTTCAGGTTTATTTTAATAGAAATTAAATTTTTTTTAGAATTTTATCATTTATTTATTATTTTATTTTTATCTCCAGCATCTTAAAAAAAAAATAAAAAAAAATATGGCAATTTTTATTTATTTTTTTAAATCTTTTTATTAAGGTAACATTCTCGGCGTTATACGAGATCATCAAAAGCTAGTGAACACGTTCCGTTTAATGCGACGAGCCGGCTACATCAATGAGTTTGTGTCTATTTCCACAAACCTCACTGACAGATGTGTGTACGTATCCTCTGACGGGGGAAGACTGTGCAGGTAATTATTGGGGGTGGGGGGGTCTTAGTGACTAATAAGGAGAAAAGCTGTAAATCAAAACACATTTGATAGGAAAAATGAGTATATAGACCCTTTAACAAGAGGCTTTAACCGGTGAATGTATAAGGACCATTATTTTGCGCATGGCCACTTGACTTTTACATTTTGCATACCATCTTTTGTGCCGCGGTCTCCTCGTGGAGGTAAGCCTTTAAACGACACACGTCTCTGTTGTCAAAGATGCTTTTAATGGACCTTAGAAAATAGCCTTTTGTATTTTCTACCTTTTTTATATCTCAATTTTCTTTGTCCTATTGTAATGAAAGCCCCTTTGGATTTAACGCGGTCTTCCAAGAAAAAGAAACACTGTGTACCCTTTACCCTGTATAAGAAAATAATTGGAGGAAAAACACTAAATATAATTTAATGTAAACAGAAAATGACAATTCTTTCCTTGTCAATACCTTATTTTCTTAAATTTTTTATATTTAACATGTGATTTTTTTTTTTTTTTAACTCCTAGTCCTAGCCCACTGCATCATTTCTATATATTATATATAATATATCTATCTATCTATCCTATCTATCTATCTATCTATCTCTTGGCAGATCGGCCCCATTCGGCCCGTTTCTCCTGCTGTAAAAACTCAGATCTTAATCAGTCGTTGGTCTCGTCTTAGATTCAGGAGCACGCATGTTTTAATCCCCTCGCTGTATTATCCTCTGCCACTTCTCCTGGGAGGCTGTTCCATTTATCTACCACCCTCTCAGTAAAGTAAAACTTCCTAACGTTACATCTAAGCTTCTGACCCTCTAGTTTTGATTCCCCCCTCTTGTTCTGGCATTTCTCCTTCACGTGTAACTAATACCTGCTGATCCCGATCTTGTCCTGTTTTGGGTCAGGATCTCAAAATATTTAATAAATATTTTTATTTTTTTTTTTTTTTTTTTTTTTTTTTTTACTATTTTTGTGCGGATCAATAGAAATAATCCCCGTTGTCAGGAGGCGCCGCTGTCAGGCGATACAAGTTTATCAAGCGAAATAGAACTGTCATTTATCAAAAGGCCCAGATATAGGCTGCGGGCCAAACCTCACAAAAAGAGACGTGTTATCTTTCTCCTCTGAATAATATCGCCGTCTCTCGTTGCAACGACTCGACAATGCAGTCTGCGCAGAGCCCGGCATACCTCCCCCTGGAGACTCACGGAATTTTTTGGGTTTTTTTTTTCTGTGATTGAAATACATTTTGGCATAGACCAAATAATTTATGGAAAATTAAAGACGAGTGAGCAGTAAATCCCAATATTTATTGGGGGGGGGGGGGAATAAAATGAATTTAAAAAAAATAAATAAATAAATTGAATTGGGGGGGGGGAAATCTCCCCTAAAATTAAAAGAATCCCCATTTAATTAAGTTTTCACTCGATATCCCATTTATGCAGGTTTTCTGTACTTTTTGATACTGTTAAGACGTGCCGAATGAAGGAAGTTTGCTGGAATGAGATGTATTCCAAACCGTGTATAAAAGAACACTAATAAGAATGATTAGATTCTCAACGTTGGCAGATAAACGTTTATTTCACCCGTTTCTGAGATTATGGTTGGAACGTGGACCCTAAGAGAAGTGTTTGGGTTTTGGTTTTTTTTTTGTTTTTTTTTTAATTTTTTATATTTTTTTTTTCTTACTTCTGGCGACATTTTAGTGTTTTTTTTTTGTTTTTTTTCCCCCCAACCGCTGGAAAAACTGTTCCCGAGAAACACACACACATTTTCCTGCCACTGGCTACCAAACTGTGTTAACCCGTCAAGTGCTTTTCTGTGTCCTGTAGGACAAAAGAGTAATAACCTGCTGTTAAATATGCCAAATCTGTGCACACGTGTACCCGAAATGTGTGTGTTTCTCTCCGAAATTTCAATAATTTGCCAAAATGATAAAATTTCAGTAGACAGTGTTGTGCTTGTATTGTGCTTTCCACTACTCGGCATAAAATGTCCTTCTATTTCTCCCGAGGATCTCTCTATAAGTATCCGCCAAGTTAGTCCTGCTTGAGAAAAGGTGTTGAAACTGTATGTAGAATCTTAACTATGTTGTTTTTTTATTTTTTTGGTTTTTTTTTTTTCATCGATTGCAGACCGTATATCATCGTGAAAAACCAAAGACCGGCCGTTACAAAGAAACACATCCAAGAACTTTCTCAAGGATACAGGTAAAGTTAACCCATTACATATCCCCCCCAAACGATCCTTACAGCGCAGCGGGGCGCCAAGCAGCTTCAACTGTCGAGGACCATTCTGTTACTGGGCTTCCATTACCTGGCTGTTAAGCCGGAGCGGCTGTTTTGTGTTGGATTGTCGCTCTGCTATTGAAGGGGTGAAGAAAGGTGGGTGATTTGAAACTCCGTTCTTCAATGTAGGTGGCGGCGATCTCCACCGCCAAATGGTTTTGATCTTTTGTAGCGTTTAAAAGGTATAGCGAAGCCCTGTGCCTAGTAGCGGAGACCCTATAGCGAAGGATTTTTATCTGGCCGCCATAGTCATTCGTTACTGGAGTTGGAAAAGCTCTTCTGATGTAGACGGTGATGTATCTTGGAATCCTATGGACTCCATGAATCGGTTGCTTCCCAAAGAGGACCCGTCCTTGCTCTGTCATGGCGGTCCAAGTTCATCTGAGGATCTGTTCGATTATCCCTCTTGATCTATTCCACCCTTGTTAGTGTTAAACCGTTGGCGTCCACCAAAGAAATGTAGGATAATGGGTATCACGGGTACACGATTATGTACGCTACATGATGACTATAGTCTGCAAACGCCATAATGTAGTCATCTCACGCACACTGAACTGAAAAATACACAAATTTATAAACTGTTCTAGTTTTGGCAGGTTTTCTAAACCCGATCTGCTAGGCAAACTCTCCGACTTCACGTTCCCTTGGGAAACAGTTGAATGGCTCAGTCTTAATAACCCATTGTGACATTCCGACTAATGGAAGTCTATGGAGGAACGGAC
This sequence comes from Spea hammondii, assembly GCA_029215755.1. Taxonomy (NCBI): domain Eukaryota; kingdom Metazoa; phylum Chordata; class Amphibia; order Anura; family Pelobatidae; genus Spea; species Spea hammondii. The sequence continues at coordinate 6,148,581 of JARDYJ010000004.1, forward strand.
TTCGTTAGCATTGCCATAAAGCATCAGCTCAGTGTGGTGTTTAGGCCAGGAAAGTCACTCAAAATATCACATGACCGACAGCAACGGCGGCCGATAAAGCCACAGATAAAGGGAGTTTATTGGAACGAAATGAAATAAAACCAGGTTCTTCTCTGTGAACGGCGCTGGGGTTTATAAGATAAATTCTATTGACTTCTCATTTAAATATAAGGCATGAGATTGACACAAATGGATTCCATGTGTAACAAGACGGGGTTCGTGTCGGGGAAAAAGGGCTTCATCGACGGCTCGTCCGTTGAGACGTCTTGCAGTTCTGTCGTAATCTTTCACGACTATTTGCAGGACTTTTGAAGATTTCCTCCATGAGAGTCTCGTGGAATATTTGGATGTCAATGAAGAGAATGATTGTAACATCTCTCTCTATGAACATAGCATCTCAAAGTAAGTCTTCAAATCCTTATTCCTCCCCGTAAACTAGATTGTAAGCCAGGCCCTCCCCACCTGTTGTTTCTGTAAGTCAAATTGTCTAGAAGAGACCTCCGAGTCCTTGACTCGCAAGTTGGCGCTTACACGGCGATGCCCGCTTTTTTTGTTTTTGTATTTAGGCAGACGACGCACTTGGAAATCGAGCCGTTCACTCTGCTTGGCGTCTGCGCGGGTCTCATCCCATACCCCCACCACAACCAGTCCCCCAGAAACACATACCAGTGTGCTATGGGCAAGCAAGCCATGGGTAAGCTCCATTAACCCCTCGCGTTCCCGACTGTTCGCTTTATTCGGGTAAGCTGTTTAAAATAAGCATTGCTGATTTGCTTTGGGGTAGCTGGAGTAGTGGTTTCGGGGACCTCCGCCTTTGCCGTGTGTCAGCTGTAGGAGGCATGTGGCTTGGTAGTCAGTCTGATCAAACATTCCAGCGCGGGACGGGCAAACACTCCCCGTCTCCTGCTCGATGTAACCCCGTCTCTGCTTGCGCTCCCCTCCGTGGAGCGTACGCTTCCCTAACCGATTTAATACAAAATAAAAATCTATCCTTGATCACCGCTGCTATTTAAAATATTAAGGTGCCGGACCTCGCAATCATTAATTAGACCGAAGCCTTTCATTATTATTTCCAACGTGTTCGCATAAAAACATGAGTAGCTGCTATTTTTAGCTTCTGTGGCGACAACCAATCAGTGGCTGCTTTTGCGTCATATGACAATTAAGCATTCCCTGAAAAACCGAGGCAAAAAATGCACAGGGACAGGGAGCCAAGCTTTTAACGTGAAGCGTGAGCAGGGAAATGGTTAATCTATAATAATAATCTATAATCTGTAATATGCACTGTAGGTCCGCGTCTAGATTTAATTTGTGCCCCTTGTTGCCACACAGTCGCCGTACCCGTGTGTGCAGAAAGCCGAGTTCTTTTGTAAAATTGACTGTTTTTTCTCCTTTCCACCCCGTTTTTTTATTTTTTTTATTTTTTTTAGTGTCATTTGCAATTCATTGTCTGTTTTGCGAGGTCGGTGTATTCAGCTGTCCTGACCTCCAGGTCTTTGCACATTTAGCTCCCTGGATACGATCCGCTGACGTTACCTTCCATGCTTTGGGACACAAAGGCTTTTTTTTGGGGGGGGGGGGATATCTTAAGCAATAAAAAAAGGCTTTTGTTTCTCTTTTTCTCCTCTCCTTCTTACAAAACACCTGACCAAAGAATAAGCAGACAGATAAAAACTCATTTACAATTTGGCACAAGGCGCACAATGCTCCTGGGATAAGAATTCAGAGACGACCGGCGTCATCTTTAGGATAAAAATTAACTGTAAAATTTGGAAATTCTGAGATATATATATATATATATATATATATATATATATATATATAAATTCATTTGGTTTCCAAGTTCATTGTTTTATATAGCGCCTTCGTGTTCCGTAGCGCTGTAGAATGGGCATTTTCTTTCTCTCTAAAATAAATAAATCATGGACTTTATAAACTCTATACCCATGCCGTGATGAGACAAGTTTCTTTATTGTCTTTGCAACCCCCCCCCCTTCTCCAGCAGGAACATTTCCTCACCTCTTAACCTTCCTTCAGGTGCCACAGTCTCCTTCAGCCCACCCCGTGTCCCAAATCTGTCCTGGCACCTTTTTTACGTCTTGGCTTCCTAACCCTACTGAACCCCCTGGGGATGTCTGTCTGTCTTTTGGAGCAAGTTCTCCTTGCTTTTTAAAGACGTTCCATGAGTTGTGGGGCTCACAGTGGCTCCAGAACGACCCAAGAACCAGTGATGAAGACCCAGGAACCCTAAAGAGTTTTCTCTTGAGGGTCCCAGCATCGCTGGTGTCCGGGTTTTCCATACAGATGAGCGGATGGTCCACCCACCGCCTGAAGGTTCTAGAGGACTTAACCTCTATTCTAGAGTATCTTTCCTCCTTCAACCTGATTAAGTGACCCAACCTCTTGTAGAAGAATTAAAGTTCTCTTAATGCCCCTAGGGGGTCTCCTTTTATTTAACTACCTGCAGTACCTAAAGGGGTTAATCATTCAACATTATTAGCAGAATGCGTGTACCTTTCGAGAAAAATGTGTTGCGATGTCTGCACGTGGGGGACCTTTTGTGGTTTTCAGCGTACATATCTCTAATTTTTACAGCGCAATAAACTGCCATGAGGAACAATAAGGAACATCTGTCAAATTATGAGCTGAAACCTGATCTAAGGTGCTCCTAAAGCGCGTTCTGCTTTTGTTCACCGTTTAATTGGTTGCACCGGCGTTCCTGCTTTTTTGATATTTCCTCCTAAAATGAATTTCTCTTCAGTCCTCTTTCGAAGTTTCTTTTTTGTACAGATTTTGTTATATGCGTAAATGCATGTGTTATGTTTTGGTTCTCATTAGCAAAAGTAAAAGCAAATTCAATTTTTGTATAATTGTTTTCCAGATAATTGCAAAGTATATTTCAGATTTTATAATGCTTTTTTTTTTTTCCTTCTACCCCCTTTTTTTTTCCTTCTACCCCCTTTTTTTTTCCCTTCTACCCCCTTTTTTTTCCCTTCTACCCCCTTTTTTTTTTTTTCCCCCCGTACCCTTTGCCAGGGACAATTGGATACAACCAGAGGAACAGGATTGACACGCTCATGTACCTGTTGGCCTACCCACAAAGGCCGATGGTTAAAACCAAGACCATCGAACTGATCGATTTCGAGAAACTTCCAGCCGGCCAGAACGCCACCGTTGCCGTAATGAGTTACAGCGGCTACGACATTGAAGATGCCCTCGTACTTAACAAGGCTTCTTTAGACAGAGGTAAAACCCCGATCCCCTGCCAGGCTAGGCCAATGTCCGCTAGTCGTGGCTAATGAAAACCCTTTAGAACTTTTTGGTTACCTTTTAGATTAAATAGCTTGTGTACTTTTTTATTAAATACACTAGAGGAACCTAGAACCCAAACATAGACTTTGACAGGTAAGACCCATTGGGCCCATCTTGTCCAGAGACTCAAACCTTAGTCGTTGGTCTCGTCTTAGATTCAGGAGCCATACACCTATCCCGTGCATGTTTAAATCTCCCTGTATCAGCCTCTACCACTTCTGATGGGCGGCTCTTCCACTTATCCACCACTCTCAATAAAGTAAAACTTCCTTATATAACATCTAAGCCTCTGACCCTCTAATTGAAGCGTTAAAAGAAGATCACGGAATAGAACTTCAAGAATTTAATGTAATAAATCTGATATTTACGCCGCAACGTTACCCTTTTTTGTCGTATGTAAATCTAGGTGTGATAGTAATGCGGATATAATAAGTGCGTTGGCTTTTATGCCAGGCACCCCGCTTTATCTCCAGCTAGCCAAGATGATCAGCGACAGTTGCCAGGCACCCAAATTTGTCCCAGTAGCCATGCGTCTTTGACATTAATGTCTATTTGTTGTGTGTTGTTTTTTGTTGTTTTTTGTTTTTTTTATACACGGCCGTCGTGAAGTAGAGTTCTTGAGCATCAATGTATTCTCTGGCCGTTGCTCGCACTCGGCTGATCCGTTTAGGTAAAGCGTGGATGGAGAACCCCTGCTGGGGGGGGGGTTTAAAACCCAATATTAAATATTGCCCTTTAATTCACGCTGTGTGCGCTGCTGCCCTTTTATGCAGAGAAGTGACGAGGCTGAAATCTTCCCCTTTTTTCTTTTCGGCAGCACCGTTCGCTTCTTATTAATGAGCAAAAGCGTTGAGGACGCCCGTCCATTGAGTGACGTTAATTGGAGGTGCCGTCCATTGTCTGTGGGCGACGAGGCTTCTTTCTCTATATGCTGTCCTCTTCTGTAGTGGCGCTCTTTAAAGGGACAGTCTAGGGTCCCGGGCAGCCTTAACAAGCAATGATTAAAAACCTCTAGGCAAATCGGCTTTAGGGAAAGCTGCAGCTCCAGAGGTGCAGCGCAACGCCCCCTTTCTTGTTCTTGATTGGCTATAGCCATTTGAAAGACTTCTGAATAGCTCCTGACCCAGTACAGGTTGGAAGAAGAGTTTCTTCTTGGCTCTGACATCATTATAGTCAGTGCTGTACCCCCATAGGTGGCGGCAATATACGCTTTAACCAGCCCTCTCCATCGTAAGCACACGCGTGTATTTTTTTTTCATAATCTATATATTTGTAGACGCCGTTATAAACTGGCTCTGTGCTTGTCGATTAATTACTCTCGTCCTAGGGTTTGGCCGGTGCCTCGTGTACAAAAACGCAAAATGTACCCTGAAACGCTACAGCAACCAGACCTTCGATAAGGTGATGGGGCCGATGCTGGATGCTACCACTCGCAAACCCATCTGGAGACACGAGATCCTGGACGCCGATGGAATTTGCTCTCCAGGTGAACGGAAAAATCTCATTTCACATTTGTAATATTTAAAATTTTATATAATATTTTAGGATTTTAAAAGCAGTGATGGGTTCTGGCGTTGAGAACAAACGTCCTTCAAGTGGTTAAGGAGGACTTGTTTTGAGAGGTCATGAGCCAGAAACATGCAAAGCCCCCCTATTCTAAGTACCGTATTTGCTCGATTATAAGACGAGGTTTTTTTCAGAGCAAATGCTCTGAAAAATACCCCTCGTCTTCTAATCGGGGTCGTCTTCTAATCAGACCTCAAATAGAGTCTGATTAGGAGACTAAGATCCAGATCCCCCGCACCGCTGCAGGGGACCTGGATCCTCCTGTCTCACCCCCCCCCCCCCCCATATCATACACACTTACCGGTGCTTCCTGCTGTATTGCCGGGGCAGCGGGTTGACGTCTACGCGATCCGCGTAGACAACGTCCGCTGCAGCCGGAAGGAGGTGTGGCTAGCAGCGGGGGTTGTCTGCGTCCGTCGCGTAGACCTTCCCCGACTGTCAGAGATCTCTGATCTCTGACAGCCGGGGAAAGTATACGCGACGGACGCATACAAACCCCCGCTGCTAGCCACACCTCCTTCCGGCTGCAGCAGAAGGCGACGTCAACCCGCTGCCCCGGCTGGAAGCACCGGTAAGAGAGGGCTGAGAGGGGAGAGAGGGGAGAGAGGAGAGAGGAGAGGAGAGGGGAGGGGAGGGGGGGGAGAGAGTGTGTGTGTGTGTGTTAGTTAAATGGGGGCATAGGGCATTTCTGGAGTGGCGTTAAGGGGGCATTTAATAGAGCACTCTGCCTCCTGAAATGCCTTATACCTCCCTATATGCCACTCTGCCCCATAATATGCATTTTAACCCCCTAAATGCCAGAATGGGATATAGGGGTATAAGGCATTTCTGGAGGCAGAGTGGCATATAGGGGGTCAAAAGGCATACCATGGGTCACAGTGGCATATAGAGGGTTAAAAGGCATATCATGGGCCACAGTGCCATATTGGTGTGGCAAGCCTGGGGGCAGATGTGCGTAACTGGGGGACAGGCTGGAAAATACAAGAAATAAAAACAAAAAAAATATTTTTCTCAATCATAGCTTTTATTAAAAAAAATAGTTTACATGAATTAACATTTACTGGTAAAACTTTTTTCCTTTAGGGTCGTCTTATATTCAGGCTTTTTCTTTTTTCCTAAGTTAATATTCAGATTTTGGGGGGTCGTCTTATAATCAGGGTCGTCTTATAATCGAGCAAATACGGTATTATTTGACTATTAAATAAAACAACGGGGAGAATATATCTGTATTAACTAATTGTCAGTATAGTTAATAATGGAGGCGTCTCTTTGGACCTGAAAGGTTGTCTTCCGACATGGCGTTGGTCCACGAAAACATGTCTTTGGATGACCCAATGTGGCCGTAACCATTTCCGTTTTCAGTAGTAAAGAGTTGGTGTTTTTCAGCCGATTTGTTGACGTTTTGTTTGTTTTCTCTTTCTTTCCAACAGGAGAAAAAGTCGAAAACAAGCAGGTTCTTGTCAACAAATCCATGCCGACCGTCACGCAGACTCCTCTGGAGGGAAGTGCCGTGCCGCAGCAGCCCCAGTACAAAGACGTCCCAGTAACGTAAGTCGGCGTTATGCCAATACGCACAGTCCGGGGGGCTTTAACCCCTTCAGGTCCGGGACGTACCTGGTACTTCCTGGTCACAGGTCACCGGTAGACCGGGACGTACCAGGTACTTCTTCCTCAAAAACCGCCCCCCCACATCGCCACAATCATGGTGATCGCGGGGGCGCTGCTGTTTTGTTCTGCAGTTGCACATATTCTATACAAAATATAATATAAAACCTAAAGCAACGTTGCAACATATGCAAAAAAAAACAAAAAAAATACCTCAAAATTTGGCAGCAATTGGCGATAAAATCCCTGTTTGAAAAGTGTCAAAATGACCCTAGTTGTACACCTTGACTTATCTACTGTTCATAAACATATAATTTTGGGGGGATAATCCGTATCCGTGACAACTATCGCAGTTATTAGACTGCCATGCCAAATTTGAAAAATATTTGCCCTATACTGGTCAAAATAGATGAAAATCCTGGCCATGTTGGGTGGTTTCCAAATCAGGACAACTTAATGAATATATTTTGGATAATTTTTTCCCATTGGTTCAATGTGTGTACAATTTGTATGGATACAAAACTGTAAAAAAAAATTTTTTTTCCCCACTTTTTCCAGTTTATTTCAAACAAAACAATGTACTACCCAGCTTAACATGGTTTCAAATGAAAGCCCTACTTGTGCTTAAAAAAACCCAATATATGATTTGCGTGGGGGGTGCACCAATTGATAAGAGAGAAATTACAGTTGAAGAAAGACATGGCAAAAACACAAAAAACGGCTCCGGTCCTTAGTATCAAAATCCCGGTCCTGAAGGGGTTAAAGGGGACCCTCCAGCCATCAAATATAGGTTTCATTTCTTCGCAGTTACAAAGGGTCCACGGAGTCGTACATCGAGAAAGTGATGATTTCTTCAAATGCGGAAGACGCCTTCCTGATTAAGATCCTTCTCAGACAAACGAGACGGCCGGAAATCGGGGACAAGTTCAGCAGTCGACACGGACAGAAAGGTAACGGAAGCTCCCGCGTCCCCGTTTGAGTTATTCTTACTTTGCTGGATCTTCTCCCCCCTTCCTACTTTGTGACTTTCCCAACTCTTCCCTTCTCTGTCCCCCCTCCCCCCCCCAAAAAAAAACTGTACTTTTATCAGACCCCCCCCCTTAATCAAATACTACTTTACCATAAATTTAAAATGTCCTAAATATAAGGTACGTATCTGAGCGCTAAATTTACTAGAAAAAGAATAAAAACACAAAGTGTTGAAAGATAGATCTGAAGAGCTTTTTATTTATTTTTTTTGTTTTGTTTTTTATCCAGTTCGCTTTTAGCGTTTGTATCGCTGGTGTTTTACGATAAAAAATCCTTGATTAAATCGCAGGAATTAATTAGATTCTATAAATAAAATGCTTTGTTCTAATTGCCCTTACTAATTTACAGAAACTGCTACCAATCAGTATCTGCTGAAGCCCCACCCATAGCCACACCTCTAACCACACCCCCTAAAGTATGACTATTAAAAATATGCCGATCAATGCAAGCAAAGCCTCGCTTCCTCATATGTTTATGGTACAATTTTTTTAAATTTTTTTTTATTTAATACTGAAGTGAAGTGCATATTTTTCCCCATAATTGAGCGTTTCATCTCGTTTCTGTTATTCTGTATAAAGAACCTCAGGAAACAGCCGGTACAAGCCGTAAAGAAAAAAAAAAAAAATACTGCCTAAAGACCTTTATTTTACTTTTATACCAGGAAAATGTTTAACACCTGTCTTTATCAAACCTTAAAATAGCTACATGAAATAATGAGTATAATAATATATTTTGGTTAAAGAGCTCACATTCAACATTCCTAACATCCCCCCCCCCCCCGCATGCTTTGGGTTCGGGCAGACGATTCTAGCGTGGACGGAGACAACGAAATAAAAAAACCACTGGGACAGAATAGTCAAATTCAAGTCAGATTATCGCTAATCTTCCTCAAAAGGGGCATTTCAAAGCCCTGACAAAGAATGCACATTAAAGTATTTTGTAAATGCTTAAATATGTCTTCAGGAGAAGCTGCAGCTCCAGTGCTGCCTCCATGACATTTGCAGGGGGGGGGGATACCAAGATAAAGTAAAATGACCATTCTAAAGTGTGTATGGTGTCCCTCTTAATCTGTAAACTACCCCGGTTTAGGAGTCTGCAATGGAATTTTTTTGTTTATTTATATATATAATGTTTTCATTATTTAGATTTTTTTATGTTTTTGTTTTTTTTCTTAATTTGATCATTATTCCTGTCCTTGTGTCTGCGTGTATTATTATGTCGGGTAATATCGGCGTAGCGAAATCTTTACCTGTGTGATGAAAGCTCCTTTGTTGGGCGGCCGCAGAAAACCTTTTGTTTGCCCCGATTTTTTTTTTTTGATTTTTTTTTTTTTAAAGGCACACACTTTTTAATTTCTCCCATAAGCCATCTTCTATTGGAACACTTTATTACCCGGCCCTGGAGCTCTGCTCGGTCCTCTGATCCGGGGGATCTTTGTTAAGAGTTGCTAATCCTTTTTCACATGACAGACTGAGAAATGCTCTTAAGGAACAGTCATATATTGCTTTCTTTACATCAAAGGCGCAGCCTTTTTTTTCTTCCTCCCCGTTTTTGTGATTTGTAGAAGTTAGAGGAAATATCGGGGAATAGGATGTCGGTGTTTAGGAAGCAGACTGATCGCCAAGCATTGAAAACTTGTGTAGGACTTTAAAAAGATGTTGATTTAAAGGCAGATGCCCCCCAACTACCCCCCCCAAGTTTTTTTGTTTTGTTTGTTTTTTGGTGACTCTGCTTGTTGAAAAGTCACTTTAACTGCTTTCAGCTTAACTAAGTTTACTTTTAATAAATAACTTGTGTAATTGTTCTGGAAATATTTAAAATTAATGGGGCAGAAGAAATCTGGTAAAAGGAGGCAATATTGGCATTATTCTACCTCCGCCACATGCCCTTACTCAGAGTACTTTAATATGCGTTCCTAGGGTAATAAAATAAATTTAAAAAAAAAGCCCTCCCTATGGTTCTATAATTCTTGCCACTGGTTGGCTGCTTGAAGCGCCAATCAGTGGCGGAAAAGTGCTTCCATCGTAATGAATGGGAGCGCTTTCCACAGGTGCTGGAGCTAACTGGAAACAGATATATTGCGCGCCTTGCAATAACTTTGGCCAAACTCGTCTCCTGCATGGAAAATAGGTGGGGAAGGTCTAATGCGTATGGGGGGGGGGATTCAGCGGAACCTCTCCAACCCCCCCCCCCAATGGATTTGAAATGGCCACGCAGCCATCGTATGTGTAAAATTGCTTGGGATGGCTGGAGCGCCCCTTTAACGGGTGGGATTATTATGGCCGCTCCCGCGGTATACAAGCATGGCGGATTTCTCATGTTTAATGTTTAATTTAATCCGGGTAATCGGTGTTTAAAATGCCGTGAAAATGTAGATTTTCAACATCTAATCATCCCCCCCCCCCCGATGTGCCACACCTAAAAAACAAACAACAACAAAAAAAAACCCATCTCGGCTTACCTGCTATTTTATCCTTGGTAAGCGTGCGGGGCTCATCTCTTGTTAACCCCTTAAGGACAACTGGTTGTCCTCAACCTATTAATGACAATGCATTGTGAGGCCGTAAATGTACGGCCTCTGTGGTGAAGGGGTGAAGTATTGTTTTAAGATTTTTATTAAAACAAACCAGAATGCCGCTTTAATGTGGAAACCGTGAATCGTTACAAGACACATGGTGGGGCGGTTTTATCTAAAAGAATTTGAGTTTAAAGGTGCTGTTCTACAAGAATAAAACTTTTTAATCGCGCTTAATATATATTACATTCTGGTGGTTTAGTCTCAAAATCTAATTCTGTAGTCTACGGCAACAGCCAATCAGTGCCCACCTCTGTGCCACATGACAATCGAGTGTTCCCGACCATACGAGCGGCATTTATAATTCTTTATTTATTTACAAAAGTGTTAAATTTATGTGAAACGGCCACATTTAATAACTTTTGTTGGAAAGTCCGTAATGTCTGTTATTGTGTTCTAAATGGAATTAAGTGAGATATTTGATGGACTTTCTTTTTTTCCTTCAGAGGAACGGAGCAGAATAAACGCAAACGGGCGAAGCTTGAATTTGCCAATAAATGTTACTTTCTGCAAATATGTCCCTGCAAACAGGTGGAATAATTGGCCGGTCTAAACAAAGCCGCAGAGTTTGCTCTTCGTCCGCAGGGCTTTTGTCATGTTAAATGCGATACATAGATTCCGTATTAAATGCTTATTTAAAAGGCAAGTCAATATTTAGATGGCCCGCAGCCGTCCAATGACCTGTTAACCTCTCGGAAGAGAACCGATGGGGCTTATTCTCCTTTTTTTATGGTACGGAATAATGGAGAACGTACACAAAACGGCTGCTGATGGTATATTTACCTGACGCTTTCCGCTCTTCCCAACTTCTAGATTAAATGCAGAGAGCACTGCGGGTTCTCTTTCCCGACCAGGTGGCCGGATTTGCAGTTTGTATCAATATAGGCTAAAAACCTTACACTACAATAACATTTTATAATATATATAATTTTAGATATTATAAATAGTTTTAATATATAATTATATATATATATATATATATATATATATATATATATATATAACACCTCAATAAGGTGTTGTCCCAGCCTGTTATACTGGACTTTTATTAGGTATAAAACTTTTATATTTATATATATATATATATATATATATATATATATATATATATATATATATATGAATATGAGAAAATGTCTTAAGTTGTATATAGCAAAGGCTTAATATAAACCGTGGTATAAAATAGGAGTTACTTTTAAACATAATAATATTTCAGTCCATTTTTACTAATTCCATTATATTAATTTTTTTGGGGAATTTATCGAAGCAGCGGTCCGGAGGAAGATCCGCTTCACGCGCCTTTTGTAAGCGCCGCTCCCTTTACGGGAGGAATAAATGACACGTTCCCCGCTTGTTGTAAGGATTATGATTTTTTTATATGTACTGTTGAGGTTGTTCGTATGGATTTGTGTAACGCGGGATATCTGTCCCGCGCGGACATTCCAAAGCCTTTTATTTTGTGTATTAGCCCTCTTGGGGTATTCATTAGCGTCCTACTATAACTAACTTATTTTAAGCTCATTATGCCCCCTTTTGTGTTAACCTGTATTAAAATCTGTCGGCGATGACTGGTCTTACGGTCAGAGTCGGCGGAGCTGAATAAGTTAATTATTCTCCGGCGACGCTGGGTCCTCTCGGTCTAATGAAATGCACAGCTGTGTTAGATCTGCTCCGGGATGTGTAGACCCCATTGTGTCGCTCGTCAGCGGAGGGTAGAAGCGGCAGTGATGGAGAGTCCGCGCTTCTTTCTCCTGTTCTGCCTTTCTGTGTCAATTTCATGGGTCTTTTATCATTCACTTTCACACAAAACAAACAACACAGTGGCTGTCTGCTATGGGAACCGGCTGGGCACATAAAAGGGATTCTCGGGGGGCTCTGTTTATTCCGAGTTACTGTCCGCTTACGTTCCGCTTCGTAATGCCGAGTTTTAAAGCGCAGACTCCGTTCCTGTTAACGGGCCGAAAACCCGAATGTTCTGTTTTAACGAAAGTGCGGTTTGTGTTCCAGACGGGCTGGTTGGATCAGGATAAGCGCATTGAAACGTCTCAACAGCTTAAGTGTGTCCAGTCAAGGCCCCCCCAAAAAAACATTTTATTTATTTTTATATTTTTAAAAATGTATTTAAATTAAATATTTGTATATTTGTTATGTTCGGTGTCACTACGTCTATTTGTCTACACTTTTTTTGTTACGTAATAAATAACGTAATAATAATAGTGTCCACTCATGGCCCCCCAAAAATATATATTTTTATTTATAATCTAATTTAATATATAATTGTTATATTCAGTGCCCAAAAAAATATTTTTTTCTTTAAATTTATAATCTCATGTAATAAATATGTGTATATGTTATATTCAGTGTCACTATGTCCAGTGGTATCTACACTTTTTTTTTTTTTTTTTTTTAACCTAATACTCTGGCTGTTTAGTCACTTTTTATTTATTATTTATATTTTTTTTTATTTATTTTTTTTAAATGACGTTTCCGCAAGCAATGTTATCAGACAAGAGTAGTAGGTACTTGTGTTTTAATTTAAATTTTATTTAAAAAAATAATAATCTTGTTAGCGAATGGTCAGATACTTGGTCCACTATACAGTTATTTGAATACATTCTCCTTGTCAGTGTTAACTTGGCACGTAAATGTGATAAAAACGTCGAAGTCCTGAGCGAGAATGACTGTCTACGTAACTATCAGCAGGCCATCTCCTCTGCGTGAATAAAACCTTGTACTTAAACTTGCAGGATTCCAAAACTAATCGCTTTAATTATCTTTGCCGGTCAGCGCTGTCTTAGGCTGTTTAATTTCAACTGTATTTTTCCCATTTTTTTTTTTCCCCACTTCCCTTTTAATGTCAAATGCCTAATTTATGATTTTCTGTAATAGGCCGTATCTCGCGGCTCTTTTGTATGTCCCCCCTGTGCCGACGCCAGCTTTCTCCCGCGGTTTGAAGTCTAGGGGTTTCACTTTCTGACACTACAAAGTTTGGCTTTTTTTTTTTTTTTTTTTTATATTTTTTAAAATAGTTCGTGTATACATTATTTATCTTACCGAGTCCCCATAAGTTTCCCATTATCTGTGTTTTTTGAATTTATCGCTTTAATTTTATGTCTCAGACTTTGGAGTTATATGTTTATTGTACAACTAATCGTCGATGGATTCTTAAAGTTGGGGGGGGGATATTTAACTTCAAAAATGCCGGAATTTCTTAATAAATGAATCTTAGATAATTTGATATTTCCTGGAATCTAAGAGACGTGTTTTTTAAAGGAAATGTCTTTTTTTTATTATTATTATTATTATTACTACAACTTCTCAACACCATGTTACGTTTCCCAGTATCAATTTAAACACATTGTCTCAAAATATTTATTATGAGTACGGAATGACAAGAACCTCCATTATTGTGCTGAATCCATCATATTTTGATCTATAATCTTTTTTTCTTTCGCTAGGCGTCTGCGGGTTAATTGTTCCACAAGAGGACATGCCGTTTTGTGATACGGGGATCTGTCCGGATATAATCATGAATCCTCATGGTTTCCCATCTCGTATGACGGTTGGTACAGTCTTCTTCTTCTCTCATTTTCTTCTCGTTCGTGTAATTTAAGCTTTGCCTGATGGTCCGATCTTGCATAGTAGTGTACGGAGCTAGATTAACAATGCAGCGATTCCACAAAAATGACATTCATTCTACAAACCTACAACTCAAGTCTTCCTGTAATCGCGTCAAGGTCCTGGACCCGGCACCATCCAAACCCCCTTATACCACAATAGACAGACTGGTTTCCTCAACAGCTTCCATCCAAAACCCATGTCGATCATCTTCAGCCAAGTCATGAGATACAATGGTCTTTGGTATCAGGCGAACAACTCAAAAAGTCTCTGGAACAAATGTTTTCGTGAAGGATTTAATGTAAAATGGACATGGACTCCATGTACGATGGGGAAACATCAAAAGTACTTCAACATTACATACGCTAAAGGAAATATTCTCATTCCCTCCTGAATTCCTTGAATTAACGGACCAAAAACGAATGGCACGTCCACTTGGCCTGGAAACCCGTGCCCACGTATACACCACAGACGGTATCGCTAGTAAATGCCATCAATGTTGGCGACTTATGCGAATCACCCAGTGTGGTGTATCTCATCATGCCAGTCAGCACTATATATATATATATATATATATATATATATATATATATATATGTGTATATGTATGTGTGTGTGTGTGTGAAAGTGGCCAGACCCTTGAAACGGCTCATGAATTCCCCCCAAAATAACCTGGAGAAGGACACATCTGCCTGTAGGAGAGCACTTCTTCCAAAGTGGAGATTGAGAGGGACTGTATTAATGGGGACCTTCCATAGAAAACAGGCGTTTAACACATTTAAACATTTTGTTACATTATAGACACTTAAAATACATTCATACACTCCCCTACCATTGTAACATTGGGAGGCTTCGTCTCTAGTTTCTGGTCAATGAACAATGAAGCTGTTTTGCTGCTAAATGTTTACAATTCTTCTTTATCGTGCTAAACAAAAATGGAAATCATGTTATACCTGTTTATCCACCTATACATCTTTCCAGATTCCGCCATCACTGTTCTTCCATACTGTTGGGTGATTTGGAAACCTGCGTAGGCTTAAATATTTACTTGTATTGCCTGGATAACCCGTACATAATTACCGTATATCTTCTGAGTTTAATATGTTGCGCCGAGGAAAGGGAGACTCGTCCCTTTTAGAGTCGGGTAAATCTTTAGCCAACTACCGCAAGATCTTTAGTTAAAAGGCTTGAAACGTTTAATTACGTGGACATGAATCTGGAACTAATAAAGTCCCGGCCGATTTTAACGGCAGCTTAAAGAAACTGAGATGAGTAAGAGCTATTCAAAGCCGCTGCCTGGTAGGAGCGTTTTTTTTTAGGATTAATTCCGAGCAATTTCATTGGTCACGGTTTAAAAGTTTACGGCGATCGGACCCCAATTATTATGAGATAACTGTCAAGTCAGCTGTCGGTGAAGTATGTTCATCACGGTAATTGTTGTTGCTGCCACCATACAGGGAAACTTCAAGGAGTTTGAAGGTTACAAGGCTTTGCAGACATATTAAATACTCGTGAAGGGGTTACCAGCTACCAAGTTTAGTAGTGATGGCAGGACGGTAGCCAAACCAGACCCCAGCATAACTGGCCAACCAAGAGGTCCTCAAAAATAGAGTGATGTTGACTGTTTTTGGCCAGCTTGCTGATCTCCACACCTTGCAAGCCAGATGTTGGTTTGGAGGCCACGTTGGCTTATCTAGGCTCTATTGTCTAGCGAGCTTGGTGCTTCTCTAAATGTGGCATCGTACATCTAAAGGTCTTTTTGACCCATGTGTACCGTTCCCACCGTTTACACTGTGGTTGGGATCTAATGGGATGATAAAGTATTTCACTAAGTGTCCTTTTTTTGTGCCCTTTACAGGTTGGGAAATTGATCGAACTTCTGGCTGGGAAAGCTGGAGTCTTGGACGGTCGGTTTCATTACGGAACGGCCTTCGGAGGTAGTAAAGTGAAGGACGTGTGCGAAGATCTAATTCGACACGGATACAACTACTTGGGAAAAGATTATGTAACATCTGGCATCACCGGGTATGACTCTGTCGGGTTTTTGTTTTTTTGATTGACTGCAGATTGAGCGTAAGTACTTTGAGGCTCACAAAAGGGATTTTAAGCTTTATAGGATAGAGGTGTCTAGAAGCAGAAATGCGTATCGCTCATCAGGTTCCCTTTTGTGGTTAAGAACCCTTAAATGATGCTCAGGTAAGATCGTTAACAGACCCCAAATTTTTTGGCAGGGAGCAATAATTAAACAAATACTGTTATGGCTGAAATAAACTGTAATTAATCAGTAACTGAGGCTTAAGGATGTTTAGGGTTCAATCCAGTGATGGCCGGCGAGCTGAATGTTGCCAGACGGACATAATCAGGGATTCCTTATGTTTCCTGCAGCGAGCCCCTGGAGGCTTATATCTATTTTGGACCCGTCTACTACCAGAAACTCAAGCACATGGTGCTGGACAAGATGCATGCCCGAGCCAGAGGTCCGAGAGCCGTTCTTACCAGGTAAATAGCCCTTAAGTTTATTTTCATGGTTGGCCATGAATCGGGTTCTTTTCTTCTTATTCGGTTATTATATGTTATTATATGCTTATACGTTGTAGCGCACAAGCAACGTTCGCAATTGGTAGTCTATACGGTGATACAGGCAAAACGGTCTCTTTCTTCCGTCCCTCTCCAGGCAACCCACGGAAGGTCGATCCCGCGATGGTGGCCTTCGACTTGGAGAAATGGAACGCGATTGCCTGATAGGGTACGGGGCCAGCATGTTGCTGTTGGAGAGGCTGATGATTTCTAGCGATGCCTTTGAGGTGGATGTTTGTGGACAATGTGGTTTGCTCGGCTATTCAGGCTGGTGAGTACATCGTAGCTGCTGGTGGTTTGGGATCTTTCCATGTCTACGCCGTAAGGTCAAACAAAAATGGAGATTCCCATTGACCAAACTTTGATTATAGTTGTAGATTAAATAATTCTGGAATCGTAGGACTTGATGGTATTTTGAATAAATTAATTTAAAGCTTGGGTACGCGAGTGCCCCCCCACCTTAAGTATCTGATTTATTGCCAACCGGTTTGTGAATCTCTGCAGGTGCCATTACTGCAAGTCTTCCTGCCACGTGTCGTCTTTGCGGATCCCCTATGCATGCAAACTACTATTTCAAGAGCTCCAGTCCATGAATATTATACCTAGACTCAAGCTGTCGAGGTATAATGAGTAAAAAAAATCAGATTTAATGTCGTTATCGATCTGTATGGATTTGGTTAAAAAGAAGATCCATCTGTTCTTACTGTTAATATGTTGCTGCTTTTTTGGGGGGGAAAACTGATGAATCCTTCTGTACATTGAAGAGATACGAGTACCAAGATATGGAAGGCTTTTTTTGGGGGGGTTTGTGTTGAATACATAAATGGTCTTTTTTTTTTTTTTTTTTTTTTTTTTGTACATGAATACATGTAAAGTTAAAATGTTGAGAAAACATTGAAACTTCTGTGATGTAAAGAAGTGTTTGTTGGTAGAATGTCAATGCACATTTCCTGTATATTTATAAAGAATTTTGGAGCAAAAATTCTACGTTGTGAAGTATTGAATAAATATAAAACTTGATTTTTTTGTGTTTATTATATACCTGTAAGAAAACATATTCGCTTGTACAACTCAATTGGGATTTTTAAAAAATAATAAAAAATCAAAGCAATACTAGTTAAAAAGTGCTGGGGTGGGGGGTTCCCTCTCGCTAGACTAAAGTGTTCTGTTGACACCAGGACTGGATCATTTTGTGTTTTTTGTGAAGGCGATTATTGATGTATTGGTTTATCTTCAAGGAAGTCTCATTAACTGGCCCTTTGCCTGGGGTTGCCGGCCCTCTGGGATTGTGACGATTTCTAGGAGGGAAGAATCTTTAAGCTTCAGTCCCCCAAGATGAAGATCTTTAATAGATTGTAATGTCTTCAGGATGGGACCCCTCCCCCCATTTCTCCTTCTGTGATATATATATAGATAGATAGATAGATAGATAGATAGAATATTGCTGTCTTAGATGGGTGGGAAAAGTACTGAAACTGATTGATTATCGTTGAATGTCAGACAAAACACTAACCGTAACAGATTCCCTTAAAACGGGGATGTGGGAACCTCGTCCGGGTGGGACGGGACAGGTTACCCCGCTTATATAGGGTTCAGCAGAGTTCCTGCTCCATTTACATTGCCTCTTAACCACATGTTGCTTTTGGCTCTTGGAACGAGAGGTAAATGTTGGGTAACTCCAGTTCTGTTCTACTGACTTTATTACCTACTAATCCTTATGACAATGTTTTTACTTATCGATGTTTTCCACATGTTAGGCGTTTTGTATGTACATTCGGTTAAAGGTTATATTTTTTTTTTCCAGTCTCCCCTGGATTTTGTAAGAATTCTGTAAACACAAGGAATGCACAGCTTACGACCACCTTCCCAGTACTGATAGCGTTAATCGGACTTTTCTCCGCTGGTGAACATAGAGTTAATGCTTTAGTGCCTTTAAATGACATGCGTCATTTAGTCTGTGTATTTATGTCTAAAGGGGGTGGGGGGTGTTAATGGGGCTTAAGTGGGGAGTCGGACAGTATTTGCCTCTGGTGGCATGGATCTTGCCCGCTCCTCCATCACGGAGGTCCTCACTACTAAAGAGTAAGAGTCCTGGGTTATGCAGTCATTAGTCTCATTCTGGTCTTTAATAGTGTAGACCAGTCGTGGGACAGGTGAAGGTAAACGCTGCTTTCAGGTCACTTTAATGCCTCCACGTGTTATAGGACTATGCCCCAACCCACAAATTATTTTACAGAGTCCCCCAGAACCACATGTGGTCTTTGTGACAAGAAGTGAAGAGAAAGCTGGTGGAGGGTGAAGAGCCCCAATGTATCACAGGACCACAAAACTTAATTTTCTGGGGCTTCACTCCCCAAAGAGATGTGACCCTTCCCTTCCCAGTCAAAGGTCCGGATCTTCTTGGTACCCCTCCTAAGAGAACCACCGATGTCTTAAATGGGATCAAAGGGTAATCTACCCCACAACCAAAAATCTTCCAGGGGATTCTAACTCCGCTAGCCATTTCCAGTGATGCAAAAAAATAAAAAAGATCGGTCAACACCCAAAACCTCTGGGTTGCGGGGTCTCGACATGCCCCACTCCCCGCCCAATTTTGAGCGATGTGAGCAGGAACGCCTACCGGTGTTGGCAGGACTGCCCGATGAAGTCAGTGGGCAGTCCTGCAAGGGTAGTAGGCTCTGGGTAGCTGGAGCCAACAAGTTCCCAGGTATATCTGCAATGTCAAGGTACCCCATCAGTGTACTTTAACTGCCCAGGGCAGGCTTTCATGGGAGGGAATATGGGCAGGGAGTGGGTGTGGCCACATGCTGCTCCTCCTGCCCGGAGACCTGAAGAAGCAGAGCTTCACCCGGAGACTCCTGGTCTGGCGTTCCCAGGTATGCCCATGACAGCTGAGCCCTAACTAAAATACAATGTCGCTTCGCTAACATAACATCGTTGGGTTTTCCGACCTTTGAGAAGAAAGATGTCAGCCTTTGTTTGCTTGTGAGTGTTGACCATAAATAACAAAAATAGACACATATGTAAACGCTGTTTTTTAATTACTTTTAGTTAGTTTGCTATATCTATTGCTTCTTTTAGTGATTACGAATTGAGTACAACAAAGGACGCTTGGTTCTCTAATCTCGTGAACATTCCTCTTCCCAAGCCTGGTCCACAGTCTAACACTTTTCTAACGCTCTCTTAATATTCCTCTGAACTTGGTGGATTGTCTCTGTGGGAGTTTAGGGTTAGACCCCAGCCTGTGTATTTGCCTGTGGAGTAAATCTTGAGGGCCATGAATAAGCCCCCCCCCCCCCCCCCCCCCCCCCCCCCCCCGGTGGATTAGAACAGAAGCGGACTATTCTCTCCGAGCTGGAATGATTTGTTGCAATATTGTGACAGCTTGATCTGACCCCGTAACCTTGGGTTTATTTAGCCAGCTCAGTTTAAGAGATCTCGGTTTCCTTCTCCTTGCGGCGGAGAGGTTCCTCGCATCCGACTCCATGCCTAGAATGCGTTACGACGACACAAAGCACCAGCCGTGGAAAAGTTTGGGTCCCAAGACTCAAAAATAAGGCCATTAAGGAGAAGGATCTACAAAAACTAAATCTGTGTTTGGGTGCGATATTTCGGTTAAGATTCTTATTGTGTTTGTGGTCAAGAAGAAGAACTTTAGATATAAAGGGAATAATTACATATTATTTTAGATTCTTTTTTTCTATTTAAGTAGTCATTTTTATTATGTAAATATTTTTAGGGAACAATACTGAAATTAACATTTTATTTTAGAGGCCTCGCTCAGTAACAGGTTACGACGGTATTGTCTGTCACCAGACACGATGGAACATATTCTGAGTTCTCATACGGAGTTTTTACCCCCAGGCTTTTCTAACTAAAGCTAAGGATGCCTCCTCTTACCCAAATAATTAAAGATTCCTGCTGGGTTAAAAAAACCTCAAAAACATAAGATGGTTCATTTCTATAGAAGAGCACATTTACAATGAGAAAAACATAATTTCTCTTACTTTTTTATTACTTTGTTTTGTTCTATAATTTTTTATTGGAGCCTTGATGACTAAACGGGGAAGACTTTTTGTTAAACTGTTCCATGCAAAAAGTTGTCTGAAAAGGTAACTTTTAATATATATGGTTTATTTTCACGAAGCGTTATGGTCCCCAGCAGGAATCTTTAATTATTTGGGTAAGAGGAGGCATCCTTAGCTTTAGTTAGAAAAGCCTGGGGGTAAAAACTCAGTATGAGAACGTACGTCTCAGAATGTGTTCGATCGTCGTAACCTGTTACTGAGCGAGGCCTCTAAAGAACCAAAGAGTACAAATTACATTTTATTATTATGATCTAAAATATTTGCATAATCAAAATGTCTACTTAAAAGAAAAAAAGAGAAGCTAAAATATTTAATTATTTTATATATGTATATATGTATATATATATATATATATATATATATATAGTTGCGTTTCTTGACATACCCCAGAGACAATAAGAATATATATTACTAAAAAGGAGGAAAATGTGTTAAAATGTTACTATAATTGTACGCAGAGAAGGGCCACCGTCAGACTAGGAGCCCCGTAATACGGTGTCGCTAAACATTTGGCTAAGTAATTATGGCTAAGAAGTGACAGGAGCACAGAAAGGATGCATGTACGGTGTAAAAGGCCGTTGGAACTGTAGACGCCCTGGTGGCTGTAATTGGAACTGCAAGTAAAAAGCCAAAATCTTAAAATCAGAGCAGCCCAGGGGGCAATTGCTCCCCTGCCCCCCCCTTGGCAGCCCTCACCTGATTGGTAATTCCTAGATTTATGTACCCTGTGTAGCGGGAAATGTTTCAGATGGCTGTCGATGAGAGACTTGTGTGTAACATCAGGTATTTTTTTTATTTATTTATTTTTTTTTTTAGAATAAACCTTGCTGGGTTTAGAGGCCCATCGAATGGATGCTGAAACTGTCATATACAATGTAATGTATATGATAGCTGAGAAGCCCCTTAAAATTCACATGCTGCCCCCCTTGCAAATGCAGGGGGGAAATTCTGCAGAATAACCCCAAATTCCTTTGCCCACCGTCCAGCTCATTTCCACGGAAGAGGTATATTCAGCTGAACACATATCCTATGCACTGACATTTAAAATGATTAAAGAACTATTACTGGGAAAGGCCTGGACACAGTACTAGGAATGATGTTTCTAGAAGGCAGAGCAGGTGGAACAGCATCCTTAAATTCCCAGTAGGCTAACTAGAGTAAGTTCCGCGATGGCTTCAATGGACTGGACTCCACAACTATCCATTACAGCCGTCACTGGACCTTTGTCGGATTGTGAAGAGTCTCAGTTGTGGAGGGAAGGTTCAGCTGTAAGACTACCTGGGTACTGTCCAGGTTTCGCCCGGAGACTCCGGTTCTCTGCGTCAAAACCCAAATCCTCTGGGCTTTTTTCCCCCCATTTCCCCCTTAAGTGAAGTTGTGTCCCGCGACATCAGTGAGAATGGCCACTGACATCCATGGGAAGACCAACCGACGTCAGTGGGACCACCCAGTGACGTCAGCATCCCGCAAGGGGGGCTCCGTGTAACCAGAGCCTTAAAGTTCTTGGGTATGGCTGTAGGCCATGTTACGTGGGTTCAGCTTTAGGGTCCTTGTTGAGATGGTTCCCAGGAGAACAGACCACCAAAGTTCACATCATAGCGTAGAACTGACAAACCAACAAAGTTTCTGTGGTGACAATTTGGGCTTTCGGAGCCAACGCTGGTCCTCCGCTTCAAAATAATTTTATGTGCCATGTGCGTTTAATTAAAAATGTCAGATTGTAATTAAACCGTCAAGACTTTTATACAAAATTTTGGCCCAAGACGCTAACACTCAAAGTGCAAAAAAAGTAACTTCCTGGAGAATCGGGAATGCGTCAGGCATACACTTAGGGGTTGTTTTAATTAATAACCAATTTAGGCCCAAGTTAATATTTTTCATAACAAAGAAGAATAAAAAGTTCTGTCCAGGGCCAACCAATATAGAAAAAGTTGAAGTGGTTTTTTTTTTGCGTACTGGGAGTTGGCTTGGAATTTCCACGCTGGACGGGACTTATGAGTAGATTCGGGTATACACGCACTCTTCCATGCGATAAAACCCATTTGAGAGTTTTTGAAGAGGACACCTTCCTACAAAACCGGAAATTAAGAGCCTTTCTTTCATGTAAATCCCAGCGGAGTCCAACTTTATTATAATCGTATTTATCATTTCAATATTGCAAATGTATATTATATATAGATTTCTTAAATTGCTTTTTTAGTGGATTTATTAAAAATACCCACTCCCTTCTACTACTTAGACTGTAAGCTCCAAGGGCAAGGGACCTCCTTTCCTAATGTATTCATACCTATTGTACCCAGTAATGTATCCTGGCCTTGCCCCTGCTGCAAAATCGGGGGGCAGATCGGACTCTTGGGTGATCAGCCCCCTCCCCAGTGCGCTGCTGCTCAATGAGACGGTTCCATGGGAGATCTCTGACCGGCGCTGGGTCAGACTTGGGCAACCCCACAGGTAAATCCATCGCCGATTGTACCCCAATCAAAGTGTCTGTCTACTGTGCTCCTTATAATATGACATCATTTCCATGTCCCGTCTATTATGATGTAAAATGTAAAGCAGTAAGAAATTCTATCAGCGCTCAATAAATAAAAGGATTCATCCATACCTACACCTCCATAGCCGATGGAAATGCTGAAATTAGAGTTTTTTTTCTTTTTGACATCAAACATCTGATTAAATTACTAAATTGGTAGAAAATATTTACAATTAGGAATTTAAAATTCAGGTTTTTTTAAAAAAAATGTAAAAATTTTTGTAAATATTTTTTATAGGGTAAGGAAGTGCCGGTTAGCACACGGTACGGCCAGAATATACCCCCCAGCTGGTTGCTTTATTTGCGCTAATAGGCTTAAAGGTTTTTCTATCACCTACAGGCAGGACAAGAGGCAGAGAGCCCTTGCTGTGCATGTGAGGTCACATCTATGGTTTTGCACCTGTCAGTCCTAATGAGATCCTAATGAGGCCAAACAGTGGCATCCCTTTAACACCAGGTCATTAGGAAGACAGCGATAACAGGACAAGAGATACATATTACCAAGCGACACGCTTCCTTCTGTAGGCAGATGCACCACGGAGCTCGGCTACCGGGTTATTTACAGAAGATGACTTTATGGAAAAAAAAAAAAAAAAAAAGAAAGAAGAATGCACATATTCTCAAGAAACGGCGGAAAATCCATAGCCTTATGTTATCGCCGGATAATGAGGTCTGTGTTCCATTACGGAACACACAAATGCTGCGCCGAGGCTTTTTAACCCCGCTCCCTGTGCCTTTCAATCGTTTAACATTCAAAGTACGCACAGGATAATTAATTAAATATGTACGTTGGAGATTCAAAGTCGCCTCAAATAATTGCAGCAGATTTTTAAAAAATAAATAAAAAATAGTGTGCTTTTTATAATTTTTTTTATTATTACTTTTAAATACTTTTAGATTTATTTTTTTATATTTTCCTGTTAAATATTAAATGTGCAATTTAATAAAAAATATATATTGTGTATATATATATATATATATATATATATATATATATATACACATACATACAAACACCACTGTTCAAAAGTTTGGGGTCACTAAGCTGTTTCTATAATTTTGCATAATTGCCAAAGGGTTTTCCAGTGATCAATAATTAGCCTTTTAAACTTAAACTTGGAGTGATGAAGGGCCATTGGAACACAGGAGTGATGGGAGTGATAAAGGGCCATTGGAACATAGGAGTGATGGGAGTGATAAAGGGCCAATGGAACATAGGAGTGATGGGAGTGATAAAGGAGTGATGGGTGGGATAAAGGGCCTCTGTACGCCTATGATGAGATTCCATTAAAAATCAGCAGTCTCCAGCTACAATAGTCATTTACAACATTAACCCCGTCTGCGCTGTATTTCTGATCCATTTCATGTTATTTTAACGGGCAAAATTTGCTTTTCTTTCCTAAAACAAGGAGATTTGTAAGTTACCCCAGAATTAAGAACAACAGTGTGTGTAAAAAAAAATTATATTAAAAAAAATAAAATAAAAAAATATATATATATATATATAATATGTTTATTCATTATATATATTAGTGATTATATATATATAAATAATTTGATCACATTTTAATCATAGTATCATAGTCTATCTTCTCTTACCTATGTTTTTTGTACATCTATCTTTAAGCTTTAAATATCTAAGCAATATTGTGATTCATGTCACAAAAGTAACCCTCAAAGTGTTTAAAAGTTAAAAGTTATCTAAATCTACAGTTTAGGAACCAAGTTAACTGCACCGAAAGTGTCCGATTCTTAAAGGATGGGGTATCTGGCAGCTCCGTCTCGTTGCGTAGAGTTTGGATTTGATTAGAAATCCCTATTAAGGGAAAGTGATTTTTAGTCTGAAATGCCTTGTTTCCTGTTTAGCGGGGGCATCGTAAGCTGTTTGTGGAGGAGGGAACATAGACCATGTCTTTGGTGAAAGAAATTCAGCAGTAATCTCCTTTCTTTGCCTCTGTTGGATTCCCATTCATATTCTAATCACAGCTTTTCCTTCATCAAAAAAAAACCCAGCCACTTTATCATAGCCCCAAAAAAAGCTTGCTTTTACCACTTTTTACATTCAATTTCCACTCTTAAACCAGCTTCCCCGGAGGAAAAAAAAAAATCAAAAAGGAGGCTCAAAATAGACTTTTTTTATCTTGTCGAATTTTGGGACCGAAATATACTAAGAAATAAAGATAAAATAGAGGTTGTGAAGGATCAAACCCTGTTCAGCTTTCACAAAGAACATCCAGGATTGTTTGATTCCAACAGATTCTTCTAAAGAACCTCAGAAGGTCCACCAAAAACCGATCCACCGACCGATAAACCCACACGTTGAAGGTTTTACCGGATCGGTTCATGTTTTAAGAAACAAAACCAGTTTAGAATTGTTTAAAAGTAATTTTTTATATAATTCTGGTGATCAGGTGGGTTCTGTGCCGTCGGTAACAGATGCATCGTTGGACGAATGTGTTGCCAATTCTTCTAAACTCAAGTCATGAGTCTAAGCATGTAGGGGATGTCTGCGTAAGTTGAAATAATAAGAAAAAAGGGTTTTGGAATAGAAAAGGGGGGGGAGTTAAAGCTGGGATTGCGTGGATCTAAACCCCCCCCCCCTTTTTGGAGCAAAGCCTTTCTTATTCAAAGCAGCATCACAATGGGCTTCATATTGAGCCATGTTCCAACCCTGTTTCACTACCAGCCATTCATCAGTGAGCCTGCCCTATCAATGACAGCTCTCCCATCAGGACTCCTATAAAATGATGCTTTTTCCCATGAACATCAGCAAACATTGTGACTGGTCTGGCCCTACCCTGCTGGATTACTGTGTCCATTTCCAACCCTTGGGTCTTTCACTGTCTACATTACAGAGATAAGGAGGAGGGGGGGTGTCCCATCCCCAGGATTTTGGTCTCTTTTACTGCCCATGGGAAGAGTATGCATTGTGGGATGTTGGAGGAACCAGACATGGATTCCACAGGTTGGTAGAACTTTTAGACGCTCAAGGTCTACTTCTGGGGGGACAATACTATAGACGCCATCGGAATCCAACGCAATAGTCACGGAGGGGGAGGTTGGACAGCTCTGAAAATTGTGTTCAATGAAAATTAGATTTTTCTAGTTAATCCTACATAATCCACGATAAAAATACATTTTGGAATGGGGTTTGCATCCATTGCGAGAAATACAATCTTACCACCAAATTTTAATGGCGGCCGTTGAAAAAAGTTGCTTTAAAGTTTGGGTAAAAAGTAGGAAAAGTGATATTTTAACTATTCCAGGAAAGTGCAGGTGGAAGGTAGAATCGTTTACTCGCATCTCAACAAAAATCTTTGCTTGCAAACGTATTTAACCTTTTGATGTCTGAAGACTAAGCAAGTTGATGCTGAGCCATGGACATTCTAATTATTAAACTTGCTTAAGATGTTGTTACAATAAATTGGTACCTTTTGACCCCAACGACCCCGGCATTAATTAACCAACTTTATCCCTGTATAATATGTATTTTAAACCACGGAGATACTTTTTAATTAGAATCACAAGCTGATTAAAATGTAGATTAACAATATAATCTTTTTAGATAATAATAATGTTAATTTAACAAAATGTAATTGCTTTAACCCCTTTAACCATGTTATTTTGTGTTTTTAAAGTTAGTAAAATAACTTTAAAAGTTCTTTCTACTTCAATATTTACATTCAAATTATGATTCTAGATCACTTTAATAGTTAACTCTTGTTTTTTTTAAATATTTCATACACATTTTTAATTAATTGATTAATAGGATTCTGGGTATGTTTCTGTATATGGAATAAGCATAATTTCGTTTGTATATTGACTGATTCCTGAGAATTAGGAAATTAAGAAAATAGATTCTGAACTTTATCTACTTTTAATAGTTATATGACTTCTTGTACCATGGTGTATATAAATACTTTACTGTTATTTCTTGTTCTGCTTTAGGTACATTTTCTGTTTTATATATATATATATAACTATATAAATATATATATATATTTATATAGTTTTACAATTTTCTGTTATATATATATATATATATATATATATGTAGTTTTACAATTGAACACAGTACAATTTCTATATATTTGAACAGATTACAACTCCGGCATTCAGTTTTTACATAAAGATGTTTAATTCAGGATTAAAAAGTAGACAAAAAGTAGAGTTAACAGAAAATTATACTAGTGCGGTAGTAACTGTGGAATTTAACCTAATCTGCCCAAAGTTATGTAAAATTAGTTTATTTCTATTTTATTTGGGCCAAGATTCGAAAAGAATTCACAACTACCCAGGACAAAGCTAACAGATGTCAGCCGTACAATACATTCGGCTAATTCTGCATTTACTCCTGGACTAGTACCAAATATTTTAATCAGCTTTTAACATTTCAATTCATCTGTCCGAGGCTTACATCATGTTTTCCACTTATATCCCAAATTTAACATTCCACATGGTTACTTGGAAGGGGCTGATGGAGAGGTTGCTAGCCCCAGGCAAAATAAATAAATAAATGATTATATTAGCTCAATATTTTTTTTAAAAAATATACATTTTAATTTATATTTTTTATGAATGATATATGTGAGTACGCAAAAGCAAATTTGTGTATTTAGTGTTAATTACAGTGTTAATTGCTGGAGCAACAAGTGCATACTTACACCCAAAGGGAGTTGTTGGGTCCCTTTGGGTCTATTTTGAGCACTTTTTGTAAAAGTAACTTGTTTTGCTAATTTTATAATAACTGTTAATTGATGTATAGCATTCTATAACATAACATTTATTTAATGGACTGAGGTGGTCTTATAATATAATGTTACAAATTGTGGTTATGCAATACAGATTTTTTTTTTTAAAAAGTTACATTTCTAATTGGATTTATTTGGATAATGAGTATGGCTTACATGATCCATCCTGATTTTGCTCCTAATTTTCAGAAAAAAAAATAGTAATAACGCAAGAGCAAGAAAAGTTCCACATTCCCAATGAGCTGTCCCGTGCGACAATTGTCAAAGCATAATATAAATATAATTAGAGCAGGAAATCTTGATTTTCTTTTAATTAAATAAATTTAAAAAAAACAGCAATATTATTTTAATAGTTTTTTTTTATATTGGCTCAATGTAACTTTTTGGGAAAAGGCTATATTAAATTTCTTTTTTTAAGCATGTTGTTCTGTACAGCAGAATGCTCATTTTGCATATTATTTTAAAATTATTATAATTTTATAATTCATACAGAAAATAACAATAATTTGGTTATTCAATTTCCAATACTTTTTAAGTAAAACTAATCTAAAAAAAATATATTAATTTATATTTAAAAAAAAAACTTTGAGTCATATATGTAATTGTATAATGATTTAGATTAAACTTCTGAGATTATTTAAACTCTTGGGAACAAACTTCGGAAGTAGTGGATGGAAGTTAGAGCTGGTTTCTATGGCAATAGTCCCTTGCCCTGTTGTCATGGATACCACTGCAGAGGAAACAGATCTACGACGGCAAAATATTATGAGTTAGCAGCTTTGTCGTAGTGAACACGAGGCGAGCTGATTCTTTGAGAAATAAAAACAAAAAACCAACAAAAGTGACTGAGTGTTAAGGACGTAGGATCCGGTGAAGCATGCCGGTCGGCAACTAATATAGGATTCCTTCAGACTGCTAGTAGAACGTTCCACAGAAAGGCCGAATGATGTGACATTGGAAGAAATCCTCATAAAACTAGAAAGAAAAGTTAAAGGGACTAAAATGTACCTCAAAATAATTTTTTTTAAATATATTTTTGGTAGTTCCAGTACTTTCCGTGGTGCTCCTCTGGAGTACAACTTCCTGTCACAATTTTTTTTATCAGAGTTGAGTCTTTGAGTGGTCAGGTGGCCCAAACCCATACCCGGAAACGTTCTAAATGAGCTGAACCTGAGACTTTTGAGATATTAACCCTTTAATAACCCATCATGAAGATGGATGTGTATCGACTCACCAAATGTGTCACCCAAATGGCTCATGGAAGCCTCAACTTGTCATTATTTAAAGATGCACTTAATTGAATCATCTGCATTCGAGCAGGGGCATGAGCCATGACATACGGGGAGCAAAAGCACCAACTGGAATTCTTATATATGATCACAGCTGGGGGGGGGAGAATAGGAAGGATTCAGCTCCAGTCTGTGTGATGCTAAGAATCTGCCCCTTCACCCTGAGATTGGGGCAAAAACCCTAAGATTCAGTGTCAGACCATGCTCATAACCCGACTACTTATGGTTATAGTACAAAGTCAATCTGTTTGTGTGATATACTACCAAAGTGAAATAGTTGTGCATCAAAGTACAGAAGTATCAAAAAAGTTAATATTCCGGGAATTACTAAAAAACAAACAAAACAAAAAGCTGTGGTTTGCTATAAAAGTTAAGTCCTGAGGCGTCGAGCTTCTCCCAAAGTCTAAGCTGTTGATGGAACCATTGGATATCTCGTAGACTCATCAGAAATAGAGTGTTGAGACTTCACAGAATCATAGTCAGGTTCGCAGACAATGGGTTGGGTCAGGCGGAAGGTCAAACATGCGTGATCTTGCTAAAGTCATACTTTTTCCAAAGCAGAAGTGGGTGGGTTAGATATTATTTATCTTTAGTATAATAAGTTCATTGGTCTATGGCCTGAAATAATTCAATAAATGTGAAAAATAAGATGATTAAAAAAAAATCTAGCCAACTTTTATGCTCTGGTCTTTTACCATAAAGCTGTTTAGAGTTACAGGTCAACTTTTTTGCACCATCTTTGATGGGTCCGCGTTAATTTCAAGAGAAATTAGTATCATGCACAAAAATCCTTAAATTACCTGTATTTCTCACTTAATTATTTACAGATAACTTACTTTGACATCTTCTTAACTCCAATTCTCCTTTCTTTCTCTGCTAAATGTAGCAACTATAGGCACCAACACCACCTCTCAATGCACCCAAACATACGCATTTTCTGTTATTAAACACAGAAGCCCGATGGTGTTTGTTCTTTTCTTGAATTCTTAGTAAATGACCTCGTGTCCTACGTGAAGCGGACTTTTGAACACATCCACAAAGAGTTCCTTGTCTCGAAGTTTAATTTACATAAATATTGTTGTTATTAATGTGCTTGTTGTGATCGGCATGGCCAGCGGACGGCCATGAGGGATCGTCTATGGTGACGCTGTCAATTAAAAGCGTCCATGATGACTCCTAAGAGATTTCAAGGAATAAAAGTAGGGGGGGGACCTAATCATCTGCATATCTTGCATTTATTATACGGAAAACTATGGAACAGCTTTAAATAAGCGATATTTATTATTTATTAATATATATTCTGCATTTTTGGTGCAGGTTGATGATAAAAGCCATTAACATCGGAATAATCTACAAGCCAATTGTATGGAGTCCGATCGTCTACCTGTTGCCATAACTCTCATAATACTATAAAATCTTACGAGCCCGACCACCATTGTTTTTCATTTCTTTTTTAAAGGCTTTTGTCCATTTGTTGGTCCACTAATAATGTACAATTTTAACAACGACTTTTGGACTTCCTAAATTTATCTCAATTAAGAGAATATTCCTTGGAAGTAAGACCGTAGCTCATGGCCTGTGAATTGGACAGAAAATGTTTTTTTTATTATTATTTTTTTAACTTTATACAGAATTCTATAGATTTTCATATATTTTGACCTCTTTGTTATGCCTTACGTTGTTGAATGGATGGCAATTTCAGTAAAAACTGTTGTGCTGTTCTATGAAACATTTCCACCATCTAATAATTCAGTTTATATTCTGACCATCAGTGTCTCGTCATGGGTGATATACTTGTTTTTCCTAGGAAAAATGTACATTGGAGCCCCAGCCAAGTACAATGTATAATTCATATCATGAATAACAGTCAAGGACATCTCGGCCCACCTGTAAAACTGCTCTGATCGTACCTGAAAATGAAGGTTAATCAGCATAAAATAATTAAGCAATAAAGATCTGTTTTTATAGTTCGTACAAATATTGTTTGCCGTAAGATGTCAGCGAAAGTTTCTGACCCATTTGCAAGTTTTATTTTTTAAAGAACCCTAGATAATCTTCTGTATTATCTTCTGTATTATTATGTTAAAAATTTTTTTAGGTTGTTACTAAAAAATAAAATTTAATTTTTAGTGAGCTAGACTTCATATTTTACTATTTTTTTTGAAAACCAAATTTAAATATTTTTGCCAAAACTAAAACCATTTAATCACACAGGATTTTGGATTTCCAAATTCTTTATGTTGCTTTTTCTTATGGAGTTTTATACGATTACATGGTTTTAATAGATAAAAAAAAAAAAAGCGAGGCTGGCATGTTTCACATTAAATAAAAAAAAAACCCCTCACAAACAGCGTAATACAAAACACATACAAAAATTAAATGATTATGTAGTTGTTACTAACAGCAAAACTTTTTGATTTAACCCTTAAAAGGATAAATAAGACGATAGTTCTAAAGCAGAATGAGACCTTTTGTCCATGATTCAGGATCTGGCTAATGCATTGGTGACCTGACTACCGAGAGGCCATTTTGTATCTGGACTTGATTTCGAAGTTGAAACTTTTCAGTAATTTTGTATACCGGGCTAATTTGACCACCCCCTATCCCAGTTCACTCTTTATACCCCTATTATCCCTGACCCTACCATTGGCAGGTTCATCTCCTCCCCTGTTACCTCGCCTTATAGATTCCTTTGTTGGCTTCTAATCGTCGAAAAAAATTCCGCTAATTCCTTAGCTTCGTTTTGACAAACCTTACGATTGTTGTGCAAACCTACAGTTTAAGAACTGTTGTAAATGTAATTAGCTTGCGCATAATTATCAAGTGGTATTAAGTACTGACAAATAATATCACTTATTCCATTTAGCAATTTAACAAATTCACGAAATCCTACCTCGCTTCCAAAAATTGGTTCAAATTATTTTATCCATTAAAGTATTAAAAAAATATATGGTTTTTTTTTTTAATGAAAAAAATAAATAATTAAAAAAAACAGGTTAAATCTTTCAGAATTGACGAGTAATAATTATAAAAAAATTTATGATTTCATATGGAGTGTTATGATCTCATATAGAATGTTTTTTCTATTAATTACTAACAATAATTCAAAAACAAATATTAAATTCTATTTATTTATGGGTTTTTTTAGATATAATACTGACTTTTTGTTTTCTGAAATTGTATTTCAGAGGACAGAAGAGTTGACGCCAAGGTTGAACCCATATTGAATACAAAATATTAACTGATTAAATTGAATATCATCCCAACCTATTAAGTGCCTTACGATATTTAGAATTTCAGTAGTATACGGCAACGTGATAATTCACTGATGGGAAACATAGTTTTGGACTATATTTTCGGTTTAACCCCTTAATGACAAAGCCTGTACATGTGCGAGCTCAAAATGCATTATTTTCAGTGGGTTTAGGGACTGCCCTTTGTCCTTAAGGGGTTAACAATGGTTCATAACATCTGTTATTTCTCATCGTGATAAAAAATGATCAATAAATGATGTTTACATGAAATGTTAACAAAAAGTAGACGCATACGAACAGTTTTGTTGAAAAAAAAATAGGGTCGTCACGCAGAATGTATGTTTATTTAGGGTCGCTAATGAAAGTGACAGTGTATCTCTTGCAATGTGTTCTATTTGTAACAATTTTCTATGGATAAGCAGTATATTAGTAGTATAAAGGGTTACATTGAATGGCGTCATGGAAAGTGTTAATATGTTTTGTTTTATACCTAAAGTGCATCAAAAAATAACAGGATAATCATACATAGGTTTAAACTAGAGTTTGTATTCCATCTCAAAAAGGCAATTAAAAGTACAGCTTTGTGTTTATAGTAATTTTTATGTGACCTGTTTGAAAGTCTCCCTCCTTCATCTAGATGACGTTCTTCTAAGGTTGATACCATCGACACAAGGTTATTTTAATAATGTCATTACCTACAATGTGGATTCTGGCCTGCAGAGCCCTGATTATTATATTATATTATATTTAATAATATATTTAATAATAATTTAATAATAATTATTATAATTATTTATTTTATATAGCGCCATCAAACTCCGTAGCGCTGTCCAATGGGAGATGATTTTAAGTTAATTTTCCCGCACCGGTGGCCATATTAATGAACTTGGTCACAGTCGATAAAGCTCAGCCGCCCGGTCTCACCGACGTTTCAGAGTTAGGTTGAGATATTTGACTATAGTGGATTCTATAGACTCTTGACTCTTGAGGCTTCCAAACAAGACCTTGCTCTGATGGCTTTATGAGTTTCAGAGAAGGTGACTCCTTACGTCAAGGTCGGGCCGAAAATCGTATTTGGAATTTTAGTCTCGATGAAGTCTGTGAATTTTAAGGGCATCTGTAAGCACTCATTGGGACATCAATCTGGCATCGCACCTGAAGAAGACATCTCTCAGGTCTTCAGATAAATCAGTGGTTAAAAACACCTCGACGACGTTTACTAACTGTATTCTAAAACTATGATTCCGCTATTGAGAAAGCTTTTATAACATTACACTCCTTTCTTTATGCTGCGTTGGTTAAGGACATTTTTTAGGTGTCAGTCTCATTTTAAACATAAGGGGCTCTGTGAAGATTGATGAGACTGTCTTTGTCGTTGAAGTGTAGGGTATCGTTGTATTACATCCCATGCTGTGTTACGGGGATTTCCTATGCATCCCTTCTTTTTGTTTCTCTAGTTTGACTCAGAATTTATTGCATTGTTTACAAGATCAAAGAAAGACATGAAAGGCTACGTGCACCTCTACGCATAACTAAAAGGTTTGGGGCTCTGTATTATATGGGCGTTATCAAGATGGTTTTGGGATGTAGCCGCTTTCTAAAGCGATCCCCATCAATTTATGAAAGTTTATCTACAGCTTAAAAGTCATTTTCAGGGTCGGATTTATACTCGGGTGCCATTGCTGGTGTCGTAAATACAACTGGGGGGAAAAAAATGAAATCATAGAAAAAATATTACATTTTGAAGGAACATTGGAGGGAAACAGGAGGATATTGGGAAAAATGATGGGTTGTAGGGTGGAGTAGGTGGGCTATCATGGAGCGCCATCCATTTGCCTCTTATGAAACTTCTAAATATGGCGCCATTTTAGGGAAGTGCATCATGGATGGGTTGCCCAAGCATTATCCCTGTTTCTTTGTCCTTGTGACAGTCTATGGCACGATGGGTGCCAGAGGGATCCAATGATGGTCCCCTTAACTCTGTGGATAAGGCACTTCTGTAGACCTGTTATTACCAGATTTTGCTTCTATGCTTTACCCTGATCTCAATGACACTCTCTGTGGTCCTTTCCATCACTTTTGTCCTCCAAAGGCTCCTGTCCTTGGGGATTTTTTTTTTTTTTTTTTGCTTTTTGGTATTCTGTGTTTTTGATGAGTCCTCCTTGAAGACCTTTGAGATGTTCCTCACATCCACTCCCCTGCACCTCTCCATTCTTTGAAATTGCACTTGATGATTTACATACTCCAGACAGCAATTCTGGGGCCTTTGTGCCTAAATTAAATTAGTCTCTTTGCTGTAAAAAACAAAAACCCATTATCTGCCACTCACCCATACAATCCCTTATATTGTTCTATCCATAATACGCCTTTTTACATGTTTCTTAATGTTGGCTTCCTTTTCAGTGTGTTTGTGTGAATATTCTTTTGCGATGATACCTGTTTTGTGATTACCTTATTTGATACAAAACACAGAAAAAAAAACCAAATGTCACTTAACTTCTTTCAGCTACCAGTTTAGTCGAACATTAATCTTAAAGAAGCCATAACATGGGTGCCCCACACAGAGCTAAATATTTGATCTATACATCATACTAGCAAAGGTGAACCGTCTGTAGGTTTCCTACCATTGAGGAAAGGTTAGGGTGACCACAAAATGATTTGCTTTTTTTTTTTTTTGTTTTTTTACAGTTTTTTTCATTATATTTTTTTTAACAATTTTTTATAAAGTTCCCAAATAAAAAAATAAATAAGATTAAATAATAATATATTATTAATAATATAATAATATTATTTTTTTACATAAAAGCATTTTTGTGTGTTGTCCTCAATAACCGACAAAGTGCTTTTCACTTATCTATCGTGTTCCAACTACGCTACTGTGACAGCCAATAAGAAGTCACCAATACCTAACTCTACAAAACCAGCTATTTACTGGTTAAAAAAAGGTCCGAGATTTAGTATCACGGCAAACCAGCCAGTGAAGAAGATGTAAACACTTGGCAGTATACGGAGAATGGCACATAGGGTTCGTCGTATAGAAAGGGTGCAATCGGAATTCTGGATCCGCAAAACTGAAAAAAATCTAGAAGTTTAGAATTATAGAATGTGCAGTTTTTGCAGGTTCTACACGAACTGAGCGCAACCATTCCTGTGGCGTTCAGCTTCTCAAGGATTCTTAAAATCCTGTCTTGTAAATAAATATATAATGAAAATACTTATGTAGAATTTTTCTTCTGAGAATTATTCCTCTTTTGTTATTGTGTTTGAAAATTAGCATTATTTTCTCAAGCATTCTCAGAACTTTTCTCTACTTTTCTATAATGAAAGAACGTAAGCCAAGCAAAGAAAGTAAAAATGAAAGTTACGGATGAATCGGTCCTTCATGACCAATGGGTCGCAGGCTTTGTCTGGAAATTTAGAAACAATTTACGGGCATCCAAGTCTATGAAATATGTTCTTATAGAATTTTACTTTTTTTCTTTTACAGAAAGTTGGATTGAAAGGTGTCTCAGCGAAAGTGAAAATAAACGCTACTCAAGTCACACATCTTTGGGAAATGTTTCTAATGAAGAAAGTAAGTGGTTTACTTTTTGAGTATTATTTTGACTAAATATCTAAATGTCCGAAGATCAGTCAAGATCAGAGATTCTATGTTCTTCTTAAATAGGTTGATTTATTATACAGGGTACAACACCAATTGATGACAGATTATAGTAAAAGTATGGAGACAATAGAGTTTGAGGGGTCTTCTTCTTGAAACGATGGAGGAGAGAGGATAAAGGTATAGGTAGAGGTGCCCATGACCTCTAACCTTGAGTCGGAACCTTCTATGACAATCTCTAGAAGGATATATCTACAGATCTCATGTACCTACTACATGATACAAGAATTCCAGAGAGACCTTCTAGTAGTTCTGTCAAGTGGTTAAAACAAATGCTCCTGTCGCTTATGCTTCACTTATACATAATGTATATTTTAGAAAAAGAAAATATGGATCTCTTACAGGGTATTTCTGCAACATTGCTGAAGACGTAACCTATGCCAAGGGACCTGGTTTTAATTTAAAAAACATAAATTTTAACCGGAATTGTAAAGTATTTGCAGAAAACGTGGATCCCACCTATGTCCATATGGGTGTTTTTTGAAGCTTAGTTGGTTTTTATGGCAAGTGTTAAGAATGGTTGAGTAGTGGACATGGTGGACTTGGCATCTTAAGGTATAGCTCTTATGCAGCATCTTTGAGATTGTAGCTTATGAAGCATGTAGTGGAGCACATTAAGTTACATTTATATAAAAAAACCAGCAGATTCCGTAGCACTGTTACAATCAGTGGAATCGTTTAACCCCTTAAGGACAATGGGTGGTCCCAAAACCCATTGAAAACAATGCATTTTCAGCCCGTACATGTGTGGGCTTTGTCATTAAGGGGTTAAAGTTACACACAATAACAAACTGGTACGAAAGGAGAAGAGGGCCCTGTTCTTGAGAGCTTACAATTTGGTCGGCGGTTGAGGGGGGAAGTGAAACAGTTGGAGAAGACGGCTTGGATGGGGATGAGATGATAGGGGTCCAGATGATCTGTAGAGGTTGTTGGTCGTTCAGATGTCTGGATTAGGACAATGGCTGAGAGTGTTAGGAGGAGAGCTTTTGAAAGTCACAGCAGAAAGTCTGACGGGACATGGAAGGGGTGAAATCCTCGATGTGGGAATGGGAAGACGTAATGATGGTCGAAGACCACGAGAGGATCAAGGAGGTTGGTTAGTGGTGTATTTGGATGGAACGGTAGAGATATAGGGGGGTCCAGAGTTGCTAAGTACTCTATAGGTCAGGAGTTTGAATTTGATTCTGAAGGGTATGGGGAGCCAGCGGAGCGATTGGCACAGAGGAACGGCAGATGAGGAACGGTGACAGAGAAAGCACCTAATTTCCCTAAACTATCAGCTATGTCTTTCACTCATCTGTATGTGTGCCTGATGCATGTAGAGTCCATTATTAAACCCTACTTTGTTTATTCCGCATTTTCCAGCAGATGAAGAAAAGGAAAACAGGGCATCAAAACCACATTCCACTCCGGCCACCCTGCAATGGTAATTATCCTGCTATAAATGTAAATAGATAGTAGAGGTGCTGTCCAGAGTCCATCAACAAATGGGGCTTAGTGACCCAAAAAATCTTTAAATCGGAGCAGCCCAATGGGCAGTTGCCATCTTGCCTCCTTTGCCAGCCCATCCCTGATTGTGATATACGGTATAAGTAGAATATATTTGAAATTCTACATTATTCGTGTTGTCTGTTCAGTTTTATTCAAAATGTATTTATAAGATACTGACTCGGTGTATTCAACGGTTACAATGCAAACTATTTTTCACTTGCTTTACTGGAAATACAATCATCCATTTAGGGCTCGATTACTTAAAACGGAGTCATCGTGGTTTTTAAAAAAAGCTTATTTATTTTCTTCAATTATAGTGTTGGTGTTATCTCTTTTTTTTTGGGGGGGGGGGTCTTTTATGCCAAAGCTATCTTTTTTGAACTATGACATCACTATTGCAAATTAAATCTAATTGCATTTCCGTGCATAGCGATACCATCGACTACCAGTACCCTGGCAACCTATGAATCAGTATATATATATAAAAAAAAAACAGTTAAAGTCCCAGTCAATTAAAATTCCACTCTTTATAAACGAAATTAAATGAGTGTCGGAGGACAGGGATATATTAAACACGCAATGTGTGGCAGCGAAAACATTATATTGACATCAAGTTATATTTGTACATAATTGTTTTAAAATGGACAATGGATTGAAAAGAGCCGAGGGTGGGCCTTTGATCATTAAAAAACGACAGGTATAATAGTGTTTTGTATGCCGCGCCGGACTAATGATGGTCCTGAAAGAAAGGCGAATGACAGATAAAAGTGTTATCTACCAGGAGAAATAATTAGCGGCTACTTCAAGATCTTCGCCAGGCAGATGATCCAGTTTAATTGGGATGCACCAAATTCCCTCTGTGCCTTCTGACATCTTGGGGGGAAAAAAAAGAATTTAAAGAATATGAAGTTGGTGAGCCCATTAAAGATACATTCTATTGTGTACTTTGGGTCAAAATGAATCGGAAGGCACAGTTTTGACTTTTATATTATTGAACCCTTACACATATAATCATGTCTTCGACGAACGTTACTTTTCCTGATATATCATTTGATTTAGTCATTATTTGTATTAATTAATTAAACTTTTTTTTTTTTTTAAAACCCTCTTCTAATCTCGACATATTTTGTTCTTTATTTCCTCCCTTTCCTTCCTTTTCTTCCTTTCTTTTTTTCATTCAACATGGCAATAACATGTTTCGCACGGCAAATTATTCTCTTGTG
Organism: Spea hammondii; assembly: GCA_029215755.1. NCBI lineage: Eukaryota > Metazoa > Chordata > Amphibia > Anura > Pelobatidae > Spea > Spea hammondii. Next base: position 6,187,192 of record JARDYJ010000004.1, read on the forward strand.
GTGTAGACTATATTTTACCAATTTTTATATGTTTTAGATTTTTTTCCCTGTATTTGAGAACTACCACAGTGCTAAATTCATACAAAAAATGATCATGTTAGTTTACATTTCTGTAAGAACAGCGGACATTTGGTTGTCTTCCCCCAAATAATGAAAGGTGGTATGACCCATACTGTAGTAGTAAACCCAAGACTAGGGAACAAATTCCATGGGAGAGAGAGAGGACAAGGGTCGTTTAACTGGCAATTACTACACCTGGGAACTCCAGTAATGGGATGACTGAAGGACACTTGTGTTCTTCTACTGTGTCTGCTTCTCCATATCCAATGAATTCTCAATAATATTCACTATACGCATGGATTTTATATTTAAGGCTGGAGGAAAACTATGAGATTGCCGAAGGCGTCTGTATTCCCAGGAGCGCTCTCTACATGCACTACCTGGACTTCTGCGAGAAGAATGATACGCAACCAGTCAATGCTGCAAGCTTTGGAAAGGTAGGTAATGGTTACCATTAATGATATGCAGTGGAAGAGCTCCATTATTCTAAACTAGAATGCTATGCAACCAATAGGGAACCACAAGGTTGTGGATTCCATCTCTCATTGGCACCATACCGCACCAATAAAAAGTTTCCGTAACCCTCCGTAATTTCTGTTCAGTAATATCAACGAATGATTTATAAGATGAGTATTGTTAAACATGGCATAGTTGTTTTCTTCAACAATAATAGATACGGATACCTGTGATACATTTATGATAAGAAATAGAAAAATATATCATGTAACTTCTCAATGGGATGAGCAAGACTATTCTACCGCACTCAAAATGGTCAATAAGTGATATTATATATATATAAGAGCAAGACTGGCCAACACAACTCAAGCGGTGTATTCTACACTTATGATATACAAGGGGCTAAGGATGGTATATTATATTATGTGAAATATTTTCACATCTCTTATGGATTATTGAACCATTCTATTGCTTGCCATTGGACCAAAGAGTGTTATTGTGCTGTTATCATCTGTAGTTCCACATGTGGCCTCAGGGGGTCTGTTGTCAGCCAATTCTATATACGTTGTCAAGAGACTGGCCTCTTGTTGGTGTATGGATGGCTTGTGTTTGTTGACAATGGATGGAACAGATCACTGTGTATTGGCAATGTTGCCTGCTTAAAGCTATATAGAGCATGGAGGTCCTACATAGACACAGGAGATATTTTTAACGGTCTGTGGTTAATGTAAAGTATTTTTGCCTAATATGGCTTATGGAAAAGGCAAAGGTTTTAGCTTATTGGAGAGGAGAACTCGTTTGAGAAATATTTGACGGGTTTTTAGGTGTTTTGGCAAATGATTTGTATTGCATTAGTTCATGACCTCTTGATTTTATTGTACAATCTTCTCCAAACTTCACATGTTTGGGGTACAATGCTAAACTGGTCTTTTGGAACATGCTCACATATGCTTTTTTTATTACATAATGTGGTTTTTCTGTATATTTGTTTATTTTCTGTAAGTGTCTTACCATCATTTGATGGAACTATGAGATGAATAGAATCCAAGTGTGAATATTTACCAAGGTCCGAGTTGTCTTGAGTACCTTCAAGGGGTCATAAGAGTTATCTTTTTAATTTACCAAAATGTTTTTAGGCCGCACTCAAGACCTGGTCTCAGCAAGGTCTCTTAACAGTTGGGATCGCGTGGGGTTTATTAAAGTGCCTTAAAAGTTCAATGCGGGAGGAACTTGTTATAGATTCAAAGTTGAGTCTCATTTGAGGTCAACGGTGACCCTATGCAGGGGTGCTGTGCACATCTCAGCAGATAATATATTTTTTTCAAGGTCTAGCAAAGTTCAGTTGAAGTACATTCCATCTTCTTTGGGTTTTAGCTACCAATCTCTACAGCTAATGTGAAAATGTTCTGTCTAGAACCCAAAGGGTTTCCAATTCTATAATATGTTATCTGCATTAAACATAAACACTTTGGTTAGGATAGTTTTAAATTGTCTTTTTCCTTGGATTCTGTTGGTTCTTTAAGTTCAAGGAACTCTAGGAATCTGATTTTTTTTGTCGTAGTCTAACCTTTATTATGTATTCCATGGACTAATTCAATAAATCACTCGAGTCTTTTTTTTTTTTCTAAATACTTGTTGGTGAGGAGAATACTAATGAGGTCATATGTTGGATCTTCATCCTTGATGGGATTCCTTGTAAAACTTTATGTTAAATTGGCCATGACATTTTTCATCAATATTGAATTATGGCACCAATTATGAGGCAGGTTCATCTTAATTCGCATATCTGGGTCCTAAAATCCGTTTTAGTGATTGTTTGCGTGTGGGTTGAGTATTTGTCTGTTTTTCAGACCTTTTCATGTCGGGTTTATTGGACTTTTTGCCTCTGTATATGGCCCCCTGATTTGTTTGCCAAGTGGGTTGGCTCACATTCCTTGGCAATATATTGTCGGGCCCCTCTGTAACAAATGGTTAAATGAATTTGGCCGGAGGAGTTGAGGAATGTTAGATCAGTAGCGAGACCAGCATGGGGTATTTTTAAGGCAGGCTTCATTGAGTCTACACAAAAAAAAGAAAAAAATCTTCTTGCCTGTCTACTCATTTATCAAACAGCTAAACGAACTTCACAGCTTTTCTTCCTCCCTTTTACTGTTTGCTGATGTTAGCTCCAGAAATTAAATCTGTACTGCCAACTTTAATGAGAAGAGGCCCTAAATCTCTCTTCTTTTAAAAAAAAAAAAAAAAAAGGACCCAAATATATTAACCAGACAAGATGAATGGCGGAGGATTTTCATAAGGAGGAAATGCCACGTATGAAAAAGTTACATTAATCATCAGAACCTTAAAAATAATGTATATGTTGTGTTCACCTTTGTTAAAAAACATATTAAATTTAAAAAATAAAATAAAAAAAAGTTTATTTTACAATAAAATACACAATAAAATGTCAGGAAAATGTGCATACTATGGAAATAATACATAGTAAAGACATACTATTGAATTATAAGTATGCATTGTATTTAAATTCAAAATTGTTATAATTTTTTAAGGAAAAGATAATGTTGTCTTAAATTTAGATACAAATGTACAGTTTAAAATGTTTAAAGATCATGGGTAATATTTATTGGACTCTTATATAAACATAAAAATAAAAAATACTACAATATATAAAAATAATAATAGGTGAAATCTAATAAGAATATGAAAATATTGAATATTAGAAATAAAGCAAAATGTAGTTTAGTACGACAGTATAGGGCACAAAAGGTTTTTTTGTTTTGTTTTTAATGTGGTTCTTTAAGCTTAAATGTAGTTAGTGTGACTTTTTCCATTTTCTTTTGGTGAAATAATTCTTTCTTTTCTTCTAGATAATTAGACAGCAGTTTCCACAATTAACCACAAGAAGACTAGGTACCAGAGGGCAATCAAAGTAAGTAGGAAGAAAATGAAGTATATGTGTATAATACAAATGCCTGGAAAACCCTCTGGTTTGACTCGGAGTCTCGGGGTAACGTCTTGCTTCCCCAGGTCTCTTATTTTTCCGGGCAGGGAAGTGGAATGTGTCTACGCCCAATATCTGCCCACTATCCCTCCTATTCCCGCCCACTTAAGACTAACCGCGCCCAACATGCGCTGTCCTCTAACAAAACCATTCCCCTAGTAAAGGAAGAGCTCTGGAGACTATTGAAGCTTGAGTTCCTCCTGGAACGTATACTCTCCGAACTGCTAAATCTATTTTGTTCTTTGATATTTTTTCCTTTCATTCTATAAACATTACATCACAGCTACCAATTTTCCATGTTCTGAGCTGGATCCCAATATATGTAATTCCATGTATGCATTGAAATAGGTAAAATACAATAACTTTTATATTATGCTGAAATAATTGTAATAAAATATATTATCGAAATGATGTAGCTTATAGCTTAACTATCTATCCATCTTCCTACAAAGATATATAGGCTTATAGACTTATAGCCCGCCTATTCATTGTCTTGCATATAAATCATTTGACAGCATAACCTAAGGCCTGAATAAGCACTTCAAATAATTATATTTTTTTAAATCTGTATATTACTGATTGCTGTTTAAAGACGAGAAGATTCCCCCCCCCCCCCCTTAGGTACCATTATTACGGCATCGCGGTCAAGGAAAGCTCTCAATATTATGACGTAATGTACTCGAAAAAGGGAGCAGCCTGGGTCAACGAAACCGGGAAGAAAGAAGTCACAAAGCAGACAGTGGCGTATTCACCGCGATCCAAGCTTGGAACGTTACTGCCAGAGTTTCCAAATGTCAAAGATCTGAGTCTACCGGCCAGCTTGCCGGAAGAGAAGGTACATGCAATGCTGGTTGGTTCCACCACTTAACGTCTGTTTCACAACACATAAAACTCATATAGCCGTATATGTTCTTGTCATTTTTTCTTTACCAGATTTCTACATTTATAATGATGTATCGTACCCACTGCCAAAGGATTCTGGACACTGTTATCCGAGCAAACTTTGACGAGGTATGAGAATTTTGTCTGCAGTTCTTTGTTTCAGTGTAGCAAGACAAGCGAAAATCACAAAATTACCAAAAAATTACCTTTTTGTACAAATTTATGGATCAGTGGCGTTCTAAGTCGTACAGTTGAGAACACTTAGTAGACCTTTGTGTCTCCACATTAAAATAAACAATATATATGTTAGAACCTCTCCTTATTTATGTGCCATGGGGGCAGTCATCTTACCTTCTTGTTCTTATGATCTGCATGATTTTTCTTAGAAGTTGCCTAAAGTAAGCCTATTATGAAATTAAGTCTTAGAACAAAATGACACTAATTATATATTTATTGCAATAATAGTTGAAGGCTTGAGACGCCCACTGGTGCATAACTGGGAAACATCATGGAGAGATCCTTTTTACTTCTATAAATGTATTTTATGTCAACAAAAACCTTTTTTTTTAATTATATATCTGCAGGTTCAGAGTTTTCTTTTGCACTTTTGGCAAGGAATGCCCCCCCACATGCTTCCTGTCCTGGGTTCCTCCACCGTAGTCAACATAGTTGGGGTGTGTGATTCCATCCTCTATAAAGCTATTTCAGGAGTCTTAATGCCAACTGTGTTGCAAGCTTTGCCTGACAGGTTTGTGTCTTCAGTAATAATATCCCTGATATAGTATGACAATGTTACAGAATAAAACAGTAGAGCTGTATGTTCCCGTCCTCTGCACATCGTAGCTATGAATGAAACATTTCAACTTGTCATCATACAACCTTGTAAGAGCTCAGAGGGCGTAAAAAAAGGACAAGCATGTTTTTAATGGTTTAACCAAATGTCCTGGGCACCTCACCTGGACTCCTTATCCTACTTGAGCCTTTTCTTGCCCACGGCTTGCCGTATTCCCATGCTATTAAATAAAGACAGTGGGGAGTCCATCATTGGTAACTGTAGCTTGGTGTTGCAGGTGGCTACCATGTTAGAATGTATGGTCACAGAACTGTAAGCAAATGTATATATAATGTATATTAACAGTAAAAAAAAAAGAGAAGTCATGGGTACCTGTATGCCAAGATTCCAAAAAGGAATGTTAGCCCCACATAACCATCATTAACTTGCTGAATATTACCATCTACCTTTCTTCCACTGTCCATACATGTTTACTCATGGGAGGTGCACCTTGCATGTGGACATGGCGGCATGGTGGAACACTTCCCCAGACTAACCTCATGAGGTCATAGTTCTGAAAAACATAGAAAGCCATGACCTCATGATGTTAGTCTGGAGCGGTGCATAGTCCTCTATACAGTTCTGTTCTGTATCTTCACCTATTTATTCTCTCTGTTGGTAAAAAGTTGACAACTTTAGAGTAGGCTTGTAAAGGAAATGGATATCTGATGTGCTGAACGTACTTTTTTTTACTGGAATTTGCATATGTTAGTAATTTTTATTACTCCTTTAAATTGCCAGTTTGACGCAAGTGATAAGGAAATTTGCGAAACAGCTGGACGAATGGTTAAAGGTTGCACTCCATGATCTTCCAGAGAATTTACGAAACATCAAGTTTGAGCGTAGGTATTGATTTGATTTATGATCTTAAGTCTAAGTTAATGTGCAGTCGCCTTCACCTGCAGCATTTACTAACATGATTTCCTAATGTGTACCTTTTCCCCATTAGATATATATATTTTTTTTAAATACTGAGATTAATAAAAACAAACAAAAAGTTATTGCATGTAGAAAAACCTTATAGGCCTTTCTTGACCAGAATTAGGAAAGAAAAATATATAAAATATATAAATATCACACCAATAACTTGCGAGATGATATTTTATTGTAAAGTATATTTAACATTAAATAGAAAAATATTAAAAAATATATATAAAATATATAAATATCACACCAATAACTTGCGAGATGTTATTTTATTGTAAAGTATATTTAACATTAAATTTAAAAATATAAAAAAATATATAAAATATATAAATATCACACCAATAACTTGCGAGATGATATTTTATTGTAAAGTATATTTAACATTAAATATAAAAATAAATATATATATATATATATATATCACACCAATAAAATGTGAGATGTTATTTTATTGTAAAGTATTTTTAACATTAAATAGAAAAATATTAAAAAATATATATAAAATATATAAATATCACACCAATAACTTGCAAGATGTTATTTTATTGTAAAGTATATTTAACATTAAATTTAAAAATATAAAAAAATATATAAAATATATAAATATCACACCAATAACATGCGAGATGTTATTTTGCTGTAAAGTATATTCCCTGAACAAACTTCTGCCTTTATGCACATGCTATATACTGGTAACATATGAATGAGACCATAGTATTGATCACAAAAAAAAGTATGAAAAGGTTATCAAATCACTTTCTCTCAGCAGGATAGCCGCTGCGTTCTCGCCATGCTTTGTGAGGTCCCGCAGGGCTTTAAATCCATCACCTGTATATAAATCCATTTCCATTTTCCTACATTCATACTTTCTCCATTCAAACACAAATGCGAAGCAGACACTAATTAATAAAAAGGGATTAGAGGCAGGTCAACGAGGAGAGCTGGAGCGGCATTGTCTTTACTTTATTCAGAACAAAAAAAAAATGAATAATTTAGTAGGTTATGACTTGGAATTCTAAAGAACAAAAAAATTAATGCAGAATAGATGAAGACTGACGTTGACTACCTCGTTCTTTAACGTCTAATCCATAATGAGAAAATAAATTGCAATCTGGCTGGTTTTGGGGCTCCCATCAGATATTTTGAGGCCCAACATCAACTTAGGACCTCTACCCTGTCACATACCAGCAGAATTTTGCGGGTCCAAATGAGGACTCTTGCGATAGGGACCATGGCTAGAGGCAGGGAAGGGTGAGACGGAAGGGGCCAGACCTATAAGCATGGTCAGGTTAGGGCCACCTGTCGATCTTTCTTGAGGAGCCACCTTTTGGTGCTCACCTGCAGAACGTTGTGAGGAGGCCACGTGAGAGCAACACAAATATTGCTGAATATGTATTAACTGTGTTTTATCTCCATTCCTAGTTTCAAAAAGATTTTCACAGATCCTTAGAAGACAGACATCTTTAAACCACCTCTGCCAGGTAATTCATTTTCACTAAAGTTGCTGAAATTCAATTACACAATGTCTGTATAATTACAGTAATAAAAGTGTTATACAAATTTATAAAGAAAATAATGTGAATATATATTTCTCCTTGGAGAATGACTAGCACCTTTCAGTTGGCTTTTCTCCCCTTAAACATATATATACATATTTACACATAATTATATTAAATATACGATGTGTGATAGCACTAATTTTTATTTAATTATTTTAATTTTTAATTTTAAGTGTCTTTTGTGAAAACAAAGGATAAGTAAAAGCTATGGTTGACATATTTCGAAGTTTTCTGTTGGCCTAGTTGGACTAGGTCTAGAACGACAGCAGTCCCTCTGGTATAAACACATTAATGGGAGCGATTGGTCAGCTTTTGTATAGCACACTACTCAATGGACCGGTTACAAGGGAGATCTCGGAACTCCTCAACTGGCTCATTGACGTTTATATACCTCGAAGTGCGTTGGTTTTTTTTACATTGTTGTGCCTGTAACATCATTAGGCGCACCAGACCTTAATCAGTCTGTCTTAGCTATATGCCTGTACCATGCATGTTTAAATTATCTTATTGTATTAACCTCTACGAATCCTGCTGGGAGGCTGTTCCACGTATATACCACCCTCTCAGTAAAGTAAAATTTCCTTACATTATAACCTTTACAAAAAAGAGTTGTTCCTCACCCCGGTAAACGTTGACTTCTACCACCCAATAAGCCGTGGACATGTAAATGCATATTGTAACCATTAATATTTGGTGTATTATCAATGCATGTGTTTCTCTGAATTGCAGGCATCAAGAACGGTAATACACAGCGCTGATATCACGTTCCAGATGTTGGAAGACTGGAGGAATGTTGACCTTAATAGCATTACCAAACAGAGCCTTTACACAATAGAGAATTCCCGAGAGGAACACAGGAAACTTATTATCCAGTGTAAGAGAGAAAGAAAGCTATGGATTTTGGTCAAAGATTCACACCTCCTCTTCTCAAAGACCACTAATAGGACAATTTTAAAATAAATTCCTTTCCCAGCACACATGTCATGTGTGTTTCGTGGATTACTCTTGGCACCCCTTCTCCTTAAATCCATCCGCTTTACGTACGCTGCTGAGCATTACACTTTTATAACTAAATATAATGATAAAAACATTTCTACAACTTCAAAAAACTTTGCCCAAAATTAATTATTTAATAGTTTTTAAATTTGCCCCATTGACATGTTACTTTGAAGGATTTGTTCTAGGCTGTTGAAGGAGAGGGTGGCAATTCAGAAGCTACAGTAGAAGACATCTTTAAGTGATGATATTGTTACTAGTTGTAGACTACTTCAAAACATTATTTTTGCAAGTAATAGGTGTTTTTAAAGAATCCACCCCATATATTGAGCCTCACAAGTCTAATTTCATAAGGTGGACAATGTGCTAGGGTGTGAAAGCAAGAAGAACGGTGATGGAGAGCTTCCTAGTTTCCTCAGTAGACTAAATTCTATGGCGATCAAGGATTTCCACTTTATACGCAGTGTTCTATAATTAATCCTCAAAGTTCCTGATTATGGGATTACCCAGTGGGGTTCTTATTGGGATATATATAAAACCTGGACTAAGGATCAAATTGAAAGTCACTTCTGTAAAACAAGACATTGAAGAACAATTTAAGAACTAGAAGGTCAACACGCTTTAGCTTCCAACTCCAGATTGTACGGAGGGTGTAATTGTTACGCTAATATTGAAAAAATAGTTTTTATATCTTAAATAAAAAAAACATAATTCATTATAGATAGAAGAAATTGTCATAACCAATGAGCTCTTCTTTTAATATCTCTGATCACAGTGTACCGGGAATTTGACCATCTTCTCGAAGAGCAATCTCCCATTGAGTCGTACATTGAATGGTTGGATTCCATGGTTGAGAGATGCGTGGTGAAAGTAAGTTAACAAAGGACGTGCCATTTGCCCATATAACATGCAAAGGGGTTGGCTATGAGAGGGAAAGCCTAAATTACTGAGAGATTATGAATGTGGGGGAACACAGTTAACACCACGGCTAAGAGATTCTGAATATAGGAGCAACTTGCAATAAATTGAGAAAAACATCAATAATATTGTTTCATAGCATTTGATACAGACTTAGAATATATACGATATATATATATATATATAATATTTTTTTGGTATAAATTAAATGTATGTTACCTTTAATTATGAAAAACTATTCCCTTTTTTTAGGTGTCCTCCAAAAAGCAAGGATCACTCAAGAAAGTAGCACAGCAGTTTCTTTTGATCTGGTCCTGCTTTGGAACACGGGTTATTCGGGATATGACACTACATAGCGCCCCGAGCTTTGGTATGTTCACAAGTGTTCTTGTATATGAGTTATGTTACATAACTCAATAAATAACAATGATTTAGTGAAATAATAATTATTAGACTCTGAATTTTCATGGTAAATGTGCTTATTTGTTTTTATGGCAGTGAGAGAGAGACTATATATATATATATATATATATATATATATATATATATATATATAAATAATGTACCTAAGTATAAAAAATTGTATGTGCAGTGCGACATTATTTATTCCCTTTTTTATATTTTTGCTTTACTAGGTTCATTTCACCTTATTCACTTAATGCTCGATGATTACGTATTATACCTGTTGGAGTCCCTACACTGCCAGGAAAGGGCCAACGAGCTCATGAGAGCCATGAAGGGAGAAGCTCACAATGGTAAGCGGGTCTTTGTGCGCCCAACGTGTACACTTGTACATGGGAAAGCTGAAAAAGTTATACGTGTCCTACACAATTCCCATGTGCTTGAAAGAAATTATAAAAGTTCCTAAAATAAAAATAAATGTATTTTTTTCCAAAATATTTCTAAAGTTTCTGTACGTCATTTTTTTTGTTTGTTTTAATTAAAAATGAAATGTGAATGTTTTTTTTATTTTTCAGAGCCTTATTTTTTTTAAATAATTTAAAATCATTTTAAAAAAAGCAGATAAAGTTGTATTTTGTGCCATATTTCTATACCACTGTGTAGAAAGTACCACCTTTTAAAATATTTTTTTCTTGATATTGGGCAAATTATTTTACCTAGCTCTAACCTCCCCTTTTGACTGGGCAGCGCAGGCTCGTCCAGGTATAGTCTGCTTTACTTGGCTTTTAATAGTTTCGGCTCGTTCAACAGAGTTGAGAGAAGACATCATGCTGACAGAAACCACAATTTCCACCCCGTCTCCAGTTCCGTTTTCACCCGCCACGTCTACTGTGTCTGTTGAAATCCCGGCGTCCAACTCTCCTGCGAGCAACCTCTCCCCCGAGAGCGGTGGTGTACCGGTCACAACAGGTATGATGGGGCAAACCTACCCCTACTTAATAGAGTAACCAAGCACAACATTAAAATAATGCTATTTAGTTTCTTTTTGGTTATATCGCACTCCTTCGTACTTTTAATATATGCATAAAACCTATCATGGCTATAAAGCATCTAGAACCCATGTCGTATCGACCAATGCGATATATGCCTCCTTAGCTAATGCTTGGCCTCTAGCTTATGATAAGGCTTTGTTCTTCCATTTTACGAATGCAGATTCTTTTTCCCTTTTTTCCCCCCCAGAACTCACAATTTATTGCCTTTGGCATTTCCTTCAGTCCTTATGATGCATTGTGCTTGGACATTGTCTAGCGTGAATACTGATTTTATTGCACTGGGACATGCGTGAAAAGCTTATATGGTGGAAGGGACTACGCAAATACATTTAAATAATTGGAAAACCATGCTAGTTAACCCTTAAAAGTTACTCTTGACCTGTTGATTAATGCTTGGTAGAATGGCTTGACTTAAAAACGAAGGTTCTCATGATCCAGGTGGGCTCGTACCGTAAAATTGGCCACAAGGATTTTAGCAGAATATAATGGCTCCCTATCATACTGCCTTGTGCTAAGCAACAGAATGGCTCAGTGTTATTAACCCAGCCATGCACTCTGACTAATGAAGGTCTATGGAGGAAAGGACTAAATTACTCTTGCAGTCCTTCGTCCTGAACTCTGTTGGGCTTAAAGGCAGAGAAGTCTCTCTGAGTTGACTTGTTGAGCCCACTGGAGTGTTGGCCGACCTGGCCGTACTAATAACCTACTTAATAATTGTAACGTTTTTACGGTTATTCACTTGGGAGATAATTTTGGCCAAATCCAAGATTTAATGAATAGACCACCTTTTTGGCTTTTTTTTTTTTTTTTTTTTTTTTTAGTTTTCCTTATTCTGCTCAGGCAGAAACAAAAAAAATCGTATGTATTTCTTTGCTCCTTTTGTCCTCAATTGCATTCTTTTTTTGCTGGGCACGTTGGCTGCGGGAACAAAAAAAAAAGAATAAATAGATTAAAAACAATAAAACAATGCTTTAAAAAGCCCGTCGTGTTCCTAAATGCATGTGCTTGGTTCTGCGTCCCAAAATAAATCAAAAAGTGAGACTTTATGGATCAGATTGCTGGATCTGAGGACAAAGGATTTTGAGTACAGTTTGTTGTTTTTTTTGTTTCTTTCTCTGATCTTTGGCACTGTATTGTAAGAATCTGCCTGTGTCCCCCCCCGGCCCCCCGGCTTACCCAACCGCGATTAGATCATAACAATTCTTCGCCCCTTTTTGCTGTGGAGGGCCGTCATGCACATCACGGCTGCCAAATGTTCTGCTTGGCTTGCACCCTAGAAATGGCTGGCGATGGGTTGTATGCGCTTTAGATAAATTGGTATACAAATGCAAATCGCTGTCCTTATTGTCCTCATTGTCGGAGGAATTTTCACTTTCCCTTTTTTTTTCTGGCCATCTACATAAGCAAATACTAATACACTAACTAGCTGGGTGGTCCGGAGAGCAGGACCTTTTTATTTGCGGAGGACAAAAGATCTTCTCAAGTTATCGGTGATGTTCAGTTGTGGTCAGATTAGAAGAAGACAATTGCCAGTTTAAGGATGATGTTCTGTATTGTTAACGTGGGGCACAAGAGCTTACAGTTTGTTCTAACCGCTGCCATTTAAAACGCTTTTATGAAACAGGTGCCAAAATGCGTACGTCATCCATAAAGTCACATCTTTTCTTGGATTATCTTTACAATTTGATGTATATTGTAATAGCCAAGTTAGATACCTGCTAGCAGGACCTTAGAGGACTACGAAGGGTACATCATGGGCCACAGAAACATTGTTTCAACCAATAGCTAAAAAAAAGAATACGTTTTCATTTAAATTACACCTTTTTTTAGTAATTTTTTATATATTTTCCATCAGAATGTAAAAAGAGTTTACTGATATTAAATATCTGTTAAGCTTTAGGCAAGTTTAATGTTAAAGGGCAATAAATGATTGAGAGTGCTGTTCCACAAAATGATAAATGCACCCTCTAGTATGTTAAAGAACACCTTAACAGATATGTCACTTTATCATTTCTTCTGAATCAGATGAAAACAACATAGATTTACCAAGTCTTTTCAGTTTGTAGGCCAGCAACCTATCGGTGCCTGCTTTTGTGTCACATGGCAATAAAAGGTTCCCGGCACAATTATACTCAATTAATGAATGTTTGTTTGTTACCGATAGGTGCAATGCAGTCCTACACGTGGTCGCTCACATACACCGTCACGAAAGCTGCTAACGGCGCGGGAGAATCCGGCCAGCAATTGAACTGCATGAGAAACGCACATGTGCCTCCGTCGGTCACGCACAGGATACCCGTTTATCCACACCGAGAGGATCATGGGTATGTTGATTTATCCTACTTCAAACAGATCTGATCGTAAAATCCTACGTTTTATAAATATAATGAAAATATAGGATCAAAGATAAAATGTATAGTACATTCATATATATAATATATATAATATATGATATATTTATTAGCCCTGGCTTGTGTTGGTTTTTTTTGCGTTATACCATGAACAAAATACACACTAATTCAAATTATTTTTGAAAAACCTTAATGTAAGGGACACTCCGGGCATCATATGCACTTTAATCCATACGACTGCTGAGCGGCCCCTTAAATAATCATTTTTCCCCTTGCAAGTGCGTGGAGGGACTCTGCAGACCCCCATTGTATGCATTTGCCTCTTTCCCATCCTACAGCTACTGGCTGAATGCATCTTCTGTGGCCACACGGTGTACTCACCGCCAGTCAGCGTCATCGCCATACCTCCGAGCGCACCTCCAGGTCAACACCCGAATCCTCCAGGTCGGGGGAGCAGGGTCCTGACACGCCCCACTCCTCGCCCATTTCTCCTTTAAATGGAGGTGTGTCCCACAATGTCGGCGGGAACGCCCACTGATGTAAGCGGGACTGCCCATCAGTGGGACCACCCACTAACGTCAGTTGGCAGTCCCGGCTGCGTCCAGCAAGGGTAGGCTCCGAGTATGGCCATCACTGGATCATGCCAGAGTTCAGGGGGGGTCTAAATAGACCTCTCGTTCACAAGATTTCCTGCTTCCGATTGGCTGTCAGGAAAACTTCTCCCGGAATCCTGGGTCCTGCCAAATACTAAAAGCAGTATATCTCCACATTCTGAAATTGGTGTCATCCTTTTAGGTTTACAGGAAGTTATAATTATGGAAGTTACACCAATCAAGGTCATCATCCAATTGCAACACAGTATACATCAATGCCCCACGAGTCTGGGATTCCGGGACCACTTCACTACACAGCCTACCACAGAAGTACCTCACAGGTATGTCCAGTATGCAGAATTCAGATATATATGTATATATCCTCTAGATTGTAAGCTTGTGAGCAAGACTCTTTATATAATGTATTGGCTCGCCTTAGTCTGTCATTTCTAGTTTTGTCAGACCCCTTGAATGTATGGACTGTAGGAAGAGCTGCGTAAATTGTTGGAGCTGTATAAATAAAATATATGATATACAGTATCTATGTATATATACACTATATGGACAGAAGTATTGCGACTTTCCAAAAGATTTTGGGGAGTTTCTTTGGGAATTTTCACCCATTCATCCAGTAGAGCATTTGTGAGGTCAGGCACTGATGTTGGGTGAGAAGGTCTGGCTCGCAATCTCCATTCCCGTTATTCTCAATAGTGTTCGATGGGGTTGAGGTCCGGGCTCTGTGCGGCCGGTCAAGTTCTTCATCAAACTCTTCCAATCATGTCTTTATGGACCTTGCTTTATGGTCATGCTGGAATAGAAAAGGGTCTTCTCCAACAAAGTTGGTAGCATGGCATTGTCCAAAATGTCTTTGTATGTCCCAGCTGACCAACTACATATTAATGTCTATGTATTTAGAATGCAATGTCATAAAAGTCCCTGTTGGTGTAATGGTCAGGTGTCCCAATACTTTTACATTCTACTGCTGTAAAGACTCAAACCTTAATCAGCCGTTGGTCGCGTCTTAGATTCAGGTGCCGTATGGCGATCCCATGCGTGTTTACATTCCTCACTACATATCAGTGAAATCATTGGCACGAAAGGTTAATTTTGCTAAACTGCTGTAAACACAACTGGCGGTTAGATGACCCAGAAAATTGTAATTTCCTGCCCCGAGCGCTGCAACAAGTGTCGGCTTTATGTTCCACAAAGATCCTTGAGACATCATGTTTTGAGTCTCATTAAACCGGATACAAAGTGTGAAAGGTGATGGAGCCGGCAGCATGCCCGAGTCTCTGCAGATGGCTGTATGAACACTATAACAAGGGCTTAATAGAAAATTTACTGTAGAGGGTGTCAGGCACATGCCAAGGGCTGGCTTTCTAACACGGTCTCACAATAGTTTCTTTAAGTCAACGGAAAAAAAAATAATGACTCGCTTTCAAACGGTTGACCTCTAATATTAAGACTTTCCATGTTTTGGTCGCGATAGAATGTATTATCTAATAGAAGATACTGAGAAATTGTATTATATATAGCAGTCGCTGTCTTCCTTTAAACTTGTGACACGGGAAGATACAGCTGCAATCGAGTCACTGGAAAGGAGGGGAAAAAAAAGAATTTTTTCTTTTTTCTCTAACAAATTTGCTGCTAAAGAACTGCATTTTTTTTGCAAGATAGTGATAGTAGACTGTTAAAGGGACACTCCGGTGTCCCAGGCAGGATATTCAATAAAAAATGCATACTAAGGTACGCATTCAGGAGAAGCTGCAGCTCTAGATCTGTGTCACGGGGTCAGGTAGCGAAGGAGGATCCAACTATGCAGATATATGGACGTAGCGTAGTCCAGTAAACAGTCCGGTCAAAAGGGCAACGGCAAACAGCGAGGTCAAAACGTATCCGAGGTCGAGGCAGGCAGATAAGAGGCAAAATGGTATAACAGGTCCGAGGTCGAGGCAGGCAGATCAGAATCGTAGTCAAAAGAACAGGCAAGGGTCGGTACACAAGGCAAGATATGAATCACAAGGAACAGCACACCCCAAAAAGTAATACACTTTGAACGGGTGAAGAAAAGAAAACAAATGGCCTTTAAATAGGGGAACACTACTCACAATTAGGCCGCGGCGTGGCGTGCGCGGCGTGACGTCATCGCGGCAGGCTTCCGATCCACGATCCCGGCGGTCAGAGGTGGTGACGTGCCTGCACGTCCCCGGCGTGCAGGCGCAAGCCCGAGCGAGGACCGTACGGCGTCGGCGGCATTGACGGGCGCGCTGCCGCGATCCCCTGGTGTGCGTGCCGCAGCGGCGCGTGTGACGCTCAGCCGACGTCGGGTCGCGGCGGGGGCGGGACCGCGACCCCGACGTGGCCGCACAGCGTCAGCGGCAGGAAGGAGTGAGCCGTCGCGAGCATCCGAGGTATGTGCCGCGGCGGCTCGCGTGACAATCTGCAGAGGAACGCTTCTCTGTGGTCCAATGTTTCGCGCCACTGATTGATTGCTTGAAGCAGCCACTCAGCAGTAGGAAAGTACTTCTATTGTAATCAATGGGAGCGCTTTCCATGCAAGCGTGGGGGATCTCATTGGAGCCCCCCTGGAATATTCACATACAGTAAGTATGCCACATCAGGAGATGTTTTCAAATAGCTGGGGGGCATTTTGCAGAATCCCTCTATACATTAGCAAGGGGAATGCCACAAAACTTTAAAGGGACCTCTCAGCTATCATATCCATTAAAGTGCAGATGATGGCTATAGTGTTCCCTTCATTGAAGATGGGTAGAATTAATGGGGGGGGCGCAGGTAAATGGAGAGATTAAATGATTGGAGTGGAGGAGGCTGAGAAGCAGAGGAAGGGGGATAATTGGAATAACTGTGCCCCCCAATAATTCAGGAAACTTGTGGTCTACACCCTAATGTATGGGAAAGATTGAAACAATACCTCCTTCCTATTTGTTTAAATGTGGATATCAGATACTAATGCCGTTTCGTTCCTATATTTACCTTGATGTGTATCTTCTTCCAGTATCCATTTAACAGCCAGACTCGGATGGAGCCATGCCTTATGAGCAGTACACCAAGACTCCACCCCACCCAGGTGCCACCACGTTGGCCAGATGTTGCATCAACCAACACCTGTTACTCAAGCCCACCCATGCACTCTGCGAGATACGGAAGCTCCAACGACGTGTACGCATCACTGGCACCCCGTCGGAACTCTGAATATGAACACATGCAGCATTTCCCAGGCTTTGCCTACATAAACGGAGAAGCCAGCACGGGATGGGCAAAATAAAGACTATGGTGACTTTGCTTCCACTGGAATCTCGTGGCTTCTATTTCTGAATGATAAAACATGCTATGAATAGGAGAGAGAATGGCAATGGACATGTTGTATTAGAGCACTAATTGGGCCAGGCTGTGCCTTCGTTATTGTTAATTATTTCTGTCTTGGGATCTGATATGCCATAAGTTCATGGGGTATAGCATTTCTCTAGCTTTCTCCATCACTAAGCATCATGGGAGTTGTATGGACGCTGGAGGATCAGGTGTAGCTGGAAAATGATCGGAACAAGAACTGCCGCATCATGGGAATTGTAGTTCAACAACGGCCAGAATGCAACCAATTGGCAACCCCTGCTGTAGACGGAATGGATGACTGGGACAATGGTTTTGCATTTATTTACGTGTACAAAAGAATTGATATGCAGAGTTCTTACCTTATTTTGGCTTCTGGGAATGAAACACTGTTAAAGAACCAATTTTAGGCATTTCTGCCGGATTTATATCTTCACAACATTAAGCTCTTCCGCTTTGGAGTAAGGAAAATGTGGCGAGAACAAGAAGAACTTAAATACATTCCAAATCGCATTTCCACAGCCATGAAATTTACATAATGCATAAAAAAATAAAACAAAAACTAGTTCCTCTCTGTCATCACGCAAACAAATATTCAGCAAATCACCTTAAAGGCCGGCTTCTATTCAAATGTAATCATTAAAATGAACATTGAACACAATCAGATGGTCCATTAGGCAAAAGAGGCACTTGGTAGGAGTACTCCAAAAAATGAAGGGTCCCAAATGTAGGTGGTTGTTGACTCAATTGGGTTTATTCACTAATGGGAGAGATGGAAGGAGTTTGGTTTTAACTTTCTCTTCACTTTTTATTATGAAGGTATAATGATTAGTTCAATGGGTGAGGAGCATACCTGGGAACTTCTGGGCTCTCGCTACCTGGAACCTACCCTTGCAGGACGCTGCCAAGATTGCCCACTGACGTTAGTGGGTGGTCCCGCTAATGTCGGTGGGCGGTCCACACCCCCATTTAAAGGGGGAGCGGGGCGTGTTAGGACCACGCTCCCGCAACCTGGAGGATTCGGGTGTTGACTTGGAGGACTTGGGTGTGCTGGGAGAGTTCCCAAGCATGGCGATGGCGCTGACATCAGTTGGCGGTCCTGTTGATGTTGGGTGCGTTACAGCTGATGTCTGGGGCATTACAGCTGACGTCGGGGACCCTGTTCCTGCGACCTGGAGGATTCGGGTGTTGACCCGGACAAACGGTGCTTCTCCCGGAGTCTTCTGGGTGAAACTCTGGAGAGTTCCCAGTTATGGTGAGGAGACTTTGGAGAAATCTTACTGATTTAACTATATATATTATACAGGAGCAGCCAAGCTCTTCCTGCAGCAGAAGCTCACTGGGGTTGGGCCTTCATAATGTATACTGAAGTAAATTAGCTGAAACAAAAACTGTCCTCCAACTTATGGCGAATAAAACCCCAAAGTTAAAAGGCAATTAACGTTTTTGTTGCCTAGTATTATCCCCCTGTATAGATCAGGATGTCCTAACTCTACTGTCAACCTTTTTCAATGACCTCCCTAGTCATCTGCTTTTAACTTTATGTTGTGTTAATGTGTGGTTTGTGGTCGTTTTGCTGTAAACCCAACATGAAATAAAAATGAAATAAGCCCTGCACCACAATAGCTAACACACGCAGCTAGACCTCCCTCCCACACTATGGAAACTCAGTTGAGCCATTTGTATTTTACCTACATGCCTGGGGGGGGGACCCTACATGCTTCTAGTATGCCAGCTAAAAACTGGCCCTCTTGGGTGGTAAAGTTTTGGCCAAGACGGATTGGTGGAGATTAGAGCCACCCACTTCCATCAATTTACTCTAACTTCTCTTCACACTTACTAACCTTATACTGCCAATATGGCCTGGCTCCACCTCTTTTAATCCCCAAGCTCCACCCCTCCTGAGGGAGGAAGCTATTACATGGCATTCTCAAGTATGCTTATTTCATGTTAATGGCAATTTGTTCCTGAATGAAAATTTGTGTATAACCGTTTCAATAGGAGGCCTTGTGGGTTGCCAGTACAGAGATGGGAAGTCATGGACTTTAACCCCTTAAGGACAATGGGCAGTCCCTAAACCCATTGAAAACAATGCATTTTGAGCCTGTACATGTACTGGCTTTGTCAACGATCATATCTTTGTCACCTCCGTAATGTTGTTCCTTGCGCAGATCTCGGTCGAGTGTTAAAACGTATCATAATCCCGAAAGATTTTGTTGTTAAGACATTTACCGGTCTAATTTGTAGCAGCGTGAGTTTTTCCTTAGGATGCATTAACACGAATGTACTCTGTGTATTTTGACACACACTGAGGACGTAAGGCGGACATATTACCCTATGGGTAAGATATTAATAAATGGATTGTAACATCAGCTACATAAGCAGTTGTTTGTAGATAATCTCTTTCCTAGCACTCAGCATGATAACCATGCCAACTGCGTACGGGAAAATGCATATTATTTGTAAAGTTGTGAAGCGATTTATTTGCGTCAATAAAACATTTACTGAAAATACCAGTTATTTCATTTGTGTAATTATTACGTAACCAATTTGACTTTTTTTTTTTTTCAAACGATTAGGCAATTCACATCTCATCAGGAAATAAACCAAAAAAAACAGTAAAAACTCCAGAGCTTGAGTCCGGCAGACAACCAATTCTACAAATAAGGAAATAGAAAATATGCAAATACAAAATGCAAAAACATACCCCCACCCAACATTTCAGGACTGTTGGGAGAGGAGAGAGGGGAGAGGAGAGAGAGAGAAAAAGAGAGAGAGAGAGGGGGAGAGAAAGAGAGAGAGAGAAAAAGAGAGCGAAAAAGAGAGAGAAAAGGAGAAAACGAGAACGAGAGAGAGAGAGAAAGAGAGAGAGAGAGAAAGGAGGGAGCAAAATAAGAGACGTCTAACAGAATGGTTGAGATGCCAAACCATAGCATCTCACTGAGGTGGGCATTGGGGGTCTGGGGGCTGGTTCTGCTAGTATTGCCTTTAATGTTTGTTTTTAACAGAAAAAAAAACATTTGTATCGGGTGAATTTTGGAGCTTTCCGCATTGAGTATTCTTTTCTTTCTTAATGTAGAGATCTGCTGAAATACGTGTTCTCACCGAACTCCACCGAACCCTGTGGCCCTCAATAAAACTTAGTAGCGAGTCAGCTGTGATGAGCACACGGTTTGAACAAAAGACCTATTTATGTACCTAATTGTGTATTATTTACAGGCTTCAGGATAGAGCTGAAGGTGTCGCATTCGGTGGTGGTGGGGGGGTCGGGTCACATTTCTGGAAACTGATAGTAACACCGACATGTGAACCCAACTCAGCAACACAATATGCATGCCTATTCAGTAGGGTATACGAGGGGTATGACGAAAGCCCCTCACAGTATAGAGCTCCCACCGTTAGTTCCAGAGAAGACCTTCGCCAAAAGAAACTAGTGACACTGAGATCCTGAAAGCTTACAAGTCTCAGCATCTTACTGTCTGAACGCTGGCCCATTAAACACACTTTTTACAAAAAAAACCAACAACCGGCAAAGCTTGGTTCCATAGCAGCACGCCGCCTTCCTCAGGGAAACAAACATAAACACCACCGAGCAAGGCAGGTTGGTGGAGATCTGATCCATCTACTTCCACCAACTTACCGCCACTCCTGTCTACTCACCTCTGGAGATACTTACTTCCTAAACGTATATATTGCCCATATGGACTGGATCTACCCCTTTAATGTTCAAGCCCCACCCCTACTGAGGGAGGAAGTTATTACACGGAGTTCTCAAGTATGCTTATTTCATGTCAATTAAAAATGTGAATCTACATCCAATAAGAGGTATGATATTGAAGACTCCATCTTCAGGGTTTTTGGTGTTTTGCGCCACGCCCAACAAACCGCCCACTTCCCCTCCAAAAATGGTGTGTCCCGCGGTATCAGCAGGACCGCCCACTGACATCAGCGGGACTTTCTACTAGTATTCTGCAAGGGGGGGGGAGAGAGCTCCAGGTAGCGGGAACCAGAGAGTTCCCAGGTATGAAGAGAAGTCAAGGTTTCCAAAAGGACCGGTATTAGTGCCATTTTGTTAACACATTTTGTGAGTCACTTCATAGAATATTGACAATACTAAAGGGTTAATATTTTAGGGTCAGCTCATTTAGAAAGATCCAAGATATGTTGATACATTCTTGTCTGTTTAAATCACAGCGCCTCCCCCTACAAAAAACCCACCATAACACCATTTCAATGCTAGAACTTCCAATTGGTGTCAATAAAGCTCGATTGAATATAATAAAACAAAAAAAAATCTGGCCATAATCTACACACAACACGAATGAGCACGCGCAGCCAGTCTGTATATTCAAGTTTGGTAGAGCGGCGCCGTTTATGCGATAACGCCCTACAAGCAGGTTAGGTAGGCCTCCGCATGAATGACCCGGAACGCTCAACGTTAGGTGGAGCGGTAGGGGCGGGGTGCCTAGCAGGTTAGGGTGCGCCGAGGCTGACTGCGCATGCGCAGCAGTGGAGCTTTCTGCCAGTATGTGAAGGGAAAGGCTTTACGGAATCGCCTCATCGCCAAGTTCCCTCTTTACAAAGATGGACCTGGACGGAGTGATAGAGAGAGTGAGCCCGGGGAACCATGACGAGATTGAGTCGGTTCTGAGAAAGTACAATACAGAGGTAACCTCACTGCAATACACAGCACTGGCTCACTTATACCCAGCAACGCTGGGGGGTGCAGCTCATTAACCCTTTACTGCTCATTACTGCTACCCTTTCAGAATTATTATTGATCAAAATGTCATTTTCCTTACAAATATATATATACTATATATATATATATATATATATATATATATATATATATATATATACCAACCTCTGCTATTATTAATGGGTCTGATCCATAGAGACGTAACTATCCTCGTGCGGCGAATATAAAATAATTTGCTACTTTTACGCTAAGCTGGCTGTTAATAAATTTCATACGTGTTTGTGAGTGCAAGCTCTTTGGTTTGTGTCACGGACAGGACCCTGATCGTTAAATTCACTTATATAGCGCTAGCAGGTTCTGTGGCGCTGTTACAACAGATACTTTAAAATCACAAATTACAAACTGGTAGGAAAGAGGGCCCTGTTCTTAAGAGCTTACAATCTAGACTAGATTGTCTTCTACATCTGTGAGTGCTATGACTTTTAGTGCCGGATCGGAGAGCCGGAGTGAACTTCCCTACCCGTCACTTAACTATCTGGCACAGAAAAGGTTAAGTGTGACTGTATAGACCAAGCCTCGTGTGTGTGTGTATATATATACAGTGTGTGTATAACATATATATATATATATATATATATCTATATTACACACGTATAAGCCTCGTTTTGAAAATTGTGAGGTTATGGCATCGAGAGTGTTAAACTATTGCATAAGCTGTCATTACGGATATTTATCTGCTAATAGATTGTAAGCTCAGAGAGCAGGGCCGCCTTCTGCATCTCTGACTTAACTCTGGCTTAACCTCAATTCAGGGGTTAATCTTAATGTCATTACGTGTAATGTTTTTGTTAATCTTCACTGTAATAGCGGAATCCAGGGACGCTGTATGAATATAACGTAACGTTATAGTTATTTAATGAACCTGTCCGTGGGATCTGTGGAAGAAAAATATTCTCTGGATGCTTCTTCGCGTAGACCGATCACGGTACCTTCTAAACCCTGTGATGTCAGCCACGTCTCCAGTTAGAGCGGACGTGATATCCACGATTGGATCACTGATGACATCATGCAGCTGTAGAGCACGGCTTCCTCAAACAAGATCCTCAAAATTCTTACGCCTACCAGAGGTCTTAGGGGCCACGATCGCAATTTTCATGTAAAACAAGGACCTTTCTCGCTGCAAAAGGGTTTTCTAGCGATCAATTAACCTTTTAAACTTAAACTTGGATCAGCGAACCCGACGTGCCATTGGAACACAGGAGTGATGGGAGTGATAAAGGGCCGTTGGAACACAGGAGTGATGGGAGTGATAAAGGGCCGTTGGAACACAGGAGTGATGGGAGTGATAAAGGGCCGTTGGAACACAGGAGTGATGAAGGGCCGTTGGAACACAGGAGTGATGAAGGGCCGTTGGAACACAGGAGTGATGAAGGGCCGTTGGAACACAGGAGTGATGAAGGGCCGTTGGAACACAGGAGTGATGGGAGTGATAAAGGGCCATTGGAACACAGGAGTGATGGGAGTGATAAAGGGCCATTGGAACACAGGAGCGATGGGAGTGATGAAGGACCATTGGAACATGGGAGTGATAACGGACCATTGGAACACAGGAGTGATGGGAGTGATGAAGGGCCATTGGAACACAGGAGTGACGGGAGTGATGGGAGTGAAAAGAGGGACACTCCAAGCAACTGGTATAGTCAAAGCTGTCGGTAGTTTTAACCGATGAACGTCATTACAGTAAAAGCCGTGACGGTTCCAGCCCCCCTTTGGGTCCTTTAAATGCTTAAAGCTGTGCTGGGTCTCCTTTAAGTGCTTTGTAGTTACTGATCACATCCACCCTCCTTTGCATCGAGGGAACGTTTGCTGTCTGCTGTATGCCGTAATGTGATCTTCGAAAACACGGAACAACCTGCGGCCACCTGTGTGAGGCGTTTCACCCCCTCCCAACAAATGTGTATAGATAGCATATAATAACAGAGTGGCTTTTTTTTAATTATTTTTTTTATTTAAAACATTTTTTCAGTGCCATAGAAATTTGACATGCCTCACGTTTGCACTCAAGGGGTTAAAAAGGCACCCAGGGTAGATGCTGCGGGGCTATGGTTGTGGGAAGCGTCAGCACTCAGCGGGGCAGATCCTTTATAAATAAATAAAGAGAAGCTTCCTCAAATAGCAAGAATGATCTGTGCGTCCTCAAGTAACTCGCTGGGTGGCGGATCCGAGATGTCTATGAAACGAAACAGTCGTTAAAGGTACAATTCGGCCATCACATGCGCGGTCCCTTTTAATTTTCGTTCTCCTGCCCCCACCCCAGCTATTTCACATATTTTGTCAGCAGCAGGGCTGCAGCTTCGAGCTTAGGTAAATGTTTATGTTGTGGAAGAATGCCTCTCGAAGTGCTCACGGAGCTCGTCACTATGTGTGCGTCTTTAGTGTTGGGTTCCTATAGACACGCATGAATGGAAACACAAGCCGTGGAGCTTAAAATCCTTGTTCCCTGTCTGATAATCTTCATGGCAAGAATTGTTCTTTTGTTTTTCCGCCCCATCCCCAAATCGGTGCCCTACGTGTGATCGCTGCCCAGGCCATTCATTCTCTCATCTGTTTAGAGCGCCCAGGTAGTGGTGCCGTTTAAAATGTCACTGCCGGCACCTACGTTTTCTTTGCTATCCCATGTTTTACCCAGTTTTGTCCGTTTTGAAAATCATCCAAAATGTAGCCTTTTAAACTTAAACTTGGATCAGCGAACCCGACGTGCCATTGGAACACAGGAGTGATGGGAGTGATAAAGGGCCATTGGAACACAGGAGTGATGGGAGTGATAAAGGGCCATTGGAACACAGGAGTGATGGGAGTGATAAAGGGCCATTGGAACACAGGAGTGGTAAAGGAGTGATGGGAGTGATAAAGGAGTGATGGGAGTGATAAAGGGCCATTGGAGCACAGGAGTGATGGGAGTGATAAAGGAGTGATGGGAGTGATAAAGGGCCATTGGAACACAGGAGTGATGGGAGTGATAAAGGGCCATTGGAATACAGGAGTGATGGGAGTGATAAAGGGCCATTGGAACACAGGAGTGATGGGAGTGATGAAGGACCACTGGAACACAGGAGTGATGGGAGTGATAAAGGGCCTCTGTACGCCTATGAAGCGATTCCATAAAAAAATCAGTTTTCCAGCTACAACAGTCATTTACAACATTAACCCCGTCTGCTCTGTATTTCTGATAAATTTCATGTTATTTTAATGGACAAAATGTACTTTTTTTTTCAAAAAAACAGACATTTCTAAGTGACCCCAAACCTTTTACCAGTAGTTTATGTATACAAAATATAGTCTCCACTCTTGCCACGTTTCCTTTTTTTCTCTCTCTCTCTCTCTCTCTCTATATCTTTGCGGCTAGAAATGTATTTCCTTGCTGTGTAGGAAGAGCTCGGATCTTAATAGGGAACTTATTATGTTATTTGTTTTTTCCTCCAAACAGAACCGGACCACCTTTAAATTTGACCCGTCTGATGAAGAAAAGAGAACGGTGAGTGTTTTTAGGATTAAAAAGCCGTTTTGTGTTGGTTTTGCCCCTTTATGGACATTGTTGGTGAGGGATTGGGCTGTTGTTAGCGGCAGCTCATGTTATGACATCACAGATCCCGCAGTTGCGAGATAAAGTAAGGTGGATCTGTGAAGTTTAGTTTTTTTTTTTGTTTAACTGCTGCCCATAACCGGTGCAGTATTTTTTTTTTTTTCACCCCACACACTCAACTGCTGATTTCCCAGAACACTTTTTTTTTTTTCTTTTTGTTTTTCTATTTTTGTAGTTCCAAACTGGTTTATTCGCTACAGATAGAGAGTTGTGTTTCAGCTATTTGACGTCACTATACACTATGAAGGTCCGGCCCTAGCGAGGATCTCCTGCTATAGGAAGGGCTATAATCTATAGCTTTTTAAAAAAAAAAAAAAAACCAGTATCCAGGGCCAGCTGAGCCCTCCTCTAAGTTCGTCGAGTCTTCTTTTAGTGAATAAACTCCAAAGTCTTGGCTTTGCTCTCGGAAACGCCATGCTTTTCGAGAAAGTTTTGCGAAGGTCTCAAGAGATCAGAACAGCCGAAACCTAATGAAATTATAGAAATTTAAAACTAGAACTCGCTTAAAATAGGTTTCAACAGAAAAATGTGTTCAGTTCTTTTTCCCCCTGACGGGAATTACATGACCTTGTTTTCTTTTTCGTTCCAGAAGCTTTGCCGAGCGCTCTTTAAGGTCCTCGACCAAGGAGCTCACACTTCATGCCAGATCGTGTGCTTGGAAGCCCTTCGCATTCTGTCTCGAGATAAGAAGATTTTAGTTCCTGTGACCACAAAGGAGAACTTCCAGATCCTCATGAAATTGGCCAAGCTGAACCCAAAGCTGAAATCCTTGGGGGACGTGGCTGCTTTCCCCGTCGTCGTCGAAGCCTTGAAGTGCCTGTGTAATATTGTCTTCAATAGTCCCGAAGCACAGAAACTGAGCCTGGAACTGAATCTGGCTGCGGCCCTCTGCGCGCTTTTGGAGAAGTGCAAGGACCGGCGCACTATTAATGACATTCGTTGCTTCGACCTGCGCCTTCTGTTCCTCCTGACTCTTCTGGACACCGAGACCAGGTCCCAGTTGAAACACGAGTTGCAAGGTCTCCCTCTCCTTACGCAGACCCTCGAGAATATCCTCGGGATTCGGTGGGCGGGAAAGTACAAGTCGGTCACAAAGCCCAACGGCCCCCCGATGTCGTCGCAAGATACAGACTGTACAATAGAGGCCCTAAAAGCCCTTTTCAACGTGACCCTCGATAGCTGGAACGTTCACAGCAAAGTAAGTCTTCGGCCTTCTTAAAGCCGTCTTCTGCTAAATGTAACTCCTTCCATCTATCGTGCAACGTTAGGAACATCGTTCCTGCTAATGCTGAAGGCCGGGACCTTCCCCAGAGATCTTGGGTAAAAGGTCTACCTTTGGGGAAGAGTGAAGCTCATGCACAGATACTCAAGGTGCCCGTTAGTAGGGGTGAGGGGGGGGGGGGCGGGAATCTATTTGTCCTGATACAAAAAATAATTTTAATCAAAACTGTATTTAAATAAGGTCAACGAACAGGGCTGCGTGAGGGCTTAGACATCGCGCGGGATATGAAATAACATCGTATCCGGCGCAGCCACAACGCAGGGCGGGGGGGAACGGGCTTCAGTGGCGACCTGCCACTAATTGGCGGATATCCATGCTGACAGGGGCCTAACTAGAAACTACGGGGCCCCCAACTTCAACAGCTGGTCTGTGCCATCATTCTCCCTTGCACCCTCTTCCAATGTAAACACACTTACACACTTACTCATACTCACTAACGCACACTCCATCTCACCCCAAATACACAATTACACATCCATGCTCATACACACATACACATACAATTACACATCCATGCTCACATACACATACAATTACACATCCATGCTCACACACACATACAATTACACATCCATGCTCACATACACATACAATTACACATCCATGCTCACACACACATACAATTACACATCCATGCTCACACACACATACAATTACACATCCATGCTCACACACACATACAATTACACATCCATGCTCATACACACATACAATCACACATCCATGCTCACATACACATACAATTACACATCCATGATCACACACACACACACACAGTTACACATCCATGCTCACACAAGTGCTTATACATATCTACCCCTGTAATTACTCCAGTGCATGGCGACTGCAAGCAGGTCCCCCGCAGCAGGGCTAAATGGAATAAAACACCTGCCCGTAACTGCATGCCTCGGGCATCGGGCGATACGCCTACAAACGTCACTCTTAGTTCACCTGGCTAATCTCGCTGAAGACGTGGGTGTATTGTTAACGGAATCACCCTTGGCTTTAGGGTCCCACTTCTTACAGCGGACGGCTTTCTGTAAGTGTAATTGTTGTAGAACGATTGTTTTAATGCAATCGTTCCGTGCGTCTCCAAGTACTCCGCAAACGACTCCCAGTATCTTCCAGCTCGCTAAATGAATTTGATCCTCTGAAGTCATCCGGATAATCTGTTTATATGCGAGCTTGCAGTATATATTAGTTCACAATGGGAGGAAAGAGACCGTAAACTAATATTGTTTCCTCATTTCCTGCTAAATTGCTGATTTTGATCCATGGATGACGAAAACGTCGCTGAAACGCAGAGCGTGCCGTATATCTCGACATCCACCCCACAACGCACAAAACCAGGTCTTACCAGCTAATGCAGACGCTCTGCTGGTTAGATGGTTGCCGGGACGTGCTAAGGCGGGTGCCGCGGCATCGCATAACACACGCTAAGTGGCTTTACGGAACTAGGGCTCCGCGCTAGGTAATGGGGAGTGAGCATGTTTATGTTTGTATGTGTACGGTGTTAGCGTGACTGTGTGTTTCTATATGGCCTTACTATGTGTGAGTGTATGGCGTTAGCCTGTTTGAGTGTATGCTCTTGTGTGGTAGTGTATGGTGTTAGCGTGAATGTGTGTAGTGTATGGTGTTAGCGTGAATGTGTGTAGTGTATGGTGTTAGCGTGAATGTGTGTAGTGTATGGTGGTAGCGTGAATGTGTCTAGTGTATGGTGGTAGCGTGAATGTGTCTAGTGTATGGTGTAAGCATGAGTGTATGTGTAAAAAATGAGCCTAGAATTAGTTATGTGAGGGAGATGGGTAATTTAGCTTGTGGAGTTTATTATAAAGGTCTGGAAAGTCCATCAAGTTCTATATATTGAGAAGACAAAACAAGAACACACGGGGAGATCCTGGTGAATCCCTCTATGCGTTTAGAAGGGGGAGAGCCCAGTAGTGTAAAGGAAGAGGTTCAGGCTTTCCGTTCCCGAGGAGTTTCGTCGTTGATGCCTACGAACCGGTTCGTGCGGATTACTAGACGTGTTTAGAAAGCTCACCTGAACATCCATCGCTCCGTATTATGTCGTAACCCCGAAAGAAAATATGCCGAGGATTATCTAGGACCGGTGTAGCCGGCAGCTTTTATCAAATCAACCGTAAATCATACCTGAACCCCAACCACCTTCGCCCGAGGTACTTCTAGACAGCTGAATGAATACTTTACATATCGTAACCGTGATGGTATTCGAAATTTAACACGCGTGCTCAGTCTAATTTATTTATTTTTCTCCTCCGTCCGTGGTGTGTCTTGAGCCAGACCACAACAACCCGTCGGATCCATTCAGTTGAGAGCTGTGCCATGTACTCTGTGTGCGATATATACCAAAGCCCTCCGCTTCTCTTACGATCCGGTCTATTCGTCAAATATAATTACTATTTTTCTGTTATTTGCATATCCATCCATAGTCATTAAAAAGCTTGCAAATTTTACAACATACAAAAAAAATATGTAATTGGCCTAAAATTACGGTATTATTCATGTACAGAGATTAGATTTTTTATTCAATGAAAGGCAACTGCCCATTTAAGTGCATGAGAATTAATCGTAATGCACTTTTATATATGTGTATATATATATATATATATATATATATATATATATATATATATATATATATATATTCACTCCCATCACTCCTGTGTTCCAATGGCCCTTTATCACTCCCATCACTCCTGTGTTCCAATGGCCCCTTATCACTCCCATCACTCCTGTGTTCCAATGGCCCTTTATCACTCCCATCACTCCTGTGCTCCAATGGCCCTTTATCACTCCCATCACTCCTGTGCTCCAATGGCCCTTTATCACTCCCATCACTCCTGTGTTCCAATGGCCCCTTATCACTCCCATCACTCCTGTGTTCCAATGGCCCCTTATCACTCCCATCACTCCTGTGCTCCAATGGCCCCTTATCACTCCCATCACTCCTGTGTTCCAATGGCCCCTTATCACTCCCATCACTCCTGTGTTCCAATGGCCCTTTATCACTCCCATCACTCCTGTGTTCCAATGGCCCCTTATCACTCCCATCACTCCTGTGTTCCAATGGCACATTGTGTTCGCTAATCCAAGTTTAAGTTTAAAAGGCCCGTTGATCGTTAGAAATCCCCTTTGTGATTATCGTACAGCCAGAAATTCCTTGTTTTCCATGAAAACATCTGAGTGACCCCAAACTCTTGAACGGTAGCGTCTGTGTGTTCGCTCCGATGACCTGAAAACGTATATTCTGCTTCGTCATCGTAAATTCTCCTTATTTTGTTTTCGCAGACCGACGCTCACCAGTTCCGTCACTTGACCGCCATCCTCTACCACATTTTATTATCCCGGGGGCCGTCTGAAGAAAAAACGGAAGAGCTGCACAGGTTAGCTTTAAACGTACCGTATTATGTCAATGAGCCCCACTAATGGGACAATTACTGTATTGACTTATACCCCCCCCCCCGTATCTGCAAGAGGGGGCAATTCCCTGACAGCACCGTTCTATCCTGCCTATGTCCCACCCATCGGATGGGGCTAATATTTTGCACCTCTGGGTTCTTACCCCCCATACACAGACGCCTACGTTCTGCACTTGATTTCAAATTGATTATCGTTCATTCCAAAGGGTTAATCGATTAGGAAGGAGCTGGATTGGTTTTGGAAAGAAAGCGTTTCTTTTAATGTATTTAAGGTCCGCACTTTGGATCTGAGACACTCTGTATTCCTCTGGGTGATTACTACATTTTTACGGGGGGGGGGGGTTCTGAAGAGCTGGGGGGGTCCTGTCCAAGTGATTGATGATCGTGGGTGAAGTAATGTAACGGGCTGCCATTCAGCCCCCTGGTGTAGGAATGCCGGGGCTATTGTGGACCCCCGCACGCTGAAACCCGGGCATCTGGTACAGAAGAGCGTCTCGCCCGCTCGTATCCCTCAAATCAAACTGTCAGGGACCTGCCAGATCAGAAGCCGAAGGCTGTGAAAAGAATTGCTGGGGCACAGCCAGGCAGAAAATGGCATTGTGATGTGCGGGACGGCTCGGGGGGGGGGGGGTTTAAAGGGTATCCTAAAAGGCTGAGAACGTCGTAAAAGGCACAGAGAACGTAGGATGGGCAAGAGACTTGTGTGATCTGACACTCCGCTTCTTTCTTGGCGCATCTCAAAGCGCAGAATATGTCGGTGATTGTTAAATAAACAATTATATGAGCCAGAGATGATTTTTTTTTTTAAATATATAACTACTTTTATTAACTGCCAATAGTTTTGTGCTTTTTATTTGTCAATCAGTGTATTGTTTTTTTGCCAATATTTCGCTTAAAGGCTCACGTGTGAATGGTGGCAGCCTGTGGCAGAGCCAGTGTAAGTCTAATTTCATGTACTAAAGACCTGTGATTATTTATTTCTTGCTTGGCGTGTTTTCCCAGCAACACGGTCAACCTGTTGAGTAACGTTCCGGTCTCCTGCCTCGATGTTCTGATCCGACCCACTCAAAAGGCTTCCGCAAATAACAACAGCAGCGATATGGAGGCCGTCCAAGTCATGCTGGATTTCATGGAGAAGAGGATAGACAAGGTACGTCATGTCACCTTTTAATGCTTTGTGAGTTTTGATGTTTAGCGTGTACGTTTTGAAGACCTCAGAGGTCCCTTCTACAGATGTAGGGAGATCTCTGAGGTCCTCAGGACTCGCCTGTGCATTTTACTTTGGATCGTCTTCCACGGGTCTTAATAAATGGTGTTGGGATTCAGATAATTGGCTTTGGCAATGGTACACACGTAAAACAGCTATGTTCTTTATGTGAATAGGAAAAGATCATCTTTAAGAGGCTTTTCCGGTTTCTATGGCTACAGCCTATCACCGCCTGCCGTTGTGTCACATGACAATTAAGTGTTCCTGGCAAAAACTTAAGCCTGGATGTTTCCAGATATGATTGTAGATATATGATTATATTTGCTTCGGGGTCGGTTTGTGACAATTCTAGTTTCTTGAGACCCCTTCAACGTATGGACTGTAAGAAGCGCTGCGGGAATTGGCGCCATATAAATAAAATATAATATACGGTGCACAAAACCAGAAACTGTTCTTTTTTAAAGTAAAATAATTGAATACATTTTTTTTTTTATACAATTGGTTAAAAAAAGTGCTGCTCGGCGTAGATGCAAATAATATTTAAATAAGAATTCCAAGCGGATATGAAATAAAATTCTTATCTGTTCACTTCTTACTCTGCCCACTAACGTCCAGAGTTCTGCCGCGCGCCTTTTTGATGTCGCGTAGTTGGCGGCGTTTAAATGTACGTACGAGACGGGCGCTTCCCTACAACCTGAACAAATACAGACGTAAAAAAATGAATGTTTACATTAAAAAAAACAGGATGCGGTGCAACTTCCTGATTACAGGACGTTCTCCGGAATTTGGATGAGACGATATCTTCAAAGACAATAAGCAAAGTGACTCTCCCGTTTGGTTTCAGTGGTTGTGCTATTCCAACCACTGAGTGGCGAGAGTCGTTGGAGCACGAGGTGGGAGCCCAGTGGTGGTCACATGACACTATCACATGACCCCGACCTGCATTTGGAGTACACGGACTACCTGTATTACACGTGAACCGGTTAGCGCTCACCCCTTGCCCAAGGTGTTCCAACACCAAAATCACACTTCTTGCCCTGGAACTGGGTAAAAAAAAATATGTTTTGCCTCATTTGTGACAACTTGATTCTTTTGTGTGGCATTTTATCTCTTCCGTCTGTTTAACGTCATTTTGATTCTGTATCCTTCTATTTTAGGGCTGTAGCTATCGGGAAGGATTGACTCCCGTTCTAAGTCTGCTTACAGAATGCTCCAGAGCTCACCGGGACGTCCGGAAATTTATCAAAGCGGAGGTAACGCAGCCGTGACCCATTCATCTCCACCCGGACGGTGGGGTTTATGAGGGAAACACAGACCTTTCTCATCCTCTGACATCGCTTCTTTGCTTCAGGTTCTGCCTCCGCTCAGAGATGTCTCAAGTCGGCCAGAAGTGGGTACAACCGTGCGGAACAAGCTGGTGCGCTTGATGACCCACGTAGACTTGGGGGTGAAGCAGATAGCCGCCGAGTTCCTTTTTGTTCTTTGCAAAGAACGAGGTAAGCGCGTCTCTGTATCTGTATCTGTATGAAGCTATAAAAACATTTTCACTCCACCATATCCCGGAACGACGGCCCCAAATACTCCACTCCACCTCCTTACGGAGAAGAGGGGGAGCCAGGTGGTGGTGAGGAGCACCTGCAAGATTTGGTGAAAGGGGCTCCAAGTTGGCAATGCTTAGCATCTATCAGCCATACATCAAAAGGACTGTTGAGGAGCCCCGGTGAACACCTTAGGATGATCCAGCAGGTGGTTCTGGAGCCAACTCCTAGGTTAAGTAGACAAAACATTTCAGCGGTTGCCATGTTGTCTTCTCCACTTCTCTTATGTATACATCCACAAGGAGAAAGCGGTCAACGTGAGCATAGACAACCCCTGCGTGTTGTTTGGGATGCAGCCTCCTTGTAGATTGCAAGAGCGAGGTCCAAGTCTCCTTCTGCACCAGTATTTCTTAGTGTGTGTTATTCTTAACTTGTGTATAGTCTGTTGTCGTGCGTTTTCACTCTTATTGTAATAAAGGTACGGAATCCTGAGGTCATCACATTGCCCGTGATGGTATAAAGTTACTTTGTTGTGTTGCATTTGTTATGAATATGGCACACTGGGCCCCTGTTGCGTTTGTTTCCTGGGTATTTTGTTATAATTTCTTTGTTCTTTATTTTCTTGTAGTGGATAACCTGTTGAAGTACACAGGGTATGGAAATGCCGCTGGGCTTCTTGCAGCCAGGGGTCTTCTTGCTGGGGGCAGAGGCGACCGCTGGTATTCTGATGATGAAGATACTGACACGGAGGAATACAAATCGGCCAAACCAAAGTAAGTTGTGTACCGTGTGTATCATACGTGTGCCGGGGTGCTGGTTTAAGCCTTCTTTCTCCTGTATTTGGTTATTCCGGACTCAAGGATATCTATGTGACTGGTCTCTCTCTCGTGTATTTGTTTCTAGCATTAATCTCATTACTGGTCACGTGGAAGAGCCGTTACCGAACCCGTTGGACGAAATGACCGAGGAACAGAAAGAGTACGAAGCCATGAAGCTAGTCAACATGTTTGACAAGCTTTCAAGGTATATACACTTTGAATGCCATTGTTCCCGCACGTGAACTCAGAACACGGGTGCACTTTAGGCTACATTATTGCAGCTCTGTTTTTTGCATGTTAATTGTGACACCTAGGGGTTTATTTACTAAAGGGAGAGAGGAATTGTCAACACTACCTCTAGTGATTAGACCCCCTTAAAGGGAAATGGAAATGGATGTAACGTAGATAGTAAGGTATAGATATAATTTAGAATTTGAATGAGTGAATGATTTGGCTGCCGCTATACAGCGAGATCAGGTTTTGGTTGGTTAGCTTAACAGAGCACTCAAGCCCTATTGGACATAGAAATGTAACTCCGCCCCCAGCTGCCTCTACTGAAAGCAAGGAGCATACCTCTGTATGCTTCACGCACACGCTTAGTAGTCAAAGGAGTAGCAGCAGCCAATCACATTCAGTTACCTCAATTAGAGTGCTCCAGAGGAGGAGAAAAATGCGATGTCCCATTAAACTCCAGTAAATAAATACAGTAAAATGCGTTGGGCGTCCGTGCAAAATGCATTAAAAAATAAAAATACCGTTTTGAGGACTAAACTGTTCCTCTAACAATTCCCAAGCAGATCGCTGTAGCCTGCGTTCCTTTCCATGACGTGTTTGTCCTTTTGTCTCCCAATTTTGTTCCATTCAAATACATTTAAGGAATTCCCGAGATCTTTATATGAAAATGAGGAAACTTGTTGGCTTTTACCATTATTCTGTTTTATTTAGAAAGTAGTTTGGATAGGGCTTGGTCTTCCTGGCCAACCTTCTGTTGATGCTTGGAATTCGGGTTGAGAAAAAGGCCGGTCCAATTATCCCAGCCGGAGTCCCGTTGTGTATTCATCACGCGAAGTGCGTGGAACAGAACGTGCGTTAGAAATCTCATTAAAAACACCTAATTATCGGGTAATTGTGCAGGCGACGCTACAGTTCACACTTTGTAGCTTTTGAGAGAGAGAAAAAAAAGATAGTGTTATAGAAAGTATTATATAGCCTTCAATTAGGAAAGAAAAGATTAATAGGAACCAAAACAAAATACTTGGTAAGAAGTCCTGCAGGTTGAGGAGCGAAAGACTGTTCATGGCGCACGCGATCATTCATTAACCCCGTGAATGTATGGCCGTGATACACAATCTGTGTAGAAATGAAGGGGGGTTATTATTTCTAGCGTAGCCATCAAGCGATGCCGAGAGTGAATGGGGGGGCCGCCTCGTTGGAGACAGATAATGGAATACGAGAATGTGACGCCCGCTATCTGATGTTATGCGGTAGATTAATAGGTTTTCGCATTGATTACCCTCTGCTTGGATCCGCATCGTAGAGCCGGCCCAGCGACGTGTATACTTTTAGGTTTAACCCCTTAATGACAATGGGCGGTCCCTAAACCCATTGAAAACAATGTATTTTGAGCCCGTACATGTACGTCTTTGTCATTAAGGGGTTAAACTTTTGGGTAAATGAAGCTGTATGTGTTTGACATTATAACGTTCTGCTGCGTTGAGGTTTTCTAGTTTCACAAAGGTTAAATCGCATGAAAGGGTCCGTTTACAGCCCCCCACATTCCCCACTAAAGAAGAATGCATATTAAAATATACTGAGGTAGAAGCTGCAGCCCTGCAGCTGCCCTCCTCGGTGGTTTTAAGCAGCCAGTTAGTGGGAGGAAAGAGCATTCCCTTAAATCAACTGAATCGTCTCAACAGCCCCCCACCCGCAGCTTCAGCAGAGCCGGCACCGACTGCCGGTAACTATCACATGAAGGGAAAGTGTTTGCCTGAACGCAACTCTTGGGTTTTGGGGAAAGAGGCAAATGCATATCGGGGGGGATTCCGTAGAATACCCCTTCATGCAAGGAAGACCATACGGCTGTGATATGCATTAATGTGTCCCTTTAACAACACGCCTTAGTATTTTTTTTTTACCGGTTATCCGATGGGCCTGAAGCTATTGTGTTAAAACCTTGAATTTTATGTCCCGTTCTGTTACAAATAGGTCCTCGTTGGTTTTTTTTTTGTTTTTTTTTCTTATGGTATTAGAAAAACCTTTTATGTTCCCATTTATATAAGGGGGGCATCCATTCCTCCCAGGTTCCTAATACGTATTGGATTTTTTTCTCCATCTGTACACATGATTAAATAATTGACTGAGCCCCAAATATTTGTAAAGAAAGTCAGATCCGCAGTAAATTTGCACTCATTCGCGCGCACACATTCGCGCGCACACATGCACAGACCCACACACACGCCCTTTTTTATTTTTGTTGGAATACGTTCCTTAACACCAGTCTCAAAGATATTTATTAGAAAGCTTTGGCTCACCTTTGCCTTTTTAAGTGACCCACAAAACATATTCTATTATTTAATTTCTGATCCAACAATTAATCTTCGCAATGCAGATGCCGGGGTTTTAGGAAGATGCATATTAAAAAAAACGTTCTTATTAGCGTAAGTCAGTAATGAATGATTTGCTTGCGGAGCAGATATAATTGGATTAATGTTGGAGAGCTGTTGGAACCTTTGAAAAGGGATTATAATGATTGTCAGTTCTGTAATTAAACGGCCGCAGACAAAAACCACACAAAGCTCGGCCAAGTCTGACCAAGTCGTCTGGATTTCAAGCACCTCGAGTAGACGTCCGCGCTGTGCGTTTCCTATAAAGACTTTTCTTTAGCCTGAATGCAACTCCGCATCACTTTTGATTGCTTTATCTCGATGTGTTACGCTCCCCTCCCCCGTTATCATTGTTGTCTTTCATGATTTGCTGTAATATATATATATATATATATATATATATATATATATATATATATATATATATATAAAAATTTCACCATTTTTGTTTATACAGCTATTTGAAACTGTGTATAGATGTTATGTACATCCTTTCTGTATCCTTCTTTTTAGAGAAGATATCATTAAACCGATGGGAGTGAGGCCGGATGGATCCATGGCTCCTTTGGAAGAAGCTATTCATGGCACCAACATCCCCGAAGAAAACAGTTCAGACTCCGATTAATTTTATTTTGGTAAAATCTATTTATACTGTTAATATAGCAGAATGTATTTCTTTTATCAGTAACATATCAATTCACAGTATGGTCATGTTAATTTTCCCTATATCTTTAAAAAAAAAAAAGGGGGTAAAGTCCAAATTAGTCTGATTTCAATTAGTTTTTTTTGTTTTGTTTGGGTTTTTTTTGTTTTTTTTTTCCTGTGTTTTGTTGTTTTTAGCCTTAGAAAAAGTTATATTAACGTGGGAACAAGAATATCGAAGATGACATTCCAGGCATATAACCACACTTCCAGAATGTATAGAACATATTTAAATAACGGGACTTTGCGGGGCGTCGTTAATGGATTGAGTTTGCTGTTTGTAATTAATAGAATTTTAGAAATCAGATGTATACAATTAGAAAAGGTGGCCTTTACCGTTTGGAACTTTTGACGCAGAACCTTCCAAAAAACAGTAAAGGTTTTGTTTTCTAATAAAAGTATTCTTGCCGCCTTACTCTTTCTTTTTTTTTGTAACAGATGACAGTGAGACCTTTTAATACTACCCTTGAGCGATAATTGTAGCAAACTACACCCCCTAATTAAAAACAAAAAAATACCAAGCCCAGGTACTTCCTGGAGATCCTGGGCGGTTGTATATGGCCGCTTGGTATGTGTGGCTGGCTTTAGTAGGAGGGGGAAGGGGCGGTAGAACGGACAGGAAGTGGGTGAAGCTAAATGCCAGTACTTTTAACCTTACCCGGGTGGGCTAATAGGAGCTGTCCCTGTTCTGAAGGCGTGGCTTCACAAAAGGCAGGACTTGCTGTGAGTGGAGGTGGGGCTAGTCCCAAAAAACCTTAAATGGGCCGAGAGTAGAAGGGTTGTGGGTGTGGCCAGAAACCACTCCCCCGTCTGAAGAGAAAAGTAGCCTTGAGGACCAGAGCCGCTTCCTGAGACTCTGGTCAAACTTGGAGAGTTTCCACCTCTGTAAATGCCCCCTCCACCTCTTCAGATGAAAAGGCTGCCCCAGAAGCAAGGCAGCCAACTGCAATACCCCATGTCTTCAGACAAAAGACAGTAATTGCCATTTTAAGTATTCCTCATGAGGGGGGGGGGGGGGAAACTTTTCAAGCCTACTGAAATCGTTACTTCATCAGGATGTCTCTTGTGAAGGAAAGTAACTAAACCTAGCCAAAAATGTAGGTATAAATACATAATTTATTTACATATATATTTATTGGAGGTGCTGTAACAGGGATACAATCTACCCTTTATATATACATATAGTGTGATTGTATAGACAAAGGTCATAATTTAAAAGAGGCTGAAACTGGGTGATATATCCTCAAAATGAAAGTGTTACGTTTATTAAATCAGCTTCCGTAATGTAAGCCTCGATATATATTCTAAAGTTATCTCGTCTACCGCATGATCGTGTTTCAGTATTTAATGAATCCTACGGCAGGTCCGCATATAACCTTGCACCGTATATTCTGGCATTGTAGTGATTGGCAGAAGTTCTGACCAATAATATAATAGATTTCAAAGAATGTCTAGAATTTTTGGATAACGTTAATCCTATAGAATAGTTTCTGAACTCGTACGTGGCCCGGAACATAAGTGTCCGAAGATGCTGTTTTTGTTGTATGAAAGATCCTTTAATTGTGAACTTGCCCGGTTTTACACCGAGCGATACTTTGGCTACCGATTATTACAATTATTTGTGCTTCTGTCTCGAATATAAAAATGTAATTGCTTGTTCTAAAAGAAGAAAGTGCATATCTAGGCCCACGCTCAAGACAAGAAAAAAAGAAACTAAAGCAATGGGTTTTTTTTAAACCAAAATTTCTTAATTGCGAATATTTTTAAAAAAAAACATGCTTTCCACTGTATTTTATATTTTTCTTACTATTAGTAACCCTTTAATGTTTTTATACCCTACATGTCTTGTTCCATCGACTCAGCACTTATACCAGGGATAAATGGGGTAGGGATTAGGGTGAAAAGTAGAAGGGCTGTGGAATATGATGGAGTGATGTCTCAATAATAATAATCAGTGTATGGGTAGCTATTTAACTCTTGTTTTCCCTTTAAGACGCTTGCTTATGGAGAGTTACCTCTTGACGTCAACCTAAATAACTCCAGAATTAGCTACTTCAGTAGGTTTTGTCTCGTTTGAATCACTCGGCAGCCTCGTCACCCAAACAAGCGTTGCTTGACCATTTCGTTTTTTAGTAAGTCTCAAGGACCCTAATATTGTATCAACTGGGATGTACAAAATTTTGAGCGGCAGAGGGCGTAAGTCGCATCAGATACTGTTTCTAAGGAATCTAGTTAGTTTCCTATGTGTTCACTTTTATAATTATTCAGAATTTGACACTAATAGTTTAACCCCTTAATGACAGACCGTACATGTACGGGCTGAAAATGCATTGTTTTCAATGGGTTTAGGAACCGCCCATTGTCCTTAAGGGGTTAAAAAAATATGACTACTAATTGTTTGAAATGTACATTGAGCTCCACTGTGTATGTATATTGGAATGAATGTTGCTTTGCGTAGAAGATTTGTTTTCTCTGAAACCTACTGTATTCATCAAAAGCGCAAGTGGACATTTTTAGAATCGGACAAATTACGATAAGTTATTCACTAAAGAAGGGTTTTGGATTGGATGGAGAGATGCGGTTTCATCACAGACACCACTTAACATTACGGAGGGACAGCTCGTGATTTTCTGCTCCAAAAGCAGCTTGGATGGCCATGTCTAAAGTATATCGAAACCCCGAGTTATGGAGGGCCAGCTCAGCCTTTTCCACCAGGGCTGATATAGAACACGTATTCCATTTGGGGGGAGTTGAAACCACAACTCTCCTTCCAACTTCGTGAACGTGATGTCCAATTTGTTCTACAAAAGAACCTCTGCTTTCTGCATCCAATACGGAATGTCTGAGACATGAAGGCGAATCTATTATGTAAACAGTTATCTGATGGGTTTATAGGGAACATA
This sequence comes from Spea hammondii, assembly GCA_029215755.1. Classification (NCBI taxonomy): domain Eukaryota; kingdom Metazoa; phylum Chordata; class Amphibia; order Anura; family Pelobatidae; genus Spea; species Spea hammondii. The sequence continues at coordinate 6,227,407 of JARDYJ010000004.1, forward strand.
ATTCAATAAAAAGGCATGAACTATTTGGTGCACTATTTTTGATTACTTTTTCTTCTGACGATTAAAGCACGTTGTACATTTCTATTCAATCTGGTCTTTCTTCTGATATTATTGCAATGCTGGGGATAAAAAAAAATAATTATATATATATATATATATATATACACACACACACACACACACATATATATATATATATATATATACACACACATACACACACCAGGATAACTCCAACAGAGTGTATAGAAAGTCATAAGTGGCATATTATATTAAATTGTGACAAACTATTCATAGGAAGGGCAACAGAACTGTCTTCAAATGTGTAATAAACTTCAACAGTTATAATCTGTATTCCTTACAGGTGGTGGCAGACTGCATATCTAGTCGATTTGTAAATATTTACTTCAGCAATGAGTTCAATGATCAGTTATGCCTCTTGTTGTCATGACAGTAGGACAAAATTACATGACAAGATGGTGTCACTAATCAAACTCTTGTGTTTACTCTAAAGCAGGGGTGTCCAACCTGCGGCCCTCCAGCTGCTGCAGGACTACATCTCCCACAATGCTCTTTCAGCTAAGGGCTGGCTGAGAAGTATGGCTGGTAGTCCTGCAGCAGCTGGAGGGCTACAGGTTGGACGCCCCCTGCTCTAAAGCAATCTCGTTTTAGGACTTCTACCATTCGCATTCAGTCAAACTATTACTACTGGCCATGCGTTTGGTTAGACATTATCTTGAATTCCTCTTTAGCGTGAGCCATCCTATCTATCGTAATCTTTATCACTGTGGCTAGACACTTTTCTAGAAAGACTTTGGAACTATCACCCAATGGCTTCAACATGGCCACTTTATCCAGTTTAATTAGGTTGGCCAAGCATCAAGGACAGAACAAAAATCTTGCAAAAAATTTTTATTTGAATAAATTTACATTAATATATTAACATATAAAACAAAAACATGTTTGCATAATTTCAAAGACATTAAAAACATATGAAATGAATAAAATATGAATAAGTTTCCCTAGTTCAGAACTGGTAGCCATCCTAAAAAGATCTGGGTGTAGAAGAGTAAAAGAACATGGGGAAAAGAAGCTGGATTTGTTCAATAAAAGTCAGTTCTTCTAAATCTCAATGAGTATAATCCAATACTCGTGTGGCCACCCCGTTAGAAGGTCATAGTCTCCCCAACCAATGACGAGAAGAAAACAAATAGCATTGACAGGTCCAGTCAAGTAAACATTGCTAAATATTGATGTTAGATTCGGTGAACTTAGCTACAGTTTCTAAACATCCCCAGAGGGAATGAATCCAAACATCCCCCTGTCTCTACTTCCCAACGGAACTCCAGGTTTCTTACCTATAGCCTCTGAGATTTTAGAATTTTCTCCATTTCTTTTTGCCAGTTTAGAGAACATACAAGCTTTCTGGTTATATCACACAGTTCCCCCAGTTCAACAACGTCCGTGTTCTTCAGCGGCTTAGTCTTAAAAGGGCCAGCCAAGTCTCTATTGAGCAGAAGCCGAGGGACATTCGGCCGTACGGAATGTACTATGTCAGCAAAAGGTTCAATCTAAAAGAAAAAAAAACAAACAAGAAGGCAATTGCCAGTAATAAGCATTAAACAAAACATGTACGGAATGGGAGGGTTAACACATTAATGCCTTATTTTCAAGATCAGAATGTATTCAAGCAAAAGGCACGCATTTCCTGGTGCAGACCTAGAGTATTTGGCACCTGGGGCGAATCCTGTATGTGACACCCCCACACATACACACAAATTTAAAAATACTGGCGCAGACTCTGAAGGTGGTACAGCATTACTGTTATTATATACCGAGGCAGACATTGACGGTTGTACAGCATAACACCTACCACTATATACTGAGGCAGACATTGACAATAGTGCAGCATAACTCCTATCACTATATACTAAGCCAAACATTGATGTGATGTAGGCCTACCACTTTATTGTCTGGCTTAGTAGTAGGGATGCACCGAAACGAATTCTGGACCGACACCGAAAATACAGCATTTACCTGGCTGAAACGGAATATGACCCCCCTATCTCTCTATAGAATATATATATATATATATATATAAAACACTTTCAAAAAGATGGTCAGCACTCTAGGTCTTTAAATTGACAATTTCATTTTATTCAAAGTCAAGTCGACGTTTCAGTCATTACTGACTTTCATCAGGACCTCATGTCCTGATGAAAGTCAGTAATGACTGAAACGTCGACTTGACTTTGAATAAAATGAAATTGTCAATTTAAAGACCTAGAGTGCTGACCATCTTTTTGAAAGTGTTTTATATGGAAACTGCTGGTTACTAGCACCGGGCTTGGAATATTTGGAATGGTGTGCAATGGACTCTGTGAGTAAATATATATATATATATATACACATACACACACACGATATATATATACACACACACAGACTACCGGAGCAGACTCCAGCTACGCAGTACGCGTATTCAACTTCCGGTGCTGGCACTTCCGCCGTGGGAAGCGCCGACAAAGAAGATTGTTAGCGTACATCGCGCAGACGTTCACTGGCTGCGGTGATGCGAGCGTTAACCTCTCGCTGCTGGCACGTCTGCACGATGTGCCGGCATCGGGAGCTGTTTACGCACATCGCCGATGAACGTCTGCGCGATGCGCTTAGACAACCTCCCGTGCCGGCACTCCCCCCATTAAAAGTGCTGGCAGGGGAGGCTGTCTCAACGTATCGGAGAGTAGAATGCAGGTCCCCTGCACCGCTGCGGGGGATCTGTATCCTAACCGTGCTGCCTGCCCAGCGCCCGGAACTGCATGTCCCGGGCGTCGGGCGCTAGACCCCGAATATAGGCCGCACCCCCACTTTAAAGACTTAGTGTGTGTGGGGGGGTGCGGCCTATATTCGAGCCAATACGGGGTGTGGGTGTATAATAAATATATATGTATATTAATATTGTTATTGTTCGCATGTGAACTCAGCACTGGAGGCATAGAATCAGGCATACAAATCCCGTATTTGCAAGTATACAATAATAATGTATGGAAACATAGCATTGCAGGTATACATCAACTGGAAATCACATAACTCAGCAATAAAGGAAAAAATAAATAAAAAAAAACTACATGCATAGATGATAGGTTGCACAACCCAAAGCCAGCCCTGGCGTCCACACTGCCCACATAGAACCTGACCAGCACCCAGATTACACACATAGGACCAGCAATCTTTGTCCCCAAACAGCCCGGCCTGTGCCATCTTTGTCCCATAACCACCCTGTGTCATCTTGGTCCCCAAGGCTCAAACATCCTGCTTGTGCCATCTTTGCCTTTCCACAAATCAATTATACATCTATCATACACTCTTTTACAGTCACTAATTCACACAATCATTTATTCTCACTGTCCATTAATGCATTCTCACAAACTCATTCAGACAATTCATCCACTCACTCATTCTCACTGTTTATTCCAATATACTTACTACCCTCTTTCTCGCCATCTACCCCCCTCTCCCTCCCTTCTGCCCCATCTACCCCCTCCTCACTCCCTTATGCCCTTTGTACCCCCTTCTCACTTGCTTCTCCCTATCCACCCACTCCTAACTATCTACCCTCGCCCCCTTTGAAGTTCACTTACCTTTCAGGAGTCCTGTGGTGGGAGTGCGAGACCTCTGTCTCCCAGCTCTGCTGCTGTATGGAACAGTATAGAGTGATGGGAGTTATGATGTACTTTAGAGCATAATTATATAATGAAAAAGACATTGGAAATGGTACAGCATAACACCCATCACTCTCACACACTTACCAATTCACTCTCACTGAATGCTTTCCTACCTTTCCTCTGTCACTTTTCTCCTTACAGCAGCCAGCTCCTTTTCCTCCTCTTTGCTCTTCTTCTTCTGTGTCCTTCCGGGTCAGAGGGCACGGACAGCGGTGGGCGCGGCTTCAGTGTTGTGCCCCAGGATCTGACAAACCCCGGCGCACAGCAGCAGTTGAGCTCCCCAACCGAGCCTGCTCCTCCAGCGGCTGCTTTACTGTCCGTTTCTTGAGGGGTGCCCGGTGCCGGCAAGTTGGCACCCCCCTGATGAGCGGCATCCAGTGCAGACCATAACCACTCCCCCCCCCCCCCCGCTAGGTACGCTACTGGTGCAGACCTAAAAATATGGACTCTGCATAATGTTTTCTTCATTGGAGAGAGGGCTGTATATTCTAAACTATAAAGATAACATTGGCGTAATAATTTAAATCAACTTGAGTATACCGCCAGCGCCGTATACAGTAATGTCAGTCGGCATTGACATCAGACAGCCTTTATCTGCAGACCTGGAGGCCACCATTGTTGTCAGTCATGTGATATTTGGGGTGACTTTCCCGGCTCAAACACCGCACTGAACTGATGCTTTATGGCAATGCTAATGATGTCCATTCCTCCATAGACTTTCAATAGAGTGTCAGGCTAGGTGATTAAGACAGAACCATTCTATTATGTATCACAAGGCAATATAATACACGAGTCAGGGTGTTTATCTAGTAGATTTGCCAAGAGAGCTGGAACACATCCAAAATAGCTACACCACACTTACTTCTAATGATGTCCCCATAACAATCAGCAGATCTGCCTTGGGAAAGTCTTTTGTGGATTTACTGAAACATTTCGGAAGGTCTTCTCCGAAGAAAACAATGTCTGGTTTAACAACTCCATAGCAGGTTCCACAGCGAGGAGTCTCACCATTCATGATTAAGTCCTATGTCATAAGTATAGAACAGGGTCACACAGAGCAGCTCGAATGCAACATTATCCTAAATTTAAAACGCTTTAAAGCTTTGCTTTTTGCTAAATCTTGAATTTTACAGTTTGGTTCAGTAAATAAACCCATGTAACTGTTTACAAATAATCAATATACATGCGTTTAAAAACCCATCTTATGTGGGCCAGTAAGTTCTTTCTCCTACTAAGTTTCTGATTGGTTGAGGCAGCCTTTGGGTTTAGAAGAAGAGAAAGAACTTTAGGAGAGGAAACCCTGTACATGGTTTCCAAAATTGGCCCTGGATGCCAAACCGCACACTTCGTACCTGGTGCCACTTTAGGGTGTATTGTTTGCAGTAGTGGATGCCAATCGTCATCTTATGACTTATACAGGTGTAGAGTCATTTATAGGGGCCATCTGTCCTTCACCTTGTGTGCCCAGTACTCTGTATCATCATCATCATCATGGAACCTTTTATTAATCCCAAATTTCCCACCCCCAAAGAAATTAAATCGCGTTACCTTGGCTTCTTTCGCAGGGAATGGAGTGTAGCAGAGGTGACAAGATGCTGAGGAGAACGTCCCATGAGCCTCTACTATTTTTTGGGGTGGAATTCCTGCAACTTTGATCCAAATAAAAAGTATCCGGTTAAAAAGCAAAAGAAAAATAGCAGGAATGGGAAGCTGTCACAGTTTTCAGCTAATAGGTCACCTTGGGTTTAATCCGCGTTTACTAGATAAATGAAATGGGAGTCACGGTGAGACCCAAAACAAAGACTCCATAAAAATTCAGTCATTGCACAAAAACTTTAAATATTATATTAAAACTTTTGTTAAATAATTCTTAAGGAAACAGACACAAGTGCGTTGTGCCAAACCGGCCTTTGCTACATACACAGGATCGTTCCCAGGTTTAGACCAGGTCCATCCAAGGCCATTAAGGATTATTCACCTCGGCACAGCCTAAAATCGGTCAAATGGGTCGGTGGGGGAGATTCGAGATCTCCCCTGAGATCCAATAGCCCAAGACACCTAGGCATAGTCCAAAATACATCATTGGGCACCCCCTGTACAGAAGAACTACCCAGTTTATAATTACACCTGTTGTATAGCAGGATATTCTGAGGTCCTCCAACAAATAAGGTCTACTACTTGCACCACCCTTTGAAACAACCCTGGACCCTTGTCTGGAGGAAGCCTTCGTCCTTTACAAATATTTCCCCAGAAACGAGGTCACATTTCAGACACATGGAAATAAGAAGGTACTCACGCCTTTCTAGACCATCAATGTTCTGCGTATAACATCTCAACAGAAGTCCTTTGGCATGCAGCAGTTTCACAAAATAATGGACAAAGTTCGGCTTGTATTTTCCTGGGTACAGCTCTTTAGCCAACGTGAAGAAAGGTTGCGGGTTACGGGTGAAGTAGTCAATATCAAAAATGGCTTCAGGGTATGGAATATCGTATTTTTGCAAATTGTCATATAGTCCGGAGCCTGGAGTCCTAATACAAGGGAAAAAAAAAAAAAAATTTAAAACACCCCGATATCAAACCTACACAAGGTCAGAACAAAAACAAGTGTATTATATTTATACGCACACACTACCGTTTAAAAGTTCTAGCCGTAACATTATTGCAAAAGTGTTTCCTAACGATCAATTCGCTTTTTAAACTTGGATCAGCGAACACAACGTGCCATTAAAACACAGGAGCGATGGGAGTGATAAAGGGGCCATTGGAACCCAGGAGTGATGGGAGTGATAAAGGGCCATTGGAACACAGGAGTGATGGGAGTGATAAAGGGCCATTGGAACACAGGAGCGATGGGAGTGATAAAGGGCCTCTGTACGCCTATGAAGAGATTCCATTAAAAATGAGCCGTTTCCAGCTACAATGGTCATTTACAACATTAACCCCGTCTGCGCTGGATTTCTGATCCATTTCATGTTATTTTAATGGACAAAATGCGCTTTTCTCCCCCCCAAAAAAAGGGACCGTAGATTTTAACTTTAGCGTATATTATATATCACATACACAGAGGTGTATTTACCGCGGGCAGTAAACCCATAACTGCCCCTCCGCAGTCGGCATCCTGAATGCATTTAAAAGCAGAGGGGGATGTCACAAGGGAGTAAATTATTTTAGTACGATCTTGTGTGAAGAAAGGACAGAGATATTTTGCAGGTTAAGGAAAGTTTTAAGGTATGTGGACCCCTATCACATCTATATGGGCTTGATGGACAACCCCTTCTAAATCTATGGGCATTAATATCAAGTCATGACCCCCTCTAATCAGCCGCTATAACAGCGTCCACTCTTCTGGGAAGGCTTTCCACAAGATTTTGGGGAGTTTCTGTGGGAGTGTTTGTGAGGTCAGACACTGATGTTGGACGAGACACCCGGCTCGCAATCTCTGTTCCAGTTCATCCCAAAGGCGTTGGATGGTGTTGAGGTCAGGGCTCTGTAGGGCCAGTCAAGTTGGTCGACCCCAAACTCATCCAACCATGTCTTTATGGACCTTGCTTTGTGCGCAGTTATGCTGGAATAGAAAAGGGTCTTCCTCTAATCTATCCCTCCTCCACATTACAGCAGGCACCATGGATTGTGGTAGGTAGTGTTCTCCTGGCACCCGCAAAACCCAGACTCATCCATTAGACTTCCAGCTGCTCAGCCATGGAAACCCATTACAAGAAGCTCTCAACGCTTGTGCTCATGTTGCTTCCATGTTTGTGGCCTATGAGCTAAATTAAGTAGGAGAGGAGTCCACATACATATAGCGCAGAAACACTTGGCAAGTGACTGGAGAAGAGAGCAGAAACAAGTCTAAGCCAAGCTATTGGGTACAATTTATTAGGGAGTTGGGGATAAAGAAATAACCAGTATCTCCAGTGTTAGAGATGTTCAGCTTTAGACTCGCTTTCATTGAGTAGGGAGAGTTAGAAGAGACTGGAAGGCGAAGAAGGAGAAGAAATGTAGATGAATTAAATTATGCCAAGAGCATTAATTGAACCCAACTGTCAAATGTAGGATGTTTTGTTCCAAAATGTGCATGGCAGATAGATAGTTATTTAAAATCCAAAGCTTTTCTTACCTAAAATCTGGTATTCCACTGGGGGTGCTTATGCCAGCACCAGTCATAACAATAATCTGCTTGCAACGATTCTTCAAGATAAGGTCAACAATATCCGAAAAACCCGTGAGTTTCAAAGCACCCCGAGATCGTTTACTTTCTGAAATTTTTTTGGTTAGTGAAAATGTCGCCAGTTGACTCTTCCTACAAATATAAGCAAAACATTACAAAAAAAATTATAAAATACCAATAAATAAATAAAGAAAAAAAAAAAAAAAAAAAAAAAAAAAAAAAAGAGCCAAAAGGTTCTTCTAACCTTTGGTGGTCCTGCTTCTCAGTGACTGAGAGTCGATTAATATTTTTTGCTAAGAGTTCTTCAGGAGTCACAGTGTCAGACATGGAAGACTTGGTGGATCTTGTTTTTTGTCCCCTTGTCTTGAGGGCCGACGGGTTGGACAGGTTGTTCAACTCTGACTTCTTAAACTTATCACACTCTGTGGATACTTTTGGAGATTGGATGGCAGAGGCAATACGTTTCATGGTGTCAACCTGAAATGCTGGGGGGGGGGGGGGGGGGGGACACGAAAAAGGTAGAACTTGTGACAAATATATATTATATAAATATAGGTGGTTATATTCACTAAGCTTGGAGGGAGTAATTCAAAAAATGAGTCCAATGAATTACAAGAAGGGTGGAATGGGCTGAAGAAAGAAGAGACTGACCTGGAGACCTAGAGAAACCGGGCTTCACCCGGAGACCCCAGGTGAAAGACAGAGTGCCCAGGTATGGTGATGTAATATTAATTACAATTAATACATCCTAAAAAGGTGCAATTTCAAATCAATACCTAAACTCTGTAGCAGATCCATCTAGTTTTCTTTCCTAAATTATATATATATATATATATATAAATACAAGCCTATCAGTGCCTGCTAATGTGTCACATGACACTAGGCATTCCCTATAAAATATGCATGGTGACAAATTTGATAATTTGTAGCAATGGCTTGGAGGCAGTTTTAAACTTTTTTATTATTATTTATTTATTTTAATGCACACAGCTCCCTACTTCCATTCAGCACTTTTTTCTAAATAAGAAAATATGAATATTCAATTTATTAATAAATGTGTACAAATTGTCTCTAGCTTTTTAAAGTAAAATATATATTTTAAAAAAATATGCTTAAAAAGCCAAATTTTATCCAACTACTCCAATCCTTAAAAGATAGTTTCTGTCTCCATTTAATTCACACAAACAGCGGCTTTACTTTTCCCCGCTTTAAGAAAAGAAAAGAAAAAAAAAAAAAAAAAAAAAAAAAAAAAAAACACAAAAAACCTTGAAGTTCCTTTTTGTGGACAGAGAATGTCCTCGTGAAAGACGAAAAAGGTTTTAAAACGGTCACCTTTTAAAAGAGGTAATGAGTGTAATATATTTTAGTCTGCCCCCCCTTGTGGTGCAAAGAATGGCTATGCTAATAAACAGCACAGCTGTGGATCCTTTATGGCCTTACATGGGGTGGGCACACAAAAAAGGGGGGGGGGATGGGCAAAAACTGCTGGGGAGACCCCTCCGAACGCAAGGTAGAAAGGTCAAAGGCTTTAGAGATCATATAAGAATGCAAAAAAACAGAATGTTGCAGAATCTTGTAATACCTTTTTTATTGGACTAACAGTATTTTAAATAATAGACGAGCTTTCGGGAGTCCTCCCTTTATCAAGTCAAAAGCATTTCTGACCAAGCAAGTGAAAAACCCAGTTTAAAACTGACCAGTACATGTTCTGATACAGGGTTAAAACAGGGGTTAAAACAACACGGCAGAGAATTTGCAGACAAAAAACTAAGAGGGTCGTAAATAGTAAATAGTGGCATATACTGCACAGATAAGGCTAGAGGGGGAGCAGGGGTGAGCGTGTAGGAGAGAGAGGAGAAAAAAAAAAGAAAAAAAAAAGCACAGGTTATAGGAAGTTTCTCTTCTTCTCTCTCTCCTACACGCTCACCCCTGCTCCCCCTCTAGCCTTATCTGTGCAGTATATGCCACTATTTACTATTTACGACCCTCTTAGTTTTTTGTCTGCAAAAAACTATATAGCACCATCATACACCGCTGCGCAGTACAATGGGTAGATAGGAAATAGCAGTTAGTGCATCACAATAATCGGGACGTACAGAACCAACAAAAAAGTAGGGAAGGGGCTAAAGAAGATTATGTTCTAGAACATCGCCCAAACATATTGATCGGCAGACTCAGCGGTGAAAATCAGTTCAAAGAACCGGACGGGCGCTGCAGCTTCTCTCTAAGACAAGTAAATCATTTTTTTTTTTTTTAAATGTTAATATGTTATATAAAATACATATTAAAATACTCACCAAGTGCTTCAATATGTATTCTTCTTTGATAAGGTAGCCCAGGGCCAGTAGACTGTCTAAGTTTCCCGAGCTGTACAATGTCACATGCACTCTTTTTAAAAATGTAAAAAAATTAATAAACTTTTTTTGGGGGGGGGGGGGAAATGCCATAAAGCCATTATTTAAGGTTTCTTGGTAATTAGCATTGTCACCTGCAACTAGTTCAGTTTACAGCGCACAATAAAAACTTAAGTGAAATGCGATACTGTCTAATTGCCAGAAAGTGAATAATAGGACTCCAATAAATCACAGACCGGGGACAAAAACTCAGCGGAGAGCAGAACAAGTTACTGTCTCCTTTCAGGAGGATTCAACAAGTGTTTAAAGCCGAACGAGCTCATAACACATCATAGATCAATGCAGCCAATGAGCACACATTATTGGCCATGACATAAAAACATAACTTTCCCAGTGTAGGATTCCCATTAAAACAAAAGATCTAAATTGCACAATGCTAGCGATTAAACAGTTTAAGAAAAAAATGAATAGCAAAATATAAAAATGTGGAATCCTACATACTCTTAATTCCACCAGTTTATATATTTTTTCTCTCTATAATACATGTAATATTATACACACACACACACACACGTTTATATTTTTTTTCTCTCTATAATACATGTAATATTATACACACACACAAATATATATATATAAAAAAAAATAAACCACACATTTTTTTATTATTATTATTATTTTTATTTTTTTATTTTTTTATTTTTTTTTTTTTTTTTTAGACATAAACAAGTCAAATCTGTCTTTTTTTCTTTTTTTTTTTTTTTAAATATATAGAGGTTTTAGAGAACTGTAATTTTAGAGCCAAAAAGACTGATGTTACAAGACGGCCTCGTCGCACACAAGTCTGCAGATATTTCTGCCCTTTGATTTGTAAACACGCTGACCCAGACAGATACTTCAATCCGCCAAGGACAAAAACTAACATTGTCACTAGGATATGGAGAAACCATGGCGAAGAACGACGCAGCGCATGGCAGAATGAGCAGTCAAAATCTCCTCTGTGCTTTTATCAGGCAGGGTTGTATGCGATTCAAAATGCACAAAAAAAGACAACTGTTGAAATGATCTGGACAAATTGACTCAAATTACCTTAGTGTGGCCGCTGGAAAGTGTAGGACGGAGAGAAGTTGTTCCTTGGCAACACAGAATGGATACTTCATTTTATTCCAAACATAAAATGCACAAAAATAGCATTTCTCGGACAAAAATTATATTATATATATATATATATATATATATATATATATATATATATATAGACTATTTGGTTTTACTCGCTTAACTTTCAATACATATAGTTTTCCCCATTTTTTGTTACCAATTAATATATAAATTTAATTAAATAAAAAAAAAAAAAAAAATAAAAAATAAAAAACACAAAAAAAAAATAAAAACACCCCACACCACAGAAAGTAAACTTGGTTAAATTGCTAAAGAAAAAAAAATAAATAAAAAAAAAAAAATTGCTACATATACACATATAATTGTCTAAAATGTTACGGAGCGGATAGCAATGTAGATTTCTTACTTCACGTCTCTAATCCTTTGATTAATCTAATGGCATATACATCCCTGAACATCTGTGGAAAGATTAAAAGGATTTAAGATTTTGGTTCTGCCTGTAGTGTAACTACCCCAGTCAAACAAAACCCACTCCTTTAATGGTCTATGACACCCACTGACCACTAGAAATAAGCTACTCACGGGAATTAACCTAATCTAATTATACAAGGTTTTCAATGCTTGCTAAATAACGAGAAAGCTTTAAGTAGGTTTACTACACTGGGCTTTAGAAAATACTATTTCCTTACAAATATGCAATAAAATAAAAAAAGGATTTTGAACACATTGTTGTATCTGTGTTGCTATTCTGAGAAATATCAGATATATTAAAACATTTAATTGACTTGCCAAGAAAAGGGGGGGCTTGGATACAGTATTTCTGAAAAACTGATTGTATAAATTGCTCTGGAATGTATGGAAAATAAATAAATAAAAAAAGATAAAAGGAGGCCCTGGTAAAAATAAATTATATTATATTAATATATATATATATATATATATATATATATATATATATATATATATATATATATATATATTATGCAAGCAGGGCTCTGTCCACCCAACGTATTTTAATTATTTTTAACCCCCCCCACTACTTTTACAAAATCATTTCTATACATAGCATAAAAAGTGCTAATTTCTCTCTTTTTTTATGCTTTGATCAGTTGGCACACACGTTCCACAAAACAATTTCCTTGTCTACCCTAAACAATGGTTAAAAACTGTTAGAAATATTAAATATATATAGTGGCTGCGGTTAGTATGCATTATTTCCACCCCGTTTTAAAAGCAGGCTCAAGGATAACAGGAAAATTATATATAGAAAATATCGTGAACCGAAAAAAACTAAAATCACGTGTCACTCAGGTAAGGTGCAGATGAAAGACAAACTTATAAAAATACTTCCCTAATTGGACCGCAGCTGCCCAAACTACACTCTTCCTCAAAGTGTAAGAATGCAAATAAACCAGGGATGTATGGGGCGCAGGAACATATATAGGGAAAAAATAAAATGAAAACAACACAATATAGTGTAGATTGTACTTCCAATGTTAGTGATAAAATGATATATTGCACTCACATATTTTTCATGCATAAAAATGCATATACAGGCATAGGTTGAAGTCCAATTGAATCTTTTTCTTCATTCAATTGGACTTCAACCTATGCCTGTATATGCATTTTTATGCATGAAAAATATGTGAGTGCATTTCTATTTGGTATACTCTTTTTACCTAAGATATTGCACCATTTTAAGCTTGTTTTTTAGATTTTCACTGAAGAATATTAAAAGCCTCTTTACAGTCCATGTTGATGAGTTGGATTTGCCTCTTTCACTTGTGAGTGCAATATATCATTTTATCACTAACATTGGAAGTACAATCTACACTATATTGTGTTGTTTTCATTTTATTTTTTCCCTATATATGTTCCTGCGCCCCATACATCCCTGGTTTATTATCAAGGATAACAGGGCCAACCACTAAGACTCAACCAAGAAGTAATGGCGCCCTCTGGTGGTGTTATTGTGAGTTACTACTAGCTCCTTCATTGATCAAGTTATTTAAGTTACAGATCAGAATCACAACTTGTTTCAACAGCTCTCAGCTCAGGTGTTACCGGTGAATTTAATAGATTACTTGATAGTTTCTTTTTTTTTTTTATATATTTGTAGCAGAGTCAAGCAATAATCACACATTATTTCAAATACAGTAATATTTAAATTTCAAACTTAATGATTTACTTCTATTTACATGACATTTAAAAGAAAGAAAATATAGAATCCATGTTGATTTGTAAACCCTCTTGGTTAATACTTTACTGAGAGGGTGGTAGATACACAGAGCAGCCTCCTAGTTGAAGTGGTAGAGGCTAATACAGCGAGAGAATTTATGCCTCCTGAAAGTATCAGTATTTCCAGCATATCTACCTACTGACACAATTGGGTCTATTAAGTCACTACTATTACTAGTAAATTCAATCACTACGGGTTCACCCGTCTCCTGAATAACACCCATTGATCATACTCCTAATATATAGCACCTTTGGGTTACTTATTACAAACATATGCACCCACAGACACACATCAACACTAGCCAACAGGATAGCATAAAAAAAATAAAAAAAAATACAAATGTATATAATATCTTTTTCTTTAGTGGATAATTATGATACAATGTGATAAATAAGAAAATGGTTTCTGTGAATCAGCTCAACAGAAAACAGAGTCTGATTCGGTCGCCGTTAATCGTTTCAGACTGCAGAGGTCTCTTCTTCAGATGGAATCATTCCCTCAATTAATTCATACAGAAACCATGATAGGGCCCCTTTAACAGTGCCACACAATTAGGAATAGAGGGGTCCGTTACATCATATGGAGCGGACAGCAGAGATGCGGTTTCAGTTACGTTATAAAATTCCATCCCAAGTGAGCTTCTGCTGCAGGAAGAGCTTGGCTGGCCCCGTATAACGTATAGTTAAATCAGTGAGATTTCTTCAGCCTCCTCGTCCATTGAATAATACATTATACAGGGCCAGCTCAGACCTGCTAGTTGGAGGAACCGGTTAGTGTTGTCTTCTCATAATGAATATTGAACTGGGGGAGTTAAAACGGCAACTCTCCATCCAACTCTCTATTTAGTGAATAAAACCCAAAGTCTTAATTGTGCAAATTGTTCCATGTAATAAACATACTTGCCTGCTAAAGCAATCACTTTACATCACATGTAGTTGCCAACATTCTAGTATGTTTCACCAAACATCACATCACACACATGCAGTAGCCAAACAAAACTTTATGTTGGGACCAAGCACCTTGCCCCCTGGCCAACAGGATACACAACCCTCTACCATGACTATCCCACCCACACTGGGGCAGCTGGCAACTATGCATAATAGACAAATGTTATTCTCAAGAACCATTATAAATCCCAAAGGCTGCATAAAGTGCCCCACTGGCAAACATAATTTGTTTTCTATAACACCATCACATTCTGTAGTGCTGTACAATGGAATATAGAGATTATATACATACACACTCTGACGATGGTAAAATTAATTTTTATGCTGTTTTATGATAAAGCTACCTTTTTTATTGATTTAAATAAAAATCTCCCCTTTATACATTGGACTTGACCTTTTAATACATCTCATCAAACAATCAAAGTCTAACAAGTCATTCTAGAACAGCAGCCAGTTCTGAGCTCGCTTTTTCTGTATTATGCAATACTTTAAAGGGGCCTGAAACCTCAGCAGAAATTACAATTTAGAAAATGAAGGATTCTTAATATAAAGATATTTTATATATAAGACGAACACCTCAATATTAAATCTATTTACTTCATTGGTTATTTAAGAGGCAGCTTTATTCACCAAAATTAAATACTAAGACTATATATATATATATATATATATATATATAGTTAACGAGCAGACCGGGATTATGGAAGCCAAGTACAGAATACAGCTCTCGAAGTGACGTCACAATACCCCCAACATTCCATCCTTGGAACGTTCGGTTACCTGAGGCTCCCCCAACGTTCCAAACAGGTGCAAAGAGGGCAGACGGTTAACCGCACCCAGAGAGACTTGCACCCCTCTCCACTCTCCAGGGCAACTCGAAACACGCTACGGAAAGGAAACACGTCACTCTGAAATCACGCGTGTTAAAGGGCGAGAGGATCATTTCCAATTAATTACCAATTACCGAAAAATCTGGCTGACGAGAACGAGGTTTTTTCAAGTTACATAAAGTTATATTCGCAAATTTTTTTATATATATACTTTAGCTTCATTTATGATCTTTTATCAATAAATACATGCTTTAGACGTTCTTAAGTTAGACATGGGCTGTGATTGCTGGCAGTGAAAGGGTTAATCGGTTTGACTCATGTGATCTAAAATATCGGTGCCTGGTTTATATTTGTTTTGGTTTTTTTTTTATTTGTGATTGAATTTGGAAAACAGACAAATCGATACAAATACAAGATGCATACACCGGGTATAGGAGTTCCACAGCAGGGAAAGCAGATTTTACAATTATATAGATATATACACCTATAGATAAACACACACATACACATATATATATAGACAGATAGATCGAGATATACATATATCAATAAATATACATATATCAATAGATATAGGTATAGATATATACACATATCCAGTATATATATATCTATAGACTTAGACTTAGGATATCACAGGATGATAGGTTTATCATTAAGAGGGTAGTTAATAAATGGAACAACCTCTCGTCATAAGTGGTAGAGGCTAATACATTGGGGGAATTGAACACGCTTGGCATGATTCTGGTGCTGTTTGAGAAGTGTTCCTATCGCCATAGTAACAGAGTCAAACTAGACAAGTTTTGCACCGAAATCACTTCTATACATTGTTCTATACATATCATTTCTATAGGTAGACAGGTACCCAGTTAAAGATCAAATACTTTTAACAATATGTGGGATGTAACTCACAGCAGTTATACCTCTTACATACTGCAGGGGGCAGCACTTTACATGTTCCAGTCAGCAACAAGTGAAAGGCGTGTGTGTATTTTTTATTGACTCTGTTAAAGGGGAACTCCCAACAATTTTTACTGGTATTTCTAGTAGTTCATTAAAAATACCTTTTCAAAATACTGTGCAATTAACTTTTTTTTTTTTAAAAAAAAACCACTTCTAGTTTTAGCATAATATAATGTTTTTTCTCATGATGCACCTTTTTTGCATTGTGCATGTTTGATTAACAATTTTGTGTGTTTTTAACCATAGAAAAGGCCATGGTGGAACCTGAAGATTTTTTTTATTTGATTTTTTTGGGTTGGCAGGTGTGATATCCTTTGGGCTACCCGTCTCTCTAGAGAGGTCCTCCCCTCCTGCAGGCCTTTTCTCGACCCCGAAGACGAAGTTTGGGGGATCTTTACAGGACACAAGCACCTTTCCCCCCCGTTTTTTTGTTCTTCAAAGTGAAGCTCTGACCTTCATATTAGCCATTTGTATGAGTTCTAGTTCTGTTATCTGAGCCCCAATCTACTAGATAAACACCCTGACTCCTTATCATACTGCCTGTGGGAAACAATTGAATGGCTCAGGCTTAATCATCCAGCAGGACACTCTGACTAATGAAAGCCTATGGAGGAACGGACTTCATGAGCATCGCCATAAAGCATCAGCTCAGTGTGGTGTTTGAGCAGAGAAAGTCACCCAAAATATCAACAATGACTACAATGGCCGCCTCCAGGTCTGCAGATAAAGGGAGTTTATTAGAAAAAAAATGAGACAAAATCAAGTTTTTGGTCAACACTGACTGACATTACTGTATACAGCACTGGGGGGTTATTATTGTATACAGCACTGGAGAGTTATTACTGGATACAGCGTTGGGGGTTATTACTGTATACAGTGCTGGGGGTTGTTACTACATACAGCGCTGGGGGGGTTATATTACTGTATACAGCGCTGGGGGTTATTACTGTATACAGCGCTGAGGGTTATTACTGTATACAGCGCTGGGGGGTTATATTACTGTATACAGCACTGGGGGTTTATATTACTGTATACAACGCTGGAGAGTTATTACTGTATACAGCGCTGGGGGTTATTGTTATGGAGAAAGATTTGTTTCCATGGGACTTCCATGTAAGATAACAAGCTGGCAGACTTTACTTTTAACATAATAAAAATAAATAAAATAAGACTCTTTGAGGTTTAACCTGGGTGGCTGATAGTTTGGAATCTCTTAACTCTTAAAGAGACCTGAAGCATAAGTACATTTGCTTAAAACACAGACGTTTAGGTGTTGAAACCCCTCCTGTGTGTGCATTGGTTCTGGCTCCATGCAGTAAAGCGATCATTATTTAATTGTTTAGAGAAGATACCATTTTTATAAGAATAAGACACTGCCGTTTACGGGACAAAGGTACAAGAAGCTTCGGATCTGCTGGTAAAGCAGACAGCCTGTGTGCATTTCGCTTGCGGCAAGCAAGACAAATATTGTCATATAAGTGAAAAATACAACACTTAGACTTTCAAGACTGAAAACGGCAACAAATCAGTTTAAAGTGTAAATTCCAGCAAATAGCTACCTTTTCCGGGAAATTTTTTTTAGTTTACATTGTAAACCTTTTGGCTATGTATCCACTAGACAAAAATAGTTTGTCACTTTCCTATTATAATATAATATAATAAATATGTAGTGTTTACTAGACTTGTGCATTCGTCTTCGGGCGAACATGGAAACGAACACGAAGAGTGCGTTTTCGTGTTCGTTCCGAAGACACGCCGAAGAGAAGACGGCGGCGGTAAAACGTAGGCGAAGACGAAGACACACACCACGAAGATCTTCGTGATTGTCTTCGTCTACCATTCCCCCCCTTCATCTTACCTTGTCTTGTCTTCGCGGCAGTTCCCGGAAGTGGAAATCCGCAGGTTCGCCGTCACGGGTTACAGGGCAGTGCGAATGAGCCTATTGGTCGCCTACAGGGACCTCCTCTGGCATCAACCAATTGGTTGATGCCAGAGAAAGACCCTGCAGGTGACCAATAGGCTCACTCGCACGGTCTTTGTAGCCCCTGACAGCGAACCTATGGATTTCCGCTCCCGTTAACCCCTTCGATGCTGCGTTAACACAGCATCGAAGGGGTTAACGGGAGCAGAAATCCATAGGTTAAAGGGCCGTGCAAGCGACCAATAGGCTCACTTGCACGGCCCCTTAACCCTTTAAAAAAAGGTTAACCCCTAACTAATTGAACAGGGAGGGAGACCAGTGGCATCGGCAGTGCCGATGCCACTGGTCTCCCTCCCTGTTCAATTAGTTAAATGTCCGTACGAGCGACTTTATTGGTCGCTCGTACGGACATTTAACCCGGCACAGACTAACTAATTGAACAGGGAGGGAGACCAGTGGCATCGGTCTCCCTCCCTGTTCAATTAGTTAAAGACCAGTGGCATCGGCAGGGCAAGTTGCAGCATTGGGGTTTTAAAACCCCAATGCTGCAACTTACCCTGCCGATGCCACTGGTCTCCCTCCCTGTACAGAGTTAAATGTCCGTACGAGCGACTTTATTGTTCGCTCGTACGGACATTTAATTAATTGAACAGGGAGGGAGACCAGTGGGATGTGCCGGGTAAGTTGTAGCATTGGGGTTTTAAAAGTCTGCACGAGCGACCAACAGAGTCGCTCGTGCAGACTTTTAAAACCCCAATGCTGTAACTTACCCGGCAGATCCCACTGGTCTCCCTGTTCTATCAGTTAATAAATTATAGAACAGGGAGACCAGCGGGATCTGCCGGACAATTACGGCACCAGGAGTATAACAGTCTGTACGAGCGACCCTATTGGTCGCCAGCAGGGGGCTCGTCTGCCATCAACCAATGGCAGACGAGCCCCCTGCTGACGACCAATAGAGTTGCTCATACGGACATTTAAACTCCTGGCGCCAGAGCGGCTTTAACCCCGTTTTAACCCCTTAACCGGGGAAAACGAAGAAAACCCGAGCACGAAGAATGTCCGCGAATATTCGCCCGAAGAGAAGACAGGACCAGGCGAATATTCGCGGAATACGGAGTTCTTTTTTTGCCGAAGACGAGCACGAAGACGAACACGAAGAGCCCCCTGGTGCCCAAGTCTAGTGTTTACATTAGAAAAAAAAAGCATCTTAGGTGGGATATGATGTCATTATTTTATACCAGATGACCTGTCCATTAATAGGGCTGTGTAGAGAGCGGGAGGTCATCCATTGAGTCTTGAAGAAAAGGAATTTTCACTTAAAGCAGCAAAAAGGGTTCTCTACAGTAAGAGCAGTAAAGATCTGGAATTCACTGCCCACAGAGGGTGGGAAATGCATGGAGAGGATTTCAATTTCACTGCAAAACCAAGGCAAGTGTTATTTAATGCATTAAAATATGCATTAAAATACGTATGATGGTGGGAGCGAATGGCAATCACAAAGCAGCCCTTTAAGGCCAGCGGCCGCCTGATGGCATTTTTATGTTCACGTAGCTGCCGAGCTTTTATGTAGCTGCCAAGCTTTTATGTAGCCACACCCTCTTACCAACTGCTCTGCCACATAAGAAGCGTATCCTGCTCAGAAAATGCACAGCCCCATTAGCATTTCTTGTGACTTCAGATCATGTCAACTACTTTTAATCCAAACCGGCACCGGGTCATAAATTCCTATCTATGTTCAAATATTAATGATTTCATGTCTTTCTCCTGTGGGTTTTTATCTGTAAACCAGCACTGATCACTGTGGAGGTTTTTGAAGACATTCTTTCGGAGTATACGTTGCTTGTTGAGACATGTAGTACCTGGTAAGATGATCTGATGTTTACAATGAATCCAGGATAGTCACTGAAATGCCATAACGTCAGTGACGTGTACCTTGGATTCTTTCCATTGTCTTACCTGGCTGCAGACATCTGGTAAATCAGAAGATCAAAGCCTCAACTGTGGCCCGAAAGGAGTCTGGGACCCCTGGACCGTTTTGCTGGACAAAAGAGCTTAACCATACCTGGGAACTATCCTGGTCTTGCCTGGAATTCCAGGAATCATAGTGGATTACCAGGGTAGGGTTGGCACCTTTGGCATGGAGCAATTATAGCCAAGTTCCCCCTCCCCACCCCTCCATACTATGTTGAGTTTGTTCAAGAACAGAACATACATTACATCCAAGGCAAACTGCGGCTCAGCGCAGAACACAAACATCAGCAGCTTAACCAAGGATATAGAGGCAGTGCTGAAGAGAAACACCGGAAGGGACCGAGGTGGATCGGGTTATGACAAATGACCGAGGGGAGAAGAGTTCAGGAGAGTGAGGACATGGGAGTAACACTACTCAAGGCTACATATGATGGATTAGTATTTGGGCAAGCTGAGGATCAGCAACGAACTGTTCTCAGGATCCGACTGTTCTCGCAAAGCACAAAGAAACCTCAACACCAGAGGCACAGAGCTTCTTCAATGGCACCCTCCATATGACCTCCTGGGAAGAATCCATACAGAACTCAGTGGTAGGAGAGGAACTTCGTCTTCACAGAGTCTTCAAAGGGAGAGTTTGCAGGTTTGAGGTCTCAACTCATGACATCACTATACATTATGAAGGGCCAACCCATCTGAGCTTCTGTTGAAGGGAGAGCTTGGCTGGCCCTGGATACTGCATAGAAAAACAGTAAAGTCCCATCACAAATTTAATTACGCATTATGCAGGGTCAGCTCAGCCCTCATAAACTCACCACCAATGGTCCATCATAATGAATAGTGAAGAGACCAAGGGTCTGTAACCCCCCGGGGCAAATGGCATGCATAAATGTCCATAGGAGGAGGCCTTTCGTTGTCATCCATACCATGTCCATGTGTCTATTTTTTGTCTGCTCAATTAGTCTAAACAGTCTCTGCTGTGACATCAGGGAGCTCTGGAATCTCTTTCATTGTGTCCTTGGCACTGATGAGCTTATAGATCACCCAATAGAACCACAAGTCTGGTTAAACCCCCACCAGCTGTCCCTCTCCCCTATAGCAATCCAGCTACGGAATCCCCTGGAAGTTCTAAATAAAATGCAGCCCAATGGCGGAGCATGGAGTTCACATATCCTCCCCGTTTCTTGTACATATTGTTTGTACCCAACGTCCTTTGGGATGTTCGGAGCACGTGTTTCATGTCCTACGATGCACCTGGCTTGTAGCAGACAAAGAAATCCTCGAGTGCTGTCACGCATGGCTTATGTTCCTTCCTTTGTTTCAGAAATGTCACTGCGCTAACATACCCCTGTCTAACTTTTCAAAGACTTCTTTTTTTTTTTACCATGAGCAGAAGAAATTGAAATTGAGACATTGAAATAACTACAATCCTTTACTGAGAGGGTGGTGGATAAATGGAACAGCCACTCTGCAGTAGTGGTAGAGCTTGATACAGTGATGCAGCATAGGGCTATCCTGAATCTAAGGACCAAGGTCCTTTTTTTTATTATGTTCCATGAAAACGAAGACACGTGGACAGTCAGGACTTCTCATTCACAAAGTGCTCCGTCTGTTCATCTTCCCTTGGCTTGAGCCACACTTAGGTTGCAAAAAAAGAAAATAAAAGTCGTCGGGGAACGTCCCAGCGTAGGCTACCTGGAGTTGTCCCTCCTCTGGGGCAGTGGTTTTATAGAGGGACAGGGAGCGTGAGGGAGGTGGAGAGTAGGCGTGGAGGGAGGTGGAGAGTAGGCGTGGGGGGAGGTGGAGAGTAAGCTACTTCTTGCTTCGTTTTCATCTGACTCATGGGGGTTTTTTGGGGCTTCGTACAAATCTTGAAAGGCCCATTGATTAGCCGTATCAGTCCAAATCCGCAGTCCTGCAGGGGGTGGGAGTCAAAGGGGAGTCATTAAACCATCCAAGCAGTAAAGCACGCCAGGCAGATTCACGGGAACATACAAACCCCTATCAGGGACAAAACCAGGGTCAGGGTCTTTTATACGCACCAGAACAATAGGGGAATGAGGAAACACCGATTTAAATAAGGGTGTGGAACACACTAACCAATAAACAGAGGGACTTACACCGAAAACAACCAATACGATAACAGCAGACCCTTGGGGTGAGGATAAGGAGGCTCATGGGAGAATTACCTCCCCTCTCCAGGGAGAAGGGCGACCAATAGGAGAAGCACCTACTTTCTCTGTGTTATCCTATGGGGATCGGCAGCCTGGTTTAGCCTTCATTAACTATATGCAGCTGGGATGCTTCTTCCCATGCAGGGCACCAGCACTCCTACTCCCATCACGCCTCCTCTGTCTGTCACAGATGTACATGTCATTTTTTAATTAAGCTTTATGCGGATATGAGATGCCACTAACATTGTATAAAAATGGGGCACATGGTAAACATACATCCCTCATACATAACATATCATCATACCCGAGAACTTTCTGGCTTGAGCTATCAGGCCCCCCCCCCCCTTGCGGGATGTGGGTAGGAGGTCTCCCGGATGTCAGTGGGCGGTCCTGCTGACCTTGGTGGGTGGTCCCAGGGATGTTTCGGGACACGTGCTATCAGTAACGTAACTACAGGACTTATTCACTGGACTGCATCAGAGAGCGTGGTGTTAGCATGTGTGCTAATGTACCGTATTTCCCCATGTATAAGACGCTCCCATGTATATAATTTTGGGGCCCGAAATTTGAAAAAAAAAGATATAACAAAGTTTTTGAACTGGCTGCCTGGGCATGATATGAGTGTTGTTAGAATTGTTAGCAATCACACTCCTATCATGCTCTGGCAGCCAGTACATGCACATCACTTTCAGCCTCCCTGTACCCCCTACACACGCATCCATGCTATCAGACACACACATATATTCATTCATGTACTCCCCCACCCTTAGCTGCACTGCAGATCTTCTGGAGCCGCTCACAGACTTCCGTGGGGGCCGCTCTTTCCCTCTGCGTTGCTCGAACAGGAACGGAACAGAGTCATGTGATGTACATTCACAAGACTCCACTGGGTTCCTGTGCGGCCTCGACGGATCAAGAGACGCTGCTGAGCAACACAGAGGTAAGCAGCAGGTCCCCTTTCCGGACAAAAAAAAAATCCACCACCACTGTATAAGACGCACCCAGTTTTTAGACCCCAAATTTTTCTTTAGTATATCTTTAGCATGAGTGTGTATATCCGTATGTAGTGTTGGTGTGTGTGTAGTGGTGTTAGCACGCCTGTGCATGAGTGTATGGTGTTAGCGTGTTTGTGTCACTGGAAGGAGTTAATGTTTGTGGGCATGTGGTTTTAGCATGTGTGTGTGTCTGTTATGGTATGGTGTTAGAGTGTGTAAGTTTAGGGTGTTAGCATGTGTGTATGTGTGTTAGTATCTGGCGTTAGCATGTGTGTGCGGGTCTCGGTGTATGATGCTATCGTGAGTTTGTGTGTCCTTGTATGGTGTCGGAGTGTCAGGGGTGAGCCTGGGGTTACTGGTGCTTGGGAGCAGGAGAAAGAGTGTGTGTGTGTGTGTGTGTACAGTGGTAGAGTGGGTGTTAAAGAACGTTTGCGTGTTAGTATGTATGTGTATTAGATGTAGGGGGTCTTGACGATATACTGCCCCCCAGACGCCACTTACCCTAGGCTGGCCCCAGTTCTCATAAAGTGTGCCAATGGGAAGATCTTAAGGCGTATAATGGGAGGGGCATACTGGGCTCCAAGAACTCTGATAGCAGCCATGGAGAGGGTAGTAGATGAGTGGAGAAGCCTTCCAGCAGAAGTGGTAGAGGTTAATACAGTGAGGAATGTAAACAAGCATGGGACAGGCATACGGCTCCAGGATCTAAGACGAGACCAACGACCGATTAAAGTTTGATTCTTTACGGCAGGAAGACGGCGACGAGGCGGCTGAAAAGTTCTTTTTTTCCATCAATAATAAGTCATAAAGTTACCTAAAAACGTCTTGACAAATCCCTACCCCCAATCCGGTCTCCGACAACAAAGGTGCCTCTGTCCGACCGCGTTGGGGGGTAATAATAAATCTGACCCAGTGAAAACACTACACCGGGACACGAGGCGCATTCCACAAGCCGATGTCTGCTTCCTGCACCCGGAGCCGAGGCTTTCCTGATCCCTCTGCTCGGGATCTGTGTAAGCTCTTTGTATACACGTCCCCTTTAAACTGATTAATACATAACATATACATTACCACAACTGACTGCCACCACCGCACTGCATACACTCCCTAAATCAAACCCCATCATGCTCAGCAAGCACATTTTTTACTTCTAGATACAAGGCTGCACTTTGCACTGCAAAGTTTACCTTCTCATTACTGTCTGGCACTGAACATAGAACTTGCCCCTCTGATTGCTGTGGGCTGCAACCCCCATCATTCTCAGCCAGAGGGTGCAGCACCACAACGGGATGCAAGTTGTAGGCTAGAGTGGTTGACCAGACACTTCACTGCATGAACACAATGGGAATTGCAGGGAAAGTTTCGTCACCTGAGCGTGATGGGAGTTGGCTGTATGAGCATAGCCCATAGGTGAAAATGACCAGGCCTGTGGCAGGCTGAGCATGATGTGAGTGGAAGGTTGCTGACCATAATCCTAAACGTATAATATAACTTTGACTAACTATGAATAAACACCTATACGTTTTTGCATCTGAGCATGATAGGAATTGCCGCAGCATCAGCGGCTGCCACCGACCTAACGGTGTTTCTAGAACATCTGGGCGCCTCCACGTCACGGGCAGAGCGGTGCTGTGGTTGGCTGGTGTGGAGGCGTGCTCCCATTGGCTGGTCTGTAGGCAGCGTCAGGCGCCACGTCCGCAGCGGCCGCACAGACCCAGGCTGGGAACCGAGACAGGCGGAGGAATACAGCATCCGGGAGCGCAGGCTGTCACTGAGCGGGGACCGCGGCCAGCCGACTGAACACGGGCTGGGGCGACCTGCTGCCGGTGGGTATAGCCAGGACACAATGCAGGCATGCTGCGCGGTGGTATACATCATCATCATTATGCATACGTCATATATACATATATAGCATGCATGCATGCAGGGCTACATACATCCAGGCACATCTATACCGTACAGCACGTCCATACTTGCCATTGCAATGCCTACTCTACATATATATATATATACTATAAATTGACTGCCTTGCAACTTTGGCTCTTATTGGGTTAACTTAACCATATTTGCTTCTTACAGGGTTAACGTAACCATTTTTGACTCTTACAGGGTTAACGTAACCCTTTTTGACCCTTACAGGGTTAACTTAACCATTTAGACTTTTATAGGGTTAACTGAACCACAATTGGCTCTTACAGGGTTAACATACATTAGACTGGACTCTTTTCCTTCTTCACTTTCTTCTTCTTTTTCTTCTTGCTTCTTTCTGTTGCTGGCTGCCGGTTAAGATGCGATCATTGTTACTATTTAGTTGCGAGTCATCATTGTCAGGAAGGGGTTAAATCTTGCCTTTTGCACGGGAGAGGGGGGGGGGGTATCTGGGATTTCGGAAGTCTCATTGCAATCTTTGCACAACCCCCCCCCCCCCATATCTTTTTTTTCTTAATGAAAATGAATGTTCTATGTCTGACTTCTTGATGGCAGCAGTTAAGAGGTTAACCCATTGCTTGTCTCCTCCCCCACCTGTGTGGCACTGGCATGGCAGCATATGATGTGTCCCAGTTCTTACTGGTTTGCTGTGCTGTGAGCTATATTTGGATCTGGGTGTAATTTTGTATCCGTCCCCTTGGGATGTGGTTGTAAGGTTTGGGGTAAAGCGTGGCAGAACTAGATGATGATGATGAGGAGGAGGAGGAGGAGGGGGGGGGTCAGGTTAAAGCTCTGCCACGTCATAGGACTGGAGAAAAGCCTTCCTTGTGCTTCTGCTCTGACTCGGGCCTCCTCCCTGCAGCAGCTCCAAGTCACTTCCCAGCAAGATCAAAACATTCACTGATCAAAGTGCAAATAATACGAATCTATACATTATTATTATTTTTATTATTAATAGAATAATATATATAAATATATATTTACTTATTTGCAATTTTGTTTGGCTGGAAAATTATTGATGCCGTGCTCTGCATTTTTGGGGGGGAATTCTTTCATAAACATTCTGACTCGGAAGACATTTTTTCATTATTTTTTGCAATACATTTTGGCTGTGAGATTATTTTTTTTTCCCTGTTACTTGGAATTATTAAATATTTTAACTTGAGTTATTATTACTTTGATTTATTACAGTTTTTGGCTGCAAGATTATTCCGAATTTGCTCTTAGGTTACTTTTATAAATATTTTGATTTAGAGGAAATTTATTATTTTTTTCTTATACAACAATATTTGGCTGGCAGATTAATGAATGGTTGGCCTTTTCTGTTATTTGGAATTCCTTTAAATAAATATTTTGGTGTAGCATTTATATATGTAATTTTTAGAATATAATCTTTATTTCAATCATTTTGTTATGAATGAGCTGCTTTATTATTATTATTATTATTAATAAATTATTTTTATTCTGTATTTTGATACATCTGTAAAGCCGTATTAATAGTCGATGAATAGTGTAATATAACGTGTTCTGTTCACGATGTTTAGGAGGAATCTGCATATTTTAAGCTTAACATCTGCTGTTAGCTATCTAGTCCTTTCTAGGCGCGTAAGCTTGCACTCTGTCTTTAAATACAGTAGGCTGGCTTTTATTCCTCTAAACTCCCTTTTATTCTTGCGCGATGCCCAAGGGCTTATCCTCCCAGTGCTGTCCTCTTTTAACCTCCTCCGTTATGTTATTCACCCTCGGGGTACAGAACTAGTCTAACGAGACCTTATCCTGGTAATACGAGGCTGGACAAACCCCAGGATAGAAGTAGCCATCGCTCCTAAAATGTTACTGCTGGTGATTAACATTTTTTTTGTAATTTACACTTCTTTTATAGGTGGTAGATAAGTGGAACAGCCTCCCAGCAGCAGAGGGTAACACAGTAGTCATGTCTACTGGAACATAGAATCTGCCGGCAGGTGCGACCTGTTCGCCTGTCTGGTCTGCCCCTTTTTTTCCCCCCTGATGTAAAGACCTTAATCAGTCGTTGGTCTCGTCTTAGATTCAGGAGCCGTATGTCTATCCCATGCATGTTTAAATCGCCTCACTGTATTAACCTCTACCTCTTCTGCTGGGAGTCTGTGCCCTTTATCTACTACCCTCTCTGTAAAGCGATGGCTGTTTTTGGTGGTAATGCTTTGGGAACAGTTATTAAAAGAACACTGCTGTAATGTAATTAAGAAAGGAGAGTCCTTGATTCCATAAACTAAACACAAAACTTGCATTATATATTTATATTATATATATATTTCCTCATAGAAAATTAACCTTTTTTATTTATTCATTTTTTTTTTTTTCATGGTAGAAGATTGCAACAGCAGTCATCGAGAACCCAGATACCGGGACACACTCCGCTTTATATACAGGTAACCCTGTCACTTATATGTAATGTATGTGTATATATATGATCTGTACCTTTGGCTCATGCAGGCATTATAGAACTTGCCATTTTGGAGCAGGCAGGGTTTTGTGTGGGGGTTTTGCCCTCTGGACAGCAGGCATATTGACCTCGATGGACTTTTTCATCCCAAATTATCTTTATTACACAACTGCCAATTACAAACTGCTTATTCAGAGCTCTGTGATGTCAAGGACCGGGTATCCGTCCCGAGCTTTTATTACACTGAGGGATGTAACGGGCTTGTGGATTTATTCTGTGAAGTTGGGTCCGCATCTGGCCCATGTGCCCTTCGCACGAGCGACGTTTGATACGGGGGTCTGCGTCTCGGACCTTTAAAGCAGGTCTAGTGATGTCATCGTCACGAAGCGTGATGCGTAATGCATGGATGAAAGCGGATCTGTGTCGCTTCCGCCTCCTGTCCTTATTGTTTCTTGTTGCCTGGTTTGGAATGATGGGCACTGGCAACAACGACTCATCCGTACTCGCCATGCTGTCACCACACAATTTATTGGGTCACATATGATATCATCATCCGTAGAAGGGACCGCTGAGGCCTTGAAAGCTTATGTCTCTATACCGTTATATACTTTTGGGACTATACATGTTATTCTGCTAAAATATATCTCTGATGTCTAACGTCTAACGGTTAGGGATGACCCACTCACAGGCAGCACATCCCCCACATACGCAGTGCTGGGATAGTGAATCTCTGGGACAGTTGGCAGCTATGTTGACTTTTGCCGTGTCCCGCACTGGTGGCCCTTTTTTTAGCGGTCTGTACAGCAGATGATTATAGGATGGAGTCCCCAAGGGCCACGTGTTCTGCCTTTGCCTGTTATTACATCCGTGCATCATGTGTTTGGCGGCACCAGTACACACGCGTGTCCTTACACAGCGCTGTCGGACTTCCCTATATTCACGTATAATCTTTGTTCTTGTATTCCAGGCACAATGAATCAGACCAACAAAACCGAAGAAGATGCTCCGTCATATATGCAAGATGAGGCGCCAGACGGTAACTTTCTTTTATTTTTAACGAAATGTATATTCAAGAGTTAATCTTCCCTTTCTGTGTACCAGGGTCTCATTAACCCCCAAAAAGCTCGTAGAGCCGGCTGTGTGTATCTCGTAGCAGGAGGCTCGGTCGCACCTCCTGCAAGCCAGATCGCTGGGGTCGGGGCAAGAAGCAAATGCATATGGGGTATTCAGCAGAATCCCCTCCCCCGTGCTTTCCCAATGGGGACCAAATAGAAATATCAAATGCACAGGATGGCTGGAGTGTCCCTTTAAGAAGTATACAACCCCAGTCCTTTATGGGTCAAGAGCTTTCTAGCTTAGTCTTTTAAAAGAGCGCCATTTATCGGGGGGATTCCATTGCCACTTTGTACCCCTATTGCCCATTGTGATGCCCATTGATTACATGTTAAGCAGATAAAACCCTAAAACCTGGCCGAATCTTACACCGATGTCCGGATGTATCCTATCCAACCCCCCCAGAGCTGCCGTCTGCCCCGTACCAGCATAGCAGCCCCCGCCGGCTGTCTTCATATCATATCAGGTGATAATGGGCCGATGGCAGGCAAATTCCATTCTGGGTCTATCTTGGTTGGATTGGCCACGCAACGTGGCTCTGATGTTTAGTATTATATTTCATGCATATTTTGGGGCTTCTTTTTTTTGTTTTCACGATGTATTTGCACATTCAAATCCGGGTTTCTTTCTTCCAAAAGTAAACACGGCAGCGTCGTGTGCAAACACATGAATCAGTATTAAAGAGCGTTACTTAAAGGGGCGCTCCAGCATCCCACGCACAACCACCAGTGATATAAAAAGCACGTTAAAGTACGATTATTTCCATTTGTTAAGAAATAAATAACTCTCTCTTACCTGAACAAGCTGCAGAATTATTTATACAAAATAAACCTTGGATGGTTATTTATTTTTTTTATAACAAGGAGAATAAATCCTGATTTTAGATCAATCATTTAGGACAACAGCGGATGAGGAGGAAAATTTAAATTGGAGAAATCGGTAGAACTGGATCATGGTCTATTTACTCTTTAATTTCCAGTGCATTTTTTTTTTATATTTTTGGTCTTTGCCTCCAAGCTCATTTTTCTTTTACATGAAAAAAACAAGGATTTTACTCGGTGGAATAATTCTTGTAGTTTTTAAACCCCTTAAGGACGATGGGCGGTCCCTAAACCTATTGAAAACAATGCATTTTGAGCCCGTACATGTACGGGTTTTGTCATTCAGGGGTTAATCTTTGTATAGATAGATATGTATATCTAATTTATTACACAGGTATTTAAATACTACCGGTGGACATTATACATTTTAGGATCACAGACCTTTTATTTTTAATTGCATCTCTGATTGGTTAGCTGGTTATATTTGGTATAAAATAATATTATTATTATTATTATTATTAATACAGGGATTTATTCACCGGCGTGATAGTTGAAGGTTACGGCTCATTAGCTTCTCTATGGATTATGGAGGTTGGCCGCCTTCATGGTGTCAGGAGATGACCTTGAAAATCAATCTCGCACGTTTTAACTGCGTTACGAGGGATCGTTAAACCCGAGTAAGCGTTATGAAGTCTGCGTTATTGATGTGGCGGATGTAGACAGACGTTTAAATGGTGGTGGATCTGAGATGCGACGTGCGAGCGGTGAATGAAAGTCGTCGGGGATGCTTAAGGCAAACGATCAAACGCAGAAGCTGAAAAAGACTTGGGGAGGAACAGCAGGTGTGACTCAAGACTAATGACTTTGATGATCCAACGGTTTATTTTTTTTCTACTTGCATATAGAAATGTTTTATATAAAAAAAACAACCTACCGTTATAACATCATCAGAACAGAATCAAAGGGAAATGCCGAGGCTTTGAAGCATTAATGAATTGCGTCTCTTTTGGAGATATTTGCCTTTAAGAGACAAGCCGAGCTCTGTGTATCACAATGGCTCATCTGGTGTTATTTTATCACCCGTTTCTCCATTCTTCTTGTCTCCTTTTATAGGGAAATTTATTTTTTTATGGGCACAAAACTTTAGAAACCAGGTAAAAAAAAAAAAAAAAATACTCCATAGGCTTCTTGAATTTTTTTTTTTTGGTTGTGTCTTACCCCGCCCTTGCAAAGACTGCCTCAGCCAATCAAAAACTATCAGCAACTTCATAGGGGAACACTATCTACCAATACCCACTTACTTCTGGAAAATTAGATGGCTAGAAAACTCCAGAAGGGTCTGATGTAATACTCAGCCATATATCATCCACGTTCCTGGAACGTGAAGGTGCAGATCAAAAAGTCACCTATACTTTCCAAATAGGTCTAGCCGATGCTATAAATTTAGGCGCAGAAGTATTTGGGTTAATGTAGATAGATTGGTGCTGGGTGTCTGTAGGGAAAGAAGTGGTGAAGTTAGTAAGTTGCCTCAAGCAACCTCTAGGAGAAAGCCTGGTGATGGCTCTTTAATGACTCGAACGATTTGAACGCCCTCTCTTGACCCCGTTATGGCTCAGGTCCTGTTTGAACGGTACATACCTACAAAGGTGTCTAAGTATGGAAAAAGAAAAACGTATAAATACTCTACCCGCGTTCTGATGATAGGGACAACTTTGCATCCAACCAGTTAGTGACCTTAAGCACCATGCTTCTTGTCCACCCCAGGAGATCAGGCCCATGGGACGATTGCCTGTGCCGGCAGGGTTCTCTTGGGTGCTTCTGCTTGGGTTTTCTACGGATGTCATCCTTCTAGAAGCCTCAGAGTTTGACAGACCTAGTCAGCAAGACTAAAGCCAATATATTCGGGTCTCTATAGAACATGGGTATAGTAGATGTAGGATATAAAATGCGCTTGTGGTTAGAGGGTAACAAGCGTCGGAGTAATTAAACGTTATGTTATGGCCTTGGGGGGCTAAACACAGGGGGGAAGAGACCAGGACAACGAGTGACTGCCTTCATTATCAGGGAGTCGATTCTTGTGATGTTTCAAGGAGGAGTTTACAGAAAGTTACAGTAACTTCTGGCCTATAATCAAACATGCTGGAATATTGGACGTGATTAAGCTAGTAGAACGCTCTGTAGCTTATACGCAACACCTACGTTCTGGACTTCGGCCGAGACGTTGGGAACCCTCCAAGGGTGTTGGGAAACGCTTTGGAGTTTGGTGAGTGTTTTACACCCGGCACACGCAAGAACATTTCCACGTCTGGTCCCGTACCCCCGCTTGTGTTACACGCTGAATTATTGGAGGCTTGGCCAGCTCGCCGCTTGTGTCATACCTCGGGAAAATATTTTCCAGCTTCTTGCAGAGTTATTTATAGAATGTGTCTGTACCAATAACAAATTGAAGTTGCCGTGTGACAGGAGTGTTATTTTTTTTTTTTTTTTTAGCTCCTTTTATCAGAAAAGAGAAAAAAAATACCAAGGTGGCTCTTTGAAGAGAAGATAAATATTGCGGCACTACATGTACTAGACGGATATCTTAACTAATGTGTAGCTGAATATTCTTTTTAATAAAAAGATTCATCTTATGCCTCCGCAATATAGATAAAAACTATGCTTATGGGTGCCAGATGGGCTTCTTGAAGCTCTCTCTACTGGCGTTCATAAGAGATCGGGAAGAAGACTTCATGGAATTATTCTTTATCTATATATGACTTTTTAATAGCAAAAGGTAGAGAACTTGTTGCGCAACCCACTGGATTATACGCTGCGTTTAACATATTCTTAAATTGCGTTTGAGTTATGTATGTGAATTCAGTTGTAGCAAAAATCAAAATGCAGACGCCGATACTTAGCTGTCAGCCTTTGTGTCTCGCTAGGTACCGTCAAAGACCACCCCCAGCAACAGCCCGGCATGATCTCCCGTGTAACGGGGGGTATTTTCAGCATGACCAAAGGAGCTGTCGGGGCGACCATAGGCGGCGTGGCCTGGATCGGAGGAAAAAGCCTGGAAGTGACCAAAACAGCCGTCACGTCGGTGCCCAGTATAGGAGTCGGCATCGTCAAAGGCGGCGTGTCCGCGGTGACCGGCGGTGTCGCCGCGGTGGGTTCTGTTGTCTCCAGTAAGGTGTCCAGCAAAAAGAAAGACAAGTCCGACTGAGCCAAGAACTCCATGTTTGTTTTTTTGTTTTGTTTTTTTTGAGAACGAGAACTAATTCCTGCTGTGGTTTGGTTTCTGCGGAAGGAGTTGAGCAGCAGCTACAAAGCATATGAGACTTTAATGTGTTGTTGCGACTGCTTGCATAAGCACAAGGAATCACAGCAGATGCGCCGCGAACGCAGACATCATTCAAATGTTACGTTTTAATACTCCAAACCAAATCACGTGTATTAAGGTTAAAAAAAAAAAAATAGTAGTCTGACATTTGGTTACTTAAAAAGTTGAAATTGACAAAGCGGTTTGTTTGTTAGAAAACCTGGTATATACATTTATTATGTGTGTGTTTTTTTTATGTTTTTTTTGTGTGTGTTTATGCTTTTTTGAAGAAAATATCAATGCAAGGCGGTCCTGCTTAGCTTGGGCCTGTCGCACATTTATTGTCACCTCTTATGTAGGTCACGTCAGCACAGCGCTGATACCATTTCAAAAAAAGAAATTAAACTCTCTGACATATCGTGCTTCAGAGTTTAAGAAAAAATAGCTGTATTTTTAAAAATTTCACTTGAACTGTATTTTTATAGCTGTCCAAAAAAATAAAAACTTTATTTCCTTTTTTCTTTTTCCACCCCCACAACAAAAATATCCGTATTTATCTTTATAATGAAATAAAATATGGTACTTGCAACCGGTGAGGTATTGCCGAAATTTTTTTTTTTTTTATAATTTTATTATAAATTTTCACATTTTACAACACAAATTAGTGCCTTATAGAAGTGTAATTGCATTCCTCAGGAACACTACACATATGTTTATAGTACTATTAAGCTTTATTCTAGAAATCTGCTGCCGGGTGACATGAAATGTTTTTGTCCGACACTCCTAATAACTGTCTGGAATCATATTCTAAAGAGAAAGCATTAAGTGTTTTTTGTTTTGTTTTTGTTTTATACTTTGAAAAAATGCTTTCAGCCTTCAGATAGTATAATTCTTTTCTGTGACTTTTAGTCTTATGACGTGTAGGTCTGCTCTGTAACGTCGCTCAGCTAACGACAGCCCTTGGTTATCCGCTGAATTATTATTTTTTTCTTTTTGATTTTCCGATACTCTTTTTCATATCTGTGTGGACATCTTTCGACCACTTGAACTGTGAATTGTGGCGAGCTTTGCAAATAAACATTGTGCCTAAATAGGTTAATATGTTGCGTCTGTACACTATCTGATTTTTTTTATGTTCTCTTTCTTAAATAGTACATTACTCTAAACCCATGTAATAATGTCTGTAGGTTAAAATGCACATTTTTTCCCCCCAAACCAAAAACCACACACTATTATGATGGTTTTAATAAAAGCTGTGATAGAGACCGCTTGACTTCGATATGACTTTCACAAGAGCAGTGCTTGATACAATTCTTTCACTGGAATGGCACACAGTAAGACGGCACATTCCTGTTGCTCCGTTGAATTTTTGGGGGACCTTCAAGTGCCTTTTAAGAAGATCCTGCTGGAAAACGCCCCAAAAATCTAGCTCTATCGGCACTTACTTTCATTCCAGGTGCTTTCTCTTTGGAATATCCCCCACCGGTCTTCAGCAGAATTGACCATAAATGGACAGAAACGGCTGGGGGGGATCTTCTCTTGTATTTCACGTCCGTCGCTGCCGGCTTATAGAAACTACGACTGCATAACTAAGCGTAAAAATGCATTAAGACCTTACAGAATAGGGACTGAAATGTAATGGAACATGTTTTTTATTTTTATTCTACTCGTTTTACGTGTGTATGTGTCATCTGGTAGGCATCGTGGTGTGTCCTGGCCACTTGTCTTGAAGAGAACCTGTTAGTGCTGTATAAATAAAAGGTAATAATAATGTAACATGAATGACCCTGACCAATGGATGTCTAAAACTTGAAAGAATCCATTTTCTCCTATACTGCTTTTGCCTGTTTCCATTCTGCAAAGTTATGTGGAAGTCTATATTGTTGGGTCCACCAGTGATTCCAAATCATAAACCAGCGGTTAAAGCGATTAATTCCACCAGCATAGGAACGCATTTCATTCAAGAGCTGCCGGTAGAGGGCATGACGTGTCTTCTTCGTGCTCGTGCTGAGTAAGAACTTAAGCAAACAGAATCCGTCATTTTTATTAGAGGTAATAATGTTGTGTGTGAACGCTGACAAAGGTCATCAAGAGCAGCACTTACCTTAAGTATCAGAGCAATAATTCTGTACGATATTCCTAGCATACAAATAAAAAATACACCGCGCCAGACCAGGGGTGACTTGTGGCCACCAAACGTGTTATACTGCCATGCATATCCGGCCGGTGGCATCTCCCCGTTGTGCCCAATGCCCATTCTGGGCCTGAAAGGACATGTATGCCAATATGGAAATGTCTAAGGCACACAAAAGCATAAACTATAGCCGATGTTAATTGCGCTGCTTTATTTGCCTATACATGCTGTTTTCGACAGAGCTTTTGACCACAGATGCTCCCACCGGTCCTAGGGCAGCCCCCCTACTAAATACGCCACTGACTACCTGCAACGGTAGATCTAGGACACTTATTGTAACGACGTGATGCAAGTCTCACTTTTCCACAGAGCTACTCCTTGCTACCCTATACAACGCTTCATTTAATGTTTGAAGAAAAAAATATTTGGTCATGTTTCTCTAACTTGGTCATTTTTGGTATCTGGCAGCACTTTTTCTGCTGTCTACCCATAGGTGGCGCCACCATATAATCAACCAAAGCATCTGCGTAGGATTCCCACTGACCTAATTGGCTTCCATCAAAGGCACACACTAACCACAATGTTCTATCGAAATGATGTATTTCGTAAGTGTATGTATTGTGTTAGTCTGCGTACTGTATAAATAAGGCCAAAAATCCTTGAAAACTCTAAATTCTGAACATTATATCATTTTTGCCTCGATAGGAATGCCCAAGGTATTTTGCTATAACAGGACCGGCTTGCTTTCTGTGATTATTTGTTCTGTTATAAAGCCACGCACCAATGCAGCCTACCTCCGTCGTAGTGTGGAACGCAGTTCTTCAAAATGGCCGCCCTATGCGAAAGCAAGAAGCATACCTCTAATATTACAACGCAGAGTAATAAGAAATATGATTTATTCATAAAAAATCTAATTTGTTATTCATATTAAAACGATGAAACTTTCTTTTTCCCCCCATATTGTGCTATAGATTTAACATCACTCAAAAATTAATTTCCTCGAGGCGCGCCAGGACGGCGCTATGACAAGTTGTCATTTTGCGGTTAGATTCCCATTTAAATTTTTAGTAACGTCTCACATTAATCACTTTTGGTTTTCGAAGTTGTAGCTGACGCGAGTAGTTCTGCGGGTTCCCTATGTAAATGCTAAAAATGTTCTCGGCTCCACAAGACTAGTAGACGAGTTTTTCAGCGTCGCTACGGAATCTACCATTTTATATCCAAGAAGAGAAAATGTTCCATTGCATAAGTCTTGTAATTTTCGGACTATGTCGAGGCGTAAGTGCAGCCTCCAGTTTTCCGACGTCTCCGCCGAGTTTCTACTGGTAGAAAATTTGAAGTTTGTTGTCGGAGTGACGCTCCCGTTGGTGTTCTGTTCAATCCATCGTTGGACATCCTTTCTCCATTCCAGACCTACGAAGTCATACATTTCTTTGGCCTTTTTCACGGGATCGTTGGCTATATCTTCGTATCGTACAAGCATATACTTCCCTTTCAGCCATGATGGCCTCTTTAAGCCAGTCTGTACGGAAGAAGCGAGGTCCGTGCACATCGTCGTGATTTGTGTAAGGTCAAGGCTGTATGGTCTTCTTCCTGAAGAGTTCCAGATTTTCCACGACCGATAGAGGTCTACAAAGGTGCTCATCCGTGAAGCTAAGATCCCTCTGGGATCCCTCGCTAAATGAATTATTTTAAGGTTTAATCTGGGGTCCTCCGCGAGGGTTTTCAGATCGTTGACCTCGGGAATTCTTACGGTTTTTATCGCCATATGTTTATATGTCCGGCATGATTTGGACACCGCTGTAAAATTTAGCGGCGGGCACTTTCTCGAACATACGTGTTCTTCTATTTTCTGAAGCTGATCGCATAAAGGGGGTGAACACAAGGCGTTGCTTGCGCCTCTCCTAAAAAATACGGAGGTTTCGTGATCTTTAGGTGCCGGCCAGATATAATTTTCAAGGAAGTAGAAATCGCAGTCGTATAAATTCTGTAGGAGGTCTCTGTAGGCCCCGACAAAGGCTCTCCTGTCTACTTGGACACGGGAGCTTGAGTTGGCGAAGGTCCTTTGCACGTGGTAAAGAGGTTCATACAAATAGAATATGTCAGGGTTCTGATTGAACAACTGCCCCAAAAACGAGGAGCCGCTTCTGGTCATTGAAAGGATAATGATGTGTTTTCTGTTATGTTGCTGTAGTGAAGCGTGTAGGTTATTGGTTCCTTCACACAATAATCTTGAAGCATTATCTACAAAGCGCACAAAAAAATGTTAACATAATGTATCAATTATATATATAAAGTATATAGAGGGTCATTGATGCTCACATTGCAAGCTCATGTTCATAATTATACATACAATTACTAACCTTTACACATATTATGTTTAATTTTCATATTTTTTGGAAACTTTTTTTAAACATTTTTTGTGTCACTCAAAACAAAGCAGAACTTTTGCGGCCCTGCTTTCCTAACCACAATGTGTATAATCTATAGCTGGGGAAGCTGTAGAGACTCCAGCCTAGTTCTATTAATCAGATGTTTGGACATTTAAACCCTGTTTATTGTAACAGTGCTCATTGCGAACGCTAAAACCTTGTGTCAGTCAGGCCGGAGCCTCGTTAAACAGCCTTTTGCCTGTTAAAGCAGCACCCACGGTGGCAAATTATATATATGGTGTGCTTGTGAGGCCCCCTCTTGCATTGTTGGGGCCGCAAAGGGCCGTACTTACTCCCCTACCAACCATAATGACTTACTTTTGATATCTCTTTGCAGACATTGGTTTTGTACTCCCATACCCATGCAGGGAGCCTTGTAAGCCATTCTCAGCGATTTAATGGCAGTGTACTGGATTCCCAGAGAAGCAAATACTAGCAACAGGACTGCTTTCCAGGTACACTCCATCATTCAGTATTTACATC
Organism: Spea hammondii; assembly: GCA_029215755.1. Taxonomy (NCBI): domain Eukaryota; kingdom Metazoa; phylum Chordata; class Amphibia; order Anura; family Pelobatidae; genus Spea; species Spea hammondii. The sequence continues at coordinate 6,265,451 of JARDYJ010000004.1, forward strand.
GCTTCAGAGATATGTCCGGTCTGCCTGCGAAAAGTACATTAAGAAAACATTACTACAGATGTGATGGAAGACGTTTAAATGGTGATATAAATTCATACGGCCTGTAATGTGTTTTTTTTTTATGATAGTAAGTAATCTTATACTGGAAGAAATACAAGAAACAAAAAAAGTGATATTGGAAATAAAATTGATGCTGTCGCCATAGTAACCCATGAACTGTTCTTGCTGATTACTCAACTTTTTATATTGGTACTGTAGATGCTTTTAGCATAATCAGGTACAAAGCAGTCTTAAATTGTCCAGATACCTGTTTTTAGTCACTTTATTTTTTCACGTTATGAATCTAGATTATTCAAAGAAAAATGATGGCGGATAAAAACCAGTTAGCGCATCTAGTCTGCCTGTTTTTCCAAACTCAGACTCACACCTTAATCAGTCCTTGCTTTTATTATAGATTCAGGAGCCGTATGCCTATCCCATGCATATTTAAACTTCCTTTACTATATTGGCACCTACCACTTCCACTGGGAGGTTGTTCCACTTATCTACCACCCTGTCAGTAGAGTAAAACTTCCCTACATTTACCTAAGAATATAACCTTGTAGTCTTAGACGGTGTATTCTAACGTTTCTCTTCCTCTGAAATAAACTTCCCTCCTGTATGTCGTTAAGTTGCCAGTGATGTATCCTGGTCTAGGCTCACTAGGGCTAGGTTGGAAGGTCCAAGGGGATGGCAGTGCCCTCCTGGGAGATCGTGCCCCTTTTTGTGCTGCCGCTGTATGGGCTGGTTACAGGGGACAGCTGAGGGCCCTAACCTTGGTCAGGCCTAGGGCCACACCTGGAAACTCTTCTGGTTTGGCCCAGAGAACTCAGGAGAGGTGCTGCTTCTCCGGGTCAACACCCAAATCCTCCACTGTTTCCCCTTTGACATCAGTTGGCAGTCCTGGCCACGTCAATGAAGCTGTAAATCCCTTAATGTATTTAAATGTTTCTATCACTTCTCTCTTCCCTCCACCAAGCCGGACATATTGGGGTCATTTAGCCTTTCCTGCTAATTTATATCCGGTAAACCATTCAGCTTTTTTGTTGCCGTCCTCTGAATTCTCTCCTCGAAAAGCTACCAGTATATAAACTAGATTATTCCTTAAAAAAAATTGCTGCTAAATAATATAAGAACTCTTCACAGAGTACAATTCTCTGCTTTTGTGTGAATCAGGCTGACCGTCTTGGTTATTACGACGCACAATAGAAATCCCAAGAAATATAAAAAGAGACCCAACTCGGCCGCCCACTAGAGACATATCCATTGCGTGTCTCTGAAATGAGTTGTCAAGTTGCTGGCGATACAATCTTTTTTTTTTTTTTTTTTGTAGTTTTTTTATTTCATGAACTAAATCCATTCATGATGTTTGAGGATTCCACTCCTTTTGTGTCTCGTTGCTACAACCTGAATAACAAACATGCGGCTTTGGAGTCTCTATTCCTTGGAGAATGGACCCCGGCTGACTGACAACGACTAGCAATTAGGTGAAGAGCGCGTTGTGTTCAACATTTTTATACCAGTTTGGCGACTACATTAACAAACGTGACAAAACAGAATTTTCCTAGGAAACTGTCAAAACAGAATGTAATTAGCACAATTAAACTGTATATACTATATATATATATTGTATTGAATGGAAGGAAAAGAAATCGTCACCACCATGAAGGAACCATTTAATTGCGCATATAAATGCTGTATAGAATATGTTATACCTCCCAGATTTCACCCTTAGGTATAGACCTATTGTCCAATCACAAGACCTGCATTTCCTGTCTTTCCCTTAAGGACAGTGGGTTGTCCTTCAACCCATTAAAAACAATGTATTGTGAGCCCATACATGTACAGGCTTTGTCATTAAGGGGTTAAAACCTCACCGGCCCATCCCTTGAATATTAATCTGTTCTAGGCTTGTTCTCTGCAGGTCACTGGGTTCTGTTAATAAATGTCCTCTACGGGCTTCCTGACCTTCCTTTAGGTATCCTTCTTCGTTAAAGTCCTTTCTCTGAATGCTTTCCAATCAGTAGCATTCATTGGCATCCAATTCTTCTCACCCGTTGTATATTTCTTCTTCCACTAAAAAAATGACTTTTTGAATGTTCTCAACTGGCTACGTTCTCCGTTGGAGTGCTTTCCATTGACCACCTATCCTATCGGTCTTTGTCTTTCCAGGGCACTCGTCCTTCCTCTGGGTTTCCACACAGGTCCCTTGACTCTTCCAAATCTCTCCTGCTGACAGCCCCCACAAAATGATCTGCAAGTCCACAATGTCCCCGTTCTCATCTTCTTTATGATGGAATCATCTGCTCTGTGTTGATAGGGACACTGAAAGTAGCTGTATTGGTCCAACAGAAGATGGAGTCTTTTATTAAAGCTGATACCTTAGGCCAGGACAGATAAATATAAGCTTCCGGGATCTCAAGGGACTCTTGTTCAGACGGAGTCAACCTGAAGGACCTCAGAGGCATCATACTTCTCAAGAAGAGATCTCTGAGGTACTTCAAAGATTATATATGACTTTCCATATTTTTTTGTCAGATCTTTACTAGGCCACAGCCATAACTAGGTGTGTGTGTGTGTGTGTGGGGGGGTTACACATTTTTAATTAACTTGCTCTTGTAAGACATAATTATAAAGGGGGGGGGGTTATATACGCCTGATTATACATTTTATATTACTTATTCCATTTAATTTGTGAAAACCCATTAGATTTGGTTCCACTACGAAGCTAGTCGGTATAATCACTTTGGTACCTCTGGTGATTTGTCCTCTGTTAAATATTTACTTGCCTCTTACTCATCTGATCATTTATCCAAATTACCCTCAGAGCCAAGGGACTTCTGTGGGACTCTCGCCATCTGTAAAAGCCAAAGCGAGCCTTATTACAATGCAACCATCGGTTTTCCTTGGTTTTTATCAAAATACGTAAGACGGTATTCTTGGTCCCCAAAAAGATTAGGAACATATTAATAAGAAAAACAGCTATCTTCACTCAGCAGAACATCTCTTATGTCCTTGAGTTTAAATACCATACATAACCATCTTTCTTCTGCACAGAATCCCTCAGTGTTGCGTTATAATGGAACATTTTCTTGTTTTGTTGAACTGCACATTTGTCGACAATTTCGGTCAGACTTGAGAACTGACTATTTTTTTTTGTACTTTGGTACAATTTGTTTTTTCATGGCTGTCTTTTTATACAGACGTAATTGGTTCCCAGATTATATGGTTATACGTGTAAATGTTGTTTATGGTGTTAGGAATTGACAGTATGATTCAGGCCCGGATTGGCCAACTGGCACGCTGTGCAGATATCTGATCTGCCCCATCCAGAGGCAGATTTGGTGCTGAAGTGTGCGGGCCCGACCCCGGCCCCACATTACGTCTTTACAGGATTTCATATCCAGCCGTTGTTATTAGGCGGCCAAGTGCCATGTTTTCACCAGTTCGCAACTGGTATGATTTTACCTATAGAGCTATAGGTAATGAAACAACCATTAATAGTAACGTATGTCTTCTCAAAGAAACCGCCCGTTCGGAAACAGATGTAAGAGTAAATACGCATTTACACTCACTGGCTACTTTATTAGGTACACCTGTTCAATTGCTTGTTAACACAAATAGCTAATCAGCCAATCACATGACAGCTACTCAATGCATTTAGGCATGTAGACGTGGTCAAGGCAACTTGCTGAAATTCAAAAAAGAGAAACTATCCAGTGAGCGGCAGTTGTGGACGAAAATGCCTCGTTGATGTCAGAGGAGAATGGGCAGACTGGTTCGAGATGATATAAAGGCAACAGTAACTCAAATAACCTAGCCTACCTGAGTATTGTTGCTGACCATGTCCACAGTGTACCCATCTTCTGATGGCTACTTCCAGCAGGATAATGCACAACTGCTTGATGCCATCATGTCCATACGGACCAAAATCTCTGAGGAGTGTTTCCAGCACCTTGTAGAAAGTAGAAATGTTACGAAGAATGAAGGCGGTTCTGAAGGCAAAAGGGGGTCCAACCCTGTACTAGCAAGGTGTACCTAATAAAGTGGCCAGTGAGTGTATATATAGTCAGATAAGCTAAACTTTCTAATGCAGAAATAGGAATGGGTAATCTGTCGGCAGTTTCAACGTTTGATTTCCCGTATTCAACAATAAGACCATTAGCTTATTGATTAGCTTATTGATGACCATTAGCCGGTCCAAAAATGTGATCAGTAAATGACATACTACACAGTTTAATGTGTGCACTTAGAACATAAAAAAAAACCTGAAAGCAAGATCGCGGCAGTCAAAAAAAGCTACGCACCACCTCTTTCAATATGGAAAGTGTCACATGCGTTCAGATCAATGTCTGCACACTTTAGAGACAAAGCACCGAGAAGTCTGCAGAAGTTATTTGGTTGAGTCTTACTTGTCAATGTTGATAAATTGGATTTAGGCGCTAGTCACACAGGAGCATTCGGTTCTATCTGTTCTAAAGGAAAATGTACTAGATTATCCAATCCTGGGGTTTCTTTCTGTGTAGGTTTGGACCCCCCCCCCCACTGGTCATACATGGAACCTTCCAGGGGCTGGCTACCTGATGCACCGCCCTCTCCTGTGGGTGTGGCTGCACGGAAAAGATAGGGGTGGGGCTAGTCCCAGTTTGTTGTTAAAGGGAAGGAGGTGGGCGGAGAGTAGGCGGGAGTGGACAGGGACAGTTGGCAGAATTAGGGTGGGGAGTGGTTGTGACCAAAGTAGCAAAATGGTATGATCCACAATCCATGACACTTGCATATAACTCAACCTAGTTTCCCCAAGGCAAGCAAAGCTGGGTAGCTGCCTTGACCACTGATCTGTCTGGGCAACCATTCTGGATACTGAATGCTCAGCAAAGATGGTAGACCAGAGGTTACCGTGAATTAAGAATGAGGTGAAATTATGCCACGTAATGCCACAGGTGGATTAATGCTATACCATGCCACCACCATACTGCCAGGGAAAGTTTTCAACTAAGTAAAGAAAGAAAATGGTTAATAAGTGAAATAAACAGATCTTATATCGCTAAAAGAAAAAAAAAAACATGTTCACAAACCGTGGGTTGCTAGGAAATGACTTACTTATTTTTCATCATCAACACTAACAATTTGCAGAGCTGCGTATACGCGCAGGCTTCAAGTTTGTTTTCCTATTAAATTCACCAAATTTAATTTGGTAACAGAATAAAAGTAGGTCACAACAGCATAGACCGGGAGAACCTTGTGCGGCCGGGAGCAAGAAATGATATTAAATTGTGTTCTTCGCACAGTGAGCGATAACTAACAAGAGACTATGAAAATAAAATGCATTTTTTATTAAATCTGTGCATATAGTTACAACATGCGCAGAAAGCAGTGGAAAATGATGAATGTTTCAAGCTGCGTACAGGAGCCTGTCTAAAGAGAAGGGGCTTTGAAAAGAGGCAGTGAATGGGTAGAAGCAAGGGCCACTTACCCCCATTGAAAAATTACGCGGAATGTTGGTAATTAGATGCGATACCCAGATAGAGCCAGAAAAGTGGTAGAAGGTAACACAGCAAGGGTATTAAACATGCATGGGATCAGCATACGGCTCCTGAATCTAAGACGAGACCAACGACTGATTAAGGTTTGAGTCTTTACAGCTGGAAAAATGGCCAGACTAGACGGGTCGAAGGGGTCTGATCCGCCATCAGTCCAGGTTGTTTTGAGGTGTGTTAAATGAAGTCCGCAATATCCTTCACCCCAAAACTTTCTCCACGTTATGAGATTGGAGGCTCCATGATACGACTTATGATACGTTATAACAGTGCACAAGAGATAATTGCTGGTAATAGTGTCCTTCCTGGTGTCCTTCACAAATCATCCAACCTATGAACTGGCCAAAGAGGGGCTAAACATTTTCTTAATGTGTAAAGCCATTTCCTGCTGTTTCTATGCACATTACTATAACTTTAAGGGCCGTAGAACCCCGTGATACCCTCATACCCAGCAAACATTCTGAGCTACTAGAAAAGAGAGGAAGTCAGGAGATAAAATAGGAGCACGGGTATCTCCTCAAAGAGAGACCGTCAATACAAAACAGGGACACTTAGGAGTTATGTCATCATAAACGATGATTGGTTTTCATTGGTTATCCCAATGGGTTAATGGGATAGAGCAGGTTGCCGCTTCCTGAAACAGAGAGTTGGGTGTAGATTGGGTTTTTTGATGGGAAGCAGGCTGTGAGAACTACCCCACTACCAAAATCACACCAGACTGGGGAAGGATCAGACACTGAATTTGCCCCCTGCTCTACAGTTTAGGTGATAGGTCTCTTTCATGAATGGGAATGAAGTTTTCAAGCTGTTTTTTTCCCCCGGCTAACTTTTCCTCTTAAATTTGGTTGAAAGGAATGCACTTTGGTCAATCTTTCCTTGGATCGGTGGAGTGCACATGCACAGACTAACTCCTTTCTGAGGACGTGTCTCTGAAAATTGCCAGATATGTTTAATCCCTTTTCAAGCTATCGCAAGGGTTAATGGAATATTGTCTTTAAAAAAAACCCATAAAGACTGATATATTAGTCTGTCAAGTCAAACCAGCAAAAATGGGATGGTAGCTTTAGCTTCTTTCCTAGCGGGGGGTCTGCGAGGGATCTACAGACACATACAAATGTCTTCTTAAAACAAATGCACTCAATGTAATAGCGTCTACGTGCCCGACCTGCCTAAATGGAGTATATTTCATGCATTACTGACTTAAATCATGGACGCACTTTCTCCTGGCAAAGACTTAAAGCCTTTTGCGTTCTTTGCAGTACATTAAACTGACAGTCCAGGCAAGAGAGCGACAAGAAGGTCTCTGAGAAGTACCCAAAGCTAAACTAATGAGAAAAACAATACATTTTTTTTTTAAATGTTTTGCTTTTTAATTGTTGTCAACATTTTTTGCAATATATTTGAAAAAAACCCCATGCATTGTTCTAATAATTGCACTTCATGAAGTCATGAGTGCTGCGGCTCTCAACATGCACCAATATGCGCCCTCACCACTCCCGTGATTATGGCCTTCCATTTGGGTCCATGGGTAGGAATGTCCTAGGTTGGCTCTCCTGGAGTTCTTCCTCTCCAGCTCCATGTAGGAGGCGAGGCTAGCCACATATGTGGGTATGGTAAGCTGTGATGGGAAACAGGGTTGCAAGGGTTAAACCCTGCCTGCTATTGCCGTATACCCCTCTTCCAGGGTCCTGGGAAAGCTCAGCTACTGTATTAGAATAGTAATCCCGTTCTTTGTAAAGACCACCAAGAACCAGCTGAAATAACCAAACAACAATGAGGCATTGCGCAACACAGCCAGTGAATAGCGGTGGTGGGTAAAAGGCAGCCAATGAGGAAAGAGTCTTTGTTCAAGGGTAGCCAATCAGACGGGAGCCTACTCTCTCTATGAAACTCTGTGGGGAGTGGTGACCAATGAGTGCTTATTCTGTGCATGGTATTCTATGGGGGGTTGGCATAGGCAACCCAGCGTAACCTTGTATGTAGCTTTCCAATGCCAACCACATGGACACCCCCACCACAACTGGGCACAAGCACACCTACTTCCATCACCCCAACACATCACATTACCCCATATTGCACCAAAAAGGGGCAAACACAGTAAATTCCCAGGTACAGGCCATAAGCATGTATTCCTCCTAGTCAAAGTAGGCCAAGAGTTTGCCCACACAGATCTACAACAGGGTACATGACAGCTAAAGAGACTTCAGTTATTCCAATATTTAAATAAATTCATTTAAAAAAAGCCGTTTTCTTTAAAAATATCCCTATGGATCCATATTGAAGGAATGCGGAAATAATCCCTTCCTTTCAAAGGACAAATATATTAAAACATTCTAATTCTGATTAAGCAAGTCTGGATACGATAGGCTCTTCATCATCTGAGAGTTTTAAATGCAAATACAATATAACTGGGTTATCTACGAAAATATATCAGATTTTCTGGGTGGTCTATATAAAAAATGCATTCAAATATTCAATTTTCAGAAAACCGTCTTAACACATCAATAATATTGTTCTCAATTTCAGCGTGTGGCAGGGTAATTTTAAAACTTATATTGGTATATATTTTTTTATTATTTTCCACTACAGTGCATATAATTAAAAATACAATCCAATTTTCTTTGCGTATTTAACATTCTTTGAATCGTAGTTAAATGAAATTTTTCGGTGAACGCTTGACGGTATTAATTATCATTTCTGTCTGCAACTTGTATGTGAAATATAATTAATTCTACCACCGAGTTCAAAATTAAAAAAACCAAAAAAAACAATAAAAAACAATAAAAATAATTTTAATAGCATCTGGGGGAACCGATCAGATGTTATGTGATGTATTGATTATTATCTGAATTTTTCCCCCCCAGTGGATTAGAAGGTTTTTAAATCCCATCTGGATCAAACTTCCATTAACTGGTAATGAGCTTTATTATATATATAAAAAAAGACTTTACAATGTAAATGTGAAATTATCCATGATGTCTTCATTAACTCTTGACGTTCATTTTTTCTCTCTCGAGACCAGCTGCTACAGGGCTAGAAATTGATAATATATTTATATTTCCAGCCATTTGCTGCAGAATTAACACAAAAAAACATTTGGCAAACAAAAAAGTAGGTTGACATATATAGAGATTAATTAAAACTGGCTTAGTAAAGTGTGTTACTCGTAAGCCTTATATCCTACTAAGGAGGTAGCAGCCTACAACAATCCAAAAATCAATCTCTATATGAGGTCTGTATTGTATTGCCAGTAATATTTGCCCCTTTTCCCCCCCAAATGCAGTTATAAAAATCTGTTTATATTTTATGGTATAGTTGGGCGAGTTCGCATGGGCTCAAGACCAACGCTTGGCTCAACACTGTTGGTCAAGATGGAAGCTCATTCATGGGTGTTGATTCTTAATCTACCAAAGACTATTGTCATGCAGCAGATGAGCCCACTTGGCTAGTACTGTGCAGCAAGCCAGATCACAAAGTTTGTGACCGCCGGAAAGGGCTGCATGCACATGCAGGGGCAATGATGATGCCGTGTTCCATCTATGTGTTGGGCTCCAATATGATGCTTGCTTAGGCTCAGCTTGTCAGGGGTAGAGAAGAATGAGCCAGATCTTCCTCCTGCTCCATCACTGGGAACTGGAAGAAAGCTTGTAGGAATCTGTCACCAGAGGTTGAATCGATAGTGTGAAAACTTGGTGAGCCAAGTCAGGTCTGGCTAGGCTTCCCGCATTCTAGAATCTGATTTACCTGCACCTCTACAATGGCCGCCATGTTGTAATACATTACACCCTGACATCACAATGGTTTGTGTCCTATAAAGTCTCTTGTATTCTAGGCTTTGGATGTGTATTACACATGCTAGAACAACATGGAGCTTTAAGTTTTGTATTCCATAGCCCATAGAGCTTGTATATCACCCATGTAAAGGCCTGCTTGGCAAATCCCTCATGCATTTTAAATTCTGGATCTTTTCTAATGAAATTGTGCCTAGACGATGATAAGGGATAGCAGAAGGGTGCCTTAAGTTAGGTAAGTCGCTAAAGCAAAGTTTTAATTTAATTAATATAGCATAAACACAGTATGGAACTCTTGATATATCTATTTATATTTCTATATATCGATTTCTAGTCTACCACAGATGACCTCCGGAGGAAGAAATGATCTGAAGAGTGAACAAAACCACAAGAGAAACGCCTATTTCAGCTAAAATGTTGATACATAGATATTGCTCGCTATACCATGTGGTATCCAGTTTTAAGGAGAAAAACAAGCCCGTTCATCCTTTACATCGGTAGGGATATGGAGGCCATGTCTGACCCAATACCAAAAGTCTATTTCAGTTGCAGAAGAACTATATCTGCCCTTCACTCCATAATGAGGCATTATCTTAGACCGCAAGAATTAATGAACCGCGTGAATGTCATTTCACAGGGGAAGCCATCAATAATACTGATAATATATGAACCTTTCTAACCTTTCCAACCACAAAGGACACAATTACACGGGGCTGTAGTGTAATATGACATTTCCACTAAAATTCTTCTTTTGGTTGTTTATGGTGTATTTCTGTTATTAGTGGGAATACTTCCAGTGAGTCAGTAAGTAAGTCAGTAAGCAGAGGTGTATTTATCTTTGGTGCTGCCTTAGGCTTAACCCAGGGCAGCGCCCCATCATATCCCACTCCGTCTTTTAAGGACTAGGGGTATGGGGTGGAAGTGGACTATAGAGGATGTCCCGGCTTGGCACAGTCCTCCACTCCATAGTGCCAGTGGGTTGGTTGGAGAGGTCAGTGTCTCACTTTTAAGTGGCCCAGTGACCAGTGGTCCTACAGGGAGCCTCATCGCCCCAGAGGCCCATAGGCAACCTATTTTGTTGCAAAATGTACCCTCTGCCCTAGCCCTAGCCGGTCAATGCCGGAATACAGCACTACATGTAAAGAGCATGCTTGGATCACTAACACGAACCCAATCATGTCAAGATACACAACATACTATTGACCCTTATGGCTGCCAAAATGGAGCAAGTCTAGAAGAAAAAACACAGCATGGCATGAACATGTCGCCTAAAAATATGTCATCTTAGTCACAAAGAGTCTTTATATTGGTCAAACATAATAAAAAAACACTTAAAATGTAATCTTGATATATTTCAGCTTTTGCAATTTCATTATCGCAGACTTCTTCCCAAATTGTGCGATCTACTGATAGCTATTTATGTAACCAAGTTATTTGGAAAAAGGATATTGTATTTCATGAATGCAATTTAATTTATAAACCCATTTCCTGCTGTTTCTATACACATTAATGTCAGGGATGTATTTTCCTTTTCGTGGACAGCGACGTAGGACAGCGCCCCCTGAGCGGCCGACATCTTCATTGCATTACATAAGCATTGTCCCTTTAAGTTGCAGAGTGCCAGGATATGACATCATATCCTGGCGCTGTGCCTTAAAGGCACACAGAGCCTTTAATGCAGTGCTGTGCTGTTTAGCGTTTAGGGCTGTAGTACCCTGGGTTACACTCATACCCAGCAAACACACAAGGGGCATGGTTAGCAATGCAAGAATGGGTGGTTAAGAGAGGGGACTAAAATGGTAGGGAGTGGAATCGGCTGGGGTGTGGGAGGGACTGTCTCACCTGAAAAGGGACGCTTGGGAGGCTTGTGTTATGCCGCTGTCTTTAAGGAAAACTTGATCTAGGGTTGTTGAGATGAAGTATCTCACTTGAACTCACAGTTTAGTAAATAAACCCCTAAGTCTTATCAGGTTACACAATGACTACGCTTCAAATAAAACATGTAAAAAAAACCCTATCACTAAATAAATAAATACAACAATGTAAGCTATTATGGTGTATAAAACAAACCGCCGGTTTCTATTATTTACACCTAAAATTACCTAATCCCATCCACAAACTCATTTGGTTTAGAAATTAAAAGAAGACAAAGTACAGCCTATTGATTGCTAAACTCACAAAAGCAAATGTGATGTCATTAGTGATACCTTTCAGACAACATAATAGTTTTTCTATCAAAATAAAAAAAAAACAGCTTTCAAAACCCTATTGATTTATTCATCAAGTGAAGACAATTCCTCTACTTGTGCAGGAAGCCTACGGGGTTCCAGAAGTTCTATATGTCACAGTTGTTATTTTGTAGTGAAATGGAACAAACTCTGACTTTAATTCACTTCAATATAGAAGGAGGGGAAGAGATTAACCCAGAAATTTTCAATTTCCAGCTACATACACCGATCAGACAAAACATTATGACCACCGACAGGTGAAGCTAATAATACTGATCTTGTTATCATGGCGCCCGTCACTGGGTGGGATATAATAGTCAGCATGTGGTCATTTTGTCCTCAAAGTTGATGGGTTAGAAGGAGGAAAAATGGAGTATGGATCTAAGCAACTTTGACAAGGGACAAATTGTGATGGCGAGACGACCGAAGCATCTCTAAAACCGCACCTCCTGTGGGGTGTTCCAGGTCTGCAGTGGTCAGTGGGAGCTCCCGCTGACCTCGCGGGAAACACCCCCCATTTAAAGGAGAAATGGGGAGTGAGTGAGGCGTGCCAGGACCCCGATCCTGCGACCCGGAGGATTCGAGTGTGGACCCGGAGAACTGGAGAAGCGATGCTTCTCCCTGAGTTCTCCGGGCCAAACCCAGAGAGTTCCCAGGTATGCCAATATCGCATATCTGCTTCCGGGAGCAGCATTGGAAACAGGGACATTTCTGCCAGGCAGCTCAACTGGGGCAGCTGCCCCTCTTGCCCTGTGGAAGTTACAGCTCAGGTATGAATTGCTTTGAGTTACTCTACAGCAGGGCACACCTGGATGCATTGCTTGCCAAGAGTAGAAAAGTGACAGCTGGAGCTGAGTTGACTCATGCTACTCCTTTTAGGTATTTTGGTCACTCTGCCTTAGTGTATGGATGGCTCAATAAGCCAAGGTTGGAATTGGGAAAGGTTGGTTTCTTGTCTTGCTACTACTCCTTAAACTAGGATCTTATAGAATCAGATATCATAGAATAACAATGGATTTGTAGAGCTTCCTCCATTGGCCAGACCTAATTACTCGTTTCGGCTATTGTGTTAACCTTTGTTAATGGTGTTACCCAACTTGAGGCTTAGGGTTGGGAGTCAGGGAGCTAGACACAATAGAATTTCATAACTCTCAACCTCCACACTCGGCAAATCAGCACACCAGGGGCGAAACTTGGGAGGTCACTCGCTATATGATGTATGTGCACAATTCCGCTTGTGCGCACTATGCGGTCTCCGCTGTCCCAGACACTGAGCTCCCCATTCGTCCCGAAAAGCAAGAGAGAGGAAGAGCACTTAAAGCACACCTGTCTTGAATAATTACATTTTAGAAAGGGTTAAATTTCATACCTTTTACATGCTAATATTTTATCTTAATCTCATTTTAGGGGACATTTTCCAGGTGTTTACATACAGATATAATTACAAGTATGTCGGTGAGTACATGCGCATATTTGAGAGCACAAATGAACCACTCACGTGCCACTGATGAGTAGTGCCGAGTGCATTGTGCATTAAATAATTTAATTTTTTTGGCCAATAATTTCTAACCTTTTATTGAAAATGTTATACCTTTCCTGCTGATTATCCACATTTATGTGCTGATTTTTAACAGGAAACCCCCCAAAAAGGCAATGTAGCACCATAATGAGAAAAAAATGAAAATTGCAATCAGGTTATATAATAATTCTATTATGTTATTTAAAAAATGGGAAAAAACATCACAACCCAGATTATATAATGTTTTTATTATTAAAAAAGCACTGAACCTCAGACCTTTGCACTAATGACAGAGTTATCTAACAACATTTTATTTAAATAAACTTTTAATAGGGTTCTGTTGGAAAGGTATCAGAAAGGGTTTGGAAGGGTTAAGTTTTTTAGTACTATGCATGTGTGTGTGTGTGTATATATATATAAAACATAATATAAATGTTTAACCCATGGTGTTCCAGTATAACAATGAACAGTGAAGCTGTGGTACCCATAAGGTTAAACTAAGTCTAAAGTGACCATAAACCAGGTGATCAAAGTGGGAAAAAATAAAAATCTCAATTTAGATTATATAAAATGTTTATACTGTCATTAAAAAATGGAAAAAAAAACCCCATACATGACAACCCAGATTATAAAAAAGAGTGATCTGATAACATTTTTTTTTTAAAATAAACTTTTAACAGAATTTCAGTGAAACCCACCAGGAAAACATCAATATAATTACTATAATATAAGGAGCTCATCTTCCAGGGTTTTAAAGGGTTAAACTTTTTAGTATGCATGTGTGTGTGTCTGTATAAATTAATATTAATAATAATAATATTATAGATGTTTAACCCATGGAGTTCCAATAACACAATGAGGTGTTCAGCGAGATTAAATTAACCCTAAAGTAACCATGAACTGGGTGACCGACATTATAAGATTATTACATTATTTGCATTGATAATAAAATGCCTGGTATGATGCACAGTGATATCAGTGATGCTGTGATAACGAAAATATTATATCAATGACATGCATGATGTTAATAAGTTCCCCCAGCATTAAAGAAAATGTTATTTTTTCCCCCCAAAATCCATGTGCTAATTCTTCGTTTAAAGTACATATTAGTTCTAAGCCTGGGGTGTGCCATGTATGGGGTGTGACACACGCATGATGCATACTGAGTGAATAGAAGCTTTCTTATCTCTGATGTTGGTGATGGGGATTGTGCCATTGTGTACAGATACAGAATGCAAATAAATCGCTCAGAGCTCTTACCTTGCAGAATGCTGTAAGAAATGCCTGGCATCTGCCTGCAAGCCCCTCTCACAGCTCCGGCTACAGGTCTGCATCTTACTCACTGGGAAATTACTGCTATTTAAATAGTGCTCAGTTCCAGGAAGCCCTGCGATCAGCCAATCACAGGGCGCCTTGATTGGTCCATTTAAAGGGGAGGGGGGGTCGGATGCATCATCCGAGTCCTCATCGCTGCATCCAAAGAGCAGGCGTCTCCGTATGTGTAGGAAAAAGAAAGCCGGAGCACAAACGTGAGCCTTCTGCACCGTTTAATCTCGAAACGTCACAAAAAAGGGGAAATACAGAAAACATCTTACAGGTTCCATGTCCGAGGGTGCTTAATCATAGCCCTATGGGAAGAGAGAGAGGGGATGCAATAGAAACATTTAAATACATAAAGGGGTTTAACAAAGTAGAACAAGAGGTCCTCAAATTACTGAGACTTTGTCTTCTAGATTCTCATCCATATATATATATATATATATGATGCAAAAGCGTCTATGGATAAAGTATTTCTGAAAGTAATCCATAGTTGCTAGACATATGATTTGTGTTCTAGAACTTAAAATTCTAAAATGGGTGAAATGTTTCTGAGTTGAGTTGTCCTTCTTTAGGGTTTCTGTTAATAATAACAGGGCTGGGTATTCAGGGTAGTTGGAATTTATGATTTGCCCACAGGCTTTACAGGGTGGTAGATAAATCAAACAGCCTCCAAGCAGAAGTGGTAGAGGGTAATACAGTAAGAGAATTTAAACATGCATAGGATAGGCGTGCAGCTCCTGAATCTAAGACAAGACAATATGAACTATTAGAAGATCATCTATGTAAAGGGTGACACAGAGAATCACTCATATGTGACTTCTTGCCTAGGCTACAGAAATACCTGCTAAACAATTTAGCAAATAGAAGGAAAATAATAATTACCAACAGGGTAATGGTGTATAGAAAGCAAACTTTCCTCCCGTAAGAGAATTCTGAAGAGGCACATACCTAATCTCAAACGTTTGATGGACCATTTGAACGTCATATGAACATGGGTTGGCTGAAGGGCAGAGCTCACAGTACTAGAAATAAGATGCCTATTCTAACAAAACTACAAAAGATTGCATGTAATCAATTGAAGGTTTTAGACTGATGTGTACCGGCTAAGCAATTTCTGTCTTAATATCACATCAGATTACCAAACTGGAATAAAGGAAGGAGTCAAGGTTGAGAAAATTTTGCTATAAGGCCTAAGCAGAGGCTCCTTTGTCTAATAAATCAATGAAAAGGTTTCACCCCATCAATGTCTACCCTTCGGTGAACAGGTTATTTATGATACGTTCTTATGAATGATCACCAAAGATTTTCCGACCATGTAGATAGTAGGATCACCAAAGACTTCTTCAGCATGGAGATAGTAGGATCACCAAAGATTTCTTCATCAAGGAGATAGTAGGATCACCAAAGACTTCCTCGGCATGTAGACAGTAGGATCACCAAAGAGTTCCTCAGCATGTAGATAGTAGGATCACAAAAGATTCCTCAGCATGTAGATAGTAGGATCACAAAAGATTCCTCAGCATGTAGATAGTAGGATCACCAAAGACTTCTTCAGGATGTGGACAGTAGGATCACCAAAGACTTCCTCAGAATGTAGATAGTAGGGTCACCAAAGACTTCCTCGGCATGGAGATAGTAGGATCACCAAAGACTTCCTCAGCATGTAGACAGTAGGATCACCAAAGAGTTCCTCAGCATGTAGATAGTAGGATCACAAAAGATTCCTCAGCATGTAGATAGTAGGATCACAAAAGATTCCTCAGCATGTAGATAGTAGGATCACCAAAGACTTCTTCAGGATGTGGACAGTAGGATCACCAAAGACTTCCTCAGAATGTAGATAGTAGGGTCACCAAAGACTTCCTCGGCATGGAGATAGTAGGATCACCAAAGACTTCCTCAGCATGTAGACAGTAGGATCACCAAAGATTTCCTCAGCATGTAGATAGTAGGATCACCAAAGACTTTCTCAGCGTGTAGATAGTAGCGTCACCAAAGACTTCCTCGGCATGTAGATATTACTTACATGGTCAGGCTGGGGCTCAGTGTCCACACCACTTGTAATTCCTTTTTTTCACCCCAAAGTGAAGCCAACACATCAGTCGTTGAGTACATAGTTACTACATATATGTTCAGGCATAACAGGGAACCCATGAGGTCTTGTGGATATAAGTAACCTGGAAACTTTGGAAACAAGATGAAGACCTTTCCGAATGAATAACCTCATAATGGAATCCTGCATAAATTCTCTTGTAACTCATTTATCGATCTGCCAGGATTAATAGTCCTTGGGAAGTTAAAGACATATTTTCAGAAATAACCCTATATTTGTTCAAGGTGAATTTTTATTGTGAAGAAATAACACAATTTAGCTTTAGTTATTGTAAATTTGGAAAGTCTTGGCCGGTCAAATAATTTGATTGATCACATAGGGAAGTGATTCATCATACTGCGTTATTTATTAATAACGATATTCTGTCTGTGGCTGCCAGAACGTACGTAAAAGTTACAGCTGGAATTAGCCTATTTCAAATAACACAGTCTGATGAAAATGTTGGTATGATCCGTCCGAAGACATTTGAAGCAGCTAACATAGTTGAGGCAAATATTTTTCGCTCTCGGAAGAGAAAGAAAATGATTATGCGCATGACGTCCTGAAATAGTCTTTAGGTGACACCTGAAGAAGACGCTGCTGAGCTCTTGAAAGCTTATGTGATATCTTCTTGTATGTTGGCCCAATAAACGCTATCACCTTCACCGAAATACTTTATCTTTTCTTGGGCCAAGACGGCTAGATCCATTTTCCTTAAAAAAAAATAAAAAAATATTTATTGGGATTTTTTGTAGGCTAAATTGAGAATTGTAAATTATGCATTATGGCCCTTCAGTAGCCTAGGTTGCTTTTTTTGTTAATTGCCCTATGACAAAACCTGAGATAAAGACTCTTACTGTTGTCTAGTAATGGGCTAATTTAGTATTAAAGTGACATATCGCCATGTTTTTTTTTTTTTCAGGGATAAGTGAGACAAACTGCGTTTCTATGACTGCATCACGTATACCCGTATTCCTGTTAGAAGTCGTTTTTCACTTGCAAAATAATATTTTTGATAAGCCTTTTCCTTTAATATTATGTCTTTGTAATGCTTCAGCGCAACTCTGTTCAAAGAAACGTACATCAGATGTAATCTGCTACAGTGAAACAGATGGTATGGAGACCCCCCCCCACACTTGCTGGAGCTTTCAGACTCTCATGCACGGTCATACGATCCAACATCTCCAACAAGTTCATTATTTCTGTTTACTTGTACTCTGAAAGCTTATTCTTGTCACAAAAACCCTCAAACGCATGCTTTGTAGGATATTAACAAAAATATAGCTTAAATTTTGCAGTTTGGGGAAAATATATATTTTAGGTTCCTCTTCCCGGATGTTAGATAGATCTGTATCAAACCCTTAAAGGGTTAAGACGAGAAGCGTCCTCTGTTGTTTTTGGAGCCTCGTAAAAATGATCCCGTTCTGACCTGTATCCAGAAACGCTCGAAATTCCAGAAATGTTGCTTTAGTCCCATTTTGCGGTCGTTTTGCGCCTAGAGGCTGCTCACATATTCTGCTCAATTGCAATGTGACTTAATGACTCACTAGGGACTCAGACAACTGCCTTTTGCTCTTCGCATACCCAGAGTAATTGGTTGTGTATCACACGTAATGAGAACATTTATAGCTCCTACCTAATTGGCATATAAGATACGCAAATACTGTTAGACAACGTAGCAAAAATCGCATTCCGAAAGTATACAAAATTCTACAGATCCTCGTGAATTAACTCTTTCACGAAATATGTATATGTATGAATTTGATGTATTAAATTAAAAAAAAATATACCACCTTAGCATTATTAGGTATAACAAGCTAATAGTTAATATTGGGATCTATTCACTTATAGATTTGATAAAACTAATCTCGTGAGAACTTGGGTCAACTCGGAATAAATGAGAACTGTGTGAATTCTTTATTACTCAAGAAGGTTTCTGATGACTTCAAAGTGGACTCATCGAGGACCCAAAGCCTGGTATCATGTGGCATCTCCATTTAGCATTAACTTGGTCCCTAGCAGCTTAGATATGGAGGAGAGATCTCAGAACGCAACTGTCAGAGAGCAGCTAGAAGCCAGAATCGGCAACAGCTGGTTGATGACTAGAAGGATAGACACGATCTGCTTGAAGAACATGTTTCAATTGTAATGTTTTATTACTAGTATCAGATTAAAAATATGTTTTAAAAAAAATTGTGCTTTTTAAAAAAAAAAAAAAGTTTTTATGCAGAATATATTTTCAGGCAGCGCCATAGTAGCCATTTGTATGAGCTCTTGCTCAGTTATCTGAGCCCAATCTTCTAGAATAGAATGGCTCAGTCTTTATAACCCAGCCAGACCCTCTGACTAATGGAACTCTAGGAAGGAACGGACTTCATTAGCATCGCCATAAAGAATCAGTTCAGTGTGGTGTTTAAGCCGGGAAAGTCACCCAAAATATCACATGACCGACAACCATGGCGGCCTCTAGGTCTGCAGATAAAAGGCAAAATTGGAAAAAAAAATTAGATAAAACCATTTTTTTGTCAATGACAACCTACATGACTGTATACAGCAATGGAGTTATTATTACGTATACAGCACTGGGGTTTATGATCAAGGAAAAAAAATATTTATTTCACTTTTAGCTGCAAGATTGGCATCATTGGAGCAAACACATTTTTCTTCACCCCTACCGTTAAGGAAAAAAATGAGTATAAGTTTCCTTTAATACATGTCAAATAATTACTTTACAATATAGTTTTTAAGACTTTATAAAAATGATTTCCAGCAAAACAAACCCAGAAACGTGATCCTCTGCAAAGCGCTGTGGATGGTAGAAAACAATATTCAAATAGAATCACCCCTAGTAGTAAATCAATTGTAATGAGGGAATTCTGCCTTAGGAGCCCAGTGTGAAGTTATTACGAAAACAACAGATTAACCATTAAAGATTCAATTAAAAATAAAAATAAAAAAGATTAGAAGAAAGAAAGCCGATCAGTAAAGAAAAAATTGACAAAAGCCAATATTTCACAGAAAAAAACCTCTATGACCATTGCAAGGCACTTCCTAATTTAACCCCTTAATGACTTAAAATGCATTGTTTTCAATGGGTTTAGGGGGCCGCCCATTGTCCTTAAGGGGTTAAGAATGTTTTGCGTTGTAGTTATTGCTACATGTGTCTAAATAAAGAACGTTCAGTATTATTAGATTGGGTTTTATTAATAAATGTTTATGACTTAAATGTTAATATCCAGCTACGAGCTCTACTACAGAGTGAATTATTGACTGCTGTTCTTGTTTTGCCCGAGGCCTATGTGAACGTAAAGATTTCTGAAGCTTATAACTCATCGGATCCCACACACTCCCAGGGAATTAACGATATAAAAAGGGTTTCAATTAGATTAAGAAAATTAGTTTTGTCTCTGGTCTTTGAAAAATATTTTGAGTGTATTTCCCACAATGCCGAAACTCGCTCCTTTGTTCCGACTATATCTCATATTGTTAATTGTCCATTTCGCCCCGAACGGCTTTATTTGCATTTCTTCAGCCGGTGTTAAATGTATTAAATTATTGGGCGAGTGTTTTAAATCAGAAGAGCCCCAACGTAAGGAAATTAAAATTTCAGGTTATTGATCGGGTAAGAAATTAGAAAACATAAAAAAGCCAGTTCTGGTTTCTAGAAAAAAATTAAAATATAAATAAAATTAAACTTAAGCAATAAATCAGCTTCAATAATAATAATATAAATTTTTTTTTAAAAAAATAATAGTTTAAGAGGAGTCCGGATATGTATGTGTAATATACTCATAACAGGCATAACTCGGAACTCTCCGGGTATCTCCTAGAGACTCCAGGTGAAGATCCACCTTTCCAGGTCCCAGTGGTCAATCTCTATGGGTCAAGGAAGCATTGCTTCGGAATGCCCACTCCAAGCCCTATTCCCCTCCCACGCCAAATAAATGTGTTTGAGGGCCAGTCTCCACCCACATAAGTGCTTAACTCCGCCCCATACAAAGCCACTTGTGAGGTCCTGACCCAGGGAAGTGTCCTTCAACCCCTTCAGACTTTGGACCTTGCATGGCGGGCTTCTCTGACTCAAGCTGTCTATTGTCTTTGGTCATATCCCACCGTTCAATGGGTTGGTTACGAGGGATCTCTAAACCAGTCCATTGAGTGGCTACCCACCTGGGAGCCTAATTTACCACCAGAGCAATCTATAGAACATATAATCGTCAGTGAAATATATGGTTTCTAACGTAATGTCCTGTTTATTCTGCTTTAACGTTCTTTTCAGTGCGGTAAATATTGATGTTGGTCCTGTCTTCATCACTATGCCTTCTTTTTCAATATTGTCTTTTCTCTCACGCTGAGACCCTGCAGACCGAACAAATTCATAAAAACGCAGCCAAACAAATGTAAAATGATAAACAGAATATTATAACGTAATGAGTGGAACAAGCAGAACCCAGTTGGAAATTAACCAATTTCAACGCATTTAAGATAAGTTTGGCACAGGTTTCATACGAAAAGGCGTATTTAACGGGCTTGTGTCCTCTCATACATTTTAAAACAGAATTATGCGCAGAAAGACGAAGACCAAAAAGTAGATATTTTTGTTTCCTCAATAGAAAAGTACATTTTTAATGGTTACATAAAAAAGGCGGATAAACATAATGTTTTGTATGCATAACTTGGAACAAGATTGCCTGGAAGCCTCCTCAGTCTCTACATAGAGAAGTTGGGAAGGAACCAAGCACCAGGAAGAGCGGCTCACTGTTATAGGGGAAGACAAACCATGAATAGTCGGAGAAAGGGGCAAAAAATGTGCCAAGCCAGGAGGTGCATGGGTAGGATGGGTTCCTCACAACCCAAACATGCATGGGTTCCCCACAACCCAAACCATGACCTGGAGAGCAAATGCTGCCCTGAAGACGTTAATAACCTACAGTTCCTGGAGCCTCCCAAGGTCTTTCCCAAGGTTATCCCAAGGATGCTTTTCAATTTGTACACCGGTTGCCTTTCATCTTAGCTTAAAGGATGCCCTTGGGTCATCTGTAAGCTTTACGAAAGGGTGACAATGGACACGGACCTTTAGTAACATCATATATTTTCTTTTCTACCTAAACCATTATTCTGCGTTCAGGGTCACCTCTAGACGTTTAGGGGCCCTAAACAAAAAACAACGTAATGCCTATAGATTGCTCCGAGGCATTTTTTTTCAAGCATTGTCTAATAAACAAAAGTCCTCAGCATTATTTGCATGTTTCTATAGAACGTGCTAATGCACAACTTTCCATGTTGAAATTTCTCCATTTTCGTATAACCCTTTCTGCTGCAAATAGCAGATTCCCTCTAACAGAGATCAGAATAAGAATATTTTATATCGTGTAGAACACTTAAAGAAACAAATATTTCATAAATAATGAGTGAAGAAGCAGAAACGAGTCTCATTATTAACAAAATAATCATTTTAGTCCAACAAACTATTCTTCTATCCAGTCCAAACATTTCTATGCAGAGTAAATATTTTTTGATGATGATATTGTGCCTTTAAATGACATTTGCAATTGATTTAAAAAAGAACGCTCTTATTACACTACGGAATCATTAGGAAATTAATCAGTTCTGACCATTCACACCATTTATTGACACTTATTCCCAGTCGGCTTAATTTGTGATCCTATTAAACGGACAAAGACTATTTCCTTGTATAGATTAGACGGCGTGGAGCGATATTCTCATATATTATTGATAATTACTTTTTTCAGCCACTTTTTCAAACATGAATTTAACGTTTAAGATGTTTATATGCGCATAAATAAATCACGCAGTCTCTAAAGCAAAAGGTTAGTTTGGTTTATGGGGTATAAAATATTTTTCTCAAGGGGGTGCTGAGTGATGACACTTAACCTTTCCAGATCCACCTAGGAATTCGTGTTTACAGATCTTGTAAACTTTATTTTTTAACACTTAAGAAAAACAATCACACAAACTTTACTTATGGGGAAAATTAAGGTTCGCGTAATCTATATTTTAAGTGCTTGAGTGGAAATCAGCTTTATTTATCATGCTGTTGATCACTTATTGCTTCCCGCTTTCCCTCACTATTCTCTTCGTAGTACTAGAGATGTATTTGCCTTTGGTGCTGCCGTAGGCCCGACCCAGGGAACTGCCCCAGCTGCCCCGACCGAGCCGAGACACAGAGGCAGAATATGATGTCATACGCCAGCGCTCCACGTCTTAAAGGCACACAGCACCTTCTACTGCAGGCTATGGAGCCCCTACTGAGCTGGCAGAGCCTCCATAGTGTATATGGGCCGGTTGGGGATCCCCCTTTAACTAGCCCATTGGGCATCAGCACACTGGGGGGGGGGCAGATCACCTAAGAGGCCAGGATACATCACTGCATAGTACAGATTGAAGTCACTGGGCGGTCCTGTTGATGTCGGTGGGCGGTCCCTCTGACTCCAGGGGCGTTCCCGATGACATCAGTGGGTGTTCCCGCCGATGTCAGTGCCCACTAACATCTCGGAAAAACACTCCCACTTAAAGGGTAAATGGGTGGGGAGTTGGGCGTGTCAAGACCGCCCAAGCGGTGCTTCTCCTGGAGTTCTCCAGACCATACCTGGAGAGTTCCCATCATGACGCGAATAGTTCTAAACAAAAATAAAAAAAGGTTCTAAATGAAAAATAAGTAATTGAATAAAATTTTTTTTTTAAAATAAGAAAAGCTCCTATATAAGATTTTTTGACCATTAATATATACTTAACATAAAAAATTGCCTTAGGCCCCTGAGGCATGGAAGGGCCTAATCATTACACGAATAATAACCTTGAAAACAAACACTTAATGGCTTTCAGTGCTGTCCATCAATTTAACATTCTGTAGATGAATTGCAAGTTCAGTTCAATAAATTTCAAAGCGGCTGTGATCAGTCATTGCAAATACATGGATTTCCTGTGTGAGAACGCTTCACATCCAGTAAAATCAAAATGGCGGCCCTTTCTTTTTCATTTTTCGAGCTCTTCTCTTTCTGTGTTCAATTTCCCAGCTTATCTGTAATTCTTTTGAGCTTTCTGAGCTTTAGGCCATTAAGTGAAAAGAAAATCAAATCCTCAACGGACAGCCGGCAAAGCACAAGAGACAGAATGAAGGAATCAAAAAGAAAAATTGGCAATTGCAGACATAGTCCCTGTGTTGTAACTTAAAATAAATATTTTATCAATGTGGCTAATTGGTGAATTTTTAATGACTTTTTCTAAGCAGTCCAAGTCTAATCTATTATACTGCAATGACAGCTTACTAATATACTATTTCCACAAAATGTGAATTTGAATTAATTTACTTAAAATGTTTAAAAAAAGTAAAATGTCTGATTAACAATATTTATATATATATATATATTATTATTAGTATTATTATTTTTTATTATTTACTGGATATTTTAAAATTGTGTACCCATGAAATGCTTCACTTTATTTAAAGGGGGCGTGTCGATGTCAAGATTTTTAGTATAATTCATTTAATTGATAAAATTACTTTTAGCTTGCACTTTTTGTTTATCAATCAGTGTAATAGTTTTGGAGGTATTAAGTTTAAAATTTCAGGAAGCTGAGATCTGTAGCCTCATTATCATACCAGCTATGGTAAACAATAGAATGACTCAGTACTAATCACCCAGTCGGACACTCTGACCAATGACAGTCTATGGAGCAGCAGACTGCAATAACCAAAAATATCTCAAAAACAATTATATCAACAGTAAGTTAGTGACATGTTATCACCACAACCCGCACTATGTTTTGAGTTTAGAAGCACAAGAATAGGAGCCATGTTTTATTAACCCATTCAGTGCACAAGGGTTTCTTAATGTGGCTCTTTGATTAATACGGTAATAGCTAAGGAAAATTAATGGAGAGGAAAATAAATGACAATGAGAAAGAGAAAAACTTAAGCCAATTGTATGCTAGTGGGGGAAAATGAATGTAGGAAGGAGAACAAAAAACATTAACATGACAACCAAGATGTACCCGCGTCTGTATGTATTATTAATAAACAATGCAATGAAGAGGAAGTCTTGCCCTCACTATTTGGGATGCAGTACATCCGACTTTTCAGATACAGGCAAACTCATTAAACACGTGCATAATCAAGTACGTAATTAGTGAATCACTCACCAACTACTCCTGAAAATGAGTTAATTATGTACTTAATATGAGGAGTCTATTTGGGACTGTTTCCAATTAATCTGAACGTAAGATGAACAAACATTGTGATCCGGAATGGAAAAAATTGTAACTTTTATAGATTTAACGAGTTCAGTGAATTTAAATACATTTCCAGCAAATTTACCCGTTGGGTATCCCAGTTTACTATTGGATTTCCAGTCCAATGATCAAATTGATTTAACATGAATTTGTGACATGGATTTAGAGAGGCTTGTTACTTAAATTATTCTCTCCATGTGTTTGGTGGCCAGTAGTGTTAATGTGACATGATGGTGCATTGCTATTATATGTTCTTTTTATTCCACTCCAAAGGACAGAAAAAAAATAACCTTTTTTTCTGATCTTTTGATTTATTGGAAATGTTACTGTTGTGGCTTAAATTTCTATTAAGCATTCACTAGCAGATGATTACGTGGGCTTGCACAATGGTCTAATGGAATATTGGGGTCATATATGAAGAACATATCCAAAGCCAACTAGTAAAACTGGAACAAGTC
Source organism: Spea hammondii (assembly GCA_029215755.1). Taxonomy (NCBI): domain Eukaryota; kingdom Metazoa; phylum Chordata; class Amphibia; order Anura; family Pelobatidae; genus Spea; species Spea hammondii. The sequence goes on from JARDYJ010000004.1 coordinate 6,290,688, forward strand.
ACAGGAACATTCCTTGAGTTGCTATGGCAATTTCTTCACTTCACCACTTTGCCACCAATTTCGTTATTTTTTATACAGAATCCCCACTGTGTCTTGCTGGAAAAGTGGATTATTTAAGATAACGGGAAACGTGATGCCCCCATAATCTTGCATTTTCTCTAATTGAACACAACACAGGATACTAAAGAAATAGAGGTACTAATACAACCATGGACAGTGTGTATCCTCTGTCCATTAATTTAAAGGTTATCAGTGGTGAGTGATAAAGGCAATCAGCTTTGAAATTTCTGCCTGGGGCACAGTTTGACTGTAACAGCAATATAGCTGACAAAGAAACATATACTCTCGAGGCAATCGCAATGCATGCAATGTCTTTAATATCCGAAATATATTGGCTGTCCGTAGGAAGCCAGTGGAAGATTCATACAAAGGATCAAGCTGTTACGTCCTGGCTACATGTTACTCAAGACACCACATGTGGCCATGTAAGGAACTGCAAGTCATTTAAATTGGACATTTTCATTTACTTGGATTTACTAGGTTCTTTAGAGTATGCATCATCGAAATTTGAGTAGGCACTCGTTTTCAAAGGGCACCTTGCTTAGAGAAAAAAATAGAAACATAGAATTTGATGGCGGATAAGATTTCAGTCTGTCCATTTTTCATGATGTAGAGACTCAAACATTAATCCGTCTTTGGTGTTGTCTTTAAGGGTAGCTTTATGCTTATCCCACAGATGTTTAAATTCAATCCTTTACTGTATTAGCCTCTACAACTTCTGGTGGGAAGCTGATCCATTTATCTATGATCCTCTGTGTAAAGTAAAAAACAGCTTACAGATACATAGGTGGCACTAGAGTCGTTACCCCGCTGATTAATGAGAGCAGCATCAGAGTGTAGGGTACAAAGACCCATCAAAGAGTGCCAAGTTGACCCTTCAAATTGCCGTTAGTGAAAATGCTTCAACTCGACTCAACTCACCTTCAATTTATCATTTAGTGAATAAATCCCATTATATTTTAAGCCACTTGGATTGTTCTATACATTATTAATATTAGTCTGCCTCATTAGTACCTTATTATAAATCAACTCATAGATAATCACTTTTTAATTTCCGTTGAACCAGAGGTCTCTGTAGTTGCCGCTGATAGTTGTTTAGCATATCGAGAAGAGGGTTCTTTTTAACCCAGACAATGTCTATATCTTCATACATTATTTAAATTTTTAATAATATCAAATATAATACGAACAATACCAAACACAAGAACTGGACCTATATTAGCATATTCAATGAACATTCCGTTGATAGATATGTTAAAATATTTAACTCTATCACGGCCAAAGAAAAATCTTAGGGATGATCTTAGTATGATCACCATGATGATATATGATATATATTGGCGGTTTTACAATTTTAGATATGAATTTGAAAATGCAATTCCTAACCATAAAGATATTTTAGTAAAAAAAAAATCTATAGTTCAAAGGTTTGAGAGAAGTAATACTGTAGTGATTAATATCTTGTCAGCAGAAAATGTGGTGAAAAATGCGATCTTTGTTATTGTGCATTGCGGCAAAACAAGACTGGTCTATCTTACTTAAAATGTAGACAGTCAAATTTCCAGTGAAGAAGTTGGAAAGGAAAAAACCTGACAAGGAAATGTGAATGAATGGAGTCGGAAACTAAAGCCATGAGTCAATTGATATTCATTCCTGCCAAGGACTGATGATGATACAACAGGCAGTGGGTGTTGCGGTACCCTCCTCTTCATCATCTGCGTCGGAAGCAAAAAGTGTATTCTTTTGTTGCAAATGCTTCTTCACTGGTAACAGCAGAAAGGGTTAAAAAAAAGCCCACCTGTAAAGTGACCCCACACCATCGTGCATACGATGAGCTTTTAGGGACTTAACATGAAAATAAGGTTATCTGTATAGCTGAGTGATCCATTTTGTTTGGTATTAGACCTAATTTGTATGAAAATCACTGTTTTTTCGTTTGCAAAATGTGGGACACATCAAAGGGTGGATTAAAAAAAGTACAATTTGGATCCTCACGTATTGCACAAAAAAATCAAGGCCAAAAAAACCCAATTTCATACAAATTAGATCACTCAACAAAATGGATCACTTTACGATGCAGATAGACTTATATTCAGGTTAAGTCAATACAAAGTTGATTGTATACATGATTGTACATTTCCAATTTCATACAAATTCAAAGAAATTAGGCCTTACTTTGTGTCCACAAGACTTCTCTTAAGTTTTATAATTAATGTCTTACGCAGCCAACAAATAAGGGGTTAACCCTCAATTGTAAACTTGATGCAATTACAAGGGTTACCCCTTATTTGCCATTTTTCCTCACTTTTTTGTTTGCTTTTCTGGAATTGAAATCAGGTACATTTTGGTCACCATTTTAGGTTATCATGTTCTCAGGCAACAATTGGACATGATGCATCCGAAAATTACTTGCATATTTTAAACCAATTGAAATAATTTCCGCTACCGTTCCGTTCTTGTCTTTATTTGTGCTCTGGTAATGTTATTACCTAAGACATGCTCTTTGTTGTAGGTTACTTTAGGCAAAGTTAAAGGATTGTTAAGAGTTCTCTTAAGAATTCTCCCGGGAAAAGAAAGAAGCAAACTTGCCAAAAGTTTTGATATTGGGAAAGTTGATATAAGACGTTTATATGCCTTTTGAGGTTATTGTCAAAATTGAAGAAGAAGAAAAAAAAAGCCTTTGTTGTGTTGCTTGGTCTTGTTTAACGGAACATATTTTTTAATAAAGAAAATCAAAAGCACTGTCAGCACAGTTCCGTCGCTATTGTGATAAAATCCTTTGCTGCTGTATGTAATAATATTAAATTACGCTGGTAAAAAAGCAGATAGGATGCTCGTCTCAACTAATCGGCTTGCAGGAAGAAAATTAAGATTTTATTTTTAATTCCCTTTTCTCAAAGTGATGCGGGACTCTGGTACCGACATCTTGTCATTTTCTTTTTTTTTTTTAATAACATTGATGTTATTTTTATAAAGCACCAGAGAACTTATCCGAGAAATTCTTTTCTTCTGTTGTTTTCGTATATCCGTTCAATGACCCTTCCAACAAATTAACCTGAAACAGCCAAAAAAAAAGAAAAAAGCTGCAAAAGCACTGAATGTATTAAATCATTGATAATTGTCTGCTAATAATGAGAAAACCACACACATCAGCATAATGAAAATATACTGTTATTGGCTACGATGGAGATTTATGTTCTCGCTCACATAAAACTTGGAGGTGCCCGCCGCCACCGAAAAGTACTTCAGAACTGACTTTTTAACACAGAAACATAGTATAACCATTCGGCTCATCTAGTCTGCCCGTTTTTCCTGATTTAAGACTCAAACTTTGGTCTCATCTTAAGAGTCAGGAGCCATATGTCTATCCCATGCTTGTTTAGAGTCCCTTACTGTATTGGCTTCTACCACTTCTGCTGTTCCTCTTAACTACCTCTCTCTTAAGAATTCTTGAGAACTGGATATTTTTTGGGAACATAAGTAAGAATGTGTGGAGCCAATGGTGTATTTTGGCCTTGGCTGACTAGGTCTGGGGTGACAAGTCCAGGGGTGCAGAAGCCCCTCTGCTGCATAACTGGAAGCCAATCACGTTTTTCGTCCATTATGCTTCCTGTAGCACCAATGGTAGGGCGCCCACATTTTAATTCTGCCATTCAGGGACACACTATGAAGCGCATGAGATTACATACAGGCATAATATATATATATATATATATATACATATATATATATGTATGTATGTCCTTAAAAGGTGAAGCACCAGGACATGACATCATATCCCAATGCCCAGCCCGTAACAATGCCCATATTTGCGGAAGGTACGTATGGCCACTGGGTGGCGCTATAATTAACCGACGCACTGCTGGCTTCCCTGGACATTTCAAAACTCGGACAAATGTACTGTCTATGATAACCTTTAGAAATTCCCTACCCCGTAGGCTATACTGATCTGATTTAACAAAATAAAAATGAAATAAATGAAAGTACTCTCTAAGAATGATTGATTGATTTATCTTGGGTGTTTTCTTAGATAATATTTATTAGGGACATATTTTTAAATTTAGATCTCAAGCATATAGTGAATTAAAGGGTGCTCTGGGTAATGAAATCTTTCTGTGTTTCCAGGTCATCTTCCCAGGGGGGAATTGGTACAAGAATATTCCTCCTGGAAAACGACCAAAAAAACCAAAAAACCATACAAATGTGCCCCAGATACACTAATGATCCTACCTAACAAAGGGCAATCACCGGGGGTCTATTTGTCAATGTCTTCCATCAATTAGTAGGTGCTACTTTAAATTAATTGGTCTACTTAGCGGAAATTGTTATCTTGTAATTTCACATCACTGTTCTAATAAGTAATAAGGGTATTTCTTTCTTATAGCAATATGCCGTCTATCTTGAAGAAGTCTGAAGTCTGCTATTTTTACATTTGGGGGGCACTGGTAGTTTCATATGCATTAACCCTTTAAAATCTATTTCTCATCTTTTTGGGAATGATCACATTCAAGATCCTGTCTTATCTTGACTATACCTTGTCTGAGTATTTGTATCTTTTATATTTTTTGCATCCTTTAACATCGTCAGTGATTGCACATTTTCCTGGTGGCACTGAAAAGGTTAACACATTTTTTTAAAGCATGTTCTAAAGTATTTTATATATATATATATATATATATATATATATATATATATATATGGCCTAATATATTTGATTAGAACATTGCAGCTGCATATTATAAAAAAATGATTCCTTATTATCAGTTCAGATCAGATTTTGGTTATTGTGCGTATTCTAATTAAGCAATGGAAACCCCTGATTCTTAATAGTAAAGTTTTATACCATTGTGATTTTTAGATACCTGTGAAACTTCGTCATTGTAAATTCAAAAGAAATATACATAACTATCCCCTACGGGGAGGCAGTTCTCGAGTAGATGCTTGACACAGATTTTTACGTAGGCAAGGCTTTATATCAGAATAAGAAGGGTTCAAGGTTAATGTAAAAGACCACTCATAGCATACTTGAGAACTTCCGAGTTCTGGCTACCTGGAGCCTACCCTTGCGGGACGCGGCCAGGACTGCCCACTGACATCAGTGGGTGTTCCCGCTGATGTCAGTGGGTGTTCCCGCTGATGTCAGTGGGTGTTCCCGTTGATGTCAGTGGGCGTTCCCGCTGATATTGTGGGAAACACCCCCATTAAAAGGGGAAATGGGCGGGGAGTGAGGCGTGTCAAGACCCTGCTCCCGCGGCTCAAAGGGATTCGAGTGTTGACCCGGAGAACAGGAGAAGCTTCACTTAGAGATCTCCAGGTCAAACCCGGAGAGTTCCCAGGTATGGCTTATACTATATAGTGCAGCATATTAACACATTCTGTTAAAGATATCTGACATTATTTATCACCAGGTGTAGCCCTTTGATGATCTAATACATCACAATAACTGAATGTAAGGCGCTGTAGACTTCACATACTCACAGTGACGTGTCCTACAAGACAGACATGATGTATGGAAAAGGGCTCTTTCGGCAGTTATAGATTCTATGTTATGTTACATCTAAGAACCTTCCAAGTATTAGAGCTCCCAAAGTCCAACACATCAATTTGATAGAAACCGGCGATATGAGGACTATGAAACACATGTATTCTATGACTCCAGTATGAGTTTCCACCAATGGAAATTGGAAGACTTTGCACAACCCTATGAACGCAAAATAGAGAATTCTTTTTAAAAATGCTTTTGCAACAAGCCTTTTTTTTTTTTTTTTTGAGTCTTACAAACTTTACTTCTGAGTTTTCTTACCAAAGAGATTAGTGAGAAAGCAGAAAAGAAAGAAGCAATATTTCAATCTGTGGTGTGTAACAATATTGACAACTAGAGATTAACTAGGAGAAAATTAAATACAGAATCATTTATTCACCCAGGATACAACCGCATATTAGATGGATGCCGACATCCTGGTAAATTTATGATGGTGTCATTACGTGTACATTAGGAGGAATTATACGCTTGTAAAAAGGGCTATAGCTAAATGAAGTACCTGGGTGAAACCGTGCGTAGCCAGAGGACGGGGGTAGTTATATTTTATAAAAACAAAAACCTTAAGGCTAAAGACACAGAGTATCGATTATTTGTTCAGAAATAATCACTTTTCCATGCATAGAAAAGAAATATACGGCAAACACCACTTCGGATATAGACCGGGACCCAGTAGCTATTTGTCTTGAAATGTTTGGAAGAAAATAAGGACTCTGGAATTGATGTAAGTCCCGGTTTAGACCCAGAAAAAGAAGCTTCTGAAAAATAGCAGTTACCGTAATACATTTCCTTTACTTTACTGCAATGGTGGTCGGACAAGTGGAAGATGTACCAGCAGACGTGGTAGAGGCTAACACAGTGACGGAATTTAACCATGCATGGGGTCGGCATATGGCTATCCTGAATCCAAAACGAGACCAAGGATGAAGAATTGCAATTTTGGATTTAAGTCACAAAATCTCCCTGGTGCTAAATGTGCTCTTTCATGTCTAACCCCAGTAGTATGGATAACCATGGATGAGGGGTTATGAATGCAACCATTGGGTAGCATGTTCCATCTCTAAGTAGGTCTATGGTGGCTCCTAGGTAAATGTTCATCTCATCTTCAGGGTTAAGAGACCCATATTGAAATGTAATAATACATACCAAGCATTGCATGTTTTAGAATGAAAGTAGATCTCTCAATGGATAGGCAATGGTGGAGATTGTTTAGAGAGACACACACTGTGCCAAATGTTATTTGGATCCAAATGATGCAAGTAATCCTAGAGACAATCACTGTCCAGGATCAAGAGACATTCCTAAAATATGCAAGTTTAAACTGACAGGTAAAGCCCAGCTCCAAAAACACATTCGGTAGACAACATACTATGCAGAACTCATATTCACCAAAAGGACCTCTATAGAAAAAAAATGTAAAGGAACAGAGAAAGGACCCAGTCATGGCAAAACGGCTGCCTAAAGTATTCGTTTCCCTAGAAACCTTGGTGGAAAAAAAGCCTATAGTAATGGGCCAGACACTTCACACTTGGACAACCCAAGAGACAACGTAACCTGCTCAATTTTACAGACCAACCAGCCCTTATCATTAAGTGCAGGACATGCCTATCCCAAAAATCAATGCTTTAAAGGTAAGATGGAGGCCTCCCTGTGTTTTCTTCACAGGTAGTACATCTGGAGGATTAACATGATAGGCCGTGACTGGTTTTGGGACCTGTGCCCTAAATTAATACTGTCGATTTGGCAGAAATGTTGTACAAAAACATATTGGTTTTCTCATTAAAGGCATGCAGCATTTTTTACTATAAAAATCAATAAATAATAATATAGACATCAGTGTATACCGTATCATACTCTCGTCTATATGTACGCTTAAAAAACTAAATCTCGTTTTGCTTTTGTGGACCAGTTTGATCTCATTTTTCAAACCAATTTGCTCCAAAACCTTCTATGTGAAATGGTTATTTTTTGCGTGATTTCTCTTTAATGAAAAATTGAAATAAAATCAGAGGATGTCTTTGAAGCAAACTAATCTTTTAATTTGGACTACACTTGAGGGCTTTACCATATGAATTGTCTTTGTAGCTGATCATTTTGTTTCCAATATTGAATTACTAGCTTGGCTCTTGGTAATGCATGATAAATTACTGCGAAGTCTCTGACCTGATATTTTAACTACGGAGCACAGAGGTTTCTAGTTTGAAATAAAACCTGAAAGGTTGAGATTGGCCTTTAGGATGGGGTTGCTCTGGAGTCTCCGGGTAAAGCTCTGCCATCCCAGGTCTCTGGGTCAGTTTCTTGTTTCTCCAGGCCATACCCACTTCTGACCCACATTCCAGTCCATGCCAACATTCCCGGGTTCCGCACCCAATTCCCTCCCACTAAAGGCTGGCTGGGACTGGATGCAGCTAATCCCATCCCTACATGAAACGATGGCCCCCAGAAGACGGAAATTTCCTGGTAGCCTACCCTGAGACATTCCCTGGGAAGTACCTTGGGATCAGCTTTCATGTGCCCCCCATATTAGTCTCTCTTTAAAGGTGCAGTTCCACCTACTCTGCTAAATTTAACACTTTTATAACTGAGTGAAGTCTAGAAATACCATTTATAGTACTCCTGAATGCCTAAATCCTCACTGTAAATATGTTTAATCACAACAAACTTTACATGGTTCATTTACTTTAACAGAATAACTTGTCACGCGACACACATGGAAAGTTATGCATTGTGGGAAACATAATAACAATGCAACTTATTCTTTAAATGGTATCTACCAAGGAGAAGGATTTTGGAATAATTGAAGACAACTAACAGTGCACAATGCCAGTCAGCAGCAGACAGTTGGAAGGCTGCCCGTAGAGGGAGGGTTCCGGGGAGCCAGAGCCTAGAAGATCCCAGGTATGATAGCTACCTTTCAAAGTAGATAATAACATGATAGACCTGCTAAGCTTTACTTTATGGCAGGGTTCTACAGCCTTAAGAGTCACAATTATGTGTACAGAAACAGTTATTCCTAATACATATTGTGTAAAATTAAGTCACATAAAAAGTATCACACTTCTAACAAGACCCCCTAAAACAAAAGTGTCCCCTTTTGGCCATTTAACATATTTGGAAGTACATAGAGGTGTCAGGACCTGTGGTTTCTCTCTGTTGCCTTGCTTTCGCGACTCTCCCTCACCAAATCGTAATTAAGGCCAGTATGGTAAAGTTCTACTGCTTTCCCAACACCAACTTATAACTTCTGCCGTCACTGCTTTGCTGCTGTGCATAATTCATGATCCATGAGAGTAATATATTACACGACTGGGACCGGTGTCCCTGTATGCAAAGACTCAACTGCTATTTTACCATTCAGGCAATGCTGTTAACGGCCATTATGTTGCTATGTATAATTCATGATCTCGCAGCTTCAGCAGACCCACTGCACCATGATCCAAAAAATGTTTTTTTGTCTTGTGGATAAATTAACTGCAGAACAGCCAGTGTAATATATATATATATATATATATATATATATATATATATATATATATATGCTCATGCATACATATTTAGATAGATATAATTAATATATATATTTACTATATTATTACTATATTATTATTTATAACATATTTGAAACAAAAAAGGAATACACAGCGCTAAAATTTCTCAATGTCACTATATATATATATATATATATATATATATATATATATATATATATATATATATATATATACGCTATATGGACAAAAGTATTGTGACACCTGAGGACTTTTATGACTTTCTGTTCTAAATACATAGACATTAATATGTAGTTGGTCCCCGTTTGCAGCTATTTTTTTTATTATATAGAGGATATATTTTATTTTTCTGTGGATATTTTTGATCATGTTTACATTAAAGCATATACAGATATATCTATATAGGGGCTTATGCATTAAGAATATAATTTGATAGCATTAAATATATTGTATTTACTTCCTTTTCATGATGCTATTGCTGTATCTATTATATGTATATATTTATATATGTAAATATTTATATCTATATATAAATATATATGTAAATATTTATATACATATATATATATAAACATATAGCATGTGATACATAGTTACACTTTGTAATTTTAGTGCTGCCTATATTTGTATATTTGATTTGACAGAAGCTTAATTACCCTCTTTGTTACATCTGGAGAATTTTCTCTGTTAATTATTTGAACCATTCGAGGTTTGTATTCAATTTTCCTTTAACGCTGTGTATTTATGGATTTTTCTATATTAAATTGTTATGTTTACAATTATATTCTTATGCAAATGCACATTTATATAAATGTATAATTAAAATGCTTTTCTGCAGTAACATTTTTAATTACTAGTTTGCCATGAATATATAAGCGAAAAGACTGAAAATAGAGCCTTACGCTGACAGAGCTAAATGTCACAGGATCTAGCTTTCCACAGAGAAGGGGGTGGAGCCGGAAGCTAGACCCAGGTGGAAAGTTAAGCTTCTCGGTGGCCATCTTTGCTTAGGGCAAACAGCATAGACATTGCCAGAAAGAAGTATGGCTGCTCTATAAAAGTGCTGCACGTAAAATCAGAGCGGGTTTCCTGTGATATATGTCTGTACCTGGTCACACACCCTGTACCTCAGTAAGTTATTAAGCTGTCATTGTGGGCATTATGTCATGGACAGTGTTACTATTAGTGTGTGTTTCGTCCATACACTTTAAAAGACCTTGGGACAATGTGATCTGCTCAAGGAATTGCCAGTGGATTTTTGAGGTAATATGTTTTCACAGTGATTAGCCAAGTGCAGGTCCTCCAGGACATGAAGGTCGATGAGACCCTAACAGCAGCAGGAGGAGATAATCTGCGTTAGGTAGGTCTACATACATTCCAACAGTCCTGGTCTTTGTGGGACAGTCCTACTTTTGAGGTACTGTTCTTCTGTCCTGCTTCGGCAGGCTGTGGGGAGATCCTCTGATCTCGGAACTGTAAAATAATGCCTACAGTATGTCTCTGCTGTCGTAATACGGTATCAGAGCTGAGACTTTAATTGGAAAGTCCCAAGACTGGTTCAAAATAAAAATATGCGTTTTATCATGATTTGTGTGCGTTTCCGGCTACTGCGAATAACCAGCAAGGAGAGCATAATGTCGACAGTATATTACAGTCTTCAAGATATGACTCCCCAAGTATATCGCACGAAAATGTTGTATTTTGACATTCAACAGGTGCTCATCTATTGTGTTTTTTTCTAGATGTCTACATCATACTGAAGCGGATATTACAGGGCTGTTTCGTTGAAGTATATCACATCCTACAAAGTAAAAATGATGAGCAAGATTGTTCTTCATGTTCTGAGAATACAAAGTGGCCCAGGAATCAATTATTACGTCTGCAAGCAAAAGGCTTTCTCCCCAAATTATCCTATTTTTGGATCTAGGCAATATGTATCTCAAAATTTAGGATCGGATACGAAGAATTCTTCTGAAGAAAATAAAAGGACAATTAGCAATCTTTACAATTTGTCTGTTAATATTAAGAAGATTCGCCAGCTAAAAGGATGGGTGCTTTCTAAAGACGTGGCCTTTGTTGAAGAGACTGCTGATTTCTTGAAAGGGTTAGGGGCAAATGAGACGTTGGTAGCCAACATCCTCGAGCGTTGTCCTGAGGCTTTTCTTCGGGACCCTGCCGAGGTTAAAGAACAAAGGTACATATGGCATTTGGTTTGTCCAAACGACGACGAGCTAGTTCAAATAATTGAAAAGTTTCCAGATTCGTTCTTTGTTTATAAGTCTCCAGAAAATCAAAGAGACAATATCGCCTACTTTAAAGATTTGGGGCTTAACAACAAAATTATCTGCAGACTTCTAACAAGCTCTCCACAGATCTTTTGTAATCCAATTGAAGATAATAAGCAAATTATTGATGGGCTTAAAGAAAATTTCCATAATCTGGGTGGTTCAAGGGCAAACTTTAAAACTTGGCTAATGAAAATGTTAAGCCAGGACCCATTTATCATGTTTAAGTCATCTTCCGCTATAAAAGAGAACCTTCAGTTTCTCCAGAGTTTAGGATTTTCCGACACGGAAATCTTGAAACTGATGTCCAAACTAAAAGGAATGATATTTGATCTTAACTGCAGTACCACGGAAGAAAGTACAAAGTTTTCTCGACGTGTCTTCAACTGTGACGATGAAGAACTTCGGCAGATGATACTAAAATGCCCCGGTATTCTATATTACTCCGTATCTGTTTTAGAAGACCGCCTAAAGTGTCTGATTAGAGAAGGGGCTTCGGTAGACCAGGTGAAAAAATGTCCTAACGTTCTGGAACTTACAACTCAAATCATCGAATTTAGAATTAAAAAAATGAAGTCATTGGGTCATGAAATACAGAACCAGCATTTGGATGTTTTAAATGGAACCAAAAAGGATTTTGAAGTCAACTTTGGGAGACTGCAAGTGAAAAAGGAGCGTCCGTTGTTTAATCCAGTTGCACCATTGCATGTCGATGAATGACTGGTCAAATCCAGATTCTAAATGCTGAATTCAGCAATCTGGTTACTTATTCAAAAAACGACATCAGCTTGGTCGCATTAAGATACCCAACGTCAAAAGGGGCACGCTGCTAGACCAGTGGTGTGATGGCTGCGTTCTTTACACTGTGGAGTGCCTATAATCAAATCATGATATGTACAGCCTACTAACTGTATAGGGTGAACATTACTCTGGAATTTACAAAATCTGCCAAAATAAGGATATTTTTTTGTAAATCTATGGTTGCGGAAGGGGGGAGCGGTTTTAACGACACACCTAGCGATGAAGGCAATGTACACATTTTGAAGGGCTTTGGATTTCATAATATAGCTTATGCACTTGTGTAACGGTTTTTAATAACAGAACCGTATCCAGTGACGTTGGAGACACTAATCTTTGTCAATTGCCGTCTTTCCTTAATCATGACTCTTATTAGGTCACTGAAGTCATCCTTAAAAATAATTGATTAAGATGTGACACGGAAGGCAAACTATTATGATTTACACTTACATCTCAATTAATTATAATGCATGTTGATTCGATATAAGTAACTAAAAGCTATTTGCATGGTCTCTTCAATTGATATACCCAAAACTCATTTTGTATTTCAACTGTGATTTTCTTGCTTTCTTTTCACAGAATAAAACTTTTTCCTGCGGGAGTGTAACCTTTCTAAATGTATATGTAAAATATCTGCCCTGTAACAAGTAAGAACAGCTCAGCCACAAAGCCGTGCTCCACTCACTGAGTGGAGCTGCCGACTGCAGAAGCATTTCAATCGTAAAAATCGCCTGTCCTCTATACAGCTTCACTCACTGCAGAGTTCCAAACTACTTCCAGAAGCAACATGATGTTGAGAGCTTCATGAAATGGGTTTCTATGGCTGAGCAGCTGCATACAAGCGGAAAATCACTATGCACAATGCCAAGTCAGCTGGAGTGGTGTAAAGCCACCGCCACTGGACTCTGGAGTGAAAACTTCACTGGTGATTCTCGCTTCGCTACCTGGAAGTCTGATGGATGAAGTTGTGTTTGACAGATGCTAGGAGAACGATACCTACCGGAATGCCTATGCCTACTAAAAAGTTTGGTGGAGGGATAATGGTCTGGGGCTGTTTTTCAGGGTTTGGGCCCCTTTTCTTCCAGGGAAGGGTAATGTTAATGCTACAGCCTACAAACACATTTAAGACTTCAGATTGGGCAAGGCCCTTTCCTTTTCCTACGTGACTGTTCCCCAGTGCACAAAGCAAGGTCCATACAGAGATGCATTGACAACTTTGGAGAAACTCGCATGGCCTGCACAGAGCCCTGACCTTATTGAACACCTTTGGGATGACGTAGAACTTTGCGAGCTAGGCCTTCTCATCCAACATCAGTGCAGAAACTATTAAGAAACCTAAATATGACAATGAAAAAGTCCCTGAAAAATAAAAAATGAGGCAAAATATTACGTTATCAAAGAATTGTTTGTGGATTCTGTAAAACTAGCAATGATGTTTCAGATGTGTTTAGTTACAAATATGGCATATACAGGAGAATAGGTAGGATAGCACCATTAAATATGTATAATTCCATGTTACGGATATATACCAATGTGCGTTAATTCTACTTATTCTCTTCTATAGCTTTTAATAATAAGGAATATAATAATGACTAAACGTGCACTTGTTTGCTTATTGATGTAAATTAATTTATAAACTGAACCAATTAGAATTTAAATGACTCATTTTGTCGGTTAAACAAGAAAGTATTTACTATGCTGATAGGATCTCTTTGCAAACAAGTCCAGCTGACGTGTATTTATCTCATTTTTTTAATAAGAAATGAAATGTAAAAATTTGGTGCGCAATTTGGATAAACTCGGAAAATAAAAAAAATCAAGTCTCCATATCGCTCTCGCTCCAATCAAGTCTTCCTCGTCCAAACCATCCCTCACCTTCTGTCTCTTTTTTTCTCATCCTCCTAATAGATTGTAATCGCACAAGAGCAGGGTCTCGGTGTGTGTTAATGTTATTGTCAATTTTAAGGCTATTGTTAATTTTCTCTTCCCTATTGTCATAGATGAGGAATCCGCTAGTGCTGTGTTAATTAACTGTTGCATGATGTCACAAACTATCAAGCACTCTCTTGGAATTTGAAACAGATCTGCCTTTTCTCCAAATCTTAAATTTGATAATTTGGTACACTAAATAAATGTATGTAATAATGTTGACATAATATATTAGGCAACATACGTGTATGAGAAACCACCTTGTGTGTGTACCATGAGAGAAGCCATCTTATTCCTCCCCATTCAGTTACGCCTCCATTTTTGTTAAGATTCTGGCATTTTGGTGAGCCCGAAGATGGGAGAGGACTACAGGATTTTCACAGATTTCATCTTATTTTTAAACCAAATATGTCCAAAAGTAATTATCCCGAAATTAAAAGAAGAGACGACCCATTTGAGTAATTATACAAACAGAATTTTTTTTTTCACCATTGACCGTTACTCTTTAGAATTCCCAATCGATCATTTTAGAACTAACGCCCCCACCTCCCTACTTTGCAATATTTTTTATATTATAATTAAAATCTTTATAATATTACTCTCTGCTCGTGTTATTTCATCCGTAATGGCTATCATTACCAGAAAACGTAATTAAAATCCCCGAAAGTTTGTATAGCACAAGTCATTAAATAAAGTAATTCTTTAATTAATTTGTACACGCTGTTTTTGGTATCTGGATCTCATCCTATGCTTTTTCGGTTCTAATGTCCCCATAGCCTTTATTAGGAACTCAACATATGATAAAGTATCTTATTAGAAACAAGTCCCATTCACACTTCCACATCTGTCCCTGTTATTCATCTTCATTGTTGTCATCTCATCTTGAAGAGGAGTCATTTAATTATGAAACACTGTATGCACAAGCGCCATTACGATCCAAATATGTTTTATCACTGTGATGTAATATTATATTTATACGACAAATAAAACAATAAAAAATAGGGGGAAAAAAATAAATGAATGGCTTGACTTGTAAAATATTATTAAATCCATGGGAATGCAATTTTTATTTGTTTGCTAAGAGTAAAAATTGCCTGTTTAAGTGTTTACTACAAAACCGTACAGTGGTTTTAAAAGAAAGAAAGAAACGCGCAGTCAGCAGATATCTCTGGTTTATTGCCATTACAAATTGTGACAGTTCATTTATTATAATGAGTTTTGCCCAACTTTGTTGAAATATTGGTAAATGGTCTCCAAACGCTTATGTTGTAAGTCACAACGTTAAAAAAAAATAAAAATAAAAAATAAAAATATATCAGGTCGTGGAAAAGATCTCCTGATTAAAATGAGTACTATGTAAGTCAGCGTTTTCGGGAATGATTGACACCCTCGTACTTACACATGTAATATTAATGGGTAAAAGCTATTGCATTGCAACTGTTTATAACAAAAGGACTGTTCCGTTAGAATAACAAAACATTACGTGGGAACATTTGTTTGTAAGTGTCAGGTTCTACGGAAGAAATACTCCTGGTGTGTATATGTGTGTGTGTGCGAGAGAGAGAGTGCTTCTGTAAAACAATCATTTTAATATAAATATTCTTTTATATATTTATATATATATATATATCCATCCTTTTATTTCTCCAAATATACCCTCTGTCAGGATTGAACCTGGTGGGCTTAGTTGTGTCGTCAGTATAGCAGCCGTGTCTTAACGTTATAGAACCAGAAGGGCGGCGCTGTGCAGATCTGCAGAGTATATCCGATTAATATGTGCCAGCCTGGAAGGGGTGCTTTTCTTTTCTTCATTAATCGAAAGCGGACTTTCCTTATGAGGTGGATCGCTCTGGCTCTTCCAGGGTACAGCTCAACGAGCCAAGCATGGGATCCGTCTAGGACCAGTCATGAGCCGCCTTATACCCACCTCTAAAATGTATGCAATGCAGTTGAGGGCCGTTTCCTTAAACCAGGACCATGAAGGGCTTCGTAGTACTTCCTAACAATAAATATATGGTTTTGGGGTCTATTCACTAAAGAGAGACTTGACAGGAGAGTTGTGGTTTCAAATTCTTGACTTCACCTAACATTGTGAAGGACCAACCCCAGTGAACGTCTTCTGCAGAAAGAGCTTGGCTGCCCTATAATGCATAGTTAAAAAAGTGAAATTGCCCCATGCATTGAATTATGCGTTATACAGGGCCAGGTCAGCCCATCTTACAGGTGAAACTTGTCAGTGGTGGCCCCTCATAATGTATATTGAAGTCAAGGAATTCAAACACAACCCTACTGCCAACTCTCCCTTTGGTGAATAGACCCAAAGTCCATATATTTATTGTTAGAAAGTACCGGATCGCCCCTCATAGTGCAAAAATATACAAATCTGTGAGCCTGTAATCTTTAAAAATGCTAAATTACTCAATAAAAACAAAAAAAGCACTGAAACAACGTCTTTCTCTTCTCTAGGAAAAAACCCTAATAAACTAAATAAAAAATCTAACTTTTATTATATTGTTTACAATACTACTAAAAATTCAGTTGATCCCTGTATGGAGGCTGACAGCCCATAGCGTGAGTGCACTAGGACCACCGCTACAAGCCATGCACACACGCCCGAGGCTACTAGAATTTTATTTTATTATAGTTTGGAGAACAGTATTTAGCCTCAGAGAGGGAATATATTGAGATCGGGATCTATTAGGGTTACCTAACACTGTTGTTGAAACACATAATATTTGTAACCATTAAATGGTATCGCTGTGGGCTACTAGACTTTATACTGGGATCAACTGGCTAGGATGAGACAGCTCTATTAGGTAGGGTTAGTTTCAGTAGTGCTTTAAATAATGTAAAAAAAAGTTATATTTTAACTGCTTTTTTCATTTCAAGAATTCAATATATTATCATTTTGATCAAAACGCTCAAGATACCGGTTTGCGCCGTGTCAGGCCCCAACTCACTGCGGTGAGCGTGATCATAATATTGTTTTAATTGTGAAGGGATTAACCACACTGCTATTGTACTTTTTCAGGCAAAATATGGATATGAGCACTGTGCGGAATCTAATTAATTTGACACAAAAACGCATTCCCTTTTTTTTTTTTTTTTTTTGCTGCGTTTTCGAGTCCCCTTGGTGCGTTCCGTTATACAGTAATCAGTGAATGTAACTCACCTCTGAAGTGACACTTTATCATTTTATTTAGTTACTCGGGGGGGGGGAGCGTTGTAGTTATTTATCCTTTATTTGAAAAGTTCTCTGGAATACTCTGAAAACAGATAAATTAAATGTAATCTGGATTTTTTTCTACAATCCAACGGGGATATCATTGAAGTCGCTTCTATTTACTGGAAATATTAACTCTTATGAGCTGAAATGTGTGTTCCAAAAAATAGTTATTCTGAATGTGTTAATTGCCCTTAAATTTGATTCTTCACCTTCATAGACCGATGACATAAGGAGAATGCACTGATAGGTTAGTAAGTTCTGTTGCCATAGCATCAAAAAAGCTTCCGAAAAGTTTCCTATAGTTTTTTAACCTTTATTAAAAAAAGTTTGCATGATGGCTAAGATGACCCTTACCGGAACAGTCTAGTCCCCACCCAGGAACCATTAATATGTGAACATACTAATTAATTACAATTAATTGAAGCAACAGCTAATCACATGTATGCTGGCAAAATCTAAGTGTTCGGATAGCTTGTATGTGATTGGCTGTTTCTGCTCCTGTTGATTTCACGCTTTCACTGCATGCGTAAGAAGCATACTGAGGTATGCTTCCTGAATTTAGTAGAGGCAGCTGGGGGAGGAGTTACATACATAATTATAATAAAAACAATACAAAAGTTAAATAAGCGCTTAATAAAATCTTGAACAAACGCAGCCTTAAAAAAAAAATAAAAAAATCTGGATATATATAAATATATATATATATTCGGCCCACCTAGTCTCCCCAATATAAACTTTTATATGCCTTCCCCCTTAAAACTCACTCGCTTTGCTCAGAGCTACATATAGCTTGCTCAAAGCTAAGTTGGTGTGGACAGAAGACCTCTTTATATTTGTTATTAGCATTATTTACATTTTTTATTTTCTTCAATATTTCATCATGTTGTTGTGTGTGCATAAAAGTTTGCACATATATGAGCATTTACACCGCACATTTTATTGTTGTCTATGTACCGACTTCCATGCAATAAAACCCTGCTGGATTACAGAGCTGGGCTATAAAAATGTTGAATTCTTAAAAAAAACCATGCATTTGTGTTCTAGTATATTGACCTTTTTTGCCAATACGGGACTCCATAAACGGATGAGATTAACCACAATCGGCACACTGACTAGTTCCATCTTTGTTTCTTTCCCTCCTCATTGATTTTAATTCTGCTTTAATTTCCACTTTAATATCTCAAAAAAAAGGGGAGAACTGAAAGCTTTTCCGAAAAACATAGAATCACTTTATTTGATTTTGTACACCTCGACCGCCTTAACTTGATTTTATTACTGTTCTATCCACCATCCCACAGTTTAAACTGGCTAGGAAGAAGAGATAATATAATTCACGCTATTTTATTTATTTCCTCTACAGATGGTAGGTAGCTTTCCGTGCGTACATCCCTAGCCTTAGTACGCAAAGCGGAACAGCTCAGCTGGGAGAACACCAAGAAACAGCGATCCTTAACAAGTTCCTTGGAGAGAAGAATGAGCGTGCCGTGTATCAGACAGATACATCTATACCGGACTAAAATAGGGGATTTAAATATAACCAAACATTAAAATGGCGGGATGGACGGCAAATAAAAATTCAAGAGATTAAAAATCTTCAGGTCCTAACACGTGCTGGAGGTCTTCAGGAAGAACATTGTTTATGGTCCAGTGATGACTGACCATTACCTGGTGTAGTCTATTGTCCCATAGTAGTGGCCAAGTATAGAAGACAAATCTGTTGTGCCAATGGTTCTTGATCATCAATGGTTCTTGATCATCATACCCATACCTAGGAACTAACGTTGGGGGCGTTCCTGACGTCAGCAGTGGGAAACACCCCCATTTAATGGAAAAAATGGGCGGGGAGGGGGGCGTGTCAAGACCCCGCTCCCGTGACCCAGAGGATTCGGGTCTTGACCCGGAGAACCGGAGGAGCAGCGCTCACCCGGCAATCTCCGAGTCCAACCCGGAGAGTTCCCAGGTATGATCACACCCTCTAAGTGTCCTTCTTAAGAAGGTGTAGTCTCTTAATATGACCCAAACCCCCTCTGTCCCTCTTTCCTCCCCTGATGCCCCTCTTTTCTAGGAGCTCGGAATGTTTGCTTGGTATGAGGGTATCTCGGGGGTTCTACAGCCCTAAAAGTCACAATGTGTAACATTTAAGGTTAGAAAGCGTAGAAGAAGACAAAATAACTATAACATACTTGACCTTGAGAACTTATAAGAGTACAGCTTGCAAAATGCCTTGTTTTTCCATGCGGTTGTCTAGTTTAAGGTTCAATTGAAAGGTTAGTAGGAACATTAATTTATTACACTGACCTTTTTTAACAACTTTCCAATTTGAAAATGTCAAAAAAAACTATTTTCTTATTTATTTAACCCCTTAAGGACAATGGGCGGTCCCTAAACCCATTGAAAAGAATGAATTTTGAGCCCGTACATGTACGGGCTTTGTCATTAAGGGGTTAAGATATAAAAATACAAAGGTTGTGTAAAATCAAGTTGAAGTACATCAGTGCTTACACGCATATTCAGAAAAAAACATTTATAAGGCAAAAAAATAAATGGCTTTGAAGCCAACGTTGGCATTTTTTTATGTAAATTTTGCTTTCATGGGACCACTTTAAGTCTTTCTTTATGCTTTTGCTTTTTTTTTTTTGTGACATATTCTTTCATGTGGTATTTCAGCCGTCAACATCACAGCACTTTTAAAAGGTTTCAATAATCATAGACTGTAAATGGCCACCGCCGTGACGTACCCTGCAGAAGACTGCATTTTTAAAGGTGAACTCCCACTGCTTTTTTTTCTCTATATGCTGGCATATTTATATTGTCAGAATGGTACCTAGCAGTTGGGGGCTAAGTAAGTTTTTGTTACTTGAAGCAGAAAAGCAAGAAAACTCACTTGATCTCCATGTTCTGATCTCCAAGAGTCGTTCAGGTTAAGAGAATTAACCTCTCAAATAGCAGAGGATCATATGTAGGTAAATACCTGTGTGAAACATACATTTATAAATTATTTATAAATGAATGTGACTTGTTGCAACTAATATGACTTACAGCCATAGGACGTTAAAATGCAAAATAGACAATAGTGCATAGGCTCACTTAGTATGTATGTGAGATCTAGCACGATTCTCACTAAAAGCGCTTGGCCGTCCCTCGGTGAAGCGGAAGTCCATCCTAGAAATCAACAAATAGACTCAAGAATGCTGTCTTGCTACAACAAACGCAGCCCACAAAAGATCAGCCTTAACTTCTCACAAGTAGCAGAAAGTCATCAAGAGGAATGGAGGCCGTCAACGCGTTTCGCCTGCCTAAGGCTTCATCATCTGCACCCCCTCTCAACACCCCCTCTTCAGAATGTACCGTATTGGCTCGAATATAGGCCGCACTTTTTTCCCCCACTTTAAGTCTTTAAAGTGGGGGTGCGGCCTATATTCGGGGTCTAGCGCCCGACGCCCGGGACATGCAGTTCCGGGCGCCGGGCAGGCAGCAGGGTTAGGATACAGATCCCCCGCAGCGGTGCAGGGGACCCGTATCCTACTCTCCGATACGCTCAGACAGCCTCACCTGCCAGCACTTCCCACGGGGCAGCGGTGAACATCCGCACGATGCGTTTTACCTCTGCCCCCAAGACTTACCAGAGCAGACTCCCGGGTGTCTTGCGGGGCCGGCGGGGGACACCTACGCAACAAGCGTATACAACTTCCGGTGCCGGCACATCCGCTGAGTCCCGGCACCGGAAGTCGTATACGCGTATTGCGTAGATGTCCTCCGCCGGCCCCGCAAGACACCCAGGAGTCTGCTCTGGTAAGTCGGGGGGGGGGGGCGCAGAGTGGCAGCATATCTCGGGGGGAGGAGGAGGAGGACAGTGGCAGCATATCTCGGGGGGAGGAGGAGGGCAGTGGCAGCATATCTCGGGGGGAGGAGGAGGACAGTGGCAGCATATCTCGGGGGGAGGAGGAGGACAGTGGCAGCATATCTCTGGGGGGACAGAGTGGCAGCATATCTCAAGTGGGGGAGAGTGGCAGCATGTCTATTAAAAAAAAAATTTCTTTAAAAAAGCACCAAACTTTTAGGGTGCAGCCTATACACGGGGGCGGCCTATATCCGAGCCAATACGGTAATTCCTTTGAAGTCAATTAATTAACCAGTACATTGCCTTTCCTCCATCTCGTTTGTTTAAAATATCTCACAAACAACAACTTTTATACCCAAATGAAACTTCTCTGTTCATGTACAGTGGTTTAGACGTTTAATGTAGTATATTATATTATTCTAGTCTAACAATAAGTATTTCATGTTATTCCTTAAACCATGGCATAATAGTTATTATTTTACAAACATTTAAAAGCCCCCAGGTATGCGGATGATCCTTATCTGCTGTCAAATTCTAGATGTCTGCCCAGAAGTTCTCTCCCTACTCTTCCCAAAGCCTGCCTGACCCAATCAACAACAATCAGCAGCTTTAAAATAGGGGAGAAATAACTCATTGGGAAGGAAAAAGCATACAAATCACATGAACAGGGAGTAAAAATAGCTGCTCCCATCAGAATCACATAAATAGTGCTTGTTTTAACCCCTTAAGGACAATGGGCTGTTCTTAAACCCATTAAGAACAATGCATTGTGAGCCCCGACATGTATGTGCTTTGTCATGAAGGGGTTAATCTGTAAACCCCAATACAGGTGTCTATTTAGTGTATTGAACTGTTGAAATGTAGGATTTGGGAAAAGTGACAGATCCACACCGTGATTGAGAGAACAATAAGTACTTGAAACATTAAGCAGCGCAGTTTAACCCTTACACGGTGCCGCATAGCTGTACCTTACACATAAGGCTTTAGCAGAATCTCCTTCCGGAAGAGCCCCGCTCAGCTACTGTCAGCCATTCCATTAATAATAAAACATATTAAGATTAAGCAATTCATCTTTTTTTTATATAATTGCAGGGTTTTTTTTACTTTTCAACTCGCCTAATTAGCGCGTATCAAGCGGTGAAAGCAAATAAACCCTGAACTTCTGAAAATGTATAATTGACTTTCAGCTCCCGTCGTCGGGATGTTCAGAGCCTGACAAATTCCGGCTAATAGATTTTCTGCTGCTCGCTCTCCGCAGTGTGACATCTTCTAAGAGAAGCTGCAGACAGGCAACCCTAACCTGCCTTTGCATTAATCATCTGCTTCAGGTGTTCTGCTTCCTCTCGGATAAAATAATGGCATTCGGAAGCCCCAGAAGAACTAAAGTGCAGAGTGCAGAGAAAACAAGAAATCATAGTTAAAGTTTAGCAAACCAAGAGAAGGTCTCGGGGGATCCGAACAAAAGATGTTCATTTATTTAACCTGACAAAAAAAATATATAACTAAAATCGCCGGACTGAAAGAGAGGAAAAAAAAAAAAGTACGATTAATGAAATAAAAATACATATATAAATATATTTCTACATTTGTTCTCTGGCAATGGCCCATGTGTATCTTATTGCAAACCATTTCCGCCATTGTATCGAATGTGTTGGTATACCGATAAAATGGTGGGCTAGCTATGGACCTAACGGTATTATTTCTGCTGCCAATGAAAGGGTTAAGTCCAGTGCCTCGCTGTTTTGGTACCCGATGAAGGGTCAGACAAGCCATGAATATCGATTGGTTAGATGTGGTGGATATACCAATCAGTGGTGGATCCGTCTCCAACAGGTAGGCCAAGCAAGAGCTAACCTTAGAAGTTCTACCCACTCATCTTTTTCATTTCTGCCATTTTAACCCCTTAAGGACAATGGGCGGCCCCTAAACCCATTGAAAACAATGCATTACAGGCTTTGTCATTAAGGGGTTAAACAAATCCCCTGAGGCCTACGCATACTGCCTGGTTCCAGCCTCAGCACCATATGGAATTGGAGAGGTCATCTCCATGGAAACCTAACTTTCTAGGTACAGTTTCTGAGGTTCCTAGGGGGCATGACTATCTATGATTGTGAGAGCAAATGGGCTGGAACTGGGTGGACAGTAGGCGGAGTTTAACATCTCTCCCCCAGTTTAGATGTGAAAAGGCCACCCTGGAAGCTGAACAAGCCATACCTAGAACTTCTGGGCCATTTCATTTGATCACAACCTATGTCTCTTTCTCTCTTGCACTCAAATACAGTCGAAGCAATATCATTATTATTTAACCCCTTCAGGACCAGCGTTGGCAAACTGCGTCTTCCCTTGAAGACCGCAGGTTTTTTGTAAATATTTAAATTCCATGCTCGTGATTCGCTTCAAAGCGGAATTGAGGGGACGTGGCTGCTGCGGATCGCTGGGGACACCCAGCGGTCAGTAGCAGCCCCCCCTCGCGATCCCAGCGTTCATAGTGACGCTGGATCGCGCATCATCGATGACGTACCAGGTACGTCCCGGTCTTGAAGGGGTTAAATAATAATAATATAATCAATATTTCTTTTTATCTTTACTAATATTTCCTAGCTGACAGATATGATATTGAAATCAAATATGAATAATAGATGGAGTCAGGATATGAGGGTGTCAGTCTTTCTGCCATGGAAGGAAAATGGTGATTAAAGGGCATACATGTTTTTATTATTATTATTATTGTTATTATTTTATTCATCCTTTGCATAATTCAGCGCTCTGTCCGTGAAATCTTTCACGAAACAATTACCACGATTAGAACTGAAAAGAATTAAGAAGAATTTGACGCATCTTTAATTGTATGCATTTTTCCCCCCGTTGGCATAAAACAAGAAAAGAATGACTACTTTGGTTACTAAGCTGTTACTAAATGATAAAAGTAATGCGGAAATGACTAAATAATAAACAATATTCAGCGCGGCTTCTAATAACTTGAGAGCACAGCTATTGCCGAAACCATTTGAATCTAATTATCTCTCTTTTATCTGGAGAGTTTGATGAATCATGTCCGTTTTAATTGCGTCTGGAGAGTCGGTAGGTTGGCTGTGATAACCGGTGGATTTCTGTAAGAAAATGTACCGTTCACAGCTCATTTAGTGGAGTATGATCCTGGCAGAATAAGAGATGACATCATTGAAATGCTTTCTGATGATTTCACAACTAAGTCCAGTAAGTTCCGTCTCTTCAATGGCATTGAATTGGTTAAAATATATATAAAAAATTAAAAGTGTCATTTATATATATTGAAAAGCTTGGTTCCTGCATAGACTGGTTGAGTTATTGGCAATTCTCCAGGTTTGACTCGGATTCTTCGGGTGAAGCGCTGCTTCCCCCGGGTCTCGGGGTCACTCTCCTCTTTCTCTGGGAAGGTTAGTGGTGGTCGGTCACGCTCACTCACTAGAGACAGTCTTGAGCTAGCCTTATTCCTTTCTGCAGCTAGTTCTACCCGATACATGAGTAGCCCACTTCCACATCTGGCTAGCCCCACACAAAGCCACGCTCCCAGAAGATGGAGAGCTTCAGGTAGTCAACCCTGGGACGTCATCGGTTAAATGAAGTATAGTCCTATGGCTGTTCCTGTGAGCTTTCCAGTAGACTCTTTAGGCGCCTTATGTGAATGCTGGGATGTAATGGGAGTCAGTATTTGGCAAGGGGGGCTTAGGTTCATGTTTTCTGTGACTAATTCATCAGAACAAATAATTAACCCCTTAATGACAAAGCCCGTACATGTACGGGCTCAAAATGCGTTATTTTCAATGGGTTTAGGGACCGCCCATTGTCCTTAAGGGGTTAAATAAGAAATAAAAGGGCCCCTCCAGCTATCAGAGGAACCAATCATTAGACCACAAAGGAGGTTGTCTTCTACAGCTCTGGAGCTGCAGCTTCTCCAAAGGGCAAAAAAAATACATTTCTATTAACACTTTAAAAAATGCATATTAATAGATTCACAGAGCACTATAATATGCATTCTTCTTGGGCAAGGCTGCCCAGAACATTAAACTGTCCCTTCAACATACTAGAGAGTGCAATTAATGTGTATCTGGAACAGCACCTTTCTTACGTACCAGAAACTTTTTAACTTTTCTAATAAATTAAATGTTTTGAACACTTAACCCCCCCCAATATTTCTAGCTTTATTAATTGTTATTTTTGAATAATGCAATCATGTACGAAAGCGACGGATCCTCTAGAAGTTTTTTTTTGCGTGCGGTCCGGGGAGATTTCTCTCTCTTGCATCATGTCATCGTTCACTACTTGACTCTGATATTATTTACTCATTGAAGCAAATCACATTTGATCGTATTAATATCTTAAAACGTGATTGAAATGTAGCAACATTGTTATAAAAAAATATATATATATAAAAAAACAACAAAGCTTGCCATCCATTATCTGCTTCAGTGAAGTCTCCAGTGCTGGTTAATCTCATCTTAGTTCTGCCGATTCCTCCAAGTCCAAGTCATTCTACGCTCTTCACTGATATTCCCTGGACAGAGCTGCAGTTTCATTTATTTTTGTTCCAAACCTTCAGTTTGCTTAACATCGCTCGGTTTCGAAATCCATGAAGTGAAAGAACTCTGGCCCTCGTGCATAATGTTATGCAAAAAAAGATTGGATTAGTCCAAAGGCGTACAATTCGGGAGCTGGACCCGCTGACCCCATTTCGACACATTTACTTTCTGGTTAAAAGAACCTGAGAAATTTTTAAATGATGATTAATACACCCCTCCCCCCCCTCCCCCCCCCCCCGAAGCTACTGCAAGGGCAGATTAAACCCTACAGAGCTATAAAAGGTCTTATATTTTACCTCTTTTTAGGGGTGTAATTTTAGCATTAAAGGAAAATCCTATGGTATGGCTAGGACATACTTACCAATTTCCTGACAGGGGGGTTAACAGCATTTAGCCCCAAGGGCAAGTTAAGCCAAGTGGCCCATTAATAATGCAGCCATAGCAAACGGCGGTCATGTCCTCGATTTGCATGAAGCTGTCCTGTCTAAATACATCTGCAGAAGGCAATGCACAGAAATCCCATAAAAATAGCATAAAAACCCTCAAAAACCATCATGAACGTGCTGTTACTCTAGACCGCCCTAGTGGCTTGATGTGGAATTGCAAGTGAAATATGCCAACTTCAGATAGGAGCTCAAAGTATTTGGATCAGAGCAGCTGGGAGGGCAGATGCTCCCTTTCCAAGCCTCCTCATATTTCCAATGTCCTACCTCCAGACAACAATACTTACAATTTACGAGGACAGCCGAAGACGATAAAAAAAGCCATGGAGTGTAGCAGTTAATAGTAGCAGTTGAGGCAAGTGGTCATCTTCAGCAGAGTCCCACCAGGGCGTTAACCAGGTTGCTCTTGGGCACCGTAAGTCAGGACTTTCCCCAGTGATCCAGTTTCCAATGGATGCCCCTGAAATCTGCATACCTTCCGACCGTCCTGCCGAGCGGTCCCAGCTGTCCCGCTTTGGCAGGCAGGGAAGATAAATTCAGGCCAATGGCGATCATGGACTGGCCTAGGGACCTGTAAAATCAATGGAGGACTTACAGCCCAGACCTCCATCCCAGCTTCCACGTGGCCACCTAGAAAGGCACTGAACCTGAGTGCCGCAAGGTGGCTCTAAGGGTAAGGTAGGCAGGCAATCCTGCCCCAGCCCCACCACCCCTACCCCTTCATTGCCTCCAGCCATACCCCTCGACAAGGTTGGGGGGTATCAAATTATTCTTGGATGGGAGGAGAATCAAAGTGAAAGGCTTAAAAAATACTTTTTGTATTCTCCAGTATTCCTCAAAAGGTCTAGACATTTGGATCTAAATATAAGACAAACGTTATCTATAAAACACCTAATGCATACACAAATTTAACATTTAGCCCAAGTTGCAGTACTGAGATGTTCTTCGTAAAATATCAGATATTTATTTATCTTCTGCCATTATTCGCTGCTAGGGAAAATAAATTCATTTGAATATTTTCTCTTTTTATAAAAAGATTTTTAAATAGTTTATTCCCCCAGCTGCAAGAATTTTGCAAGCCTCTTTTACATATTTTGGTCACATTTTAAGATGGAAAATATATAAAGACAATAGCTTTGAGTTGACTGTATTTAAATTTAAAGGGATACTCCGGCCATCAAATGGACTTTACTGCATATGATTGTCTATTGGTCCCTTTAAATTTACATGGTGTTAACCCTTGCTTACCACTTTCCCCACAACCAGCTATTTGTCGCACAGAACACATCTCCCGGCACATGATATACTTAACGGCAGTAGACTGCTGCGCTGGCTTGGCGAACATCGCGGGGTCTAACTTTTAATTCATAAACTACATTAATATGCATTCTTGTTTTGGTAAGGCTGTGTGAGACATTAAACTGTCCCTTTAATTACAACCCAACAGCTGGCAAATAACGTTTGCATTTTTATTTTATTGGTGTCAGTGCAATTGTTTTTGGAGATTTTCTGTTTCTATGTTTTCCAGGGAAGTTGAGATCTGTGTCCAGATGTGGCACAACTAGCATAATCTAATGAATAATCTTTTCTAAAGCTCCCCTCCCCACCTTTTCGATGAGAGCCTTTGATTTCTGCACCTTAAGGAACGTTACAAAGCTAGTAAATGGAAAGCACTGAATAAACAACTCATCTCATCATCTAGAATTCAGATCATTTGTAACGAGAAGACATCACAGAAGTCTGATGCTAAATCGCAAAGTGGATTATATTACAGAATATTTTTTGCCCCCTAGTGGTAGTTTTACTTCATAACAACGGTGTAACCCGCAATCTGTGCTGGGTCCGTAAAGGGTAAGGTGGCTATGAGTATATAATAGAAACCGGTGCAATGAGACCCCCAGCAAGGAAACCCTCTTAAGGTCTTAAGGGGACACACCAGCCATCATATGCACTTAAATGCCCCCCCCCTATGCATTTACCCCTCCCCATTCAACCACCCAGCCACTTAGTTTGCCTACGTCCACTCACCGCCAATCTGTTCCAGCGCTCGCTCGATGAGGGTTCCAGAAGGGGGTTAGATGAGACCCCTCGTGTACATGTACAGAAAGCACTCCCATTGATTTAATTTGGATTGCTTCCCTGTCATTGATTAATTGCCAAACACTGGTGCAAAATGGGGCCATAAAGGGGGGTGTAGCGCTGCAGCTCTGAAGCTGCAGCTTCTCCTAATGGTCAATGCCCTTTTTTTGTAACAGGTTGAAGATATAACAGTACTTTTAAACTTCTTAAATATGCATTCTCCATTGGTGAGGCTACGTGGGGCAATGGAGTGTCTTTTAACCCTTTACATGCTATGGAAGAATATTATATTATATTCTGTGATAACTGACCCGGCTGATCTATCTGAGTTATCATGCAGAGGTATGATACAGAGTTCTGTTAGTTTGTATAGCTATTCAAACACACTTTTTACATTATGTCAGAATGTGCTAAAGGGAGAAACTCGACTGTGTTCAAAGCCAATGACTTTGCCAGCAATGTTACCATTAGAAACGATCATTCATTTTGTGTCTTTAGGCATTAGTATGGTTAGTTTTCAGAATTAATAGCATAATTAGGGACTGGAGAAGAGATTGAGTCATTCTTCCAAGTCATGGAGTACAGAAATTAAAAGTACTGGGTAGTTAAATGAAGGCTCAATAAATCCCCTGAATATATAGTGAGGGTCTCAAGGTTTAATTTTTGCGAAGGAAATGTCATTGAGTATCATCTATTATAATTAGCCGTTACTTATTATTTTTAGTCGTTAGAGTTAAATACGTGGGATTTTTCGGGAACACTGAAAATCCGATGTTATAACAACAATGAGCAATAACTTCATAGGGAGAATGCATATTAAAGTGCTTTGTAGAAACAAGTGTTGCCCCCCTCTGCTGCCCTTGTTTCACCGATTTTGACTGCCCCCCCCTTTGGTCTTAGGGAATCCTGGGTGAGCCGGCAGTGTATGTAGCTGGCAAACTGGGCTTACAATGCCAATCATGAGTGTCGTATGTTGTGGCATTCTGGTTGTCTAGCTATAAAACTTATAGCCTGTTGGGTACGAAGCTGATGGCAAGCCTTCCATTACTTCCCCCGACAAAAGGCTTCTGAAGTATACATGTGAGACTTGGATATTTGACTTATTGATTTTGGGGAGAATGAGTGCTACTGATCACTCCGTGACTGACTGGCAGCCTCTCTGAGAGTAAGAGAAAGTTAAGAATGAAATCAGATCGCTGTCTTTAGGATGCGATCGGTCAGTGGAGCAAGCAGCCTAATGTGGCAACTTGCTGCCTTGGTAGCATTTGCTTAATCAGTCCTTGGTCTTAGATTCAGGATAGCATTCTGTCTCATGCATGTTTAAATTATTAGCCTCTACCATGTATGCTGGGAGGCTGCTCCACTTAGCTACCACCCGCCGTAAAGTAAAACATCCTTAAATTACATCTGAGCCTCTGACCTTGTAGTTTTAGATTATGACCTCTTGTTCTAACATTTCCCTTCCTTTGAGGAGACACACATGGTAAAAGAAACCCCCCTTCCCCATAAAAAATAGCTGAAAATAATAAAAAAAAACCCTACATTTATTAAGCATATTTTTTTTTATTTTCAACCTTAACGACGGTTGCGAATTGTAGCACTTAACAGCTGGTCAACCAGGGGTTAAAAAATGAATGTCATCTAGAATATGTTATATTTTGTGATTTGTTTTTGGAATTATTCTGGAATAATAGATATATAGATATTATTATAAATGTATATAACATCTTTGTATTCCCGTAATGATGCACAATCGGTGAACAAGACATGAAAAGCAGGATCCCGCAGGCGGTCACTTTTCCACATTCTTCCTTAAAACGACCATTTCTCAAGATCCATCGGCTATTCTTTACTTATTTTCTTGCTTTGGCTACAATTTCCGTCTTGATCCAGTGGTTACTGGCGTTTGATATTTTCAGCTCTTTTATAAACTTGAAATACATAATTTAATCCGTTTTCTTCTTGTACTTCAGAAGGAACTCCAGGAAAACTGCAGGGTGACATAAACAATGCTTTTCATTCATGGCGCATTTTCTAATAACAGCAATAAATAATATCATGGAAATATAATCTATAAATATAATGTGGGTGAAAAAACATCAAGATATATGTATATATATATATATATATGTGTATATAAATATATATGTCTGTCTATCTATCTATCTATCTATCTATCTATCTATCTATCTATCTATATATATATATATATATATATATATATATTATTGATACAGAACCTGAATGATTCTACCATTCCATTCCATTATTGTCAGGTTGTATACTGTCAATTTTAATGTTATTGTTCATTTTTATTGTCCCCTATCAGCGATTTGAGTTCCATGCTGCCCTAAGCCTGACCTAGGGTAGCGTCCCCTGCAGCCCTCTCTGCGGTCAACATCTTCATTCGTCTTGCATTAAAGGGTGTGACATGTCTTTAGGAAACAAAGTGTCGAGGTATGACATCATATCCCGGCGCTATGCATCTTAAATGCCCTTTAATGCAGTCTATGGCTCAGCACAGCCTCCATAGTGTAAATGGCCCTTTAGGCAACGGGACACCGGGGGGCCCTGATCGCCTAAGTGGATGACCTGACCCCCCCATTGTAATAGTGCTACGGAATCTGCCAGCGCTTTATAAATACAAAGTATTGTGACATTTAAATGCAAAAAAAACTATAACTAAATACATTTTAAGCTCAACTACAACAAGAAACATATTTTTAACATATTCACTATTTTTCTGCAATATTATTAGATCCTGCTGGTAAAAATATTAAAATGGGATTTGCACTAAAATAAAATCATTGTTGTGTAATCTACAGTACAGCAGAATGGGAATTGGGCAAAACCGGGGAGAAATAAGGTCAAATTTATTCTATTCTCCTTAATCATAACAAACTAACCTAATAGATTTAGAGGTGAATTAAAATGGGTCAGAATCCAATCTCCTGCTAACCATTCCACTTGGATATTACTTATTGATCTGTGAGATGATTGCAAAATAAATATGCTGCTCCATCACATATAAAAGCAGCTTACGCTATAAAATGTTTTATAGTAATTATTATTATTTTTTTAATAAAATAAGACTTGCAGCTGCTATGGAAATTAAGGAAAGGGGCATACATTGAATATTGATGAATATTAATCATGTGTTTTTGTTTCTACAAATATTAAAGTGAAATTATATTTTTAACCCCTTAATGACAAAGCCTGTACAATGTACGGCCTCAAAATGCATTGTTTTCAATGGGTTTAGTGACCGCCCGTTGTCCTTAAGGGGTAAAATATGTGCGTCTGATTAAATGGGTGTGAAAAGTTCCAAAAAGGCAACCCCCCGACAGGTTCCAGGAACCATGGGAGTGGCCAATAAATAAATGACACAAAGAATCGGCACTCTGGGGTTTATTCACTAAGCTGTGAGTTATAGCAGAAAAAAAAAGTTCTGGGTAATTATCCATCACCATTACGTAATCTCTGCCCTATGGGTAAGTTGCTGATTGTTGTTGATTGGCTCATGCAGCCTTTGTAAGGATGGGGTTGGGAGAAAGAGACAGGAAATCATCCTTCAGGACAGGAAGTTGGTTGGATAATGCTGGCTCTGCCGCAGGCTGCCACTGATCTGAGCAGAGAGGGTCGGTTGGGAAGATGACTGATCTCCCTGATAACCGACCCAGTGAGCAATGGCTTTTCGGGGAGCCAGAGGTTCTCCGTTATTTGGCAGCGCGACTGCCGACCCCCTAATCCTGCCGCTCCTAGGCCTGGTCAGCATAGGATGCGCCACCGGCTGTAGGGTTGAGTAACCCGGTCATCCCTCACAGCGTTTTAATTTGTAATACAAAGGAAAAATTCTTACTTTTCCATCAGTTTGTAAATCTCTTGGTTCACTTCAGGGAAGAAGGTGTCACATTCAAAATCAGCTTGAATTCGCGTTAAGTAGATCTCATCACACCAAGGATGCTGCATCATGGCCTGCAAATTACACAAATAAACCAAAAACGTAAGAATTAAATTAAGCCGTGAAAGCCATTTCACAGCTGAGTGTAAGAATTCTGGTGGTCATCACCTGGTACGCTCACAAAAGTGTGAAAATGGTGTTTTAGACAAGACACTTGCAAGTGGCTACCAATAGATCTCTCGCGTAAGCAGAGAGCAAACGGCTCCACCATAGAATAGAAGGGCTCAAAAGTACCATGTGACTTTAGACATACTCAGATTTAGTTAAACAACCCCATAACCCCACTATACCTACTTTGTAGTACTCAGCGCCCCCTAGGATCCATATGGTTTCAACCTCATTACAGAGCGGGGGTGTTGAGGCCAGTTTTAGGACATCTTCTTCATCGCGGCAAATGTGGCTTGCATGCGGTGGCAGAGTGCTAGACATAATTTAAATATTATATCGTCGTAGTTTCATTACATTACAAAACAAAAAATGCGGCTTCACGAGTGGTTAATGTATTTTCCTAGAATCCATAGCATTTATGGCCCTGAAATGCAGGGTTAGACGGCTTTTTCTGTGGATCCAGTGTTTAGGGACATGGTGTTGGTCACTGATCATACCTGGGAACTCTCCACGTTTGGCCAAAGCTTCCAGGAAAAAATAGTACAGTAAGGGTTAATAGACTAGGAAGGATATTTTGCGAATGGAGGGAAATGTTGGGCAGACTAGAGCGGCTTATTGATGGTCTTTGATCTCTAGGTGGGAGACTGGTGTTGGGTTGGCCTTGCCCTCTTTATACCCCTTGAGGGCCAGCCCTGCATTCCCCAAATCAGCTTTATCCCCTCTGCTTCCCATAGAGAACAGTAGAAGTTTCCAGGGATGACACGGGGGAAAAAAAGAACTCCATTACAAAAACCATGAAATAAACTTGAATCCGATTAACCCATTACCTTTCTTTTCGGCTCAGAAGTGCAACAATACAGTTAGGCAGCGGCAAGTACCTCTCATCAAAGGACTCAAATGAGAATCGGCCCAAAACAATTAAATTTTTCTTTCCTGAATGGAAAATATTTGAGTTAGAAAGTGATGTCATGATACTGGGTCATAATTCAGGAAGAGGAGGTAGCTGCATGCTGGGAAATTGGATAGTCTACACCATTACTTAAAGAACTGAGTTTTCATTGCTCTTTAAATTATAGAAATGTTTAGAGATGTTCTTCCTATAGAAAATGTGCCTTTTTCCCCCTTAGAAAGGGTATATAGTTTGCTGCACGTTTCAGGAACTGCTGCCATTGGTTCTTGGTATTTTGTTTCGTGGCATTTAGAACGTCACTGGGAATGTTGCATGAATATTCCTTCTGCGCGTGAAGAACACAAACGCCAGCAGATGGTGCTATATGTCCTCGTCTTCCTGAAAAGTGCACCCAACGTTTAGGTAAAATGTCGAGAAACTGGATTTATGAGTTCTGGTTCAGCTAGAAGGACATAATCCTGGCTGTCGGAAGTAACCTGTCAGATTTAGGACTGTTGGCAGCTACGCCATAAAGTTCCTAGCATTTCTTCTACTGTAAACTATACCATACATAGCAACTAATGCTGGCACCTTAAAGAAAAAATGTGTATATATATATATATATATATATAATTTTAAATTTAGACACTACTACTTAAGCAATTGTCTTCTTACCTTGGGATTCCAGGAATTTGAGTTTATTACTGGGCATTTGTGGCAGCATTTGATCTCTATTCTGGTGGAAGAGGTGTCTGGCCATACCTACTCCCTACCAACGTCTATGTTCCCCTCTTACCTCATCTTCTTTCCCCCTACCAAAATCCATGGTGCTCACCCCCTGCCGCTTCAGACTCCCATAAGTGTCCTAGTAGATGGTTAGACCATCTCAAGATGTAGGACCAACCCTGATAAATCCCATGGACATATTTCCAAAATAAGCACACCTTGGAATTTATTAGGGCTGATCTCACATCTAGAGATGGTCTAACCATCTACAGCTTGGTTGGAGGGCAGCAGGAGCCCTAGTAGATTGGTTAAAAACAACTGCGCCACTGCTATGACCCTTTCTGACACCATCATGGTAAGGTTTTGACCCAAAAGGGCATCATCCACCTTGTGAAACCTAGGGAATTGTTTTAGAATAATTATATTAATTACTGAACAGTCAATTTCAAGCACCGTGTTCAGTTTTTTAATTATTCAGTTGCTGATTTACATGATTTTCTCACAATATAGAACTATAGAATCTAATGTCAGACTTACCGGGCTGCATTACAGATGTTATCTTGTCTATGAAATACTTGTATTCTTTCCTGTGTTAAAGATTTTCATATGAAAATTTTTGTAATTTTATTAGACTTGATTTGTCACCGTACAATTCACTTATAGCTACTCCTGTATATCTGCTGCTTACCAATAATTCATTCTGACCTTTAGGTAAAAAGGCTAGTAACTTAATAAGTATTCTTGTTGTCATAGTAACAAGTGGAACGCTACTGATGACTGGATCATTCCATTGGATGCTATCGCAATAAGAACATTTAGAAATTTTGCACCAGAACTCTCTTTTTATGCCTCCCCCACTATGTTTCTCAGTATGCTTCGTTATACAAAAAAAATGGGAGGGGGGGGTCACCATTTTAATTTAAACGTTTGCAATTTGTTCCTAACTATTGCTAAAAAATCGATTTTCCGTGTGGTATCTGGCAATGGGTTAATTGACCCATGGGCTTACGTTAAATATTGAAAGATCTAAATCAAGGTCAGATGCTATTCTACTAATGGCCACAAGGGGCAACATTTAGAACAATTAAAGTGTAATGCATTCCGCTAGATTACTTACGGTAGATTCCATGGTAAGCACCCATTTATTCCGATCCCCATATTATTACATGCTGCTGCTATCAGCTTTATAGGCTTGGTTCCATTCTGAAAACTTGTCTCGCTCATTCTGGGAAAGAATAATTGAAATAAAAAATTAAAATTGTGATCTTAGAAGTTAGATTTTTAAGGAATAACAGTACAGTCGCATGGGAGTGAGGACCCTTGGAGAAAAAAAGGGACTCTGGTGGGTTATAAGTAGAAAGTAATTTTGGTGCACAGTTTAATAAGCAGTCTTATCACCGTAGCAACCAAATGCAAGGTTTCTTCTGATTGGACCATTCTATTAGCTGCTACCGCAGTAAGGCTAGCCATAAAATATTGCACCAGAATCACATTTTATACAGCAATTTTGGGGAAAATTTCTAAATATAGAGAAATCATCAGAGAAATCTCCAGAAGGTGGAACCATCTATATTTCTTAAA
Organism: Spea hammondii; assembly: GCA_029215755.1. NCBI lineage: Eukaryota > Metazoa > Chordata > Amphibia > Anura > Pelobatidae > Spea > Spea hammondii. The sequence continues at coordinate 6,326,221 of JARDYJ010000004.1, forward strand.
AAGCTCAGAGTTCTCACTTTGATATTTTAGGCGAGGGAATGCAAATGCAGGTCGAGAGGCAGAAAGAGAGAGAAATTTAAACCACATTACAAAAAATCCTGTTTAAAATCCTAATCAACCCCATACTATACCTCTAAAAAAACAAACCATGTGTTTTTAATATAATAACTCACTTGGTGGGGTCCCGTTAAAGTGGGGGACAGGCTTGAAGTATCTCTTTAAAGTGACACAAAACATTTTTAGGAAAATAAAGCACAAATTTTACCTTAATCGGGTTCTCACGGTTCTTGTTTTGGGACAAACAATTAGCAAGAAGATGAGTCAGCCGAAAAACCAGAATGAACTGCAGATGTGTTCTGGGGCAAATATAAAGGCTGGGGGTGCGGGGGATGGGTGACAATTTGGATTGTGTTTCCGTTTTTTTTTGCTACCGATCTGTGTTGGTTACGGTCTTTTATGTAATGTATGTAGCGCTTTAGTCATGTTTTTATGGTTTAATGCAAAGCGTATCCTTACATTAGTGTCAATATATTTGAACGGTCGCCTTGGTTAAGATACTTTAAAAAATGTAATTTTGTGTTGGGGTTAATAAAGGGACAGATGAGTTCCCCATGCAGCCCCGCCATCGAAGAATGCATATTATTTGTAGTTACTTTAATAAGAATTCTTGAGCTGAAAGGGAAACCCTATGGGTTGTGTGATCGCTGGTAGGAATCATTAGACTCCCCTCTCACGCAACTATCGTGTGCATTAATTACATTACATTTATATATATAGCGCCAGCAGATTCCGTAGCGCTGTTACAATCAGTGGAATAATTTGAAATCGCACAGAATAACAAACTGATACAAAGGGAGGAGAGGACCCTGCTCTTGTGAGTTTACAATCTAATCGATGATTAATGCACATTTTCTGGAGTAAAGAGCAAATCAGCAATCCAATGACAAGCATAGCACAGACATACATCCTACCAAAGAAGAAGCATACAGGTCCATACAATAAAAACACAAAGTGTATCCCAGTGATACGACTGAAACAACTGATAACAAAGTAACATCGTGTGATATGTCACTAGGTCTTAGTGCCCCAACTGTGCTGACATCAGGATACAGCATTCTCCCTTCAAAAACCATCTTTATATAGCGGGGTCAAAGTACCGTATTTGCTCGATTATAAGACGACCCTGATTATAAGACGACCCCCCAAAATCTGAATATTAACTTAGGAAAAAAAGAAAAAGCCTGAATATAAGACGACCCTAAAGGAAAAAAGTTTTACCAGTAAATGTTAATTCATGTAAACTATTTTTTTAAATAAAAGCTATGATTGAGAAAAATATTTTTTTTGTTTTTATTTCCTTGTATTTTCCAACCTGTCCCCCAGTTACGCACATCTGCCCCCAGGCTTGCCACACCAATATGGCACTGTGGCCCATGATATGCCTTTTAACCCTCTATATGCCACTGTGCCCCATGGTATGCCTTTTGACCCCCTATGTGCCACTCTGCCTCCAGAAATGCCTTATACCCCTATATCCCATTCTGGCATTTAGGGGGTTAAAATGCATATTATGGGGCAGAGTGGCATATAGGGAGGTATAAGGCATTCCAGGAGGCAGTGGCATTAAGGGAGTTAAAAGGCATTGTATAGAGCACTCTATAAGGCATTTCAGGAGGCAGAGTGCTCTATTAAATGCCCCCTTAACGCCACTCTGCTTCCTGAAATGCCTTATAACTCCCTATATGCCACTCTGCCCCATAATATGCCTTTTAACCCCCTAAGTGCCAGAGTGGCATATAGGGGTATAAGGCATTCCAGAAATGCCCTATGTCCCCCATTTAACACACACACGCACACACACTTACCGGTGCTTCCAAATTCCTGCTGTATTGCCGGGGCAGCGGGTTGACGTCTCCTTCCGCTGCAGCCGGAAGGAGGTGGAGTTGGCAGCGGGGGGTTGTCTGCGTCCGTCGCGGATACCTTTCCCGGCTGTCAGAGATCAGAGTTCCGGCACCTGTGCGGGGAACTCTGATTTCTGACAGTCGGGGAAGGTATCCGCGACGGACGCAGACAACCCCCGCTGCTAGCCACACCTCCTTCCGGCTGCAGCGGACGTTGTCTACGCGGATCGCGTAGACGTCAACCCGCTGCCCCGGCAATACAGCAGGAAGCACCGGTAAGTAAGTGTGGGGGGGGGAGACAGGAGGATCCAGGTCCCCTGCAGCGGTGCGGGGGATCTGGATCTTAGTCTCATAATCAGACCTCTATTTGAGGTCTGATTAGAAGACGACCCCGATTAGAAGACGAGGGGTATTTTTCAGAGCATTTGCTCTGAAAAAAACCTCGTCTTATAATCGAGCAAATACGGTATATCCCACTCGACACCTGCTTGACCTTTAAAAAATAAATGGTCAATCCAGGCAAGTATTGGCCACCTGGCAGCCCTTGTTTCAAGACAGGTGACTACATTTAGCAGAACTACTGGTACTTTGTTGCTTCATAGCGAATCTTTAAGATGGACTATTAAAGGGTTAATATTTAAAGCACTCCAGCGCTCAGCTATAGTGAACAAAAAAAACAACAATTTTCTCCTCATTGAACCTATTCTCTCTTTCTTACCTCTTGCAGCCTCTGTGATTTCCTGATCATGTGACCCGTGTCCTTTGAGCCCCGGTCTAGTGCGTTGCGAAACAGAAGCCGATAGAATGAAGAAGTTAAAAAGTTAAAAAAAAACAAATTTCCCCAAAAGGCAACATTGCATCACGTTGTAAACCTGTCCTATTCTATGATGGCGTGTTATTACACGGGATTACACACGCACACACACACATATACATATATATAATGCACCATGCAGGGCAGAAATGACTTTAATCCAGTCTTGTTCTATACATTTTCAATATCCAGTGCATTCACAATCCAAGTCTAGGGAAAATCTCATCATTCTATTTTATAAATACATATGGCGACTGCAACATTTTTAACACCATTTATGATTTTAAGCCTTTCACACACTGTTCCTCCCAGGTAGTCCCTCGTTCTTCTCCTGCTGTCCCTCTTTTCTAGAAACTCGGAATATTTGCTGGGTATGAGTCTATAACAGGGTTGAAGGTGAGGAAGACGTCACTACATCTCTTCATACAGGGTCCTTTTGAGACCCCTGAAAAAATAAGCTCAAAGACTCTCTCTTACCACTCCATTTTCCATTGACTTTTCCCAGGAACTCACATGGACAATGCCAGTAAAGGACACTCTTTGGATTTCCTGGAATCCACCTGATTCTCAGTAGGAAACAAGGCACATCCAACAGCTTACTCAAAGACAGAGGTGTCCTAAGGTACCCCAAGAACCGAGGTGCCCGGTGGGGTCATGTAATGTAGGTTATGTGACCTCACGGTAGTAATAGTAGTGCAGACTGCAGTGAAGGAAGGGCTATGTGCAATGGGTCAGTGGAGAGAGAGCTGGCAAGCTGCATTCATGTTGGAGATGAAGTGTGTGTATGTGTGTGTGTGTATGTATGTACTTATGTGTGAGTGTACGGTGTTGAAAAAAGTGAGAGTATGTATTAGTGTATGGTGCTAGTGTGTAAGTGTATGGTGTTTGAGTGGGTGTGTGTTAGTGTATGGTGCTAGTGTGTAAGTGTATGGTGTTTGAGTGGGTGTGTGTTAGTGTATGGTGTTTGAGTGGGTGTGTGTTAGTGTATGGTGCTAGTGTGTAAGTGTATGGTGTTTGAGTGGGTGTGTGTTAGTGTATGGTGTTTGAGTGGGTGTGTGTTAGTTTATGGTGTTTGAGTGGGTGCGTGTTGCTCTATGGTGTTAGTGTGTGTGAATGTATCGTGTTTGAGTGTGTGTGTGTTGCTCTATGGTGTTAGTGTGTGTGAGTGTATGGTGTTTGCGTGAGTGTGTGTTACCATAAGGCATTAGAGTTTGCATGTCTTAGTGTATGTTGTTAGTGTGTGAGCATGCGCTGCTCTAGCATGATATAGTCATGATTACTATATTGTGTATATTGTTTCATGTCATTGCATGATTGACTGTCTCAGGTGCGCTGTGCCACACTTTGCCTTGTATGTAACATATATGTTCTGTCAATCAAGTGGGAAACCAGAGTGTTCCATGGTGGACTGTGCGAAAGATCATGTGTTTCCAAAACCCAATTTGTGCTGAAAAGCCACAATTTCTGAGCAAACTATATATCATATTAGGCCGCTGTTACACAAAGGACCATTTTTATCATGTGACTGGACAGCTGACTGTTCTATGACAAATCTATGGAAAACCGATTGCTCCAAAATGTTGCTGGCGCCTGGTTGCAATAATCGCATTGGTTCCAGTGGCCGGAGGGCGATGTCCCACTTGTCCGGCTATTGTCTGCATCCGGATAGTATTTTATTTAAGAGAAGGAAGAGACTTTGTTGGTACTCTCTAACACTTTGATGGAACGCGAGCGTTCGTCTGCCGATGAATTTACCCTTTCATGTAATTTCACAATGCGTAGAGATACGGCTGGTCCGGGACGCCAGTCTTTGTATTGTGGAACGTACAATTATTTTTTGGGGGGCAACAGCTACTTTAGTGACAATTACCATAGCAGAATCCTACAAGGATGCGATGCCTTTATCATTTTTTTATATACCACACCGGGTGCCGCTCCTGTCAACTAAGGACAGAAAACTGAGGTTACAAGACTTGAAGAACGTTGCCCGGTCTGATGAGTCTCGATTCCGGCTGCGGCATTCAGATGGCAGGGACAGACTTTGGTGTAACCAACATGAAAGCATGGATCCATCCTGCCTTGTATCAGCGGTTCAGGCTGGTGGTGTAATGGTGTGGGGGACATTTTTTTGGCACGCTTTGGGCCCCTTAGTACCAATTGAGTATCATTTAAACACGACAGCCTGCCTGGGTATTGTTGCTGACTATGTCCATGCCTTTATGACCGCAGTGTACCCGTCTTCTGATGGCTACTTCCAGCAGGATAACGCACCGTGTCACAAAGCTCACATCATCTCACACTGGTTCCTTGAACATGGCACCCCTAAATCTGTATTTATATGCTTTTTAAGTCATTCCGCTATTAGTCAAGGAGTTGACACCGACCTGCACTAGAATTAGCTGTGCGTTGGTGCACTCCACCCCGGAACTTGGTCGAGCATGAAATTCATCCCTGGTTTGACTTGATCTCTTAATTCACCTGCAGAACTGGTTCATTTCCAGAAAACAGATTCTTTGACCTACATTTTTTTTTTTTGCGAAGGCATACGTTGACCTAATTTGGGTTGTTATGGAACGACCCATAAAAAATCATCCAAAGCATTTTGTGAAGATCCCACTGAGAGGTGATTCACCATTTCCTTTATAAGATAGTCTTATTTCCTAAATGTTCTATAGTCAACGCACCAAAAGTTTACCCAGCGCTGCTGAATATGCTGGTGTTATATAAAACAATAACACGTTTTTTTGCCTTCTTACACATGTTTTTGCCTTTTGGATCAAGAATAGGAAGGTTAGGTAGAAGGGTTGAACTTGATGGACTTTTTACAACCTTACGAACTATGTATGTAACTATGTAACATGTCTCATGACAATCAAGTGTACAGAGGCAAAATTTTATGATAGAAAAATTATTATTGGAAGGGTTTTGCCAGAGCAGATGGGGGGGGGGCATATATCACACATTTTTTTTATGCCATACTGCCAATGACCCCAATGGCCGGCACCTCTATATAAATCACTGGGATGACGTTACAGTTTGAACGAGACTGCACCCAGAAGCATAATGTAAAAGTGTGAGTGAGTGTGTGTGCGTGTGTAAAAGTTGCTTGTGATTTTGCTGGGTGCGGTATGGGTTCACTCATAGTGCTCAGTGTTGACCATATATCCAAGCTTATGTTAAACCGTGCTGTATATTTGCATATCTGTGCAATTTTTTCCCCTAGATTTCTATATATCCTTAAATCTGACAGCACAGGTAGCTGTGAAGCTTTACTATAACTCCAATGACGCTCAGACACTATTTAAAAACACCCGATGGCAAACGGAGCATCAGAGCATCAACCGAGCAGTTTTCCACTTCATCTGGGGCTCCAAAATGGACAGAGTAAAGCGCGCAGTGATGTACAAGGAACCCGGCAAGGGAGGCAAAGGAGTGCCTGACATCCCTACCATGCTGAGGACCTTCTTTGTGTGCAACTGCGTGCGCAGGACTCTCAGAGACGTAGCGAAAGGCTCTGCTGGAAACTCCATGTCTCGCTTCTTCCTGCTGCCCCTGTGGAGGCAGCTCAAGTGGGAAAAGTGGGACAGCTCCGTCCCTTACAACTGGACCATGCCCTGGTTCTACTCGGACGTGGGCAAATTTGTAAGGGAGCACCAACTGGAGGGAGTTAAACCAGATTTGTGGTTACCCCGTGTGATCCACAAGTTCATCAGAGCCAAAGACACTATAGAGAACATCCCAGGGCTCCCCGACGCCACAGCCAAGACTGTCTGGGCTAACGTGTCGTCGAGCAGGCTAACCAACAGGCATAAAGACATGGCATGGATGGCCATTCAGGGAGGCCTCCCCCTAAGGACATTTATGCATGCCAGGGGGCTGTGCAGATATAGACACTGCCCACAGTGCATTGTGGAGGTGGAGACTTCCCTTCACTTGTTCTGGCAGTGCCCGTTTGCACAGGCTTTGTTCAGAGCCCTGCAGCTGGATCTCAAGGACTCTATCGAGAGAAAGTACCTGTCTTACCATTCGGTACTTTACGGACTTTTTCCAGGAACACACACGGAGAGCGCCATTGAGGATGCTTGGCGTCTCATGTGCTGTGTAAAGGACGCTCTATGGTTTGCCAGGAACCGCCTGGTGCTGAGGAGGGAGCAGGTCACAGTCCGTGACTGCCGCAGGCTTATCCACAGCCTGCTGAGAGACTACTCTCTCAAGGACAGTCTAGAGGCTGAAGACTAGCCCCATTCTCCTCGCCCCCCCCCCCCCCCATTTCCCCAGGTTATGTTCCACAAAGTGCTAACCATATGCGCCACGTCTGGAAATGTAATTGTACACTGCTTCTACTGAGCTTTCCGTAACTGAAGTCGTACTGTAACGTGTATTGCCCTGCGCTGCGTCGCAGTACTGCTTATCGTCTACCTGTACCGATAATACCGATTTATGTACTCCTGCTAAAACAGGTTGATGTCTGTTTTATCATAATCAGTTTGTATAATAAACTTAAATACAAAAAAAAAAATCAGAGCATGGAAATCTACATGTTAACATCTTTTAACTTAGAGTACATTAGAACTTTGCATTAAATGATACAGAACCAGACAAGAGCAAGCGGTCAGTTATTTGGCTCCCCCTGGTGGTTGTTTATCAATTTGCAGCCAGGCTGCTTAAAGCAGGCTCTGGATGATGACTCCGTTATTACTCCCCTATTGTTAAGTTACACTTTCACACCAAAATATCTCCAGATACTTACACCGATTGACAAACAAAACAGTCAAACTAAACCCAGAAGCATCCAGATTTGTCTGTCTGGCGCAAGCGTCTATACCAACTTGTCGAGTCCTGAACTACTATTTCATGTTCTAATATGAATTAATATGAAGTTAATGGTGCTAAATGAGTGTGATGTTTCCCGAACCGAATGCAAATGCCCTTAACATTTTGTGTATCGCGTTATAAACAAACACAACAGTTTTGTTTTTTGTTTTCATTTTATTAGAAGGGTACGTTTAGTTTTGGTTTTTTATTAAAAAAAAAAAAAAAAAGGCAATGGGGTGTACAAAACATAAGGACGCTGCATTTACATGAGAATATTTAAGGATAAATTGGCATGCTAGCAGTATATATACACGGCTATGTTAATTAACCCTTTGAGTGCTACAGGGATAGAAACCCTGTAACGCAAAAGGTTTAAGACAGAGACAAAATGCTACGGATCATTCACTGCCGAATTGGCTGAAAAGCACAAAAGAGCGCATTGTGTTCCAGTTCACGCTGGCAATGAAAGAGTTATACAATACTAACATAAAAACAGGACTTTAAAAGAAAAAAAAAAAGAAACAAAAAATTAACATGTTGACATAGTGGGGGCCTGGTCACCAAAAACTAATTTTATCCAAGTAACAATCGCTCATAAAGCTTGTATTTTAACTGATGGGATCAGAACGTTAATCTATCCGGCTCTTATGGGGGCCAGACTCGTAAAGAGCAGAACAATAATGTTACCAAACTTGCAGACAATTTCTGAAAATAGAGAGAAACAATAGATAAGACCCAGCGGTATTTGTTCTCCTTTTAGCTCCAAGCATGTCTGTGTTGAGCGAGCCCACAAGGACATCAGATTAATTTAATCATTTACTAAAAAGAGTTGAACCTTATTATCTACTCCCAGAAAACAAAAAAAACCCTGAAAATATATATTATTTTTTTTTTTAAAAAACCTCATTGGTTGATGTAACTTTCTTTTATCCGTTGTGATTTAGCAAGATTACTGAAAAAAAGTTATTGGATATCAGACATATTTAAGAAAAAAAAAAAAATGAAATATCCATGTTTCCAGTTGGACAGCGAAGATATCACATTTTGATAAACAGGCCTCACAGCTACAATTCGGAACGAAAAACGAAAGAAAAATTTGCATCGTCACAGACCAAGAATTCTTCCATTATAGAGATCTGCGATATTATCGTTCTTGCCAAACAAAATTCATTATCAAAAATATATTGCACAGTCTATCTAATCTAGATATTAATATATACAACGTTGGTAAGCAATCGTCACAAAATGCTTACAGGTAATATTTACAAAAAAACTGCTTACCGAGATATTTTAAAAGATAAAAACCATAGAAATGCAGCGATGAATTAAGCCTTCACAAAATGACCAGCTGATAAAAGTCAATGACATTTTGAGAAAATGCTGTTCTCTGTTTATGAACATATTTACATTCAGATCCAATAATGAAAAATTAACTGGCCACATTCTGTTCAGTGTATGTCCCAATAACCCAAAATCTGCAATGAAGACAAAAAAAAAAAAAGAGCGAATTACAATAAATTTACAAAAAAAAAAAAAAGTTTGGTCTGATGAAACTAAGGCACAGAATTTCAGCATATAATGTAAAAAATATGTACATTTTTACATTAAAATACACAGCAAATTTCAAAAAGGAATTAGAAATGAAGATAATTCCACCCCCTAGTGGCCGTATCTAAAACTGCAGCCCATAAACAAGTGGTTATACATTCATATAAAAAGTAGAACATTTTATTCTGTCCTGCAGATTTGAATAAATATGGTTATTAAATAGGATGCCGTTAGCCGAAGGTAGTGGTTATAATTAGAAAGGGTAGAAGTGGCCTGATCAACTGTCTGGCACTCGATGGGTTAAAGCAGCTGCATAACAGAGTTTAACTAAGGTTCAGACTCGACTCTTACACAGTTAATGGCTGCTTTGGCGCTGTACTTTTGGGCCGACACTTTGCGTCTCTTCTTCTGGGCTAGGCCGTTTTCCAGAGGACACCACAGAATTAAGATGATTCCGCCCTGGGAAGCGAAAAACAAAATCGTTATTGTTTTCATTATGACAAAAATAAAGAATGCTACATCGCATGCAAACAAAAAACAAACAAACCCCAAAACAGTGGCACAAATCAGAGATATTTATCAAATTTTGTACATTGTGTTACGACGGCATTGTCTCCAACTAACGCAGGGATCTCCAACTTAGCAAGTGTTTTAGTATTTTTCACATCTTTTTTTTTTATTATTTAGACTACAGATTATATATATAAAATTTATAATCTATCTTTTAATGCATTTTAATTTGCTTCAGACCGTTCTGGCACTGAACAGGTTACAAGCACGCCGTATCATGGCAGAAGCCTGTACCAAGTGGTCTTCAGCATTCCCACCGGCTGTTAATCATACGCCGCAATGTGCAGGCTTGCGAGGGGCAGATCTGCTTAATCACATCCAGCCAAACCCCCACAAGGCATGTTTCATAATGCTCCTCCAAAACCTTTTTAATGGAAATGTTAAGTACCTGGCATTAAGTAAGACTGCTGGCCGTCCCCGTGGCTGTAATGCAGGATACTGCTCCCTTGCCAGTAACCTAGAAGGGATACAATTAAATTAGCTTCTATTGCAGACATTCACCGTAAATGAGCTTTCCGTTTGCAGTTTCCTGAAAGTAATCACTTTCACGCGCTTTACGCCAGCGATGACTATTATTATTATTAATTATTATTACGCTAGCGGAATGATGTGGTGCTGAAATACCTTGAATGGCTCCAGCCCCGGGATGAGAGTCTCCCTGACTCGCGCAGGGGGCGCTTGCTGCACTCCCCTCGATGGCTCCGCTGTGAGCTCCTGTTCAAATATAAGGGAAGACGTCAGCATCGCAATCTTCCGGCACCCGTCTCTCGGTATTTGGACCCACTAGAGCTAAAGGGCTGTCTGACTGAATATGGAACGTGAAGGCTATTTAAACCAACCATGCTTGTTGGCAGATAAACACATGTTAAGGCATAGTAGGACCGAAACTAAAGAAGGCTCTGACCCGCTGAGCTTACAATCTATTAAGCAGTCTACTTATGGAAGTTTGTCGCCATTACCTCCGTTGCTGCTGCAGCCAGGCAAGCTATCTCCAGGAGAATAGCTCATCAATCCACCGTTTCCATTCCCATTCGGGTTTGAAGGCACTGATGCAAGAAGACCTGAAAAAGTAATAAAATAAAAATAGAAAAAAAATCAAAAACGGTTATTGTGGAAAGAAACCTTACTGGCAGATAGTAGCCAAGTTCAGCAAGCATCAAGTTGACTTTAGCTAGTCAAGAATCCGGACTATTGCGGTCAAACAACAGCCAGCAGTACAGGGCCGCGTCCATACCTGGGAACTTCTGGGCTCCGGCTACCTGGAGCCTTCCCTTTGCGGGACGCGGCCAGAACTGCACACTGACGGCAGCGGGAAACCCCCCCCATTTAAGGGGAAAATGGGCGCTTCACCGCGATACAATGTACAAACTACGACGAGAATGGAGACGGCGTAACTAAGGCTGTGAAACGTACCGAGTCCTCTGTATCGCGAAAGCTGTTGATAAATCTGCTTCATCCTCTCTATGTTGAGGCGGCTCGCTTCGGCGTGATTTACCATCGGTTTGGGGTAATTGACCCCTATTATGCACTTTGCAACTTTCTGAACCCCCTCGGGAGCGTTCCACGGGTCATAGATGTACTTTGGCGGAAACCCTTTCAAAATGGGCAAGTAGCGTCTTTATAAGAACAGGAAGAAAAAAAAAAAAAAAAAGAATCATAAATACGTGAAACAGTCAAAAAATTTTCAGCTTTTACACGTTAAAAAAAGCTTTCCACTCTATAGTAAGTAAATATAGATTTTAATAAAAATAAAAATTATTATATATACATATACACACACACATTATGTTTTTGTGTTTTTTGAGATTATGGTAACCCAGGTGGTGCATATAATATAATAAAAATTATATATATAATATAAAAAGAACAAAATAAAGGACATTCCCAGGAACCAACAGTATTTAAAGTAAGATACAGACTAAGCATTTCATCCTGCATATTGTACACTGAAATGTATAACGTTATATCCAATGAATGACAGGTAGAACAGGACACCGTCTCCCGGATAATGGGAGCAGTAGTCATACAAATTGTGGAAGGCCACAGTCCGGGGAGACCCGCATCGGATGGGATTCATTACCGGATATAGTCTCCATTAGGATCAGTCCGCCTTCCAAATCCAACGGGACAGTAACAATGGAAAAACTGCTGGAAGAACGAGCTGCAGGACAGCCACATCCAGCTGCCGGCATTAACGCTCCAATCGGCGTCCAGCAGCAGCTCCTCGAACACCTGTTTAGAAAACGGAAAGAGCAGAAACCTTTGATTAAATGGCTTCTCGACCACAAACTAAAGCCCCAGGGCACATCTATCCAGCACTTAGATCATGACACAATTAACAAGCAATTATTAAGGGCCGATTAGTTAAGGGCCGATTCGTTAAGGGCCGATGCTAAAGAAAAAATAGGTGGAAGAAAATGAAGTTCGTCAAGGTCCGTTTTACGTCCAATGCGTTATCTTGCATACAAAACGGGAACACTCATTGGTTAGTCTTATTTAACTCCTCCCCCAGCTGCTGCTAGTGGAACCAGAAAGCATCCATCAGTACGGAAGGGTCGAGATATCTGTGACCCGGTTATCCTTTATAGATAAAGGGCTTTTACCATCGCTTTGGACAAATTACCTTCATCCCTTCTTCCCAGCTAATCCATAAATCGCCCCTGGTGAGGAAACAAGCCACAGCGTGCCGCGCCAGATGATGGATCCAGCCTTCTTGACGAAGCTGGGTCATGATGGCGTCAATCCAAGGGAAGCCGGTCCGGCCTTCGGCCCACTTGGCGAGCGCCTCTGGATTTCTGTCCCAAGGGATCTGTACGCAGATCGGGTTCCCTTCCATTTTATCGAAACGAGGGTTGTTTGTGGCCGCAGTGTAAAAAAACTCACGCCACAGGAGCTGCCCGTATAAAGAGAGGGGAGGAGAGCTGTTTTTCTTCACCTATGCAACAGAAAAAAATAAAATAAAAATTTAAGACATTACATTTTTAAGATTTAGCAGCGCTACGCCCGGCATTCCTATTAAAACCTTTTTTTAGCCTTCAAATATGACAATTTAGTGATAATTTTCAAGACCCGAGGCTCCTAAGCCGTGCAGAGCTCAGTGTGAGCGGCAGTGAAGGGGTAGAAATATTCGCTTAATATTTGATTAATTTTAACCCGATAAAAATGTTTTATGGAGTAAAAAACGCACATATTCCTTTACTGATACTTTTTTTTTTTTTTTTTTTTAAACGTTTGTTTGCATGTTTATAGGAATAGATTTTTTTTTTGGAAGTTTGGTAAATTACCAAGCCCCGGAACTTTACCTTTTTGTACAAATCTGTTAGTTTGAAGTAGAACAGACGACACGACAGACATCCAAATCGGAGGTAGGGACTCAGACCCGTGGTACTGGCAAGGAGAGAATTAGCGTTCATGCGAGGACGTTCAAAATTTGCCACCCAAGCCTAAAAAAAAAAAAATAAAAAAATAAAATAAAAAGAACATGAAAAATGCATCAAAATCCAGGAATTGAATGGATAAAAAACCATGATTGTTAAGCCGCAAAACGCTTCCCGTTCCTTTTTTCTTTTATTATTTTATAAAAATGCTACATTTGGGCTACTGGTAGATCTGCAGGACTGGAAGAAAAAAGGTGACTACAAAGCTCTGTGGGCAACGGGAGAAACGTATGGGCTTTATACTGAACCGATAAACAAGACTACTTATAGAGTACAGCTTATCTATACGATCATACCTTTCTCTCCAAGTGTCTCTCCAAACGAGTGAGGGCTTCCGTTTCTCCGCCGGGCCACACAGCCGACGGCAATCCTTCCGTGTCAAAACCTAAAGGAGGAGATTCACCCAAGACTTTAATTCCTTACATTTCTCGCACGGACGCATCGTCTTCCCGTGAACATTTAAACAACAACAGGCGGTGCAACTCCTCGCTGGACAGAAGAACAGCCCTCGCTCGTATACATCCTGCTTGACAACAGATTTGTTAACTCCTTGGGGCTAGCAGTCAGGATAAGTTCCATTTCCGGCAAAGGGACACGAGCCGACAAAATCTGACTCCTGTGCGGAAGGGCTATACTTTTAAATTAGTTTTTTGGGGATAGTTTTATTGTTTTTATGCTTCTTTTTTTTCTGTACAAAGCATCTATTCCAACACTAAAGTAAGTATCAGGACAGACAAAAAACACATTCTAAGAAGACAACGAAATTTAACTCTATTCAGGACTTACAGGGTTCAGGTCCCCCCCCAAACCAGGTATTTAAAAGACCCCCCTACTAAATCTAAAAGGGAAATAGAGGACTCTTTTTTAACCTCTTCAGGACATTAAGGCATTAAACCCATTAAAAACAATGCATTGTGAGCCTGTACGGGCTTTGTCATTAAGGGGTTAATGAGAATACAAACACTTAACAACAGCCCCAACCCCCCCTCTTCTAGTGCGTTTTTTTTTCTCTCTATTCCCCCCCCCCCCAGTTCAAGTACCGTTCCAGTGTAAACGAAGCCAGTCCTGAATAGGGTTAAGATGAGATTTGATCGTCACATCTTTTAAATGGTTTAGGAGATTTTGTTTTGTTTGGTAGAAAACATAATACAAGTTCGATAACAAACAAACACTATCGAGTCCTTCGCTGGTCCATGGGCTTATCCCTTAGGTCCAGCGGGACGCGCCTTTTTCTCGAGGGCGCGCGGTGTAGACATACGGGAGATGCCCCGCCACAACGTGGGCTATCTTTACAAACATGAACGACCCCACCTGTGCCGCCTTCTCACTGGGTGTTCTCACTGTGATTTTCCTCGCCGTCCGGCCATACTTGGGAGTAGTTGGCATCACAAGAAGTGACGCAACCACCATTTTTTTTTTTCCAGTTTCTGTGTCTTGCAGCCCCCAAAGAAACCCAATAGGTGTCAGGCTGCAGCCTAAAGGGTTTGAGACCAACCTGTCTAATTGAAAGTCCTGGCAAAAAAAGCTTGGTAAGAAAAAAAATATAAAAAAAAAATAAAAATGCAATTTTATCTTGGCGGGGTTTTTTTTCCTGAAGAAAATCAAAAATTATTGCTATTTTTGTCATTTGTTAAAAAAATAATAAAAAATAATAAAAAATGAAATAAAAAAAACCCACTGACGTAATAAACGTAGTTTTAACGTAACTTTACGTAGTTTAGAAACCAGAAGCTCGAGAATCAGAAGCGAGAGGAGAACAAAATAAAATTTTTAAGGTTTGCACATTTAGAAAATGCATATTCTTCAATTCAGTGAAATGCCTTCTCGTAATGGGACAAACATTTTCAAAATTGCACTTTTTATTTTTTTAAATATCCATCATTGGATTTATAAAAAAAAAAAAAAAAAAAAAAAAAAAAAGCTATCATCGGCTATTAAATGGAGAATAATTGCATTCAAATGAAATTATTTGTAAAACGGGAGTGAGATTTTTTCGACATGCATCCCATTGCTGGTAAAAGTGGCACCAAAGAGTTAAACAGTTAATATATATAATTATTTATATATATATTTTTTATAAAATATTCAAAATTATACATCTACAAGTCTGACCTAAATACTTGCATATCTAAGTCCAGGGGGAAGGAAGGAAAATTGAGTTACAAGAGCTATAGTACTGTGCCCACATTAAAAAAAAGTTTGAAACATTTCCAATAACGGCAGCACATTATGCCGATTTTAACGGTACGTGCCGAAAGTCAGGACACACATAGCAGAGAATATTGCAGTGGGGGGGAAAAAAAAAAAAAAAAAGGAAAAAAAATAAAATAAAATTAAAAAATAAAATAAGGGAAAGTCAGAGAGGAGACTGAAATGCACCACCCAGTGATGTTTATCGCAATTACAGAAATTTGAAATTAATAAATTCCAGCAAGGTTTACAAATGGGACAAAGTCAATTGCATGTGCCACTGACGGGTAACGGGGGGGGGGATAAAAAAAAAATTGGCAAAGGAGCCTATTAATAAAAAATATTACAAATTTAATTGAAAAATGCTCCTATACACTGCAATGTGGTCCGCAAAGCCCACGGACTTAGTATATTTTGCAGAGGGCAGAGCGAAGTCTGTTTTTTACGTTACGATACTGGCAATCCTAAAATGTAAACATTTCCTCGGACACAGAAAGGCATACATTATCTTAAAAATTTCCTACGGTGGAAAAAACGACAACAATATTTTATAGTATTAATAACAGTTTATAATGAAGCAAGCCAGATAATGGCAGATATTGGCTAAATAGCTCAAAAGTTATGTTGTTATAAAACTGCAGATTACAAATCGAAGAAAATGCATTATCAAATTTACTTTTTTTTTAGATATAGATCTTTCACATAAGAATTACGTCCCATAATATATATATATTTTTTTTTTAGCTCAGCATAAACATTGGAGATTATAGCTCAGCAATGACAAGTTTAAGAACAAGAAGTTTAAAAAAACAAAACAAACAATTTAGCGATTTAAAAATGATACTCCCCAAGCGAGACATACTGGGGAGATTCCAAGGATTTTTGAGGGAGCTGAAAGTGTTAATCCAAGTTATTAACATTTTATACCTAATAAAAAAGGTCCATTTCATTCTAACGATGAACTTTCAGCATGTACACACTCACAATGTGTACTTACAGTAAATAAAAATATCATATTTATTCAATATTATTATATATTTGGCTAATATTTACTCCAGATGTAATAGCACTTCTGGCATTTCAATAGTCCGTATCAGGAAAAAAAATGGATTCTTAAAATAGAGTTCCTTACAATCACCAAAACGGCGATTAAGGAAGCAGACATTCTAATTTTTATAGAGTATCTGTAAAAATGCTTTCTGTAGAGTATCGGGAACAGAAAAGCACGGGTGCTGCTCCAAGAAATCCTATAAGCGTTTAAAAGTCTCAGGACAAGAAACGTGATGTTTAACGTCTTGTGTACAAAAAAACTGTTAAATTAGGCAGAAAGACTGGGGCGTAAAACGGCAGCTAACAACACCCTTCGATAGTCGGTTAAGTCATTATGTGTTGAAAAGAAGCAATCCGTAAGGATGATGGCGGATTCAAGCTTGGAGAGGAACATCCAAAATCCTTACAGAACTGAATGGATCGGTAAAAGCATGGATGATTATTAGTTGTAGCGATAGAAGAGTCGCAATGGTACCTCTAGTATTTCGGACAGCCATAAAATTTCCCATTTCCACTAAACTCTGCCCCCCCGAGTAGCCCAACCGGTAGAAATCTAGACCTCTCAAAACTCACACACACACACAGCCTGGACGGTTCTAAGTTACTTTAAGATCCGACCCTAGGTACGTAACATTCGGATGGGATACACATGTGATATGCAATACTATACCTAGTTCCTCCAGGGAAGGGACGCCGTATTTCTCGTCGTGATCGTCTGACACCGGGGTGGTGCATTTCTCCATCAGTTGCTCTGTGATGGTCTCAACAGGAATCTCCAGGGGCTCCATTTTACTGATTAACGTTTGGAATCTCTTGTACGTCAGCGGCGGCTGGCCTCCATTTAACTCTATAATCCTGAAGACCATACATAAATGTCAACGCTGTAAATGCCACGTCTTGGCCGTAGAAACGTATACTTTGAAGTTTTCACAGGCAAGTAAAACGAAAGGAATTCCGTCTACTACTCAAGCAAATATATGCGATGGAGAACTTGGGGTATCGATGTGTTCCGACCAGCAAAAGTGTTCAAGAAGCCAGGAGCTTCCCATACTTGGGGGACAATTCCATTGCGGGTTTAAAAGCCACACGATTACCCTCGTTTCCTTTACTTAAAAGCTTAGGGTTCTAAATGTGTCGTCAACTCACACTAACTATAGAGCGGTGCCTTCACTACACACAACCGATTCGTTACGACGTCACTGAAATAACTCACTTGTCCAGATCATAGAGCGTATGTGATATGCGGACGATGACCTCCACGCCAGCCTCGCTGGCCAGCTTCTTGATGGCCGCATCCCTCTCTTTTCCAAACGGCTCGGAGTCATATTCAATGGACAGCTTGGAGATTTTCCATTCCTAATTAAGAGATTTGGTTAATGAGAACAGTGCTTATATTCTTTAAATAGAACGAAGAAGAAGGACCACAACAACTACATCTTCTATGAATAGCCTACTCCTCGGTATAGACGGAAAAAGGCACGTAAATACATTTCTGTTTACGTAGACTAGGTCGATGAACGCGGGTTAACGAGGAGAATATACCTTGAAGAGCCGAGGAAAGACATCAGCAGGCTGCCCGCGGATCACAAACAAGCGGGAGTTTAATTTCCGCAGATTAGAGTCCAGGTCCTCCAGACACTGCAGCAGAAACCTAAATAAATGGAACGGTGAAAACTAATTAGCAATGAAGATCACAACAAGCGGAGAACAAAGACATTGAGGGTTATGTATAGAGAAAAGAACCTATAGCACCCTGTGGCTAGTACCTGACCTAAATAAACATATATTATGTTTATTTATTTAGTGGTTAAAAATGTCCACTACTTATGTTTGTAGTCCATAAAAAAAAAAAACTACAAAAAGTTAAAGTACAAAATGTGCCCGGCGTGAAACGACGCATCACACGCGCATGCAAACAAACACAGTCTGACCTACAAACCCATTTAATGCACCGTACGTGGAATCAGCATCTGCTCCGCGGCATGTACAGATTATTAAATGACCCGATGGGACATTCTGTCTGAATTATAGATTAGAATGCTGATTTATTTGGATAAGGCACTGATGTATGGACGGTGTCTGTTGCCGCCACGTCTGTACACTTCCCCGACACGGTAAAGAGCCGTAAAGAGTAGATCAGAAGAATTAACCTCGTTAACGAGGCAATTCCCCAGTTAATTAATGTCTCTGGGCAAGAACGTTCACAAATATGGCATTTTAAAGCAAGCCAGCGATGTTTCTTAATTGTTATTTCCATTTTCTTTTAAACAATGTTCTTTAGATAATCATGATCTAGAGTGGTTCGGTGGATGCGCACGGAGGGTATCGTTACTGGAGTGGACCGGTGGTACATATATCACACAACGTGAGATGCGTTCAGTCCAAAACATCTCTTGGAAGCCATATTGTTGGTGGGGGGGGGGTAAGGTTTTTGCAAGGGGGAGCGCCACAAAACTCTTAAAGAGACTATCATATGCATTAAAGTTCATAGGGTGGCTGGAGCGTTCCTTTAAGGCAGTGTAATAAAAACCCACGTCACTTTTTAAGTCAACAGCCATGGTTTCACGTAACAAAAAAGGGAGCAGAAAGCTTTTTTTTTTTTTTTTGTCTTTTCCATTTAATTTAATTCTGCACAGATGACTCGATTACTTTCAACAATCAAAGAACAAGTAAAAACAATATAAAAAGTAGCAAACATTTTATATACTGTAGTTAGCTGTACTTTTTTTTTTTGTTATGGATTACAAAACGTATATATTGGATATTTTGTATGAAGGTTTGCGGAGAATCTTTATTTTAACCCCTTAATGGCAAAATGCATTGTTTTCAATGGGTTTAGGGACCGCCCATTTTCCTTAAGGGGTTAAATAAGCGGGAAGGGAATGGGATCGTAGGGCACATGGGCACCGTCCCAAAAACTTGTTCTGCATCTGGCGATGTGACACGGGAGATTAATTACTCATTGGATTGACAAAGCAGCTTTTGCTTGCCCTAGAACAAGATGTTGTGTTTCTGTATCCACACACAGACCCCCTCTCCACGCACCTATTACCAAGGTGCCAGCATGCAATTAATCTTACGCTACGGAAGGAAAAGAGACGAACACGCACCGAGCTCGAAATCGAACGCACCACAGTTTAATTTGCACCTTTCTGTGTTTAGAATGACGGCCGAGCGTTGCGGAAGAAGGAGCTCCGCGGCACACGGGGGGCACCTGCCAGGCTTCAGAGCATGTAACGGTGTCTTACGCACGCTGGACCACCATTAAATATTAACTTGCAAAGGGTTTAGCTGTTATATTTGGTATTTACAGCCTCTTATTTCCATTTCTGTGTGTATTAAGTGTATAACACACCATCTAGTGTTACATTTCAGTGTAACATCTGTAATCCTGTCACCTCTGTTGGGTATTTGCCCTTGTGGCATGTGTCATGAGATTAGTCGGGTGCCATTATGTTAACCCTTTCATGTTTATGTCCATTTCCCTTCCCATGGTAAAGTGGCTTTATAGACTATACCCAGTCCCTCTTAAGTGTTCTCTCACCCCCGGCTGGTGTTGCGGTTCTTTGGGAACCTTTACTTTGAGAACCGGAGCGGTTGTCCATCTTGTAAGCTGGCTTTCGCTACGAGGAGGGTGGCAGTGACGGCCAGGGACGTCCCGGTAGACATCACGGCAGCCCCATCTTATAATGGATGCCCGCATGGCAGTTGTAACGCACCCTTCTTTACAGGGATTTACACAACATAACAGGTTTAAGGTTCTACATTCACGACAGGGAGGAAAAGTGATGTCAGCAGCTTAGCATCGAGGAAAACATGGTTTTCTTCATTTTGTTTCCAATAAACTACCTTGAGGCCGCCATACTTGTCAGTCTTGTGATATCTTGGGTGACCTTCCCAGCACCACACTGAGGCGATGTATTATGGCGACGCTGATGAAGTCCGTTCCTCCATAGACTTCTATTAGTCAGAGTGTCTGGCTTGCTGAATGAGACTGAGCCATTCTATTGCTTACCTCATGCAGTATCGTAAAGAGTCAGAGTATCTGTCCAGTAGACTGGTCTTACTTTATCAAGGGGCCTACATGATCCATTTTAAAATTATTATCATTATTTTACACGTAAAAGTCTTTTCATCTGCCCGTTGCCCAACACAACTACAGTTCCAAAGATAAACTTATGAAAATGAAAGCCGTTTGACCTGTATAACACGCAGCAGGGAAGCGGCGAGATGGACCAGCGTTCAGATTTATACTAAAAAAAAAAAACTAAAAAAAAAAAACCACACAACAAAAATAAATACAAAAAGGACCACACGTGCAACCTTGACCTACATGTCTTCCAAGGAAAAGAATACAATAATTGCACAGGGTTTTCCCTGGAATAGGCTGACACGATTTAGGGGAAGAAAACCTCAAAATAGTTTGCTATTTTAAGCGGCACACTTTGTAGCCCCAGATTTAGATGAGACTCGGGCCACCTGTATAAGACATTTGTTTTCGTCCATTGTGTCGGCTTCCATTTAAAACTATTTCAACATGTCGGAACAATCTCTGGAAGTAGGTCATCACTCCAGCAACCAGCAGGGGAGAGGGCGACTCCCTGTACGGTGACCTAGTTCACAGCTTACGTTAGCACCGAGCGTAACCATAAACCGTCGACTTCCGAACGCTAAAGGAGAAGCCGAGAAAATGAAGACAAAATGTTCTCGTGGGATCTCAATTTTTTCCAAAACTGTTTATTCAAGCACAGCGTATACATTAGTAAAACATTTGAGTTCAACATGAAGTAAATGTATCGACAGTCCAGAATGGAGAGATCTGATAACAGTAAAGGTAAAGTCACATCTAGTTGGTGTCGCATTGGAGTTACAGAGTATGCGGGGTCAACCCAGCCAAGGCATCATATCATGTATACAAAGAATGCGCAGTGAACTCAAAACTGCAGCGTAACTCATTGTAGAGATAAGACTAAACACTTGTGCTTTTTTTTTTTTGTGTTTTTGAGAAAATAACAAAAATTAACAAAGACAAGAAATGAAATGAAAAATAACAGTAAACGAAAGAGACCGAGACCAGGAGAAGTATATGCAAGTACCACGCTTCGTCCGACCAAGGGGCCAAGCAACAAAAGCCATTGTATCGCATGTAGATTATGATTCACAACATAGCGATGGAAGACAAGACATATACACCATTAGTTAGGTAGAGGTTAATACCCGCGAACAAAACCATACAGTATGCTGAAAGACCATAGTAACTTGACGTTGCAGTTTTGATGGCAGGGTGAGTATGTACGGTTCCCACATCTCATAAAATTTCTCACCACGTCCCTCCTTATCGCGTAGGACTATAGTCCATTCCAGAAACATGGCCTTAGTGACCTTATTCTTCCAATAAGATAAAGAAGGAGCTAACGGCTTTAGCCAGTGATCCAAAATAGATTTAACTGCTATCAGTATTAAGTAGTCTAGCAAGACTATCCTGTACCTCCCCCTGATCTCTAATGAATCATAGATGCCCAGCAGAATATCAAAAGACATAGTAATGGGATCACCACCCAGTATGGTGCCTATGACACGGCCCATAGACCTCCAAAAGGCGAGAAGGTTGGGGCAGGTAAGTAAGCAGTGATCCATATCAGCCGATATCATGGCACACTTACAACAGTGCCATGGTGTATGGGGGGTAAATGTGGATAGCTGTCTTGGAGATATGTAAGCTCTATGCAGCAACTTGAGTGTGGCGTCATGGAACCAAGAGGCTTGTAGGTTCTTCAGTCTACGAGTATAAGCTTGTAATAGATCACGTGTAGTGAGAGAGCTAGTATGGAGGATAGTAGACCATCTGGTGATGCCAGATGTGGAATCGGAATAATTCAGGGGATGGAAAATCGCCCTGTATAGAGTGGATATGGAGACTTTGCCTGAGTATGAGGGATTAAGAAGCAAATCCAATATATGGTTCCTTTGGGTGGGATGTATACGGCGTACGGTTTGTTGTAGATAATGTTTAGCTTGCATATACGGCCATATATGGGAAGGAGGTAAGGAGTACTTTTCCTTGAGGAAAGGAAATGTATGACAATCCCCGGAAGATGGGTTGAAAATATCTGCTAATAAGTTTATACCCTTGGCCCTCCAACTCTGAAATCTGGTGTCTGGACTCAGCCCTTGAAATTTACAGTTGCCAGTGAGAGGCAAAAAGAGCGAGTAGGCAGAGTTGCCATAGAGCGACCTACGGGCACTACGCCAGGCTTGTATAGTAGCCATTATAAGGGGATTAGAGCGACAGGAGACTGGGATGTCTCTTGTGGGAGCGTGTAAGAGATAGTTTAAGCTCCACTCTAAGCAAAAGGTTTGGTCGCGTCTCCAATCAGTGTAGTGGTCAGTGTGAGAGATCCAGTCCTTCGCAAACCGGAGAAGACAAGCAATGTTGTATAATTTGATATTGGGAAGGTTTAGTCCACCATTGGACTTTTGTTGTGTCAGTTTCTGAAAGCTAATTCTGGGCCTCTTTCCTCTCCATATAAAGCGAGAGAATGCGTTGTGTATTTTCCTGATATCGCGTGGGGATATTATTAGTGGTAGCATGCTGAGGCAATAGAGGAATCTGGGAAAAATGACCATCTTGATGAGATTTACCCTTCCAACGAGATTAAGTGGAAGAGTGGTCCAAGCTTTTAAATCCGACAGAGATTTAGTAATGATGGGGAGCATATTTAAGTCAAATAAACTGGATAAGTCTGTAGAAAAAACAATTCCCAAGTATTTAATGGAAGTTCGGGCCCAACGGAAAGGCCAGGATTGCAGATCGTCGGGAGGTCTAGGTCCCGACAACCACAATGCCTCCGATTTATCTAAATTTATCTTGAGCCCAGAAATTAGTTCAAATTGTGTCAGGTAAGACAGCAGGATAGGGATAGTAGTATAAGGATTCCCGACGAAAAGCAACATATCATCCGCAAATGCGGTCACCCTCATCTCTCGATCTCCCACCTGAATGCCTTGATAAGATGGTGACTGCAATAAAAGGCGGAGAAAAGGGTCTAGAGCCAGGTTAAAGAGGAGCGGAGATAGGGGGCAGCCCTGCCTGGTGCCTTTACCTAGAGTGAAAAGAGGGGAGTTCAAATTATTAGTCGTAATAAAAGCTTTGGGGGTGGAGTAAATGGCCTTGATGTATGCAATGAAGGGTGAACCGAAGTTTTGAAGTTGAAGGAGGGAAAAAAGATATTGCCAATTTATATTGTCGAATGCTTTTTCAGCATCCAAATTTAGTAGTAGGTGAGGGACATGTGGAGTCGATTGTGCTTTAAGAATGGCGGCTATTATGTGTCTGGCGCTTGTGACTGAGTGTCTGTTCTTTATAAATCCCTTCTGAACCGGAGAGATAATAGCGGGGAGGAAAGATGCGAGTCTGTCTGCCAGTATTTTATTCAAAACCTTGAAGTCTGAGTTTAGCAATGAGATTGGCCTATAAGAAGCCGGAGAGTAGGGGTCCCTCCCCTCCTTGTGTAAGACAATTATACGAGCTATATTGGAGTGAGGGGAAACCTCAGATGTAGTAAAAGAAGTGTTGAAAGCTAAGGTGAGTGAAGGGGTTATTTGTTCTTTCAGGATTTTATAAAATTCTGCTGGGAGACCGTCGGGACCAGGAGCCTTGCCTAGCGTGAGACCTCCTACAGCCCTATCAACTTCTGCTTGTTCTATGTCCCTATTTAGGTGGTCTTGTTGGGATTGTGTAAGAGAGGGTAGGTCTATTTGTTGCAAGAAGGAGTCTATTGAGTTTGCAGAAACAGTCTTGGAGGTGTATAGTGACTGGTAATAATCTGCAAAGGTGCGATTAATATCCCAAGAGGAAGTACTTAAGGAGCCATCCCCGAGTCTAATGGCCGGTATGGTAGATCGTGTTGTGACCGATTTCACTAATTTTGATAGGAGAGTGCCCGACTTATTCGCATGATGGAATAAATCTGCTTCTCTATATCGAATATTTAGAAGCGAAGCATTGTGTAATAAAGTGTCGTAGGCTAATTTCGCTTGTGTATAGGCAGTCGTAGAAAGAGGAGAAGGGTCTACAATGAGTCTCCTCTTCGCCTTTGATAAATTAGCACTTAATTTATTGAGATTGGTTACGGTTTCTCGTTTTTTGTTTGTAACATAGGAAATTATATGGCCCCTGAGGGTAGCTTTAGCTGCATCCCAGAAAAAGAATCGGAGTGTGTTTATGTTCAGCATTGTTGTCCTCATATTCTGCCCAAGCCAGTTTTAGGCTGGAGCAGAAGTCCTGGGATTTGTATAGTGAAGGGTTCATCCTCCAATTGAAGGAGGAGGGTATGGGGGGGCGGAATGTGAAAGATAACATAATTGGAGCGTGGTCCGAAATAAGAATATCCAGTATCTGGGCCTTGTGGATGAATTGGGAGAGGGATGCTGCACATAGAATATAATCTATCCTTGTGAAAGAATTGTGTGGGTGTGAGTAGAAAGTAAAGTCTCTTTCAATGGGGTTCAGAATACGCCAGGAATCAATAAGCTGAAGTTGTTTACAAAGGCGAGAAATGTGGGATCTCAGTTTAAACTAAAGAAGAATAAAAGAATTCAGGAGAAAATGTACCCAAGACAGGAAATTAGATCTTGAACGGCTTGATCAAAACAATTTGTACTTTTGATATGTAACACACCTTGCAGACTAATCTCAAATGTAAATTTAAATAAATGTAGATACATTTAAAAACATATAAAAGTGCAAAACTTTAAGGCAGGTGTGAGGAAAAAAAACGAAACTGTAAAAAATGCTTTCAAAAATCAAATCAATATTTGTCCCTCAAAACAGCATCAATTCTTCTAGGCACAGTCAGGGATGTTGTAGGCAGTTGGGTATAAGACCATCGATCAATTTAATATGTAGGTTGAGATGCAATCATTAACGGACACAGAAACAGCTATGAAGGGAGGAACAGAACTGGCTGAGGAGCAGCCAAACTCAATAAGGTGAGGTTGCTGAAGGCAGTTTAATGTCAAAAGTCATACGTCATGGCAACACCGAGCACAGCAACAAGACACAAGGTAGTGATACCGCATCAGCAAGCCAGACAGGGGTCTCCAGGGGTTCAGCCAACGCTCTTTTGAAGAAGCACAAAGAAACGTTAATGTTGAGGAAACTTATTGCATTCGATCAAAGACACATCGTGCTTACATCCCTTTTGCAATCGGAAGATGTCAAGCAGTGCCATCAACTCAGCATTGGCAAGCGAGACCCTGGTACACCAATCTACCGCCTGGAGAAGTCTGGTCAGAAGTGGTCTTCATGGAAGATTTGCGGCCAAAAAGCCATAGCGGGGACGTGGAAACAAGATCAAGAGACTCAACTATTCACAAAAACACAGGGACTGCAGTGCAGAAACATGGCAGCAGGTGATCTGGACTGATGAAGCTCAAATATTTGGGCGCAGCAGAAGGCAGTTTCCTTGCTGTTTTGAAGGCAAAGGGCGGTCATACAAAATATTGATTTGATTTATTTTTTCTTCTGTTCACTCACTTTGCATTTAGCCAAATGATAAAATTAAATGACTAACATATCTACGTTTGAAAGCATTCTTACTTTAAGCGTACATCACACCAATACAGCAACTCTGCCTGATTGGATCCAAACTTTAGCGCATTCAATTTGATGTCCAAAACCGCAGAGTTTTCCAGTCATTTAAAGATTTGCTTTGATTTCTTTTCGCCTCCGCAGTTCCTGTGCCAGATGATCATCTTAAAATACAACTAAACTTTCTCAGGGAGAATCGTGGGGCAGGTCAGCTTGTCCTCGTGTCGCCAACAGTTAAGACCTTTTAGTCTGTACGGAAACATTCTTGTGATCCCCAGACAAGGACACACAATTCTGGACACAGCGAGGCTAATCCAGGCTCAGACACGCTGACCTTTGTGAAATGGAGTTACCTTCTTCTTTCCTCTGTTACAGTAATAATCTCCTTACACTTTATATGTACAGTAGTGTGAAGTATTTGCCCCCTGTCCGATTGTCTGCTCTGTGATCCATACAGAGAGCCCGAGAGAACAAATGACAAAGTTTAATGATTCTTTTATTTCTTTGATGTGCTCGGTAATGAAACACACAGTCTTTGAGGTCGAAGAGTTATTGCCCCTGGACCCCAAGTAAACACAATGAAATTATTATTACGGCCAGATGTTTAAAGTCCTTGGTTAGTATTTAGTAAACCCATCCAATATAAATATAATGTTGGCTTTTGCAAGGTGCTAAATTCACATCATGCTACATTCAAAAGGCATTCCTGGAAACAAACACCAACGCACATTAGCCTGGGAAGTGTTACGTAGCCTTTTTCATGGCTCCGAGACATCACCGAACCACTATCAGAGCCATATTGACCAAACGGAGAAGATCTGGGACAGTAGTGAACCTTCCTATACGTGGCTGTCCTGCATATAATCACCCAGAAAGTGGATTCTACTCAACAGCTCTGGAACAAAGTTCTAAGGACAGATGAGTGGAGCTTTTTGAGAGATTCAGGCGCTGTTATGTCTATCGAAAAGCAAATACTGTATTTAACATTAGGAACCCCATACCAGCCGTCATAGTGGTAGCAGTGTCACGGTTTGGGAATGCTTTGCGACATCAGGAGTTGCCATCGTTGAAGGAATCATGAATTCTGCAGGAGAACATCGGGCTATCCTTCTGTCTGCTTACTGCGAGATAAGTCATACGAGACAACGATCTCGAAACACTCCAGCCTACATCAGAAGGGTTTCCAAAGCTTTTCAGGGCTCACAGACAAAGCCGATAAACAGTATACTGGATACTACTACCTGTACCTAGGTTTAAACGTATTTCATCTAACAATGTCACATGACCTAAAAAAGACTTGTTTGGGTATTGTCAAGAATAGAAGGGGTGTGCTTCAGCGCACAAAAAGGTGACTCTCACAATGCACACATACCCGCACGTGAAGGCTATATACACCTAATCCACCTGCGCACTTTAGAGTCCAAACCACAGAACCAACAAGGCTTGAAACCATTTTAATATCCAAGAAAATGGAGCTGGGAAGGGGGGGGCGGCAATGGATGTTTGTAAACAACCAGAGCCAAAGAAAAAAGGTTGTGTAATGTGGCCATAAATGATCATGAGTCTCCCCGTGTACACTGAAAAAGCACATTAGCTTTATTAAGGCCACGATGTTCCCAGACTAAGGCAAGGGGGTTATTTGAATATTACTAAGTAAACCTGGTGAATTATGGAAAATTGCAGGATGAAAAAGCCTCAGCCTATGCAGTTTAATGCCCTGTTAATGCAGTGAGGATACAAAGAGTGAAATTATACACTGCATACACAGTACCAAAAAAGGATTTTGTAAAAAATATTTTTTGTGATAAGCCTGCTGTTTAAGGCACCCGGGGTGAGGAAGACATGCGGCACACTCCGCGAGGATGCTATACCTGGCGCCTCCGAACAACGAAGGGGTCTTGAGCAATAGGGCGCGGGGGGGGGTTGGATTTAATCGAGGCGATTCTTCTTGGGGTAAGGAATTCCGGGCACATGGAAGAGATTCCAAGCAGCGGCGGTAGATGGGAAAGTTTAGGAATGAGTGGCACAAACAGGGCAATCCCAACCAGGATGGAATCAAGAACGGTGCTTTTTTATGGTTGGAATGGATACACTACACTGGCCAATGGCTGGTTTGGTCTTCTAAATTGAAGCTATGTCACTGCCAGTGATAACACGGGAAAAATAATAAAATGCTTCACCTGCACTGTGATTTACACTAGGATTCATCCTTACGCCTATTCAAACAAATCTTACATTAGGGCTGTAACATAGTTGTACACACACTACGGAATTAACACAAATTACATAATCCGGTACACCACCCAGAGCCTGCTGAAGGTATTCTTCATGACCTCAGTTCATTTGGGAACTCTTATTGTATTTCATCAGAAGATCAAGGCTGCTTCAAAGGCTTTACATACGGAAAGCTTCTCCGGCACCTACGTAACGACGCATACATCAAGGCTGCCTCCTCAAACGTTTTCTTTGTTCCTTGCCAAAACCACGGATAGGCGACAAGGAAATTCAGCTTTCTGATCATCACAGGACTTGTATCTTCACAGATGTTTTCCTGGTACGGTTTCGGCTAAAGCTACAAAGAACCAGAATCTCACCTGACAATACATACCTATATCGCCGGTACGGATAAACAGGTGTATCAGCAAACATCATGACTGTACAGCGCTACGGAATATGAGGGTGCTAAATAAAATAAACAATGGTTCTGTTCTAGAATTACGAAGTAGATTTCAGAACGTTTTCCTAAATTTTGCCATTGTCACCAGAAAGTGTATTTACACTGGTTTGTGTGCTGAAGTCAACAATTCATACAAACATTTTGCTAGAAAACTGCATTTTTGTTCGCAGCGCTGACTGCATGCTCAGAGATAGGAGGGTCTCTGTGTCCCCCTTCTGGCCGCTTCTTACCCTCTATACAGGATGTCTTCTTATACCAAAAAAAAACAACTATCCACTGGAAGCTCATTAGGCACAACAAATAGAACTTCAAAAAGAAAAGTATTTGCACACAAAAATAAAAAAAAAATTATATATATATATATATATATATATATATATATATATATATATACACACACACACACACACACACACAAGCCGGCTATAGGGAATGTTTGCATAGACGCAGACATTCTAAGAATCTCACATTAAGAATCAGAATTCAAAGCAGAAATAAAGAAGCAGACAAGGAACTATATACAAACTCCCAAACTCCGATAGCTACATTAAAATGCACATTTACCATGCCCCCCTATTACTGGCCTTTTTAAAATGATGTAGGGGTTATAAAACTACGGCCGGACCTTTTCAAAAAAACATGATTGTGTCTTATAAAGGCGTTCTGAGAATAACAGGAGAGTTGTGTTAGGACACAATGTATCCGTTTAGAAGTTACTACGCAGACCTCCGCTGATGAGCTCAGAAAACTAAATGGTGCTAAATTGGATTTCTCAAGCTGAGCCAGTTTAGGGACAAAAAAAAAAAAAAAAAGATGTAAGCATCTCCAGGACTAACAAGGAATTTATGGCTTCAAAATCTAATATTTGTTCAAGTTCTTTAGCGCGTATTCGTAAAATCAAATGATCCCGGTTTACTTTGCAGGAAAACCTAAAGTGTCTCGCCAAATACTCCGACGCATGCTGGATCCGGGGAGACTATAGAGAATCACAAAGCAAGAGGCTCCATGAGAGTCAACTTGATCAATCCTATGACAAAAGCCTCCTGATCTTTAATCCATATGATAGCGGAGAAGTCCCTTTAAATTGTCACGGTGTCCCCTTAGAATGGGGGAAGTCTGCCGATCTTCCCAATTGCCCCTCCGCCTGCCCCCAGGTATTTTCTGTGCAGGAGGTGTCTTCGGCCGACCGCGGTATATAATCGCAACCAGTCCACTCCAGTGCTGGCTTAGCGAATCTGCAGCTTCTACCTCGAAAAAAGTGCCCCCCCCCCCATTCTGGAGGAAGGCATATTAAATTACTCACAGGGTATTTTAATATGCATTATTCTTCTGTAGGGCTGTGAGGACCATAAACGGTCCCTTTAACCATTTTTTATTGGGGTGTTTAGCAATGTTGCCATACATACTCATGGAGAGTGTCCTGCGGGTTTACAGTGGTTTTAGCCTCAGGGGTATCGCCAGTATAATAAAAACAGGAGACATTTTACAAGAACATCAAATAAAGGGCCAAGAGCATACTCTAAGGCAGGGGCGTCCTCGAGGTGCGCCCCGCGTAAGATCGGCAGCCAGGGCAACCGATCTTACGCGAGCCGCACCTCAAGCCCTGCTACTTACTTGTGGGAGGGTCTTCTGGACTGCACAGAGGAAGCGGAGTTCACGTGACATCCTACTTCCTCTGTGCTTTAGCAGAGAAGGCAGAGGGAGGCCGCGCCCCCTGCTGAAGTCTGTGAGCGGCATAGAGGAGCTGCAGTGCAGGTAAGGGGGTGGGGAGGGTGTTTGAATGAGTGTGTGTGATTGAGGGAATGAATCTGTGAATTAATGATTATATGAATAAATGTGTGTCTGTGTGTGTGCGATAGCATGGATGTGTAAGTGCTGGAACCTAGGCATGATGGGACTGTGATTGCTGTTAGCAATCACACTCCTATCATGCCAAGTCAGCCAGTACATGCTGAAACCTGGCCAGCTGCCCCCCTTGTGTAGTGATGCTGCCAGCAGTATGGGGTCTGCACTTACAGCCACCCTGTACCAGCATGTACTGGCTGACTTGGCATGATAGGAGTGTGATTGCTAACAGCAATCACAGTCCCATAATGCCTAGGTTCCAGCATTTACTGGATGGATGTGTAAGTGCTGGAACCTAGGCATGATGGGACTGTGACTACTGTTAGCAATCACACTCCTATCATGCCAAATCAGCCAGTATATGCTGAAACCTAGCTAGCTGCCCCCCTTGTGTAGTGATGCTGCCAGCAGTATGGGGTCTGCACATCACTTACAGCCACCCTGTACCAGCATGTACTGGCTGACTTGGCATGATAGGAGTGTGATTGCTAACAGCAATCACAGCGAGCACTGTCCCATCATGCCTAGGTACCAGCATTTACTGGTTGCCTGGGTATGATAGGAGTGTGATTGCTGTTAGCAATCACACTCCTATCATGCCAAGTCATATTGCTAATTTTGTCCAATTGTGTGTTACCTACTTTTATTAAACATGTGAGTTTTTATTATTATTTTTAAAGGTGGGGGTCATTTTCGGTTTTGGCTAAGTGAACCCTGAATGTTTTGGTCCAGAATTTTCATTTTAGTTCATCCCTAGAATAAATCTAGGGAATCCTGAATTTGTAGTCACAAAACTTTCAAGGCCCAGAAATCAGTGAGAGGAAGAGTAAAGGTTTTGTGTTATTTACTTTATTTTAATCTGCATATTTTATTAAAGGCCATATTTTTTGTCACAGTGAAAAATGAGTGCGGCCCGCGCACGTATACAATTCTGATGAAGTGGCCCACTGCAGAAAAAACTTGGGACACCCCTGCTCTAAGGCCATGTGCTTGGAAACACAAGCATGGGTGAATATTATAATTACAGGGTTTAAATAAAATATTCATATTTTTTACAAAACAAAACAAAAAAGTCATGGCTGAATATTTATGAGCCTTGCACAAAAAACGTGAACATCAGGCTTCTCGTTGAGGCTGCAACAAACGAGAAGAAAACTATGTATTAGAGGTGAAATCCATCAGCACTTTCAGGTTATTCTACCCTCTGACATGATGGTTTACAAAGTACACGTCAAAAAAATTTAATTAAACTCTACTCATCCGCAGCATGCCCGAGTATCATAAGAGTTTCAGCAGAAGAAGGTCCCCTCTGGGGTCAACCAGTCAAGGTTAAGTGGTCCACTCGCTGTCTTGATGACCAGAAGAAGAAAACAAAGTCATACGACAATCTCAAAACCATCAGAACCCCATAAATCATAGTTCTATTACCTCCTGGTCTACAAGCAGGTTTTGTTTTTCCAGCCCGATGAGTGGGAAAGGTTCCAACAAAAAAACAAGCACATAATGGTGTACGGTACATGCATCACCTTGAATGCACCTGCGCGGTGCGGTTGATTAACCTACATAAAAACCATCAAGGACCACGTGACCAAAACACTTCAGCAGCTACTCGAAAAAGGTCTAATATAAATGTTTTTTATTAACCTAGCTGGTTAGTTCCACATTGGTGAGCCTACATCCAGGTGTGATTTTGACCAGCCTTCCATGCCACCATGGTGGACACGTTAATCTTTTTGTAGACGAAACAAATGATTGATGACTTTACTTTGCGGCTTTTAACAGAACAATTTATTACGGTGTTTACAGAAATGGGGCACGGCTGTCTCCCCGCTCAACAACAGCCGTGAGTCGAGATGAAAAACACTCGTCCATCCAGCTGCAAGGAAAAGTCATCTGTCGTCTAAAATATCTCCCTATATGTCGCGTTACCATCTCACGAAGTTTTAAGACGCTATTTAAAGTCTGCCGACCGCTACGTAAGGGGTCAGGTGCATGCTGGGGTACAGAGTCAAACAGGTCTATTCATTAAAAGAAGAGATATTTTAAGGTGACCAACTTGATTACAACTTGATGTCCAAGAGCTAAATTTTTGGGGGGTGGAAGTAGGGCTGTTTTATTGACAATTCTTTTCACACTCAATAATTAATGAAAAGTGAAGTTTTTAATTATTTGCTATAGGGAAGTTTAGGTCCACAAACATATGGGGGTTTGTAGGGAGAATTTAAAAGTTAGCGTCCGACAAAAAGAAATCTTGGCACCTTCTAGACCTAGGGACTCACAGTAGGCCCGTACATCAAGCATGCCTTGGTTTAAAGATACATGTCAAAATGTAGATCCTTTTAGTAAAAAGTTTTACTGATTATTGCATTATTTTATAGAATATTACCTTTAATTTAATGAAGGGAAGCCAGAAACACCAACATAAACTTTGGCCACTCTACCCAACATCACTAGCGGTCCTACAATGGAAGGTGAGCTGGCTTTACCTCGATCTTTCAACCTTATTTTGTACCATTACTCATAGTCTTCTTCATAAAAACGATGGGTCTGGATAAATACATGTAACTTATGTGTCTGGCTGACAGCCCAAGTACCTTCAGCATAGCTACAAGAAATGTTTCCATAATAAGTGTGCCAAAACAGCCAACAGAATGAAATATTAGAAGCAAATGATACTTGGGAATTGACGTCAAACCGGCATGGGATGCGGAGGAGAGCTCAAGAAAAAAGTATGGACCCATAACACCTTCAAACTTCTATATTTGAATAACAAATGATAAACGATTAGGATTATTTTTTGATTCCTGCAAAACCCAATCACGTGACCTTTAAGCCTAATTCGATAATTATTCAATCACCTTTTATCTTCACCTCCAGTACCCCGGAACGTGATGGCAGTACTGAAAAAAGCAAGAATCGACCTCATCCACCCAATTCGTATTGACGGGGCATATCGGCTCATCAGCAGGACGTGACAACGTGAGTATGGGGTCACTCAACACAAATCGGGTCAACACGTAAGGTGAGCATATGAGAAGGTAGCATGTCCGCGTTAAGACGTGGTCCCTAAAATGCCAGGGATTATTTTAACTCTGCAAAGCCCAATCAAGTGCTTTTTCCTTTCTAATTTGATGATGACCTGCCCCTGGCTTAGCTTGTAGATTCACCTCCTGCAGCATAGAACCTGGTGGTAGATAAGAATTGACCTTACCTGCCCAAATCACACGGACGGGGGCATATGATCTTATCAGCGGGATGCAATAACATGAGTATGGGGGCACTCCGTAAATGAGGCCATCAGCTGAGCTAGTAAAAGGTGGCAGGTAAGAAGGGGTCCTTGTCAACAAAGTTCAGCACTTGGTTTAGCAGGCTGCTCCCTGACCAGGATCAACGTATGAGGTGAACGCCTGCATTTCATGATGAATCGTCAGAAATATACCTAAATGAAATGTTCCCTCAGCTGCCCTTTAGGAAATAAATTGGAATTTCTCTAAATATTTCTAAAATAAATTTCCCCCATAAACGCAAACGTAAGTGGAAAAAGTTCTAGATCATCTTCTGGTGCTCAAAAACAGAATACGGAAGAGGAAACCTCTTAAGAAAGTATTAACCCTTTAGGCCCACGTGAGTTTCAGCGAGCTCGGGTGTACAAAGAATAAAAACAATACTCAACACAAAAACAGGCACGTAGCAGATAATCTTACAGCCAAAATATTGGTGGGCTTGGCGACTATTCCTCAGTCTTCTAACCCCCCCCTTTTAACCCCCCCCCATGGAGAGACATTACAAACCTCTATAGAATGCAGTCGACAAAGAGAAAAAGAACCCCCTAATATAAAGTCCTTCCGCATCTCTAACCAGCGTTCTCTTCTGTAAGTGATGGGCACGTTATGATCTCGGAAGCGTAGAGAAGCGCGTTTTCCATGCAGCTCGCACCCCGTCTTGTGAGGAGCCTTCGGCGGGGTGGAGTCCGTAACACAATAACTTAAAGGAACACTCAAGTATACGTAGCGCGCGGTGCGAGTTTATACAATAACAGAAGAACAGCAGAGGAGGCCACAGAGCGGTAGGAGCTTCTTCACGGATGTTCATAGCCCATACGAGGGACTAGGTTTCTATAAGCGAAGCAGTCACCATAGCAATCGGTGCAACTTTCCACATTTGCTAAACATGACCCAGTCTGTCTGTACTGGAGTATTTAAGGCTGTATATATCACGGCACGTTGGGCGTAATTCTGGGATAAATGCCCACGTTTGGACCGGTCACCCATGGAGTAAGGTTAACACTTTGAACCCAAAACGCTACAGTCCGTCCTTAAATAATAAGGCCTTAGGGTAACGGACACGGCATCTTACAAGCCTGAAAACTTTCCTAGTAAAGCGGATGAGGAAAGCGTATGATCCAACCTACCAGCTGGAGCTGGAATGGAGAAACGCTTCCCATTACAACAAGCGACAAAGCGATCTGCATGAAACAGGAGCAGCAGCAGAACGTCGGTCGGAGGCCAAACCCATCGGTCGCACCTTCTAGGCCTAGACGGAGTTTTTATAAGTCGAAGGGAATGCCTTCTCTTCTCTTCTGGAAACCGCCACAGCGACTCTTCAGCTCGGGGAGAACGTGCCGTGGGATACATTAACACTTTATTCTACAGAGCGACCCGTCTTACGCAAGAAGAAACTAAATTAAAACCAAAGCCGAATAAAACGGGATTACACGGAAACACCAAGCACCTTTTATTTGCATAACATGAGACGCGGCTCGATGTCCC
The DNA here is from genome assembly GCA_029215755.1 of Spea hammondii. Taxonomy (NCBI): domain Eukaryota; kingdom Metazoa; phylum Chordata; class Amphibia; order Anura; family Pelobatidae; genus Spea; species Spea hammondii. Next base: position 6,361,429 of record JARDYJ010000004.1, read on the forward strand.
CGACGTGTTAAAACATGAGTGCCGTTTACATGATTTGACAGCAACACACACGCATAGAAGAACATGCCTGCTTCATGTAAGCAACGCTTACTGAAAACAATAAACGGCAACTGACATCACCGGCCTTAAAAAAGGGGGAAAATTGACATTTCTTTTGTAAATCCAGGGCGGTAATTACGTGATGGAAATGACCTTTATTATACGCACTTTGTTACACAATATCTAGGAACTGCTGCTAACATAACAGTGACCAGTTGGCTAGCTCCGTTCCCGACGCGCATGCCCGCGGCGTGAGTCACTTCGAAAGATCGCATCCGACTAGGCAATTAAGCATTGAATAAAACGGTGGGAAGAGGGGGATTGTCGTCCTGCGAACAATGCTCCGCCACAAAAATAAAAATAGAGGTAATAAATAATAAAAAAAAATTATAATAACCGGTGAAGTCGACCGCAGAAATAGAACAAACGAGCAGAACTTTGTGATTTGCCCCGGGACACGGAGCTGCTGGGGGCTTTCAGGCTTTGTGCTGGGATAGAAAGGGTTACAAAACCACACACACCCTTTTTACATAACTCGTCGCTGCCGTTCCCCACATGTTCCGGTTTCCAACTCGGAGGCCAGATCAGCAACCCAAAAAATGTAAAATATATATAATAATAATATAAAATATCATGCTTTATGACCTAGACCGGCGCCAAACGGTCACCGGACCCCTAGGGCCGTGTACAATCCGGTGACCCGCGCTCTGAAACGTATCCAACGCTAGGCTAGCGGCCATAACCTTTTTTTTGTGTGTGGTTTGGCTGGAACTATGACTCAAACAGGAGCTCTTTGGAAAGGGAATAGTTAAAGACGCCAAACGGGGAGATTCCCAAAAGCATCCATATTTCTACGTGAAAAGCCTCAGTTTCATTAATGTACAAACCTCGGATATTAACGTAACCAAGCGACGGGCTGTGTTTGGTTTTTTTTTTGTTTTTTTTTTAATATACAAAACGTGTTAAGGGGAAATCCACTGAATGGTTGGAAGGAGAACTTGCGCGATACAGTGTTGCTACGGTTCTTTAAAAGCAGATCAATGGAAAAACAATAAACAGGAGGAACTCGGAACTACTACGATCATAATTACTATTTATTTACAAAGTGCTAACATACGCCACGGCGCTGTACAATTGGAATATGGGGGGGGATTAACACACACACACACAAATATATATATATCCTAATTAATATATATATATCCTGCATTAATTAACCCTTGCAATTTGCTATTCTTTTAATGAGATCATAAAGGTTTTTTGATCTATACATTCTAACAGATTTCACCTATTGCGAAACCCTACGTCTGTCACATTTAACCCTTTCCAGGTCTTTTAACCCCTTGGATGCTTCAGGCTTAGGATAGGCATGTCTTCATGCCTGTCCTAAGGGCTGCCCCTAAATGCACTTTAGCCCCCTGCAGATCAGCAATAAAGCAGCATATGTATAGGTTAAATAGTCAGGGGAGATGAATATAAAAGTTTTACTTACCTCCACCTGTTGATGCCCACATTGGATGATCCAGCAAACCAGGGATCCAGAATATACACACATCTGATTGTATCAGCTCCTTGGATGCACTCCCTTAAAGCTGGGTTATCATGAAGCCTCAGCCCCTTCCTGAACCAATGCACTGCATTTACCCCCATTCTCTAATTCAATTTACCCCCCAAAAAATACAACTGGGGGGGGGGTTAATAATAAGGGGAAAAAAATGCAGAAAGTAGAGATAATCGCTGAATAGTTACGTGATCAGGTCCAGGTCTGGCTCATTATGTAAAGGGTTAAAGAAAAGGCAGCTGGAGGGGCTTATCCTCTACGACCTTCTTTAGTGGGAATGCACAGAGGGGGGTCTCCGTGGATGTGAGTGGAGAGAAGGGGTTTCTCTACCATTGTGCGCAGAGAGAATAAAGAAATCGAGGGTCCTGTTCCGGAGCTCCCAGCACAAGTTATGGATCAAAAAGGGGGCGCAGAGTCACCAAGTCACTGAGCAGCAGTCACTGCCTGCCGCACTGGATTCCAAGTGCGCACACAGGCAAGCACGTCACCTCAGCCCCGCCCTCCTCTTCCGCTTTGATTTTCTGATTGGTCGGGCCGCGGTCACGTGCTCCAGCAGCCCTCACGTTTCTCTAGTGTGTTCGCTGGCCGGACCCTTTCCCCTTCAGCTGGCCTTTGTCGCCTTTTCTTTTTGTCACTACCGAGCGCTTCACGGAGCCTCCCCGGGTCTTTACCGTACTGCGTTATCGCGTCGGAGCGGCTGGCGCTGCGAGAAACAGTTTTTAAACAGCTTTTCTTTTTTTTGCCCACTACCCCATTCAAGGCTGTTTTCGGCCGTGACGCACTAAGCCATGCCCTCGGAGGCTGAGGATTGGCCGCCCTTCTTGCTAGTGCCCGGATGAGCACGTTGCAGAGTGGCTTGCCGGATACGGAGTGCGCGCGCAGCCGCTTACACACCGACCTGGTCCTGAATAGAGTGTGGGGGCGAGTCTTATCTACCTGTATAACGGGGGCTTTACTGCGCCTGATCCGGGAGCTCGGTACAGCCGGTTCCTGCCGCTCTCCCCATGTAATCCCTGCGAGTACCAGACAGTTCGTTAATCCCCTGCCTCACATCTGCTCCGTAGCCGCTCTCGCCATAAGTAGCTCACAGGCTGCCTGTTATGTAACCTGTCCCTTTTTGTACAGACAGAACACACCTGCCCTATTTTTGGTGGCCGAGCAGCTGCTGGTGAACAAGTTGGCCAAGATGCCCCTGTTTGGTGGGGGGTGAATTCAGGGGAAGAAATAACATGTCAATCAAATGTCTCCAAATACAATGAAAAACACAATAAAAAAAAAAAGAACAGACGTAAAAGATGCTGTTAAAAATTCGTTGTCCTGAAATTGATGATTAAAAGTAGAAGTGGACAGGGCGTCTGGCACACCTTTGGTGGGCATTGCTCCATACAACGCGGTGGGTGACACCTGTGTGGCATAACTATAGCGGTCGCGGCAGCGATGGGGCCTGTGCCTCTAAGGGGCACGGTGCGTCCCCTTCTTCCTGTCTCCTCGTACTGGTCCAAAATTGTTTAGAAAGGGCCCTTCTGTCCTGGACCACACCGGTCTAGGTCGGAAGGGCCCATTCCAGGCTATTTTGGACCAGCACGGGGAGACCAGAGCAAAAGCTGCTGGAGATGTGAGAGGTAAGCGGGGCAGGAGTGGTATATGTGTTTGCATATGTATGTGTGTGAGTATGATTGTGTAAGTGGGATGAGATGGAGTGTGTTAGTAAATGTGTGTGCTCTGTGTGGAAGGGAGGGGGCAATGGGCTTTGATGGCAAAGACCTGCCCCGTGGTTTCTAGTTACGTCCCTGCCCGACAGTATGTCACAGAGCATAAAAATGTAACGGGCGGACATTATCGTGTCCCACCACTGCCGGCTGACAGCCGTAAAGGGTTAGGGCTGCCCCGTCATCCCCAGTTTGTCCCTGGTAGAAATGAACAGAAGTAGTGGAATACGTGACAGTGACCTCACGCTGCAGCGCCCTTAAAGGACCCGTTATATCAACAGTTTCCTGATAATAATTAAAGTCCTCCATGCTCGATCCGTGTCCGTGGCTTCTCTTGGGATTCCCCTAATAAAGCTGTTATGCTTTACTAAACATGCTGTACCGGCTGCAATGAATTGCTAAACAATTGTTCTTTCCTTACAGCAGTATCAGACGGTGACCAACATGGGACTTCCAAGGACCCTCCGTGTATTCCAACCTAGGAACCTCTAAGCTGTCTGTATGACTGCGCATCCACCTCCAAAGTTAATTTCTTGTAGTGTACAATATGTTATGTGCTTTTTTTTCTGGAGATATCACAACCTGGAGATACCATCTCATATACACTGCTTGTATATAAATGATTTTACCCAAATGCATGTTCAGATATGATAAAACTGTACATTATATGTAAACTTTTTGAGTGCCAACATTGCTTACCCTCCAACACAGAAACTCATCTATAGTCTTAAAGCTGACGTAAATACTAGAAAATACGTGGTTGTAAATATGGATCGGTGCAAGGGGTGGCTGGTTACCCATGCGAGTGTTTGATGTTGAATCACCGTCAATCTCAGATCAAGGACGTTCCATAGCCCGCAACCATGGGACAGATACCAACAGAATTCGGCTGGAAGTGCGTCACAGTGTGGAATAACCACAGGACATCTGTGGAAAGCCATCTTCAAAGAAAGGTCACAAAGTTGCCACTGTATAAACCGGATTGTATACTTTGTTTATTGGAGCAATGTTGCATGTTCGTGTTTCTTTGGAATGATTCTGAATGTTACATTTTACTTTGGAACCATTACTGACACAGAGGTTGCGCAGAAGGTTTATGTAACCAGTCATCCATAATTAATAAAGTTAACTGCATTCTATAGACCGGCGTTGATAGTAATATTGAGGTCCAGTATCAGCAGCGCAACAGAAACTATTCTATTAAGAGTTTTGTCCAGCCCAGGTCTGTGGACCACCATATGGACAACAGTTTATTTACCAGCAAATATTACATAATATCCAACATCATCCAAATGAAATCATTAAAATTGGTGTATTCGGAAAAAAAGTGTCATATGGCTACATCTGCCTTCAACAACCCACCATGGCTACCTTCTCCCTACAAAAGAATACAACAAAAATTAAGGCATCTGATATGCTAATAGGGTATATTGGCATTATCTACCAATTTGTACCCCAAAATATAGATGATTGACACTTTATTCTGGTAGACAGTTTTTCGCTGTTGTGTTCTGGAATAGGGTGGCAGGTCCAAGAAGATAGCATCAGAAGATGGTAACGCCTGCATCAGCAGCCACAGAAAAACATAACTTTGAAGCACTGCCTAGTCAGGAGCCTTTATCTCGTGGACAATAATATTATGGCTCTACCCGTGTCTCATGCAAACCTGTTTCTGAAAGGAGGAGCGTCATCAACCTGGCCTGACCCTGCCGAAAATCAGGATCGCATTGGCACATATTCTGCCCCACACCCTTTTTACCCCGTCTTTCCTTCCTGTTGTGAGTGTGACTCTGCAAGCGTTATTTATACAGGCTATTAGAGTGTTTCAGGTCAATGCAGACAGGATTTTGTTAATCAACTTTATAGGCTTTAATAGAAGGTAAATTGCTGGCCTTGACTACTGTGCTGAGCGACACGTAAGCTTCTACAAATGACTGGATTTCACCCTTACTTAAAGCATAGATGATCTACTATCCTCCAATTACCCGGTGTTTGCCCCCATCTACTCTCTTGGAGTTTCCAATCTTTATTACGGTACACGGTAAGTAATGCAAAAGGTAACGTAACAAAATGAAATTGTCCAACTTCTAACAGAATTCCCATTTGGGAGTTTTATGGTTCACCATAGCTACCAGTTTTCAAAGTACTTTTTTCTACATGTCTCATAAGAGACATTTTCTAACGCAAATAAACTTTTAACGGCGTCTGAACACAAGTATCCGGCCCGAGAGCTTGAGCCCCAATGTAAGTAAACATTTATTTTTGCTTTCTACCAAATTAGCAAAGCAGCTCTGCAAAAAAACACCCGGATCTGGACAAAATCAGGCGATGTTAGGCTGTCACTATGGCAACAGGCTGCCGTTACCATAATGCCAGAGTCCTACTAATTATCCTTACCTTTCCGCCGTTTAAACCAATTATAGCGCTATGTCTGCATCTAACCAATTGTAGTTTGGGGTCTGGTTCCCGGGCTTCATCACCTTTTGTGTTTCTCTCTCAGTGTTAGATGAATATCAGCGGACGCACTTGACATTCCTAGATCTCACCAAATAAAAATTTACCTAAATAGGTTTGTTGTGTGGTGGGCCGACAAGGGTCACTTAAGCTTCTGAAGAAGGGACCTCTAGGACCTTGAATGAGCATCGGTCCATTCACTAACGTCTTTTTGACCATTACAACACCGTCCATTTTTGTGTCAACTTGTCTCGGTCACGTGTGATGCGTGGGTCATGGACTAAATGACTGACACCGTTGTATCTCAGATGATTTCATGTCCTTACTCTGCTGAGGAGGTGCATGTACCCATCCAGCTTCCCAGAGCTCCCCTTCTTCAGGATCCGGTGGGCGGGCCATTGATATCAGTGGGCGGAGTCTGTGATGTTGGCGGTGTGACTGCCTCCAAACTCACTACATTGGTAAGGGGTAGGAGGGGTAAATGGGTGGGGAGTAAGGCCGCGTCCCTAAACACCGCTCCCTCGACCCGAGGATTTTGTGTAATGACCCGGAGACCCGGAGCAGTGTATCACCTGGAGTCTCCAGGCAAAAGCCAGGGAGTTCCCAGGTATGCCCATCAGTTTACGAGGAGGAATTGCTAATGCATACATCATATTCTGCAGAGAAAACATATAGCTCCCGCACTTTAATAAATAACAGCTTATTATACTATAAAAAAAACAACATAGAGTTTAACCATCGGTTGGCCATGGTTTTCCACAGTGAGGTTGAAGAAGTTGAAGTCTTCAGCCTTGGTCATTAACAGGAACGTCCCAGTTCCCCGGCTTTCATTGGCAGGGAAATGGGTCAAATCCATCATCCCTTCAGCAGAGCTGTTCCTGTTGAGCCTGTTCTATGTTACTAAATGTTTGGCTGATAACTGAAACAGCCTCCCAGCGGAAGTGGTAAAGGGTTAATACAGTAAGGGTATGGCATATGGCTCCTGAATCTAAGACGAAAGGAGAAAAACGGGCAGACCGGATGGGATGAATAAGTCATATTTGCTGTCAAATTCTATACTTAATGCGATATGCGTCCCCAGGGCACCTATAACGTAATATTATACATAAGGAATTGATAACCAGCATTCTATATTCGAGGCAACAATTTGGATAGATTTGCTTGCATTCAAGCAGGATCACTTTTTTTTTTAGACGTTTCTCTGCGTTTGGAGGGATGCCCTTGTATGGTCATTAGAAATATTATGTATAAATTATATATTATCTTCTTTTTTCGACTTGCCCACTCGTTATAGTAACACAGGATCCCCGTATGCCCACCACGAATTCATGACTCAGCAGCATGAACATCAACAACACAATACAAACAGCACGTAATTAGCGCTGAATAATACGCAACCTGCCCTGTCTGCTTGTTGGTAAAAATACATCATTGTTTTACTACCGGAACTACCCGCGATTCCCTGCGCCGTGATTCCATGTCATTTATATCCCAAGATCGGGGTCCTTTAAAAGATTAAATCCTGTACTCATCCTATTAAAACCCATTAAAGTGTTGAAAACACTTGTTACGAGACTTTAGAGGGACAGTTTAATGTCACCGGCAGCCTCACCAAAGAACTCATGCTTTGCGAGTGCTCTGCTATGCATTCTTTAACGGTTAAAAGAAAAGCACTTACCTTAGGGAGAATCTGCAGCCCCCCTGCTAACCCCGTGGTTAAACGATTCTTGCCACCAATTGGTCGCTTGAAATCAATGGGAGAAGTGTTGGGGGAAAAAGGGTTAAATACATATGGAGGAATTCTGCACAATACCCCCGTGCGTTTGCCATGTCCCCTGGAAGGTCATGGGTTTAGATATAATGTAGGGAAGTGTTAATTTGCAGGGAGAGTGGTAGATAAAGGGAACAGCCTCCCGGCAGAAGTGGTAGAGGTTAATACAGTGAGGGAATTTAAACTAGCTTTGGATAAGCATATTGCTCCTGAATTTCCGACAAGACCAACAACTGATTAACCATAACACTCACAGCAAAGAACTGCACATATACACAGTAAATACACGCGTGTGTCATATATCCATACTAGTGACACCGATTTAGCGTGATAGGAATGCAGGGCAATGGGTAGCGGCTGTCGGTGTTATGCCTTCTGCTGCTTTACGTGGGAATCGTCTGAATCGCCCCCACAACAAAGCGCCCCCCCCGCGAGTCACACGCAGTGCGAGCCTCCGCACAATTACAAACGGTGAGTCAGCTCCCCATTGCCATGGCAACCATACACTATCTGAAGACGTAGTAACACGTGGGAAAAAAAGGCAGAACTTGGAAATACAGAAAGGGGATCTGAGATCAAAATCCAAGAAATATTCATCAAAACTAGGAATATGGCTTTAAACCAAGCTCATCAAATTCAAGATAGTCAAAAACTTCATTAATAAATACATAACAGATATAGAGCAATAGCAAAATGTTTTTATTCGAGGAATGCCTATTTTTCTTGACTCACATCATATTGGGGTCCATTTTTTTTTGCCCCTGAACTCCAGACCACCAAAGTCTGCTGAGATCCCTCCTGCCGCTTGGCCACAGAGGTGGCTTCATCGGGGTGAACCCTGACATTTATACAATCTATTCAAATCATCAGGAACACCTATTGGTTGCTATGGTAACTGCATCCCTCTTATAAATTTGCACCAGAATAGAACTTGATGCATAACCTCCCGTAGTAACATCAGGAGTAGCGGCTCACTGAAGCTGACATTCATTTGTTGTATTAAGTCTTATGAATTATCCATGGCTCAGTCTCTCTTCTTGAAAAAGTTCTGATTCATAGACCCTGAATCCCGTGGTTTAATAATGTGAAGAAATAATCACAAGATATAAATGCAAAGCCTCTGCAACAACACCCTTCCCCCCCTGCTAGAATTCTGATGCTAAGCAGTGATGTCATAGTCATGTGATGTCACAATGCAGACTGTCAATAAGAGTGCAGTAACATTAGTCTTTCTCTCACACATCCCAGAAGACAGCGTGCAGCAACAGCATATGTAACAGCAGAGAACACACGCAAACCAGCAACATACACACACACGCAAACCAGCAACATACATACACACAAGTCAGCAACATACATACACACACAAACCAGCAACATACATACACACAAGTCAGTTTGTTCACTCGTAAAGCAATATATATATATATATCTGATACATACACTCCATGCAGAGCACACATGATTCATTCGTTTTTTGGAGCCGTCTGGATCGGATGCGTTTCTTGATGTTTGGTGAAAGCCTGGTAGGAAGATAATCTTTCTTTTCTCTATTGTTTTATTCAAACTTTATCTCTCTTTTTATGCTTTTTCTGCCTGTTCTGTTGTTTGGAGTTATTTTGGCGGATTAAGCGATAGTAATCTCTGTCAAGGTATTTGCTGATGTTTTATTTTTGTAGTTTAGGGACTCCGAATTCCATAAAGAAACCTGATTAGTGTTCAAAAAAGGCTTAATATGTCCAAAATAGGAAATAGAAGTTTACATAAAATATTGTATACAAAATGTGGCCCTTTTTACACATTAATCGGCTTCAACATTAACTTCCCCTCCCTGCTAGAATTCTGATGCTAAGCTGTGATGTCATAATCATGTGATGTCATAGTCATGTGATGTCACAATGCAGACTGTCAATAAGAGCGCAGTAACATTAGTCTTTCTCTCACACATCCCAGAAGACAGCGTGCAGCAACAGCATATGTAAGAGCAGCAAACTCACACAAACCAGCAACATACACACACACACACACAAACCAGCAACATACATACACACAAGTCAGCAACATACACACACACACACAAGCCAGCAACATACATACACACAAGTCAGCAACATACACACACAAGTCAGTGTGGTCACTCGTAAAACAATATATATATATATATCTGATACATACACTCCATGCAGAGTACACATGATTCATTCGTTTTTTGGAGCAGTCTGGATCAGTGCGTTTCTTGACGTTTGGTGAAAGTCTGGTAGGAAGATAATCGTTCTTTTCTCTATTGTTTTATTCAAACTTTATCTCTCTTTTATGCTTTTTCTGCCTGTTCTGTTGTTTGGAGTTATTTTGGCCGATTAAGAATATATATAAGATTAGAATTCTGATGCTAGGCAGTGATGTCATAGTCATGTGATGTCATAGTCATGTGATGTCACAATGCAGACTGTCAATAAGAGTGCAGTAACATTAGTCTTTCTCTCACACATCCCAGAAGACAGCATGCAGCAACAGCATATGTAACAGCAGCGAACTCACACGCAAACCAGCAACATACACACACACACACAAGTCAGCAACATACATACACACACACAAGTCAGCAACATACATACACACACAAACCAGCACCATACATACACACACAAGTCACCAACATACACACACACAAGTCAGTGTGGTCACTCGTAAAGCAATATATATATCTATCTGATACATACACTCCATGCAGAGCACACATGATTCATTCATTTTTAGGAGCAGTCTGGATGGGATGCGTTTCTTGACGTTTGGTGAAAGTCGGGTAGGAAGATAATCGTTCTTTTCTCTATTGTTTTATTCAAACTTTATCTCTCTTTTAATGCTTTTTCTGCCTGTTCTGTTGTTTGGAGTTATTTTGGCGGATTAAGCGATAGCAATCTCTGTCAAGATATTTGCTGATGTTTTATTTTTGTAGTTTAGGGACTCCAAATTCCATTAAAAAAACCTGATTAGTGTTCAACAAAGGCTTAATATGTCCAAAATAGGAAATAGAAGTTTACATAAAATAGTGTATACAAAATGTGGCCCTTTTTACACATTAATCGGCTTCAACATTAACTTCACCTCCCTGCTAGAATTCTGATGCTAAGCTGTGATGTCATAATCATGTGATGTCATAGTCATGTGATGTCACAATGCAGACTGTCAATAAGAGCGCAGTAACATTAGTCTTTCTCTCACACATCCCAGAAGACAGCGTGCAGCAACAGCATATGTAACAGCAGCGAACACAAGCAAACCAGCAACATACACACACACACACAAGTCACCAACATACATACACACAAGTCACCAACATACATACACACAAGTCAGCAACATACATACACACAAGTCAGTGTGGTCACTCGTAAAACAATATATATATATATATCTGATACAGACACTCCATGCAAAGTACACATGATTGATTAATTTTATGGAGCCGTTTGGATCGGGTGCGTTTGTTGACTATTTGGTTAAAGTCTGGTAGGAAGATAATCATTCTTTTCTCTATTGTTTTATTCAAACTTTATCTCTCTTGTATGCCTTTTCTGCCTGTTCTGTTGTTCGGAGTTATTTTGGCCGATTAAGAATAATTATAAGATTAGAATTCTGATGCTAGGCAGTCATGTCATAGTCGTGTGATGTCATAGTTATGTGATGTCATAGTCATGTGATGTCACAATGCAGACTGTCAATAACAGTGCAGTAACATTAGTCTTTCTCTCCCACATCCCAGAAGACAGCGTGCAGCAACAGCATATGTAACAGCAGCGAACACACGCAAACCAGCAACATACATACAAACAAGTCAGCCCCAGTGAGTGTTGGTGATCGAGTACCCCTTTCGTGGAAAGGAGGGAGTTACCTGGACCCCCCACTCCTGTGGACTCACCAACACGGTCGGTTAAGGCAATACAGCCTAATCGGCTATATGGGAAAGGCTGAGCATGATGGAGTCCTGTCTTTTTTCACTCACACTAACACACACCTAGACACTCACACTAACACACACCTAGACACATACTTATAGTGTAAGATTTAGAAGACCAGCGCTTCAGGAACCTGTTAGGCACTAATTTCCCAGACAGGTGGATTTAGTCTGTCGTGGTAACTGCCAGTAGCGCTCAGTACTATATACCCTTAGGACCTCGGGAGAGTCAGAGACTAGAAGTCCAAATTCCATAAAAAACCTGATTAGTGTTCAAAAACGCTTAATATACATTTATTGACTCAGAACTTTACATAAAATATTGTATACAAAATGTAGCCTTTTTTTTAACTTCCCCTCCCTGATACAATTGTGTTGCTAGGCAGTGATGTCATAATGATGACTGCCAAGTGATGTCATAATGCAGACTCTCAATAACAGTAAGCTAACATTAATCTCTCACACATCAGATGAAGGTAACATAGAGATACAGCATATGTAACGAACAGCAGCCAAGAAACATACAAGCAAAACACAACATACATACACACAAATCAGCTACATACATACATGCTTATTTGATACATACACTCCATGCAAAGTACACATGATTGATTCATTTTTAGGAGCAGTGTGGATCGGATGCGTTTCTTGAAGTTTGGTGAAAGTCTGGTAGGAAGATAATCGTTCTTTTCTCTATTGTTTTATTCAAACTTTATCTCTCTTTTAAGCTTTTTCTGCCTGTTCTGTTGTTTGGAGTTATTTTGGCCGATTAAGAATATATATAAGATTAGAATTCTGATGCTAGGCAGTGATGTCATAGTCGTGTGATGTCATAGTCATGTGATGTCATAGTCATGTGATGTCACAATGCAGACTGTCAATAAGAGTGCAGTAACATTAGTTTTTCTCTCCCACATCCCAGAAGACAGCGTGCAGCAACAGCATATGTAACAGCAGCGAGTCAGCCCTAGTGAGTGTTGGTGATAGAGTACCCCTTTTGTAGAAAGGATGGAGTTACCTGGACCCCCCACTCCTGTGGACTCACCAACACAGTTGGTTAAGGCAATAAAGCCTAATCGGCTATATGGGAAAGGCTGAGCTTGATTGGTGAAAGTCTCGTAGGAAGTTTCACATCTTTGGAGGTAATCTTTCCGTTCTCTATTATTTATATCAAACTTTCTCTCTCAGCTTTCAGCTTTTTCTGCCTTCCCTACTTTCTGTTTTTATTGTTTTTTTATTTTTCAATCTCTCAATTTCTGGCAGTTTTCCCCCCTTGCTTCGTGTTTCTGTAGTATGTTTATCTCATTGATCTTTTAACAAATTTATTGTGGAAAATGCTAAAGGATTTTTAATGTGCCAGAATTTGTCCCAAATGAAGTCAATTAGTTCATCGTTTTGCATAGTAACAAACCTCTAATCCCACAAACTTAATTTCTTAATGTTTGGTAGCGAGAATAGAACCAAATTCAAGACTTTAGAGGAAATCTGCTGTAACTTTCTCAAAAAATGTGTTCTATGGAAAATACTTGCTTTTGTTTAACCCCTTCCAATGGTATTTTTTCAACTAAATTTTCTTTCCACCTTTTAATGTCCCCTCACAGACAGTGAGGCAAATTCTAAGCCTAATACTAAGTAAGCAAATGGAAATACTCACACATTTAACTTGTGTAACTGTAACAGTGATTGTTCTATTTCTTCTATATCTGTAGGCTCACCTATTTTACCCCTACTGCTGGAGGAGACGGCTTTATTGAAGTGCAGACCAGCGGATCACCAGGACAGGTTTGGGGGAACAGTAAGAATCCGTATTTTTTTTGTGACAGTTTATATTTGAACACTAAGCTTTTTCCCGCATTAGAAACTTTTAAAAGTTGGTGACTTGCATTGGGGAAACTTAGATGAAAGTTTATATTTAAATGAAATGTATCTGATTTTAATATTAAACTACATTTGAAATATTGAAGTATAGGGCCACAAAAATCCATGAAATCTTCGGTATAGACTCGCTAGACATGTTGTTTTAAAGTAAACATATTGTTGTTTGGGCTGATTTTGGCCGATTAAGCTAGAGTAAGCTTTGTCAAGTTATTTGGTGATGTTCTTTTACTCCTGCAGTTTAGGGACTCCACATAACATAAAAACCAGATTAATGTCCAAAAAAGACTTAATATGGGCAATACATTTTTTTTAATATATTGAACAATTGTGTCTTATCATTTAGTTTCTCATTGTTTGTGCTTCATTTTCTTTTTAGAAGTGAGAACGATGCATCCTTTCTTCAACATTACCTGAACAATAGCATAATAAGATCCACAGAGCCATCTTCACCACTTCCATTCTACTGTCAGTACGATTGTGCTTTAAACTACACCTTAAGCACTAACCTCTTAATGCCCAGAGGGATGGGCAGTCCTTTTAGCCATGGATCCCCAGAGGTTTCCCCCACAAGGGGGTTTTTCCTCTCCTGAGAGCTAAAGGATGATTCTTTGTGAGTCCAGAGGGAGCCTTCTGTACACTTGAGTCCTAGTAAACTCAAGTCCAGGATTTTTGTAGACAATATCAAAAGCCACATGATGCTATTTAGTATTACCTTGTGAACTTCTGCTAGAGATTTATTTCTAATAAATAATATCATCTTAAACATACAATAAAATGTATTTCTTGTCTTGTTTATAATCCTTCTTGTGACATTTTCATGTAGTTTAATCCATGGATCTCACCCTTCCTCTTTACATGGGGAATAGTGTTTTCTTTTTAAGTGGACAATTATTCAGTATTTAGTCTCCCTATCAGTAAATAATTATAACATGCACATTGTTTTATGTACTCCCTACTCAATGATGTTAATTGAGGCTAGTAGTAAAATAAAGGCTATTTGGGATCACAAAGGGGCACACTTTCAAAAGGTGGGTAGGACCTTCACAGAAATGGAGATTAAGTTGGGCAACATGGAATGTATGGGTGGAACAGGCCAGAGATTGATTTTATTTCAAAATCTCTGAACCTCTGAAGAGCTCTTTATATTGGCCCTGCACATATTTATAGCATGTTATCATAGCATTTTAGCATTGGTATTTAGTATTGCGTGAAAAATGTATCCATAAATATAGTGAATAGCCAGAAAAAATATATTGTAAGGAAATCAAATATTGCAAAATTGAAATACAACCGGTATAATGTCATTAAAAAAAATAATAATTAAAAAAGACCTGTAATCATCGTTACTTACTTAATAGATAAATAACTACTTTAAGTTTCATGAGATTAAAAAAGAAAGTTGACCCAGGGCTGGTGCAAGGATTTTTGCCACCCTAGGCAAAACATAATTTGGCCGCCACCTGGCTCCACCCCCAAAAGTCCCCCTCCCCTTTTACCACACCCACTTATAGTAGCTGACTCGATCCCACTTCTCCCCATAGTGACCGCGACCCGCACTTACTGGATGACCGTGGCCGGAGGCTCGCTGCTGCAGCCTGCACTGCTTGCACGGCTGCCTGCCTCGCATCAAGTGAAGCTGCGGCCGCGCTTCTAATGAATGACCGCCCCCTCCAAGTAGGCGCTGCGGCCGCGCTTCTAATGAATGACCGCCCCCTCCAAGTAGGCGCCCTAGGCGGGCACCTTCTTTGCCTATAGTTGGTGCCGGCCCTGCCAGGACCGTCTGCTGATGTCAGCAGGGCCTCCCACTGATGTCACGGGACCGCCCGCTTACGTCATTAGCCTTTTGGAGTCAAGAAGGATTTTTTCCCTTGGGTTTTTTTGCAATCTTTGGATCAAGAGCAGAAGGGATATGTAGGAGTGTTAATCTTGACAGATTTAGGGTTTTTTTACCAACCTTATTTATTACGTAACAAAAATTTTCATTTTTTAAATGCTATAAAAATGTTTTGAAAAAAAATTGCTTTGTATTTTTTATATTGTTTTTAAGAAGCATACAGCATAAAACAGTCTTATAGGTAACTGAGGCAATTACATAACTTAATTTTAAGCATATAAATTGATATTTTTACTGATTATCAAGCACAGCACACATTTTAAAAAAATATGTTTACCCCTTTTTATGTTTTCTACAAATAGTGATTATAGCTTCATTTTTTGTTGCACCTTTGTACAGACACCTCAGAAATTAGAATAAAAACGTGATTCTGGCCGGCTAAGGTTTAAAAGTGTTTTGTGACGGGATGCCATGTTACCCCCAACTAGGTACTCCCAGCAAACGTTGCTTTCTCCTGCCAGACACCAGCGATTAACCCCTTCAGCGCCGCACAGAACCAGCGTTGTTGAGAGAAGGGGTGACGTCGCTGCACCAGAGCTGTGTTGGCACTGTGGCTAGCCACAACTTGGCTACACAGTGTGGATATTGTCCTAAAAAGTACACTAAAGTATCATAGCAGCCCACCCCAAGCATTACACAGCACTCATGTTGAGGTGAAAACAGTACAAGGGGCAATTTATATACAATAAACACAACAAACCACACAAAGTTCTCCATCAGGCCCTCCTTTGCACACAGCTCAGGATTTGCACTGACTTCTGGCTGAAACCAGGTGATATCAGATCCAGGTGCAAATACTGGCCATAGAGGTCTCTGTCCTTTAAGTCCTGACCCGATGGAGAGTAACACCACACATAAATCCTCTCCCAAAATGCAGGCGCCCCAAATCTGTGTCCAAGCTCCACAGTCTTTAGAGTCTCTGGTACTTGTAGAAACGTGGCACTCTGTACCAGGGGGAAGAAGTAGTCCTAATGGACCCCCTGTACCCACCTCCCCAAAAACAGAACCCCTTCCAAGGCCAGAGTCCATAGTCTGTAGGTAGGAGGCTGGCACTCAGGCCCCTCAAGTAGCCCATCTCATGGAGGCTTCCATGACTTTGGGTCACCGGATCAGGACATTAAATCTCCAGGTCACAGGAGCAATGTTTGGGCACCTCCACTATCTGTAGAATTACCCTCCCACCCCATGCAATATATGATGTTTGGTGCAATCTACATCCATGTGCAGGTCCTACCTTTGTGTGCTACAAATTGTCAGGAAACAATTGAAACGGAGGTCATTTTTATTTTTCGCTACCGAGTAGGCTGCTGCTTGTGATGTCATTGACACTGAAAATGTGTTTCTCTCTAAGACCGAGTTAGACCTGTCATTTCATTAGTGATACAGATTGACACATTAGCCTCTGAAAGGAAATGAACATGCTATGTTTTAAGAGAAACAACCAGAGGCAAATGGATATAACCTATGAATCTCAATGCATGTCATGCTTAGACGTTCATGAATGACGTAAAACCAAAAAGGGGACGCTGGCTACTTCCTGACGCCCACAGGGAAAACCAACGTGATAATAATAATGTGATATTTTTATACACAGGGCACGTCATAACTTCTGATTTTTCCTTTGCAGCTTAGAGGAGAACACATTATGTATAGGGGGAAACATTTAGTGCACAAACTTAAAGACATATTTTTAATATAGTAATATCATTAATTGTAATAGTAACTATCCAGCTGTTGGAAGACTACAACACCCATGATACTCAGCTAGTATGATTATACAGAGCATCATGGGAATTGTAGTCCTGCAAGATCATGAGAAAGATGCTCTTTTTTTTTACAATTTGGGGTAAATTGGTTAAATGAGCTTGGAAATGTTATGTATTACAAAATCTTCTTATGTTTTCAAAGTCCATCTGTTGTACTAAAATGCACCAAAAATTTAAATGAGCATTGAAAACATGCTAATGTATGAGTCAGTGGATGTGAATCACTAGATTTAGTGACATTCATTGCTGTGTATTAAATAATGCACAAGAATATGTAACATTTCCCCAGACGACCAGCAACTTCAATGAACGTCAACATACTTAAAGGTCCTTAAAGGGTTAATGTCTCTTTCACAGCTTTCAGTAAAACTGAAAACTTCATAATGTAAACTACCTATAGCCTGTGCTTCCCCAAGCCTGCACTTCGCTCATGTGGCACACAGATGATATGGCTAGGGTTGGCCCAGGTCTAGGGTAGTGACCGCCATAAAAAAAGTACTTCCCTTAAGGAGAAGCTGGAGCTTCCAAGTGTAATTGGTCAGCAGAGATCAGTAACCTGGGAGTGGAGATAGGGGCAGGTGCAGGTCCACAAGAACAGGAACCGGGAAAACCAAGGTGTCAGAATCAAGTTAAAATACAGATGCAGAGTGAGAGGTCGACCCACATCAGAACCAAAACTGGCAACGTCAAAACTAAATCATGGAGGATACACAAACACCAAACTCTAGCAGGAACCAAGACCAGGGTCAAAGGAACAGTCAAGTCAAAATATGATCACACATGTAGCAAATAATGCAAGAACACATACACCAACCAAGGGCAGCGTGTAGAGTAAAGGCCCAGCATAGGGCACTTGTAGGTTAATCCGAGATCAATTAGGGGGTCAAGGTAGTATATTAGGGACCTTTTCGCGTGTGTGCGCACAAGGAGATCACGCAACTCCCTCTAGCTGGCCCGGGCATCACCAAAGCAGGGGTCTACAGTGACAGATAAGAGATGGGAAAAAGTGGGTAGATGAGGAGCTAGGAGGAAAGTGAGGTAAGGGCTAGTGGATAGTGAGACGGGATGCAGTGTTTATGTGTATGGGTAGGCATGTGTAAGGGCAGTGTATATGTGTGTATATGCAGAGTGTATATGTCTGTATGGGTATTAGGCCGTGAGACTGCTGCCAAACCGTGCTTTCTTAGCCCAGGACGACACTCAGGAACTTCACCAGCCAGGAACAGAAGAAATTGTGGACAAATAAAGTGAAATGAGTAAAGTGCACACACATGCATATGCACTCACACAATCTAACACCTCATACATACACACACACACACGGCCATTCCAACACAATACACTTGAACACATATACATGCACACCCTCTCTAAGCACTATACATTTATTTATTTTTTTATTATTGCAGAGCTTGTTAATTGATCCATTAAAAAATGCTAAATGCATTTCCGTTAATCTGTTTATAATTTGATCTATACATTGTTGGGTTTGTATGTGGTACTCAGTTTTAACTCTATTTTTTAGTAGAGCTACAAGATTATTTGCCTGTTTATCATTTACTGTGACAATGATTGCTATGTTTTAAAGATCTTTCTTTTTAAGATGCATCTTATTTATGACTAACTTGCTCTTCAATATACCGTACAAATGCAGGGTTTGTCCCTAATATTAGAAAATCCTCTTGTAAGAGATAGGCTCAGTTTTTTTACTATATAAATAGCTTTTCCTATATAAACAGAAATCTCTGTAGGAAATCAGTCAGTGGGTGTCAGTGAACAAAAGAAGATGCTTTATTGTCAGTTGGTGTAATTTAGTTCATGATTACAGAAAGAGGTTAAAATAAGAAAACAGAGTATGTTTATCTTATATTGTTGCCCTAACCAGTTTCCTCGCCCAGCACCCATAATCTCTAAATGGGATAGGGGTCGAAGGAGGAGCAGTGCACAGAGGATGAGGGGCCTTTTGCCTAGGATAGCATTTGACCCAGTCAGCCCTATTTTAAGGGGGCATGATATTGAGCGGATTTTTATATAAACAATAAATATCTGGTATTTTAGTTCTAGAGCATCTATTCTATCATTCTCTACACAAGTCTCTTCTATTGAATTCCAATACCACCTCTATGCTGACCACATGCTTACATTTCTTCTTGCTTCTTCTTGCAATCTCTTCTACCTTTCCCTATTATCTCTCTGACAACTACCTGATGCAAATCATCTTCAAGACTGAGCTTCTGGCTATCCTCCTCTATCCCCAGTTTCTGATATCTACAATACTGTTGAGAATTCCACAATCTAAACAACAGCCAGAGTTTGATGTTGTTACACGACACATCATTCTTCTTCACCCCTTACACTTAGTCTCTCACCAAATCATCTCATCAAATCATCAATGTTCATCTCTTTGCATTTGTCCTCCTTGTGATATCCTTTCTGGATTATTGCAATTCCCTTTCAACTCTCTAATCCACTGTGAGCAGAGCACCTCTAGTAGACTAATCTTCTTATCCCATCACCCTCCACCTGCTGCCCCACTATGCATCCACTGGCTCCCCATATCTTCCAGAATTTCTGGAGGACCCACCGTTTTCCCTCAATTTAGAGATTTTCCCAATACTGACTTCTCCACATGACCCTTGCTACAGTAGTCATTCTCACCCAACAGTCCCTCTCCTTCTGTCTCATTCCCCCTCAACATCCTACTAGATTGTAATCTTGTGATAGCATGGCCTTCTTCTCTTTCTGTACCAGTATATCTTAACATGTGTTGGTGGTATTGTCAACGTTGTATGTTGTTCTTTCTAATACTTAATCATCACTCTCTCTATTGTAATGTTAGCTCTACAGAATCTGTTGACGCTCGATCAGCAATGTAATGTTATGGCATAGCTCATCCAGCGAGTGTTTCCTGCTGGCTATTAGGGCCTTCCAAGAATTGTTACGTTGTAGCTTGCCTAAAATATAACAGTTCTGTAATGTTCCATATTCATTTTGGAAAAAGAGACTGTGAAGCAAAATCTGGTATGGGGGTCTTATCACTGTAGCAACCAGGGGAATGGTAAATGGGAATATTCCATTTGTTGCTATAGTGATAAATATAAGGCTTAATCATTGAGGGTATTACTATCCTTTTACAGAATGTAGAGCCCTGCTGCTTAAATAGCACAGGGCGGCATGTAGTTGTGGGGATAGGAGCTAGGATTCATTGAAAGGTCAGCTATTAGTTATATGGAGGGTTCAAAAGTTCAGGCTTGAAGTTTAAAAAAAAACAAAAAAACTGCTAGGTTATATAACTTAGAAATTTCGGGGTGTGCGCGCGCCGCTTAGTTATTTGCCGCCTTTGTCTCGAGGACACCTCGAGAGCGCTTAGGTATGCCTCGCGCTGCGCAAAAGGCGCGAATTCGCGCTATAAATAGAAGGGGCTGAAGTGGCAGCGTCTCATGCCACAAGGCGAACTGCAGGCTGTGCTACTGACCTTTTTAAGGCCGGTAATTCAGCTAAGCAGGAGAGCCGCGGGCGAAGATGGAAGCTCTTCTTGAAAAACTCCCACCCACCCTCCCTGATATATATATATTTGTTATGTATATATATAAAAAATAAATAAATAAATAAAAAAATAAAAAAAATAAAAATGTCGTGTGCTTTTATTGGGGTTAAGGTTGTCCCAAATGGGATGAACTGGTTATGTGGTGGTTTGTCTACTGGCTTTTAGGGCGGTAGGCATTGTACATATATATATCGTGTAAATTATATGATGGTGAAACTCTGGGTTTGGGCCAAGAGTTTCGTTAAAGTTTGTATGGTAAAATAAGTATTGTTAAACTAAATAAAAGTCCACGGCCTGTTTATTCCAAGAAAAAAGTGTCTTTGTTTTTATTTCACAATATTGGTTTATTGTTACATTTTAATGGTTTTCATTATCCCTTACAACTACATGAAAACCCATGCAGAATACAAAAGAGGGTTATAAAAGAAACTTGTATCGGCTACAATGTAAAAATGTTCAGTGCATTGTCCACAGATGGTTTGATTGACTATGATTGCCAGTAGTGATTGGTACATTTTTAGAAGCAGGTAAAAAATTACACTTTTATTCATCGGGTACTTTGAAAAGTGTGATTTCTCAAAACATGTAACGAATTCCACAATTATCTGTAAATGAAGGGCTAAATATATCACTGGGATCTGGGACAACTGAAGACATTGGGTCACTACGAAAGCTTTGTTTTTGTATATTTCTTCTTTTTTCGACTTGCCCACTCGTCATAGTAACACAGGAGCCCCGTATGCCCACCACGAATTCATGACTCAGCAGCATGAACATCAACAACACAATACAAACAGCACGTAATTAGCGCTGAATAATACGCAACCTGCCCTGTCTGCTTGTTGGTAAAAATACATCATTTTTTTACTACCGGAACTACCTGCGATTCCCTGCGCCGTCATTCCATGTCATTTATATCCCAAGATCGGGGTCCTTTTATCTGCACTCATCCTGTACACATCCTATTAAAACCCATAAAAGTGCTGAAAACACTTGTTACAAGACTTTAGAGGGACAGTTTAATGTCACCGGCAGCCTCACCAAAGAACTCATGCTTTGCGAGTGCTCTGCTATGCGTTCTTTAACGGTTAAAAGAAAAGCACTTACCTTAGGGAGAATCTGCAGCCCCCCTGCTATCCCCGTGGTTAAACGATTCTTGCCACCAATTGGTCGCTTGAAATCAATGGGAGAAGTGTTGGGGGAAAAAGGGTTAAATACATATGGAGGAATTCTGCACAATACCCCGTGCGTTTGCCATGTCCCCTGGAAGGTCAGGGGTTTAGATATAATGTAAGGAAGTGTTAATTTGCAGGGAGAGTGGTAGATAAAGGGAACAGCCTCCCGGCAGAAGTGGTAGAGGTTAATACAGTGAGGGAATTTAAACTAGCTTTGGATAAGCATATTGCTCCTGAATTTCAGACAAGACCAACAACTGATTAACCGTAACACTCACAGCAAAGAACTGCACATATACACAGTAAATACACGCGTGTGTCATATATCCATACGAGTGACACCGATTTAGCGTGATAGGAATGCAGGGCAATGGGTAGCGGCTGTCGGTGTTATGCCTTCTGCTGCTTTACGTGGGAATCGTCTGAATCGCCCCCACAACAAAGCGCCCCCCCCCCCGCGAGTCACACGCAGCGCGAGCCTCCGCACAATTACAAACGGTGAGTCAGCTCCCCATTGCCATGGCAACCATACACTATCTGAAGACGTAGTAACACGTGGGAAAAAAAGGCAGAACTTGGAAATACAGAAAGGGGATCTGAGATCAAAATCCAAGAAATATTCATCAAAACTAGGAATATGGCTTTAAACCAAGCTCATCAAATTCAAAATAGTCAAAAACTTCATTAATAAATACATACCAGATATAGAGCAATAGCAAAATGTTTTTATTCGAGGAATGCCTATTTTTCTTGACTCACATCATATTGGGGTCCATTTTTTTTTTTGCCCCTGAACTCCAGACCACCAAAGTCTGCTGAGATCCCTCCTGCCGCTTGGCCACAGAGGTGGCTTCATCGGGGTGAACCCTGACATTTATACAATCTATTCAAATCATCAGAAACACCTATTGGTTGCTATGGTAACTGCATCCCTCTTATAAATTTGCACCAGAATAGAACTTGATGCATAACCTCCCGTAGTAACATCAGGAGTAGCGGCTCACTGAAGCTGACATTCATTTGTTGTATTAAGTCTTATGAATTATCCATGGCTCAGTCTCTCTTCTTGAAAAAGTTCTGATTCATAGACCCTGAATCCCGTGGTTTAATAATGTGAAGAAATAATCACAAGATATAAATGCAAAGCCTCTGCAACAACACCCTTCCCCCCCTGCTAGAATTCTGATGCTAAGCAGTGATGTCATAGTCATGTGATGTCACAATGCAGACTGTCAATAAGAGTGCAGTAACATTAGTCTTTCTCTCCCACATCCCAGAAGACAGCGTGCAGCAACAGCATATGTAACAGCAGAGAACACACGCAAACCAGCAACATACACACACACGCAAACCAGCAACATACATACACACAAGTCAGCAACATACATACACACACAAACCAGCAACATACATACACACAAGTCAGTTTGTTCACTCGTAAAGCAATATATATATATATATCTGATACATACACTCCATGCAGAGCACACATGATTCATTCGTTTTTTGGAGCCGTCTGGATCGGATGCGTTTCTTGATGTTTGGTGAAAGCCTGGTAGGAAGATAATCTTTCTTTTCTCTATTGTTTTATTCAAACTTTATCTCTCTTTTTATGCTTTTTCTGCCTGTTCTGTTGTTTGGAGTTATTTTGGCGGATTAAGCGATAGTAATCTCTGTCAAGGTATTTGCTGATGTTTTATTTTTGTAGTTTAGGGACTCCGAATTCCATAAAGAAACCTGATTAGTGTTCAAAAAAGGCTTAATATGTCCAAAATAGGAAATAGAAGTTTACATAAAATATTGTATACAAAATGTGGCCCTTTTTACACATTAATCGGCTTCAACATTAACTTCCCCTCCCTGCTAGAATTCTGATGCTAAGCTGTGATGTCATAATCATGTGATGTCATAGTCATGTGATGTCACAATGCAGACTGTCAATAAGAGCGCAGTAACATTAGTCTTTCTCTCACACATCCCAGAAGACAGCGTGCAGCAACAGCATATGTAAGAGCAGCAAACTCACACAAACCAGCAACATACACACACACACACACAAACCAGCAACATACATACACACAAGTCAGCAACATACACACACACACACACACACACACAAGCCAGCAACATACATACACACAAGTCAGCAACATACACACACAAGTCAGTGTGGTCACTCGTAAAACAATATATATATATATATCTGATACATACACTCCATGCAGAGCACACATGATTCATTCGTTTTTTGGAGCAGTCTGGATCAGTGCGTTTCTTGACGTTTGGTGAAAGTCTGGTAGGAAGATAATCGTTCTTTTCTCTATTGTTTTATTCAAACTTTATCTCTCTTTTATGCTTTTTCTGCCTGTTCTGTTGTTTGGAGTTATTTTGGCCGATTAAGAATATATATAAGATTAGAATTCGGATGCTAGGCAGTGATGTCATAGTCATGTGATGTCATAGTCATGTGATGTCACAATGCAGACTGTCAATAAGAGTGCAGTAACATTAGTCTTTCTCTCACACATCCCAGAAGACAGCATGCAGCAACAGCATATCTAACAGCAGCGAACTCACACGCAAACCAGCAACATACACACACACACACAAGTCAGCAACATACATACACACACACAAGTCAGCAACATACATACACACACAAACCAGCACCATACATACACACACAAGTCACCAACATACACACACACAAGTCGGTGTGGTCACTCGTAAAGCAATATATATATCTATCTGATACATACACTCCATGCAGAGCACACATGATTGATTCATTTTTAGGAGCAGTCTGGATGGGATGCGTTTCTTGACGTTTGGTGAAAGTCGGGTAGGAAGATAATCGTTCTTTTCTCTATTGTTTTATTCAAACTTTATCTCTCTTTTAATGCTTTTTCTGCCTGTTCTGTTGTTTGGAGTTATTTTGGCGGATTAAGCGATAGCAATCTCTGTCAAGATATTTGCTGATGTTTTATTTTTGTAGTTTAGGGACTCCAAATTCCATTAAAAAAACCTGATTAGTGTTCAACAAAGGCTTAATATGTCCAAAATAGGAAATAGAAGTTTACATAAAATAGTGTATACAAAATGTGGCCCTTTTTACACATTAATCGGCTTCAACATTAACTTCACCTCCCTGCTAGAATTCTGATGCTAAGCTGTGATGTCATAATCATGTGATGTCATAGTCATGTGATGTCACAATGCAGACTGTCAATAAGAGCGCAGTAACATTAGTCTTTCTCTCACACATCCCAGAAGACAGCGTGCAGCAACAGCATATGTAACAGCAGCGAACACAAGCAAACCAGCAACATACACACACACACACAAGTCACCAACATACATACACACAAGTCACCAACATACATACACACAAGTCAGCAACATACATACACACAAGTCAGTGTGGTCACTCGTAAAACAATATATATATATATATCTGATACAGACACTCCATGCAAAGTACACATGATTGATTAATTTTATGGAGCCGTTTGGATCGGGTGCGTTTGTTGACTATTTGGTGAAAGTCTGGTAGGAAGATAATCGTTCTTTTCTCTATTGTTTTATTCAAACTTTATCTCTCTTGTATGCCTTTTCTGCCTGTTCTGTTGTTCGGAGTTATTTTGGCCGATTAAGAATAATTATAAGATTAGAATTCTGATGCTAGGCAGTCATATCATAGTCGTGTGATGTCATAGTTATGTGATGTCATAGTCATGTGATGTCACAATGCAGACTGTCAATAACAGTGCAGTAACATTAGTCTTTCTCTCCCACATCCCAGAAGACAGCGTGCAGCAACAGCATATGTAACAGCAGCGAACACACGCAAACCAGCAACATACATACAAACAAGTCAGCCCCAGTGAGTGTTGGTGATCGAGTACCCCTTTCGTGGAAAGGAGGGAGTTACCTGGACCCCCCACTCCTGTGGACTCACCAACACGGTCGGTTAAGGCAATACAGCCTAATCGGCTATATGGGAAAGGCTGAGCATGATGGAGTCCTGTCTTTTTTCACTCACACTAACACACACCTAGACACTCACACTAACACACACCTAGACACATACTTATAGTGTAAGATTTAGAAGACCAGCGCTTCAGGAACCTGTTAGGCACTAATTTCCCAGACAGGTGGATTTAGTCTGTCGTGGTAACTGCCAGTAGCGCTCAGTACTATATACCCTTAGGACCTCGGGAGAGTCAGAGACTAGAAGTCCAAATTCCATAAAAAACCTGATTAGTGTTCAAAAACGCTTAATATACATTTATTGACTCAGAACTTTACATAAAATATTGTATACAAAATGTAGCCTTTTTTTTAACTTCCCCTCCCTGATACAATTGTGTTGCTAGGCAGTGATGTCATAATGATGACTGCCAAGTGATGTCATAATGCAGACTCTCAATAACAGTAAGCTAACATTAATCTCTCACACATCAGATGAAGGTAACATAGAGATACAGCATATGTAACGAACAGCAGCCAAGAAACATACAAGCAAAACACAACATACATACACACAAATCAGCTACATACATACATGCTTATTTGATACATACACTCCATGCAAAGTACACATGATTGATTCATTTTTAGGAGCAGTGTGGATCGGATGCGTTTCTTGAAGTTTGGTGAAAGTCTGGTAGGAAGATAATCGTTCTTTTCTCTATTGTTTTATTCAAACTTTATCTCTCTTTTAAGCTTTTTCTGCCTGTTCTGTTGTTTGGAGTTATTTTGGCCGATTAAGAATATATATAAGATTAGAATTCTGATGCTAGGCAGTGATGTCATAGTCGTGTGATGTCATAGTCATGTGATGTCATAGTCATGTGATGTCACAATGCAGACTGTCAATAAGAGTGCAGTAACATTAGTTTTTCTCTCCCACATCCCAGAAGACAGCGTGCAGCAACAGCATATGTAACAGCAGCGAGTCAGCCCTAGTGAGTGTTGGTGATAGAGTACCCCTTTTGTAGAAAGGATGGAGTTACCTGGACCCCCCACTCCTGTGGACTCACCAACACAGTTGGTTAAGGCAATAAAGCCTAATCGGCTATATGGGAAAGGCTGAGCTTGATTGGTGAAAGTCTCGTAGGAAGTTTCACATCTTTGGAGGTAATCTTTCCGTTCTCTATTATTTATATCAAACTTTCTCTCTCAGCTTTCAGCTTTTTCTGCCTTCCCTACTTTCTGTTTTTATTGTTTTTTTATTTTTCAATCTCTCAATTTCTGGCAGTTTCCCCCCCTTGCTTCGTGTTTCTGTAGTATGTTTATCTCATTGATCTTTTAACAAATTTATTGTGGAAAATGCTAAAGGATTTTTAATGTGCCAGAATTTGTCCCAAATGAAGTCAATTAGTTAATTGTTTTGCATAGTAACAAACCTCTAATCCCACAAACTTAATTTCTTAATGTTTGGTAGCGAGAATAGAACCAAATACAAGACTTTAGAGGAAATCTGCTGTAACTTTCTCAAAAAATGTGTTCTATGGAAAATACTTGCTTTTGTTTAACCCCTTCCAATGGTATTTTTTCAACTAAATTTTCTTTCCACCTTTTAATGTCCCCTCACAGACAGTGAGGCAAATTCTAAGCCTAATACTAAGTAAGCAAATGGAAATACTCACACATTTAACTTGTGTAACTGTAACAGTGATTGTTCTATTTCTTCTATATCTGTAGGGTCACATATTTTACCCCTACTGCTGGAGGAGACGGCTTTATTGAAGTGCAGACCACCGGATCACCAGGACAGGTTTGGGGGAACAGTAAGAATCCGTATTTTTTTTTGTGACAGTTTATATTTGAACACTAAGCTTTTTCCCGCATTAGAAACTTTTAAAAGTTGGTGACTTGCATTGGGGAAACTTAGATGAAAGTTTATATTTAAATGAAATGTATCTGATTTTAATATTAAACTACATTTGAATATTGAAGTATAGGGCCACAAAAATCCATGAAATCTTCGGTATAGACTCGCTAGACATGTTGTTTTAAAGTAAACATATTGTTGTTTGGGCTGATTTTGGCCGATTAAGCTAGAGTAAGCTTTGTCAAGTTATTTGCTGATGTTCTTTTACTCCTGCAGTTTAGGGACTCCACATAACATAAAAACCAGATTAATGTCCAAAAAAGACTTAATATGGGCAATACATTTTTTTTAATATATTGAACAATTGTGTCTTATCATTTAGTTTCTCATTGTTTGTGCTTCATTTTCTTTTTAGAAGTGAGAACGATGCATCCTTTCTTCAACATTACCTGAACAATAGCATAATAAGATCCACAGAGCCATCTTCACCACTTCCATTCTACTGTCAGTACGATTGTGCTTTAAACTACACCTTAAGCACTAACCTCTTAATGCCCAGAGGGATGGGCAGTCCTTTTAGCCATGGATCCCCAGTGGTTTCCCCCACAAGGGGGTTTTTCCTCTCCTGAGAGCTAAAGGATGATTCTTTGTGAGTCCAGAGGGAGCCTTCTGTACACTTGAGTCCTAGTAAACTCAAGTCCAGGATTTTTGTAGACAATATCAAAAGCCACATGATGCTATTTAGTATTACCTTGTGAACTTCTGCTAGAGATTTATTTCTAATAAATAATATCATCTTAAACATACAATAAAATGTATTTCTTGTCTTGTTTATAATCCTTCTTGTGACATTTTCATGTAGTTTAATCCATGGATCTCACCCTTCCTCTTTACATGGGGAATAGTGTTTTCTTTTTAAGTGGACAATTATTCAGTATTTAGTCTCCCTATCAGTAAATAATTATAACATGCACATTGTTTTATGTACTCCCTACTCAATGATGTTAATTGAGGCTAGTAGTAAAATAAAGGCTATTTGGGATCACAAAGGGGCACACTTTCAAAAGGTGGGTAGGACCTTCACAGAAATGGAGATTAAGTTGGGCAACATGGAATGTATGGGTGGAACAGGCCAGAGATTGATTTTATTTCAAAATCTCTGAACCTCTGAAGAGCTCTTTATATTGGCCCTGCACATATTTATAGCATGTTATCATAGCATTTTAGCATTGGTATTTAGTATTGCGTGAAAAATGTATCCATAAATATAGTGAATAGCCAGAAAAAATATATTGTAAGGAAATCAAATATTGCAAAATTGAAATACAACCGGTATAATGTCATTAAAAAAAATAATAGTTAAAAAAGACCTGTAATCATCGTTACTTACTTAATAGATAAATAACTACTTTAAGTTTCATGAGATTAAAAAAGAAAGTTGACCCAGGGCTGGTGCAAGGATTTTTGCCACCCTAGGCAAAACATAATTTGGCCGCCACCTGGCTCCACCCCCAAAAGTCCCCCTCCCCTTTTACCACACCCACTTATAGTAGCTGACTCGATCCCACTTCTCCCCATAGTGACCGCGACCCGCACTTACTGGATGACCGTGGCCGGAGGCTCGCTGCTGCAGCCTGCACTGCTTGCACGGCTGCCTGCCTCGCATCAAGTGAAGCTGCGGCCGCGCTTCTAATGAATGACCGCCCCCTCCAAGTAGGCGCTGCGGCCGCGCTTCTAATGAATGACCGCCCCCTCCAAGTAGGCGCCCTAGGCGGGCACCTTCTTTGCCTATAGTTGGTGCCGGCCCTGCCAGGACCGTCTGCTGATGTCAGCAGGGCCTCCCACTGATGTCACGGGACCGCCCGCTTACGTCATTAGCCTTTTGGAGTCAAGAAGGATTTTTTCCCTTGGGTTTTTTTGCAATCTTTGGATCAAGAGCAGAAGGGATATGTAGGAGTGTTAATCTTGACAGATTTAGGGTTTTTTTACCAACCTTATTTATTACGTAACAAAAATTTTCATTTTTTAAATGCTATAAAAATGTTTTGAAAAAAAATTGCTTTGTATTTTTTATATTGTTTTTAAGAAGCATACAGCATAAAACAGTCTTATAGGTAACTGAGGCAATTACATAACTTAATTTTAAGCATATAAATTGATATTTTTACTGATTATCAAGCACAGCACACATTTTAAAAAAATATGTTTACCCCTTTTTATGTTTTCTACAAATAGTGATTATAGCTTCATTTTTTGTTGCACCTTTGTACAGACACCTCAGAAATTAGAATAAAAACGTGATTCTGGCCGGCTAAGGTTTAAAAGTGTTTTGTGACGGGACGCCATGTTACCCCCAACTAGGTACTCCCAGCAAACGTTGCTTTCTCCTGCCAGACACCAGCGATTAACCCCTTCAGCGCCGCACAGAACCAGCGTTGTTGAGAGAAGGGGTGACGTCGCTGCACCAGAGCTGTGTTGGCACTGTGGCTAGCCACAACTTGGCTACACAGTGTGGATATTGTCCTAAAAAGTACACTAAAGTATCATAGCAGCCCACCCCAAGCATTACACAGCACTCATGTTGAGGTGAAAACAGTACAAGGGGGCAAGCTACAAGAATGGCCAGGAAATCTTTTCAAGACCTTACACAAATCCTTAGGAAAAAATCAATTCGCTACAGATGGGGCTTTCCAACAGCATTAATTATTTATTATGAAGATAAAGAATATCAACTAAAGGACCAGTCCTCTCTCAGAGACAAGATGCTCCAATGGGGCTTAATAGAAAGATGAATATATTAATTTTTCTTTTTATTTTTTTCCTTTTTTTTTTTTTTTTATTTTTTTTTTTTTTTTTTCTTTTCTTCTTCTTATATATTCTCCCCCGTATAGGGGAGGTACACATAATTTTCATTACTTTACACTTGCAACACAAGATCGGGAAATTTGAACACGAATTTGCACTACATACACTTTTAACACATGTTTAATTTTAAATGTATTTACTCACCGTGGCCTTTTTTTTTTTTTTTTTATATACTCTCCCACACAGGGGAGTGACACACAACTTCTACAAATTTACACTTGCACTTTCTTGTAATTTTATATCACATAAATCGTGAAATTTGAACACGATCTCGTATTACAATACACATATTCTTAAACACATGTTTAATTTCAAGGTATTTACCGATCATGGCACTTATCTTTTCTCCTTATTAAGCCTTCTTAATTGATTTTTACAATCTATACACTTCACAATTTAGATTTTTACCTCACTTTTTTGTAGAACAAATCTACTTTCTCCTTTTTTTTTTTTATTTTTTTTTTTTTTTTTTTTTTCCTCCTACTGCACTAGAGACAATGGGAACTGAGAGAGTCTATGTATATCTATTAAGTGCTGATTATTTCATGCGATTTTTGCTTACCTCAAATATAGCCACATCTGATGTTATGCTAAGAAAGGATGATTATATGCTATATCTTGAACCGTATTATACATGGATAATTTGAAATTGATTGCATTAACTACTTATTAAGTTTTGACCCGCTCAGATACAGCTTTTAGTTACATCCTGATAGGACAAGTGTGATTATATTTTTCCCTAAAAGCACTATAAGGTCTATGGACCTGTGTATACAGAACGTTATATTGTGGGGTGCGTTTATGATGCAATTTGATTATCAGGGGCCCAGTTTTGACTACATAGTGCGTTTCCTTTTTTTTTTTTTTTTTTGCACTAGAGATAATAGGAATTGCGGAGATTATATGTATATTTATTAAGTCTCGGTTATCTTATTTGATCCTTTTTTTTTTTTTTTTTTTTTTTTTTTTATTCCAAATACTGGCACAATGGTGGCCATGCTAAGCCGGGTCGATACGCTATATCCTGAATCTTTTTCTTATCAATATATGGTCATTTTTGACATTGATGTTATTATTTATTATTAAATTAAGTTTAGAATCTTCTAGACACAGCCTCATAGGCACATTTTGACAAGATAATTACGTTTATATTTTTTTCTTTAAAAGTGTTAATTAATTAACTATAAGGCGCATGGAGCTGTGTATATATTATGTTATATTGTATATAGTGAGGTGTGGTTATGATGCAACTTGATTACTGGCCTGGACTTGACTATATAGTGCGATTTCAGGTACTGAGTTTACTTCTTTTTATTTATTATTTTATTTGACCTTCTCTTATTCTAAATATTGGTATAACTGATGTCATGCTAAGTAGGGACGATATGCTACCCCTTTATTTTTTTTATTTTTTTTTTTATTTTTTTTATTTATTTATTTTTTTTTTTGTGTTTTTTGTTTTTTTTTGTTATTAATATGTGGTCATTTTGATATTTATTGGAATTAATTATCTATTACTAAATTAAGTTTAGAAATGTCTAGACACAGGCTTCTAGGCCCATTTTGACAAGATAACCACGATTATATTTTTTTTTTCTCAAAAGTGTTAATTAAGTAATCATAAGGTGCATGGAGCCGTGTATACATTATGCTATACTGAGGGGTGCGGTTAAGATGCAACCTGATCATTAGGTTTGCACTCGACTATACAGTGACAGTGCGATCCCTTTTTTTTTTTTTTTTTTTTTTTTCTCTTCTTTTTCTTAACTATACCTCCTCTCCCCCTCCCTCCCTACATAACTCCTGTGGTGGAAACAGGAACTTTTAGGGTTAGCAACATAATCAGTTTGCTTGAACTCTAGAGATGATGTTTGTATTTTATGACTGTTCTGTTAAGTGGATGAATGAAAGAAGGAGAGGAGAAACACTGGGGGCAATATATTACTTTCATGACCATTAGGGTCTTTACCTTAAACGTCCAGGGACTAAATTCTCCACAAAAAAGAAGTGCCTTACTTAAATCATTGCAAGATAATAATATTGATCTTGCTTTCATTCAAGAAACCCACTGGATAAAGTCGCATATCTCCTTATGGAAATTTAAAAATTACCCCCATGTTTATTCAGCTAATATGGAAGGCCAAAAGAAGAAAAGGGGAGTGGCTATAATCTTTTCTAATAAACTTAAAATAGATCTCATATATGAGGAAGCTGACCCTAATGGACGCTTCTTGATATTAATAGTTAAAATTAATGATATTAAGTTTACATTAGTTAATGTATATGCCCCAAATAGGATTTCTGTCCGTTTTTTGGATAAACTTATTACTAAAATTGACTCTCTTCAGACGGGCACTCTCCTATTTGGTGGGGATTTCAACTCTGTTCAAGATCCTAAATTAGATCGCAGTCATCCTAAAAACTCATCTTATGGGATCCAAGATTTTTTGTTAAGAAATTCTCTGTTTGATTGCTGGCGCACTATTCACCCATTAGAGAGAGACTATACCTTTTTTTCAAATATGCACCAAACGTACTCGCGAATTGATTTTTTCTTGACAAAACCAAACTCTCTGAAAATGGTGAAAGATTCCAAGATAGGAAATATTACTTGGTCGGACCATGCACCGGTCTTTCTAGAGATTGCTAATAATCCCGATTATACAACAAGAAACAAATGGAGACTAAATGAATCCCTATTGAGAAACACATTAATTTTAGACGAATTGTCACAGGAGGCTAAGCAATTTTGCCAGGTCAACGACAACGGAGAAGTATCCGACCCTATCCTTTGGTGCGCATTCAAGGCATACATGAGGGGAGTATTGATAAAAATAGGCACTAGAGAGAGGAAACGCAGGGGCTCTACATTGACTGAATTACATATAAAATTAGCTGAGCTAGAGAGAATTAATAAAAATAACAGGGACCTTCCTATGCTCCACCAGATAAAAGCTATTAGAAAGGAAATCGTAACTAAAGAACAGGAAAAAATCAATTGGATGCTTTTACAACTTCGCCAGAAATGGTATTATTCTAGTAATAGGGTAGGAAAAATATTATCTAATAAACTTAAAGCCAAACATAAAGCTGAAACTATTAAAAAGATTATAGTTGGAAATAAGCACTTCCTTACCCCTAAAGATATATCCAATGCTTTTGCCAATTATTACAAAACTCTATATAACCTTCCCGAGTCTCCATACTCGGACTCGGAAATAACTACATTCTTACAGAAATTAAATCTTTCAAAGATCTCAGCCCCACAATTACAACTTCTAAATCAACCTATCTCATTAGTAGAAATTAAGAGATCAATAAAGGAAATGAAATTAGGAAAAGCTCCCGGCCCGGATGGATTTTCTTCCCTTTTTTATACATCGCTTCAGCAAACGATTGCCCCGCTACTATTGCGAGTATTTTCCACATTTTCGCTAACGGTGCAACCACCAGTAGAACTTCTCCAAGCGGCGATAATTCCAATACTCAAGGAAGGCAAGGACCCAAGCTCTACACTTAACTATAGACCTATTTCCTTAATTAACTTAGACATTAAGATTTACTCTAAAATATTAGCGCAGAGACTAAAACAAGTGGTACTAAACATTATTAATAAGGATCAGACAGGATTTGTGGAAGGCAGGAGTCCCATGGACAATACCCGTAAGATTTTAAACCTCTTACATAAGGCAAACTCCCTTCGAATCAAATCAGCTTTTTTGGCGCTTGACGCGGAAAAGGCGTTCGATCGGGTGAATTGGAGATACTTAGATGCCGTGCTAACAAATTATGGTTTTGAGGGAACATTTAAAAATTATGTTATGAACCTTTATACTAATCCAACTGCCAAGGTGGTCGGCCATCTATTGGACTCAGATTGGTTCCCTATAAAAAATGGAACTCGCCAAGGATGCCCATTAGCCCCGTTACTTTATATTCTTACTATAGAGCCTTTTGCGGAGTTATTGAGACAATCGCCCGACATATTTGGTATACAAATTAACTCAGAGTCATTTAAGATCTCTCTCTACGCAGATGATGTAATTCTTTCAATGACGAATTTAACTTCTTCTCTTCCCGCACTTTTTAAGGCGATAGATAAATATAGCTCAATTTCTAATTATAAAATTAACCTTGGTAAAACGCAGGTTATCACGACCTGCTTTACGCAAGATGAAAGAACTGAGCTTGGGTCCTTGTGTCCACTCGACTGGAATTCTAATGTTTTAGACTACCTTGGAATTAATATTACAAATGAGCTCCCCTTACTTATCAATTTCAATTACAAAAAACTAATTGACAAAATAAAAGCACAGCTCCTAAGGTGGAAAAATTTAGAAATTTCTTGGATGGGCCGAATTCACCTAATAAACGGATATTTAATCCCCAAAATTCTTTATTTTTTCAGAACAATCCCCTTAAGAGTTCACCCCCCTATTTTGAAGCAGATCCAGCAAACTATGGATCAATTTATTTGGCAGTATAAAAGACCAAGAATTACATATAACATCTTAACTAAAAAATCAAATAGAGGGGGAATATCTTATCCTAGTATCAATAAACTCCATGAAGCTACAATGCTGACCCATTATTTGGCTTGGGACAAAAAATCTAATAATTTCCCAAAATGGCTATATATAGAGGAATTAGATATTGGACTTGGTGAATTATATTCTCTCTTCTGGGCGGATACAAATAGATTGAAAGATATAAAAGTCTCGAATCCCATAATTCATGATACACTTAAAACACTTTCTAAACTAAAACGAACTATGGGAATAAAGAGAACTCTTATGCCCTCCACCCCTATCGAGGCTATCCGATTTTTTATCAGAGATATAGACTTGTCCAGATGGCAAGGATGCGGCATCTCTTGTATTGGCAATTTGTTAGACCAAAGCACTATTATACCCTTTCCTCAGTTATGTAATTCCTTTACCCTACCATCATCTGAACTATTTTCTTTTTTGAGGATGAAGAATCTTATTGACCAGGTAGGGATTGATAGAAACCCCGAATTAGAACATTGGTTAACAAAACATAAAAATAAGAAACAAATCTCAAGTTCATCTATACTTCTACTATCATTGCAAAAAGATGAGAAAGATCCACCGATCCTGAAGTGGGAAAATGACCTAGGTATTGAGTTTTCCTTGGACCAATGGCGTCAGGCCTTTGTCCAAACAAAAAAGTTCGTCCACTCAATAAGCCTAATAGAGATTTATATTAAGATAACTTACAGATGGTACCTGGTCCCAACTAGACTTAATAAAATCAGTACCGTACATTCAAATAGATGCTGGCGTTGCTTTTCCCATACGGGCACCTTTGTTCATATCTGGTGGGAGTGCCCGCAATTGTTAAATTTAAGAAAAAATCTCTTGCAACTACTTGGATCACTCTTTCACAGTCTGGAACAATTAGACTCACAGGTGTTCCTCTTCCACTTGGGACTTGAGAATTTTTGTTTAAATTATAGAATCTTAATCATACATGTCCTTATGGCCGCAAAGATATGTATAGCTAGGCACTGGAGACAACCAGGTTTATTTAACTGGAGATTAGTTATCAATCAAATTAACCATCAGTACCTAATGGAAAGAGGATATTACAACAAAATTAATAAACTTGTCAAATTTGACAACATCTGGCGACCCTGGAAACAACTTTGTGATATCGACTCCCAGAATGCTAGAGATCGTAATTGAGGATTAAGATCTTTATCTCTTTTTCTATATATATTTATATAACTTACTTACTTATCTATTTATCTATTTATTTATCTATTCTCTTCTTTACCATTCGCTGTACCCCTGGGCGGACAATTTATTATGACCCAACTCTCGATCAATAGCTAGCCCCCATCTGTTTCTCATCTCCTCCTAAGTATGACTGACGTATGAATGATATATGTGGTATCTGTCATTGATATTTGGCTGCTATATTTATAGCTTATGCCAAATATCCTGTAATTTATTCTTTTGTTGTTTTTTTTTTTTTTTTTTTTTTTTTTCCTTCCATTCGGTGGGGCCAGGAATATAGCGCCTGTTCGTTTATAAAGTCCTTAAATAAATATATAATTTATTGTAATATTAAATATAGCAACGAATGAGGATTGGACAACTTGTTTTGCTTGGAATAATTGTTTAAACGTATTTAAGACTATATATTTCTTTGTCGGCAATAAAGAACCGTTATTGCAATGCCTTAAAAAAAAATAAAAAAAAAAAAATAAAAAAAAATGTATCCATAAATATAGTGAATAGCCAGAAAAAATATATTGTAAGGAAATCAAATATTGCAAAATTGAAATACAACCGGTATAATGTCATTAAAAAAAATAATAATTAAAAAAGACCTGTAATCATCGTTACTTACTTAATAGATAAATAACTACTTTAAGTTTCATGAGATTAAAAAAGAAAGTTGACCCAGGGCTGGTGCAAGGATTTTTGCCACCCTAGGCAAAACATAATTTGGCCGCCACCTGGCTCCACCCCCAAAAGTCCCCCTCCCCTTTTACCACACCCACTTATAGTAGCTGACTCGATCCCACTTCTCCCCATAGTGACCGCGACCCGCACTTACTGGATGACCGTGGCCGGAGGCTCGCTGCTGCAGCCTGCACTGCTTGCACGGCTGCCTGCCTCGCATCAAGTGAAGCTGCGGCCGCGCTTCTAATGAATGACCGCCCCCTCCAAGTAGGCGCTGCGGCCGCGCTTCTAATGAATGACCGCCCCCTCCAAGTAGGCGCCCTAGGCGGGCACCTTCTTTGCCTATAGTTGGTGCCGGCCCTGCCAGGACCGTCTGCTGATGTCAGCAGGGCCTCCCACTGATGTCACGGGACCGCCCGCTTACGTCATTAGCCTTTTGGAGTCAAGAAGGATTTTTTCCCTTGGGTTTTTTTGCAATCTTTGGATCAAGAGCAGAAGGGATATGTAGGAGTGTTAATCTTGACAGATTTAGGGTTTTTTTACCAACCTTATTTATTACGTAACAAAAATTTTCATTTTTTAAATGCTATAAAAATGTTTTGAAAAAAAATTGCTTTGTATTTTTTATATTGTTTTTAAGAAGCATACAGCATAAAACAGTCTTATAGGTAACTGAGGCAATTACATAACTTAATTTTAAGCATATAAATTGATATTTTTACTGATTATCAAGCACAGCACACATTTTAAAAAAATATGTTTACCCCTTTTTATGTTTTCTACAAATAGTGATTATAGCTTCATTTTTTGTTGCACCTTTGTACAGACACCTCAGAAATTAGAATAAAAACGTGATTCTGGCCGGCTAAGGTTTAAAAGTGTTTTGTGACGGGACGCCATGTTACCCCCAACTAGGTACTCCCAGCAAACGTTGCTTTCTCCTGCCAGACACCAGCGATTAACCCCTTCAGCGCCGCACAGAACCAGCGTTGTTGAGAGAAGGGGTGACGTCGCTGCACCAGAGCTGTGTTGGCACTGTGGCTAGCCACAACTTGGCTACACAGTGTGGATATTGTCCTAAAAAGTACACTAAAGTATCATAGCAGCCCACCCCAAGCATTACACAGCACTCATGTTGAGGTGAAAACAGTACAAGGGGGCAAGCTACAAGAATGGCCAGGAAATCTTTTCAAGACCTTACACAAATCCTTAGGAAAAAATCAATTCGCTACAGATGGGGCTTTCCAACAGCATTAATTATTTATTATGAAGATAAAGAATATCAACTAAAGGACCAGTCCTCTCTCAGAGACAAGATGCTCCAATGGGGCTTAATAGAAAGATGAATATATTAATTTTTCTTTTTATTTTTTTCCTTTTTTTTTTTTTTTTATTTTTTTTTTTTTTTTTTCTTTTCTTCTTCTTATATATTCTCCCCCGTATAGGGGAGGTACACATAATTTTCATTACTTTACACTTGCAACACAAGATCGGGAAATTTGAACACGAATTTGCACTACATACACTTTTAACACATGTTTAATTTTAAATGTATTTACTCACCGTGGCCTTTTTTTTTTTTTTTTTATATACTCTCCCACACAGGGGAGTGACACACAACTTCTACAAATTTACACTTGCACTTTCTTGTAATTTTATATCACATAAATCGTGAAATTTGAACACGATCTCGTATTACAATACACATATTCTTAAACACATGTTTAATTTCAAGGTATTTACCGATCATGGCACTTATCTTTTCTCCTTATTAAGCCTTCTTAATTGATTTTTACAATCTATACACTTCACAATTTAGATTTTTACCTCACTTTTTTGTAGAACAAATCTACTTTCTCCTTTTTTTTTTTTATTTTTTATTTTTTTTTTTTTTTCCTCCTACTGCACTAGAGACAATGGGAACTGAGAGAGTCTATGTATATCTATTAAGTGCTGATTATTTCATGCGATTTTTGCTTACCTCAAATATAGCCACATCTGATGTTATGCTAAGAAAGGATGATTATATGCTATATCTTGAACCGTATTATACATGGATAATTTGAAATTGATTGCATTAACTACTTATTAAGTTTTGACCCGCTCAGATACAGCTTTTAGTTACATCCTGATAGGACAAGTGTGATTATATTTTTCCCTAAAAGCACTATAAGGTCTATGGACCTGTGTATACAGAACGTTATATTGTGGGGTGCGTTTATGATGCAATTTGATTATCAGGGGCCCAGTTTTGACTACATAGTGCGTTTCCTTTTTTTTTTTTTTTTTTGCACTAGAGATAATAGGAATTGCGGAGATTATATGTATATTTATTAAGTCTCGGTTATCTTATTTGATCCTTTTTTTTTTTTTTTTTTTTTTTTTTTTATTCCAAATACTGGCACAATGGTGGCCATGCTAAGCCGGGTCGATACGCTATATCCTGAATCTTTTTCTTATCAATATATGGTCATTTTTGACATTGATGTTATTATTTATTATTAAATTAAGTTTAGAATCTTCTAGACACAGCCTCATAGGCACATTTTGACAAGATAATTACGTTTATATTTTTTTCTTTAAAAGTGTTAATTAATTAACTATAAGGCGCATGGAGCTGTGTATATATTATGTTATATTGTATATAGTGAGGTGTGGTTATGATGCAACTTGATTACTGGCCTGGACTTGACTATATAGTGCGATTTCAGGTACTGAGTTTACTTCTTTTTATTTATTATTTTATTTGACCTTCTCTTATTCTAAATATTGGTATAACTGATGTCATGCTAAGTAGGGACGATATGCTACCCCTTTATTTTTTTTATTTTTTTTTTTATTTTTTTTATTTATTTATTTTTTTTTTTGTGTTTTTTGTTTTTTTTTGTTATTAATATGTGGTCATTTTGATATTTATTGGAATTAATTATCTATTACTAAATTAAGTTTAGAAATGTCTAGACACAGGCTTCTAGGCCCATTTTGACAAGATAACCACGATTATATTTTTTTTTTCTCAAAAGTGTTAATTAAGTAATCATAAGGTGCATGGAGCCGTGTATACATTATGCTATACTGAGGGGTGCGGTTAAGATGCAACCTGATCATTAGGTTTGCACTCGACTATACAGTGACAGTGCGATCCCTTTTTTTTTTTTTTTTTTTTTTTTCTCTTCTTTTTCTTAACTATACCTCCTCTCCCCCTCCCTCCCTACATAACTCCTGTGGTGGAAACAGGAACTTTTAGGGTTAGCAACATAATCAGTTTGCTTGAACTCTAGAGATGATGTTTGTATTTTATGACTGTTCTGTTAAGTGGATGAATGAAAGAAGGAGAGGAGAAACACTGGGGGCAATATATTACTTTCATGACCATTAGGGTCTTTACCTTAAACGTCCAGGGACTAAATTCTCCACAAAAAAGAAGTGCCTTACTTAAATCATTGCAAGATAATAATATTGATCTTGCTTTCATTCAAGAAACCCACTGGATAAAGTCGCATATCTCCTTATGGAAATTTAAAAATTACCCCCATGTTTATTCAGCTAATATGGAAGGCCAAAAGAAGAAAAGGGGAGTGGCTATAATCTTTTCTAATAAACTTAAAATAGATCTCATATATGAGGAAGCTGACCCTAATGGACGCTTCTTGATATTAATAGTAGACTTGTGCATTCGTCTTCGGGCGAACATGAAAACGAGCACGAAGAGGCCGTTTTTTTGTTCGTTCCGAAGGAACGTAGAACAGAATACAGTGCCGGCAAACCGTAGGCGAAGACGAAGACTCACAATCACGAAGATTCGAAGATTCTTCGTGATCGTCTTCGTTTTTGCCGCGCAACCGCCAAAATTTCAAACAGGAGTGAGCTGATCCTCGTCTGTCCAATCAGCTCACTCTTGTGACGTAACGCTAAGGGTCTCGTCCAATGCCTGTGCTGCTGTTTTTTGAATTCTGAAGGCGCCTTTATAAGACCAGAGCTTGCCTGAGAGATCCATTCATTTTTCGCTGTGACTGCTTTGGCAACACTGCTGTGCTGCATCCGAGCGTTACAGAGAGAGATTGTTCTGTTCTGTGTGAGACTGGTAAGCCTTAGCCTGCCATTTCTCACTGTGTACTTCATCCTCACTTCAGTGCTACTTAATTAATATATTTAATAATAATAATTTGATTAATTTAATTTTTTTAAAATTAATTTGTCATCAACTTTAGTGTAAGTGCTGTTGAGTTGACAGTGCACCCAGTGCCTCAGTGGCACTGGGGTGCCCTTGCCCTGGGCTGGCACTAGTGCCTATTGCCTGTCCTGCTTAAATAAATTAAATAGAATTTATAAATTACAATTTAATAGAATCTATAATTTAATAGTTCATTATAATATTATATATATATATATATTTGTCAGTCATATATATATATACTATAGTATACTAGTGTAGAGTGTACTGTAGACATTCATCTACTAGTGTCTAATTTAAAATCAGTAATATTAATTAATATAATTAATAATTGAATTCATTATAAAATTATATATATATTTGTCAGTTATAGTTAGTAATAGTATACTAGTGTAGAGTGTACTGTAGACATTCAGAACATCTACTAGTGTCTAATCTAAAATCAGTAATATCAATAATTCTCTAATTCTTTCTTATCTTAATAGTTAATTAAATTAGCTATAAATAAAAGTAATAATATTAATTAATTACTACTAGCGTATAGTTCAGCTAATCTTATTAGTACTGGTGCTGCAGCTCTATAGTTTGTGCTTTGTTTTAGCAACAGTAAGAGACCAAGTCAATTTTTCTTAATTAATCTTTCATTTTATTTCATTTGTTTTGCTCACCTCAGTCCATCAGTGAAGTGAACTTGTTGGGCTAGTGAGTGCAGCCGCATAAGTGCTGTGTTTTTTTTTGATCAGCAAGCAGTGACGTTAACTGTTTTGCAAAGATTTTCTCATTTATTTTACATTTTATTTCAATTTTATTAAAAGTACCCTTAGTGTTTTGCTCACCTCAGTCCATCAGTGAAGTGAACTTGTTGGGCTAGTGAGTGCAGCAAGCAGTGAAGATAACTGTTTTGCTGTGACATTTTATTTTATTTCTAATTCTTTTCAAGAAAAATTGACTGTGACGAGCTGTACTAAGCAAAGCTTCAAGCTACTAGCTGTAGTACTAAAATAATTCTAATCTTCTTTAATCTTAATCTATAATATATTATAAATAATAATA
This sequence comes from Spea hammondii, assembly GCA_029215755.1. Classification (NCBI taxonomy): domain Eukaryota; kingdom Metazoa; phylum Chordata; class Amphibia; order Anura; family Pelobatidae; genus Spea; species Spea hammondii. The sequence goes on from JARDYJ010000004.1 coordinate 6,403,543, forward strand.
TTCTAATTCATAATCTATAATATAAGTAATTCTAATTCTAAATTCTAATTCATAATCTATATTCTTCTATCTATAATACATAATATATAAGTAAATTAGTTCTAATCTATTAATATTATATAACTTAATATTAATTAATAAATCATATACTGAATCTGATTTAACCTCACTTTAGCTTAGTGGGTTTGAGAGCGTCTGCCTAGAGGTAGACTTATAGTAAGGAAATATAGCTTTAGGCTAGCATAGTGGTAGGCTAAGCTCTTAGGCCCGTGTAAATTCAAATTAAAAATAAAATACTGCTAGTTATTAAATAGTTAATCTTGAGTTAATAATTTCAATAACTTTAGGATTTTGGCAGATTGCACACAGCACAGTGCAGTAGTGCATAGTTTTACTTTTTAAGCAGTAGCACTGAAGAGAACTTCCTCTAATTTTTTTGTCTTTAATTCGTTTTTCCTTTTTTTTATTTTTATTTTTTTATTTTTTTTTTTATAGTTTTTTAAACACTACACTACACTACACTACACTACACTACACACACAACACAAAATTTGAAATGGATCCTCCTTTTGGGACTAAGGAGGGACAAGCTCCATCTACCACCACCACCACCACCACCAGCACCACCACCAGCACCACCACCAGCTCTAAGATGCAGCCTTTGCGTCAGTCTAGTCGGCCAAGTAGGCCAAGCTCTCGCTTATCATTTGGGGAAGCATTGCTTGAAGGATCATCAAGTAAAGGAAAGGCACCAAAAGCAGGCAGTAGTAGTGCGGCTAGGCCCACAAGCTCTATGGTTTTTTACGGAAAGCCTAAAGCACCAGAAGCACGTTCAAAGTTAAAGGGTAGCACAAGTAGTACCAGCCCAGTGACTAAAAAGAAGTGCCTTTTGCCCCAAGCAGCATCTTCCCCATCCACCAGCAGCATGCAAGGTACCAAGCAGAGCCAAATTAGCAGCAAGACTCAGAGGGGTCCCAAACCAAAGCGATCTCATTCCTTTGTAGGGAAAACCACCACCACCACCACCCCCGCCTCTACCACCACTAGTGCTGCGCCTACTGTTCCCACTGGTACCGCCACGCCATGTCCTCCTAGTACCTCTAGCAAGCCACCAAGTCCTTACAAAATTTTTGTAAAGACAGTTAGAGAGAGGGCTACACATAGTGGAACTCCACCTAGCGAGGTAGCAGAGGAGCCTGAGACTGAGAGGCCAAGTGCAGAGTCTATTCTTCCTGCTCGCACTACTACTAGTCACGAGTCTCACGACGATATCAGTCTTAGCTCCAGCCTAGCAGGAATTCCATTCGATCTGGCTAATGAAGAGCTAGACTATGAGCCAGAGGAAGTAGAGGAGATGAGTGGTCAGGAATCAGATTCCTCAGGGAGCAGTGTCCAAATGACTAGTGCACAATTTTCCCCTGAGCCTCCACCTTCTCCGCTACGATCATCACCATCACCACCACCAGCAGCAGCAGCAAAACCTAGCAAATCTAAAGCAATTAGCAGTCCCACTATGGCCAGTACTGTTACCACCAGTCCCACCACCACTAGTTCTGCCTCTGTTCATCCACCCCGAGCAGTAAGAGCAGCACCCAAGGCACACTCCAAGGCTATGCGCGCCCCAATTTGGGAGCACTTTGAAAATGTTGAAGAAGGGCGCTATGGAAAGTGCAAACATTGTGGGAAGCTAATAAGCAGAGGGAAAGTGTCTGGCCATTTTACCAGTGCTAGCATGAAGCATCACCTCAGCACTCAACACAACGCTGTGCTATTGGGGAAAGATGCAGAGGTAAAACTTAGTGCAGGCAGCATAGCTGGTGGCCGTGGAAAAACCCCAACAGCTTCTTCTTCTGAGCCAATAGCAGCAGCAGCAGCAGCAGCAACTAGTGCTGGCAGCCAGAGACCAAGGCAGGTTGGAGCACTGCATGCCCAGCCCACCCTGGAAGAATTTGGGGCATTCCACTCCAAGAGAACGATGCCCAAACAGCAGGCCAATAAAGTAACGCGACTTATTGGTCAGTTCATTGCTGTTGGAGGGGCATCCTTCTCCATGATTGAAGGGGAGCCTTTCAAACAATTGATGGCGGCTGTGGCTCCACAATACACAGTTCCGTCACGTTCCACTTTCAGCAGGAACATTGTCCCCTCGCTGTATCGGTCCTGTGTTGCAGCAGTGAAAGAGGAGCTTTCCAAGGCTGCTGGTCAGTGTGTTCATTTCACTACAGATTTGTGGAGTGCACCTAGCGCCCAGCATGCCTTTCTTTCTTTGACAGCACACTGGTGGCAGCCCGGTGTGTCTAAGGAAGTTGCTGCAGCAGGCTACCGATCATTCCTTCTCCATGCAGAAGTGATGGATGAAAAGCACACTTCCCAAAATATTCTGCATGCGATTAGGAAAATGTTTAGCCTTTGGGTGGGAGCAGAGGCGGGCACCAATGTTGAAGTTGGTTTTGTGGTAACTGACGGAGGTGCCAATATGGTGAAAGCGCTGCGAGATGGTCATATTGTTGGTGTGCGCTGTGCAGCCCACATCATCCATCTTGTAGTGAAGGCAGCAATGTCAGAAGGAACTAATGTGGCAGCAGTAGTTCTGTCCCGCTGCAGAAAGATCGCTGGGCACTTTCACCATAGTGTTAAGGCTAGCCAACTTTTGAGGGAAGAGCAAGAGAGGTCAGGTCTTCCCGTACACTGCCTACGTCAGGATGTCAGTACACGGTGGAACTCCACGTTAGACATGCTAGAGAGGATTTTGGAGCAGCAGAGGGCAATCCATAATCTTGCCTCAGAGCACAATATTGGGATTACCTCTCCATTGAATAGGGAGGATTGGACAGTGATCGCCCAGCTAGTGGCAGTCCTTAAACCATTCAGGGATGCCACAGAAAATTTAAGCTCAAACACTGCCAGTCTGGCCCAGGTAATCCCAGTGTTCTCCCATCTAGGCAGCAAGATGGATGTGTTCCTTGGAAACCGTGAGGCTGTTCAAGGTGGCACTCTACATCCTGACGTAGCAGCCATAGTCAGGAAGCTGAAGGATCTGCTAAAAGTACACCTTCGCAAGCGAATGGAAGAGAGTCCCGAAATGATGCTAGCGTGCCTTTGTGATCCAAGAATTAAGGGAAAGCTAGCTTTGAAATTCAATGTTCTCAGTAGCTACCGGGAGCAATTGGTCAACAAGGTGCGTGACTGGCAGCGTAAAATGGGAATGCTGTCCGAGGAGGGTGAGGTGCAGGAGGAGGAAGAGATGATGTGGTCTGCTACCCCTAGCAGCAGCATCAGCAGCAGTGCCACAAGCAGCACAACACAGCTGAGTGGAGCAGCTGCGTTTTGGGAAGAGGCACTTGGCAGTATAGTTGGACCATCTGACAGAGCTAGCAGCAGAAAGGAGAGTAGTGCTGCTGAAATGGTCAAACTTTACCTCTGTGAAGTTCCTTCTGCTCCTAATGTTGATCCTCTTAGCTACTGGGATGAAAAGAAGAGTGTGTGGCCTGCACTCTCATGGGTTGCGCAGCAGCTTCTATCATGTCCGCCAACCACTGTTCAAAGTGAGCGCGTGTTTTCTATGACTGGAAACATACTGAGTCCACAGCGCTCACGCATGGCACCTCATCTGATGGAGCAGATTGCCTTTCTTAAATTCAATCTGCCCAAATTGGGTTACCCAGCTCTTAGCTTGGAAAGTTAAATTTTTTCTCTCTAATGTTTAAGGTAGTTTCTCCCCCTGGTTGCACTTGCTGCGGTGTGGCAATGCCTGCTACCTCCGCTGGTGTAGCCAATTTACGCTAGGGCCTAGTGTCTGAGCTCTGTAAGTCCGCTCCCAAACGCCTAGGACTGACAGTCTTTGGATGCTTTGCCCTGGGGTGAAACAGGTGAGTGGGTCGTCAATTGCCCACTCATTCACCTTTTTCCGTTTCCAACGCTGCTGCTGGTGGTGGTGCCAGTATCTTTTGCCAGTTCGCTTCCTGGCTGAAATCATGCCTCAGATGTCCCTAATGGAAAGGGTAGTTTCTCCCCCCTGGTTGCACTTGCTGCGGTGTGGCAACGCCTGCTACCTCCGCCGGTGTAGCTAGCTTATGCTAGGGCCTTGTGTCTGAGTTCTGTAGGTCTGCTCCCAAACGCCAAGGACTGACAGTGCTTGGATGCTTTGCCCTGGGGTGAAACAGGTGAGCGGGTCGTCAATTGCCCACTCATTCGCCTTTCCCAATTCTGCTGCTGCTGGTGGTGGTGCCAGTGTCTCTCTTCAATGCCAGTTCGCTTCCTGGCTAGTGTCATGCCTCGAATGTCCCTGATGGTAAGGGTAGTTTCTCCCCCCTGGTTGCACTTGTTGCGGTGTGGCAACGCCTGCTACCTCCGCCGGTGTAGCCAGCTTACGCTAGGGCCTTGTGTCTGAGTTCTGGAAGTCCGCTCCCAAACGCCAAGGACTGACAGTTTTTGGATGCTTTGCCCTGGGGTGAAACAGGTGAGCGGGTCGTCAATTGCCCACTCATTCGCCTTTTCCAATGCTGCTGCTGCTGCTGCTGGTGGTGGTGCCAGTGTCTCTTCTCTGCCAGTTCGCTTCCTGGCTAGTGTCATGCCTCAAATGTCCCTTATGGTAAGGGCAGTTTCTCCCCCCTGGTTGCACTTGCTGCGGTGTGGCAACGCCTGCTACCTCCGCCAATGTAGCCAGCTTACGCTAGGGCCTTGTGTCTGAGCTCTGGAAGTCCGCTCCCAAACGCCAAGGACTGACAGTGTTTGGATGCTTTGCTCTGGGGTGAAACAGGTGAGTGGGTCGCCAATTGCCCACTCATTCGCCTTTCCCAATTCTGCTGCTGCTGCTGCTGGTGGTGGTGCCAGTGTCTCTTCGATGCCAGTTCGCTTCCTGGCTAGTGTCATGAATCAAATGTCCCTAATGGTAAGGGCAGTTTCTCCCCCCTGGCTGCCTCTGTCTGCGGTGTGGCAACGCCTGCTACCTCCGCCGGAGTGGCCAGCTTACGCTAGGGCCTTGTGTCTGAGCTCTGGAAGTCTGCTGCCAAACGTTTAAGACTGACAGTGTTTGGGTGCTTTGCCCTGGGGTGAAACAGGTGAGTGGGTCGCCAATTGCCCACTCATTCGCCTTTCCCATTTTTCAATGCTGCTGCTGGTGGTGGTGGTGGTGCCAGCATCTCTTCTCTGCCAGTTCGCTTCCTGGCTAGAGTCATGCCCAAAATGTCCCTAGTGGTAAGGGCAGTTTCTCCCCTCTGGCTGCGTCTGTTTGCGGTGTGGCAACGCCTGCTACCTCCGCCGGAGTGGCCAGCTTACGCTAGGGCCTTGTGTCTGAGCTCTGGAAGTCTGCTGCCAAACGTCTAAGACTGACAGTGTTTGGGTGCTTTGCCCTGGGGTGAAACAGGTGAGCGGGTCGCCAATTGCCCTCTCATTCGCCTTTCCAATTTTTCAATGCTGCTGGTGGTGGTGGTGGTGGTGGTGGTGGTGGTGCCAGCATCTCTTCTCTGCCAGTTCGCTTCCTGGCTAGAGTCATGCCCAAAATGTCCCTAATTGTAAGGGCAGTTTCTCCTCCCTGGCTGCCTCTGTCTGCGGTGTGGCAACGCCTGCTACCTCCGCCGGAGTGGCCAGCTTACGCTAGGGCCTTGTGTCTGAGCTCTGGAAGTCTGCTGCCAAACGTCTAAGACTGACAGTGTTTGGGTGCTTTGCCCTGGGGTGAAACAGGTGAGCGGGTCGCCAATTGCCCTCTCATTCGCCTTTCCAATTTTTCAATGCTGCTGGTGGTGGTGGTGGTGGTGGTGGTGGTGGTGCCAGCATCTCTTCTCTGCCAGTTCGCTTCCTGGCTAGAGTCATGCCCAAAATGTCCCTAATTGTAAGGGCAGTTTCTCCTCCCTGGCTGCCTCTGTCTGCGGTGTGGCAACGCCTGCTACCTCCGCCGGAGTGGCCAGCTTACGCTAGGGCCTTGTGTCTGAGCTCTGGAAGTCTGCTGCCAAACGTCTAAGACTGACAGTGTTTGGGTGCTTTGCCCTGGGGTGAAACAGGTGAGCGGGTCGCCAATTGCCCTCTCATTCGCCTTTCCAATTTTTCAATGCTGCTGGTGGTGGTGGTGGTGGTGGTGGTGGTGCCAGCATCTCTTCTCTGCCAGTTCGCTTCCTGGCTAGAGTCATGCCCAAAATGTCCCTAATTGTAAGGGCAGTTTCTCCCCCCTGGCTGCCTCTGTCTGCGGTGTGGCAACGCCTGCTACCTCCGCCGGAGTGGCCAGCTTACGCTAGGGCCTTGTGTCTGAGCTCTGGAAGTCTGCTGCCAAACGTCTAAGACTGACAGTGTTTGGGTGCTTTGCCCTGGGGTGAAACAGGTGAGTGGGTCGCCAATTGCCCACTCATTCGCCTTTTCAATGCTGCTGCTGGTGGTGGTGCCAGCATCTCTTCTCTGCCAGTTCGCTTCCTGGCTAGAGTCATGCCCAAAATGTCCCTAATGGTAAGGGCAGTTTCTCCCCCCTGGCTGCCTCTGTTTGCGGTGTGGCAACGCCTGCTACCTCCGCCGGAGTGGCCAGCTTACGCTAGGGCCTTGTGTCTGAGCTCTGGAAGTCTGCTGCCAAACGTCTAAGACTGACAGTGTTTGGGTGCTTTGCCCTGGGGTGAAACAGGTGAGTGGGTCGCCAATTGCCCACTCATTCGCCTTTTCAATGCTGCTGCTGGTGGTGGTGCCAGCATCTCTTCTCTGCCAGTTCGCTTCCTGGCTAGTGTCATGCCTCAAATGTCCCTAATTGTAAGGGCAGTTTCTCCCCCCTGGCTGCCTCTGTCTGCGGTGTGGCAACGCCTGCTACCTCCGCCGGAGTGGCCAGCTTACGCTAGGGCCTTGTGTCTGAGCTCTGGAAGTCTGCTGCCAAACGTCTAAGACTGACAGTGTTTGGGTGCTTTGCCCTGGGGTGAAACAGGTGAGCGGGTCGCCAATTGCCCTCTCATTCGCCTTTCCAATTTTTCAATGCTGCTGGTGGTGGTGGTGGTGGTGGTGGTGCCAGCATCTCTTCTCTGCCAGTTCGCTTCCTGGCTAGAGTCATGCCCAAAATGTCCCTAATTGTAAGGGCAGTTTCTCCCCCCTGGCTGCCTCTGTCTGCGGTGTGGCAACGCCTGCTACCTCCGCCGGAGTGGCCAGCTTACGCTAGGGCCTTGTGTCTGAGCTCTGGAAGTCTGCTGCCAAACGTCTAAGACTGACAGTGTTTGGGTGCTTTGCCCTGGGGTGAAACAGGTGAGTGGGTCGCCAATTGCCCACTCATTCGCCTTTTCAATGCTGCTGCTGGTGGTGGTGCCAGCATCTCTTCTCTGCCAGTTCGCTTCCTGGCTAGTGTCATGCCTCAAATGTCCCTAATTGTAAGGGCAGTTTCTCCCCCCTGGCTGCCTCTGTCTGCGGTGTGGCAACGCCTGCTACCTCCGCCGGAGTGGCCAGCTTACGCTAGGGCCTTGTGTCTGAGCTCTGGAAGTCTGCTGCCAAACGTCTAAGACTGACAGTGTTTGGGTGCTTTGCCCTGGGGTGAAACAGGTGAGCGGGTCGCCAATTGCCCTCTCATTCGCCTTTCCAATTTTTCAATGCTGCTGGTGGTGGTGGTGGTGGTGGTGGTGCCAGCATCTCTTCTCTGCCAGTTCGCTTCCTGGCTAGAGTCATGCCCAAAATGTCCCTAATTGTAAGGGCAGTTTCTCCCCCCTGGCTGCCTCTGTCTGCGGTGTGGCAACGCCTGCTACCTCCGCCGGAGTGGCCAGCTTACGCTAGGGCCTTGTGTCTGAGCTCTGGAAGTCTGCTGCCAAACGTCTAAGACTGACAGTGTTTGGGTGCTTTGCCCTGGGGTGAAACAGGTGAGTGGGTCGCCAATTGCCCACTCATTCGCCTTTTCAATGCTGCTGCTGGTGGTGGTGCCAGCATCTCTTCTCTGCCAGTTCGCTTCCTGGCTAGTGTCATGCCTCAAATGTCCCTAATTGTAAGGGCAGTTTCTCCCCCCTGGCTGCCTCTGTCTGCGGTGTGGCAACGCCTGCTACCTCCGCCGGAGTGGCCAGCTTACGCTAGGGCCTTGTGTCTGAGCTCTGGAAGTCTGCTGCCAAACGTCTAAGACTGACAGTGTTTGGGTGCTTTGCCCTGGGGTGAAACAGGTGAGCGGGTCGCCAATTGCCCTCTCATTCGCCTTTCCAATTTTTCAATGCTGCTGGTGGTGGTGGTGGTGGTGGTGGTGCCAGCATCTCTTCTCTGCCAGTTCGCTTCCTGGCTAGAGTCATGCCCAAAATGTCCCTAATTGTAAGGGCAGTTTCTCCCCCCTGGCTGCCTCTGTCTGCGGTGTGGCAACGCCTGCTACCTCCGCCGGAGTGGCCAGCTTACGCTAGGGCCTTGTGTCTGAGCTCTGGAAGTCTGCTGCCAAACGTCTAAGACTGACAGTGTTTGGGTGCTTTGCCCTGGGGTGAAACAGGTGAGTGGGTCGCCAATTGCCCACTCATTCGCCTTTTCAATGCTGCTGCTGGTGGTGGTGCCAGCATCTCTTCTCTGCCAGTTCGCTTCCTGGCTAGAGTCATGCCCAAAATGTCCCTAATGGTAAGGGCAGTTTCTCCCCCCTGGCTGCCTCTGTTTGCGGTGTGGCAACGCCTGCTACCTCCGCCGGAGTGGCCAGCTTACGCTAGGGCCTTGTGTCTGAGCTCTGGAAGTCTGCTGCCAAACGTCTAAGACTGACAGTGTTTGGGTGCTTTGCCCTGGGGTGAAACAGGTGAGCGGGTCGCCAATTGCCCACTCATTTGCCTTTCCCATTTCCTTTTCCATTTCATTATTTTCCTTCTGATACACAACCAACCAAACATAACACACACAATAACACATATAACACATATAACACACAGTGACATCACACATAACACACATACACACACACTTACAATGCACAAAACACAAGGACCTTTTCCTTGTTATTTGCCCTGGCCTTCACTCACTAATAGCATTACATTAACACTATAACTCACACTTCACCCTATAACATTTTTCCATCCACATACCTGCCAACAGACCCAACTTTTTCAGGGACAGTCCTGCTTTTTTCCAGTCCTGTCCCATCTAATTTAGCTAAACTAGGTATGCAAAATGCAAATACACATAGGTAGTTATAGCTCGGTAGGTAACGCTACTATAAACATTTAATAAATATAATCAAGTACTAAATAATAAATCTAACTTTAAAATACATTTAAATAAACCCCTATTTTTTTTTAAAAAAAAACATTAAAATTTAATTATTATTATTTAGACATAATCCATCTTTAACCAAACCAGTGCACTGCTACTAATCTTAAACATAACCGTACATTAACCCTAAGCTATTTTTTAGTTCTTGTCCAACATTTTTCCATCAGCATACCTGCCAACACACCCAAGATTTTGGTGGACAGTCCTGCTATTTTCCAGTCCTGTCCAATAAGTAAGTTGGGTTGTTGCAAAGTATGCCATTGTAAATAGGTAGCAAATGTTAGGCATGTAAAGTGGTCCAAAATCAATTTAAAAATGTAAAATATTCCCTATTCTTTTATTAAACATCTATGGACAGTACACCTCGGTATGTGTGTGCAACTCTATTGGTCGTTTCGGCAGGGGGCTCGCCTGCCATCAACGAATGAAGTGCATTCTGCAGTTCTGCAATTCACTCGTTGATGCCAGACCAGCCCCCTGCCGAAACGACCAATAGAGCTGCACACACGTACCTTCACGGCAGCTGCTGCTGCTGTGATGTGTTATTAACCCCGTATTAACCCCTGCTAGGCAACCAGGAGGAAAACGAAGATTAAACGAGCACGAAGAATGTCCGCGAATATTCGCCCGAAGAGAAGACAGGAACGGGCGAATATTCGCGGAATACGAAGATTTTTTTTTCCCCGAAGACGAGCACGAAGACGAACACGAAGAGCCCCCTGGTGCCCAAGTCTAATTAATAGTTAAAATTAATGATATTAAGTTTACATTAGTTAATGTATATGCCCCAAATAGGATTTCTGTCCGTTTTTTGGATAAACTTATTACTAAAATTGACTCTCTTCAGACGGGCACTCTCCTATTTGGTGGGGATTTCAACTCTGTTCAAGATCCTAAATTAGATCGCAGTCATCCTAAAAACTCATCTTATGGGATCCAAGATTTTTTGTTAAGAAATTCTCTGTTTGATTGCTGGCGCACTATTCACCCATTAGAGAGAGACTATACCTTTTTTTCAAATATGCACCAAACGTACTCGCGAATTGATTTTTTCTTGACAAAACCAAACTCTCTGAAAATGGTGAAAGATTCCAAGATAGGAAATATTACTTGGTCGGACCATGCACCGGTCTTTCTAGAGATTGCTAATAATCCCGATTATACAACAAGAAACAAATGGAGACTAAATGAATCCCTATTGAGAAACACATTAATTTTAGACGAATTGTCACAGGAGGCTAAGCAATTTTGCCAGGTCAACGACAACGGAGAAGTATCCGACCCTATCCTTTGGTGCGCATTCAAGGCATACATGAGGGGAGTATTGATAAAAATAGGCACTAGAGAGAGGAAACGCAGGGGCTCTACATTGACTGAATTACATATAAAATTAGCTGAGCTAGAGAGAATTAATAAAAATAACAGGGACCTTCCTATGCTCCACCAGATAAAAGCTATTAGAAAGGAAATCGTAACTAAAGAACAGGAAAAAATCAATTGGATGCTTTTACAACTTCGCCAGAAATGGTATTATTCTAGTAATAGGGTAGGAAAAATATTATCTAATAAACTTAAAGCCAAACATAAAGCTGAAACTATTAAAAAGATTATAGTTGGAAATAAGCACTTCCTTACCCCTAAAGATATATCCAATGCTTTTGCCAATTATTACAAAACTCTATATAACCTTCCCGAGTCTCCATACTCGGACTCGGAAATAACTACATTCTTACAGAAATTAAATCTTTCAAAGATCTCAGCCCCACAATTACAACTTCTAAATCAACCTATCTCATTAGTAGAAATTAAGAGATCAATAAAGGAAATGAAATTAGGAAAAGCTCCCGGCCCGGATGGATTTTCTTCCCTTTTTTATACATCGCTTCAGCAAACGATTGCCCCGCTACTATTGCGAGTATTTTCCACATTTTCGCTAACGGTGCAACCACCAGTAGAACTTCTCCAAGCGGCGATAATTCCAATACTCAAGGAAGGCAAGGACCCAAGCTCTACACTTAACTATAGACCTATTTCCTTAATTAACTTAGACATTAAGATTTACTCTAAAATATTAGCGCAGAGACTAAAACAAGTGGTACTAAACATTATTAATAAGGATCAGACAGGATTTGTGGAAGGCAGGAGTCCCATGGACAATACCCGTAAGATTTTAAACCTCTTACATAAGGCAAACTCCCTTCGAATCAAATCAGCTTTTTTGGCGCTTGACGCGGAAAAGGCGTTCGATCGGGTGAATTGGAGATACTTAGATGCCGTGCTAACAAATTATGGTTTTGAGGGAACATTTAAAAATTATGTTATGAACCTTTATACTAATCCAACTGCCAAGGTGGTCGGCCATCTATTGGACTCAGATTGGTTCCCTATAAAAAATGGAACTCGCCAAGGATGCCCATTAGCCCCGTTACTTTATATTCTTACTATAGAGCCTTTTGCGGAGTTATTGAGACAATCGCCCGACATATTTGGTATACAAATTAACTCAGAGTCATTTAAGATCTCTCTCTACGCAGATGATGTAATTCTTTCAATGACGAATTTAACTTCTTCTCTTCCCGCACTTTTTAAGGCGATAGATAAATATAGCTCAATTTCTAATTATAAAATTAACCTTGGTAAAACGCAGGTTATCACGACCTGCTTTACGCAAGATGAAAGAACTGAGCTTGGGTCCTTGTGTCCACTCGACTGGAATTCTAATGTTTTAGACTACCTTGGAATTAATATTACAAATGAGCTCCCCTTACTTATCAATTTCAATTACAAAAAACTAATTGACAAAATAAAAGCACAGCTCCTAAGGTGGAAAAATTTAGAAATTTCTTGGATGGGCCGAATTCACCTAATAAACGGATATTTAATCCCCAAAATTCTTTATTTTTTCAGAACAATCCCCTTAAGAGTTCACCCCCCTATTTTGAAGCAGATCCAGCAAACTATGGATCAATTTATTTGGCAGTATAAAAGACCAAGAATTACATATAACATCTTAACTAAAAAATCAAATAGAGGGGGAATATCTTATCCTAGTATCAATAAACTCCATGAAGCTACAATGCTGACCCATTATTTGGCTTGGGACAAAAAATCTAATAATTTCCCAAAATGGCTATATATAGAGGAATTAGACATTGGACTTGGTGAATTATATTCTCTCTTCTGGGCGGATACAAATAGATTGAAAGATATAAAAGTCTCGAATCCCATAATTCATGATACACTTAAAACACTTTCTAAACTAAAACGAACTATGGGAATAAAGAGAACTCTTATGCCCTCCACCCCTATCGAGGCTATCCGATTTTTTATCAGAGATATAGACTTGTCCAGATGGCAAGGATGCGGCATCTCTTGTATTGGCAATTTGTTAGACCAAAGCACTATTATACCCTTTCCTCAGTTATGTAATTCCTTTACCCTACCATCATCTGAACTATTTTCTTTTTTGAGGATGAAGAATCTTATTGACCAGGTAGGGATTGATAGAAACCCCGAATTAGAACATTGGTTAACAAAACATAAAAATAAGAAACAAATCTCAAGTTCATCTATACTTCTACTATCATTGCAAAAAGATGAGAAAGATCCACCGATCCTGAAGTGGGAAAATGACCTAGGTATTGAGTTTTCCTTGGACCAATGGCGTCAGGCCTTTGTCCAAACAAAAAAGTTCGTCCACTCAATAAGCCTAATAGAGATTTATATTAAGATAACTTACAGATGGTACCTGGTCCCAACTAGACTTAATAAAATCAGTACCGTACATTCAAATAGATGCTGGCGTTGCTTTTCCCATACGGGCACCTTTGTTCATATCTGGTGGGAGTGCCCGCAATTGTTAAATTTAAGAAAAAATCTCTTGCAACTACTTGGATCACTCTTTCACAGTCTGGAACAATTAGACTCACAGGTGTTCCTCTTCCACTTGGGACTTGAGAATTTTTGTTTAAATTATAGAATCTTAATCATACATGTCCTTATGGCCGCAAAGATATGTATAGCTAGGCACTGGAGACAACCAGGTTTATTTAACTGGAGATTAGTTATCAATCAAATTAACCATCAGTACCTAATGGAAAGAGGATATTACAACAAAATTAATAAACTTGTCAAATTTGACAACATCTGGCGACCCTGGAAACAACTTTGTGATATCGACTCCCAGAATGCTAGAGATCGTAATTGAGGATTAAGATCTTTATCTCTTTTTCTATATATATTTATATAACTTACTTACTTATCTATTTATCTATTTATTTATCTATTCTCTTCTTTACCATTCGCTGTACCCCTGGGCGGACAATTTATTATGACCCAACTCTCGATCAATAGCTAGCCCCCATCTGTTTCTCATCTCCTCCTAAGTATGACTGACGTATGAATGATATATGTGGTATCTGTCATTGATATTTGGCTGCTATATTTATAGCTTATGCCAAATATCCTGTAATTTATTCTTTTGTTGTTTTTTTTTTTTTTTTTTTTTTTTTTTCCTTCCATTCGGTGGGGCCAGGAATATAGCGCCTGTTCGTTTATAAAGTCCTTAAATAAATATATAATTTATTGTAATATTAAATATAGCAACGAATGAGGATTGGACAACTTGTTTTGCTTGGAATAATTGTTTAAACGTATTTAAGACTATATATTTCTTTGTCGGCAATAAAGAACCGTTATTGCAATGCCTTAAAAAAAAATAAAAAAAAAAAAATAAAAAAAAATGTATCCATAAATATAGTGAATAGCCAGAAAAAATATATTGTAAGGAAATCAAATATTGCAAAATTGAAATACAACCGGTTTAATGTCATTAAAAAAAATAATAATTAAAAAAGACCTGTAATCATCGTTACTTACTTAATAGATAAATAACTACTTTAAGTTTCATGAGATTAAAAAAGAAAGTTGACCCAGGGCTGGTGCAAGGATTTTTGCCACCCTAGGCAAAACATAATTTGGCCGCCACCTGGCTCCACCCCCAAAAGTCCCCCTCCCCTTTTACCACACCCACTTATAGTAGCTGACTCGATCCCACTTCTCCCCATAGTGACCGCGACCCGCACTTACTGGATGACCGTGGCCGGAGGCTCGCTGCTGCAGCCTGCACTGCTTGCACGGCTGCCTGCCTCGCATCAAGTGAAGCTGCGGCCGCGCTTCTAATGAATGACCGCCCCCTCCAAGTAGGCGCTGCGGCCGCGCTTCTAATGAATGACCGCCCCCTCCAAGTAGGCACCCTAGGCGGGCACCTTCTTTGCCTATAGTTGGTGCCGGCCCTGCCAGGACCGTCTGCTGATGTCAGCAGGGCCTCCCACTGATGTCACGGGACCGCCCGCTTACGTCATTAGCCTTTTGGAGTCAAGAAGGATTTTTTCCCTTGGGTTTTTTTGCAATCTTTGGATCAAGAGCAGAAGGGATATGTAGGAGTGTTAATCTTGACAGACTTAGGGTTTTTTCCCAACCTTATTTATTATGTAACAAAAATTTTCATTTTTTAAATGCTATAAAAATGTTTTGAAAAAAAATTGCTTTGTATTTTTTATATTGTTTTTAAGAAGCATACAGCATAAAACAGTCTTATAGGTAACTGAGGCAATTACATAACTTAATTTTAAGCATATAAATTGATATTTTTACTGATTATGAAGCACAAATATGTTTACCCCTTTTTATGTTTTCTACAAATAGTGATTATAGCTTCATTTTTTGTTGCACCTTTGTACAGACACCTCAGAAATTAGATAAAAAACGTGATTCTGGCCGGCTAAGGTTTAAAAGTGTTTTGTGACGGGACGCCATGTTACCCCCAACTAGGTACTCCCAGCAAACGTTGCTTTCTCCTGCCAGACACCAGCGATTAACCCCTTTAGCGCCGCACAGAACCAGCGTTGTTGAGAGAAGGGGTGACGTCGCTGCACCAGAGCTGTGTTGGCACTGTGGCTAGCCACAACTTGGCTACACAGTGTGGATATTGTCCTAAAAAGTACACTAAAGTATCATAGCAGCCCACCCCAAGCATTACACAGCACTCATGTTGAGGTGAAAACAGTACAAGGGGGCAATTTATATACAATAGACACAACAAGCCACACAAAGTTCTCCATCAGGCCCTCCTTTGCACACAGCTCAGGATTTGCACTGACTTCTGGCTGAAACCAGGTGATATCAGATCCAGGTGCAAATACTGGCCATAGAGGTCTCTGTCCTTTAAGTCCTGACCCGATGGAGAGTAACACCACACATAAATCCTCTCCCAAAATGCAGGCGCCCCAAATCTGTGTCCAAGCTCCACAGTCTTTAGAGTCTCTGGTACTTGTAGAAACGTGACACTCTGTACCAGGGGGAAGAAGTAGTCCTAATGGACCCCCTGTACCCACCTCCCCAAAAACAGAACCCCTTCCAAGGCCAGAGTCCATAGTCTGTAGGTAGGAGGCTGGCACTCGGGCCCCTCCAGTAGCCCATCGCATGGAGGCTTCCATGACTTTGGGTCACCGGATCAGGACATTAAATCTCCAGGTCACAGGAGCAATGTTTGGGCACCTCCACTATCTGTAGAATTACCCTCCCACCCCATGCAATATATGATGTTTGGTGCAATCTACATCCATGTGCAGGTCCTACCTTTGTGTGCTACAAATTGTCAGGAAACAATTGAAACGGAGGTCATTTTTATTTTTCGCTACCGAGTAGGCTGCTGCTTGTGATGTCATTGACACTGAAAATGTGTTTCTCTCTAAGACCGAGTTAGACCTGTCATTTCATTAGTGATACAGATTGACACATTAGCCTCTGAAAGGAAATGAGCATGCTATGTTTTAAGAGAAACAACCAGAGGCAAATGGATATAACCTATGAATCTCAATGCATGTCATGCTTAGACGTTCATGAATGACGTAAAACCAAAAAGGGGACGCTGGCTACTTCCTGACGCCCACAGGGAAAACCAACGTGATAATAATAATGTGATATTTTTATACACAGGGCACGTCATAACTTCTGATTTTTCCTTTGCAGCTTAGAGGAGAGCACATTATGTATAGGGGGAAACATTTAGTGCACAAACTTAAAGACATATTTTTAATATAGTAATATCATTAATTGTAATAGTAACTATCCAGCTGTTGGAAGACTACAACACCCATGATACTCAGCTAGTATGATTATACAGAGCATCATGGGAATTGTAGTCCTGCAAGATCATGAGAAAGATGCTCTTTTTTTTACAATTTGGGGTAAATTTGTTAAATGAGCTTGGAAATGTTATGTATTACAAAATCTTCTTATGTTTTCAAAGTCCATCTGTTGTACTAAAATGCACCAAAAATTTAAATGAGCATTGAAAACATGCTAATGTATGAGTCAGTGGATGTGAATCACTAGATTTAGTGACATTCATTGCTGTGTATTAAATAATGCACAAGAATATGTAACATTTCCCCAGACGACCAGCAACTTCAATGAACGTCAACATACTTAAAGGTCCTTAAAGGGTTAATGTCTCTTTCACAGCTTTCAGTAAAACTGAAAACTTCATAATGTAAACTACCTATAGCCTGTGCTTCCCCAAGCCTGCACTTCGCTCATGTGGCACACAGATGATATGGCTAGGGTTGGCCCAGGTCTAGGGTAGTGACCGCCATAAAAAAAAGTATTTCCCTTAAGGAGAAGCTGGAGCTTCCAAGTGTAATTGGTCAGCAGAGATCAGTAACCTGGGAGTGGAGATAGGGGCAGGTGCAGGTCCACAAGAACAGGAACCGGGAAAACCAAGGTGTCAGAATCAAGTTAAAATACAGATGCAGAGTGAGAGGTCGACCCACATCAGAACCAAAACTGGCAACGTCAAAACTAAATCATGGAGGATACACAAACACCAAACTCTAGCAGGAACCAAGACCAGGGTCAAAGGAACAGTCAAGTCAAAATATGATCACACATGTAGCAAATAATGCAAGAACACATACACCAACCAAGGGCAGCGTGTAGAGTAAAGGCCCAGCATAGGGCACTTGTAGGTTAATCCGAGATCAATTAGGGGGTCAAGGTAGTATATTAGGGATCTTATATTGTTGCCCTAACCAGTTTCCTCGCCCAGCACCCATAATCTCTAAATGGGATAGGGGTCGAAGGAGGAGCAGTGCACAGAGGATGAGGGGCCTTTTGCCTAGGATAGCATTTGACCCAGTCAGCCCTATTTTAAGGGGGCATGATATTGAGCGGATTTTTATATAAACAATAAATATCTGGTATTTTAGTTCTAGAGCATCTATTCTATCATTCTCTACACAAGTCTCTTCTATTGAATTCCAATACCACCTCTACGCTGACCACATGCTTACCTACATTTCTTCTTGCTTCTTCTTGCCCTCTCTTCTACCTTTCCCCATGATCTCTCTGACAACTACCTGATGCAAATCATCTTCAAGACTGAGCTTCTGGCTATCCTCCTCTATCCCCAGTTTCTGATATCTACAATACTGTTGAGAATTCCACAATCTAAACAACAGCCAGAGTTTGATGTTGTTAGACGACACAGCATTCTTCTTCACCCCTTACACTTAGTCTCTCACCAAATCATCTCATCAAATCATCAATGTTCATCTATTTGCATTTGTCCTCCTTGTGATATCCTTTCTGGATTATTGCAATTCCCTTTCAACTCTCTAATCCACTGTGAGCAGAGCACCTCTAGTAGACTAATCTTCTTATCCCATCACCCTCCACCTGCTGCCCCACTATGCATCCACTGGCTCCCCATATCTTCCAGAATTTCTGGAGGACCCACTGTTTTCCCTCAATTTAGAGATTTTCCCAATACTGACTTCTCCACATGACCCTTGCTACAGTAGTCATTCTCACCCAACAGTCCCTCTCCTTCTGTCTCATTCCCCCTCAACATCCTACTAGATTGTAATCTTGTGATAGCATGGCCTTCTTCTCTTTCTGTACCAGTATATCTTAACATGTGTTGGTGGTATTGTCAACGTTGTATGTTGTTCTTTCTAATACTTAATCATCACTCTCTCTATTGTAATTTTAGCTCTACAGAATCTGTTGACGCTCGATCAGCAATGTAATGTTATGGCATAACTCATCCAGCGAGTGTTTCCTGCTGGATATTAGGGCCTTCCAAGAATTGTTACATTGTAGCTTGCCTAAAATATAACAGTTCTGTAATGTTCCATATTCATTTTGGAAAAAGAGACTGTGAAGCAAAATCTGGTATGGGGGTCTTATCACTGTAGCAACCAGGGGAATGGTAAATGGGAATATTCCATTTGTTGCTATAGTGATAAAAATAAGGCTTAATCATTGAGGGTATTACTATCCTTTTACAGAATGAAAATCCATGCAGAATACAAAAGAGGGTTATAAAAGAAACTTGTATCGGCTACAATGTAAAAATGTTCAGTGCATTGTCCACAGATGGTCTGATTGACTATGATTGCAGCAGTGATTGGTACATTTTTAGAAGCAGGTAAAAAATTACACTTTTATTCATCGGGTACTTTGAAAAGTGCAATTTCTCAAAACATGTAACTAATTCCACAATTATCTGTAAATGAAGGGCTAAATATATCACTGGGATGTGGGACAACTGAAGACATTGGGTCACTACGAAAGCTTTGTTTTTGTATATTTCTTCTTTTTTCGATTTGCCCACTCATCATAGTAACACAGGAGCCCCGTATGCCCACCACGAATTCATGACTCAGCAGCATGAACATCAACAACACAATACAAACAGCACGTAATTAGCGCTGAATAATACGCAACCTGTCCTGTCTGCTTGTTGGTAAAAATACATCATTTTTTTACTACCGGAACTACCTGCGATTCCCTGCGCCGTGATTCCATGTCATTTATATCCCAAGATCGGGGTCCTTTTATCTGCACTCATCCTATTAAAAGATTAAATCGTGTACACATCCTATTAAAACCCATTAAAGTGCTGAAAACACTTGTTACGAGACTTTAGAGGGACAGTTTAATGTCACCGGCGGCCTCACCAAAGAACTCATGCTTTGCGAGTGCTCTGCTATGCATTCTTTAACGGTTAAAAGAAAAGCACTTACCTTAGGGAGAATCTGCAGCCCCCCTGCTAACCCCATGGTTAAACGATTCTTGCCACCAATTGGTCGCTTAAAATCAATGGGAGAGGTGTTGGGGGAAAAAGGGGTAAATACTAGACTTGTGCATTCGTCTTCGGGCGAACATGAAAACGAGCACGAAGAGGCCGTTTTTTTGTTCGTTCCGAAGGAACGTAGAACAGAATACAGTGCCGGCAAACCGTAGGCGAAGACGAAGACTCACAATCACGAAGAATCGAAGATTCTTCGTGATCGTCTTCGTTTTTGCCGCGCAACCGCCAAAATTTCAAACAGGAGTGAGCTGATCCTCGTCTGTCCAATCAGCTCACTCTTGTGACGTAACGCTAAGGGTCTCGTCCAATGCCTGTGCTGCTGTTTTTTGAATTCTGAAGGCGCCTTTATAAGACCAGAGCTTGCCTGAGAGATCCATTCATTTTTCGCTGTGACTGCTTTGGCAACACTGCTGTGCTGCATCCGAGCGTTACAGAGAGAGATTGTTCTGTTCTGTGTGAGACTGGTAAGCCTTAGCCTGCCATTTCTCACTGTGTACTTCATCCTCACTTCAGTGCTACTTAATTAATATATTTAATAATAATAATTTGATTAATTTAATTTTTTTTAAATTAATTTGTCATCAACTTTAGTGTAAGTGCTGTTGAGTTGACAGTGCACCCAGTGCCTCAGTGGCACTGGGGTGCCCTTGCCCTGGGCTGGCACTAGTGCCTATTGCCTGTCCTGCTTAAATAAATTAAATAGAATTTATAAATTACAATTTAATAGAATCTATAATTTAATAGTTCATTATAATATTATATATATATATATATATTTGTCAGTCATATATATATATATACTATAGTATACTAGTGTAGAGTGTACTGTAGACATTCATCTACTAGTGTCTAATTTAAAATCAGTAATATTAATTAATATAATTAATAATTGAATTCATTATAAAATTATATATATATTTGTCAGTTATAGTTAGTAATAGTATACTAGTGTAGAGTGTACTGTAGACATTCAGAACATCTACTAGTGTCTAATCTAAAATCAGTAATATCAATAATTCTCTAATTCTTTCTTATCTTAATAGTTAATTAAATTAGCTATAAATAAAAGTAATAATATTAATTAATTACTACTAGCGTATAGTTCAGCTAATCTTATTAGTACTGGTGCTGCAGCTCTATAGTTTGTGCTTTGTTTTAGCAACAGTAAGAGACCAAGTCAATTTTTCTTAATTAATCTTTCATTTTATTTCATTTGTTTTGCTCACCTCAGTCCATCAGTGAAGTGAACTTGTTGGGCTAGTGAGTGCAGCCGCATAAGTGCTGTGTTTTTTTTTGATCAGCAAGCAGTGACGTTAACTGTTTTGCAAAGATTTTCTCATTTATTTTACATTTTATTTCAATTTTATTAAAAGTACCCTTAGTGTTTTGCTCACCTCAGTCCATCAGTGAAGTGAACTTGTTGGGCTAGTGAGTGCAGCAAGCAGTGAAGATAACTGTTTTGCTGTGACATTTTATTTTATTTCTAATTCTTTTCAAGAAAAATTGACTGTGACGAGCTGTACTAAGCAAAGCTTCAAGCTACTAGCTGTAGTACTAAAATAATTCTAATCTTCTTTAATCTTAATCTATAATATATAATAATATTCTAATTCATAATCTATAATATAAGTAATTCTAATTCTAAATTCTAATTCATAATCTATATTCTTCTATCTATAATACATAATATATAAGTAAATTAGTTCTAATCTATTAATATTATATAACTTAATATTAATTAATAAATCATATACTGAATCTGATTTAACCTCACTTTAGCTTAGTGGGTTTGAGAGCGTCTGCCTAGAGGTAGACTTATAGTAAGGAAATATAGCTTTAGGCTAGCATAGTGGTAGGCTAAGCTCTTAGGCCCGTGTAAATTCAAATTAAAAATAAAATACTGCTAGTTATTAAATAGTTAATCTTGAGTTAATAATTTCAATAACTTTAGGATTTTGGCAGATTGCACACAGCACAGTGCAGTAGTGCATAGTTTTACTTTTTAAGCAGTAGCACTGAAGAGAACTTCCTCTAATTTTTTTGTCTTTAATTCGTTTTTCCTTTTTTTTATTTTTATTTTTTTATTTTTTTTTTTATAGTTTTTTAAACACTACACTACACTACACTACACTACACACACAACACAAAATTTGAAATGGATCCTCCTTTTGGGACTAAGGAGGGACAAGCTCCATCTACCACCACCACCACCACCACCAGCACCACCACCAGCACCACCACCAGCTCTAAGATGCAGCCTTTGCGTCAGTCTAGTCGGCCAAGTAGGCCAAGCTCTCGCTTATCATTTGGGGAAGCATTGCTTGAAGGATCATCAAGTAAAGGAAAGGCACCAAAAGCAGGCAGTAGTAGTGCGGCTAGGCCCACAAGCTCTATGGTTTTTTACGGAAAGCCTAAAGCACCAGAAGCACGTTCAAAGTTAAAGGGTAGCACAAGTAGTACCAGCCCAGTGACTAAAAAGAAGTGCCTTTTGCCCCAAGCAGCATCTTCCCCATCCACCAGCAGCATGCAAGGTACCAAGCAGAGCCAAATTAGCAGCAAGACTCAGAGGGGTCCCAAACCAAAGCGATCTCATTCCTTTGTAGGGAAAACCACCACCACCACCACCCCCGCCTCTACCACCACTAGTGCTGCGCCTACTGTTCCCACTGGTACCGCCACGCCATGTCCTCCTAGTACCTCTAGCAAGCCACCAAGTCCTTACAAAATTTTTGTAAAGACAGTTAGAGAGAGGGCTACACATAGTGGAACTCCACCTAGCGAGGTAGCAGAGGAGCCTGAGACTGAGAGGCCAAGTGCAGAGTCTATTCTTCCTGCTCGCACTACTACTAGTCACGAGTCTCACGACGATATCAGTCTTAGCTCCAGCCTAGCAGGAATTCCATTCGATCTGGCTAATGAAGAGCTAGACTATGAGCCAGAGGAAGTAGAGGAGATGAGTGGTCAGGAATCAGATTCCTCAGGGAGCAGTGTCCAAATGACTAGTGCACAATTTTCCCCTGAGCCTCCACCTTCTCCGCTACGATCATCACCATCACCACCACCAGCAGCAGCAGCAAAACCTAGCAAATCTAAAGCAATTAGCAGTCCCACTATGGCCAGTACTGTTACCACCAGTCCCACCACCACTAGTTCTGCCTCTGTTCATCCACCCCGAGCAGTAAGAGCAGCACCCAAGGCACACTCCAAGGCTATGCGCGCCCCAATTTGGGAGCACTTTGAAAATGTTGAAGAAGGGCGCTATGGAAAGTGCAAACATTGTGGGAAGCTAATAAGCAGAGGGAAAGTGTCTGGCCATTTTACCAGTGCTAGCATGAAGCATCACCTCAGCACTCAACACAACGCTGTGCTATTGGGGAAAGATGCAGAGGTAAAACTTAGTGCAGGCAGCATAGCTGGTGGCCGTGGAAAAACCCCAACAGCTTCTTCTTCTGAGCCAATAGCAGCAGCAGCAGCAGCAGCAGCAACTAGTGCTGGCAGCCAGAGACCAAGGCAGGTTGGAGCACTGCATGCCCAGCCCACCCTGGAAGAATTTGGGGCATTCCACTCCAAGAGAACGATGCCCAAACAGCAGGCCAATAAAGTAACGCGACTTATTGGTCAGTTCATTGCTGTTGGAGGGGCATCCTTCTCCATGATTGAAGGGGAGCCTTTCAAACAATTGATGGCGGCTGTGGCTCCACAATACACAGTTCCGTCACGTTCCACTTTCAGCAGGAACATTGTCCCCTCGCTGTATCGGTCCTGTGTTGCAGCAGTGAAAGAGGAGCTTTCCAAGGCTGCTGGTCAGTGTGTTCATTTCACTACAGATTTGTGGAGTGCACCTAGCGCCCAGCATGCCTTTCTTTCTTTGACAGCACACTGGTGGCAGCCCGGTGTGTCTAAGGAAGTTGCTGCAGCAGGCTACCGATCATTCCTTCTCCATGCAGAAGTGATGGATGAAAAGCACACTTCCCAAAATATTCTGCATGCGATTAGGAAAATGTTTAGCCTTTGGGTGGGAGCAGAGGCGGGCACCAATGTTGAAGTTGGTTTTGTGGTAACTGACGGAGGTGCCAATATGGTGAAAGCGCTGCGAGATGGTCATATTGTTGGTGTGCGCTGTGCAGCCCACATCATCCATCTTGTAGTGAAGGCAGCAATGTCAGAAGGAACTAATGTGGCAGCAGTAGTTCTGTCCCGCTGCAGAAAGATCGCTGGGCACTTTCACCATAGTGTTAAGGCTAGCCAACTTTTGAGGGAAGAGCAAGAGAGGTCAGGTCTTCCCGTACACTGCCTACGTCAGGATGTCAGTACACGGTGGAACTCCACGTTAGACATGCTAGAGAGGATTTTGGAGCAGCAGAGGGCAATCCATAATCTTGCCTCAGAGCACAATATTGGGATTACCTCTCCATTGAATAGGGAGGATTGGACAGTGATCGCCCAGCTAGTGGCAGTCCTTAAACCATTCAGGGATGCCACAGAAAATTTAAGCTCAAACACTGCCAGTCTGGCCCAGGTAATCCCAGTGTTCTCCCATCTAGGCAGCAAGATGGATGTGTTCCTTGGAAACCGTGAGGCTGTTCAAGGTGGCACTCTACATCCTGACGTAGCAGCCATAGTCAGGAAGCTGAAGGATCTGCTAAAAGTACACCTTCGCAAGCGAATGGAAGAGAGTCCCGAAATGATGCTAGCGTGCCTTTGTGATCCAAGAATTAAGGGAAAGCTAGCTTTGAAATTCAATGTTCTCAGTAGCTACCGGGAGCAATTGGTCAACAAGGTGCGTGACTGGCAGCGTAAAATGGGAATGCTGTCCGAGGAGGGTGAGGTGCAGGAGGAGGAAGAGATGATGTGGTCTGCTACCCCTAGCAGCAGCATCAGCAGCAGTGCCACAAGCAGCACAACACAGCTGAGTGGAGCAGCTGCGTTTTGGGAAGAGGCACTTGGCAGTATAGTTGGACCATCTGACAGAGCTAGCAGCAGAAAGGAGAGTAGTGCTGCTGAAATGGTCAAACTTTACCTCTGTGAAGTTCCTTCTGCTCCTAATGTTGATCCTCTTAGCTACTGGGATGAAAAGAAGAGTGTGTGGCCTGCACTCTCATGGGTTGCGCAGCAGCTTCTATCATGTCCGCCAACCACTGTTCAAAGTGAGCGCGTGTTTTCTATGACTGGAAACATACTGAGTCCACAGCGCTCACGCATGGCACCTCATCTGATGGAGCAGATTGCCTTTCTTAAATTCAATCTGCCCAAATTGGGTTACCCAGCTCTTAGCTTGGAAAGTTAAATTTTTTCTCTCTAATGTTTAAGGTAGTTTCTCCCCCTGGTTGCACTTGCTGCGGTGTGGCAATGCCTGCTACCTCCGCTGGTGTAGCCAATTTACGCTAGGGCCTAGTGTCTGAGCTCTGTAAGTCCGCTCCCAAACGCCTAGGACTGACAGTCTTTGGATGCTTTGCCCTGGGGTGAAACAGGTGAGTGGGTCGTCAATTGCCCACTCATTCACCTTTTTCCGTTTCCAACGCTGCTGCTGGTGGTGGTGCCAGTATCTTTTGCCAGTTCGCTTCCTGGCTGAAATCATGCCTCAGATGTCCCTAATGGAAAGGGTAGTTTCTCCCCCCTGGTTGCACTTGCTGCGGTGTGGCAACGCCTGCTACCTCCGCCGGTGTAGCTAGCTTATGCTAGGGCCTTGTGTCTGAGTTCTGTAGGTCTGCTCCCAAACGCCAAGGACTGACAGTGCTTGGATGCTTTGCCCTGGGGTGAAACAGGTGAGCGGGTCGTCAATTGCCCACTCATTCGCCTTTCCCAATTCTGCTGCTGCTGGTGGTGGTGCCAGTGTCTCTCTTCAATGCCAGTTCGCTTCCTGGCTAGTGTCATGCCTCGAATGTCCCTGATGGTAAGGGTAGTTTCTCCCCCCTGGTTGCACTTGCTGCGGTGTGGCAACGCCTGCTACCTCCGCCGGTGTAGCCAGCTTACGCTAGGGCCTTGTGTCTGAGTTCTGTAGGTCTGCTCCCAAACGCCAAGGACTGACAGTGCTTGGATGCTTTGCCCTGGGGTGAAACAGGTGAGCGGGTCGTCAATTGCCCACTCATTCGCCTTTCCCAATTCTGCTGCTGCTGGTGGTGGTGCCAGTGTCTCTCTTCAATGCCAGTTCGCTTCCTGGCTAGTGTCATGCCTCGAATGTCCCTGATGGTAAGGGTAGTTTCTCCCCCCTGGTTGCACTTGTTGCGGTGTGGCAACGCCTGCTACCTCCGCCGGTGTAGCCAGCTTACGCTAGGGCCTTGTGTCTGAGTTCTGGAAGTCCGCTCCCAAACGCCAAGGACTGACAGTTTTTGGATGCTTTGCCCTGGGGTGAAACAGGTGAGCGGGTCGTCAATTGCCCACTCATTCGCCTTTCCCAATTCTGCTGCTGCTGGTGGTGGTGCCAGTGTCTCTCTTCAATGCCAGTTCGCTTCCTGGCTAGTGTCATGCCTCGAATGTCCCTGATGGTAAGGGTAGTTTCTCCCCCCTGGTTGCACTTGTTGCGGTGTGGCAACGCCTGCTACCTCCGCCGGTGTAGCCAGCTTACGCTAGGGCCTTGTGTCTGAGTTCTGGAAGTCCGCTCCCAAACGCCAAGGACTGACAGTTTTTGGATGCTTTGCCCTGGGGTGAAACAGGTGAGCGGGTCGTCAATTGCCCACTCATTCGCCTTTTCCAATGCTGCTGCTGCTGGTGGTGGTGCCAGTGTCTCTTCTCTGCCAGTTCGCTTCCTGGCTAGTGTCATGCCTCAAATGTCCCTTATGGTAAGGGCAGTTTCTCCCCCCTGGTTGCACTTGCTGCGGTGTGGCAACGCCTGCTACCTCCGCCAATGTAGCCAGCTTACGCTAGGGCCTTGTGTCTGAGCTCTGGAAGTCCGCTCCCAAACGCCAAGGACTGACAGTGTTTGGATGCTTTGCTCTGGGGTGAAACAGGTGAGTGGGTCGCCAATTGCCCACTCATTCGCCTTTCCCAATTCTGCTGCTGCTGCTGCTGGTGGTGGTGCCAGTGTCTCTTCGATGCCAGTTCGCTTCCTGGCTAGTGTCATGAATCAAATGTCCCTAATGGTAAGGGCAGTTTCTCCCCCCTGGCTGCCTCTGTCTGCGGTGTGGCAACGCCTGCTACCTCCGCCGGAGTGGCCAGCTTACGCTAGGGCCTTGTGTCTGAGCTCTGGAAGTCTGCTGCCAAACGTCTAAGACTGACAGTGTTTGGGTGCTTTGCCCTGGGGTGAAACAGGTGAGTGGGTCGCCAATTGCCCACTCATTCGCCTTTCCCAATTCTGCTGCTGCTGCTGGTGGTGGTGCCAGTGTCTCTTCGATGCCAGTTCGCTTCCTGGCTAGTGTCATGAATCAAATGTCCCTAATGGTAAGGGCAGTTTCTCCCCCCTGGCTGCCTCTGTCTGCGGTGTGGCAACGCCTGCTACCTCCGCCGGAGTGGCCAGCTTACGCTAGGGCCTTGTGTCTGAGCTCTGGAAGTCTGCTGCCAAACGTCTAAGACTGACAGTGTTTGGGTGCTTTGCCCTGGGGTGAAACAGGTGAGTGGGTCGCCAATTGCCCACTCATTCGCCTTTCCCATTTTTCAATGCTGCTGCTGGTGGTGGTGGTGGTGCCAGCATCTCTTCTCTGCCAGTTCGCTTCCTGGCTAGAGTCATGCCCAAAATGTCCCTAATTGTAAGGGCAGTTTCTCCCCCCTGGCTGCCTCTGTCTGCGGTGTGGCAACGCCTGCTACCTCCGCCGGAGTGGCCAGCTTACGCTAGGGCCTTGTGTCTGAGCTCTGGAAGTCTGCTGCCAAACGTCTAAGACTGACAGTGTTTGGGTGCTTTGCCCTGGGGTGAAACAGGTGAGTGGGTCGCCAATTGCCCACTCATTCGCCTTTTCAATGCTGCTGCTGGTGGTGGTGCCAGCATCTCTTCTCTGCCAGTTCGCTTCCTGGCTAGAGTCATGCCCAAAATGTCCCTAATGGTAAGGGCAGTTTCTCCCCCCTGGCTGCCTCTGTTTGCGGTGTGGCAACGCCTGCTACCTCCGCCGGAGTGGCCAGCTTACGCTAGGGCCTTGTGTCTGAGCTCTGGAAGTCTGCTGCCAAACGTCTAAGACTGACAGTGTTTGGGTGCTTTGCCCTGGGGTGAAACAGGTGAGCGGGTCGCCAATTGCCCTCTCATTCGCCTTTCCAATTTTTCAATGCTGCTGGTGGTGGTGGTGGTGGTGGTGGTGCCAGCATCTCTTCTCTGCCAGTTCGCTTCCTGGCTAGAGTCATGCCCAAAATGTCCCTAATTGTAAGGGCAGTTTCTCCCCCCTGGCTGCCTCTGTCTGCGGTGTGGCAACGCCTGCTACCTCCGCCGGAGTGGCCAGCTTACGCTAGGGCCTTGTGTCTGAGCTCTGGAAGTCTGCTGCCAAACGTCTAAGACTGACAGTGTTTGGGTGCTTTGCCCTGGGGTGAAACAGGTGAGTGGGTCGCCAATTGCCCACTCATTCGCCTTTTCAATGCTGCTGCTGGTGGTGGTGCCAGCATCTCTTCTCTGCCAGTTCGCTTCCTGGCTAGAGTCATGCCCAAAATGTCCCTAATGGTAAGGGCAGTTTCTCCCCCCTGGCTGCCTCTGTTTGCGGTGTGGCAACGCCTGCTACCTCCGCCGGAGTGGCCAGCTTACGCTAGGGCCTTGTGTCTGAGCTCTGGAAGTCTGCTGCCAAACGTCTAAGACTGACAGTGTTTGGGTGCTTTGCCCTGGGGTGAAACAGGTGAGCGGGTCGCCAATTGCCCACTCATTTGCCTTTCCCATTTCCTTTTCCATTTCATTATTTTCCTTCTGATACACAACCAACCAAACATAACACACACAATAACACATATAACACATATAACACACAGTGACATCACACATAACACACATACACACACACTTACAATGCACAAAACACAAGGACCTTTTCCTTGTTATTTGCCCTGGCCTTCACTCACTAATAGCATTACATTAACACTATAACTCACACTTCACCCTATAACATTTTTCCATCCACATACCTGCCAACAGACCCAACTTTTTCAGGGACAGTCCTGCTTTTTTCCAGTCCTGTCCCATCTAATTTAGCTAAACTAGGTATGCAAAATGCAAATACACATAGGTAGTTATAGCTCGGTAGGTAACGCTACTATAAACATTTAATAAATATAATCAAGTACTAAATAATAAATCTAACTTTAAAATACATTTAAATAAACCCCTATTTTTTTTTTAAAAAAAACATTAAAATTAAATTATTATTATTTAGACATAATCCATCTTTAACCAAACCAGTGCACTGCTACTAATCTTAAACATAACCGTACATTAACCCTAAGCTATTTTTTAGTTCTTGTCCAACATTTTTCCATCAGCATACCTGCCAACACACCCAAGATTTTGGTGGACAGTCCTGCTATTTTCCAGTCCTGTCCAATAAGTAAGTTGGGTTGTTGCAAAGTATGCCATTGTAAATAGGTAGCAAATGTTAGGCATGTAAAGTGGTCCAAAATCAATTTAAAAATGTAAAATATTCCCTATTCTTTTATTAAACATCTATGGACAGTACACCTCGGTATGTGTGTGCAACTCTATTGGTCGTTTCGGCAGGGGGCTCGCCTGCCATCAACGAATGAAGTGCATTCTGCAGTTCTGCAATTCACTCGTTGATGCCAGACCAGCCCCCTGCCGAAACGACCAATAGAGCTGCACACACGTACCTTCACGGCAGCTGCTGCTGCTGTGATGTGTTATTAACCCCGTATTAACCCCTGCTAGGCAACCAGGAGGAAAACGAAGATTAAACGAGCACGAAGAATGTCCGCGAATATTCGCCCGAAGAGAAGACAGGAACGGGCGAATATTCGCGGAATACGAAGATTTTTTTTCCCCGAAGACGAGCACGAAGACGAACACGAAGAGCCCCCTGGTGCCCAAGTCTAGTAAATACACATTGAGGAATTCTGCACAATACCCCCGTGCGTTTGCCATGTCCCCTGGAAGGTCAGGGGTTTAGATATAATGTAAGGAAGTGTTAATTTGCAGGCAGAGTGGTAGATAAAGGTAACAGCCTCCCGGCGGAAGTGGTAGAGGTTAATACAGTGAGGGAATTTAAACTAGCTTTGGATAAGCATATTGCTCCTGAATTTCAGACAAGACCAACAACTGATTAACCGTAACACTCACAGCAAAGAACTGCACATATACACAGTAAATAAACGCGTGTGTCATATATCCATACGAGTGACACCGATTTAGCGTGATAGGAATGCAGGGCAATGGGTAGCGGCTGTTGGTGTTATGCCTTCTGCTGCTTTACGTGGGAATCGTCTGAATCAACCCCACAACAAAGCGCCCCCCCCCGCGAGTCACACGCAGCGCGAGCCTCCGCACAATTACAAACGGTGAGTCAGCTCCCCATTGCCATGGCAACCATACACTATCTGAAGACGTAGTAACACGTGGGAAAAAAAGGCAGAACTTGGAAATACAGAAAGGGGATCTGAGATCAAAATCCAAGAAATATTCATCAAAACTAGGAATATGGCTTTAAACCAAGCTCATCAAATTCAAGATAGTCAAAAACTTCATTAATAAATACATACCAGATATAGAGCAATAGCAAAATGTTTTTATTCGAGGAATGCCTATTTTTCTTGACTCACATCATATTGGGGTCCATTTTTTTTTGCCCCTGAACTCCAGACCACCAAAGTCTGCTGAGATCCCTCCTGCCGCTTGGCCACAGAGGTGGCTTCATCGGGGTGAACCCTGACATTTATACAATCTACTCAAATCATCAGGAACACCTATTGGTTGCTATGGTAACTGCATCCCTCTTATAAATTTGCACCAGAATAGAACTTGATGCATAACCTCCCGTAGTAACATCAGGAGTAGCGGCTCACTGAAGCTGACATTCATTTGTTGTATTAAGTCTTATGAATTATCCATGGCTCAGTCTCTCTTCTTGAAAAAGTTCTGATTCATAGACCCTGAATCCCGTGGTTTAATAATGTGAAGAAATAATCACAAGATATAAATGCAAAGCCTCTGCAACAACACCCTTCCCCCCCTGCTAGAATTCTGATGCTAAGCAGTGATGTCATAGTCATGTGATGTCACAATGCAGACTGTCAATAAGAGTGCAGTAACATTAGTCTTTCTCTCACACATCCCAGAAGACAGCGTGCAGCAACAGCATATGTAACAGCAGAGAACACACGCAAACCAGCAACATACACACACACGCAAACCAGCAACATACATACACACAAGTCAGCAACATACATACACACACAAACCAGCAACATACATACACACACAAGTCACCAACATACATACACACAAGTCAGTGTGTTCACTCGTAAAGCAATATATATATATATCTGATACATACACTCCATGCAGAGCACACATGATTCATTCGTTTTTTGGAGCCGTCTGGATCGGATGCGTTTCTTGACGTTTGGTGAAAGCCTGGTAGGAAGATAATCTTTCTTTTCTCTATTGTTTTATTCAAACTTTATCTCTCTTTTTATGCTTTTTCTGCCTGTTCTGTTGTTTGGAGTTATTTTGGCCGATTAAGCGATAGTAATCTCTGTCAAGGTATTTGCTGATGTTTTATTTTTGTAGTTTAGGGACTCCAAATTCCATAAAAAAACCTGATTAGTGTTCAAAAAAGGCTTAATATGTCCAAAATAGGAAATAGAAGTTTACATAAAATATTGTATACAAAATGTGGCCCTTTTTACACATTAATCGGCTTCAACATTAACTTCCCCTCCCTGCTAGAATTCTGATGCTAAGCTGTGATGTCATAATCATGTGATGTCATAGTCATGTGATGTCACAATGCAAACTGTCAATAAGAGCGCAGTAACATTAGTCTTTCTCTCACACATCCCAGAAGACAGCGTGCAGCAACAGCATATGTAAGAGCAGCAAACTCACACAAACCAGCAACATACATACACACACACACAAACCAGCAACATACATACACACAAGTCAGCAACATACACACACACACACACAAGCCAGCAACATACATACACACAAGTCAGCAACATACACACACAAGTCAGTGTGGTCACTCGTAAAGCAATATATATATATATATGATACATACACTCCATGCAGAGTACACATGATTCATTCGTTTTTTGGAGCAGTCTGGATCGGGTGCGTTTCTTGACGTTTGGTGAAAGTCTGGTAGGAAGATAATCGTTCTTTTCTCTATTGTTTTATTCAAACTTTATCTCTCTTTTATGCTTTTTCTGCCTGTTCTGTTGTTTGGAGTTATTTTGGCCGATTAAGAATATATATAAGATTAGAATTCTGATGCTAGGCAGTGATGTCATAGTCATGTGATGTCATAGTCATGTGATGTCACAATGCAGACTGTCAATAAGAGTGCAGTAACATTAGTCTTTCTCTCACACATCCCAGAAGACAGCATGCAGCAACAGCATATGTAACAGCAGCGAACTCACACGCAAACCAGCAACATACACACACACACACACACAAGTCAGCAACATACATACACACACACAAGTCAGCAACATACATACACACACAAACCAGCACCATACATACACACACAAGTCACCAACATACACACACACAAGTCAGTGTGGTCACTCGTAAAGCAATATATATATCTATCTGATACATACACTTCATGCAGAGCACACATGATTGATTCATTTTATGGAGCAGTCTGGATGGGATGCGTTTCTTGACGTTTGGTGAAAGTCGGGTAGGAAGATAATCGTTCTTTTCTCTATTGTTTTATTCAAACTTTATCTCTCTTTTAATGCTTTTTCTGCCTGTTCTGTTGTTTGGAGTTATTTTGGCCGATTAAGCGATAGTAATCTCTGTCAAGGTATTTGCTGATGTTTTATTTTTGTAGTTTAGGGACTCCAAATTCCATAAAAAAAACCTGATTAGTGTTCAACAAAGGCTTAATATGTCCAAAATAGGAAATAGAAGTTTACATAAAATAGTGTATACAAAATGTGGCCCTTTTTACACATTAATCGGCTTCAACATTAACTTCACCTCCCTGCTAGAATTCTGATGCTAAGCTGTGATGTCATAATCATGTGATGTCATAGTCATGTGATGTCACAATGCAGACTGTCAATAAGAGCGCAGTAACATTAGTCTTTCTCTCACACATCCCAGAAGACAGCGTGCAGCAACAGCATATGTAACAGCAGCGAACACAAGCAAACCAGCAACATACACACACACACACACAAGTCACCAACATACATACACACAAGTCACCAACATACATACACACAAGTCAGCAACATACATACACACAAGTCAGTGTGGTCACTCGTAAAACAATATATATATATATATCTGATACAGACACTCCATGCAAAGTACACATGATTGATTCATTTTATGGAGCCGTTTGGATCGGGTGCGTTTGTTGACTATTTGGTGAAAGTCTGGTAGGAAGATAATCGTTCTTTTCTCTATTGTTTTATTCAAACTTTATCTCTCTTGTATGCCTTTTCTGCCTGTTCTGTTGTTCGGAGTTATTTTGGCCGATTAAGAATAATTATAAGATTAGAATTCTGATGCTAGGCAGTCATGTCATAGTCGTGTGATGTCATAGTTATGTGATGTCATAGTCATGTGATGTCACAATGCAGACTGTCAATAACAGTGCAGTAACATTAGTCTTTCTCTCCCACATCCCAGAAGACAGCGTGCAGCAACAGCATATGTAACAGCAGCGAACACACGCAAACCAGCAACATACATACAAACAAGTCAGCCCCAGTGAGTGTTGGTGATCGAGTACCCCTTTCGTGGAAAGGAGGGAGTTACCTGGACCCCCCACTCCTGTGGACTCACCAACACGGTCGGTTAAGGCAATACAGCCTAATCGGCTATATGGGAAAGGCTGAGCATGATGGAGTCCTGTCTTTTTTCACTCACACTAACACACACCTAGACACTCACACTAACACACACCTAGACACATACTTATAGTGTAAGATTTAGAAGACCAGCGCTTCAGGAACCTGTTAGGCACTAATTTCCCAGACAGGTGGATTTAGTCTGTCGTGGTAACTGCCAGTAGCGCTCAGTACTATATACCCTCAGGACCTCGGGAGAGTCAGAGACTAGAAGTCCAAATTCCATAAAAAACCTGATTAGTGTTCAAAAACGCTTAATATACATTTATTGACTCAGAACTTTACATAAAATATTGTATACAAAATGTAGCCTTTTTTTTAACTTCCCCTCCCTGATACAATTGTGTTGCTAGGCAGTGATGTCATAATGATGACTGCCAAGTGATGTCATAATGCAGACTCTCAATAACAGTAAGCTAACATTAATCTCTCACACATCAGATGAAGGTAACATAGAGATACAGCATATGTAACGAACAGCAGCCAAGAAACATACAAGCAAAACACAACATACATACACACAAATCAGCTACATACATACATGCTTATTTGATACATACACTCCATGCAAAGTACACATGATTGATTCATTTTTAGGAGCAGTGTGGATCGGATGCGTTTCTTGAAGTTTGGTGAAAGTCTGGTAGGAAGATAATCGTTCTTTTCTCTATTGTTTTATTCAAACTTTATCTCTCTTTTAAGCTTTTTCTGCCTGTTCTGTTGTTTGGAGTTATTTTGGCCGATTAAGAATATATATAAGATTAGAATTCTGATGCTAGGCAGTGATGTCATAGTCGTGTGATGTCATAGTCATGTGATGTCATAGTCATGTGATGTCACAATGCAGACTGTCAATAAGAGTGCAGTAACATTAGTTTTTCTCTCCCACATCCCAGAAGACAGCGTGCAGCAACAGCATATGTAACAGCAGCGAGTCAGCCCTAGTGAGTGTTGGTGATAGAGTACCCCTTTTGTAGAAAGGATGGAGTTACCTGGACCCCCCACTCCTGTGGACTCACCAACACAGTTGGTTAAGGCAATAAAGCCTAATCGGCTATATGGGAAAGGCTGAGCTTGATTGGTGAAAGACTCGTAGGAAGTTTCACATCTTTGGAGGTAATCTTTCCGTTCTCTATTATTTATATCAAACTTTCTCTCTCAGCTTTCAGCTTTTTCTGCCTTCCCTACTTTCTGTTTTTATTGTTTTTTTATTTTTCAATCTCTCAATTTCTGGCAGTTTTCCCCCCTTGCTTCGTGTTTCTGTAGTATGTTTATCTCATTGATCTTTTAACAAATTTATTGTGGAAAATGCTAAAGGATTTTTAATGTGCCAGAATTTGTCCCAAATGAAGTCAATTAGTTCATCGTTTTGCATAGTAACAAACCTCTAATCCCACAAACTTAATTTCTTAATGTTTGGTAGCGAGAATAGAACCAAATTCAAGACTTTAGAGGAAATCTGCTGTAACTTTCTCAAAAAATGTGTTCTATGGAAAATACTTGCTTTTGTTTAACCCCTTCCAATGGTATTTTTTCAACTAAATTTTCTTTCCACCTTTTAATGTCCCCTCACAGACAGTGAGGCAAATTCTAAGCCTAATACTAAGTAAGCAAATGGAAATACTCACACATTTAACTTGTGTAACTGTAACAGTGATTGTTCTATTTCTTCTATATCTGTAGGCTCACCTATTTTACCCCTACTGCTGGAGGAGACGGCTTTATTGAAGTGCAGACCAGCGGATCACCAGGACAGGTTTGGGGGAACAGTAAGAATCCGTATTTTTTTTGTGACAGTTTATATTTGAACACTAAGCTTTTTCCCGCATTAGAAACTTTTAAAAGTTGGTGACTTGCATTGGGGAAACTTAGATGAAAGTTTATATTTAAATGAAATGTATCTGATTTTAATATTAAACTACATTTGAAATATTGAAGTATAGGGCCACAAAAATCCATGAAATCTTCGGTATAGACTCGCTAGACATGTTGTTTTAAAGTAAACATATTGTTGTTTGGGCTGATTTTGGCCGATTAAGCTAGAGTAAGCTTTGTCAAGTTATTTGGTGATGTTCTTTTACTCCTGCAGTTTAGGGACTCCACATAACATAAAAACCAGATTAATGTCCAAAAAAGACTTAATATGGGCAATACATTTTTTTTAATATATTGAACAATTGTGTCTTATCATTTAGTTTCTCATTGTTTGTGCTTCATTTTCTTTTTAGAAGTGAGAACGATGCATCCTTTCTTCAACATTACCTGAACAATAGCATAATAAGATCCACAGAGCCATCTTCACCACTTCCATTCTACTGTCAGTACGATTGTGCTTTAAACTACACCTTAAGCACTAACCTCTTAATGCCCAGAGGGATGGGCAGTCCTTTTAGCCATGGATCCCCAGAGGTTTCCCCCACAAGGGGGTTTTTCCTCTCCTGAGAGCTAAAGGATGATTCTTTGTGAGTCCAGAGGGAGCCTTCTGTACACTTGAGTCCTAGTAAACTCAAGTCCAGGATTTTTGTAGACAATATCAAAAGCCACATGATGCTATTTAGTATTACCTTGTGAACTTCTGCTAGAGATTTATTTCTAATAAATAATATCATCTTAAACATACAATAAAATGTATTTCTTGTCTTGTTTATAATCCTTCTTGTGACATTTTCATGTAGTTTAATCCATGGATCTCACCCTTCCTCTTTACATGGGGAATAGTGTTTTCTTTTTAAGTGGACAATTATTCAGTATTTAGTCTCCCTATCAGTAAATAATTATAACATGCACATTGTTTTATGTACTCCCTACTCAATGATGTTAATTGAGGCTAGTAGTAAAATAAAGGCTATTTGGGATCACAAAGGGGCACACTTTCAAAAGGTGGGTAGGACCTTCACAGAAATGGAGATTAAGTTGGGCAACATGGAATGTATGGGTGGAACAGGCCAGAGATTGATTTTATTTCAAAATCTCTGAACCTCTGAAGAGCTCTTTATATTGGCCCTGCACATATTTATAGCATGTTATCATAGCATTTTAGCATTGGTATTTAGTATTGCGTGAAAAATGTATCCATAAATATAGTGAATAGCCAGAAAAAATATATTGTAAGGAAATCAAATATTGCAAAATTGAAATACAACCGGTATAATGTCATTAAAAAAAATAATAATTAAAAAAGACCTGTAATCATCGTTACTTACTTAATAGATAAATAACTACTTTAAGTTTCATGAGATTAAAAAAGAAAGTTGACCCAGGGCTGGTGCAAGGATTTTTGCCACCCTAGGCAAAACATAATTTGGCCGCCACCTGGCTCCACCCCCAAAAGTCCCCCTCCCCTTTTACCACACCCACTTATAGTAGCTGACTCGATCCCACTTCTCCCCATAGTGACCGCGACCCGCACTTACTGGATGACCGTGGCCGGAGGCTCGCTGCTGCAGCCTGCACTGCTTGCACGGCTGCCTGCCTCGCATCAAGTGAAGCTGCGGCCGCGCTTCTAATGAATGACCGCCCCCTCCAAGTAGGCGCTGCGGCCGCGCTTCTAATGAATGACCGCCCCCTCCAAGTAGGCGCCCTAGGCGGGCACCTTCTTTGCCTATAGTTGGTGCCGGCCCTGCCAGGACCGTCTGCTGATGTCAGCAGGGCCT
Source organism: Spea hammondii (assembly GCA_029215755.1). Lineage (NCBI taxonomy): Eukaryota > Metazoa > Chordata > Amphibia > Anura > Pelobatidae > Spea > Spea hammondii. The sequence continues at coordinate 6,440,479 of JARDYJ010000004.1, forward strand.
CCCACTGATGTCACGGGACCGCCCGCTTACGTCATTAGCCTTTTGGAGTCAAGAAGGATTTTTTCCCTTGGGTTTTTTTGCAATCTTTGGATCAAGAGCAGAAGGGATATGTAGGAGTGTTAATCTTGACAGATTTAGGGTTTTTTTACCAACCTTATTTATTACGTAACAAAAATTTTCATTTTTTAAATGCTATAAAAATGTTTTGAAAAAAAATTGCTTTGTATTTTTTATATTGTTTTTAAGAAGCATACAGCATAAAACAGTCTTATAGGTAACTGAGGCAATTACATAACTTAATTTTAAGCATATAAATTGATATTTTTACTGATTATCAAGCACAGCACACATTTTAAAAAAATATGTTTACCCCTTTTTATGTTTTCTACAAATAGTGATTATAGCTTCATTTTTTGTTGCACCTTTGTACAGACACCTCAGAAATTAGAATAAAAACGTGATTCTGGCCGGCTAAGGTTTAAAAGTGTTTTGTGACGGGACGCCATGTTACCCCCAACTAGGTACTCCCAGCAAACGTTGCTTTCTCCTGCCAGACACCAGCGATTAACCCCTTCAGCGCCGCACAGAACCAGCGTTGTTGAGAGAAGGGGTGACGTCGCTGCACCAGAGCTGTGTTGGCACTGTGGCTAGCCACAACTTGGCTACACAGTGTGGATATTGTCCTAAAAAGTACACTAAAGTATCATAGCAGCCCACCCCAAGCATTACACAGCACTCATGTTGAGGTGAAAACAGTACAAGGGGGCAATTTATATACAATAAACACAACAAACCACACAAAGTTCTCCATCAGGCCCTCCTTTGCACACAGCTCAGGATTTGCACTGACTTCTGGCTGAAACCAGGTGATATCAGATCCAGGTGCAAATACTGGCCATAGAGGTCTCTGTCCTTTAAGTCCTGACCCGATGGAGAGTAACACCACACATAAATCCTCTCCCAAAATGCAGGCGCCCCAAATCTGTGTCCAAGCTCCACAGTCTTTAGAGTCTCTGGTACTTGTAGAAACGTGGCACTCTGTACCAGGGGGAAGAAGTAGTCCTAATGGACCCCCTGTACCCACCTCCCCAAAAACAGAACCCCTTCCAAGGCCAGAGTCCATAGTCTGTAGGTAGGAGGCTGGCACTCAGGCCCCTCAAGTAGCCCATCTCATGGAGGCTTCCATGACTTTGGGTCACCGGATCAGGACATTAAATCTCCAGGTCACAGGAGCAATGTTTGGGCACCTCCACTATCTGTAGAATTACCCTCCCACCCCATGCAATATATGATGTTTGGTGCAATCTACATCCATGTGCAGGTCCTACCTTTGTGTGCTACAAATTGTCAGGAAACAATTGAAACGGAGGTCATTTTTATTTTTCGCTACCGAGTAGGCTGCTGCTTGTGATGTCATTGACACTGAAAATGTGTTTCTCTCTAAGACCGAGTTAGACCTGTCATTTCATTAGTGATACAGATTGACACATTAGCCTCTGAAAGGAAATGAACATGCTATGTTTTAAGAGAAACAACCAGAGGCAAATGGATATAACCTATGAATCTCAATGCATGTCATGCTTAGACGTTCATGAATGACGTAAAACCAAAAAGGGGACGCTGGCTACTTCCTGACGCCCACAGGGAAAACCAACGTGATAATAATAATGTGATATTTTTATACACAGGGCACGTCATAACTTCTGATTTTTCCTTTGCAGCTTAGAGGAGAGCACATTATGTATAGGGGGAAACATTTAGTGCACAAACTTAAAGACATATTTTTAATATAGTAATATCATTAATTGTAATAGTAACTATCCAGCTGTTGGAAGACTACAACACCCATGATACTCAGCTAGTATGATTATACAGAGCATCATGGGAATTGTAGTCCTGCAAGATCATGAGAAAGATGCTCTTTTTTTTTACAATTTGGGGTAAATTGGTTAAATGAGCTTGGAAATGTTATGTATTACAAAATCTTCTTATGTTTTCAAAGTCCATCTGTTGTACTAAAATGCACCAAAAATTTAAATGAGCATTGAAAACATGCTAATGTATGAGTCAGTGGATGTGAATCACTAGATTTAGTGACATTCATTGCTGTGTATTAAATAATGCACAAGAATATGTAACATTTCCCCAGACGACCAGCAACTTCAATGAACGTCAACATACTTAAAGGTCCTTAAAGGGTTAATGTCTCTTTCACAGCTTTCAGTAAAACTGAAAACTTCATAATGTAAACTACCTATAGCCTGTGCTTCCCCAAGCCTGCACTTCGCTCATGTGGCACACAGATGATATGGCTAGGGTTGGCCCAGGTCTAGGGTAGTGACCGCCATAAAAAAAAGTACTTCCCTTAAGGAGAAGCTGGAGCTTCCAAGTGTAATTGGTCAGCAGAGATCAGTAACCTGGGAGTGGAGATAGGGGCAGGTGCAGGTCCACAAGAACAGGAACCGGGAAAACCAAGGTGTCAGAATCAAGTTAAAATACAGATGCAGAGTGAGAGGTCGACCCACATCAGAACCAAAACTGGCAACGTCAAAACTAAATCATGGAGGATACACAAACACCAAACTCTAGCAGGAACCAAGACCAGGGTCAAAGGAACAGTCAAGTCAAAATATGATCACACATGTAGCAAATAATGCAAGAACACATACACCAACCAAGGGCAGCGTGTAGAGTAAAGGCCCAGCATAGGGCACTTGTAGGTTAATCCGAGATCAATTAGGGGGTCAAGGTAGTATATTAGGGACCTTTTCGCGTGTGTGCGCACAAGGAGATCACGCAACTCCCTCTAACTGGCCCGGGCATCACCAAAGCAGGGGTCTACAGTGACAGATAAGAGATGGGAAAAAGTGGGTAGATGAGGAGCTAGGAGGAAAGTGAGGTAAGGGCTAGTGGATAGTGAGACGGGATGCAGTGTTTATGTGTATGGGTAGGCATGTGTAAGGGCAGTGTATATGTGTGTATATGCAGAGTGTATATGTCTGTATGGGTATTAGGCCGTGAGACTGCTGCCAAACCGTGCTTTCTTAGCCCAGGACGACACTCAGGAACTTCACCAGCCAGGAACAGAAGAAATTGTGGACAAATAAAGTGAAATGAGTAAAGTGCACACACATGCATATGCACTCACACAATCTAACACCTCATACATACACACACACACACGGCCATTCCAACACAATACACTTGAACACATATACATGCACACCCTCTCTAAGCACTATACATTTATTTATTTTTTTATTATTGCAGAGCTTGTTAATTGATCCATTAAAAAATGCTAAATGCATTTCCATTAATCTGTTTATAATTTGATCTATACATTGTTGGGTTTGTATGTGGTACTCAGTTTTAACTCTATTTTTTAGTAGAGCTACAAGATTATTTGCCTGTTTATCATTTACTGTGACAATGATTGCTATGTTTTAAAGATCTTTCTTTTTAAGATGCATCTTATTTATGACTAACTTGCTCTTCAATATACCGTACAAATGCAGGGTTTGTCCCTAATATTAGAAAATCCTCTTGTAAGAGATAGGCTCAGTTTTTTTACTATATAAATAGCTTTTCCTATATAAACAGAAATCTCTGTAGGAAATCAGTCAGTGGGTGTCAGTGAACAAAAGAAGATGCTTTATTGTCAGTTGGTGTAATTTAGTTCATGATTACAGAAAGAGGTTAAAATAAGAAAACAGAGTATGTTTATCTTATATTGTTGCCCTAACCAGTTTCCTCGCCCAGCACCCATAATCTCTAAATGGGATAGGGGTCGAAGGAGGAGCAGTGCACAGAGGATGAGGGGCCTTTTGCCTAGGATAGCATTTGACCCAGTCAGCCCTATTTTAAGGGGGCATGATATTGAGCGGATTTTTATATAAACAATAAATATCTGGTATTTTAGTTCTAGAGCATCTATTCTATCATTCTCTACACAAGTCTCTTCTATTGAATTCCAATACCACCTCTATGCTGACCACATGCTTACCTACATTTCTTCTTGCTTCTTCTTGCAATCTCTTCTACCTTTCCCTATTATCTCTCTGACAACTACCTGATGCAAATCATCTTCAAGACTGAGCTTCTGGCTATCCTCCTCTATCCCCAGTTTCTGATATCTACAATACTGTTGAGAATTCCACAATCTAAACAACAGCCAGAGTTTGATGTTGTTACACGACACATCATTCTTCTTCACCCCTTACACTTAGTCTCTCACCAAATCATCTCATCAAATCATCAATGTTCATCTCTTTGCATTTGTCCTCCTTGTGATATCCTTTCTGGATTATTGCAATTCCCTTTCAACTCTCTAATCCACTGTGAGCAGAGCACCTCTACTAGACTAATCTTCTTATCCCATCACCCTCCACCTGCTGCCCCACTATGCATCCACTGGCTCCCCATATCTTCCAGAATTTCTGGAGGACCCACCGTTTTCCCTCAATTTAGAGATTTTCCCAATACTGACTTCTCCACATGACCCTTGCTACAGTAGTCATTCTCACCCAACAGTCCCTCTCCTTCTGTCTCATTCCCCCTCAACATCCTACTAGATTGTAATCTTGTGATAGCATGGCCTTCTTCTCTTTCTGTACCAGTATATCTTAACATGTGTTGGTGGTATTGTCAACGTTGTATGTTGTTCTTCCTAATACTTAATCATCACTCTCTCTATTGTAATTTTAGCTCTACAGAATCTGTTGACGCTCGATCAGCAATGTAATGTTATGGCATAGCTCATCCAGCGAGTGTTTCCTGCTGGCTATTAGGGCCTTCCAAGAATTGTTACGTTGTAGCTTGCCTAAAATATAACAGTTCTGTAATGTTCCATATTCATTTTGGAAAAAGAGACTGTGAAGCAAAATCTGGTATGGGGGTCTTATCACTGTAGCAACCAGGGGAATGGTAAATGGGAATATTCCATTTGTTGCTATAGTGATAAATATAAGGCTTAATCATTGAGGGTATTACTATCCTTTTACAGAATGTAGAGCCCTGCTGCTTAAATAGCACAGGGCGGCATGTAGTTGTGGGGATAGGAGCTAGGATTCATTGAAAGGTCAGCTATTAGTTATATGGAGGGTTCAAAAGTTCAGGCTTGAAGTTTAAAAAAAAACAAAAAAACTGCTAGGTTATATAACTTAGAAATTTCGGGGTGTGCGCGCGCCGCTTAGTTATTTGCCGCCTTTGTCTCGAGGACACCTCGAGAGCGCTTAGGTATGCCTCGCGCTGCGCAAAAGGCGCGAATTCGCGCTATAAATAGAAGGGGCTGAAGTGGCAGCGTCTCATGCCACAAGGCGAACTGCAGGCTGTGCTACTGACCTTTTTAAGGCCGGTAATTCGGCTAAGCAGGAGAGCCGCGGGCGAAGATGGAAGCTCTTCTTGAAAAACTCCCACCCACCCTCCCTGATATATATATATTTGTTATGTATATATATAAAAAATAAATAAATAAATAAATAAAAAAAATAAAAATGTCGTGTGCTTTTATTGGGGTTAAGGTTGTCCCAAATGGGATGAACTGATTATGTGGTGGTTTGTCTACTGGCTTTTAGGGCGGTAGGCATTGTACATATATATATCGTGTAAATTATATGATGGTGAAACTCTGGGTTTGGGCCAAGAGTTTCGTTAAAGTTTGTATGGTAAAATAAGTATTGTTAAACTAAATAAAAGTCCACGGCCTGTTTATTCCAAGAAAAAAGTGTCTTTGTTTTTATTTCACAATATTGGTTTATTGTTACATTTTAATGGTTTTCATTATCCCTTACAACTACATGAAAACCCATGCAGAATACAAAAGAGGGTTATAAAAGAAACTTGTATCGGCTACAATGTAAAAATGTTCAGTGCATTGTCCACAGATGGTTTGATTGACTATGATTGCCAGTAGTGATTGGTACATTTTTAGAAGCAGGTAAAAAATTACACTTTTATTCATCGGGTACTTTGAAAAGTGTGATTTCTCAAAACATGTAACGAATTCCACAATTATCTGTAAATGAAGGGCTAAATATATCACTGGGATCTGGGACAACTGAAGACATTGGGTCACTACGAAAGCTTTGTTTTTGTATATTTCTTCTTTTTTCGACTTGCCCACTCGTCATAGTAACACAGGAGCCCCGTATGCCCACCACGAATTCATGACTCAGCAGCATGAACATCAACAACACAATACAAACAGCACGTAATTAGCGCTGAATAATACGCAACCTGCCCTGTCTGCTTGTTGGTAAAAATACATCATTTTTTTACTACCGGAACTACCTGCGATTCCCTGCGCCGTCATTCCATGTCATTTATATCCCAAGATCGGGGTCCTTTTATCTGCACTCATCCTGTACACATCCTATTAAAACCCATAAAAGTGCTGAAAACACTTGTTACAAGACTTTAGAGGGACAGTTTAATGTCACCGGCAGCCTCACCAAAGAACTCATGCTTTGCGAGTGCTCTGCTATGCGTTCTTTAACGGTTAAAAGAAAAGCACTTACCTTAGGGAGAATCTGCAGCCCCCCTGCTATCCCCGTGGTTAAACGATTCTTGCCACCAATTGGTCGCTTGAAATCAATGGGAGAAGTGTTGGGGGAAAAAGGGTTAAATACATATGGAGGAATTCTGCACAATACCCCCGTGCGTTTGCCATGTCCCCTGGAAGGTCAGGGGTTTAGATATAATGTAAGGAAGTGTTAATTTGCAGGGAGAGTGGTAGATAAAGGGAACAGCCTCCCGGCAGAAGTGGTAGAGGTTAATACAGTGAGGGAATTTAAACTAGCTTTGGATAAGCATATTGCTCCTGAATTTCAGACAAGACCAACAACTGATTAACCGTAACACTCACAGCAAAGAACTGCACATATACACAGTAAATACACGCGTGTGTCATATATCCATACGAGTGACACCGATTTAGCGTGATAGGAATGCAGGGCAATGGGTAGCGGCTGTCGGTGTTATGCCTTCTGCTGCTTTACGTGGGAATCGTCTGAATCGCCCCCACAACAAAGCGCCCCCCCCCCCGCGAGTCACACGCAGCGCGAGCCTCCGCACAATTACAAACGGTGAGTCAGCTCCCCATTGCCATGGCAACCATACACTATCTGAAGACGTAGTAACACGTGGGAAAAAAAGGCAGAACTTGGAAATACAGAAAGGGGATCTGAGATCAAAATCCAAGAAATATTCATCAAAACTAGGAATATGGCTTTAAACCAAGCTCATCAAATTCAAAATAGTCAAAAACTTCATTAATAAATACATACCAGATATAGAGCAATAGCAAAATGTTTTTATTCGAGGAATGCCTATTTTTCTTGACTCACATCATATTGGGGTCCATTTTTTTTTTTGCCCCTGAACTCCAGACCACCAAAGTCTGCTGAGATCCCTCCTGCCGCTTGGCCACAGAGGTGGCTTCATCGGGGTGAACCCTGACATTTATACAATCTATTCAAATCATCAGAAACACCTATTGGTTGCTATGGTAACTGCATCCCTCTTATAAATTTGCACCAGAATAGAACTTGATGCATAACCTCCCGTAGTAACATCAGGAGTAGCGGCTCACTGAAGCTGACATTCATTTGTTGTATTAAGTCTTATGAATTATCCATGGCTCAGTCTCTCTTCTTGAAAAAGTTCTGATTCATAGACCCTGAACCCCGTGGTTTAATAATGTGAAGAAATAATCACAAGATATAAATGCAAAGCCTCTGCAACAACACCCTTCCCCCCCTGCTAGAATTCTGATGCTAAGCAGTGATGTCATAGTCATGTGATGTCACAATGCAGACTGTCAATAAGAGTGCAGTAACATTAGTCTTTCTCTCCCACATCCCAGAAGACAGCGTGCAGCAACAGCATATGTAACAGCAGAGAACACACGCAAACCAGCAACATACACACACACGCAAACCAGCAACATACATACACACAAGTCAGCAACATACATACACACACAAACCAGCAACATACATACACACAAGTCAGTTTGTTCACTCGTAAAGCAATATATATATATATATCTGATACATACACTCCATGCAGAGCACACATGATTCATTCGTTTTTTGGAGCCGTCTGGATCGGATGCGTTTCTTGATGTTTGGTGAAAGCCTGGTAGGAAGATAATCTTTCTTTTCTCTATTGTTTTATTCAAACTTTATCTCTCTTTTTATGCTTTTTCTGCCTGTTCTGTTGTTTGGAGTTATTTTGGCGGATTAAGCGATAGTAATCTCTGTCAAGGTATTTGCTGATGTTTTATTTTTGTAGTTTAGGGACTCCGAATTCCATAAATAAACCTGATTAGTGTTCAAAAAAGGCTTAATATGTCCAAAATAGGAAATAGAAGTTTACATAAAATATTGTATACAAAATGTGGCCCTTTTTACACATTAATCGGCTTCAACATTAACTTCCCCTCCCTGCTAGAATTCTGATGCTAAGCTGTGATGTCATAATCATGTGATGTCATAGTCATGTGATGTCACAATGCAGACTGTCAATAAGAGCGCAGTAACATTAGTCTTTCTCTCACACATCCCAGAAGACAGCGTGCAGCAACAGCATATGTAAGAGCAGCAAACTCACACAAACCAGCAACATACACACACACACACACAAACCAGCAACATACATACACACAAGTCAGCAACATACACACACACACACACACACACACAAGCCAGCAACATACATACACACAAGTCAGCAACATACACACACAAGTCAGTGTGGTCACTCGTAAAACAATATATATATATATATCTGATACATACACTCCATGCAGAGTACACATGATTCATTCGTTTTTTGGAGCAGTCTGGATCAGTGCGTTTCTTGACGTTTGGTGAAAGTCTGGTAGGAAGATAATCGTTCTTTTCTCTATTGTTTTATTCAAACTTTATCTCTCTTTTATGCTTTTTCTGCCTGTTCTGTTGTTTGGAGTTATTTTGGCCGATTAAGAATATATATAAGATTAGAATTCGGATGCTAGGCAGTGATGTCATAGTCATGTGATGTCATAGTCATGTGATGTCACAATGCAGACTGTCAATAAGAGTGCAGTAACATTAGTCTTTCTCTCACACATCCCAGAAGACAGCATGCAGCAACAGCATATGTAACAGCAGCGAACTCACACGCAAACCAGCAACATACACACACACACACACAAGTCAGCAACATACATACACACACACAAGTCAGCAACATACATACACACACAAACCAGCACCATACATACACACACAAGTCACCAACATACACACACACAAGTCAGTGTGGTCACTCGTAAAGCAATATATATATCTATCTGATACATACACTCCATGCAGAGCACACATGATTGATTCATTTTATGGAGCAGTCTGGATGGGATGCGTTTCTTGACGTTTGGTGAAAGTCGGGTAGGAAGATAATCGTTCTTTTCTCTATTGTTTTATTCAAACTTTATCTCTCTTTTAATGCTTTTTCTGCCTGTTCTGTTGTTTGGAGTTATTTTGGCCGATTAAGCGATAGTAATCTCTGTCAAGGTATTTGCTGATGTTTTATTTTTGTAGTTTAGGGACTCCAAATTCCATAAAAAAAACCTGATTAGTGTTCAACAAAGGCTTAATATGTCCAAAATAGGAAATAGAAGTTTACATAAAATAGTGTATACAAAATGTGGCCCTTTTTACACATTAATCGGCTTCAACATTAACTTCACCTCCCTGCTAGAATTCTGATGCTAAGCTGTGATGTCATAATCATGTGATGTCATAGTCATGTGATGTCACAATGCAGACTGTCAATAAGAGCGCAGTAACATTAGTCTTTCTCTCACACATCCCAGAAGACAGCGTGCAGCAACAGCATATGTAACAGCAGCGAACACAAGCAAACCAGCAACATACACACACACACACACAAGTCACCAACATACATACACACAAGTCACCAACATACATACACACAAGTCAGCAACATACATACACACAAGTCAGTGTGGTCACTCGTAAAACAATATATATATATATATCTGATACAGACACTCCATGCAAAGTACACATGATTGATTAATTTTATGGAGCCGTTTGGATCGGGTGCGTTTGTTGACTATTTGGTGAAAGTCTGGTAGGAAGATAATCGTTCTTTTCTCTATTGTTTTATTCAAACTTTATCTCTCTTGTATGCCTTTTCTGCCTGTTCTGTTGTTCGGAGTTATTTTGGCCGATTAAGAATAATTATAAGATTAGAATTCTGATGCTAGGCAGTCATGTCATAGTCGTGTGATGTCATAGTTATGTGATGTCATAGTCATGTGATGTCACAATGCAGACTGTCAATAACAGTGCAGTAACATTAGTCTTTCTCTCCCACATCCCAGAAGACAGCGTGCAGCAACAGCATATGTAACAGCAGCGAACACACGCAAACCAGCAACATACATACAAACAAGTCAGCCCCAGTGAGTGTTGGTGATCGAGTACCCCTTTTGTGGAAAGGAGGGAGTTACCTGGACCCCCCACTCCTGTGGACTCACCAACACGGTCGGTTAAGGCAATACAGCCTAATCGGCTATATGGGAAAGGCTGAGCATGATGGAGTCCTGTCTTTTTTCACTCACACTAACACACACCTAGACACTCACACTAACACACACCTAGACACATACTTATAGTGTAAGATTTAGAAGACCAGCGCTTCAGGAACCTGTTAGGCACTAATTTCCCAGACAGGTGGATTTAGTCTGTCGTGGTAACTGCCAGTAGCGCTCAGTACTATATACCCTTAGGACCTCGGGAGAGTCAGAGACTAGAAGTCCAAATTCCATAAAAAACCTGATTAGTGTTCAAAAACGCTTAATATACATTTATTGACTCAGAACTTTACATAAAATATTGTATACAAAATGTAGCCTTTTTTTTAACTTCCCCTCCCTGATACAATTGTGTTGCTAGGCAGTGATGTCATAATGATGACTGCCAAGTGATGTCATAATGCAGACTCTCAATAACAGTAAGCTAACATTAATCTCTCACACATCAGATGAAGGTAACATAGAGATACAGCATATGTAACGAACAGCAGCCAAGAAACATACAAGCAAAACACAACATACATACACACAAATCAGCTACATACATACATGCTTATTTGATACATACACTCCATGCAAAGTACACATGATTGATTCATTTTTAGGAGCAGTGTGGATCGGATGCGTTTCTTGAAGTTTGGTGAAAGTCTGGTAGGAAGATAATCGTTCTTTTCTCTATTGTTTTATTCAAACTTTATCTCTCTTTTAAGCTTTTTCTGCCTGTTCTGTTGTTTGGAGTTATTTTGGCCGATTAAGAATATATATAAGATTAGAATTCTGATGCTAGGCAGTGATGTCATAGTCGTGTGATGTCATAGTCATGTGATGTCATAGTCATGTGATGTCACAATGCAGACTGTCAATAAGAGTGCAGTAACATTAGTTTTTCTCTCCCACATCCCAGAAGACAGCGTGCAGCAACAGCATATGTAACAGCAGCGAGTCAGCCCTAGTGAGTGTTGGTGATAGAGTACCCCTTTTGTAGAAAGGATGGAGTTACCTGGACCCCCCACTCCTGTGGACTCACCAACACAGTTGGTTAAGGCAATAAAGCCTAATCGGCTATATGGGAAAGGCTGAGCTTGATTGGTGAAAGACTCGTAGGAAGTTTCACATCTTTGGAGGTAATCTTTCCGTTCTCTATTATTTATATCAAACTTTCTCTCTCAGCTTTCAGCTTTTTCTGCCTTCCCTACTTTCTGTTTTTATTGTTTTTTTATTTTTCAATCTCTCAATTTCTGGCAGTTTTCCCCCCTTGCTTCGTGTTTCTGTAGTATGTTTATCTCATTGATCTTTTAACAAATTTATTGTGGAAAATGCTAAAGGATTTTTAATGTGCCAGAATTTGTCCCAAATGAAGTCAATTAGTTAATTGTTTTGCATAGTAACAAACCTCTAATCCCACAAACTTAATTTCTTAACGTTTGGTAGCGAGAATAGAACCAAATTCAAGACTTTAGAGGAAATCTGCTGTAACTTTCTCAAAAAATGTGTTCTATGGAAAATACTTGCTTTTGTTTAACCCCTTCCAATGGTATTTTTTCAACTAAATTTTCTTTCCACCTTTTAATGTCCCCTCACAGACAGTGAGGCAAATTCTAAGCCTAATACTAAGTAAGCAAATGGAAATACTCACACATTTAACTTGTGTAACTGTAACAGTGATTGTTCTATTTCTTCTATATCTGTAGGCTCACCTATTTTACCCCTACTGCTGGAGGAGACGGCTTTATTGAAGTGCAGACCAGCGGATCACCAGGACAGGTTTGGGGGAACAGTAAGAATCCGTATTTTTTTTGTGACAGTTTATATTTGAACACTAAGCTTTTTCCCGCATTAGAAACTTTTAAAAGTTGGTGACTTGCATTGGGGAAACTTAGATGAAAGTTTATATTTAAATGAAATGTATCTGATTTTAATATTAAACTACATTTGAAATATTGAAGTATAGGGCCACAAAAATCCATGAAATCTTCGGTATAGACTCGCTAGACATGTTGTTTTAAAGTAAACATATTGTTGTTTGGGCTGATTTTGGCCGATTAAGCTAGAGTAAGCTTTGTCAAGTTATTTGGTGATGTTCTTTTACTCCTGCAGTTTAGGGACTCCACATAACATAAAAACCAGATTAATGTCCAAAAAAGACTTAATATGGGCAATAAATTTTTTTTAATATATTGAACAATTGTGTCTTATCATTTAGTTTCTCATTGTTTGTGCTTCATTTTCTTTTTAGAAGTGAGAACGATGCATCCTTTCTTCAACATTACCTGAACAATAGCATAATAAGATCCACAGAGCCATCTTCACCACTTCCATTCTACTGTCAGTACGATTGTGCTTTAAACTACACCTTAAGCACTAACCTCTTAATGCCCAGAGGGATGGGCAGTCCTTTTAGCCATGGATCCCCAGAGGTTTCCCCCACAAGGGGGTTTTTCCTCTCCTGAGAGCTAAAGGATGATTCTTTGTGAGTCCAGAGGGAGCCTTCTGTACACTTGAGTCCTAGTAAACTCAAGTCCAGGATTTTTGTAGACAATATCAAAAGCCACATGATGCTATTTAGTATTACCTTGTGAACTTCTGCTAGAGATTTATTTCTAATAAATAATATCATCTTAAACATACAATAAAATGTATTTCTTGTCTTGTTTATAATCCTTCTTGTGACATTTTCATGTAGTTTAATCCATGGATCTCACCCTTCCTCTTTACATGGGGAATAGTGTTTTCTTTTTAAGTGGACAATTATTCAGTATTTAGTCTCCCTATCAGTAAATAATTATAACATGCACATTGTTTTATGTACTCCCTACTCAATGATGTTAATTGAGGCTAGTAGTAAAATAAAGGCTATTTGGGATCACAAAGGGGCACACTTTCAAAAGGTGGGTAGGACCTTCACAGAAATGGAGATTAAGTTGGGCAACATGGAATGTATGGGTGGAACAGGCCAGAGATTGATTTTATTTCAAAATCTCTGAACCTCTGAAGAGCTCTTTATATTGGCCCTGCACATATTTATAGCATGTTATCATAGCATTTTAGCATTGGTATTTAGTATTGCGTGAAAAATGTATCCATAAATATAGTGAATAGCCAGAAAAAATATATTGTAAGGAAATCAAATATTGCAAAATTGAAATACAACCGGTATAATGTCATTAAAAAAAATAATAATTAAAAAAGACCTGTAATCATCGTTACTTACTTAATAGATAAATAACTACTTTAAGTTTCATGAGATTAAAAAAGAAAGTTGACCCAGGGCTGGTGCAAGGATTTTTGCCACCCTAGGCAAAACATAATTTGGCCGCCACCTGGCTCCACCCCCAAAAGTCCCCCTCCCCTTTTACCACACCCACTTATAGTAGCTGACTCGATCCCACTTCTCCCCATAGTGACCGCGACCCGCACTTACTGGATGACCGTGGCCGGAGGCTCGCTGCTGCAGCCTGCACTGCTTGCACGGCTGCCTGCCTCGCATCAAGTGAAGCTGCGGCCGCGCTTCTAATGAATGACCGCCCCCTCCAAGTAGGCGCTGCGGCCGCGCTTCTAATGAATGACCGCCCCCTCCAAGTAGGCGCCCTAGGCGGGCACCTTCTTTGCCTATAGTTGGTGCCGGCCCTGCCAGGACCGTCTGCTGATGTCAGCAGGGCCTCCCACTGATGTCACGGGACCGCCCGCTTACGTCATTAGCCTTTTGGAGTCAAGAAGGATTTTTTCCCTTGGGTTTTTTTGCAATCTTTGGATCAAGAGCAGAAGGGATATGTAGGAGTGTTAATCTTGACAGATTTAGGGTCTTTTTACCAACCTTATTTATTACGTAACAAAAATTTTCATTTTTTAAATGCTATAAAAATGTTTTGAAAAAAAATTGCTTTGTATTTTTTATATTGTTTTTAAGAAGCATACAGCATAAAACAGTCTTATAGGTAACTGAGGCAATTACATAACTTAATTTTAAGCATATAAATTGATATTTTTACTGATTATCAAGCACAGCACACATTTTAAAAAAATATGTTTACCCCTTTTTATGTTTTCTACAAATAGTGATTATAGCTTCATTTTTTGTTGCACCTTTGTACAGACACCTCAGAAATTAGAATAAAAACGTGATTCTGGCCGGCTAAGGTTTAAAAGTGTTTTGTGACGGGACGCCATGTTACCCCCAACTAGGTACTCCCAGCAAACGTTGCTTTCTCCTGCCAGACACCAGCGATTAACCCCTTCAGCGCCGCACAGAACCGGCGTTGTTGAGAGAAGGGGTGACGTCGCTGCACCAGAGCTGTGTTGGCACTGTGGCTAGCCACAACTTGGCTACACAGTGTGGATATTGTCCTAAAAAGTACACTAAAGTATCATAGCAGCCCACCCCAAGCATTACACAGCACTCATGTTGAGGTGAAAACAGTACAAGGGGGCAATTTATATACAATAAACACAACAAACCACACAAAGTTCTCCATCAGGCCCTCCTTTGCACACAGCTCAGGATTTGCACTGACTTCTGGCTGAAACCAGGTGATATCAGATCCAGGTGCAAATACTGGCCATAGAGGTCTCTGTCCTTTAAGTCCTGACCCGATGGAGAGTAACACCACACATAAATCCTCTCCCAAAATGCAGGCGCCCCAAATCTGTGTCCAAGCTCCACAGTCTTTAGAGTCTCTGGTACTTGTAGAAACGTGGCACTCTGTACCAGGGGGAAGAAGTAGTCCTAATGGACCCCCTGTACCCACCTCCCCAAAAACAGAACCCCTTCCAAGGCCAGAGTCCATAGTCTGTAGGTAGGAGGCTGGCACTCAGGCCCCTCAAGTAGCCCATCTCATGGAGGCTTCCATGACTTTGGGTCACCGGATCAGGACATTAAATCTCCAGGTCACAGGAGCAATGTTTGGGCACCTCCACTATCTGTAGAATTACCCTCCCACCCCATGCAATATATGATGTTTGGTGCAATCTACATCCATGTGCAGGTCCTACCTTTGTGTGCTACAAATTGTCAGGAAACAATTGAAACGGAGGTCATTTTTATTTTTCGCTACCGAGTAGGCTGCTGCTTGTGATGTCATTGACACTGAAAATGTGTTTCTCTCTAAGACCGAGTTAGACCTGTCATTTCATTAGTGATACAGATTGACACATTAGCCTCTGAAAGGAAATGAACATGCTATGTTTTAAGAGAAACAACCAGAGGCAAATGGATATAACCTATGAATCTCAATGCATGTCATGCTTAGACGTTCATGAATGACGTAAAACCAAAAAGGGGACGCTGGCTACTTCCTGACGCCCACAGGGAAAACCAACGTGATAATAATAATGTGATATTTTTATACACAGGGCACGTCATAACTTCTGATTTTTCCTTTGCAGCTTAGAGGAGAGCACATTATGTATAGGGGGAAACATTTAGTGCACAAACTTAAAGACATATTTTTAATATAGTAATATCATTAATTGTAATAGTAACTATCCAGCTGTTGGAAGACTACAACACCCATGATACTCAGCTAGTATGATTATACAGAGCATCATGGGAATTGTAGTCCTGCAAGATCATGAGAAAGATGCTCTTTTTTTTTACAATTTGGGGTAAATTGGTTAAATGAGCTTGGAAATGTTATGTATTACAAAATCTTCTTATGTTTTCAAAGTCCATCTGTTGTACTAAAATGCACCAAAAATTTAAATGAGCATTGAAAACATGCTAATGTATGAGTCAGTGGATGTGAATCACTAGATTTAGTGACATTCATTGCTGTGTATTAAATAATGCACAAGAATATGTAACATTTCCCCAGACGACCAGCAACTTCAATGAACGTCAACATACTTAAAGGTCCTTAAAGGGTTAATGTCTCTTTCACAGCTTTCAGTAAAACTGAAAACTTCATAATGTAAACTACCTATAGCCTGTGCTTCCCCAAGCCTGCACTTCGCTCATGTGGCACACAGATGATATGGCTAGGGTTGGCCCAGGTCTAGGGTAGTGACCGCCATAAAAAAAAGTACTTCCCTTAAGGAGAAGCTGGAGCTTCCAAGTGTAATTGGTCAGCAGAGATCAGTAACCTGGGAGTGGAGATAGGGGCAGGTGCAGGTCCACAAGAACAGGAACCGGGAAAACCAAGGTGTCAGAATCAAGTTAAAATACAGATGCAGAGTGAGAGGTCGACCCACATCAGAACCAAAACTGGCAACGTCAAAACTAAATCATGGAGGATACACAAACACCAAACTCTAGCAGGAACCAAGACCAGGGTCAAAGGAACAGTCAAGTCAAAATATGATCACACATGTAGCAAATAATGCAAGAACACATACACCAACCAAGGGCAGCGTGTAGAGTAAAGGCCCAGCATAGGGCACTTGTAGGTTAATCCGAGATCAATTAGGGGGTCAAGGTAGTATATTAGGGACCTTTTCGCGTGTGTGCGCACAAGGAGATCACGCAACTCCCTCTAGCTGGCCCGGGCATCACCAAAGCAGGGGTCTACAGTGACAGATAAGAGATGGGAAAAAGTGGGTAGATGAGGAGCTAGGAGGAAAGTGAGGTAAGGGCTAGTGGATAGTGAGACGGGATGCAGTGTTTATGTGTATGGGTAGGCATGTGTAAGGGCAGTGTATATGTGTGTATATGCAGAGTGTATATGTCTGTATGGGTATTAGGCCGTGAGACTGCTGCCAAACCGTGCTTTCTTAGCCCAGGACGACACTCAGGAACTTCACCAGCCAGGAACAGAAGAAATTGTGGACAAATAAAGTGAAATGAGTAAAGTGCACACACATGCATATGCACTCACACAATCTAACACCTCATACATACACACACACACACGGCCATTCCAACACAATACACTTGAACACATATACATGCACACCCTCTCTAAGCACTATACATTTATTTATTTTTTTATTATTGCAGAGCTTGTTAATTGATCCATTAAAAAATGCTAAATGCATTTCCGTTAATCTGTTTATAATTTGATCTATACATTGTTGGGTTTGTATGTGGTACTCAGTTTTAACTCTATTTTTTAGTAGAGCTACAAGATTATTTGCCTGTTTATCATTTACTGTGACAATGATTGCTATGTTTTAAAGATCTTTCTTTTTAAGATGCATCTTATTTATGACTAACTTGCTCTTCAATATACCGTACAAATGCAGGGTTTGTCCCTAATATTAGAAAATCCTCTTGTAAGAGATAGGCTCAGTTTTTTTACTATATAAATAGCTTTTCCTATATAAACAGAAATCTCTGTAGGAAATCAGTCAGTGGGTGTCAGTGAACAAAAGAAGATGCTTTATTGTCAGTTGGTGTAATTTAGTTCATGATTACAGAAAGAGGTTAAAATAAGAAAACAGAGTATGTTTATCTTATATTGTTGCCCTAACCAGTTTCCTCGCCCAGCACCCATAATCTCTAAATGGGATAGGGGTCGAAGGAGGAGCAGTGCACAGAGGATGAGGGGCCTTTTCCCTAGGATAGCATTTGACCCAGTCAGCCCTATTTTAAGGGGGCATGATATTGAGCGGATTTTTATATAAACAATAAATATCTGGTATTTTAGTTCTAGAGCATCTATTCTATCATTCTCTACACAAGTCTCTTCTATTGAATTCCAATACCACCTCTACGCTGACCACATGCTTACCTACATTTCTTCTTGCTTCTTCTTGCCCTCTCTTCTACCTTTCCCCATTATCTCTCTGACAACTACCTGATGCAAATCATCTTCAAGACTGAGCTTCTGGCTATCCTCCTCTATCCCCAGTTTCTGATATCTACAATACTGTTGAGAATTCCACAATCTAAACAACAGCCAGAGTTTGATGTTGTTAGACGACACAGCATTCTTCTTCACCCCTTACACTTAGTCTCTCACCAAATCATCTCATCAAATCATCAATGTTCATCTATTTGCATTTGTCCTCCTTGTGATATCCTTTCTGGATTATTGCAATTCCCTTTCAACTCTCTAATCCACTGTGAGCAGAGCACCTCTAGTAGACTAATCTTCTTATCCCATCACCCTCCACCTGCTGCCCCACTATGCATCCACTGGCTCCCCATATCTTCCAGAATTTCTGGAGGACCCACTGTTTTCCCTCAATTTAGAGATTTTCCCAATACTGACTTCTCCACATGACCCTTGCTACAGTAGTCATTCTCACCCAACAGTCCCTCTCCTTCTGTCTCATTCCCCCTCAACATCCTACTAGATTGTAATCTTGTGATAGCATGGCCTTCTTCTCTTTCTGTACCAGTATATCTTAACATGTGTTGGTGGTATTGTCAACGTTGTATGTTGTTCTTTCTAATACTTAATCATCACTCTCTCTATTGTAATTTTAGCTCTATAGAATCTGTTGATGCTCGATCAGCAATGTAATGTTATGGCATAGCTCATCCAGCGAGTGTTTCCTGCTGGATATTAGGGCCTTCCAAGAATTGTTACATTGTAGCTTGCCTAAAATATAACAGTTCTGTAATGTTCCATATTCATTTTGGAAAAAGAGACTGTGAAGCAAAATCTGGTATGGGGGTCTTATCACTGTAGCAACCAGGGGAATGGTAAATGGGAATATTCCATTTGTTGCTATAGTGATAAAAATAAGGCTTAATCATTGAGGGTATTACTATCCTTTTACAGAATGAAAATCCATGCAGAATACAAAAGAGGGTTATAAAAGAAACTTGTATCGGCTACAATGTAAAAATGTTCAGTGCATTGTCCACAGATGGTCTGATTGACTATAATTGCAGCAGTGATTGGTACATTTTTAGAAGCAGGTAAAAAATTACACTTTTATTCATCGGGTACTTTGAAAAGTGCAATTTCTCAAAACATGTAACTAATTCCACAATTATCTGTAAATGAAGGGCTAAATATATCACTGGGATGTGGGACAACTGAAGACATTGGGTCACTACGAAAGCTTTGTTTTTGTATATTTCTTCTTTTTTCGATTTGCCCACTCATCATAGTAACACAGGAGCCCCGTATGCCCACCACGAATTCATGACTCAGCAGCATGAACATCAACAACACAATACAAACAGCACGTAATTAGCGCTGAATAATACGCAACCTGCCCTGTCTGCTTGTTGGTAAAAATACATCATTTTTTTACTACCGGAACTACCTGCGATTCCCTGCGCCGTGATTCCATGTCATTTATATCCCAAGATCGGGGTCCTTTTATCTGCACTCATCCTATTAAAAGATTAAATCGTGTACACATCCTATTAAAACCCATTAAAGTGCTGAAAACACTTGTTACGAGACTTTAGAGGGACAGTTTAATGTCACCGGCGGCCTCACCAAAGAACTCATGCTTTGCGAGTGCTCTGCTATGCATTCTTTAACGGTTAAAAGAAAAGCACTTACCTTAGGGAGAATCTGCAGCCCCCCTGCTAACCCCATGGTTAAACGATTCTTGCCACCAATTGGTCGCTTAAAATCAATGGGAGAGGTGTTGGGGGAAAAAGGGGTAAATACTAGACTTGTGCATTCGTCTTCGGGCGAACATGAAAACGAGCACGAAGAGGCCGTTTTTTTGTTCGTTCCGAAGGAACGTAGAACAGAATACGGTGCCGGCAAACCGTAGGCGAAGACGAAGACTCACAATCACGAAGAATCGAAGATTCTTCGTGATCGTCTTCGTTTTTGCCGCGCAACCGCCAAAATTTCAAACAGGAGTGAGCTGATCCTCGTCTGTCCAATCAGCTCACTCTTGTGACGTAACGCTAAGGGTCTCGTCCAATGCCTGTGCTGCTGTTTTTTGAATTCTGAAGGCGCCTTTATAAGACCAGAGCTTGCCTGAGAGATCCATTCATTTTTCGCTGTGACTGCTTTGGCAACACTGCTGTGCTGCATCCGAGCGTTACAGAGAGAGATTGTTCTGTTCTGTGTGAGACTGGTAAGCCTTAGCCTGCCATTTCTCACTGTGTACTTCATCCTCACTTCAGTGCTACTTAATTAATATATTTAATAATAATAATTTGATTAATTTAATTTTTTTTAAATTAATTTGTCATCAACTTTAGTGTAAGTGCTGTTGAGTTGACAGTGCACCCAGTGCCTCAGTGGCACTGGGGTGCCCTTGCCCTGGGCTGGCACTAGTGCCTATTGCCTGTCCTGCTTAAATAAATTAAATAGAATTTATAAATTACAATTTAATAGAATCTATAATTTAATAGTTCATTATAATATTATATATATATATATATATTTGTCAGTCATATATATATATATACTATAGTATACTAGTGTAGAGTGTACTGTAGACATTCATCTACTAGTGTCTAATTTAAAATCAGTAATATTAATTAATATAATTAATAATTGAATTCATTATAAAATTATATATATATTTGTCAGTTATAGTTAGTAATAGTATACTAGTGTAGAGTGTACTGTAGACATTCAGAACATCTACTAGTGTCTAATCTAAAATCAGTAATATCAATAATTCTCTAATTCTTTCTTATCTTAATAGTTAATTAAATTAGCTATAAATAAAAGTAATAATATTAATTAATTACTACTAGCGTATAGTTCAGCTAATCTTATTAGTACTGGTGCTGCAGCTCTATAGTTTGTGCTTTGTTTTAGCAACAGTAAGAGACCAAGTCAATTTTTCTTAATTAATCTTTCATTTTATTTCATTTGTTTTGCTCACCTCAGTCCATCAGTGAAGTGAACTTGTTGGGCTAGTGAGTGCAGCCGCATAAGTGCTGTGTTTTTTTTTGATCAGCAAGCAGTGACGTTAACTGTTTTGCAAAGATTTTCTCATTTATTTTACATTTTATTTCAATTTTATTAAAAGTACCCTTAGTGTTTTGCTCACCTCAGTCCATCAGTGAAGTGAACTTGTTGGGCTAGTGAGTGCAGCAAGCAGTGAAGATAACTGTTTTGCTGTGACATTTTATTTTATTTCTAATTCTTTTCAAGAAAAATTGACTGTGACGAGCTGTACTAAGCAAAGCTTCAAGCTACTAGCTGTAGTACTAAAATAATTCTAATCTTCTTTAATCTTAATCTATAATATATAATAATATTCTAATTCATAATCTATAATATAAGTAATTCTAATTCTAAATTCTAATTCATAATCTATATTCTTCTATCTATAATACATAATATATAAGTAAATTAGTTCTAATCTATTAATATTATATAACTTAATATTAATTAATAAATCATATACTGAATCTGATTTAACCTCACTTTAGCTTAGTGGGTTTGAGAGCGTCTGCCTAGAGGTAGACTTATAGTAAGGAAATATAGCTTTAGGCTAGCATAGTGGTAGGCTAAGCTCTTAGGCCCGTGTAAATTCAAATTAAAAATAAAATACTGCTAGTTATTAAATAGTTAATCTTGAGTTAATAATTTCAATAACTTTAGGATTTTGGCAGATTGCACACAGCACAGTGCAGTAGTGCATAGTTTTACTTTTTAAGCAGTAGCACTGAAGAGAACTTCCTCTAATTTTTTTGTCTTTAATTCGTTTTTCCTTTTTTTTATTTTTATTTATTTTTTTTTTTTTTTATAGTTTTTTAAACACTACACTACACTACACTACACTACACTACACACACAACACAAAATTTGAAATGGATCCTCCTTTTGGGACTAAGGAGGGACAAGCTCCATCTACCACCACCACCACCACCACCAGCACCACCACCAGCACCACCACCAGCTCTAAGATGCAGCCTTTGCGTCAGTCTAGTCGGCCAAGTAGGCCAAGCTCTCGCTTATCATTTGGGGAAGCATTGCTTGAAGGATCATCAAGTAAAGGAAAGGCACCAAAAGCAGGCAGTAGTAGTGCGGCTAGGCCCACAAGCTCTATGGTTTTTTACGGAAAGCCTAAAGCACCAGAAGCACGTTCAAAGTTAAAGGGTAGCACAAGTAGTACCAGCCCAGTGACTAAAAAGAAGTGCCTTTTGCCCCAAGCAGCATCTTCCCCATCCACCAGCAGCATGCAAGGTACCAAGCAGAGCCAAATTAGCAGCAAGACTCAGAGGGGTCCCAAACCAAAGCGATCTCATTCCTTTGTAGGGAAAACCACCACCACCACCACCCCCGCCTCTACCACCACTAGTGCTGCGCCTACTGTTCCCACTGGTACCGCCACGCCATGTCCTCCTAGTACCTCTAGCAAGCCACCAAGTCCTTACAAAATTTTTGTAAAGACAGTTAGAGAGAGGGCTACACATAGTGGAACTCCACCTAGCGAGGTAGCAGAGGAGCCTGAGACTGAGAGGCCAAGTGCAGAGTCTATTCTTCCTGCTCGCACTACTACTAGTCACGAGTCTCACGACGATATCAGTCTTAGCTCCAGCCTAGCAGGAATTCCATTCGATCTGGCTAATGAAGAGCTAGACTATGAGCCAGAGGAAGTAGAGGAGATGAGTGGTCAGGAATCAGATTCCTCAGGGAGCAGTGTCCAAATGACTAGTGCACAATTTTCCCCTGAGCCTCCACCTTCTCCGCTACAATCATCACCATCACCACCACCAGCAGCAGCAGCAAAACCTAGCAAATCTAAAGCAATTAGCAGTCCCACTATGGCCAGTACTGTTACCACCAGTCCCACCACCACTAGTTCTGCCTCTGTTCATCCACCCCGAGCAGTAAGAGCAGCACCCAAGGCACACTCCAAGGCTATGCGCGCCCCAATTTGGGAGCACTTTGAAAATGTTGAAGAAGGGCGCTATGGAAAGTGCAAACATTGTGGGAAGCTAATAAGCAGAGGGAAAGTGTCTGGCCATTTTACCAGTGCTAGCATGAAGCATCACCTCAGCACTCAACACAACGCTGTGCTATTGGGGAAAGATGCAGAGGTAAAACTTAGTGCAGGCAGCATAGCTGGTGGCCGTGGAAAAACCCCAACAGCTTCTTCTTCTGAGCCAATAGCAGCAGCAGCAGCAGCAGCAGCAACTAGTGCTGGCAGCCAGAGACCAAGGCAGGTTGGAGCACTGCATGCCCAGCCCACCCTGGAAGAATTTGGGGCATTCCACTCCAAGAGAACGATGCCCAAACAGCAGGCCAATAAAGTAACGCGACTTATTGGTCAGTTCATTGCTGTTGGAGGGGCATCCTTCTCCATGATTGAAGGGGAGCCTTTCAAACAATTGATGGCGGCTGTGGCTCCACAATACACAGTTCCGTCACGTTCCACTTTCAGCAGGAACATTGTCCCCTCGCTGTATCGGTCCTGTGTTGCAGCAGTGAAAGAGGAGCTTTCCAAGGCTGCTGGTCAGTGTGTTCATTTCACTACAGATTTGTGGAGTGCACCTAGCGCCCAGCATGCCTTTCTTTCTTTGACAGCACACTGGTGGCAGCCCGGTGTGTCTAAGGAAGTTGCTGCAGCAGGCTACCGATCATTCCTTCTCCATGCAGAAGTGATGGATGAAAAGCACACTTCCCAAAATATTCTGCATGCGATTAGGAAAATGTTTAGCCTTTGGGTGGGAGCAGAGGCGGGCACCAATGTTGAAGTTGGTTTTGTGGTAACTGACGGAGGTGCCAATATGGTGAAAGCGCTGCGAGATGGTCATATTGTTGGTGTGCGCTGTGCAGCCCACATCATCCATCTTGTAGTGAAGGCAGCAATGTCAGAAGGAACTAATGTGGCAGCAGTAGTTCTGTCCCGCTGCAGAAAGATCGCTGGGCACTTTCACCATAGTGTTAAGGCTAGCCAACTTTTGAGGGAAGAGCAAGAGAGGTCAGGTCTTCCCGTACACTGCCTACGTCAGGATGTCAGTACACGGTGGAACTCCACGTTAGACATGCTAGAGAGGATTTTGGAGCAGCAGAGGGCAATCCATAATCTTGCCTCAGAGCACAATATTGGGATTACCTCTCCATTGAATAGGGAGGATTGGACAGTGATCGCCCAGCTAGTGGCAGTCCTTAAACCATTCAGGGATGCCACAGAAAATTTAAGCTCAAACACTGCCAGTCTGGCCCAGGTAATCCCAGTGTTCTCCCATCTAGGCAGCAAGATGGATGTGTTCCTTGGAAACCGTGAGGCTGTTCAAGGTGGCACTCTACATCCTGACGTAGCAGCCATAGTCAGGAAGCTGAAGGATCTGCTAAAAGTACACCTTCGCAAGCGAATGGAAGAGAGTCCCGAAATGATGCTAGCGTGCCTTTGTGATCCAAGAATTAAGGGAAAGCTAGCTTTGAAATTCAATGTTCTCAGTAGCTACCGGGAGCAATTGGTCAACAAGGTGCGTGACTGGCAGCGTAAAATGGGAATGCTGTCCGAGGAGGGTGAGGTGCAGGAGGAGGAAGAGATGATGTGGTCTGCTACCCCTAGCAGCAGCATCAGCAGCAGTGCCACAAGCAGCACAACACAGCTGAGTGGAGCAGCTGCGTTTTGGGAAGAGGCACTTGGCAGTATAGTTGGACCATCTGACAGAGCTAGCAGCAGAAAGGAGAGTAGTGCTGCTGAAATGGTCAAACTTTACCTCTGTGAAGTTCCTTCTGCTCCTAATGTTGATCCTCTTAGCTACTGGGATGAAAAGAAGAGTGTGTGGCCTGCACTCTCATGGGTTGCGCAGCAGCTTCTATCATGTCCGCCAACCACTGTTCAAAGTGAGCGCGTGTTTTCTATGACTGGAAACATACTGAGTCCACAGCGCTCACGCATGGCACCTCATCTGATGGAGCAGATTGCCTTTCTTAAATTCAATCTGCCCAAATTGGGTTACCCAGCTCTTAGCTTGGAAAGTTAAATTTTTTCTCTCTAATGTTTAAGGTAGTTTCTCCCCCTGGTTGCACTTGCTGCGGTGTGGCAATGCCTGCTACCTCCGCTGGTGTAGCCAATTTACGCTAGGGCCTAGTGTCTGAGCTCTGTAAGTCCGCTCCCAAACGCCTAGGACTGACAGTCTTTGGATGCTTTGCCCTGGGGTGAAACAGGTGAGTGGGTCGTCAATTGCCCACTCATTCACCTTTTTCCGTTTCCAACGCTGCTGCTGGTGGTGGTGCCAGTATCTTTTGCCAGTTCGCTTCCTGGCTGAAATCATGCCTCAGATGTCCCTAATGGAAAGGGTAGTTTCTCCCCCCTGGTTGCACTTGCTGCGGTGTGGCAACGCCTGCTACCTCCGCCGGTGTAGCTAGCTTATGCTAGGGCCTTGTGTCTGAGTTCTGTAGGTCTGCTCCCAAACGCCAAGGACTGACAGTGCTTGGATGCTTTGCCCTGGGGTGAAACAGGTGAGCGGGTCGTCAATTGCCCACTCATTCGCCTTTCCCAATTCTGCTGCTGCTGGTGGTGGTGCCAGTGTCTCTCTTCAATGCCAGTTCGCTTCCTGGCTAGTGTCATGCCTCGAATGTCCCTGATGGTAAGGGTAGTTTCTCCCCCCTGGTTGCACTTGCTGCGGTGTGGCAACGCCTGCTACCTCCGCCGGTGTAGCCAGCTTACGCTAGGGCCTTGTGTCTGAGTTCTGTAGGTCTGCTCCCAAACGCCAAGGACTGACAGTGCTTGGATGCTTTGCCCTGGGGTGAAACAGGTGAGCGGGTCGTCAATTGCCCACTCATTCGCCTTTCCCAATTCTGCTGCTGCTGGTGGTGGTGCCAGTGTCTCTCTTCAATGCCAGTTCGCTTCCTGGCTAGTGTCATGCCTCGAATGTCCCTGATGGTAAGGGTAGTTTCTCCCCCCTGGTTGCACTTGTTGCGGTGTGGCAACGCCTGCTACCTCCGCCGGTGTAGCCAGCTTACGCTAGGGCCTTGTGTCTGAGTTCTGGAAGTCCGCTCCCAAACGCCAAGGACTGACAGTTTTTGGATGCTTTGCCCTGGGGTGAAACAGGTGAGCGGGTCGTCAATTGCCCACTCATTCGCCTTTCCCAATTCTGCTGCTGCTGGTGGTGGTGCCAGTGTCTCTCTTCAATGCCAGTTCGCTTCCTGGCTAGTGTCATGCCTCGAATGTCCCTGATGGTAAGGGTAGTTTCTCCCCCCTGGTTGCACTTGTTGCGGTGTGGCAACGCCTGCTACCTCCGCCGGTGTAGCCAGCTTACGCTAGGGCCTTGTGTCTGAGTTCTGGAAGTCCGCTCCCAAACGCCAAGGACTGACAGTTTTTGGATGCTTTGCCCTGGGGTGAAACAGGTGAGCGGGTCGTCAATTGCCCACTCATTCGCCTTTTCCAATGCTGCTGCTGCTGGTGGTGGTGTCAGTGTCTCTTCTCTGCCAGTTCGCTTCCTGGCTAGTGTCATGCCTCAAATGTCCCTTATGGTAAGGGCAGTTTCTCCCCCCTGGTTGCACTTGCTGCGGTGTGGCAACGCCTGCTACCTCCGCCAATGTAGCCAGCTTACGCTAGGGCCTTGTGTCTGAGCTCTGGAAGTCCGCTCCCAAACGCCAAGGACTGACAGTGTTTGGATGCTTTGCTCTGGGGTGAAACAGGTGAGTGGGTCGCCAATTGCCCACTCATTCGCCTTTCCCAATTCTGCTGCTGCTGCTGCTGGTGGTGGTGCCAGTGTCTCTTCGATGCCAGTTCGCTTCCTGGCTAGTGTCATGAATCAAATGTCCCTAATGGTAAGGGCAGTTTCTCCCCCCTGGCTGCCTCTGTCTGCGGTGTGGCAACGCCTGCTACCTCCGCCGGAGTGGCCAGCTTACGCTAGGGCCTTGTGTCTGAGCTCTGGAAGTCTGCTGCCAAACGTCTAAGACTGACAGTGTTTGGGTGCTTTGCCCTGGGGTGAAACAGGTGAGTGGGTCGCCAATTGCCCACTCATTCGCCTTTCCCAATTCTGCTGCTGCTGCTGGTGGTGGTGCCAGTGTCTCTTCGATGCCAGTTCGCTTCCTGGCTAGTGTCATGAATCAAATGTCCCTAATGGTAAGGGCAGTTTCTCCCCCCTGGCTGCCTCTGTCTGCGGTGTGGCAACGCCTGCTACCTCCGCCGGAGTGGCCAGCTTACGCTAGGGCCTTGTGTCTGAGCTCTGGAAGTCTGCTGCCAAACGTCTAAGACTGACAGTGTTTGGGTGCTTTGCCCTGGGGTGAAACAGGTGAGTGGGTCGCCAATTGCCCACTCATTCGCCTTTCCCATTTTTCAATGCTGCTGCTGGTGGTGGTGGTGGTGCCAGCATCTCTTCTCTGCCAGTTCGCTTCCTGGCTAGAGTCATGCCCAAAATGTCCCTAATTGTAAGGGCAGTTTCTCCCCCCTGGCTGCCTCTGTCTGCGGTGTGGCAACGCCTGCTACCTCCGCCGGAGTGGCCAGCTTACGCTAGGGCCTTGTGTCTGAGCTCTGGAAGTCTGCTGCCAAACGTCTAAGACTGACAGTGTTTGGGTGCTTTGCCCTGGGGTGAAACAGGTGAGTGGGTCGCCAATTGCCCACTCATTCGCCTTTTCAATGCTGCTGCTGGTGGTGGTGCCAGCATCTCTTCTCTGCCAGTTCGCTTCCTGGCTAGAGTCATGCCCAAAATGTCCCTAATGGTAAGGGCAGTTTCTCCCCCCTGGCTGCCTCTGTTTGCGGTGTGGCAACGCCTGCTACCTCCGCCGGAGTGGCCAGCTTACGCTAGGGCCTTGTGTCTGAGCTCTGGAAGTCTGCTGCCAAACGTCTAAGACTGACAGTGTTTGGGTGCTTTGCCCTGGGGTGAAACAGGTGAGCGGGTCGCCAATTGCCATCTCATTCGCCTTTCCAATTTTTCAATGCTGCTGGTGGTGGTGGTGGTGGTGGTGGTGCCAGCATCTCTTCTCTGCCAGTTCGCTTCCTGGCTAGAGTCATGCCCAAAATGTCCCTAATTGTAAGGGCAGTTTCTCCCCCCTGGCTGCCTCTGTCTGCGGTGTGGCAACGCCTGCTACCTCCGCCGGAGTGGCCAGCTTACGCTAGGGCCTTGTGTCTGAGCTCTGGAAGTCTGCTGCCAAACGTCTAAGACTGACAGTGTTTGGGTGCTTTGCCCTGGGGTGAAACAGGTGAGTGGGTCGCCAATTGCCCACTCATTCGCCTTTTCAATGCTGCTGCTGGTGGTGGTGCCAGCATCTCTTCTCTGCCAGTTCGCTTCCTGGCTAGAGTCATGCCCAAAATGTCCCTAATGGTAAGGGCAGTTTCTCCCCCCTGGCTGCCTCTGTTTGCGGTGTGGCAACGCCTGCTACCTCCGCCGGAGTGGCCAGCTTACGCTAGGGCCTTGTGTCTGAGCTCTGGAAGTCTGCTGCCAAACGTCTAAGACTGACAGTGTTTGGGTGCTTTGCCCTGGGGTGAAACAGGTGAGCGGGTCGCCAATTGCCCACTCATTTGCCTTTCCCATTTCCTTTTACATTTCATTATTTTCCTTCTGATACACAACCAACCAAACATAACACACACAATAACACATATAACACATATAACACACAGTGACATCACACATAACACACATACACACACACTTACAATGCACAAAACACAAGGACCTTTTCCTTGTTATTTGCCCTGGCCTTCACTCACTAATAGCATTACATTAACACTATAACTCACACTTCACCCTATAACATTTTTCCATCCACATACCTGCCAACAGACCCAACTTTTTCAGGGACAGTCCTGCTTTTTTCCAGTCCTGTCCCATCTAATTTAGCTAAACTAGGTATGCAAAATGCAAATACACATAGGTAGTTATAGCTCGGTAGGTAACGCTACTATAAACATTTAATAAATATAATCAAGTACTAAATAATAAATCTAACTTTAAAATACATTTAAATAAACCCCTATTTTTTTTTTAAAAAAAACATTAAAATTAAATTATTATTATTTAGACATAATCCATCTTTAACCAAACCAGTGCACTGCTACTAATCTTAAACATAACCGTACATTAACCCTAAGCTATTTTTTAGTTCTTGTCCAACATTTTTCCATCAGCATACCTGCCAACACACCCAAGATTTTGGTGGACAGTCCTGCTATTTTCCAGTCCTGTCCAATAAGTAAGTTGGGTTGTTGCAAAGTATGCCATTGTAAATAGGTAGCAAATGTTAGGCATGTAAAGTGGTCCAAAATCAATTTAAAAATGTAAAATATTCCCTATTCTTTTATTAAACATCTATGGACAGTACACCTCGGTATGTGTGTGCAACTCTATTGGTCGTTTCGGCAGGGGGCTCGCCTGCCATCAACGAATGAAGTGCATTCTGCAGTTCTGCAATTCACTCGTTGATGCCAGACCAGCCCCCTGCCGAAACGACCAATAGAGCTGCACACACGTACCTTCACGGCAGCTGCTGCTGCTGTGATGTGTTATTAACCCCGTATTAACCCCTGCTAGGCAACCAGGAGGAAAACGAAGATTAAACGAGCACGAAGAATGTCCGCGAATATTCGCCCGAAGAGAAGACAGGAACGGGCGAATATTCGCGGAATACGAAGATTTTTTTTTCCCCGAAGACGAGCACGAAGACGAACACGAAGAGCCCCCTGGTGCCCAAGTCTAGTAAATACATATTGAGGAATTCTGCACAATACCCCCGTGCGTTTGCCATGTCCCCTGGAAGGTCAGGGGTTTAGATATAATGTAAGGAAGTGTTAATTTGCAGGCAGAGTGGTAGATAAAGGTAACAGCCTCCCGGCGGAAGTGGTAGAGGTTAATACAGTGAGGGAATTTAAACTAGCTTTGGATAAGCATATTGCTCCTGAATTTCAGACAAGACCAACAACTGATTAACCGTAACACTCACAGCAAAGAACTGCACATATACACAGTAAATAAACGCGTGTGTCATATATCCATACGAGTGACACCGATTTAGCGTGATAGGAATGCAGGGCAATGGGTAGCGGCTGTTGGTGTTATGCCTTCTGCTGCTTTACGTGGGAATCGTCTGAATCAACCCCACAACAAAGCGCCCCCCCCCGCGAGTCACACGCAGCGCGAGCCTCCGCACAATTACAAATGGTGAGTCAGCTCCCCATTGCCATGGCAACCATACACTATCTGAAGACGTAGTAACACGTGGGAAAAAAAGGCAGAACTTGGAAATACAGAAAGGGGATCTGAGATCAAAATCCAAGAAATATTCATCAAAACTAGGAATATGGCTTTAAACCAAGCTCATCAAATTCAAGATAGTCAAAAACTTCATTAATAAATACATACCAGATATAGAGCAATAGCAAAATGTTTTTATTCGAGGAATGCCTATTTTTCTTGACTCACATCATATTGGGGTCCATTTTTTTTTGCCCCTGAACTCCAGACCACCAAAGTCTGCTGAGATCCCTCCTGCCGCTTGGCCACAGAGGTGGCTTCATTGGGGTGAACCCTGACATTTATACAATCTACTCAAATCATCAGGAACACCTATTGGTTGCTATGGTAACTGCATCCCTCTTATAAATTTGCACCAGAATAGAACTTGATGCATAACCTCCCGTAGTAACATCAGGAGTAGCGGCTCACTGAAGCTGACATTCATTTGTTGTATTAAGTCTTATGAATTATCCATGGCTCAGTCTCTCTTCTTGAAAAAGTTCTGATTCATAGACCCTGAATCCCGTGGTTTAATAATGTGAAGAAATAATCACAAGATATAAATGCAAAGCCTCTGCAACAACACCCTTCCCCCCCTGCTAGAATTCTGATGCTAAGCAGTGATGTCATAGTCATGTGATGTCACAATGCAGACTGTCAATAAGAGTGCAGTAACATTAGTCTTTCTCTCACACATCCCAGAAGACAGCGTGCAGCAACAGCATATGTAACAGCAGAGAACACACGCAAACCAGCAACATACACACACACGCAAACCAGCAACATACATACACACAAGTCAGCAACATACATACACACACAAACCAGCAACATACATACACACACAAGTCACCAACATACATACACACAAGTCAGTGTGTTCACTCGTAAAGCAATATATATATATATCTGATACATACACTCCATGCAGAGCACACATGATTCATTCGTTTTTTGGAGCCGTCTGGATCGGATGCGTTTCTTGACGTTTGGTGAAAGCCTGGTAGGAAGATAATCTTTCTTTTCTCTATTGTTTTATTCAAACTTTATCTCTCTTTTTATGCTTTTTCTGCCTGTTCTGTTGTTTGGAGTTATTTTGGCCGATTAAGCGATAGTAATCTCTGTCAAGGTATTTGCTGATGTTTTATTTTTGTAGTTTAGGGACTCCAAATTCCATAAAAAAACCTGATTAGTGTTCAAAAAAGGCTTAATATGTCCAAAATAGGAAATAGAAGTTTACATAAAATATTGTATACAAAATGTGGCCCTTTTTACACATTAATCGGCTTCAACATTAACTTCCCCTCCCTGCTAGAATTCTGATGCTAAGCTGTGATGTCATAATCATGTGATGTCATAGTCATGTGATGTCACAATGCAAACTGTCAATAAGAGCGCAGTAACATTAGTCTTTCTCTCACACATCCCAGAAGACAGCGTGCAGCAACAGCATATGTAAGAGCAGCAAACTCACACAAACCAGCAACATACATACACACACACACAAACCAGCAACATACATACACACAAGTCAGCAACATACACACACACACACACAAGCCAGCAACATACATACACACAAGTCAGCAACATACACACACAAGTCAGTGTGGTCACTCGTAAAGCAATATATATATATATCTGATACATACACTCCATGCAGAGTACACATGATTCATTCGTTTTTTGGAGCAGTCTGGATCGGGTGCGTTTCTTGACGTTTGGTGAAAGTCTGGTAGGAAGATAATCGTTCTTTTCTCTATTGTTTTATTCAAACTTTATCTCTCTTTTATGCTTTTTCTGCCTGTTCTGTTGTTTGGAGTTATTTTGGCCGATTAAGAATATATATAAGATTAGAATTCTGATGCTAGGCAGTGATGTCATAGTCATGTGATGTCATAGTCATGTGATGTCACAATGCAGACTGTCAATAAGAGTGCAGTAACATTAGTCTTTCTCTCACACATCCCAGAAGACAGCATGCAGCAACAGCATATGTAACAGCAGCGAACTCACACGCAAACCAGCAACATACACACACACACACACAAGTCAGCAACATACACACACACAAGTCAGTGTGGTCACTCGTAAAGCAATATATATATCTATCTGATACATACACTCCATGCAGAGCACACATGATTGATTCATTTTATGGAGCAGTCTGGATGGGATGCGTTTCTTGACGTTTGGTGAAAGTCGGGTAGGAAGATAATCGTTCTTTTCTCTATTGTTTTATTCAAACTTTATCTCTCTTTTAATGCTTTTTCTGCCTGTTCTGTTGTTTGGAGTTATTTTGGCCGATTAAGCGATAGTAATCTCTGTCAAGGTATTTGCTGATGTTTTATTTTTGTAGTTTAGGGACTCCAAATTCCATAAAAAAAACCTGATTAGTGTTCAACAAAGGCTTAATATGTCCAAAATAGGAAATAGAAGTTTACATAAAATAGTGTATACAAAATGTGGCCCTTTTTACACATTAATCGGCTTCAACATTAACTTCACCTCCCTGCTAGAATTCTGATGCTAAGCTGTGATGTCATAGTCATGTGATGTCACAATGCAGACTGTCAATAAGAGCGCAGTAACATTAGTCTTTCTCTCACACATCCCAGAAGACAGCGTGCAGCAACAGCATATGTAACAGCAGCGAACACAAGCAAACCAGCAACATACACACACACACACACAAGTCACCAACATACATACACACAAGTCACCAACATACATACACACAAGTCAGCAACATACATACACACAAGTCAGTGTGGTCACTCGTAAAACAATATATATATATATATCTGATACAGACACTCCATGCAAAGTACACATGATTGATTCATTTTATGGAGCCGTTTGGATCGGGTGCGTTTGTTGACTATTTGGTGAAAGTCTGGTAGGAAGATAATCGTTCTTTTCTCTATTGTTTTATTCAAACTTTATCTCTCTTGTATGCCTTTTCTGCCTGTTCTGTTGTTCGGAGTTATTTTGGCCGATTAAGAATAATTATAAGATTAGAATTCTGATGCTAGGCAGTCATGTCATAGTCGTGTGATGTCATAGTTATGTGATGTCATAGTCATGTGATGTCACAATGCAGACTGTCAATAAGAGCGCAGTAACATTAGTCTTTCTCTCACACATCCCAGAAGACAGCGTGCAGCAACAGCATATGTAACAGCAGTGAACACAAGCAAACCAGCAACATACACACACACACACACAAGTCACCAACATACATACACACAAGTCACCAACATACATACACACAAGTCAGCAACATACATACACACAAGTCAGTGTGGTCACTCGTAAAACAATATATATATATATATCTGATACAGACACTCCATGCAAAGTACACATGATTGATTAATTTTATGGAGCCGTTTGGATCGGGTGCGTTTGTTGACTATTTGGTGAAAGTCTGGTAGGAAGATAATCGTTCTTTTCTCTATTGTTTTATTCAAACTTTATCTCTCTTGTATGCCTTTTCTGCCTGTTCTGTTGTTCGGAGTTATTTTGGCCGATTAAGAATAATTATAAGATTAGAATTCTGATGCTAGGCAGTCATGTCATAGTCGTGTGATGTCATAGTTATGTGATGTCATAGTCATGTGATGTCACAATGCAGACTGTCAATAACAGTGCAGTAACATTAGTCTTTCTCTCCCACATCCCAGAAGACAGCGTGCAGCAACAGCATATGTAACAGCAGCGAACACACGCAAACCAGCAACATACATACAAACAAGTCAGCCCCAGTGAGTGTTGGTGATCGAGTACCCCTTTCGTGGAAAGGAGGGAGTTACCTGGACCCCCCACTCCTGTGGACTCACCAACACGGTCGGTTAAGGCAATACAGCCTAATCGGCTATATGGGAAAGGCTGAGCATGATGGAGTCCTGTCTTTTTTCACTCACACTAACACACACCTAGACACTCACACTAACACACACCTAGACACATACTTATAGTGTAAGATTTAGAAGACCAGCGCTTCAGGAACCTGTTAGGCACTAATTTCCCAGACAGGTGGATTTAGTCTGTCGTGGTAACTGCCAGTAGCGCTCAGTACTATATACCCTTAGGACCTCGGGAGAGTCAGAGACTAGAAGTCCAAATTCCATAAAAAACCTGATTAGTGTTCAAAAACGCTTAATATACATTTATTGACTCAGAACTTTACATAAAATATTGTATACAAAATGTAGCCTTTTTTTTAACTTCCCCTCCCTGATACAATTGTGTTGCTAGGCAGTGATGTCATAATGATGACTGCCAAGTGATGTCATAATGCAGACTCTCAATAACAGTAAGCTAACATTAATCTCTCACACATCAGATGAAGGTAACATAGAGATACAGCATATGTAACGAACAGCAGCCAAGAAACATACAAGCAAAACACAACATACATACACACAAATCAGCTACATACATACATGCTTATTTGATACATACACTCCATGCAAAGTACACATGATTGATTCATTTTTAGGAGCAGTGTGGATCGGATGCGTTTCTTGAAGTTTGGTGAAAGTCTGGTAGGAAGATAATCGTTCTTTTCTCTATTGTTTTATTCAAACTTTATCTCTCTTTTAAGCTTTTTCTGCCTGTTCTGTTGTTTGGAGTTATTTTGGCCGATTAAGAATATATATAAGATTAGAATTCTGATGCTAGGCAGTGATGTCATAGTCGTGTGATGTCATAGTCATGTGATGTCATAGTCATGTGATGTCACAATGCAGACTGTCAATAAGAGTGCAGTAACATTAGTTTTTCTCTCCCACATCCCAGAAGACAGCGTGCAGCAACAGCATATGTAACAGCAGCGAGTCAGCCCTAGTGAGTGTTGGTGATAGAGTACCCCTTTTGTAGAAAGGATGGAGTTACCTGGACCCCCCACTCCTGTGGACTCACCAACACAGTTGGTTAAGGCAATAAAGCCTAATCGGCTATATGGGAAAGGCTGAGCTTGATTGGTGAAAGACTCGTAGGAAGTTTCACATCTTTGGAGGTAATCTTTCCGTTCTCTATTATTTATATCAAACTTTCTCTCTCAGCTTTCAGCTTTTTCTGCCTTCCCTACTTTCTGTTTTTATTGTTTTTTTATTTTTCAATCTCTCAATTTCTGGCAGTTTTCCCCCCTTGCTTCGTGTTTCTGTAGTATGTTTATCTCATTGATCTTTTAACAAATTTATTGTGGAAAATGCTAAAGGATTTTTAATGTGCCAGAATTTGTCCCAAATGAAGTCAATTAGTTCATCGTTTTGCATAGTAACAAACCTCTAATCCCACAAACTTAATTTCTTAATGTTTGGTAGCGAGAATAGAACCAAATTCAAGACTTTAGAGGAAATCTGCTGTAACTTTCTCAAAAAATGTGTTCTATGGAAAATACTTGCTTTTGTTTAACCCCTTCCAATGGTATTTTTTCAACTAAATTTTCTTTCCACCTTTTAATGTCCCCTCACAGACAGTGAGGCAAATTCTAAGCCTAATACTAAGTAAGCAAATGGAAATACTCACACATTTAACTTGTGTAACTGTAACAGTGATTGTTCTATTTCTTCTATATCTGTAGGCTCACCTATTTTACCCCTACTGCTGGAGGAGACGGCTTTATTGAAGTGCAGACCAGCGGATCACCAGGACAGGTTTGGGGGAACAGTAAGAATCCGTATTTTTTTTGTGACAGTTTATATTTGAACACTAAGCTTTTTCCCGCATTAGAAACTTTTAAAAGTTGGTGACTTGCATTGGGGAAACTTAGATGAAAGTTTATATTTAAATGAAATGTATCTGATTTTAATATTAAACTACATTTGAAATATTGAAGTATAGGGCCACAAAAATCCATGAAATCTTCGGTATAGACTCGCTAGACATGTTGTTTTAAAGTAAACATATTGTTGTTTGGGCTGATTTTGGCCGATTAAGCTAGAGTAAGCTTTGTCAAGTTATTTGGTGATGTTCTTTTACTCCTGCAGTTTAGGGACTCCACATAACATAAAAACCAGATTAATGTCCAAAAAAGACTTAATATGGGCAATACATTTTTTTTAATATATTGAACAATTGTGTCTTATCATTTAGTTTCTCATTGTTTGTGCTTCATTTTCTTTTTAGAAGTGAGAACGATGCATCCTTTCTTCAACATTACCTGAACAATAGCATAATAAGATCCACAGAGCCATCTTCACCACTTCCATTCTACTGTCAGTACGATTGTGCTTTAAACTACACCTTAAGCACTAACCTCTTAATGCCCAGAGGGATGGGCAGTCCTTTTAGCCATGGATCCCCAGAGGTTTCCCCCACAAGGGGGTTTTTCCTCTCCTGAGAGCTAAAGGATGATTCTTTGTGAGTCCAGAGGGAGCCTTCTGTACGCTTGAGTCCTAGTAAACTCAAGTCCAGGATTTTTGTAGACAATATCAAAAGCCACATGATGCTATTTAGTATTACCTTGTGAACTTCTGCTAGAGATTTATTTCTAATAAATAATATCATCTTAAACATACAATAAAATGTATTTCTTGTCTTGTTTATAATCCTTCTTGTGACATTTTCATGTAGTTTAATCCATGGATCTCACCCTTCCTCTTTACATGGGGAATAGTGTTTTCTTTTTAAGTGGACAATTATTCAGTATTTAGTCTCCCTATCAGTAAATAATTATAACA
This sequence comes from Spea hammondii, assembly GCA_029215755.1. Classification (NCBI taxonomy): domain Eukaryota; kingdom Metazoa; phylum Chordata; class Amphibia; order Anura; family Pelobatidae; genus Spea; species Spea hammondii. Next base: position 6,477,731 of record JARDYJ010000004.1, read on the forward strand.
TGCACATTGTTTTATGTACTCCCTACTCAATGATGTTAATTGAGGCTAGTAGTAAAATAAAGGCTATTTGGGATCACAAAGGGGCACACTTTCAAAAGGTGGGTAGGACCTTCACAGAAATGGAGATTAAGTTGGGCAACATGGAATGTATGGGTGGAACAGGCCAGAGATTGATTTTATTTCAAAATCTCTGAACCTCTGAAGAGCTCTTTATATTGGCCCTGCACATATTTATAGCATGTTATCATAGCATTTTAGCATTGGTATTTAGTATTGCGTGAAAAATGTATCCATAAATATAGTGAATAGCCAGAAAAAATATATTGTAAGGAAATCAAATATTGCAAAATTGAAATACAACCGGTATAATGTCATTAAAAAAAATAATAATTAAAAAAGACCTGTAATCATCGTTACTTACTTAATAGATAAATAACTACTTTAAGTTTCATGAGATTAAAAAAGAAAGTTGACCCAGGGCTGGTGCAAGGATTTTTGCCACCCTAGGCAAAACATAATTTGGCCGCCACCTGGCTCCACCCCCAAAAGTCCCCCTCCCCTTTTACCACACCCACTTATAGTAGGTGACTCGATCCCACTTCTCCCCATAGTGACCGCGACCCGCACTTACTGGATGACCGTGGCCGGAGGCTCGCTGCTGCAGCCTGCACTGCTTGCACGGCTGCCTGCCTCGCATCAAGTGAAGCTGCGGCCGCGCTTCTAATGAATGACCGCCCCCTCCAAGTAGGCGCTGCGGCCGCGCTTCTAATGAATGACCGCCCCCTCCAAGTAGGCGCCCTAGGCGGGCACCTTCTTTGCCTATAGTTGGTGCCGGCCCTGCCAGGACCGTCTGCTGATGTCAGCAGGGCCTCCCACTGATGTCACGGGACCGCCCGCTTACGTCATTAGCCTTTTGGAGTCAAGAAGGATTTTTTCCCTTGGGTTTTTTTGCAATCTTTGGATCAAGAGCAGAAGGGATATGTAGGAGTGTTAATCTTGACAGATTTAGGGTTTTTTTTACCAACCTTATTTATTACGTAACAAAAATTTTCATTTTTTAAATGCTATAAAAATGTTTTGAAAAAAAATTGCTTTGTATTTTTTATATTGTTTTTAAGAAGCATACAGCATAAAACAGTCTTATAGGTAACTGAGGCAATTACATAACTTAATTTTAAGCATATAAATTGATATTTTTACTGATTATCAAGCACAGCACACATTTTAAAAAAATATGTTTACCCCTTTTTATGTTTTCTACAAATAGTGATTATAGCTTCATTTTTTGTTGCACCTTTGTACAGACACCTCAGAAATTAGAATAAAAACGTGATTCTGGCCGGCTAAGGTTTAAAAGTGTTTTGTGACGGGACGCCATGTTACCCCCAACTAGGTACTCCCAGCAAACGTTGCTTTCTCCTGCCAGACACCAGCGATTAACCCCTTCAGCGCCGCACAGAACCAGCGTTGTTGAGAGAAGGGGTGACGTCGCTGCACCAGAGCTGTGTTGGCACTGTGGCTAGCCACAACTTGGCTACACAGTGTGGATATTGTCCTAAAAAGTACACTAAAGTATCATAGCAGCCCACCCCAAGCATTACACAGCACTCATGTTGAGGTGAAAACAGTACAAGGGGGCAATTTATATACAATAGACACAACAAGCCACACAAAGTTCTCCATCAGGCCCTCCTTTGCACACAGCTCAGGATTTGCACTGACTTCTGGCTGAAACCAGGTGATATCAGATCCAGGTGCAAATACTGGCCATAGAGGTCTCTGTCCTTTAAGTCCTGACCCGATGGAGAGTAACACCACACATAAATCCTCTCCCAAAATGCAGGCGCCCCAAATCTGTGTCCAAGCTCCACAGTCTTTAGAGTCTCTGGTACTTGTAGAAACGTGACACTCTGTACCAGGGGGAAGAAGTAGTCCTAATGGACCCCCTGTACCCACCTCCCCAAAAACAGAACCCCTTCCAAGGCCAGAGTCCATAGTCTGTAGGTAGGAGGCTGGCACTCGGGCCCCTCCAGTAGCCCATCGCATGGAGGCTTCCATGACTTTGGGTCACCGGATCAGGACATTAAATCTCCAGGTCACAGGAGCAATGTTTGGGCACCTCCACTATCTGTAGAATTACCCTCCCACCCCATGCAATATATGATGTTTGGTGCAATCTACATCCATGTGCAGGTCCTACCTTTGTGTGCTACAAATTGTCAGGAAACAATTGAAACGGAGGTCATTTTTATTTTTCGCTACCGAGTAGGCTGCTGCTTGTGATGTCATTGACACTGAAAATGTGTTTCTCTCTAAGACCGAGTTAGACCTGTCATTTCATTAGTGATACAGATTGACACATTAGCCTCTGAAAGGAAATGAGCATGCTATGTTTTAAGAGAAACAACCAGAGGCAAATGGATATAACCTATGAATCTCAATGCATGTCATGCTTAGACGTTCATGAATGACGTAAAACCAAAAAGGGGACGCTGGCTACTTCCTGACGCCCACAGGGAAAACCAACGTGATAATAATAATGTGATATTTTTATACACAGGGCACGTCATAACTTCTGATTTTTCCTTTGCAGCTTAGAGGAGAGCACATTATGTATAGGGGGAAACATTTAGTGCACAAACTTAAAGACATATTTTTAATATAGTAATATCATTAATTGTAATAGTAACTATCCAGCTGTTGGAAGACTACAACACCCATGATACTCAGCTAGTATGATTATACAGAGCATCATGGGAATTGTAGTCCTGCAAGATCATGAGAAAGATGCTCTTTTTTTTACAATTTGGGGTAAATTTGTTAAATGAGCTTGGAAATGTTATGTATTACAAAATCTTCTTATGTTTTCAAAGTCCATCTGTTGTACTAAAATGCACCAAAAATTTAAATGAGCATTGAAAACATGCTAATGTATGAGTCAGTGGATGTGAATCACTAGATTTAGTGACATTCATTGCTGTGTATTAAATAATGCACAAGAATATGTAACATTTCCCCAGACGACCAGCAACTTCAATGAACGTCAACATACTTAAAGGTCCTTAAAGGGTTAATGTCTCTTTCACAGCTTTCAGTAAAACTGAAAACTTCATAATGTAAACTACCTATAGCCTGTGCTTCCCCAAGCCTGCACTTCGCTCATGTGGCACACAGATGATATGGCTAGGGTTGGCCCAGGTCTAGGGTAGTGACCGCCATAAAAAAAAGTATTTCCCTTAAGGAGAAGCTGGAGCTTCCAAGTGTAATTGGTCAGCAGAGATCAGTAACCTGGGAGTGGAGATAGGGGCAGGTGCAGGTCCACAAGAACAGGAACCGGGAAAACCAAGGTGTCAGAATCAAGTTAAAATACAGATGCAGAGTGAGAGGTCGACCCACATCAGAACCAAAACTGGCAACGTCAAAACTAAATCATGGAGGATACACAAACACCAAACTCTAGCAGGAACCAAGACCAGGGTCAAAGGAACAGTCAAGTCAAAATATGATCACACATGTAGCAAATAATGCAAGAACACATACACCAACCAAGGGCAGCGTGTAGAGTAAAGGCTCAGCATAGGGCACTTGTAGGTTAATCCGAGATCAATTAGGGGGTCAAGGTAGTATATTAGGGATCTTATATTGTTGCCCTAACCAGTTTCCTCGCCCAGCACCCATAATCTCTAAATGGGATAGGGGTCGAAGGAGGAGCAGTGCACAGAGGATGAGGGGCCTTTTGCCTAGGATAGCATTTGACCCAGTCAGCCCTATTTTAAGGGGGCATGATATTGAGCGGATTTTTATATAAACAATAAATATCTGGTATTTTAGTTCTAGAGCATCTATTCTATCATTCTCTACACAAGTCTCTTCTATTGAATTCCAATACCACCTCTACGCTGACCACATGCTTACCTACATTTCTTCTTGCTTCTTCTTGCCCTCTCTTCTACCTTTCCCCATGATCTCTCTGACAACTACCTGATGCAAATCATCTTCAAGACTGAGCTTCTGGCTATCCTCCTCTATCCCCAGTTTCTGATATCTACAATACTGTTGAGAATTCCACAATCTAAACAACAGCCAGAGTTTGATGTTGTTAGACGACACAGCATTCTTCTTCACCCCTTACACTTAGTCTCTCACCAAATCATCTCATCAAATCATCAATGTTCATCTATTTGCATTTGTCCTCCTTGTGATATCCTTTCTGGATTATTGCAATTCCCTTTCAACTCTCTAATCCACTGTGAGCAGAGCACCTCTAGTAGACTAATCTTCTTATCCCATCACCCTCCACCTGCTGCCCCACTATGCATCCACTGGCTCCCCATATCTTCCAGAATTTCTGGAGGACCCACTGTTTTCCCTCAATTTAGAGATTTTCCCAATACTGACTTCTCCACATGACCCTTGCTACAGTAGTCATTCTCACCCAACAGTCCCTCTCCTTCTGTCTCATTCCCCCTCAACATCCTACTAGATTGTAATCTTGTGATAGCATGGCCTTCTTCTCTTTCTGTACCAGTATATCTTAACATGTGTTGGTGGTATTGTCAACGTTGTATGTTGTTCTTTCTAATACTTAATCATCACTCTCTCTATTGTAATTTTAGCTCTATAGAATCTGTTGATGCTCGATCAGCAATGTAATGTTATGGCATAGCTCATCCAGCGAGTGTTTCCTGCTGGATATTAGGGCCTTCCAAGAATTGTTACATTGTAGCTTGCCTAAAATATAACAGTTCTGTAATGTTCCATATTCATTTTGGAAAAAGAGACTGTGAAGCAAAATCTGGTATGGGGGTCTTATCACTGTAGCAACCAGGGGAATGGTAAATGGGAATATTCCATTTGTTGCTATAGTGATAAAAATAAGGCTTAATCATTGAGGGTATTACTATCCTTTTACAGAATGAAAATCCATGCAGAATACAAAAGAGGGTTATAAAAGAAACTTGTATCGGCTACAATGTAAAAATGTTCAGTGCATTGTCCACAGATGGTCTGATTGACTATGATTGCAGCAGTGATTGGTACATTTTTAGAAGCAGGTAAAAAATTACACTTTTATTCATCGGGTACTTTGAAAAGTGCAATTTCTCAAAACATGTAACTAATTCCACAATTATCTGTAAATGAAGGGCTAAATATATCACTGGGATGTGGGACAACTGAAGACATTGGGTCACTACGAAAGCTTTGTTTTTGTATATTTCTTCTTTTTTCGATTTGCCCACTCATCATAGTAACACAGGAGCCCCGTATGCCCACCACGAATTCATGACTCAGCAGCATGAACATCAACAACACAATACAAACAGCACGTAATTAGCGCTGAATAATACGCAACCTGCCCTGTCTGCTTGTTGGTAAAAATACATCATTTTTTTACTACCGGAACTACCTGCGATTCCCTGCGCCGTGATTCCATGTCATTTATATCCCAAGATCGGGGTCCTTTTATCTGCACTCATCCTATTAAAAGATTAAATCGTGTACACATCCTATTAAAACCCATTAAAGTGCTGAAAACACTTGTTACGAGACTTTAGAGGGACAGTTTAATGTCACCGGCGGCCTCACCAAAGAACTCATGCTTTGCGAGTGCTCTGCTATGCATTCTTTAACGGTTAAAAGAAAAGCACTTACCTTAGGGAGAATCTGCAGCCCCCCTGCTAACCCCATGGTTAAACGATTCTTGCCACCAATTGGTCGCTTAAAATCAATGGGAGAGGTGTTGGGGGAAAAAGGGGTAAATACATATTGAGGAATTCTGCACAATACCCCCGTGCGTTTGCCATGTCCCCTGGAAGGTCAGGGGTTTAGATATAATGTAAGGAAGTGTTAATTTGCAGGCAGAGTGGTAGATAAAGGTAACAGCCTCCCGGCGGAAGTGGTAGAGGTTAATACAGTGAGGGAATTTAAACTAGCTTTGGATAAGCATATTGCTCCTGAATTTCAGACAAGACCAACAACTGATTAACCGTAACACTCACAGCAAAGAACTGCACATATACACAGTAAATAAACGCGTGTGTCATATATCCATACGAGTGACACCGATTTAGCGTGATAGGAATGCAGGGCAATGGGTAGCGGCTGTTGGTGTTATGCCTTCTGCTGCTTTACGTGGGAATCGTCTGGATCAACCCCACAACAAAGCGCCCCCCCCGCGAGTAACACGCAGCGCGAGCCTCCGCACAATTACAAACGGTGAGTCAGCTCCCCATTGCCATGGCAACCATACACTATCTGAAGACGTAGTAACACGTGGGAAAAAAAGGCAGAACTTGGAAATACAGAAAGGGGATCTGAGATCAAAATCCAAGAAATATTCATCAAAACTAGGAATATGGCTTTAAACCAAGCTCATCAAATTCAAGATAGTCAAAAACTTCATTAATAAATACATACCAGATATAGAGCAATAGCAAAATGTTTTTATTCGAGGAATGCCTATTTTTCTTGACTCACATCATATTGGGGTCCATTTTTTTTTGCCCCTGAACTCCAGACCACCAAAGTCTGCTGAGATCCCTCCTGCCGCTTGGCCACAGAGGTGGCTTCATCGGGGTGAACCCTGACATTTATACAATCTATTCAAATCATCAGGAACACCTATTGGTTGCTATGGTAACTGCATCCCTCTTATAAATTTGCACCAGAATAGAACTTGATGCATAACCTCCCGTAGTAACATCAGGAGTAGCGGCTCACTGAAGCTGACATTCATTTGTTGTATTAAGTCTTATGAATTATCCATGGCTCAGTCTCTCTTCTTGAAAAAGTTCTGATTCATAGACCCTGAATCCCGTGGTTTAATAATGTGAAGAAATAATCACAAGATATAAATGCAAAGCCTCTGCAACAACACCCTTCCCCCCTGCTAGAATTCTGATGATAAGCAGTGATGTCATAGTCATGTGATGTCACAATGCAGACTGTCAATAAGAGTGCAGTAACATTAGTCTTTCTCTCACACATCCCAGAAGACAGCGTGCAGCAACAGCATATGTAACAGCAGAGAACACACGCAAACCAGCAACATACACACACACGCAAACCAGCAACATACATACACACAAGTCAGCAACATACATACACACACAAACCAGCAACATACATACACACACAAGTCACCAACATACATACACACAAGTCAGTGTGTTCACTCGTAAAGCAATATATATATATATCTGATACATACACTCCATGCAGAGCACACATGATTCATTCGTTTTTTGGAGCCGTCTGGATCGGATGCGTTTCTTGACGTTTGGTGAAAGCCTGGTAGGAAGATAATCTTTCTTTTCTCTATTGTTTTATTCAAACTTTATCTCTCTTTTTATGCTTTTTCTGCCTGTTCTGTTGTTTGGAGTTATTTTGGCCGATTAAGCGATAGTAATCTCTGTCAAGGTATTTGCTGATGTTTTATTTTTGTAGTTTAGGGACTCCAAATTCCATAAAAAAACCTGATTAGTGTTCAAAAAAGGCTTAATATGTCCAAAATAGGAAATAGAAGTTTACATAAAATATTGTATACAAAATTTGGCCCTTTTTACACATTAATCGGCTTCAACATTAACTTCACCTCCCTGCTAGAATTCTGATGCTAAGCTGTGATGTCATAATCATGTGATGTCATAGTCATGTGATGTCACAATGCAAACTGTCAATAAGAGCGCAGTAACATTAGTCTTTCTCTCACACATCCCAGAAGACAGCGTGCAGCAACAGCATATGTAAGAGCAGCAAACTCACACAAACCAGCAACATACATACACACACACACAAACCAGCAACATACATACACACAAGTCAGCAACATACACACACACACACACAAGCCAGCAACATACATACACACAAGTCAGCAACATACACACACAAGTCAGTGTGGTCACTCGTAAAGCAATATATATATATATCTGATACATACACTCCATGCAGAGTACACATGATTCATTCGTTTTTTGGAGCAGTCTGGATCGGGTGCGTTTCTTGACGTTTGGTGAAAGTCTGGTAGGAAGATAATCGTTCTTTTCTCTATTGTTTTATTCAAACTTTATCTCTCTTTTATGCTTTTTCTGCCTGTTCTGTTGTTTGGAGTTATTTTGGCCGATTAAGAATATATATAAGATTAGAATTCTGATGCTAGGCAGTGATGTCATAGTCATGTGATGTCATAGTCATGTGATGTCACAATGCAGACTGTCAATAAGAGTGCAGTAACATTAGTCTTTCTCTCACACATCCCAGAAGACAGCATGCAGCAACAGCATATGTAACAGCAGCGAACTCACACGCAAACCAGCAACATACACACACACACACACAAGTCAGCAACATACATACACACACACAAGTCAGCAACATACATACACACACAAACCAGCACCATACATACACACACAAGTCACCAACATACACACACACAAGTCAGTGTGGTCACTCGTAAAGCAATATATATATCTATCTGATACATACACTCCATGCAGAGCACACATGATTGATTCATTTTATGGAGCAGTCTGGATGGGATGCGTTTCTTGACGTTTGGTGAAAGTCGGGTAGGAAGATAATCGTTCTTTTCTCTATTGTTTTATTCAAACTTTATCTCTCTTTTAATGCTTTTTCTGCCTGTTCTGTTGTTTGGAGTTATTTTGGCCGATTAAGCGATAGTAATCTCTGTCAAGGTATTTGCTGATGTTTTATTTTTGTAGTTTAGGGACTCCAAATTCCATAAAAAAAACCTGATTAGTGTTCAACAAAGGCTTAATATGTCCAAAATAGGAAATAGAAGTTTACATAAAATAGTGTATACAAAATGTGGCCCTTTTTACACATTAATCGGCTTCAACATTAACTTCACCTCCCTGCTAGAATTCTGATGCTAAGCTGTGATGTCATAATCATGTGATGTCATAGTCATGTGATGTCACAATGCAGACTGTCAATAAGAGCGCAGTAACATTAGTCTTTCTCTCACACATCCCAGAAGACAGCGTGCAGCAACAGCATATGTAACAGCAGCGAACACAAGCAAACCAGCAACATACACACACACACACACAAGTCACCAACATACATACACACAAGTCACCAACATACATACACACAAGTCAGCAACATACATACACACAAGTCAGTGTGGTCACTCGTAAAACAATATATATATATATATCTGATACAGACACTCCATGCAAAGTACACATGATTGATTAATTTTATGGAGCCGTTTGGATCGGGTGCGTTTGTTGACTATTTGGTGAAAGTCTGGTAGGAAGATAATCGTTCTTTTCTCTATTGTTTTATTCAAACTTTATCTCTCTTGTATGCCTTTTCTGCCTGTTCTGTTGTTCGGAGTTATTTTGGCCGATTAAGAATAATTATAAGATTAGAATTCTGATGCTAGGCAGTCATGTCATAGTCGTGTGATGTCATAGTTATGTGATGTCATAGTCATGTGATGTCACAATGCAGACTGTCAATAACAGTGCAGTAACATTAGTCTTTCTCTCCCACATCCCAGAAGACAGCGTGCAGCAACAGCATATGTAACAGCAGCGAACACACGCAAACCAGCAACATACATACAAACAAGTCAGCCCCAGTGAGTGTTGGTGATCGAGTACCCCTTTCGTGGAAAGGAGGGAGTTACCTGGACCCCCCACTCCTGTGGACTCACCAACACGGTCGGTTAAGGCAATACAGCCTAATCGGCTATATGGGAAAGGCTGAGCATGATGGAGTCCTGTCTTTTTTCACTCACACTAACACACACCTAGACACTCACACTAACACACACCTAGACACATACTTATAGTGTAAGATTTAGAAGACCAGCGCTTCAGGAACCTGTTAGGCACTAATTTCCCAGACAGGTGGATTTAGTCTGTCGTGGTAACTGCCAGTAGCGCTCAGTACTATATACCCTTAGGACCTCGGGAGAGTCAGAGACTAGAAGTCCAAATTCCATAAAAAACCTGATTAGTGTTCAAAAACGCTTAATATACATTTATTGACTCAGAACTTTACATAAAATATTGTATACAAAATGTAGCCTTTTTTTTAACTTCCCCTCCCTGATACAATTGTGTTGCTAGGCAGTGATGTCATAATGATGACTGCCAAGTGATGTCATAATGCAGACTCTCAATAACAGTAAGCTAACATTAATCTCTCACACATCAGATGAAGGTAACATAGAGATACAGCATATGTAACGAACAGCAGCCAAGAAACATACAAGCAAAACACAACATACATACACACAAATCAGCTACATACATACATGCTTATTTGATACATACACTCCATGCAAAGTACACATGATTGATTCATTTTTAGGAGCAGTGTGGATCGGATGCGTTTCTTGAAGTTTGGTGAAAGTCTGGTAGGAAGATAATCGTTCTTTTCTCTATTGTTTTATTCAAACTTTATCTCTCTTTTAAGCTTTTTCTGCCTGTTCTGTTGTTTGGAGTTATTTTGGCCGATTAAGAATATATATAAGATTAGAATTCTGATGCTAGGCAGTGATGTCATAGTCGTGTGATGTCATAGTCATGTGATGTCATAGTCATGTGATGTCACAATGCAGACTGTCAATAAGAGTGCAGTAACATTAGTTTTTCTCTCCCACATCCCAGAAGACAGCGTGCAGCAACAGCATATGTAACAGCAGCGAGTCAGCCCTAGTGAGTGTTGGTGATAGAGTACCCCTTTTGTAGAAAGGATGGAGTTACCTGGACCCCCCACTCCTGTGGACTCACCAACACAGTTGGTTAAGGCAATAAAGCCTAATCGGCTATATGGGAAAGGCTGAGCTTGATTGGTGAAAGACTCGTAGGAAGTTTCACATCTTTGGAGGTAATCTTTCCGTTCTCTATTATTTATATCAAACTTTCTCTCTCAGCTTTCAGCTTTTTCTGCCTTCCCTACTTTCTGTTTTTATTGTTTTTTTATTTTTCAATCTCTCAATTTCTGGCAGTTTTCCCCCCTTGCTTCGTGTTTCTGTAGTATGTTTATCTCATTGATCTTTTAACAAATTTATTGTGGAAAATGCTAAAGGATTTTTAATGTGCCAGAATTTGTCCCAAATGAAGTCAATTAGTTCATCGTTTTGCATAGTAACAAACCTCTAATCCCACAAACTTAATTTCTTAATGTTTGGTAGCGAGAATAGAACCAAATTCAAGACTTTAGAGGAAATCTGCTGTAACTTTCTCAAAAAATGTGTTCTATGGAAAATACTTGCTTTTGTTTAACCCCTTCCAATGGTATTTTTTCAACTAAATTTTCTTTCCACCTTTTAATGTCCCCTCACAGACAGTGAGGCAAATTCTAAGCCTAATACTAAGTAAGCAAATGGAAATACTCACACATTTAACTTGTGTAACTGTAACAGTGATTTTTCTATTTCTTCTATATCTGTAGGCTCACCTATTTTACCCCTACTGCTGGAGGAGACGGCTTTATTAAAGTGCAGACCAGCGGATCACCAGGACAGGTTTGGGGGAACAGTAAGAATCCGTATTTTTTTTGTGACAGTTTATATTTGAACACTAAGCTTTTTCCCGCATTAGAAACTTTTAAAAGTTGGTGACTTGCATTGGGGAAACTTAGATGAAAGTTTATATTTAAATGAAATGTATCTGATTTTAATATTAAACTACATTTGAAATATTGAAGTATAGGGCCACAAAAATCCATGAAATCTTCGGTATAGACTCGCTAGACATGTTGTTTTAAAGTAAACATATTGTTGTTTGGGCTGATTTTGGCCGATTAAGCTAGAGTAAGCTTTGTCAAGTTATTTGGTGATGTTCTTTTACTCCTGCAGTTTAGGGACTCCACATAACATAAAAACCAGATTAATGTCCAAAAAAGACTTAATATGGGCAATACATTTTTTTTAATATATTGAACAATTGTGTCTTATCATTTAGTTTCTCATTGTTTGTGCTTCATTTTCTTTTTAGAAGTGAGAACGATGCATCCTTTCTTCAACATTACCTGAACAATAGCATAATAAGATCCACAGAGCCATCTTCACCACTTCCATTCTACTGTCAGTACGATTGTGCTTTAAACTACACCTTAAGCACTAACCTCTTAATGCCCAGAGGGATGGGCAGTCCTTTTAGCCATGGATCCCCAGAGGTTTCCCCCACAAGGGGGTTTTTCCTCTCCTGAGAGCTAAAGGATGATTCTTTGTGAGTCCAGAGGGAGCCTTCTGTACACTTGAGTCCTAGTAAACTCAAGTCCAGGATTTTTGTAGACAATATCAAAAGCCACATGATGCTATTTAGTATTACCTTGTGAACTTCTGCTAGAGATTTATTTCTAATAAATAATATCATCTTAAACATACAATAAAATGTATTTCTTGTCTTGTTTATAATCCTTCTTGTGACATTTTCATGTAGTTTAATCCATGGATCTCACCCTTCCTCTTTACATGGGGAATAGTGTTTTCTTTTTAAGTGGACAATTATTCAGTATTTAGTCTCCCTATCAGTAAATAATTATAACATGCACATTGTTTTATGTACTCCCTACTCAATGATGTTAATTGAGGCTAGTAGTAAAATAAAGGCTATTTGGGATCACAAAGGGGCACACTTTCAAAAGGTGGGTAGGACCTTCACAGAAATGGAGATTAAGTTGGGCAACATGGAATGTATGGGTGGAACAGGCCAGAGATTGATTTTATTTCAAAATCTCTGAACCTCTGAAGAGCTCTTTATATTGGCCCTGCACATATTTATAGCATGTTATCATAGCATTTTAGCATTGGTATTTAGTATTGCGTGAAAAATGTATCCATAAATATAGTGAATAGCCAGAAAAAATATATTGTAAGGAAATCAAATATTGCAAAATTGAAATACAACCGGTATAATGTCATTAAAAAAAATAATAATTAAAAAAGACCTGTAATCATCGTTACTTACTTAATAGATAAATAACTACTTTAAGTTTCATGAGATTAAAAAAGAAAGTTGACCCAGGGCTGGTGCAAGGATTTTTGCCACCCTAGGCAAAACATAATTTGGCCGCCACCTGGCTCCACCCCCAAAAGTCCCCCTCCCCTTTTACCACACCCACTTATAGTAGCTGACTCGATCCCACTTCTCCCCATAGTGACCGCGACCCGCACTTACTGGATGACCGTGGCCGGAGGCTCGCTGCTGCAGCCTGCACTGCTTGCACGGCTGCCTGCCTCGCATCAAGTGAAGCTGCGGCCGCGCTTCTAATGAATGACCGCCCCCTCCAAGTAGGCGCTGCGGCCGCGCTTCTAATGAATGACCGCCCCCTCCAAGTAGGCGCCCTAGGCGGGCACCTTCTTTGCCTATAGTTGGTGCCGGCCCTGCCAGGACCGTCTGCTGATGTCAGCAGGGCCTCCCACTGATGTCACGGGACCGCCCGCTTACGTCATTAGCCTTTTGGAGTCAAGAAGGATTTTTTCCCTTGGGTTTTTTTGCAATCTTTGGATCAAGAGCAGAAGGGATATGTAGGAGTGTTAATCTTGACAGATTTAGGGTTTTTTTACCAACCTTATTTATTACGTAACAAAAATTTTCTTTTTTTAAATGCTATAAAAATGTTTTGAAAAAAAATTGCTTTGTATTTTTTATATTGTTTTTAAGAAGCATACAGCATAAAACAGTCTTATAGGTAACTGAGGCAATTACATAACTTAATTTTAAGCATATAAATTGATATTTTTACTGATTATCAAGCACAGCACACATTTTAAAAAAATATGTTTACCCCTTTTTATGTTTTCTACAAATAGTGATTATAGCTTCATTTTTTGTTGCACCTTTGTACAGACACCTCAGAAATTAGAATAAAAACGTGATTCTGGCCGGCTAAGGTTTAAAAGTGTTTTGTGACGGGACGCCATGTTACCCCCAACTAGGTACTCCCAGCAAACGTTGCTTTCTCCTGCCAGACACCAGCGATTAACCCCTTCAGCGCCGCACAGAACCAGCGTTGTTGAGAGAAGGGGTGACGTCGCTGCACCAGAGCTGTGTTGGCACTGTGGCTAGCCACAACTTGGCTACACAGTGTGGATATTGTCCTAAAAAGTACACTAAAGTATCATAGCAGCCCACCCCAAGCATTACACAGCACTCATGTTGAGGTGAAAACAGTACAAGGGGGCAATTTATATACAATAAACACAACAAACCACACAAAGTTCTCCATCAGGCCCTCCTTTGCACACAGCTCAGGATTTGCACTGACTTCTGGCTGAAACCAGGTGATATCAGATCCAGGTGCAAATACTGGCCATAGAGGTCTCTGTCCTTTAAGTCCTGACCCGATGGAGAGTAACACCACACATAAATCCTCTCCCAAAATGCAGGCGCCCCAAATCTGTGTCCAAGCTCCACAGTCTTTAGAGTCTCTGGTACTTGTAGAAACGTGGCACTCTGTACCAGGGGGAAGAAGTAGTCCTAATGGACCCCCTGTACCCACCTCCCCAAAAACAGAACCCCTTCCAAGGCCAGAGTCCATAGTCTGTAGGTAGGAGGCTGGCACTCAGGCCCCTCAAGTAGCCCATCTCATGGAGGCTTCCATGACTTTGGGTCACCGGATCAGGACATTAAATCTCCAGGTCACAGGAGCAATGTTTGGGCACCTCCACTATCTGTAGAATTACCCTCCCACCCCATGCAATATATGATGTTTGGTGCAATCTACATCCATGTGCAGGTCCTACCTTTGTGTGCTACAAATTGTCAGGAAACAATTGAAACGGAGGTCATTTTTATTTTTCGCTACCGAGTAGGCTGCTGCTTGTGATGTCATTGACACTGAAAATGTGTTTCTCTCTAAGACCGAGTTAGACCTGTCATTTCATTAGTGATACAGATTGACACATTAGCCTCTGAAAGGAAATGAACATGCTATGTTTTAAGAGAAACAACCAGAGGCAAATGGATATAACCTATGAATCTCAATGCATGTCATGCTTAGACGTTCATGAATGACGTAAAACCAAAAAGGGGACGCTGGCTACTTCCTGACGCCCACAGGGAAAACCAACGTGATAATAATAATGTGATATTTTTATACACAGGGCACGTCATAACTTCTGATTTTTCCTTTGCAGCTTAGAGGAGAGCACATTATGTATAGGGGGAAACATTTAGTGCACAAACTTAAAGACATATTTTTAATATAGTAATATCATTAATTGTAATAGTAACTATCCAGCTGTTGGAAGACTACAACACCCATGATACTCAGCTAGTATGATTATACAGAGCATCATGGGAATTGTAGTCCTGCAAGATCATGAGAAAGATGCTCTTTTTTTTTACAATTTGGGGTAAATTGGTTAAATGAGCTTGGAAATGTTATGTATTACAAAATCTTCTTATGTTTTCAAAGTCCATCTGTTGTACTAAAATGCACCAAAAATTTAAATGAGCATTGAAAACATGCTAATGTATGAGTCAGTGGATGTGAATCACTAGATTTAGTGACATTCATTGCTGTGTATTAAATAATGCACAAGAATATGTAACATTTCCCCAGACGACCAGCAACTTCAATGAACGTCAACATACTTAAAGGTCCTTAAAGGGTTAATGTCTCTTTCACAGCTTTCAGTAAAACTGAAAACTTCATAATGTAAACTACCTATAGCCTGTGCTTCCCCAAGCCTGCACTTCGCTCATGTGGCACACAGATGATATGGCTAGGGTTGGCCCAGGTCTAGGGTAGTGACCGCCATAAAAAAAAGTACTTCCCTTAAGGAGAAGCTGGAGCTTCCAAGTGTAATTGGTCAGCAGAGATCAGTAACCTGGGAGTGGAGATAGGGGCAGGTGCAGGTCCACAAGAACAGGAACCGGGAAAACCAAGGTGTCAGAATCAAGTTAAAATACAGATGCAGAGTGAGAGGTCGACCCACATCAGAACCAAAACTGGCAACGTCAAAACTAAATCATGGAGGATACACAAACACCAAACTCTAGCAGGAACCAAGACCAGGGTCAAAGGAACAGTCAAGTCAAAATATGATCACACATGTAGCAAATAATGCAAGAACACATACACCAACCAAGGGCAGCGTGTAGAGTAAAGGCCCAGCATAGCGCACTTGTAGGTTAATCCGAGATCAATTAGGGGGTCAAGGTAGTATATTAGGGACCTTTTCGCGTGTGTGCGCACAAGGAGATCACGCAACTCCCTCTAGCTGGCCCGGGCATCACCAAAGCAGGGGTCTACAGTGACAGATAAGAGAAAGTGGGTAGATGAGGAGCTAGGAGGAAAGTGAGGTAAGGGCTAGTGGATAGTGAGACGGGATGCAGTGTTTATGTGTATGGGTAGGCATGTGTAAGGGCAGTGTATATGTGTGTATATGCAGAGTGTATATGTCTGTATGGGTATTAGGCCGTGAGACTGCTGCCAAACCGTGCTTTCTTAGCCCAGGACGACACTCAGGAACTTCACCAGCCAGGAACAGAAGAAATTGTGGACAAATAAAGTGAAATGAGTAAAGTGCACACACATGCATATGCACTCACACAATCTAACACCTCATACATACACACACACACACGGCCATTCCAACACAATACACTTGAACACATATACATGCACACCCTCTCTAAGCACTATACATTTATTTATTTTTTTATTATTGCAGAGCTTGTTAATTGATCCATTAAAAAATGCTAAATGCATTTCCGTTAATCTGTTTATAATTTGATCTGTACATTGTTGGGTTTGTATGTGGTACTCAGTTTTAACTCTATTTTTTAGTAGAGCTACAAGATTATTTGCCTGTTTATCATTTACTGTGACAATGATTGCTATGTTTTAAAGATCTTTCTTTTTAAGATGCATCTTATTTATGACTAACTTGCTCTTCAATATACCGTACAAATGCAGGGTTTGTCCCTAATATTAGAAAATCCTCTTGTAAGAGATAGGCTCAGTTTTTTTACTATATAAATAGCTTTTCCTATATAAACAGAAATCTCTGTAGGAAATCAGTCAGTGGGTGTCAGTGAACAAAAGAAGATGCTTTATTGTCAGTTGGTGTAATTTAGTTCATGATTACAGAAAGAGGTTAAAATAAGAAAACAGAGTATGTTTATCTTATATTGTTGCCCTAACCAGTTTCCTCGCCCAGCACCCATAATCTCTAAATGGGATAGGGGTCGAAGGAGGAGCAGTGCACAGAGGATGAGGGGCCTTTTGCCTAGGATAGCATTTGACCCAGTCAGCCCTATTTTAAGGGGGCATGATATTGAGCGGATTTTTATATAAACAATAAATATCTGGTATTTTAGTTCTAGAGCATCTATTCTATCATTCTCTACACAAGTCTCTTCTATTGAATTCCAATACCACCTCTACGCTGACCACATGCTTACCTACATTTCTTCTTGCTTCTTCTTGCCCTCTCTTCTACCTTTCCCCATTATCTCTCTGACAACTACCTGATGCAAATCATCTTCAAGACTGAGCTTCTGGCTATCCTCCTCTATCCCCAGTTTCTGATATCTACAATACTGTTGAGAATTCCACAATCTAAACAACAGCCAGAGTTTGATGTTGTTAGACGACACAGCATTCTTCTTCACCCCTTACACTTAGTCTCTCACCAAATCATCTCATCAAATCATCAATGTTCATCTATTTGCATTTGTCCTCCTTGTGATATCCTTTCTGGATTATTGCAATTCCCTTTCAACTCTCTAATCCACTGTGAGCAGAGCACCTCTAGTAGACTAATCTTCTTATCCCATCACCCTCCACCTGCTGCCCCACTATGCATCCACTGGCTCCCCATATCTTCCAGAATTTCTGGAGGACCCACTGTTTTCCCTCAATTTAGAGATTTTCCCAATACTGACTTCTCCACATGACCCTTGCTACAGTAGTCATTCTCACCCAACAGTCCCTCTCCTTCTGTCTCATTCCCCCTCAACATCCTACTAGATTGTAATCTTGTGATAGCATGGCCTTCTTCTCTTTCTGTACCAGTATATCTTAACATGTGTTGGTGGTATTGTCAACGTTGTATGTTGTTCTTTCTAATACTTAATCATCACTCTCTCTATTGTAATTTTAGCTCTATAGAATCTGTTGATGCTCGATCAGCAATGTAATGTTATGGCATAGCTCATCCAGCGAGTGTTTCCTGCTGGATATTAGGGCCTTCCAAGAATTGTTACATTGTAGCTTGCCTAAAATATAACAGTTCTGTAATGTTCCATATTCATTTTGGAAAAAGAGACTGTGAAGCAAAATCTGGTATGGGGGTCTTATCACTGTAGCAACCAGGGGAATGGTAAATGGGAATATTCCATTTGTTGCTATAGTGATAAAAATAAGGCTTAATCATTGAGGGTATTACTATCCTTTTACAGAATGAAAATCCATGCAGAATACAAAAGAGGGTTATAAAAGAAACTTGTATCGGCTACAATGTAAAAATGTTCAGTGCATTGTCCACAGATGGTCTGATTGACTATGATTGCAGCAGTGATTGGTACATTTTTAGAAGCAGGTAAAAAATTACACTTTTATTCATCGGGTACTTTGAAAAGTGCAATTTCTCAAAACATGTAACTAATTCCACAATTATCTGTAAATGAAGGGCTAAATATATCACTGGGATGTGGGACAACTGAAGACATTGGGTCACTACGAAAGCTTTGTTTTTGTATATTTCTTCTTTTTTCGATTTGCCCACTCATCATAGTAACACAGGAGCCCCGTATGCCCACCACGAATTCATGACTCAGCAGCATGAACATCAACAACACAATACAAACAGCACGTAATTAGCGCTGAATAATACGCAACCTGCCCTGTCTGCTTGTTGGTAAAAATACATCATTTTTTTACTACCGGAACTACCTGCGATTCCCTGCGCCGTGATTCCATGTCATTTATATCCCAAGATCGGGGTCCTTTTATCTGCACTCATCCTATTAAAAGATTAAATCGTGTACACATCCTATTAAAACCCATTAAAGTGCTGAAAACACTTGTTACGAGACTTTAGAGGGACAGTTTAATGTCACCGGCAGCCTCACCAAAGAACTCATGCTTTGCGAGTGCTCTGCTATGCATTCTTTAACGGTTAAAAGAAAAGCACTTACCTTAGGGAGAATCTGCAGCCCCCCTGCTATCCCCGTGGTTAAACGATTCTTGCCACCAATTGGTCGCTTGAAATCAATGGGAGAAGTGTTGGGGGAAAAAGGGTTAAATACATATGGAGGAATTCTGCACAATACCCCCCTGCATTTGCCATGTCCCCTGGAAGGTCAGGGGTTTAGATATAATGTAAGGAAGTGTTAATTTGCAGGGAGAGTGGTAGATAAAGGGAACAGCCTCCCGGCAGAAGTGGTAGAGGTTAATACAGTGAGGGAATTTAAACTAGCTTTGG
Organism: Spea hammondii; assembly: GCA_029215755.1. Lineage (NCBI taxonomy): Eukaryota > Metazoa > Chordata > Amphibia > Anura > Pelobatidae > Spea > Spea hammondii. The sequence goes on from JARDYJ010000004.1 coordinate 6,497,160, forward strand.
ATAAGCATATTGCTCCTGAATTTCAGACAAGACCAACAACTGATTAACCGTAACACTCACAGCAAAGAACTGCACATATACACAGTAAATACACGCGTGTCATATATCCATACGAGTGACACCGATTTAGCGTGATAGGAATGCAGGGCAATGGGTAGCGGCTGTCGGTGTTATGCCTTCTGCTGCTTTACGTGGGAATCGTCTGAATCGCCCCCACAACAAAGCGGCCCCCCCCGCGAGTCACACGCAGCGCGAGCCTCCGCACAATTACAAACGGTGAGTCAGCTCCCCATTCCCATGGCAACCATACACTATCTGAAGACGTAGTAACACGTGGGAAAAAAAGGCAGAACTTGGAAATACAGAAAGGGGATCTGAGATCAAAATCCAAGAAATATTAATCAAAACTAGGAATATGGCTTTAAACCAAGCTCATCAAATTCAAGATAGTCAAAAACTTCATTAATAAATACATACCAGATATAGAGCAATAGCAAAATGTTTTTATTCGAGGAATGCCTATTTTTCTTGACTCACATCATATTGGGGTCCATTTTTTTTTTTGCCCCTGAACTCCAGACCACCAAAGTCTGCTGAGATCCCTCCTGCCGCTTGGCCACAGAGGTGGCTTCATCGGGGTGAACCCTGACATTTATACAATCTATTCAAATCATCAGGAACACCTATTGGTTGCTATGGTAACTGCATCCCTCTTATAAATTTGCACCAGAATAGAACTTGATGCATAACCTCCCGTAGTAACATCAGGAGTAGCGGCTCACTGAAGCTGACATTCATTTGTTGTATTAAGTCTTATGAATTATCCATGGCTCAGTCTCTCTTCTTGAAAAAGTTCTGATTCATAGACCCTGAATCCCGTGGTTTAATAATGTGAAGAAATAATCACAAGATATAAATGCAAAGCCTCTGCAACAACACCCTTCCCCCCCTGCTAGAATTCTGATGCTAAGCAGTGATGTCATAGTCATGTGATGTCACAATGCAGACTGTCAATAAGAGTGCAGTAACATTAGTCTTTCTCTCACACATCCCAGAAGACAGCGTGCAGCAACAGCATATGTAACAGCAGAGAACATATGCAAACCAGCAACATACATACACACAAGTCAGCAACATACATACACACAAGTCAGTGTGTTCACTCGTAAAGCAATATATATATATATCTGATACATACACTCCATGCAGAGCACACATGATTCATTCGTTTTTTGGAGCCGTCTGGATCGGATGCGTTTCTTGACGTTTGGTGAAAGCCTGGTAGGAAGATAATCGTTCTTTTCTCTATTGTTTTATTCAAACTTTATCTCTCTTTTTATGCTTTTTATGCCTGTTCTGTTGTTTGGAGTTATTTTGGCCGATTAAGCGATAGTAATCTCTGTCAAGGTATTTGCTGATGTTTTATTTTTGTAGTTTAGGGACTCCAAATTCCATAAAGAAACCTGATTAGTGTTCAAAAAAGGCTTAATATGTCCAAAATAGGAAATAGAAGTTTACATAAAATATTGTATACAAAATGTGGCCCTTTTTACACATTAATCGGCTTCAACATTAACTTCCCCTCCCTGCTAGAATTCTGATGCTAAGCTGTGATGTCATAATCATGTGATGTCATAGTCATGTGATGTCACAATGCAGACTGTCAATAAGAGCGCAGTAACATTAGTCTTTCTCTCACACATCCCAGAAGACAGCGTGCAGCAACAGCATATGTAAGAGCAGCAAACTCACACAAACCAGCAACATACACACACACACACACAAACCAGCAACATACATACACACAAGTCAGCAACATACACACACACACACACACACACAAGCCAGCAACATACATACACACAAGTCAGCAACATACACACACAAGTCAATGTGGTCACTCGTAAAACAATATATATATATATATCTGATACATACACTCCATGCAGAGTACACATGATTCATTCGTTTTTTGGAGCAGTCTGGATCGGGTGCGTTTCTTGACGTTTGGTGAAAGTCTGGTAGGAAGATAATCGTTCTTTTCTCTATTGTTTTATTCAAACTTTATCTCTCTTTTATGCTTTTTCTGCCTGTTCTGTTGTTTGGAGTTATTTTGGCCGATTAAGAATATATATAAGATCAGAATTCTGATGCTAGGCAGTGATGTCATAGTCATGTGATGTCATAGTCATGTGATGTCACAATGCAGACTGTCAATAAGAGTGCAGTAACATTAGTCTTTCTCTCACACATCCCAGAAGACAGCATGTAGCAACAGCATATGTAACAGCAGCGAACTCACACGCAAACCAGCAACATACACACACACACACACAAGTCAGCAACATACATACACACACACAAGTCACCAACATACACACACACAAGTCAGTGTGGTCACTCATAAAGCAATATATATATCTATCTGATACATACACTCCATGCAGAGCACACATGATTGATTCATTTTATGGAGCAGTCTGGATGGGATGCGTTTCTTGACGTTTGGTGAAAGTCGGGTAGGAAGATAATCGTTCTTTTCTCTATTGTTTTATTCAAACTTTATCTCTCTTTTAATGCTTTTTCTGCCTGTTCTGTTGTTTGGAGTTATTTTGGCGGATTAAGCGATAGTAATCTCTGTCAAGGTATTTGCTGATGTTTTATTTTTGTAGTTTAGGGACTCCAAATTCCATTAAAAAAACCTGATTAGTGTTCAACAAAGGCTTAATATGTCCAAAATAGGAAATAGAAGTTTACATAAAATAGTGTATACAAAATGTGGCCCTTTTTACACATTAATCGGCTTCAACATTAACTTCACCTCCCTGCTAGAATTCTGATGCTAAGCTGTGATGTCATAATCATGTGATGTCATAGTCATGTGATGTCACAATGCAGACTGTCAATAAGAGCGCAGTAACATTAGTCTTTCTCTCACACATCCCAGAAGACAGCGTGCAGCAACAGCATATGTAACAGCAGCGAACACAAGCAAACCAGCAACATACACACACACACACACAAGTCACCAACATACATACACACAAGTCACCAACATACATACACACAAGTCAGTGTGGTCACTCGTAAAACAATATATATATATATCTGATACAGACACTCCATGCAAAGTACACATGATTGATTAATTTTATGGAGCCGTTTGGATCGGGTGCGTTTGTTGACTATTTGGTGAAAGTCTGGTAGGAAGATAATCGTTCTTTTCTCTATTGTTTTATTCAAACTTTATCTCTCTTGTATGCCTTTTCTGCCTGTTCTGTTGTTCGGAGTTATTTTGGCCGATTAAGAATAATTATAAGATTAGAATTCTGATGCTAGGCAGTCATGTCATAGTCGTGTGATGTCATAGTTATGTGATGTCATAGTCATGTGATGTCACAATGCAGACTGTCAATAACAGTGCAGTAACATTAGTTTTTCTCTCCCACATCCCAGAAGACAGCGTGCAGCAACAGCATATGTAACAGCAGCGAACACACGCAAACCAGCAACATACATACAAACAAGTCAGCCCCAGTGAGTGTTGGTGATCGAGTACCCCTTTCGTGGAAAGGAGGGAGTTACCTGGACCCCCCACTCCTGTGGACTCACCAACACGGTCGGTTAAGGCAATACAGCCTAATCAGCTATATGGGAAAGGCTGAGCATGATGGAGTCCTGTCTTTTTTCACTCACACTAACACACACCTAGACACTCACACTAACACACACCTAGACACATACTTATAGTGTAAGATTTAGAAGACCAGCGCTTCAGGAACCTGTTAGGCACTAATTTCCCAGACAGGTGGATTTAGTCTGTCGTGGTAACTGCCAGTAGCGCTCAGTACTATATACCCTTAGGACCTCGGGAGAGTCAGAGACTAGAAGTCCAAATTCCATAAAAAACCTGATTAGTGTTCAAAAACGCTTAATATACATTTATTGACTCAGAACTTTACATAAAATATTGTATACAAAATGTAGCCTTTTTTTTAACTTCCCCTCCCTGATACAATTGTGTTGCTAGGCAGTGATGTCATAATGATGACTGCCAAGTGATGTCATAATGCAGACTCTCAATAACAGTAAGCTAACATTAATCTCTCACACATCAGATGAAGGTAACATAGAGATACAGCATATGTAACGAACAGCAGCCAAGAAACATACAAGCAAAACACAACATACATACACACAAATCAGCTACATACATACATGCTTATTTGATACATACACTCCATGCAAAGTACACATGATTGATTCATTTTTAGGAGCAGTGTGGATCGGATGCGTTTCTTGAAGTTTGGTGAAAGTCTGGTAGGAAGATAATCGTTCTTTTCTCTATTGTTTTATTCAAACTTTATCTCTCTTTTAAGCTTTTTCTGCCTGTTCTGTTGTTTGGAGTTATTTTGGCCGATTAAGAATATATATAAGATTAGAATTCTGATGCTAGGCAGTGATGTCATAGTCGTGTGATGTCATAGTCATGTGATGTCATAGTCATGTGATGTCACAATGCAGACTGTCAATAAGAGTGCAGTAACATTAGTTTTTCTCTCCCACATCCCAGAAGACAGCGTGCAGCAACAGCATATGTAACAGCAGCGAGTCAGCCCTAGTGAGTGTTGGTGATAGAGTACCCCTTTTGTAGAAAGGATGGAGTTACCTGGACCCCCCACTCCTGTGGACTCACCAACACAGTTGGTTAAGGCAATAAAGCCTAATCGGCTATATGGGAAAGGCTGAGCTTGATTGGTGAAAGTCTCGTAGGAAGTTTCACATCTTTGGAGGTAATCTTTCCGTTCTCTATTATTTATATCAAACTTTCTCTCTCAGCTTTCAGCTTTTTCTGCCTTCCCTACTTTCTGTTTTTATTGTTTTTTTATTTTTCAATCTCTCAATTTCTGGCAGTTTTCCCCCCTTGCTTCGTGTTTCTGTAGTATGTTTATCTCATTGATCTTTTAACAAATTTATTGTGGAAAATGCTAAAGGATTTTTAATGTGCCAGAATTTGTCCCAAATGAAGTCAATTAGTTCATCGTTTTGCATAGTAACAAACCTCTAATCCCACAAACTTAATTTCTTAATGTTTGGTAGCGAGAATAGAACCAAATTCAAGACTTTAGAGGAAATCTGCTGTAACTTTCTCAAAAAATGTGTTCTATGGAAAATACTTGCTTTTGTTTAACCCCTTCCAATGGTATTTTTTCAACTAAATTTTCTTTCCACCTTTTAATGTCCCCTCACAGACAGTGAGGCAAATTCTAAGCCTAATACTAAGTAAGCAAATGGAAATACTCACACATTTAACTTGTGTAACTGTAACAGTGATTGTTCTATTTCTTCTATATCTGTAGGCTCACCTATTTTACCCCTACTGCTGGAGGAGACGGCTTTATTAAAGTGCAGACCAGCGGATCACCAGGACAGGTTTGGGGGAACAGTAAGAATCCGTATTTTTTTTGTGACAGTTTATATTTGAACACTAAGCTTTTTCCCGCATTAGAAACTTTTAAAAGTTGGTGACTTGCATTGGGGAAACTTAGATGAAAGTTTATATTTAAATGAAATGTATCTGATTTTAATATTAAACTACATTTGAAATATTGAAGTATAGGGCCACAAAAATCCATGAAATCTTCGGTATAGACTCGCTAGACATGTTGTTTTAAAGTAAACATATTGTTGTTTGGGCTGATTTTGGCCGATTAAGCTAGAGTAAGCTTTGTCAAGTTATTTGGTGATGTTCTTTTACTCCTGCAGTTTAGGGACTCCACATAACATAAAAACCAGATTAATGTCCAAAAAAGACTTAATATGGGCAATACATTTTTTTTAATATATTGAACAATTGTGTCTTATCATTTAGTTTCTCATTGTTTGTGCTTCATTTTCTTTTTAGAAGTGAGAACGATGCATCCTTTCTTCAACATTACCTGAACAATAGCATAATAAGATCCACAGAGCCATCTTCACCACTTCCATTCTACTGTCAGTACGATTGTGCTTTAAACTACACCTTAAGCACTAACCTCTTAATGCCCAGAGGGATGGGCAGTCCTTTTAGCCATGGATCCCCAGAGGTTTCCCCCACAAGGGGGTTTTTCCTCTCCTGAGAGCTAAAGGATGATTCTTTGTGAGTCCAGAGGGAGCCTTCTGTACACTTGAGTCCTAGTAAACTCAAGTCCAGGATTTTTGTAGACAATATCAAAAGCCACATGATGCTATTTAGTATTACCTTGTGAACTTCTGCTAGAGATTTATTTCTAATAAATAATATCATCTTAAACATACAATAAAATGTATTTCTTGTCTTGTTTATAATCCTTCTTGTGACATTTTCATGTAGTTTAATCCATGGATCTCACCCTTCCTCTTTACATGGGGAATAGTGTTTTCTTTTTAAGTGGACAATTATTCAGTATTTAGTCTCCCTATCAGTAAATAATTATAACATGCACATTGTTTTATGTACTCCCTACTCAATGATGTTAATTGAGGCTAGTAGTAAAATAAAGGCTATTTGGGATCACAAAGGGGCACACTTTCAAAAGGTGGGTAGGACCTTCACAGAAATGGAGATTAAGTTGGGCAACATGGAATGTATGGGTGGAACAGGCCAGAGATTGATTTTATTTCAAAATCTCTGAACCTCTGAAGAGCTCTTTATATTGGCCCTGCACATATTTATAGCATGTTATCATAGCATTTTAGCATTGGTATTTAGTATTGCGTGAAAAATGTATCCATAAATATAGTGAATAGCCAGAAAAAATATATTGTAAGGAAATCAAATATTGCAAAATTGAAATACAACCGGTATAATGTCATTAAAAAAAATAATAATTAAAAAAGACCTGTAATCATCGTTACTTACTTAATAGATAAATAACTACTTTAAGTTTCATGAGATTAAAAAAGAAAGTTGACCCAGGGCTGGTGCAAGGATTTTTGCCACCCTAGGCAAAACATAATTTGGCCGCCACCTGGCTCCACCCCCAAAAGTCCCCCTCCCCTTTTACCACACCCACTTATAGTAGCTGACTCGATCCCACTTCTCCCCATAGTGACCGCGACCCGCACTTACTGGATGACCGTGGCCGGAGGCTCGCTGCTGCAGCCTGCACTGCTTGCACGGCTGCCTGCCTCGCATCAAGTGAAGCTGCGGCCGCGCTTCTAATGAATGACCGCCCCCTCCAAGTAGGCGCTGCGGCCGCGCTTCTAATGAATGACCGCCCCCTCCAAGTAGGCGCCCTAGGCGGGCACCTTCTTTGCCTATAGTTGGTGCCGGCCCTGCCAGGACCGTCTGCTGATGTCAGCAGGGCCTCCCACTGATGTCACGGGACCGCCCGCTTACGTCATTAGCCTTTTGGAGTCAAGAAGGATTTTTTCCCTTGGGTTTTTTTGCAATCTTTGGATCAAGAGCAGAAGGGATATGTAGGAGTGTTAATCTTGACAGATTTAGGGTTTTTTTACCAACCTTATTTATTACGTAACAAAAATTTTCATTTTTTAAATGCTATAAAAATGTTTTGAAAAAAAATTGCTTTGTATTTTTTATATTGTTTTTAAGAAGCATACAGCATAAAACAGTCTTATAGGTAACTGAGGCAATTACATAACTTAATTTTAAGCATATAAATTGATATTTTTACTGATTATCAAGCACAGCACACATTTTAAAAAAATATGTTTACCCCTTTTTATGTTTTCTACAAATAGTGATTATAGCTTCATTTTTTGTTGCACCTTTGTACAGACACCTCAGAAATTAGAATAAAAACGTGATTCTGGCCGGCTAAGGTTTAAAAGTGTTTTGTGACGGGACGCCATGTTACCCCCAACTAGGTACTCCCAGCAAACGTTGCTTTCTCCTGCCAGACACCAGCGATTAACCCCTTCAGCGCCGCACAGAACCAGCGTTGTTGAGAGAAGGGGTGACGTCGCTGCACCAGAGCTGTGTTGGCACTGTGGCTAGCCACAACTTGGCTACACAGTGTGGATATTGTCCTAAAAAGTACACTAAAGTATCATAGCAGCCCACCCCAAGCATTACACAGCACTTATGTTGAGGTGAAAACAGTACAAGGGGGCAATTTATATACAATAAACACAACAAACCACACAAAGTTCTCCATCAGGCCCTCCTTTGCACACAGCTCAGGATTTGCACTGACTTCTGGCTGAAACCAGGTGATATCAGATCCAGGTGCAAATACTGGCCATAGAGGTCTCTGTCCTTTAAGTCCTGACCCGATGGAGAGTAACACCACACATAAATCCAGGGGCGTAACTAGACGCCTCAGGGCCCGGGTGCGAGAATCTGTTAAGGGCCCCCCCACCCCCTCACCCCCTCCCAAAAAACATGATTTTTACCCAACAATTTTTTTTCAACTAATTCAACAAATTCAATTTACATATTGAATCATATCTGTAAAAAAAAATCAAAGAAAAAGGGGCGCATGTACAAAGGGCATAATCCAGGGGTGTCCAAGTTTTTTCTGCAGTGGGCCACTTCATCAGAATTGTATACGTGCGCGGGCCGCACTCATTTTTCACTGTGACAAAAAATATGGCCTTTAATAAAATATGCAGATTAAAATAAAGTAAAATGACACAAAACCTTTACTCTTCCTCTCACTGATTTCTGGGCCATGAAAGTTTTGCGACTACAAATTCAGGATTCCCTAGATTTATTCTAGGGATGAACTAAAATGAAAATTCTGGACCAAAACATTCAGGGTTCACTTAGCCAAAACTGAAAATGACCCCCACCTTTAAAAATAATAATAAAAACACATGTTTAATAAAAGTAGGTAACACACAATTGGACAAAATTAGCAATATGACTTGGCATGATAGGAGTGTGATTGCTAACAGCAATCACACTCCTATCATACCCAGGCAACCAGTAAATGCTGGTACCTAGGCATGATGGGACTGTGCTCGCTGTGATTGCTGTTAGCAATCACACTCCTATCATGCCAAGTCAGCCAGTACATGCTGGTACAGGGTGGCTGTAAGTGATGTGCAGACCCCATACTGCTGGCAGCATCACTACACAAGGGGGGCAGCTAGCTAGGTTTCAGCATGTACTGGCTGACTTGGCATGATAGGAGTGTGATTGCTAACAGTAGTCACAGTCCCATCATGCCTAGGTTCCAGCACTTACACATCCATCCAGTAAATGCTGGAACCTAGGCATGATGGGACTCTGATTGCTATTAGCAATCACACTCCTATCATGCCAAGTCAGCCAATACACGCTGGTACAGGATGGCTGTAAGTGATGTGCAGACCCCATACTGCTGGCAGCATCAATACACAAGGGGGGCAGCTGGCCAGGTTTCAGCATGTACTGGCTGACTTGGCATGATAGGAGTGTGATTGCTAACAGCAATCACAGTCCCATCATGCCTAGGTTCCAGCACTTACACATCCATGCTATCACACACACACACACACACACACTCATTTATTCATATAATCATTAATTCACAGATTCATTCCCTCAATCACACACACTCATTCAAACACCCTCCCCACCCCCTTACCTCCACTGCATCTCCCTTCGATGCCGCTCACAGACTTCAGCAGGGGGCGCGGCCTCCCTCTGCCTTCTCTGCTAAAGCACAGAGGAAGTAGGATGTCACGTGAACTCCGCTTCCTCTGTGCTGTCCAGAAGACCCTCCCACAAGTAAGTAGCAGGGCTTGAGGTGCGGCTCGTGTAAGATCGGTTGCCCTGGCTGCCGATCTTACGCGGGCCGCACCTCGAGGTCTCGCGGGCCTCATTTGGCCCGCGGGCCGCATGTTGGACGCCCCTGCCTTATTTAAAAAAAAAAACAAAAACCTTAAAAAAGATTTCTGGCGGCCCCTTGGCTTGGGCCCCCCTGCTGCCGGGGCCCGGTCGCAGTCGCGACCCCTGCGACCCCGGTAGATCCGCCACTGCATAAATCCTCTCCCAAAATGCAGGCGCCCCAAATCTGTGTCCAAGCTCCACAGTCTTTAGAGTCTCTGGTACTTGTAGAAACGTGGCACTCTGTACCAGGGGGAAGAAGTAGTCCTAATGGACCCCCTGTACCCACCTCCCCAAAAACAGAACCCCTTCCAAGGCCAGAGTCCATAGTCTGTAGGTAGGAGGCTGGCACTCAGGCCCCTCCAGTAGCCCATCGCATGGAGGCTTCCATGACTTTGGGTCACCGGATCAGGACATTAAATCTCCAGGTCACAGGAGCAATGTTTGGGCACCTCCACTATCTGTAGAATTACCCTCCCACCCCATGCAATATATGATGTTTGGTGCAATCTACATCCATGTGCAGGTCCTACCTTTGTGTGCTACAAATTGTCAGGAAACAATTGAAACGGAGGTCATTTTAATTTTTCGCTACCGAGTAGGCTGCTGCTTGTGATGTCATTGACACTGAAAATGTGTTTCTCTCTAAGACCGAGTTAGACCTGTCATTTCATTAGTGATACAGATTGACACATTAGCCTCTGAAAGGAAATGAACATGCTATGTTTTAAGAGAAACAACCAGAGGCAAATGGATATAACCTATGAATCTCAATGCATGTCATGCTTAGACGTTCATGAATGACGTAAAACCAAAAAGGGGACGCTGGCTACTTCCTGACGCCCACAGGGAAAACCAACGTGATAATAATAATGTGATATTTTTATACACAGGGCACGTCATAACTTCTGATTTTTCCTTTGCAGCTTAGAGGAGAGCACATTATGAGCATTGAAAACATGCTAATGTATGAGTCAGTGGATGTGAATCACTAGATTTAGTGACATTCATTGCTGTGTATTAAATAATGCACAAGAATATGTAACATTTCCCCAGACGACCAGCAACTTCAATGAACGTCAACATACTTAAATGGTCCTTAAAGGGTTAATGTCTCTTTCACAGCTTTCAGTAAAACTGAAAACTTCATAATGTAAACTACCTATAGCCTGTGCTTCCCCAAGCCTGCACTTCGCTCATGTGGCACACAGATGATATGGCTAGGGTTGGCCCAGGTCTAGGGTAGTGACCGCCATAAAAAAAAGTACTTCCCTTAAGGAGAAGCTGGAGCTTCCAAGTGTAATTGGTCAGCAGAGATCAGTAACCTGGGAGTGAAGATAGGGGCAGGTGCAGGTCCACAAGAACAGGAACCGGGAAAACCAAGGTGTCAGAATCAAGTTAAAATACAGATGCAGAGTGAGAGGTCGACCCACATCAGAATCAAAACTGGCAACGTCAAAACTAAATCATGGAGGATACACAAACACCAAACTCTAGCAGGAACCAAGACCAGGGTCAAAGGAACAGTCAAGTCAAAATATGATCACACATGTAGCAAATAATGCAAGAACACATACACCAACCAAGGGCAGCGTGTAGAGTAAAGGCCCAGCATAGGGCACTTGTAGGTTAATCCGAGATCAATTAGGGGTCAGGGTAGTATATTAGGGACCTTTTCGCGTCTGTGCGCACAAGGAGATCACGCAACTCCCTCTAACTGGCCCGGGCATCGCCAAAGCAGGGGTCTACAGTGACAGATAAGAGATGGGAAAAAGTGGGTAGATGAGGAGCTAGGAGGAAAGTGAGGTAAGGGCTAGTGGATAGTGAGACGGGATGCAGTGTATATGTGTATGTATGGGTAGGCATGTGTAAAGGCAGTGTATATGTGTGTATATGCAGAGTGTATATGTCTGGATGGGTATTAGGCCGTTTGACTGCTGCCAAACCGTGCTTCCTTAGCCCAGGACGACACTCAGGAACTTCACCAGCCAGGAACAGAAGAAATTGTGGACAAATAAAGTGAAATTAGTAAAGTGCACACACATGCATATGCACTCACACAATCTAACACCTCATACATACACACACACACGGCCATTCCAACACCATACACTTGAACACATATACATGCACACCCTCTCTAAGCACTATACATTTATTTATTTTTTTATTATTGCAGAGCTTGTTAATTGATCCATTAAAAAATGCTAAATGCATTTCCGTTAATCTGTTTATAATTTGATCTATACATTGTTGGGTTTGTATGTGGTACTCAGTTTTAGCTCTATTTTTTAGTAGAGCTACAAGATTATTTGCCTGTTTATCATTTACTGTGACAATGATTGCTATGTTTTAAAGATCTTTATTTTTAAGATGCATCTTATTTATGACTAACTTGCTCTTCAATATACCGTACAAATGCAGGGTTTGTCCCTAATATTAGAAAATCCTCTTGTAAGAGATAGGCTCAGTTTTTTTACTATATAAATAGCTTTTCCTATATAAACAGAAATCTCTGTAGGAAATCAGCCAGTGGGTGTCAGTGAACAAAAGAAGACGCTTTATTGTCAGTTGGTGTAATTTAGTTCATGATTACAGAAAAGGGTTAAAATAAGAAAACAGTATGTTTATCTTATATTGTTGCCCTAACCAGTTTCCTCGCCCAGCACCCATAATCTCTAAATGGGATAGGGGTCGAAGGAGGAGCAGTGCACAGAGGATGAGGGGCCTTTTGCCTAGGATAGCATTTGACCCAGGGGGGCATGATATTGAGCGGATTTTTATATAAACAATAAATATCTGGTATTTTAGTTCTAGAGCATCTATTCTATCATTCTCTACACAAGTCTCTTCTATTGAATTCCAATACCACCTCTACGCTGACCACATGCTTACCTACATTTCTTCTTGCTTCTTCTTGCCCTCTCTTCTACCTTTCCCTATTATCTCTCTGACAACTACCTGATGCAAATCATCTTCAAGACTGAGCTTCTGGCTATCCTCCTCTATCCCCAGTTTCTGATATCTACAATACTGTTGAGAATTCCACAATCTAAACAACAGCCAGAGTTTGATGTTGTTACGCGACACAGCATTCTTCTTCACCCCTTACACTTAGTCTCTCACCAAATCATCTCATCAAATCATCAATGTTCATCTATTTGCATTTGTCCTCCTTGTGATATCCTTTCTGGATTATTGCAATTCCCTTTCAACTCTCTAATCCACTGTGAGCAGAGCACCTCTACTAGACTAATCTTCTTATCCCATCACCCTCCACCTGCTGCCCCACTATGCATCCATTGGCTCCCCATATCCTCCAGAATTTCTGGAGGACCCACTGTTTTCCCTCAATTTAGAGATTTTCCCAATACTGACTTCTCCACATGACCCTTGCTACAGTAGTCATTCTCACCCAACAGTCCCTCTCCTTCTGCCTCATTCCCCCTCAACATCCTACTAGATTGTAATCTTGTGATAGCATGGCCTTCTTCTCTTTCTGTACCAGTATATCTTAACATGTGTTGGTGGTATTGTCAACGTTGTATGTTGTTCTTTCTAATACTTAATCATCACTCTCTCTATTGTAATTTTAGCTCTACAGAATCTGTTGACGCTCGATCAGCAATGTAATGTTATGGCATAGCTCATCCAGCGAGTGTTTCCTGCTGGCTATTAGGGCCTTCCAATAATTGTTACATTGTAGCTTGCCTAAAATATAACAGTTCTGTAATGTTCCATATTCATTTTGGAAAAAGAGACTGTGAAACAAAATCTGGTATGGGGGTCTTATCACTGTAACAACCAGGGGAATGGTAAATGGGAATATTCCATTTGTTGCTATAGTGATAAATATAAGGCTTAATCATTGAGGGTATTACTATCCTTTTACAGAATGAAAACCCATGCAGAATACAAAAGAGGGTTATAAAAGAAACTTGTATCGGCTACAATGTAAAAATGTTCAGTGCATTGTCCACAGATGGTTTGATTGACTATGATTGCAGTAGTGATCGGTACATTTTTAGAAGCAGGTAAAAAATTACACTTTTATTCATCGGGTACTTTGAAAAGTGCGATTTCTCAAAACATGTAACGAATTCAACAATTATCTGTAAATGAAGGGCTAAATATATCACTCAGTAACCGGGATCTGGGACAACTGAAGATGTTGGGTCGCTACGAAAGCTTTGTTTTTGTATATTTCTCTTATAATTGTGTATATAATTATTGAGCTGCTTAGAGCGACAGGTACTTTAGGATCCTTTTGTTATTGCAATCACTTCTTTTGAGAATATAAATTGGACAGACTAGTGGCCCCTGGATGAGCTGTTTGGTTGGGCTTTCCATCTTGGGTGAAAGTAACCAGTAGAAGTGGATGAACACTTTATACATCCTGAAAGCTTTTCTCGATAAGCACTGTCTTGGTCAAACATTTTGAGTTGTCAAACATTTGGTCAAACATTTAGAGTTGTTGGTTATATCATGACACCAGTGAACAGATAGTTTGTGAAAGTTTCTGCCCCAAAACAGAAACTAGACACAATGTAACACAGAAGCTAATGCGTTGTGTCTATACAATATTCATGCATGCAGACAGTTATAGTACGTGCTCTATCTACTGAAAGCAGATAAATACGACTGTCACAGAAGTATCCGGATTTTAGAATAAGCACAGCATGTTCACAGAGAAGGCAGCCTTGCGGGACTGCACGGGATTACCGGGACCCGCAGGTACAGTGCCTGACTGCCTGCTCCCGCCCGCAGCCCCAGCAAGACCGCCCCCGCGGCCGCAAGTTTTTTGGCCTGCAGGACCCGCCTCCCAATGCAGTCCTCCACCTGGAACTTTGGGGTTTAGCCTAGAGAACTCGGGAGAAGCACCTGAATCCTCCGGGTTGTGGGAGTGGAATCCTGACACCCTCCAGCCAAGTCCCAATCTATCTTTAGTTCCAATTGACGTCCGTGTTTTGAGCAGGATTACAAACTTTCTGTATTGGAAAAAAACATTTTACGCACATTCTGCTGCCTGACAAACCCAATTTATTTTTTCATTCATCTTCGCTGAAATTATTTACAATTGTTACCATTGTTACTTTGTTTTCAGCAAGCGCTGTTGAAATGTTCTTTTTTCGCGTGTTCTGACATCCAGAGATACTATGCAAAAGTGGCTTTCATAGTTACCCGCTTTGTTCTCAATACAGTATTATTACTGGAGACCGTTTCATTCTGTAATATCTTAGAATCATGTTTTGAGTGTTCAAACCAGGCACATAGTTTCTGCCACTATATAAAGAATGGAAGAATGGTCGGTTTTAAGAGGCTATCGACATAACCAGCAAATTCTGTTGCCGTAGCGATCAGTACGTCACACGGTACGCAGGCTGTCTATATCTGGCCACTGAAAAACAAGCAACAGAATGAAACCATTAGCTACAGATAGAAAAATATTTTTGAATCAAAAAATATATAAATATATATACTGGATATTAGACTTGTGTATTCTGATTCGTACTAATTGCAAATTTACAGAATTCAAATCCAGCGATTTGCATGAACCTCCTGAAAAAGAGGTCAGACCCCCATCGAATTGGATGAAAATTAAGTAAAAAGCTTTGAATTTTTATCTGAAATTCACATGCTCTCACAATCTCATTCTCACACTCTCTAAACGTTTCCCTACCATCTCTGCTGACCTCTTCTACTCCTGCCGACTACTTCCGCTTCTGCATCTTCTTCTTTATCTACATTGTCCATCTTTTATCCTCTCCATTCTCACCTCACTTCTCTCCTCTCTTCAATCTGCTATCTTCCATCCTCGTCTACATCTCCTTGGACATAACCCAGCAGAGGATGTCACAAAAAGCCCCAACCAAGGACAATATGGCGGCGCTTGAGTTGATGTCCTCTCTCTGATCATCCAATAGGGGAAGAGGATGTCACCAAAACCACCAACTGAGGACAATATGGCGGCGCTTGCTGTGACAGAGGTAAAATTAACATATCTGTCTAATCCAACCCACAATGGCAGTCTAGAAAATAAACACAAAGCTATTTTATTCTGCATGAAAAAAATTAACCCAAGAAACATAAACCTAATCAGCGGTGTGCAGCTTGTATCCATCTACAGACACATGAGAATGGTGGTCTATCTCTGGTGGTCTACATCTGGACTCACTGGAGAAAAATCCAAAAGATCCCAAAAGGAAAAAATGAATACCAAGACGTATAAGACTAGCTCAACTGAGAACAGACGACATCTTTATAGTCCTATGGTGTGTTCCTGGTCAAAAAGTCTCAAATTTTATCAAAGCTAGTCTCATAACTCATTGTACACGCTTCTTCCCTTTTGGAGGGAGAGGGTCACATAGGGTCATCCCCAAGTATAACTGTGAGACCTCCATGCTCTCTTATACCTAAGGATGTGAAGATGGGCTGGATCTTCTAAAACCTTCTGCAAAAAAATGGATGGCAGCAAAAAACAACATATTTAACAAAGTCTTTTCAGTGCACAAAAGGTAGTACAAATCAATGTAAAATAACATGCTCAAAAACAACAAAAAAGTGCAATAAGTATATGAGAAAAAGGGTCTCACGGTACCATTTAGGTCTATAGAACCATACAACAATACCCGTCAAATGAAAAGAGGGACATCAGGGCATACAGCCAGATCCATCCAGGTCAGGACGTCTTTCAGTATATGTATTAGTCTAATATGTCATGTATTGCTCATAAATATAGCAAGAGGGGCTGCAGATGCTAGCTGGATTGTGTCTTTGCCCTGGAATCTGGAAACAACTCCAATTTTGAATGCCTATGGGTGCATTTTCTAAAAATTAAACTGTACATTATACATTCACACAAATTTTTATTCAAGTGTGTCCATGGACCACAAATGATTAAAACTTTTTTTTATCTATGTTAATCTATTTTCTTTTCTATTTATATTCTATTTTTTTTTTTTTACTGTATTCTATGAGGTTTACTAGAAAATGTTTTATGCCATATCTTACCAAGTATTTAATTGTAATGTATACATAACCTCCCAATCCCAACATTTCACAGGATAGCCTGTAATGAACGTAATCATTTCAGAGCCAATCATACGTCTATTTGTACTGTGGTTACACCGCCATTATCTGTTATTCTATTCTAATCAACAAGATGATTGCGTCTTTTTTCAACAGGGTGCCTCGGAATACTAATGTTCATTCTGAATACCTAATCAAATAACGTATTTAATTGCTAATGTTCCTAAATAATCTAGGGCACTCATATAATACGGGAACAATAGATCTCAATATTTATCAGGACTCAGAAGGTTACGCAATCTCTTTTCTAACAATAACTGAATGATTCTGTCTTTCTATGAAGCTTCTATAGGTTTAACATTCAGGCTGGGGTTAGATACGTCTTATTGTTGTTCTAAAATAGGGGCGCTAGTGAACACTTGGCACAGCTAACTAAGCCTTGTTTGACCCGGCTCAGCTTTTCCACTGTTGATGAGCCACACCAGTTTGTCCAGCTCTACTATATATGTTTGTGTTAAAATATTTTTTTTGTTTTTATTTGCATTATTTAAATTAAAATAAATGTTGCTATCAACATCAAGGTGTTTACAGGTTATCCATGTTATCAGACGAAATATGTAACATACAGCTTCAGCCTCTTAAAGAATTCTTCAAACCAAACTGGTTTCATGGTCTTCTTCTGCAGAGGTAGAAGACTTTATTCTGGTTTTCAATTGTCTGAAACTTATGTGAACGGAGGCACAGTGTTTCTTTTCACACAACAGAGCTATGGGGAATGTGACAAACCATAAGTACTTTCTTTATGAAAGATCTTATCTTATACACTACAACCATTAGCGCCAATTGGCCAAGAAAGGACACTCTT
Source organism: Spea hammondii (assembly GCA_029215755.1). NCBI lineage: Eukaryota > Metazoa > Chordata > Amphibia > Anura > Pelobatidae > Spea > Spea hammondii. Next base: position 6,514,853 of record JARDYJ010000004.1, read on the forward strand.
GTTTTCGAGGTGGTAGTCAGAGATGTAGCCAGGGGGCAGGGTGTTACTAACTTTTTTTGTGACTTTGTGACCCAAATACAGTAATTTATGTAAGTATTTAGAAAAATAATAGTATTTCATTTATAAACCATTTATATACCATTCTCAGTAATGTGACTTTCATGGCTGTAGAACCCTGTCATACTTGGAATGTATCTCACATCAAGCCCAGAAAATGTTTTCCCATCTTGTGTAACTACTTAGCTGTACAAGGGAATCCTCAAGAGAGCATGGGTTACCAAAAGCTTTCCTAAACCACAACAAATAAGTCTGGTGGTCCTGAAAGACCAGGCTTATCTCAAGAAAATAATATATGGGACAGTTCAAATTTAGGAGTTTTTAACTACTGCTACTTTGTCGACAGACACTTCCGAAACTTTTTTCTCCGCTCCTCACATTCCACTGTTTTACAGAAGCAGACAAAGACAATGATTGCTTATGTATGTCATTCTCAACATGTGATTTTTTTTTTTTTAAAATAAACTTTTTTATGGTCTTCTGTCTATTTGAAATGTATTTGGCAATACATTAGAGTCTGTCTACACTGCCACCAGCTGCGCATCCACTGAACAAATTATCTATTAAAACATCGGGGGCTACCAATGTTCGGGGGTCCCTATGCATGGCCTAGCATGCTTAATTGATAATGGGCCTGATATGTTAACAGACAGCATAGATGTGCACCTCTCTTCCATATTATTCTGCGCAAGGTTCCTAACTATAGGCAATGCTATTTTATGACCAGATTAAGCAGCTGCTTAGGAGTCCATTAACCTTTGGGGGTAATAGAGGTGATGCAACTCAAATACAAATTTAACATACGAAACAAGCATGAGATGAACTCATTGAGGAAGGCTGGACACTTAATAGTCTGTCGTTGTGCATCCCCATTTATGGATGGAGGTCCACATCAGGACTCATCTTTTCTCTTGGCATGGGCTCCAAGAGATCCCCAAAGGGTGGAATACCATACAAAACAAGTTTGTTTTGAGAAGCTCATGAAAGCCGGAAGATACTTCTGAGGTTGTTGGGTCCCTAGCGCTTAGGAAATTGGCCTCACATTTTGGTTCTGGGCTGCCCTTATGGCAGGATAAGACTGACACGTCGATAGAGATTTTTCCTTTTTGATGGTCTAAATAATCTAAAATTAAGAATGCTACCTTGCTATAATCTGTTTCTGATTCTTAGATATGGGCCACCAGGAACATTTTTTTCTTAGAGCCTAATGACAGACCCTACTTCCAGCCCAATGGCAAATGTACCCCTGTGACCCATATCGTTCTGACACTGTTAAAAAAAAAGTTCAATAAGTTTCACAAAGATCTCAGAACTAGGGCAAGGCTTACATAATCATTTCTGGTACATGCTCTCAGCCCTCCAAAACAGGCACTTCAGAAGCTTTTATACACAAGCGTCTAAGTATCCCTTTCTAAATGTAAAATACTACTTACCAGCAATTTCGCAAAATCGTTATAAAACAGTAAAGGCTCCGTTGGCAAGATGCCTTTTACCTCTTGTTGCTGCTTTTTAAATGAGACGTGTTATTGAGTTTTGAACTGACTTGGTACTATTTTGCTATTTAACTTGATTCGGTTACTCTAAGGTGATCGGGCACAGCATGTACAGACCACAAAAAATTAGGATAGCCACATAACACGCTGTTCTGGCGCCTTAGGAAAAAACAAATGTAAATCACCATACTCAACGCAAAGTTATTTTTCTGCCAATATAACATTTGCTAGATGTTCAATGGGCGTTACAAAAAATTGAAACCAATTAAATCGTATGAAAATATGAGAAAGGTTTGAGATATATAAGCATATAATAGTCCGATGTTTATGGAGACAATGGAGGGTTGTTTGTAAAAGGTTGACAATGCTGCAAAATGGTGTTATCTCCATAGGATCCAATTAAAAGTTCCTGCTGTTCGGGTCGCTCCATTGATTGATATGGTAATAAGCATTCGTCGGAACTCTCTGCGTTTTGCTCGAAGACTCCGGGTAAAATGTTCAATCTCCGAGTCGCGGGGTTGAGGAACGCCTTACTCCAAGCCCACTTCCCTCCCTACCACTTTAAATGTATTAAGAGTGTGGGGATAGCCCTGGTAAGCAAGAACACTACTCATGGGTGCCTATAGCAATGTATTCTGGCCCAGGTCTAGGACAGAAGATCCAGGGGTATAGCAGTTGGCCTGGAACAAAGCTAGGGGTCATATTGGCCTCCTGGGAGAAATGCCGATCTGCTGTGTCACTGCTCAATGGGCCAGTTACAGGGGTGATCTCTGGTCACCCCTCTTGGCCCATATATACTATGGTGGGCTGTGCCAAGTTGTCGTATGACATCATATCCTGGTGCTACACATTAAGGGCGGTGGTGCCAAGTATTTTACATCCATTGCAAAATGACTTTCATTCTTGTGAAGGTCAAAATTCCGAAATCAAGGCAGATGCCTAGCATTTTTTTAAATTCATTATTGCATTTGCGTGATTTAAATAGTCGTTTCATGTAAAAAGGGCTGAGTATCTTGGGAGGTATGGGTCTGCCACAGGGAAATCTTTTCTAGCACAAATATACTCATTCGATTTTTTTCATAATGTAAGTAGTTTGTGGTAAGATGTTGGGCATCTACTGGTCATCCTGTAGTCCTTAGGTGATCTGTGTCCCTTTAAACGATCAATCATTTCTCGACATGGTATGGATTGTTTTCCACTCAATAAGAATTAACTTAACTAAAAGTGCTTTTTTTAGTACGCGTGGCCCATGATACAAGTAACAACGTCAGCTCAGGATACGGCTCCCAGCAGGAACCCTGTCCGGGCCAATATAAATTCAATCTGTTCGCTGTCACGTCTTCTCGGTGAAGCTAAACATTTTCCTTCATGGCCAATGTCCTTGGGGCGAAGTGTTATTAAACTCTCAGCAGCATTTATTTTCATTCTATTATCACATAGGTATACAGTAATTAGAACAACATTATATTTCTAACATTTCTAATAGGCTCCTTCTGAAAATATGTAATAGAGAACATATTATATGTTGGGGGAGTGCGTGTTACTATGTGTACAAAGTTCAACAGACACTCCATATGCACATTAATGCATATGATGGCTGAGTGATCCCTTATTGTATTTTAATGGCGCCCCTTTCCCCACAACTCCAGCTATTTGCCGTGCAGGAGATGCATTTGGCCAAACAAATCTCCTACCATGTGACATGCCCACCACCAATCAGCTCTGAGACAGGGAGCGTCCGTTGGGGGGTCTAACAAGACACCAAGTGCGCATGCATGGAAAGTCCTCCTGTTAATTTAAGTGGGAGCACTTTCCTTTCCCTGATTGGCAGCTTCAAGCAGCCAATCAGTGGCACGGCACATGAGACTGCAGCTTCTCCTAAAGGTAAGTATTTTATTTATTTTTCTTTTGTTTGCTGGTTAAATTAATGCATATGAAAGTACTTTTAGATGCATTCATTAGTCAGGGCGTTGCTTGAAGTGCCCCTTTAACTAAACAAATAAAGTACAGTATCAATAAATACTTTTTTTATTTTACTTTCTAGACTTTGGTCCACCAAAAATGACTGTTCTTTGTTAATGTGTACAGAGTAGCAGATACTAGGTTGTATGAAATAATATATGTTGATTATATATATTATTGAAGTCCAGAATAGCCGGTTATGTATATTTTCTATTGACTATTTTTTCGAACCAATTAATGAGCTGCCACTTTGCTTTGTATTGGGAGACAGAATGTACAATGTGAACCAAGAGTTTAACATATACCTTGGAACTAGTACAATTATACCATTATTCTACCTGTAATTGGGGAAAAAATACCATTGTTCTTTCAAATTATATCTCAAAGCCAAGACTAATTTTGGACAATTGGCTGAAAAATAATACCGTATTTGCTCGATTATAAGACGAGGTTTTTTTCAGAGCAAATGCTCTGAAAAATACCCCTCGTCTTCTAATCGGGGTCGTCTTCTAATCAGACCTCAAATAGAGTCTGATTAGGAGACTAAGATCCAGATCCCCCGCACCGCTGCAGGGGACCTGGATCCTCCTGTCTCACCCCCCCCCCCATCATACACACACTTACCGGTGCTTCCTGCTGTATTGCCGGGGCAGCGGGTTGACGTCTACGCGATCCGCGTAGACAACGTCCGCTGCAGCCGGAAGGAGGTGTGGCTAGCAGCGGGGGTTGTCTGCGTCCGTCGCGCAAACCTTCCCCGACTGTCAGAGATCAGAGTTCCCCGCACCGGTGCGGGGAACTCTGATCTCTGACAGCCGGGGAAAGTATACGCGACGGACGCAGACAAACCCCCGCTGCCAACTCCACCTCCTTCCGGCTGCAGCAGAAGGCGACGTCAACCCGCTGCCCCGGCTGGAAGCACCGGTAAGAGAGGGCTGAGAGGGGAGGGGAGGGGAGAGTGTGTGTGTGTGTGTTAGTTAAATGGGGGTATAGGGTGTGTGTCTGTGTGTGTGTGTGTTAAATGGGGGCATAGGGCATTTCTGGAGTGGCGTTAAGGGGGCATTTAATAGAGCACTCTGCCTCCTGAAATGCCTTATACACCTATATGCCACTCTGCCCCATAATATGCATTTTAACCCCCTAAATGCCAGAGTGGCATATAGGGGTATAAGGCATTTCTGGAGGCAGAGTGCTCTATACAATGCCTTTTAACTCCCTTAATGCCACTCTGCCTCCTGAAATGCCTTATACCTCCCTATATGCCACTCTGCCCCATAATATGCATTTTAACCCCCTAAATGCCAGAATGGGATATAGGGGTATAAGGCATTTCTGGAGGCAGAGTGGCATATAGGGGTATAAGGCATTTCTGGAGGCAGAGTGGCACATAGGGGGTCAAAAGGCATACCATGGGGCACAGTGGCATATAGAGGGTTAAAAGGCATATCATGGGCCACAGTGCCATATTGGAGTGGCAAGCCTGGGGGCAGATGTGCGTAACTGGGGGACAGGTTGGAAAATACAAGAAATAAAAACAAAAAAAATATTTTTCTCAATCATAGCTTTTATTAAAAAAAATAGTTTACATGAATTAACATTTACTGGTAAAACTTTTTTCCTTTAGGGTCGTCTTATATTCAGGCTTTTTCTTTTTTTCCTAAGTTAATATTCAGATTTTGGGGGGTCGTCTTATAATCAGGGTCGTCTTATAATCGAGCAAATACGGTATTTGGACAAATAATTGAATTTTAGGGGGTTTTTTTGGTAATATTTAATAATTTCCGCTGTTGTGCTTTCTTTAGTCTTTGTATAGGTATTTTATAGGTATGAGTTGAACTTTACCTGCAAAACAATGACACTAAATGACATGGCTTGGAATCTCTGTTTAAATCCCCATCCCACCGATGTCATTGAGCTACCCAAAGTGGAAGGGCTCTGGGGAAGTTCCCAGGTAAATTTCAATACATTGATTTCGTTATGCTAAAAAAATGAATATTAGGCAAGAGAAGAATTTGCTCCAGATTGCTGTAAACCTTTCTTGACGTAAATTCCAAACTGAAAAGTTAGCATGGACTTTAAAATCTAATCTAATCGGTTTTATTGATGAAACCCAGCAGTCGACAGGAAGGACGGGAACTATAAAACAGCACAGAACACAACAGGCTTCCTTATACAGATCAGATGAAAGCTCTACTCATTCCTTACTTTCATTGATTCATAAACTAATTCATTCACCGTACTGTCTAATACAAGTTCGCTGCCCTTTTCTCTCCGTCTTTGTTGATGGTGAAATTCAAGTAGCTTCCTGTTTTTTGTATCTTGTGCATTTAATGCGTAGGCTCGTACTGTACAAACATGCAGTCAGTCGGCCCTAATTGCTCTACATAATGACCAAAAATGTCATTCTCATATCAAGTATGGACATTACATTTGTCAGGTTTTACGTCTCACGGGTACTCACTTCATCTCAGCAAAAGTCATGCAAGTGTTAAAGCCACAGAAGGGGTTAAATATGTAAGATGCAAATGCCATGAAACTATTACATTGCAAATCAGAAGTTATAGGACAACAGACCAATCCAACGTTTTGATTTAATTTATCATAACTCAGGACATTCAAGCAAAAAAAAAAAAAAGTAAAGAACAAATTACTTTTTACCAATAATTTCACAACTAATTATTTTCTTTTGCAAAGATCACTATTTATTTCCCAGTGGATGCGATGCCAGAAGTGTGATGTTTCAGGCCATAATGGGCTTGTTCATTGTGAAATAAATAGTGTTTTTGTTTTTTTTTTTTTCTTTTTGTCTGTGATCAAACCAAAGCTTTGTTCTGCTCTCAATGTTTAACTCATTGAAATATATTTCTTCCTCCATTTAATGAGGATAGGGTGTGGTGTTAAAAGTCATTGACTGGAATTTTTTTGAAAAGCCGACATTTTGTGTAGTTTTACATAACATGCCCCCGGGGCGCTGTTACAAAGCAATTCATTTTGGAAGACGGCCAGCACCTTGTGACATTTTATAAATGTATATAGAGAGGGGTATTGCTTCCTTTTAGACAGTTTCTATTGTTTCTACTTCGCATCTGTGTGTACTTGGTGCATGCGGGTAATATAAGGACAACGTCTGCATTCTTTACAGATCTTCGGGGTTAAGGATATCAAGATTTTTAGTAGAAGAGCCAGAGTTATTTTTTCAGTCCTCTTTCTTTTGTATTTCGGGTTCAAATGCAACAACCACAGAGCAAACATGAAGTGATTCAAGCAATAATAGTCATATGAATAGAAGATTCAGGTTGGACCATTATTTGCAAGCAGTTATTTGGATGCCACTATGCCAAATGGAGGGACTTTTTTGTACCACAAGCAAGAAAGAAAATTTGCCGCAGGGTAGTCTTGGATTCACCTTGGAGTAACATTGTGTCATCAGACTTAGGCAAGTGACTGCTTAACTTAACACAGATCACCCCGTCCTGGCTTGAGGTTTGACCAAACATGGGTCCTCACTTCCATGGTATGGATGAAGAACTTGTCCACTCCTGGCAACTTGGTTTAGTGAATATTCAGGTAAGATGAGGGCGCATTGTGTGGAAAGTGTCTGAGCTACAAAGGGGGGAAGCAGGGGTCATGAGGGATTTAAGAGGAAACAAGCTAGGCTGTAGAAGAGGATGCCTGCAAGAGGTAGTGAGAAAATAATGGGGAGAGGGAATGATAGAGAGATAGAAAGGAGAGGATGGAAGAGTTCCAGAGTGAGGAAAAAAGGGTAAAAATAAATGAAATGTGTACGGGTATTGAGGAAGTGTTTCTTGCTTTGGGTATACTTTGGCCGCATACATGCAGCCACAGAAGAAACAAAGATGGGGACCTGGTGTCCACTGTGACCTTCTGGGACGTTTGGCACTCGGAACACATTTTATATTCAGAGCCACTGAACTTCTGGGCTTAAAAAACACGACTGTGGACCTACTCGCGTTTTATTGGTCTAGTACTGGAGGAGTAAGTACATGCATCGATAGAGAACAAGGTCTTTCCAAAGCATCCTGGTGGTTCCTGTTGCATCCAATAGCCCTAAACCCTCTAAACCAAAATTGTCCTCTTTTGAGCTTTCAAAATGTTGTACGTTATGATATTCACAACAAAACCTATCCTATGATCTATATATTTTAAGCCACTAACATCACCTAAGCATCATAAATCGGGAAAATACATGTCTATTAATTTTCTAATACATCACTGGGACTCCAATGGGAATTAGGATATAAAGGAACTGAACCAGTCGATCGGCGTTGATTATGACCCAAGGGAAAAACTAGAACAGGTTAATCAAACACCCCAGGGCCATCTTTGCTGCAGGGCAAAATCAGCATCTTCTCTAAGCCTAGGCTAGGTGTCTATGGCAGCTGTTCCTTGGACTTCTTGCCCAGATTCTGGGGGTGAAGGATTGGAACATCATGCGTTTAATAAAGTGATGACCCTGATCCTTAAATCATTTTTTTTTGCTTTAAATCTTTTTTAGTTTCTGGGTTTATGTCTCCCGCATCATTCATCCTGGCAATTACAGCTCAGTTGTTTGTTCTCCGTGACACACAATGCCCTATAAACACAATTCTTCGGCTTCTTATGTTATCCAGTGCACTGTAATAGCGACCTCTGGAGATCTCTTCTATTACTGATAAAGTAGGTCAAGTAATGCATAACAGCACTTGAGAAGAGTCTTGTAAGCACCTCTAGTGTCCAGATGGAATGCATAAATCCCTCAATGACAGTAGAAAAAAAACCATCTTTAAGTAAAAGTAATAATTTATTAGGAATCTCAGGCCTCTTAGAGATATATATCAAAGAGGACAACATAATCTTGCACCCACTATGTAGGTAAAGTCTGTCTTTTAATAAGAACCCATAATTCAGATGATTTATCACAAATATTCTGAATATACACAATCTATAGATCTTGTTAGCAGAGTTACAAGTACTGATATATAGTACTTTGTTCATGCTAGCCAGGGCTTAAGCCAGGCCTGGACTGGCCATTATGCATGTTGGGTCGGTGCCTGATACAGGTACAGCAGTTGATGGGGCAGCCCTGCCACTTTAAGTTCAGCGGCCGCTTGAGGATGTAGGTGCGGCTGATTAAGCTATGTTTTATGGTCAGGTAGCTTGTGGCTGGGTTTATTTAGTTCGTGGCCACTGGACCACAGATCAGGACGCAAGTCCACTAGGCATTTGCCAAGTGTGCCAGATCACCATTCCTGGCCTGATGGCAGCTCCTGCATACCTTTTATTGTCACTCATAACATCCCTTTCTTTAGGAAAGATTGGATACATGTGGCAAGTATGTTTATAGAGCAGGTGGCCCAATGTATACAATTTTATGGGTTGCTGGCCTTAAAGTGCCAGGGTAGATTTGAATCCCAGTCTGGCCCTGGCTTTATATATCAATGTCATAAGACTGGACTCACTTTCAATATATAACCTTCAATATGGGCTAACATGACCTTTAATATAAGTTTTAGATAGTATGAGGATATTCTGTCCAAAATCATGACGCATAGGATGACGGAGCACACCCTGAAACTATGAAATTAGAATGTTTTTGTAGCTCATTAACACAAGGTTATGTTTAGCCGATATTTATTAACCCAGATATAAGGCCGTCATGTGTTGAAGACTTTGCGTTTAATATATGGAAGAACACAGGGATAGATTTATCCACATTTAATCCTTTTTCATTTTAGTAAATAAGCCTCTGCCTGTTTGTATCTCAGGAAATCCTCCGTGTTCCTGAGTAATCAAAACAGTGTGATGTATTAACCCCTTAATGTTGAGTGAACCAGTTAATGGATTCCTGTGTTTTTTGGTTAAAATATTGCAAACAGCGCCCAAGAGCTTTCTCCAATTTGTGATGTGAAAGTATAGTAATGAAAAATTTCTACAGGGTATGACGGGAAATTCTATTAATGGACTTCTATGAGCATGTGGCTGAGAGTAATGGGAACTGTAGTAATCTCTCATCTCAACTCTCCCTTTAGTGAATAAACCTCTATGTCTTCCAGCCTGTCACATTACTATAGACTTCAATAAACCGTTTAACGAGGAAATATACGTGGGGCAAAATGACATCCTTTTAAAGAATAACTTCTTCACACGTTTTTGGTATTCATAGATCATTGCGATGGCGTTTCCAGTATTATAGCACGTTATGAATATAGGAATAGGTGGAATAATGTCTGATGGCAATAAATACAGAAGAAAGCTCTTTGCAAAGTATTAAAAAGTGAATGGACCCCAAATCATGCTCTTTTATATAGTACAATGTCTCCATCTAGAGGACATTGCTGGTATTGCTTTCAACTGGAAACAACTATTGCAGGGGCGTCCAACCTGCGGCCCTCCAGCTGCTGCAGGACTACATCTCCCATAATGCTCTTTTAGCTAAGGGGCTGGCTGAGGAGTATGGGAGATATAATCCTGCAGCAGCTGGAGGGCCATAGGTTGTATACCCCTGAACTACTGGTTTATTTTTGTTGCAATATAAAGGCTTCCAGGAGCACCCCATCCTTGAGCATTCAGAAAATGTACATTATTTTTGTATTTTTTCATTTGCTGAGCTGTCTTGAGTTCATAATTAGAGTAAAATAACCACAGCAGTAGTGATTCCTGAACCTGGAAACATCAGTTGAGTGCGAAACCCATGCTTTCTTAAATTGTTGATGATTTACTTATTCTGAGAGTATAAAACCTATTGCATCAAGTACAGGTGGCACAAAATTCAACTGTTTTTGTGGTTTTTTTATTTTTTTTTAAAAATGTAGCCATATTCAACTAATATGTTACCCACTTATTCTCCGGTGACCATCCCATCTCATTAATCTGCCCTTCCAAAAACACTTTAGTTTTATCTCATATATAATCATATGACAAGGACAAATATGAGGGATGGAAATGGGCAACCTTGATGTGTCCCATTTAGCATAATGAACGTGGGGGAGACGACGGCAGTGGCAATTATCTGCGGATTTAATCACTTTTCCCATGTCCTACATTTCATATTTCTATAGACTAAGTCATATAACTGTATTAGAAACACTTGATGTGTGTTCTTGATGTGTGCAGCTTAGAGAACATTTTGATATCTAAGTTAATGTAGGGGTGTTGTGGGACAAAATTAGGTCTTTGGGAATTATCTTTATGCTATATTGTAAGAAGTTACCACAACTGAATAAATAGATGTTGGGAAACCCAGCCAGGTGGCCCATTAATACAGTAGACTGGGGTATATTTGGCATACAACATAAAGCTATCACAAATACTCTGCATGGAATAAGGATCCCATAATAGGAACATGAAAAGGATCCAGACATGGTGTAAATGATGTATACAATCCTTGTTAATATAGACACCTTCGTGTTGAGCTACACCCTTCTGGTAGTGGCCCAGAATGTACAAATTAGAGCTGTCCAGGGGGAAGTTGCGTCATTGCCAGCCCTTTCCTGATGAAAAGTTTGATATCTTTTTAGTGAGCGGTGGTTGGTAGTGGTGAGTCATACACATTTTAAACAGCAGGTGGCGCTATGGGATCAACAAACCTTTTAATTACATTTAACATTTTAAACAAAACTTGCTTTCTTTCACCGAACAGGAAGAGGCATTATGAATGGATAATAAAACCTGTATTTCCAGACCTTTGTAGGAATCCGTAGGGTAACTTGCAGACTCTGGAGAATTTAGGAAATAGAAAAGCATTGAATGGTCAACGGACTGCCAAAAAATGAAGCATTGTGGCGTATTTATGTAAGAAGGGGCGCGCACACACGTGTTAGAGAAACAAAATAAACAAAATAAAACATATATTAAAAAAAATAATAACAAAATAAATAAAGTGAATATTTTCGGTTTGGAAGAAACACACGCAGACAAAATACATATGTTGCACACATTGAGCTTGTATCTGTAAGGTGTCTGGTACTTTTTCAGCCATACACAAAACTAAAAAAAAAAATATATATATATATATTTGTACGTTTCTGACAGTTTTCAAACCAAGGTTGATTGGATTTTCCTAGAAATGCCACATTTTTTCTGTCCTTACAAGTAAACAATGTCATGTAAATTATGTAAATCATGTGTTTGAAGTATCACAGTAAAAAGGGAACTTTAAGGAACCATAAAACGCTATGTTTATTGGATCTGTCACTTTTCTTAAATCCTGTATCTACGATTCTATACGAAGAAAGAAAGAAAGAAAGAGAAAAAGAAAAAGAAAGAAAAAAAGAAAAGGAAAACCGCTTATGTTTATATCATCGGAGCAGTCATCTTCATTTCCTTCCTCTGCCCACATTAAATTATCTCTCTCCTGTTAAGTTGCTGATTGTTGTTGACTGGTTCAGGCAGCCTTTGTACAGAGGAGAAGGGAGAGAACAGGAATCAGGAAAAATGGGGAGACTATTCCCCATTCTGCCCCATTTTTCTAGTCTCCCCATTTTTCCTGATGTAAAAACTGCCATCGAATGTTTCTATGTAACTTTCAGAGCCCCCCAAGCCCCAGCTGAATTCTCTTTCTTCTGTACCCTTTGCTGTCGCTTTAAGAAGGTGTCTCCTTGCCGCAGGAACATTGACGCTTATGACTCCCTTACAAGCTGATGTTTTATTTACCTAAACCGAACGAACCCGGTAATAGTATTATTCACTGAAATGATTTACCGATGAGGCAATAAGAATAAGAGTTTGTCAGACTGGTCTAACAAGACGGCGGATCCAGACCTCCGTGAACATACTTCAGGAGCACCACCTGTCCCAACATCTCGTTTCCACCGAAGCTGTCGCGTTCTGCTGGTGAATGCACGGATACAATAAGCCATCTGTCACTTCCGTCAGCAAATGGAGCAAAGTGTTCTGCACAACGATGTGACACAGATAGGCTTAGAAGAACTTAAAGTGCACTTTTATTCTAGTTCCTTACGTCCGAAGAAGAGACCTCCAAGGCCCAGGAAGCTTATATTACTTTTTCAATGTCGGCCCAACCTTATCGAGTCATTGTTCTCCTCTTAGATTCAGGAGCCATATGCCTGTCCCATGCATGTTTAAATCCCCATCGCCGTGTGCTAGGAAGCTGTTCCACTTATCCACCACCCGCTTGGTAAGTGAGCAAGTACTGCGCGGCCAAAATGCCTTGACAGATGTAGCTTCGACTCACGGGCCAGGCTTGGCTCATTTGCTCAATTAAATAAAACACCAACACACAAGATGGGTTTGAAAAGGCCACAGCCGTTTTATTTAACAGTCATTGTCCTGTAAAACCTGAAATAATAAACATAGATGCGTTAACAGAGACAATGACGTAACCAAAACCAACCTAGCTTGCCAAGTTATCCAGGTACCATACCACACACCAATTTTGGGAGGGGACATACCAGGATGCCCCAACCCGGACCTGAGGTTCCGAGCACCACTCCTTGCAAGGAACCTCCCACCGGTTATGACCACCAAGGATCATACCACCACATTAACCCCTTGGATACCTGGCAAGCTACCGCCCACGACTGTGACTAATGCAGCAACACCATACCACACACCAATTTGGGAGGGGACATACCAGGATGCCCCAACCCGGACCCGAGGTTCCAAGCACCATTCCTTGCAAGGAACCTCCCACCGGTTATGACCACCAAGGATCATACCACCACATTAACTCCTTGGATACCTGGCAAGCTACCGCCCACGACTGTGACTAATGCAGCAACACCATACCATAAACCAATTTGGGAAGGGACATACCAGGATGCCCCAACCCGGACCCGAGGTTCCGACCACCACTCCTTGCAAGGAACCTCCCACCGGTTATGACCACCGAGGATCATACCACCACATTAACCCCATGGATACCTGGCAAGCTACCGCCCACAACTGTGACTAATGCAGCAACACTACTCCACAAACTCAACCACATAATGGGAGGGAGGGTGGGACAAACACCACCAGGTAAGGTTAAACAAAATGGATCCTTACCCCTGTGATCACCAAACTTAAATATCCTCCTACCAAAACTCCTCCCCTAAAATCCACAATTCCTGCCTTAGCCTAGCCCTGCTCAGCACTCTGTCAGGGCCCACTCTAGTCCATTCTGGCCCCCGTGGGCTTCAATACGTGGATGTGGAGCATTGTCTGTCCACGTAATTTAATGTAATCAGTGGGCAACTAAGCTTAAATGTATACATTCTTGAATTCTGTAGTATTCCATAGTATTTAAGTCACCAGGTGCCTCCTGGAAGCAAATAGTTACCAGGAACCAAAGTCTCCATCGGGGCATATGAGGTCAACTTAAATGTGGTCAAATGTGGCATGCACCCAATATATAAAGAAAGAGTTTCTATGATGGTTTGGGGTCTAAAGCCACCAGCGGACATACATTTAGGGTGGCGCAAAGTGCCTAGCGAGCAGCAGCGAGTCAAATGGTGAATGATTTGAGGTTAAAAATGATCAGGAAGGACTAAGGGGTCTCGATATTTATATCTTGGAGGAAAGAAGAGAGAGAGATGTGATTTAAACACATAAGTACAGGAGGGAAGGATGCTGCCAAGGAGAAGTGTTAGAACAAGAGACCATAGTCTGAAGCCAGAGGATCGGAGGCTGAGATGTAATATAAGGGAGTTTTACTTTACTGAGAGGGTGGAAGATGAGCGGAACAGCCTCCCAGCAGAAGTAGTAGAGGGTAATACAGCGAGGGAATTTAAACATGCTGAGGATTGGATCTGAATCTAAGATGATTCAGATTGATTGAATTAGATCTGAGTCTTTACATCAGGAAAAATAGAAGACATGACGGGCTGAATGGTTCTTGCCTGCCGTCAAATTCTATGTTTCTGTTGTTCTGCTAATTGTATAAGGAAATGTGATTGTCAGCTCTGCAGTCTAGGATACTTCTGATTCTCTACATGTCATGCTGGCTGATTTATTTAAAGCTCGCGTGTCCTGGTTTATTATCACTGATGTATTCCATGTGTGAATGTATTCTGCTGAAATGACTGCTTGCTTTCTAGATACAAATGGTTTGACAGTCTGCATTAAGACCAACTCCCGTTGGACTGTGATAGCGAGGATGTGTGCTGCGCCTGCCAGCACTATCCTACCGCACCCTGCAATCCTTCATTCATCCTTCATTCATCCTTCATTCATCACACGCGTTTACACAGAGAGATCACTGAGTTTGACTGTTAGATGTTTTTCTCTCTCATTTAGATCGGCTCTTCCAGGAAAGCAAACGCCTGTCCCTAGAAGCTAACTTTTCCATATGCTTCGGTATCGGAGAAGGTTGAGAAAAGCTATATTCATGAGCCATCACATGACCCTGGTAACCTCTCAGTGCCCAAGGGGAGGTCAGAAAATGTGTTTCTTCTGAATCATGTGATTCATCACATGATATATGGATTAGAAAGATTTTTTTTAAATTTAAAGAGACAGTTTAGTGTCCCTGATAGCCCTTCCAAAGAAGAATGAATATTAAAGTATATCAAAGAATGCGGTTCTACAGAAAGAAACAAAAAAAACAAATTTACCTGCGAAACTGCAGCCCTGCAACTGTAGCTGCACTCCTCCTCTGTGGTCCAATGATTTTTGTCGCAGCCAATCAGTAGCAGGAAAGTGCTCCGATTGAAATGGCTGAACACATCTCGTGCAGAAAATAACTGGAAGTCGGGGGATGGGGCAAATGCATATTGGGGGGATTCTGGAAGCAGGACACCATGTTCTGGAACAAATGGCTGACATGGCAACTGTAGTGCCCATAGAAACTGTTACACGCATTAACGTGAGCTTCTGGAGTGTAAAGATTACTAATGAATCAATGAGTAACACAGGTGGTAACTTTGAGTAATGCTAAACAAACTCCTTAATCCTGGGTAATCTTGGCCATTATTTAACCCATTACTGAGTATCGTTTACTTTAAATAACATTTTAATATATACAAAGATGTTTAATCATAAATACTGTTGAATCATAATAAACAGCAAGGAGCTGTCACCTTTGAGATGGAACCCAAACCGAATCCAGTTCTGATAACCATCTATCACTTGTGTTGTTATGATTTTGGAATGACCTGATATTCATATTTAGATTTTTCAAGCTCTGACATACAAGAAAGACAAAGCCGGGGGGGATTTCACTGACGTGAACCAATTTGTAACGTGCTACATGCATTGTTTGAGAGGACATGAGCTTCTAACACTAAAGAAAAAGCTAATATCCTTATTTTAGGATGAGGGAGCAAGGCATACCCCCCCAATTTTGGGGCACTGTCCTGATGTCCCACCGAGCCGACCCACTCTCCTGATTTTTTCAGGCAGCAGGGGTGATGGGTTGGTTGGGGAGATCCTCTGACCTTCCCTGACCGGCCAGTGGAGCTATATAATCAATGGCGGTCTGTGCTGTTGCAGCGCCATCTTACCCTCATGTTGCACTGGTTTTATTTTGCGTTGTGTGTACGTGATAATTCTTTTTTTGTGTGTTGAAAGTATTTTATTGACACAGGTTTTTGTATACTGAAAGCAGCCATACTGGAGCTGGATCCCTGAAAAAATTTTTTTGGGTAGAGGAGGTTCCAGTAAGGTGACCAAGAAGATCCAGCTCTTCTGCAGGCCATTTGGCCAAGGAGGGTAGGAAGGGGTCGTGTATCAGGATAGGTAATATGCAGTCCCCTGTCATGTGACGTGTGTCATGTGACTTCTTTTCTGCACTGCACTTGTCCAAACTTAAGAAAAAGTTACTTAATCTGATGGTTCCTTTTCCCAGCTCCAGGTTTCTTAGAATTCTCCTTTATCCTCGGATAATTCTGTGATTAGTGAGGACTAAAACATAAAACCGACCAGAGGAACTGCCAAAAACGTGCTAAGATTATGTCATGTTTTTAGGTCAGCAATAAAAATCAGGTTTTATACGTATATAAAGTTACAATTTACTCTGAATATAACTAGCTATTTCCTGAAGCGCGGCAGGGCTTCGTGTAGAAACGTTCCATCGTTTTTTTGGCACCACGTTCTCTATAATTGTGCCGCGGGTCAGATGTGCGAAAATCATTCTTACCGAAGAGGAAGGCGGAAAATTAGAGGGCAAATTCCCATGTATATATACTCCGGGGTTTTAGGGAGATCTTCTGGTTTCTGGTTATTTGTTGAAACAAGAAAAACATATTCACCTTCTACAATTCCGGATTTCTTGAAGGGTTTTTACTGTTGGTTTGAGTGTCAAACAAAGCAAATTTTCCCATTTCATGGAGCCAGAGAAAATATTAGCCAAGGAAATATATTTTTGGAGGCAATGGTGTCTTCCCACCCCTAGGACCTTGGTTGTTAGTTCCATGGGAGCAGATCTGGCTTCCCGGCACACCACTTCTCCTTAGGCCAGTTGGGGAGATCAGAGATCTCCATTGTAATTGGTACATCCTCCATGGTGACTTTACTCCATGCAGCGCATGAATCATGCCGAGATATGACATCATATCCCCACGTTCGACATGGTCGATGGGGCAGTTGAGATAAGTGGTAAGAGGCAGCCTTGAAGATGACCAAAAAAGATTAAAGATTTATTTATTTTTTGCAGACACAGCACATGACATCCACCCCGCCACCAGCCGTATGAAGGAAATTCCATCGCAACTCACGAGATACATGAAACGGGAGCTTCTTCAAAGTCTTCAAAGTCTGCAGGCATCAGAAAAACACCGCTCTCTGTGTAGGGCGCCATGTGACTCTACGGATCGCAGAAAAAAAACACAAAGTAGCTTTTGAAGAAGAGGTCAATGCCTACGAAAGAAAGAAAGAAAATAAAGAAATCACCATAGTATTGATTTGAGGGAGAAAAATCCTCACAATGCTTTTTTCTTGAACACTCATGATTTATTTTTAGAATGGAATATTGAAGCCATGCGCTACAAATAGTCCTTCTATCATATTCACCCCACATAGTGACTCAAACCTTCTCGTTTGCTGATGTACATACACAAGTCTTTTTTTTGTAGGCCTCCACAGTGAAAGCGGTATGAAGGCTCATTTTTACATTAAACTTAAAATATTTTTTAATGCTTTGTATGATTCTAACTAGTTACAGGCATAACTGGGAAGTTTCTGGCTCCCGCTACCTGGAGCCCCTCTTGCGACCATGATTTTCCCCTTAATGTCCTGCAGACACTAGGAAGCCTCCGGGCAACACCCGGAAAGTTCCCAGTCATGGTTAGAGGCAAACAATCAAGAAGTATATATTATATTTCTGCATTTTTCCCAAAAGTCCTGATTTTTCAGCATTGTCCCACTGTCCTGGGTACCTGATCCTCTGATATCTCCTGACTGGCCCAAGCACAGACCTCCATTGCAGCCGCTATGTGGCCACCTTGAGCGATGGTGGCTCTTCTGATAAGGCAGGTGAGTGGCCACGCATCCAGTCCGGCTTACTTCAAGATTCATCCCTGCCACCTGCAGCATAGCTCTGCTCTTCCCTGCTTCTTGCCAAACCACCCAACACAGATGTCCAGACTAGGACACCTGAAACGTTACTGGGTATATTTTGTGGAATAAAAAAGAAATGTATCCATGATGAATTAAACTTACATTGCTCCATACATTGCTCCATACATCTTACATCTGCAGCTCCAGTGGCAGATCTAATGCTGTGGCTGCAGGTTACGGCCTGTCATAGCTTTCTTCACTAGGCGGCCACCGGCCTTAAAGTGCCAGGTCTGTCTCGTTACCCCCAGTCTAGCCCTGGTTAATTGTTTGCCAACAAAGTTTTAACTAGGCATATGGGATCTGTGTGAGTGAACAATATGCACGAAAACTACACAGAACGTGGCCAATGTGACCTAGCATCAGTGGCATTAAAAATATGCGTGACTGTCATGTAATATCCTTCCCAGAACCTGCTTCTCTCTTTCTTTGCCCTTCCTGTATTCTATTTATATGTAGGTATATTCTTTATATAACACAGACTAAAACCACATAAGAATTTTTATAGATGTGCTTTGAAGTTGAAGCTTCAGTATAACACATGCAAGAATGAAACAGAAAACCCGACAGAATGGATTTAAAAGGATTTAGCATTGTAACCATTATTTAAAGTAAGAGTACATCATATAACGTGATCTACACATAAGTCTACCCCATTGTGACCCTACTTGCTTCATCCCATGGGTACCATGAGGCATCACTACAATTTAGATGGAGATTTTTTAATTTGCATATGTTGTCACATGATGATGTCAGAAATAACACATTTATTTGTAGTTCTGCTTCGGTAATGTATAGTTAATTTCTATGGCCTTCGTTCTTAAGGCCACATTGCCACCCCTGTTTGGGCATATCTTAAAAGATCTTGAGTTTTCTTACTCTGCTTCCTTGTGGGAGCTTAGTAGGAGCTGAGCCAGGTTGAGGAACGAAGGCCAATTCCTTTGACTCTAGAATGGTAGACACTGTGGGGGTCCTTGTTCCATCATTTGGTGAATGAAAGTCACAGTGGAAGACTTTGGTGCTATGAGCTTCTATCACGTTACGGATACAAGAGACCCTCTCTACTGCCTCCACTCCAAGGATAGGCAGGAGGGTAAGATGACGGGAACCATTGATGTCTACAAGGGGTGGTGGTTCTTACCACAAAGCCAGTTGTCAGTGGACACATGTTTAAAACAAGACAAAAAACTGATATATGTGATATAATGTCTCTGGGGCAAAACTAGTGACAGAGTACTATATCTTAAGTACGTATGGCTACACGCGTGGTAGGTTGAAGATTTTGACCTTTCCATAGTAATACCATTTTAGACAGGAATTGCTATCTTAGAATATTATCAGGGCCGGCCCGACAATGGAGCCGAGTGGGGCAACCGCTCCAGGCGGCACTTTTGAAGGGGTGGCACTTTGCCGCCCCAAGCCCTTTTTTTTTTTTTTTTTTTAAAGCGAAAGAGAGAGAAAGGGGCGCCGAGTGGTTTTCGCTTACCAAGCTGTCAGTACCCGCTCGGCGCCCCTCTCTCTCCTCTGCGGCGAGTCTCCCTGTTCGGTCTCGGTGCCGGCTTGTAATGCTGAGTGCAGGAAGATTTCCGGCGCTCAGCATTACAAGCCGGCACCGAGACCGAACAGGGAGACTCGCCGCAGGACTGCTGAAAGGTAAGTACAAGAAGGGGGGGGGAGGCAGGGACGGAGGGAGAGGAAGGGTAGACAAGGGGGGGGCAGGGACGGAGGGAGAGGAAGGGTAGATAGGGGGGGCGGCATTTTAAAATTCGCCCCAGGCGGCATTTTGCCTTGGGCCGGCCCTGAATATTATCTAAATTTATTGATGGGTAACAGTTTATGCTTTGTTCCAATTCTTTATTCTCAGTTAGTGATTTCTTCTATGAATGGTAATGGTCTGCAGGATCCCTAAACACATAAAGCGTGCACATACTAGCCACGTGATGCACAGGTCAAATACCCAAGAGGCTTCCTAGTGGTCTGAGGATTGATATCTCACAGATACATGTAATGTGAAAGCCAAAAAGCATACGTGGACTTGGGACACTGTTGGAAATTAATGAGGTCAACATTTGCTTTAATGTAAAAATAACAGACCACTCATATAGTGTATATTTTAAAATTAAAATAGTTTGTATCCACATCAATGTTCTAAATAGAACACTTTTGTTTTTTTGCACCAAAAGCTAATTTTGCCTTTTTATTTCATGGCAGTTAGGCCAGTTAAAGAAACCTGCCAGCTACTACGTCTGCCAGCTGCTTTCCTGGCACGCTGCTGCTGAAAATGTTACATTATTTAATTGCCAAATCATCAAGGGTGAGTCCAGGGTTGGCGGGACCTTGGTGCAGTATTTCTTCTAACACGCACACATACTAACAAGCAAATTCATTCTAACACTATACGTGCTGTCTACCTCATCCCACTAACCCTAGGCTCCATTCACTGATACACATACTCACACTAACACCCACACACATGCTAACACCAAATAAAACAGTACAGTAATACAAACTCAAGCTGACACCATACACTCTCACACACACATGCTAACACCATACAGTAACAAATCACCCTACTACTATACACTTACACATACAGACATACACACACACTCTCTCACTCTCACACTGCTGGCCTTAAAGTGCCATTGTGTGTGTTACGTCTCAGTCTGGTCCTAACCATGTCTATTCCGCTAACCTACCGAGTTTGGCATCACCCCTCCATGGCAAGCTTCAGGCTTGCCCGCTATCTTTGATGGGGGTCCAACCATGAGAAAAACTGTTAAGATCCACGACAGCAAGCTCTGCATCTACCACCCAGATAATATCTTTGTCTTTTAGCGGTGAAACGATAATAGAAGGTGAAAAAAGCTAAGCTCATAAGAAGAGGCAGATCAATATTTTAGAGAGATGGATTTGAAACTAATCCAAAACTTTTTTCTCGGCGCACGCCGCACGGCAATCCCTTTTAGAAATGGACTGGAGAACTTATTTCAATGAAGCCCTTGTACACCTTATATTTCATACCGAGGATACCAAGATCCACGCATGAACAGCTGAGCGCATGATGGCGGGGTATTGCGTTCCCTTAACTTCTGAATTTTACACTTTCCCTATAGTTAGGGAATGCAAAAGATTTCCAACTGGTGCGCTGGCTCCTTGGGGCTTAGAAAACAGGTGCTCATTATTCATTCACACATCATTATGGATTTAAACACACAGCAACAAAATGCCAGTCCTCGAATATTGTAACGTGAATCCTAAATTGAATCTGTTACTTAGCATAGTTTATAAAACACCAATTTGTTGTCTTAAACCTTTTTTTTTTTTCCAATGGTGGCTGTTGGTAAGATATTTTAATTATATATTTCTTTATACATTAGGATGAAAATATTAGAAGATCTTTATAATTGTACAGAATACTTGTTACGGAAGCCACAGATACATTATTTTCATGATTATTATTTTTTCTTAATAATAAATAGCCAGTTTAGCCAGGTCCAGAACCACCAGTAGCTCAATTTGATGACCCTTCTAATAAATTAGATTTATTTACCATTTGAGAGCTCCTCGTGCTTTATTAATAATGTAAATCGCTACTTCTCATATTTTTTTAAATGCCAACATACACGCAGTGTTCTGTTTCTATGTAACATATGCCAAGATACGATGCCTAAAGAAACATAGTCATTTTATACATTTAAAGTAAAAACATCAATAACGAAGTCACCGATCTATCTAAAAGCCTTATCAATATTTAATCAAAGCAGATTGAATGTTGCTGAAACTGCATAACAGCCAAAAATCCTGTTTTACATATTAAGTCATTTTCCACACAAGGTCAATGCTTTCGATGCTTTCTCCCTCAGGAAAATTAAATTTATATGTCAATGTGCAAAATTTGGATCCAACATCAATATAACCAAAACAACAGCAATGGCTGTTGTGTTATTGAAGGGTTGTCGCATGTCACCCCAAAGCCACAGGATCAAATTACTGCAAACCAGGGCCTAAATGACATACAGGTGGCCTCACACTATGGTATTATAGTCTTGTGTGTGGCCACCATACCTGGGAACTAATGAGCTCCGGCTACCCAGAGGGTATTCCCATGTGGGTCGTGGCCAGGACTACTCTGACATCAATGGGTGGTCCCGCTGACATTTCACGCAGTCCCACTGACGTCGATTGGCGGTCCCGTTGACGTCTATGGCTGGTTCCGCTGATGGCGCACGCAGTCCCACTGACATTGATGGGCGGTCCTGGTGACATTGCACGCAGTCCCACTGACGTCGATGGCCGGTCCCACTGATGACGCAGGACACATCCCTATTTAAGGGGGAAATGGGCGGGGAGTGGGGTGTGTCAGGATTCAGTTCATATCTGACTTCATTAATGTTAGAATCCGAAGAACATTCCTAAACTCTAACTTTGACGTATAAACCCTGCTTTAGACAGGTCCTTCTTATATATTTTTAAAACCCGCATCTCAACATCTTAAGAACATTCCTCATCCCCATGCCTATAATTCCTGGTGTTGTGTGTGATCTTCAAGCTGGATCTCTGAAATGCTCCATACCTCATCAGTCACATCTCATTTCAATAGTTGCCAACCGTTCCAATGTGGTTGGAACAGCAGAGCTATTGTACACTTGGCTAGACTGTCCTAATGCCATTCATAGTAGAATTGTTTTCACCTGTCACAAATCCAGACCTTACCGAAGCAGAATTGCCAACATCCGGTTACATAGAGCCAACGACCAACGTACAGAGTAAAATGTTTGGCCCAAGGGCGTCTGTCTAGATTCCGAGGAACTGATGCAACATTTATTGATACGTAAGAAGGATCTGCTTGCTGAAGCCATGTAGAGGTCACTTGACAGCACATAAATAAATAATGATCCAGTCATGGGAAACTACCAGCTGTGAAACCTGACAGACCGGCTCTTACGGGTAAGAAGAGGTGGAGGCCCGAATCCTCTGATGTCTCACTTGTTGCAAAGGCTTACAATGAAATTCTACAAAGTCTGTGTCCTAGCCGGCTGAGGTGTGGCATCACTTGGCCTTTTGAAGAAGATTGCTTGTGATGTTTGCAACTGCAGGTTTTATTAAAGAGAAATTAGGTGACACGAACTCGTGATTCATCAACTTTAGGCAGGTGATTAATTTATAATTGTTATAATTTTTAAAGTTCACATAATGACACGTAAAAAATGATAAAAAAAATCATAAGGCATAACAATAATTTAAAGTATTTTAAGTAAAATATGGACTGTAACGCCTCTGCTATCTTTGTAATTAAACTAATGTGTGTCTGTACCTACTTCACGGATAATCACCACCCAAAGCGTCCTTGATGGAACGTTTAAATGCAAGTCATACTTAAATTAAATAGCTTTTTGGAATATTCACAATTTAATATATCTACAAAATGCTACATGTTTTCACATATGGTAAGATATTTGGAATATAATGTCCTGGTTTACAATATTCTGGGGGAAGCAGTTATCCATTGCACTCCTTCAGTTCCTGTGCAGGAAATCATGCCCTACTGCCGCAAAGAAACGGTGCATAAAGTAATGGCTTCCCCCCAATTTTTTTTGGAAAACATCACATTAAATTTCAAGTATTTTAAATATATGTGGATTTTGGCTTATAATATGACTATAAGTGACTATAATGATATAATATATCATGTCCCTGTGATGACCCTGTGCATATTATATATCAAAGCTGACATGTTTCACCTAAATGTACAAATCTAATAAACTTAATGCAAAGAAGAAAACAAGCTTTCAGACAGGCAAAAGCGTACAGCATTTTATTGCAATTTCAATACATTACTATGGTTGGTTGTGTTATTAAGCAAAGCCTAGAGAGGTCCACAGCGGCTCCCAAGAGGCAAGGCCAGAATAACAAGCCAATGATGTGATAAACTCTCCACGATTAACAGCCACTGGTGCGTGGGAAAGAGTAATGCTTGGGGTTAATAAAGGGGAAAGCTTGCCAAACCCTGGGGTATCCAACACATAGTCCGCTGGCTGTCTAAGGACTATAGTTCCCATCATGCATATCCTGCACACTGAAAAAAATGGATAGCTGGGCATCATGGAATTGTTTTCCTATAAGAGCTGAAGACCATCTTAAGAGGTTAGGATAAAAAAACAAGAATATAAAAATAAGAGGACAAAGTCATTTATTCAATCAATCAGAGGCCAGCAGAAGTACCCCAACCCTACCACATTCATACCAAATTTTTAACCAACTTTGACAACCTTTAAAAATGTAGAATGTTGCCATTTTTGGGATCTGCCACCAACTATCTGTCCAAAGTTCGTACGTCTTTGTAAAATGTAAAGGTTGATTTCAAATTTGGAAACATTTCTGAAAGATTACTGGCTGGATAGATACTAATTTTAAAGAATATTTAATTTCCGATACTCTCAAAATACTCTCCTAGAATCAGGCATTATTGAGCATTATATGGTGCTAAGTTACAAGAATGTAGCAGGAACTTTGCAATGTTTTCCATAAGAACCGCTCCAAGTGTAGAAATTTCCCCTAAGTAATTAAAAAATAGTAGCCATAAATATTTTCATTAATCTAGTGCAACAAGTGTATTTTTATTGGTACTGTTATTTACATATATAATAAAAAATAATAAATCATATACAGTATTCTACAGCTAATGTAGGCTGTTATTGCAAATATTCTTTTTCGTATAAAAGCCGATAAAAATCTACATAAATATCAGTATAATACATGAAATTTGACAAAGAAATTATAATATTATTCTGAAAGTCAAATCAGAGCTGCTTTCAGGAAAAAAAAAACATTTGAAGATTTCAATAGAAAAAATAAAATGTATTGAAATGTGTTTTATCCAGCAAATAATAATAGGTACACCAGTAACATAAAGCAGCCTTGAATTTGTGTCTTGAATTCTTGTATGCAGTGCTGAACATTTTATATAAAGCGTTGATACAGATAACATGCAAGGCAACCATGGTGATGGTTTCCATGAGAAGTTCAAAACCACAACTTCTATGGCATATATGATGTTATTTGTCACAGGACACAGGCACGGCCTTCACTGAAAGGTCTACTCCAGCCTCCGGCATTGTATTTTGCTGCATTCAGTCGGGTGCGTCCGTTTCTTTGTTACTGGAATGAGAAAATTAGACTTCTGTCTCATTTAGCTCCTCCCCCAGCTGCCTCTACCAAAAACAGGAAGTGTTCTTAGGTACACTTCCTGCACATGCTTGGTTGTACTCCCATTCTCGTCAATGGGAATAGCAGGAGCCAATCACGTGTATACTAGCTGAACAGTGATGGTGGCATCAATGGGAGTGCTGCTGAGCATGTGCAGGAAGTGCTTCCTGTTTGCACTTCCTGGTTTCAGTAGAAGCAGCGGGGGAGGACTTAAATGACACAGAAGTCTCATTTTCCAACTCCATTAACTAAAAAATGCATTTGTCAAATGCATTTAGTAAAAGACACTGGAGTCCATGCAAAATGTACCCCAACATGTATTAAAAAATAAAAATACGATTTTGGGGACAAGACTGTTCCTTTAGTATTAAAAGCTGCGAGATAACGAGATATACAATATCATTGCCTTTGGGATTTAATTGAAATGCAGGTCTATTTAATTAAATTTATTTTTCATTGGAAGTCTACAGTAAATGCAGTTGCTACAATGTACAAAGACTCTTTAGTCATTTCAGCTTCTGGACCAAACTCGGAAGCCCTACGTAGAATGGATGGTTTGTTTGGGCAGCTGGTGATGTGGTTGAATCCTATATGAACATTTCAAGAAACATTTTTTTGGGGCATTTCTGTGGAAACAAAGGCAAATCTGTCTTAACTATACCAAAATGGGAGGCAGGACTCTAATTTATTCACATGGATGTATGGAATGTTCTTAACACTCACTAAATGGAGAATTGCAGGTGAGTTAAAAAGGTCCAACCTCAACGCACCAACTAATATAAAGGCCCAACAGTAGCAATCTTCTCAAATGTGACCCAGCTATACCCATGGATGGTTAATTATGTAACATGGAAAGAATTAAAATGATTGAGACTCATGCTTATACCGGGGAACGTCTTAAAGCTGTGCCCCCAGGAGCTTATAAGAAGCCCCAGCACACCTGAGAACTCTCCATGCTTTACTTGGAGTCTCCGGGTAAAGGATTGCTTACCCAGGTCTCCAGGTGACTTTGCTCTTTGTCTGGGTCACTTCCTTCCCAATTCAGCTCCTAAACAAATCAATGCTATCTGGGGCTAGCTCTGCCTTTATCGGCGCCTAACCACGCCCCTTGCACGGCTAACTATGCCCTTCATATGGCTAGCCCCACCCCTTTAGAAGTTGAGAGCTCCAGGTAGCCCGTCCCCGGAGGTATAGCCATGAGGGTGCATGGCCAAAATAAGGGGATGAAGTAGTTGTACTTAGGGGTGGAAACACTGCAATATTACTAGTGTGATTTATAGAAGGCACTGCAGGTGCACAATGGGGATACTGCCCAAAATTTCATTTTTGTTTTGTCATTTAATTTTGTATTTTTTTTTTTATAGATGTGGTCACTTTTTTGGACCTTTTTTTGCTCACAGATCCATGTCACGAAACCATTTATGCCGTGGCACATAATACATATTAATGTATTAATGTAACCTTATTAATATCCCACAATGTATCCATCTAGAGCCCTAAATCATGAACGAGGAGGCCAGTATAAATAGCAATTCGTGTTGTATATAAATGAAGATTTTTTGCCGCTGCACCTGCGTATGGAGGGACAGAGAAGGCGCAGATCAGATCAGTGATGGAAATATATATTGTATATATAACATGATTTGCAGAAAGCAGTTGCGAATGAATGAAGCTTCTCGCTCTCTTTCCAACTGGGATTTTTTTTTCTCTTCAGTGCAACAGAAGCACTGCAGTGAGACTGGTGCATTGGATTGCTGTAAGAATGCTGCATTTCATTAATTTGAACGGAATCTGGAGAAACCGACTGCTGCATTGAGACTATTGATTTAGACTGATTAGAGGCAGAGTCCCCGTGATGGATTACTAACCCCGCGTCTGTTTCAGTCGTCGTGAAACCAGCCATTGCAGTAAAGCTGATGCATCGAATGAAGTTTTGTTTTTTTTCGTGAGCTTCTTGCATTGACTCTGTAGAATTGATTGAGAAATGCCGTGTTCCATCAGAGACGTACACGGCATTCATCGACTGTAGTGAGATCGTTTGAAAGGATTAGGTCCGCTGCAATGACAGGACATCAGGGTGCAGTGATTAACACAACCAGGACGCTGGATAAGCAGCACTCACATGTCTGCCTTTAAGAAAGTAAAATCAGATTGGTTGGACATCACCGAATTCCGCTTCTGTGTTTAATTCTATTTCTGCTGGGGGGGGATCATTAACTCCTTCATGCTCTTGGGTATATAACCGCATATAAGGTTCTGATCCATTATGAATTTATACCTGTTTATAGATCAGGTCACTAGGCTGGCGATCATTGGTTCTGTCCGATGTTTCTTGCATTGGACCATAAGCTATAAGTACTAAAGGAGTTAATACCATAGTGCGCTACTGGCCGTTAAAGAGTTAATTCAGTAGAGCTCTGGATTGTGGGATATCCCAGGTGGGAGGTTTAATCTCCCTTAGGCTCTGCAATGTAATTTATGTTATATAGGTATTGTTGCTAGAGAAAATGACATCATTAGCAAGTGTGGGTATTCTCATCATGAGTCACAACTGACTAGGACCCTACTATACCTAAAGCAGGTTCAGGATTTTCTTATGGCATACATGGGATACACAAGTAATCTGAATTTAGAAAAATTTAAAATAGTAACCCTTTAATAGCTCATTGTGAAGATTTTATGTAGTGTATTAAGGAAATGGCTTTAAAC
This sequence comes from Spea hammondii, assembly GCA_029215755.1. NCBI lineage: Eukaryota > Metazoa > Chordata > Amphibia > Anura > Pelobatidae > Spea > Spea hammondii. Next base: position 6,542,770 of record JARDYJ010000004.1, read on the forward strand.
ATTCCCCATGGAAAACTTCACTTGTCATTACTGAAAGATACAGTTACCTGAGTCTCCTATAGTAGCATAACTAAAGGGGTTTCAGTGGACAGCATGAATGTGTAAGTGTTGTGAGATGGAGTGTGAGTAAGCATGAGTGGTGTGAGAGAGAGTGTGTTAAAATGAGTGTGTACGTGTGTGTGTAAATGTGTGTTAGGATCTGTAAATTTGTGTAAGTGTGTTGACCTACGTGTGCCAGAGTGTATGTTGGAAGGGGTACAAAGGGCAATGGTGGAGGAGATAAACTGTTTGGGGACACTGACAAGCTGGAGCAAAGATGGCACAAGCAGGCTGTTTGGGGGTAAAGATAAGCTGCTTTGGGGCAAATGTGGCACTCACAAGCTGTTTGGGGGCGAAGGTGGCACCATGGGAGATATTGCTGTATTGCTGCCGTGGGAGGCCCTGTAGTCACCCCCCTGGTCACCTGCATTCAAGAAGGAATATCAGCCATAACATAGCAAAAGAATCAGCCGCTTCAACCTTCAATCTTTTAAAGGAACTAAGCTTATACTAATAAATCTTCTTTATAAACTTGTTGTCAAGCCGACTTCTAGAAGATGGAGTAGGACAGACCAGTAAAGAAAAGAAAACGGGACGTGTCTGTGTGCATAACTCACATCCACCTTTGTAGGCACTGGACCTCCACACACTTCCATCTCATACATTCAATTAAACATACAGTGGAGAAACAACAAGTGGCATGTGGTCAGTGAAGTATCCTCGACTTGGGTGGCAGATTCAGGGGGCTGGCAGTTCCCCTGCTGCAAAACCAGGGGGCAGATAGCCCTGTTGAGTAACCAGTCCCCTCGGTGGGCTGCTGCTGAATGGGCCGTTTAAGAGGAAGATCTTTGATATCCCCAACCAGCCCAATTACACTATGGACCTGTAGTGAACCTACCTGGAAACTTTCTGGCTTCGGCTACCCGGAGACAAACTTATTCTATATACCAGAAAGATACATTTGGAAAAGTCTAAACCTGTATTTAAAAATGAAGCCAAAGCATATCCAATTTCCTTTTTTAACATATATTATAACTAGCATATTTTATTCCCCTATAGTTACAATTTAACATTTACAACCAGTGGAATTCTTTAGATGGAGTTCCAACTTCTTCAAAGCTAGACATTCTTCTCGGTCTAATAAGCTCTCCACCAGAAGAGTTGGCTAACAGCTAATAGGCTAAGAGCACATTGGCAAAGTCATATTAAACAAAGCCCCGTTATACTATTATATCAAGACCAAATTAACCTGTTATGAATGGTCTATCATCATGATATTGAATCATGAGCTATGTTTTAGTAAAGATATATCAAAGCCACACAGGAAAAGTGAGCAAAAAGTACTAGGAGAAGGGATTCACAGTTGAATTAATATGCCCCCTGGGACTATACTCGTTATTACCGTAGAGGGGGGGGGTTATTGCACATATGAAAATGGGAGATACTAGAATTTTCTGCCCCCTGGAAACTCCCACCAAAAAAAAAAGAAAACATATTTCTCTAGCTGAGCTTCCATAGTCGTTTGCACCACTTCAAAGGGAACGTTTTCCAACCTTTCATCAAGTTGTACTTCACTACGACGCTTTGGCTCCGACTTAGTCATAGCTCCTAGGTTGCTTTTCATCTTAACCGAATAGATATATAAAACGGAGAAGGTCCTTCTATCCATCTCTAACTAAATCTTGATTATAAGGAGTCCCAACAAACAAGAAGAAGGACTGGAAGTTAGCAGGCCATCATATATTTGCCATTTTCAAATTCCTATGAAAGTTACTCCTGTGGATGTCAGATACCACGTATAGTACGTAGAGCAGTTTAAAGATGTTTCATCTGCTTACATTATGGATATTTTTTGAGATGGGACATGTACCTGACGAATGTGGTGAACCAGAGTCTGTATTTATTAATAATGTCAAAACTTGGACCTTGAAAGGATTTCCAGGTATTATGCACATTTACGGTGGTTGGGTGCCATAATTGCCCCGTGGTTTCGGGTGCATTGTAGGTGATGCAGATCTACACAGAGAAGGCAGTCCCATGCCACCTACATTTCAGGTGCCCAAATTGGGACATCTACGTTGGGTTGTGTGGCTAGAGGGACCAGTTCTGGGAGAGGGTGGAATCAGGGACATGGTCACCCACTTTTCCCGAAGAGCATGTGTTAGTTGCATTGGTTTTACAGCTCCCAGGGCTGGTCAGAAGAGATCAGAACATCTTCCCAACCTGCCACATGTTCATCATTGCCTGTAAAACCAGGACAGAGGTGCAGCTTTGCGATACAACGGGAATATGCCTGAAAATCAGGACCGTGAGGTATGCCGTTCTCCAGCAGAATGAAGCGGTAGCAGAATACAGGTGTGTGAAAATCTAGATAGAGGTGGCCTCACCTATATTCCTCAAGACAAACGTTGAGTTTTAGTCTTCTGGTGGATCACTTAGGGTCAGACTGTGGGGAAGTTCAGCTCTGGTTTCAACATCAGACTAACGACCTCACCTTAAGTGCTGTCATTGTCTGGAAGGTAACAGATTAAGCTACCTACAGAATGATTCACAGCTGAAGAATAATATGTTGACTCATAACCCAGCATAGGAATTTCCCTAAGGTATGACATTCTATTTGACGGGACAGGGGCATTGTAGTTTCAGGAAGCAGAGATTAGCCATGAATATATACATGGAACAGCTTTCCAGTAGAGGTGACGCTTATACATCACTGCGGCCGTGGCTTTGTAGATTATATCACTGCCGTCAGATTCTGTGTATCTATCAACATATTAACCTAAACAGGCTTCACAGGGAAAATCCCATTATTTAATAAAATGCCTTAAAACAGCCTGAAAAGAATATCTTTTATTGGTATTATTGTACAGTTGGAAATCAGCAGAGGGGATCAGCTCTTGCGAAGAAATCTGTCTTCAGATTGTATATAATCATCTTCATGATTAATGTCTTTAGGAATATAATTTGTTTTTTCACAGTTGTGTGTGTTTTTCTAATTTGTAGAAAATACTAGGCTTGACTGTTGAATTTCTTGTAATAAGTATATATATAATAAGTAAGTTTTCCAGGAATTGAGCCACGCAGACCACCGATTGACGGATATTATTAGATTTTGGCGAAATGCTTCCTCCACATCTGAAATAAAAAAAAATTAAATATATTGGCATAAATTCACATGTCCTTCTCTTTTAATTTTTTTAACATTTTTTTGTAGGTTTTATGGTGGGGGAGTCCCCGATGAATTTTTTTTTTTATTTTTTATGGGTTTTTTTTTTGCATGCTGGTCAGCTGCCCATCAGCTTAGCGGCAAATACACCGGAAGTGGGTTGCAATTGGGCAAAATGGACAACGTTTGAGTGGGACGACGTCTATGTGTCATGTGTCACATGACACATATATGTTCCCAGCATTAATATAGAACCGGGACATAATTTGACATGATTAAATAATTACTTCTGGAAAAAGTTACTAAATTAAACAGAACAGGGGAAAACGGGACTAAAATATTGAGTTCTACATAAGAGTCTGGTCTCCTTTATGATGAATTATGATTATTTTTTAACCAACCTCTAAAAAAAAATAGCACTTTCTGGATAAAAGTGCCATTCAGTTCACCAGCAGAGTATGTAGCAGATACAGTAAGGCGTCCAGACACCGGTTCCCCGCTGCGTTTCTCTCAATCCGGTCACGGCGGCTGATAGTGGATGGATTCACAGACGTTGAATGTCTCTTTTAACCAAATCTTACCTTTTTTTTTTTTGCTTTGTGTCTTGATTGCAGGTTTACGTTGATAATTCTAGGATAACAATAGGATTCCTTCTTCTCTTTTGTTTGCGTCTTCCTCTTGGCTTCAGTTAGAAGCTACAATCTACCACTTGCTACACTGTTTTGGAGTTAAGAAATGTACAAAAATTGCCACCTTGTTACAAGAGATTTATGTTCTTAAAGCTAAACAATGTGTTGTAAATCCACGTGGGGTGAGGTTTGTTTAAAAGTCACCCGTTTCTTTATTCTATGGAGGAAACGCTGCTCTTCAGACGTGACGATGGGATTTGGAGTAGACGTGGGTAGCGGTGCGCCCCGGATATGACTGCTGCAGTTATATACTCTTTTGTAAGATATCTTCCCCATTCTGGAGATTTCATTGTATTTCAGCATCCTTATTGGTCCACTGCTATAAGACAGCTAAGATCCCTGCTTGCATTCAGGTGACTGGAGTTACAATATCTGTACCAACTGGTTTTTCATATGGACCAGTTGAAGAACCAACTGGTTGCAACCATAAGTGAGTCACTACAACAGAAATGTTGTCATTGCCAGAAAAGGTTAATATTTCAAAAGTCCAAAGGTCAGTCCCCAGAAGAGGAAAAACCCCCAAGTAGGAGATTCTCCAGTGTAACCCAAATGTTTCCATCCTTCTTTTCTCGGATCTCAGGAAGTTTTTGTCTTCAGAAAGCATCACTCAAGGACTGGCAGCTATCATCAAGTCCGAAATATCCAATAAAAAGTCTCATTGAATGCCTGCCCCCGACACGCCTCATAAAGTGCCCCGTAACCCCACAAAGTGCCCGCGTACTATAGTATCATCGCATGAATGATGCTGCATGTCACTTTCGTGATTGCGCGTCCCTTCCTCGGGTCTGCATTCTGTTACGAAATGCAACAGGAAATTTTGGGCATGTAATGAAGTCTTTGTTCCTGCGGCTTTCACAACCCCCCCCCCACCCCCTTCCTATTTGCCAAACCTGCCCCCTCTCATGTTGAAAATAGAAAGCAGAGGATGCCTTCCAATGCCTCTGTGTTATGATGCAAGGTAAACAGAGAGCTTGGGCATCCGCCGGACGGTTTGAAGAACACGTAGTCCTTCAGGGGACATCCTAAAACGTTGAACGGGTCACAGTGTGCCCAAACGTCACTCAACTGCGTCAGGACTTTGCACAACCTACGTTTTTAGTTTTTTAAGTAATATTTGTACTTCCCACATTGAAAATGAGTGACATTAAGCATGTTGGGGTTTTTTGGGGGGGAGGGGAGCCTAATGTACAAAAAAGAACTTACACATTAACCAAGTTCCTCCAAACTTTCTAGAATGCAAGAGTCCATCAATCATTCCCCATAAAATGGTTCTAATCAGACGTCAGATTCTACAATTCTATGTTATAATGCCATGTTCTACGCAGACAAAGGTATTTCCCACATACATCATACATGTAGCCCCGATGGACATACTATAGAATCCTAGGGGTTAAATGATCATAAAGCCCCAGTGTTGTTTAACCACAAGTTTCACGTGACGTGTTATGTGTATGAAGAATATAACGTTGCTTTGTGGTTAGTGCATTTTTTTCCCACTTTGATGTAAAAAGTACAAAAAGTCCCTTTATAACTCTAGTAATAAATTGCTTACTCAATTAAAATGTATGCAAACCCACCCCTAATATCATGTAAAGCCCCTTTAAAAACCCCACGGTTCAATGTCCCTTTACAAAATTTCAGCCTTCTCAGATTTAAGCCTGAATTATTTTTCTTACTACTACCTACAGCTTGGGTTTTTCTGTTCAGGGAATCGGGGTAAATGTTGGTATTTGGCTTAAAAGATTTACCTTATAGAAGTTGAGATCTGTAGCAAATGGTGGCAGAAATAACATATTCATTTTCTGGTTTTCCCTTCTCCTCCCCTTTTACGAAGGCAACAAGAATACGTTTGCTGCCATCAGAGGGAAAGTAACACAAAATAATACTGTATAATACTCATTTCCTAATACTGTATGGTTGGTGGTGCTAATAAAGTCCAATCCACCATAGACTTTCATTTGTCAGAGAGTCTGGCTGGGTGAATAATACTGAGGCATTCTATTCTAGGGAGTATGATAAGGAGTCAGGGTGTTTGCCTACTAGATTGGGTTTAGATATAAGATCTAGAACACATACATAATGATATTAGTGTACCTAAGAGCAGCCATTGGGAAGGCTGTTTCAGGGGTAGAGGTGGCACAGGCAGGCTGCTTCAGTGGCAGAGGTAGCACCGGCAGGTTGTTTTAGGGTCAGTGGGGGCACAGGCAGTGCCAGGGGCCTACCATGTCAATGTCTGGCTTAGTATATAGTGATGAGAGTTATGCTACACTACCGTCAATGTCTGGCTCAGTATATAGTGATAGGAGTTATTCTGTACCACATGCCACATACAGGAACCGCCCAGGTGCCAAATACTCTAGATACACCCCTGACTATATGGAAGCTGCCTGAAAACATTATAATATGCAAAAACTAGGAAAAGGTTCATGAAAGAACACAATATTTTTGTAGTAGTAAAACATTTTGTGTGGTAAGACACTGAGCTGTGAAAAGTAACTTTTAGGGAACGTTTAGAAGAACCTGGACCTTCCAAACTAAAACTTAAAATTTTACAGTTTGTAGATAATTTTAACATTGTATGGATTATTTGCACATCAGGAAGGCACGACGTGGGTTCCAAAGTAGGGCCGCTCTGCGCATCACTAGGAAACACAAAGGGGCGTCAATTAGGACTGAAAATGATCTGAGCATTTTCATCCCGAGCCATTTTTCCCATACCATGATGATTTAAGTAAAAGCCATGGTCCACAATGGCCCACCAGCGTTTGCCCCTGTGTTGGGCAGCCAGAGTGGTGCTGTGGCTACGTCCCATTCTCAGTGTTCAGATCTTTGAAAATACTGTATTTCGGTTTTATACACATATACACAGAGGTGGAAATATTCCTCCTACACATTATCAGAACATAATCATAGTCATTTACACCATGATCTTTCAGCTAGAAGGGGTTCTGTGAATTATAGGAGATTGTTAATGTTTAGTAACGAGTCCCATGAGTGTCATTTGGAGGCATGTTGCATAATGTGTTGGTGTGGTTTTCTACGGCTACAGCGATCGTCCGAGATAAAACAAGGTGGAGAAGAGAAGGAAAACCTTCTGTTTGAAACCGAAGGGAAATGGGAACCATTTTGAAAGAATTATGAGAATAGGCAATCGAGAGAAGTCCTCAACAGAGATATTAAGTAGAACCTTTCGTGGAAGCTGTCTTATTTGGTTTACACAAGGGACAATTTCACAATATGACCCAAGACTTGGGTTTGTCACTAGGGTGGATGAACTCAAAAGGATCAAGACAAGACTTTTTATGAGGAGAGAGTGATTATTTGTTATCTGGTGCACAGGAAGGATACCTCATTGTTTTTCCATCAGTGGAAGGATCAGCATTTGTTTCCCACTGATTCTCCTTCTTCTAATTCTAAAGATGTCACTCATTCAGACTGAATTTGTCACCTCCTGGAAGGCAGCACCATCGGCTCCACGAAGCATGAGCAAGCAATGTTGTGCACAAACGCATCGGGGCAAGTTCTCCACACTGTCACCAAAGGAGCAATTTGGGGTGGGGGAATTCTATCATCATGGAAACCAACGTGTCCACTTATGGATAAGTTTGAGTTTGGTCTTTTTAATGTACTATGTGTTAGTCCTAAGAGGACATTTCTTGATGAGCTGCAGACTCTGGTGAGATGTCAAGTGCAAGCTGCTGTAAGGCGGGCAAGCTGGCCGTAGCTGGCGTTCAGATAGACCTGAAAAGTCAATGAGCACAAGCTGGGCAGAGACAGGCATTGGGCCCAATCCCACCTCAACCCACCAAGCCTTAAATCAATGCACACGTTCAACTCAAGTTGAGTTGTATCACTTGAGTTTCCCTTAAACTCTAACTGATTTACCCCCAATTTTACCTTGGCATGAGCTGAGAAAAGGCCAAGTCAGACCCCATGGAGCTACACATGACTGAGCTAGACTTGTGTGCCGAGTAAACACTGTACTCATCGGTACAGAGATATGTGAGGACCAAAACACTGAAGTTGAGGAGATAGAACTCCACTAAGTATGACCAGCTGTAGTGTCCTGCCTAATAGCCAAGACCTTCCTCAGTCTCATGATCTACTGGGCTACAGACCTACACACGCCACACTTTGCCACAATCAGATACATTCTTTCTATGATTAATAAGAGTGGTAGAACAATGTCAAGCAAACAAGACACGGTCTATAAGAAGTATTGGAAGAGAAACACTGTTTATATTTGTGTGTTACAGGGGGGAATTAACAAGATGTAGGAAGTACGTAAAATGGTAAAAATTCCAGCATTTGTCAAAAATACTTTCTAAATTGCATCAACTCATTCGTTCAAATCAAAGTCTGGAGAACAGGTTTGTCGGCTTCCCAAGAATAAAAAAAACCCTTTAAAGAACAAAGCAAGTTCCCATCTTTTCTAAGGGGTGAGGCTCGTTGGATAATGTGATGATTTAAAGTTCTCCGGGAGCAGAAGGAAAACACCTGTACTAATGTATGTTTCATATTGAAAGGTCAATGCCATATAAGTGGTCTTTTTTAATTCCAGCTGATCGTGATAGGAGTTGTTGTGTCTCGTTTCCCATATCAGCGTCCCATGTAGATTTTAACGTGCAATTCAGAGCAAGGCAGTGTTTTCTATATCATTCTATATCTGCCTGATAGGCATACAATGTATGGATCTATATTAAAAAATATCCCTTTAATACTTTTAATATTTAAAGTATTTTTTAATAATATTTTTACATACTCCAAGTCCCTCTGCCCCCGAGGTAGTTCACACCGTGGAGCCGGGGGCTTTTATCAAATGGATTATCTAATCTTCTTGCTATTGCCCCTGCAGGTAACTAAACGGGTTCTGATCAGATAAGAATCAGGTTGATGTCTCTCCTCTCCCTTGTTGTTTCATACATACCTATTGTACAGTGCTACGGAATATGATGGCGCTATATAAAACAATAAAATATATATAGTATATATATATATATATATATATATATATATATATAGTGTATATATATATATATATAATTATTTATTTTATATATAGCGCCATCCTATTCCGTATCGCAGTACAATGGATAGACAGCAGATACCAAACAGTACATGACATAACAATTTGACTTACAGAAACAACAGGTGAGGAGGGCCCGGCTCAAACAAGCTTACAATATATTACTGCCCCTATAGATTTTAAGGTTGTGTCCCACTGTCTCTGCTGAATTTAACATTGTGTAACCAAACGCAGCATTAGACACACCATTAGTCCTTTTTTTTTTTGTCCACATTTTGTCATGTGACACTAAAGAAGGCACTGATTGGTTGTTTCCATAGAAGCGGAGAAAGCTTCATAAAACCTCCTGCATTGTTTTTAACCCTTGAGGTGAATAAAATGTCAGATCCACTAAGATTTATTTGTGTAAGAGCGCAGTTACTGTTTTGTCTAGATGGAGCTGTTAAGGTATTAAGCAATATATACATTGTGTCATCTCCGAAGCTATACACTAATTGCAGAAACAACTCTGGGGGTCTACAAGCTGAAACATATTCGTAGCGTTCGAAAAGGAGTTGTGTTTGCTTCAGGTAGTCCGGGGACCTTGCTGAAAAATGTTCTGTTTATTTTATCACTTTGAACATGGTAGAAAGAAGAAAGGAAGCTTTTTTCTCTTGCTTTATGTATTCTTGGAAGACTCAGACCTTAATCGGTCGTCGGTCTCGACTTAGATTCAGAATAACCATATGTCTATCCCATGCATGTTAAAATTCCCTCGCTGTATTAACCTCTACCACTTCTGCCTGGAGGCCGTTCCACTTATCTACTACCATCGCAGTAAAGTAAAACTTCTTACATCTTGACACTTTTGAATAATACTTAAAAAAAAACAGAACTAAAAATGCTTTTAAAAGGGGGAAATGTTTCCCTTTTCTCCTAGTACGGTATTAATCAGTCCCTAATGGCTGAATTCTGAGAAAGGAGTCAGTTAAGTGAAATAGAAAGTATAATAAATATACAGGAACATTTTTAGCAAGAACAGCTGTTACTGCACCTTCCCGTCCGCACCCTTCCCCCATATTCAACCCTTCAAGCAACTTTGTAGTGAAAGTTCTTTGTCCAGGAAAGACGCTTCATTTAATTAACCCCTTTAACACCAGGGATGGAAGCGCAAATCCCTACTTTTGCAGCGATCCTACAAAGTTACACCAAAGTCATATTACTAATCAGCGGGGAGATTCTTCCCTTTCTACATCTCGCACCTTTGATCCGGACCTCCGTCTGTTAAGCATCGTTTGGTGATACATACGGTACAAACTTTGTTATGAAAACACGTGGGATTGTTTTATTAAAGCAGAAGTGTAAAAAAAAGAAACAAAAGTGGAGAAAAAAAAACATAAAAAAAAATGGTAACCGTAATAACAAAATGATGAGTGTTTCACTTGGTAGCGGGTCGGTTGAAGCTTTAATATCTCCGAAATACAAAACTTGTTGGACTGTATCGTGCTGTATTGTGTATTCTACAACTCAATTTCACGACAACGTCATAGTTTTTTGGTGGGCAAAGTCCATGTTGGTCCACCGTAATGAAGACGTGAGATCCGTCTTTCCATACTCCCCTGTCTTGTAAAAGAAACAATAATACAAAGTATGACCTCATAGCTCATGTCGTGACTTAAGCCTTCAACAGACAAGTTATCTATTCATACCTGACCCCAGCGTACAGGGGTTGGAGGACACAGATCAACGCGATCAGCCAAGCCCTAAAAAAAGATTTTCCTACAATATCCACACCTTCCTGATTTCGTAGGAACAATCGGCGCCCGAGAAAAAAACTTCAGATTGTGGTTTTTTTTTAAAGGCGTCCAATTTTTTTAAGCTTTTCAGCTCAGAGGGAACACCGGTTATAGCGCAAAGCCCGTGGGTCAGGTAAGTAGTTGTACCCCTAACAAATCATGTTGTCTCGGCCGCCCTCAAAGACTGCATCTGAAAACCCTTACTTTTGGTTAAAAAAAAGCTATTTATAAAAAAAATTAATAAATAAAAAAAAAAGCAAGTATTCACTTGGCCGGGGTTTTTGTTTAAGAAATAGGAGTATTATTTTTTTTCCAAAAGAACCGCGTCCGAAGTGTCGTTCTGGTTCCTAAGATCCGAGACCCAGGAGAAGCTGGTGCCAACAGCTACTCCCAATCAATCGCTGGCAAAATGGGCTAGTATTTCCGAGCCAGGGGCTAGTGTTATTTGCATTGCTATAGCCTTTCAATATTGTGTTCTTATCCGCCGGGCTTCTTCATACAGAAACCAGGCTTGATCCAGAGACAAGAAGATGCCGGGGAGAATGAAAAGAATTCAGTCTCGTTTCTTATCTTCTGACTGTTCTCCAGGAACGTCTGTCTCACTACAAGACTGAAATTCCCAGTCCTGTCACTGCCCTCTTCCTTCTGATGCTTAGAACGCAGCGTTCTCATTGGTCACTCCCCTTTCTAGTTTGCATAGCCATGCCCAATTCACTTCAGTCGGTTCTAGAGCTTGCTTCTCTTTGCTATAATGCAGTGCAGGGCTGTGTGCTGGGTGGAAGGCGTTTTTGCTGCCGTGGAAGAAAAAATTGCTAAATTAAGAGCGGACTTTCTCTCCGATTTTGTTTCCTCCTTCGAGAGATAAAAAGGATCTTAGTCCTGTCGTGCCATTGAAGAATCGTCCGCAAAAGCCATCGCTCTATGAAGAGACGGCAAACTATAGCTGCAGAGGTGCTATTTTTTTCTCCTGTTTAGTAATAGTGGTGCAGTATGAAGTGCAGTTATGGCAAGAAGGGGTAAGACAACTGTGAGGACACTGGAAGATTTGACCCTGGATTCCGGTTATGGTGGAGCTGCTGATTCCATCAGATCGTCCAACTTGTCCCTGTGTTCTGATTCTCATCAGGTAACTTATCCCCATGGAGGAAACTGTTGGTATCTAACTGACTCCATGCACAGTAGACATAACAGCTTTGACACGGTCAACACTGTCCTGGCTGAAGACTCGGAGGTCCTGGACTGCTCGGGACAGTGCTCCAGGCTGCCTGACCTTGAGGAAGTCCCCTGGAGCATTGAAGAGGTGGAAGCTCTTTTGAAGAAAGAGCAAATGGTGGTTGGACCCAGCAGAGATGTCCTCTCTAAGCTGTCTACCCTGATCAGCAGGGCTTTGGTTAGAATTGCCAAAGAAGCTCAAAGACTGAGCCTCCGCTTTGCCAAATGCACCAAGTACGAGATCCAAAGTGCCATGGAGATAGTGTTGGCCTGGTCCCTGGCGTCCAGTTGTACTACTTCGGCTCTAAGTGCCCTCTCCCTGTACAATATGAGTACCGGCGACCGGCTCAGCCGCGGCAAATCTGTCCGCTGCGGCCTCGTCTTTTCAGTTGGAAAGTTCTACAGATGGATGGTGGACAGCAGGGTTGCTCTGAGGATCCACGAACACTCAGCCATCTATCTGACAGCCTGCATGGAGACCCTCTTCAAGGAGATATATAAGAGGGTCCTTGCGATGCCTCGGCCCGAGAAGGAAAACGAGGCCCCAAACTTTACTGCAGAGTCTTTCGAACAAGCGATCAACAACGATTCCGAGCTCTGGGGCTTATTGCAACCTTACCAACATCTGATATGCGGTAAAAACGCAAGTGGTGAGTAATGGAAACAAATTAAATGAAATCGTAACTTAACTCTTGTCACTTAAGAGTGGTCCAGAAGTCATTGTCTTTCGGAATGTTGTTTTGAATACTGTTCTGATGTGTTTAACCCTTTACGCCGCAAGACAGGTGGGTAGCACCGCCCACTGTAATGCATTTCCATCTCTCTAGCACGTTAAGGGGGTAATAAGAATAAGAGGTGGTCTCCTGCTTGCTGCAGGTAGCACTGTTGTGTATTTTTTTTTATGCCTGCTGTGATATCGCAACATACCATCGCCGACTACACAATCTCAACGGGTTGTCATATCGCATATAGCTATAGGGTACAGTAACATCACTATAACTATACGGGGAAGGGAGGCACAGGGCAGCATTAGCCATTCTATAGCAATGCTTTTATACGTACGGCCCCTCCAATGACATCAAACATCTTCCAAATCAGCAATCAGGAAAAAAAAAAGAAAAACACCCACTTTGGCTCAAATTAAGAGGCATAAGTATTGCTGTGCTGCCAAAAAGCTGCTGTTGGTTACGTCAATAAGAACATGATACGAATCTTAATAGAATGTAGTATTTTCCAGTAGTACGAGTAGAAGCAAACATACTTACGGTCACCTGTCTATCTATATGCACATATATATATATGTATAGATACACATAGACAGCAGTAACAGTATAAATATTTATCACATGCATCGGACTCGTTCTTGCGGTTGGTCTGCTGCTGTCTTGCAGCGAGCAGGTGTTGCATTAACCCTCCGGCTCTCAAAGGGTTAAGAATGTTGTTGAGTTTATCACGGCGTACGACGCTATTGCTTGGGTTGTCCAACCCCATATGTTTCTTTTAACCCTTTCTTCTGCTTTTCAACGTATACCCCCCCCCCCGCCCTGGCCCCCCCTCTTGGAAAATAATGCGTTTCTGTGTATAAGAACTGTTAGCTCTGGGTGTTATGAGGGATAAGCGTGTGTATGTGGTGCGGAGGGCTGTTTATAGAGCTGGTTTGGCCGGTGGTCGCTGCGGTCTCTCGTGTTTCCGTCCCCCATCCGGGCTGTTCATTCATGCTCGGATGTTAATGGTTTCAGTGCTGGCTTGTTTAAACATCCTGACACCAGCAGTCCATGTATCCTGGTCTGTGTATTTTGAGCATGAGCGTATGCATTCTCTCCCACACCCACTACTATCGCCTTATGTATACTCACATGCACAGACAGGTACGGGATCAGCTGATTATACAATACATATGCTCAGAGATACATATCTATTACACACACCTGTAATTATATCAATGTATACATGCATAAACATATATAAAAGGTGTGTTTATATTTATATGTGCGCATTATGTATCTATCTACCATCTATCTATTCATCCATCTATACATGCACACACACACACATATATATATATATATATATATACTGTATATATACAATATATCTATAACCATGTATGTATATATATATATATATATATATATATATATATATATATAAATACAATGATCCACCTACCAATATTTTACACATACACGCACACTGCACATGCTGTGTATATATATATATATATATATATATACCCATTGTACAGCCCTACGGAATTTGATGGTGCTATATAAAACAATAAATCATAATTATTATATATATATACTTTATATACACCATATATCTATAACCATGTATATATATAAATATATATATATATATATATATATATATATATATATATACAATGATCCACCTACCAATATTTTACACTTACTGCATATATTATATAATTTATATCTACAATTTACAATGTATATCTATGTAAGTACATACTGTAAACACATCCATACAGTATATAATATTTATTACCATCATTCATTCTAGACAATGCATTTAACCCAGGAGAACATTCAGTCCAGGCAGTTTAGTTACAGCTCCTTACTAAGAGCATAGCAGCCACATTTTGTTATTTGTTAATATTCCAGCAAGGAGCAAATATAATTATTTAACCAGGGAGAGAAAACAAAACTGTTGTTTTGTTTTTAATTATTATTGTTAATCTATGTTGTTGACCTACAACTCCCATGACTGTCAGCCAGCTCTGTGTCATTTTATAGGTGACTTTGAGTTTCCTCTGCAAAAGGGTGAGGATGATGGGAAATGTAGCTCATTCAACAAAGCGCTGTGCTATTCACTGCTGACTGAGCATTATGAGAGTTAGGGTTTAACAAATAGTATTTACTTAGTGAATGTCTTTTCCTCTGCAATATATATATATATATATATATATATATATATTTACACACACACATATATATATACCGGTATATATATATACACATATATATATATATACTGTATAGGTGTGTATAGGTGTGTATAGGGGTGTATATGTGTGTTTGTGTCATCTGGGGCTTCACAATGGCGCTACACCCACTTCTTTCAGGTAATTTCATTCACTTTGTAATGTAATTTTAAAATATATATATTCTTTGGACACCTTAAATGTTGGTGGGGAGGCTACGATGTCATAGTAAGGGGCTATTTTATACCTCAGGGGAACTAAGATCTGTGGCAAAAAGTGGCAAAACTAGCGTATTAATTAAGTCATCTCCATCCAGTCTTACAAAGTAAGTACTACTATATCTATGTTCTATAATGTCACTATGGATTTTTCAGAAAAAGAGTGAATAAGATGTAAATCCAGTAATTTGGGGTTGCAGTTAAAATGGGGAATCAAATTAAAAAAAGATGCCAATAATAACCCATAGGGCAGAAGAGTCTCGAGGACCACGTGGAATATAAATACAGCTCATGTCATCTTCACTAGTCCTCATCAAGGCCAGACGGGGAACGGCGGGGTGACCCCGGCACTTTAAGGCCAGCGGCCGCTAAATGACGTAAGTGTGGCAGATGGCTGGATATGAGAGGCCGCATGTTGTGCGGTGTGTGGCACCACGTATCCAATTGTTGGTGGCCACACATTGAGTGAGTATCGAGTGACGTCGGCCATTGGCCCACCAGACATTTACCCGGTGTGCCGGGAAGGCCAGTCCGGCTCTGCTACTCACGGATATCTATGTAACTTTCCGTGGTTCTTGTGGTCATACGTGGGAACTTTCTAAATGAGCCGATCCTTCTTAAAAGTTTAACTCTTTAACAGCCCATTGTGAAGATTCTATGTGGTGACTTATGAAATCTGTTAATTAAATGGCTCGAATACCGGTCGTCATGGAAACATTGACTTGTCGTTATTTAAAGATACACCTAATTGAGTCACCTGCGTTCAAGCAGGGATATCAACCGCAACATACTGGAAGCAAACCATTATACCAGCAAGGGAGAATAGGAAGGAGTGCCCCTGTACCCTGAGACCCTGAAACTGGGGCAAAAACCCTGAGACTCAGGCAAAAACCCTAGGAGTTCCCAGGTATGTTTGTGGTCCGGGTCCTTGATATATGTTAATTGGGCCTCATCTTTGGAAACGCTAAATTCGCTTAGCAAATAACTTTATTTTTATTGTCGAAGATACTCTTCGGCCATTTATATTCAGAGCTCAGGGTAGTCAACAACTCAAGTGTATAAAAATACATATTTATGAATAAACAGGTTTAGCGTCCACAGTGTAGCTGTCAGTTATTCGAATCCCATTTCTGGATTTACTACCTTATTATTTAGCAGGGAAAAAAAAAGGAAAAAATAATAATTCCCTGTTAATTAGCTGCATAGAGTCAAGTAACTGGTTAATACAGATATGCAAACTAAGCATGTTTGGCATGCAATAAAAAACATAGTCTAGTAAACTACAAACTGTGTAATTAATCACAAAAAAAGCTAAATTATATAGAAAAAATGTAGTGTTTTCTTGCTTAAAGCTATAAAAGAGAAATTGGGTTATAGCGACATTATAGAAAATGGATATAGCAGTATTCGCTCAAAACAAAATGGTCTTTAGTTGAAGTTGATACATTTTATTGGGCCAACATAGAAAAAAAAAATGACATAAGCTTTTGGGACCTCGGTGGTCTATTCTTCAAATAAAAGGTCTAGTCTTCAGAAGAAGAAAACTCTGATGTCGCGAAAACTTATGTAAGGTTACATCTTTTTTTTATGTTGGCCCAAAAGTATCAACTTTAACTAATGACTCCATTTTCTCTTGGCCTGGTACTACTATATCTATGTTCTATAATGTCACTATGATGTCAGAACTCAATTTCTGTTTCATATGTTGGTCCAGTAAAAGGTATTGACATCATATAAATTAAGGATAAAAAAAGCAAGTCCATCACATTTTCTGAGATCTATTATTCTAATTGATAAATAATTGCGCTCATGTTATTATAGAAAGTGAATCTTTTTTTTCAGATATTTATTAGGATATGGACGCAATTGCTTCACCTGAAGCCACTGATTCACGATGATGCATCAAACATGGCTGGTCCAAACCCAGTATATAACCAGACCAGAAACATAGAAATTGATGGCTATAAGAAATAAATAAAAGATAATAATAATAATAATAATAATAATAATAATAATAATAAATACCATTTGGCCCATCTAGTCTGCCCATTTTCCCTGCTTTAAAGACTCAAACTTAATTCGCTCTGTAGTCATGCCTTATATTCAGGATTCGGCCATAGACCGGTAAATTAATTATGTTACTTTCACATTTCTAAGTAATTTTTTTTAGAATAAGATCCAGGGCTGATGGAAATCTGCTCAGTGTCTGTAAACACGTCACAGACACCAGGCACGTGTTGAACATTTCAGAAGAAGAATGCAGACCCCCCCCCAGGCAATATTCATAGGAAATATAAACATTTTAGTGCCCCTCTAATCCTCCGCATGACTCTGTGGGCTTGCAATCCATCACTGCTTCATCTCAAGGGCATGGATAGAAAGAACAGGCCGCTGACTTAAATTACTTTTTTTTAGAAAATGTTAAGAAAACATTGTCCACTTCGCCCCCCCCCGCCATGTCTATGCATTTAATTCTAAAATAATTATTAGATATTAGCAGGTATTTTTTAATTAGACAGGATATGATTCTTGATCATATAGTCGTATTTTATGGTTTATCTGCAGAAAAAAAAAATATTAACAATAATAAATAAAATAAGCAATATGTAGGTGACGCTATATAAAAAAATAAATAATAATAATAATAGTGGAAGCTCACCTTAAGTTTATGATATGCAGCAGCCATATTAACTTCCTGTTCTTAGGATCTGCATGATTATTCCTGATTGTTTTTGATTGGTTGAGGCAGCCTTTGTATGAGAGATTGGTGGTTTTGACACATTGAGGCACAGATCTCAGCAGGACCGGGCTGGGATGACTAAGCGGCCCAAATCCCTCATGCGTGGCACCACTGGGCAGCGGGCCCACCAGGCATTTTCCTGGTGTTTCAGACGGCCAGTCTGGGCCTGAATTTCAGTTTCCACATGAAGAATTTTTAATTTAGATACCTCGAAAAGAAAAAAGTACGAGATAAGAGTTGACGTTGTACAAGAATGTCCTTGTAAAGCGACCCCTTTCTCTTTAACACAGTCTCGGTTTAAGAAGTAGTGGTGTTCTATGCTAATTTCCGTGAGAGTGTTCATTAAAGCCTTTAGAGATGATGGATGCTATTACATAGAAATCTACTAATGTTATGGCTTCTGCCCAACCCTAAGGCACAGGCAAGGCATATTTTTTCCAAAGTGCCAATTACACTATAACAAATCAGTTCACATGTGTAACAAAAGCACTTTAAGTTATTATTGAGCTTGTTCCAGTTAAGGGGATGGCAAAACAAAACTTTAATTCAACCACAAACACAAGTTTGAGATGCTCACCAAGAACAGGCAGCCGCTCCGTGGCCTGTCCTATGGCCGCTTCCATGGCCTGTCCTATGGTCCATCCCTCGCTTGGGAGCATCTCAAGGTTTAGCTCTCCTGTGCCATCACATATCAGTCTGATCCTGCCCCAAGGGGCAGTCCAGAACTGAAGTGTGAGGTATGTTTCCCTTCGGGGATCTTTTGGTGCCCATCCTAAATGAGGGGTGAGTCCAGACGTGGACCTTCTTGCTCTCTTGTGCTTTGAGGGATACCAACCGGACCCCACTGGCGATGCCCATGAAGGCCGAAATGTATGTTTGGGGTTGTCGGGTAAAACATGAGCTGCTCCCAATCTAGGTCGCAATTTAGGACAACCTATGAAGCGGCTGCCCGTTCTTGGTGACCATCGCCAACTTGTTTTGTATGGTAAAACTTTTATTTTCTAGCACGTACAGTAGGTAAAAAACCCACCTTCAGTCTACTAGGAAGTTCTAATCCAAATTGCTGTTTTTTTCAGGATGGTGGCCTATAACAAACTTATTGATTTCTCTCATACATGTATGAACAGATTTAAAGGCCATATTTAGGGATCAGCACATTACTGGGAAAAGGGTAAACTGGGTTACTTTCCTTTAATTCTGTATTCAGAATTAATGTTTATTTATGAACATTCCATTTATGTCCATTTTCTATGCATTAAAATGGGTTGAAGTGTCACAGATTACAAAACATTCTGCTGTATAAAGTTCCAAATATTATTTTAAGTTTCCCACCAGGTCACTGAAGCACGAGGGACATTATGCGTGTCTTAGGTCACAAAACACAGGAAGACTGGTGACATCATGTCATGTAATTCCCACGTTATACTGATGGAATCTTGGCATCATGGGGTGTACTCCCCAAAAAAGTCAGTAATCTGAGCGATCCTGTTGGCTGCAGGAAATTTATTGATGGAACCACAGCCAATGGGAATTTAAGCTATAAATTAGGTTTCTCGTGCTTTTTTTGAGGAAAAATAATCTCTTATTTAATGCTGTCTAAAGCAGTTTAATGCTTTTTGTTAATTATGATTCTTTCAAAAGCTTTCGGGCAACATTTATAACTATAGTTCCGATATTAATCTGTTTTGAGATTATACAGTAATTCCTGCTATTTATGTAGCCAAACTCTTCTCTTCTTATTTATATAATGAATATCCGGAATGGTTTTCTCTCTTTTTCATATGTGTGCCATGATTAGACTCCTAACTTCTCCCTTGACATAGATTTTCCTTTCTCAGATTATAATTCTGCCCCCATGGATTTGTAATAAGTAAAATCTGGCACCATTCCAACATGATATTGTTCCCAGACCTCATTCTGTAGTCTTTCAGTTCAGCTATTGCAGAACTGATAACATTTCCCGGTGGAATTGTTAACTTTCAGCATCTTTTTTGGGGGTTTCTTTATCTTGTAGAAGCTTCCTCAGAGACATTCATTTACACTAGTTTTTGGAATTGTTCTGAGGATAAGATCATGCGGTGTAGCACAATAATACACGAAAACGGTTACCGATCTGACCCGGACACCTATTGATGGTGTTTTTTCCTATACAATATGCAGAACCAGAGGTGGATCCCCATAAGTCTTGGATACAGGGATGGATTTCCATTCTAGGCTTGCCTGGACAGTATTCCCTCGAAATTGATCTTCCCAGCCACGAAACAGTTAATAGAGGAGTTAAAGGCATCAATAGTAGCTTGGGGCAGCCCTGCATAATGCATTTTCCATAAGAAGACATCTTGACTGTTTCTATTCTTGATTGTTCCCATTAGAGGGGACAAAGTCTAGTTGACACAGATATCACAATTGCCAACTTATCTCCATATCGACAAAAAAGTAAGAGGTACATTATTGGCATGGAAGGAGTGTTACCCACATAGCATTTTAACTTTTGACCATTAATAGCCTTTCAATTATAAGGTGTTTTAACCATATTTGAGGTCCATACGAGGCCCATTCCAGGAAAAATGTTGACGTCATGGACATAGCAGATAACGTGAGGCTGCCTAGGCAATAAGTATTAGAGGAGCTACAGTTACATCTTAAACAGAGAAGAACGTTCTTTGCGGTAAGGGCCGTAAAGCTCTGAAGTGCACTACCTATGGAGGTGGTGACCACAGATACTATGAAGGTTTTTAAGAATAATACTGGATTGGTTGTTCTGGGGTCCACATAGTAAAGATTATTCTGACTGCCCAAGGAGCCATGAAATAATTTCTTAAGGGCAAAGTCTTTGCCTTCACTGGAATCAGTATAATTAGTGAAAATCTTTGATAGACTTAACTTGATGGACCTATGTCTTTTCAACCCTACTGTAAAGAAAATGTATATAGCTTTATTAATCCAGGAGTAGATAGAGCCATATAATCTCTGTGGACCTTTTTCTGAATAATACATAATTTTTTTAACTGTGACTGTAAATAAAGATTAAATAATCAACATGTTTCTGCAGCATTATGAAAAGCTTTTGTATAAGCGGCATTTCCAGAAAACAGAAATACCTTCGTTATTTTATATTAATAAAAATTCCCACCATCACCAGTAGGGACCAATATGATTTTCTCCGTAATATGGCAGACGGCACTTTGTGCCGCATGTTTCTGTTTCCTCTGCTTACAGACAAATTGCGACCTTAGAGCGCAACAACAAATAAATCAAGATTGAGAACAGCAAGGCATAGCCGCAAGTTTAGCTCAGCTGACATATCAGATGGATATTCTTCATCCGAGGACCACAGTAACTACATTTTCCATGTACCTAAAAAAAGGCGTATAAGCAGTGATGTATTTGGGCTGGGATTCCTTTTTACTGCCAGGAAGTGACATCATTTTATGACATTTAATTTTTCATACAGTATCCTGTAATGTAACAGACCTGTGACAATGTTTCCTATATCTATACCAATACCACAAATATATATTAATACTGATATGTATATTATTATTTATTTCTGTAGTGACATCATACTCCGCATGGGTGACACAATGAGTAGACATATAAAAATGACAGAAACAAAAGATGAGGAAGACTCTCTTTAAAGGAGTTTACATTTAGCCCATTCCAAAGCTCTACAGCTTATGTAGACCAAACTACCCTCAAATTAGCTACCAAAACTTTGCCCAGGAGGTAGTTGGTGGATAAACAACCGTTCGTTGAATTGTAAATAACAGCAATAAACTAACTTAGCCATCGGCTGTCAACGCCAACGTACAGTAACGCTCTGCAGAACTGAGATATACAATATGGTCTTGCAGTAAAGAGTCTCCTTGGATTTCAGCATTGTTAAAACAGTTTGTCAAAGGATCCAACATGTTGCTGTTTCATGTCTGGCTCGCTTCCAGCGTGGCACCGAATGCAAAACACAATCCCTGTTTTATGTTCTTGGAGCAAATTGATACTAGGGCTTATTTCTGTTAACATTTGCTTTATGGGTTATTCATGAATGTTTTAGAAACTTCTAATCCAGAATAAGATATTTTAGAGTAGTGGTCCTCATTTTAGACATTTAATCCTTAAGGTGATGATGGTAGCACAGACCATCTGGTAAGCGGATGCATGTATCAGGATAACAGCAGTTGGTTGGTATGTTTAGAGATATTCCATTAGGAATTTGGTTCTTGATAATGAAATTAGGATTACGGTAAATGTTTGCCCAAAAAGTGGAAAAAAGATGACTTTGTTCACAATATGATTTTTCTCAAGGTCATCCCGGTGTCTCCGGGTGAGGCTCTGCTTCTCTGAGTCTCCAAGTCACTTTCCTCTTTCTCCAGTAAGGAGCGTTTGGCCATTCCCACTCTCTGCCTACTTTCTATACCACTTACTGCTTAACGCTGTATGGTGCTAGCCTGGCACCATGTGCCACTAGCTCTGCCCATTTGATTTGCCCCATTGACAAGGACGGAGCTAGCCCCAGATATCACTAAAAGGGAGTTGGAGGGGAATTAGGTGGTGAGTGAGCTTGGCTAAAGAGTGCTTCCCTGTCTGGCATAAAGAGAATGGTGACCCTGAGACCCGGTTAAGCAGCGCTTCACTCAGAGACTGCAGGTCAAACCCGGAGAGTTCCCAGGTATGGTGCTGCTACACCTGGTATATAACAAGCTCTTGTTGCTCCTGCATCATATAGGAATGAGAGTCTTTTGTTCCTTCTCCTGAGATGATTCCTGAGAAAATAGATCATAGAGAGGAATCCAAGAATGTGTTAATAAGGCAAATTATACATTCTTGTGTTTTCTCTATAGTGACTTGGGGTAGGACAGCAGGTCAGCAGGACCTTTAGCTTGAGAAAGCAGTAGAGGAGATGATTTATTTGCTAAATTAATGGGGCATGAACTGATTTGTTGAGGGTACAAAATAAGAAAAAATAATTACCCTTTTTTAAAGGGTCTCTGATGTTTAAATATACAACACATAGTTCAGATTTGGTTAATTATCCCATCTGCAGCAAATTTGTTCTCTTGCACACAAAAGCAGAATTTACTTATCCAAGCATGCAAAGAAACAAAAAAATAAAAAGTAACACTGGATGAAGAGGGCTGCTTTCTATTCACTCAGCGTCATGATTTTAGGGATCCTCACCAAAATAAAGTACATATTCAGCTTGACTGCATAATTTATTGGGGTTTTTTGGACCTGGAAAACATTATCTATGGGTCTTGCCATCTACTTGGCAAAGTCCACAGGACAACATTACAAAGAGGGCACTTTCATATAGTTATAAGTAATGTTACAACAGAACATGGATAGCTAGATGCTGGGACATACCCTGGCCTAGGGTTAGGGTGGCAGGAGACCCTTGCTGCAAATCCAGGGAGCAGATCGCCCAACCGGCCCATTTACACAATGGAGTCTGTGCTGGCTCAGCATATTCTCCATAGACTTCATTAAAAAAGGATACCATGGAATGAGATGCAATTAATCAAACATATCTTAATTTAAGAGATGTAATTAAAATACTACTATCCCCAAGTCAAATATATTTCTCTGTTTCATTTATATCTTTATATCTTTTTTTTTTTCTTTAAATATCCAATTTATGCAATTTAATTAACAAAAACCAAGAAAGATTCAGGACTCCATATTCGCCATAAAGCGGACTAGGTATTTTTGCTGTGTAATTTTGTCTTATCCTTGGTCACAGTGTCATCTAGATAGTCCTGGCAAAACATGGCATTTGAGAAGTGTGACTTAGTAAATGAACAATCTACAATATACTTAGACTTAGATAAGTACCGTATGTTCCTACAGTTTAATCTTCCTCTCCATTTGTAGACTCTGATTTGGGGGAAATCTTAGTTCATGGTCCAGTGGACCATGTAGAATGTTGACATGAGATCTTTACCTTTAGAATCAAATCTCCCTTTTTCCTCTCTAGAACATCAGGTTTAGAGCCTGGGGAGCTGGCGTGGGCTTAAACTCAACACATGGCTTGGTCCAGCTCATCAAGACATGAGGAATACATGATGAGGAAGGTCAATCCAACTCAAACTCATGCTCTCTTTTAGTGGTTTGATCCATACTTCCACCCAGACTTCATTTATTTTCAGCTTGCTCCGATAGTGGTTACTATAAGAAAAAATAGTTTTTGTTATTTTTAAACGTTTTCTGTTGTTTTAATGTGATTTAATCTTCAGATGGAAGAATAAAGTGACAGATCTAGTATGGTTAATGTGGACAACGTATGCTAGAGAACTCAATGTTCTGTATAAATAGAACAGCACCTTTAACTAGGATATAACATCAAATGGGTGCAGAACTGCCCTTTGAGACTCTATCGTTGCAGGATAAAATGGGCAGGCTAGATGGGCCAAACGGTTCTAACCGGCTGTCAAATTCCATGTCTATAAAAGATATAACCTTTTCTTGCGATGACATTTTATATATATAAATATATATATATATTTTTTTTTTATTTTTTTGCCCTATGAATATGTAAATGACAAATAAATCTGCACTGAAGTTTCTTCTTCTAGTAATTTAGTAAGTATGCAATCCAAGTGATTTGTCTGCTGTCCGATGCGGCAAGCGGTGGATGTGTAAACCTTTAATCATTTCGTCCCCCAATCTGAATTGCTAATAATGAAAATGTTGACTGAGTGACTCATGATGAGATAAGGCCATCACATTTAAATTTTAGCCGGACACTTTGGCGATGATTTCAAAGTCATTATGCATGTCATTGGATATAAGCCTGTTGCAGAACAATGGGAAAAAAAAGAAAAATGTATTAAGTACTTTTTTCATAATAGGTTATTGGAATATATATATATATATATATATATATATAGATAGATAGATAGATAGATAGATAGATAGATAGATCTATATCTATATATAGTATTACTATAATTTATTCCTATAGAACTTGTTTTTTTTATATTGAATATTTTCTTTTACTGGGTTCACTTTAATGTTAATGTTCACTTTAATCACAAAGGGCAAGTGCAGTAGGGGTGTGTGAAAGCTAGTTCCCAATACCTGGGCATGTGCTACCGCAGCAGCTCATTTACCCGCTCTGGTCCTGGGAGATGCCGCTTGTGGGCTTCCAGGAGGCAGCTTCCAGCTACTTGGTAATACCATTACGACATGAGCTCGATTTAGGTGGTGAACTTACCATACACTAGCGCCACCTCTATTTTCTTGATGCTGTTCCTTAAAATCATGATTCTTTGCCTTAAAGTCCCCTTGCGTTGACTGGTGAATAGATCCAACATGTCTATGCCACAAAGCATGACCTTTCCCATTTCTTTAGGTATTTAGCATATCAATCAACAGTTGTTAATTTAAAGAAAGAAAGTTATTTGAAAGACAAAACAAAGACAACAAACCCTCAATTATCTCACCATTTCATTAGAAAGTTTTAAAAGAATATTAACCCCTTAAGGACAATGGGCGGTCCCTAAACCCATTGAAAACAATGCATTTTGAGCCCGTACATGTACGGGCTTTGTCATTAAGGGGTTAAGGTTATTAAAGCTGTTTACACGATGCTGCCCTTGGGACGGCCGGATGTAAAGGGACCCGGAACTCCTTATTCTATATAGTTTCAGCTCATAAAACCAGTATAGGAAGTAAGAATTTCTATAGGCTATGCTGAGCAACTCTTCAGCCAATAGGAATCCTGCTGCTTTATTTCCGAACATTAAAAACCCTATGAAATCGGCAACGGGGATTTAATCTACAATATGTTACTATTAGGGAATAGCTGTATTGTACTTGAGTTTTCCGCAGCGTACGATTATTATATCAAGTGATCACCACCGAGTGTTTCATTTTTTCCATGCGCGATTACTTTAGTTTCATTGGCATATTGAAAATGCATTCATTTAAAATCTCCCAAGGTGTGCAGATGTACTCTAAGTGGCATTTTGTTAACCAGACAAAGAGGCGCTAAGGTTAAGCCACTCCGCGATACGCTCTTGATTGCTTTGTGTTCTAATGTAATTGTTTTTTACAGACCTGAATTCTTTAGCTGTTTTAATTACATCTGTTTCCTCCAGTACATTTTTTTTTAAGCAAGGGATTAAATAAATTTCATTATTGGATCTGCAGTAAGGCTATCCATAGAACACGCTAGATGAAGATTATGTAGCTATTTTGCTACCCAAAATCCTGCATCCTGGACAGTGTCCTTGTTTATCGTCCCGTCTAGCTGTCCTACCGCCCAGATTTTGTGGGCACTGGATCCGGATCCCAATAAGACTTGGCTGTTTTTGGTGTGAGAGGTGGTGATGCCATATGGCCCCTGTCAACCCTTGAAGACTTCATTGAGCTAATGAAGGGGACCATGATCATCCAGTCCTCCTGCAGGCTTTGGTCAAGGAGGGAAGGAAGGAGAGGCATATGCTTTTTAGGGAGTGCGTCCCCATTAGACTATGGAGTCCGGATTCTCCACTGTGGTTCTTATCGATTACATTTTGCATCACCCACCACATGATCCGAATGGAAGCACCAAGAAGTGGGGATCATGGGCCAGTTGTGGAGATCCTCTGAGTAGCACAGGAAGCTGTAAAAACAATGCAAAGCACAGGCCTCCATTGTGGCCTTCTCATGGAACTCTGTAGAGTGCTTCAAGGTGGCTCTTTGGCTTAGGTAGGTGGGTGGCCACTCTTCTGGGCCCTCTACCCGCCTCTATCCCAAAAAGTCCAACACAGGTGTCCTGACTCAGAAATATTGGGGGGTACTCTTGTTTAAAATGGCAGCGACACTTAAGGCTCCTGTATGTATATTTCCCTTTTGAAGCCGTAAAAGAGCTATGTAGACAAAGCAGACAGGATACACTAGCAGACTGCACTACCCCGGACCCTCAGCTCCAGTGTTGTCTCTGTGACATTGAGAAGAAGCTTTGAGTGAAGCCTGTTTACCGACTTGTGAAAGGAAAATGCAAGCAATCTCATCGGGATTCTGACTTTGTAGCACTCGGCGCTGCAAAGATTTTTCGACACATTCTTTTCCTATTACTGATCGAGGTTTTCTTTTTTTGAGTTAGCTGGTGTTCAGATGAGCCGGTTTACCGGTGGTCAATGAGGTTTGGTAGATCACCTGTATTAATCCAGATTGTTCAAATATTATAGAAGTTGCTTAATTTAAACATAGAAGCATAACAAAGAATCTGAAGGCATATAAGAACCATCTAGTCTGCCCTTCTTCTCAACATAGAGACTCCAAAATGAATCAGTTATTGGATTCAGGATAACTTTATGCCTATCCAATGCATGTTTAAACTCCCTCACTGTATTACGCTTTACCACTACAGATGGGAGGATGTTCCGTTTATCCACCACTCCCTCTAACCCCTTAAATCCATAAGAGATGAGGAATCCTTTTTTTGGGTGGAGTAATGAATGAATTACTAGCTCTTTAATATGCACATAATGGGACATACGTCATGTGTAGCTGTTTTAGAGTTTGATGAGTAAATACATGGTAATTACATGGTCACCAATTTTACATTTTATATTTTTGTATCTGGCTTTTTATTCTCACGGTTTTATCTTGGCATGGGTAATGGATTGCAAACTTGGACACCGGACGCCCTACATACAATCTACTGTATAGGTTTGGGTCAGTCTTTGGGAGTGTTGCAAGGGCACGTTGTGTTCGCTAATCCAAGTTTAAGTTTAAAAGGCAGATTGATTGTCAGAAAACCCTTTTGCAATTATGTTACAGCCAGAAATGTCTTTGTTATTCCATGGAAACAGCTAAGTGACCCCAAACTTTTAAATGGTAGTATGTGTGTGTGTAAGTATGTGTGTGTGCATGGGTATGCGTGTGTATGTATGAAGGGTTGGTTATTACCCAATGTGTTTTCAGGGAGTGCTGTAATTTAATTCTGCTTTGTATTTTTACATAACATAGCGGGAAGCGGCGTTCTGACATTACCAATGCACGTATAAATGGGTAATTAGTATTTCTGAAGCTCACACAGTGGTACATGCATTATACATCACAGCGAATGCCTTCAAATGGAGAATGGACCTTGATTACAAAGGAAAAGGTCTAGGTTTTCTTTTTTTTATTATTTTACTGTGAAATACTTTGTCGCTGTCACCTCAAACAGTCAGAAGTTGGCCTTCCTTTAGAAATTTCTATGTAGGGGGGGCGTGGCCAACTGAGCTCCAAGATGGACGCGTGAGTTGTGAGCTCCGTGTACCCTCACTTTATAATCCCACCGTTCAGGTCATTTAATTGAGGATGGGCAAGCCTAACAGGTCCGCGGCAACGCCGAGGTCGCAGGGGGCTAAGGACAAGCAACCACTCACCTCGGTGCGCTCCTATTTTCAAGGGGCCGTCGACCAAGACTCGCGGGACTCGTTCCCTAGGCCTCTCTCCGCTCCCGGTAGCCCGCAGAGTGGCGTATCAGAGGACATCGGTCCGGCTCTTCCACCCGGGGACCGTTTTACCCCTCCTCTGGACTCACCTTGGCAAGAGGCTCTTAAACACCTGCCGTCGAAAGCAGATCTTATGGAGGTCGTCGACCGTGCGACACGTGGTATTCACGATGTGCTCACTGAGATCAGGTCAGATGTGAAGCACATTGGCGACCGGGTGGCCACGCTTGAAACGGACACAACCAAGATCTCCTCCACTGTCGATCTTCTATCTGCCCAGCTCCAGGATCAGGCGAGTACTATTGTTGGTCTTACTCGACGCCTCGACGACATAGACAATAGAGGCCGCAGAAATAATTTGAGAGTGCGGGGTGTCCCTGAGACTGTGGAGCTACCTGACATTATTCCCACTCTGCGTAAGATTTTTAACACCCTACTGCAACGTCCGTTGGACGCTGATATCAAATTTGACCGGGCTCACAGGGCCCTTCGACCGCGATCGGATGATACACAACCGCCTCGTGACATCATTTGCCGACTGCATGACTTCCCTGTCAAGGAATCCATCTTGGCACGCTATCGGCCAACGAATTCCGTCTCCTGGGAAGGCCATAAAATCTTGCTCTTTCCTGACCTCTCACCGCAAACGCTGCAGTTTCGGCGTCATTTACGCCCGGTTACTGACCTGCTCCGTCGCTCGGCGACTCCCTATCAGTGGGGTTTTCCTGCGGCTCTGCTGGTTCGGAGGGATGGCCGTACCTTCTCCATTCGGCGGGCGTCCGATGTGCCGGACTTTCTTGATCGTCTGGACCTCCCTCAGGTGCAGGTAGAGGATTGGGAGTACAGCTTTTCAGCACCACCGCGCTTGTCGGATCCTGCCCGGGCCTGGACTCCGGGCCCCCAGCGCCGTAAGCGTCAGCGCCATCAGAAGGCTCCGTCACCGGCTTGAAGGACCTCTTCTTCATCGTTCCTTTGGAGGAGCTTCCAGTTCTCTCTGTTGGTTTTCTGTCTCGTTGCTGTCGGTGTTGCCGGGACTTGGACTATCTCCGCGTCGCTTCGTTTTTTTTATTATTATTTCTATTGACTTACCTTATTCCGACGTTTTGCTTTTCCGTCTCGTCCCGTATCCGTTTCGTCCGTTCCGTCCGTTTAGCTCTTGATACTGCACCCCTGTGGGGGTAGGTTGCGTCTCATGTTGCCGTGGGGGTCTTTTTGTCCTCCCTGTATTGGTGCCCTCTTCTTTTTATTTATTTGATTTTTATTTGTTTTGTTTACCTTTTTATTTTATTCCTTTCTCTTGCTTTGTTTACATGATTGTGTTCTGTTGTACTTATGTCTCCCTATACACTTTAGTGCCCTTGGGCCATATTTCTGGTCCCTCACGCTTCCGTCACGCATGTACTGCCCCCTACTGGCGGTTGCAGTACTCTACTCGCACCACACTACACTACAATTTTTTTTTTCATTTTTTTTTTTTATTATTTTATTTTTTTTATTTATTTTTTTATTTTTATTTTTATTTTTTTATTTTTTTATTTTTTTTTCCCCTCGGTTCCCCTGGTCGGTGGTTCTCCTAACCTCCTATTATATTTTCATGAGGGTATCTGCTCTGAATGTGTATTGTTTTTTTTTTTTAATTATGATTACTCTTGGTTTGTTTGTTGGCCGTTGCTGCCCTGCCGGAGCCTGCCGTCCCCGGGCGTCTTGCCTGGTGGTCCTGGTTTTGGATCGTCTTTTCGATCTACTGGCTCATTCTTCAATGCGATTGCATTTGACGATTGCTTCGTCTTGGTTTGGTTATTTGTTATTTTGTTTCTGTTTTCTCCTCACTTTTTTTTTGTTGTTGAGCGGTGTCGACGTCATTACTGAGGGGTCCCTGCCATTCTCTCCATGTCTCCTGAGTTGATCCGTTTTACTTCTCTCAATGTTAGGGGGCTCAATAAGCCGCAGCAGCGTTCCAAATTGTTATATGTTTTACGCTCCCTGAAAACTAAGATTGCTTACATTCAAGAAACGCATTTTCTGGCCTCCAAACAGTTTAAGTTGTCTGATAGATATTTCCACTCGGTCTACTTCGCCAGTAGTCCGGACTCCAAAACTAAAGGAGTCGCTATCTTGATTCACAAAGACATTCCCTTTAAGGAGCTGGAGGTATGGCGGGACCCTGAGGGACGCTGTCTGTTTATTAAATGTTTTATTGGTCAACAAAAGGTCACCTTGGCTAACCTCTATGCCCCAAACCAGAATCAAGCTGCGTTCATAGTGCGAGTTTTAACTAAGTTGTCTGCCTTTCAAGAGGGCCTCACCGTCCTGGGGGGAGACTTCAATATGGTCCTAAATCCTGCCATGGATTGCTCTGCCTCGACTTCTCACATTTCCTTTTCTAGCATTAATAAGGTTAAGAGGCATTTGCACCTTGGCCAGTTGGTGGACGTGTGGAGGGCGCAGCATCCCCGGGATCGTGATTATACTTACTTTTCTGCTCTACATAAACGCTACACCAGAATTGATATGTTTTTTCTTTCCCACCATCACCTGTCCCTTCTTTTTAAGACAGACATTGGTATCCAATCCTTAAGTGATCATGCCCCTGTCTGTCTTTCCCTCTCCCTCCCCAGCCTGCCTACGAGACTTTGGTCGTGGCGCCTGAATGACAATCTTCTGGGGCATCCTCAGGATGTTGCGGACCTGTCCGGTCATCTTCGTGCCTACTTTCAGGAAAACATCTCCCCTGACACCCCCTTCCCTACTGTGTGGGAGGCCCATAAAGCGGTCATTCTGGGCCACCTGATCAAATTGGGTTCTCGGTACAAGAGGTTGGAATTGGCTTCTATTTTAAGTCTTAACCAACGTATTGCCCAATTGGAGCTGCGCCATAAGCGCACTGGGGATGATGCTCTCCTTCTCCAATTGCAGGCACTTCGCGACCACCTGGCTACCCTTTTAAATGATAAAGTTAAGCGTAACTTCCTGCTTCTGAGGAAGCACTTTTTTGAGCTAGGGGATAAGCCCGGTAAGTCCCTGGCCAGGGCTCTTCGACATAAACGCTCGGCCACGTATATACCTAAAATCCGTGACGCGCAGGGGACCCTCCACTACCATTCTGAGCGAATCGCTCAATGTTTTCGATCCTTTTATCAAAAGTTGTACAACCTGCCATCCTCTTCGGACAGCTCCGTTCGTGATGCCATAGATACATATTTATCCAAATATCAGAGGCTCCGTATTTCCGGAGACGATAGGGCGGCATTGGACGCCCCTATTACCTTGGAGGAGGTGGATCAGGCCCTGAAGCTCCTGCCGCGGGGCAAATGCCCGGGGTCGGATGGTTTCTCCCCGGTCTATTACCGCACATTCTTCCCTGTATTAGGCCCGCATTTGTTGAAGCTCTTTGGGGTTCTGTCTGATGGATCCCCTTTACACCCTTCTTCCAACACTGCTGTGATCACTGTGGTCCCCAAGCCTGGTAGGGATAATGAATGTTGTGGCAGCTATCGGCCAATTTCGCTCATAAATACTGATCTGAAGCTGCTGGCCAAGATACTTGCGCTCCGGCTCCAGCCTCTGATTCCCTCCCTTGTCCACCTTGACCAGGTGGGCTTTGTTCCTGGCAGGGAGGCACGGGATAATACGATTCGTCTACTTAATCTCATGGCGTACTCTCAATACCATAAAACTCCCTCTGTTTTGCTATCTATGGACGCGGAAAAGGCCTTTGACAGGGTGGCCTGGCCCTTCCTATTTGCGGTGCTGGCTAAGGTGGGTCTGGGTCCCATTTACTTGTCCCTCGTTGGGTCCCTGTACACCAATCCGTCGGCCCAGGTTAGAGTGAATGGTGTCCTTTCGGGCCGGGTCGCCCTGTCGAATGGCACCCGTCAGGGATGCCCCCTCTCCCCTTTATTGTTTATTTTGTCCATGGAACCGTTGCTTACTGCTATACGTCTTAACCCCAATATCTTGGGCTTGCGGATAGGGGGCGTTGATCATAAAGTTCTGGCCTATGCAGATGACGTGCTCTGCTTCATACAAGATCCACTTATGTCCATTTCTCACCTGCTTGCTGAATTGCGCGCATTCCAGACCCTTTCTAATTATAAGATAAACCTTCAAAAGTCAGATGTCCTGGGTCTTAATGTAGACGAATCGCTCCGTGTCCGCTGTTCTGCTTCCTTCCCCTTTCATTGGCGTTCCGATCATATTAAATATCTTGGTCTTCTTCTTTCCCCTGACCTTTCTGACCTCGCCTCTCTTAATTTCATCAGACTCCTCCGCTCCATTGATTTTGATCTGAGGAGATGGTCGTTCCCCCATCTCTCCTGGTTTGGTCGAATGGGGGTCCTTAAAATGAATGTCCTCCCTAGGTTACTCTATCCCATCCAGACCCTCCCCATTTTCTTGCCGAGGTCGTTCTTTAGGGCCTGCCAGAGGCTTTTTACTGGATATGTTTGGAGGGGTAAGGCCCCTAGGCTCTCTTATTCTCATTTGACTAGACCGAAGTTGTCGGGTGGTGTGGGGCTCCCTAACATTGAGCTTTATTGGATGGCCTCCCATCTCCGGCGGCTTGTAGAGTGGTCCATCTTTGCGCCTAAACTCTGGGTTGTTATGGAGCATTCGATTTTTGCCCAACATATCTCAGTTGTCCCTTGGGTTCCTGAGCCATCTCGCCACCTGCATATCCCACGTCACCCTACCGTCTCACCTACCTTGAGGGTTCTTAAGAGAGTCCTATCCAGGGGTCATCTCCTTACTCATCCTGGTCCCCTCACGCCTGTCTCGCATAACCCGGCTTTTGTCCCGGGTTTGTCTCTGGCACACCTGGGGGCATTGCTGCCTGCCGGGTCGTCTGTACTCCGGCTGCATCATGTCCTCGCGGGTTCCTCTTTGCGCCCGCTCCTTGACCTTTGCAAACTCCGTCCTGTTCCTAAGCACTTTAATTTTTTTTATGTCCAACTTAGGCATTTTGTTTCAGGCTTGCTCCGCGATCCCCGGGTGCTACGTCCTCTCACGACCTTTGAATCTCTGTGTGATGTTGGCAAGGAGACCCCTCATCTTTTGTCTCTTTTGTATGCTGCCCTGCTGGACACCACTTGTAAGACCAAACCGTATTACTATAGCTTCTGGGAGGGTGAGTTGGGGCTTCGGTTTTCGGATCAGGAGTGGGGCAACATTGCTTACCTTACACACAAGGGGTCCATTTCTAGTAAGACGCAAGAACTGGCGTTTAAGATACTCACCAGGTGGTATAGGGTCCCTGTGGAACTCCATAAGTTCTTGCCTCAGGTTTCTGCGTTGTGCTGGCGCTGCGAGTCGTCTGCGGGTTCCTATGTTCACATTTGGTGGGACTGTCCCCGGGTACGCCCGTTCTGGTCTGTGGTGTTTGCGATTATTAAAGAGTTTTGTGACCCGGATTACCAGTTGACGCCTCAGCTGGTTCTCTTACAGGCCCCTCCCATTCCGATTGGTCGCTATAAGCGTTCCTTGACCCTACACTTTTTGAACGCAGCCAGGGCCCTGATTCCTCAGCTCTGGAGATCACATTCCACACCTCCGATTAGGCTGTGGGTGCAGAAGGTTAACTTTCTTTGCCAGATGGAGTCCCTGGTTATGGCTTCTAAGGGCTTGTCGCATAAGCATGAACTGCGCTGGTTTCATTGGAAGACCTTCCTCCTGTCTCCGAGGTTCCCTGCCATAGTGGGTGTGGATGCCCCGCCGTCTCTCTGAGTGTTCTGCTCTCCCTACTCTGCATATGCCCACTCTCCTGCACCTTTGATTACTTACCCCTTATTGTTTTCGATTTTTTCCTTTCATTTTTGTCATTATTGTCGATGCCGCTCACGTTTTGTCGTTTATTGTTTGTTTGTTCTGATCAATGCCTCACATTCTGTGGTTGTACGCGCTGAGGCGGTGTGCGCTCGCAAATTGCCAGTACCTACTCGATTCTCATAGGCCTTTGCATACACTGCTCTTGCTTTCTCAATTGAACCGCATATTGTGCTACTTACCTGGTGTCATTCTATCGCTAAGGTTACGGGTACTTTGTATTGCATGCCTATTTGCCTATGGCATTCTGCTGTGGTTTCAAATCATGTTTTGTATATCTGGGTATGTCTGTACCTGTGTTCCTCGTATGTTCACTCACTTTGTGACTGTGTACCGTTGTGGTTCTCTTTGCAATAAACGGAATTGATTAGAAATTTCTATGTAGAAAATGACCGTTAAAATTAGTGGCTGTCATTATTTACACGGCGCAGGGTATAATATAGCTATGGAGGGCAATTTGCATGGTGATTGAGAGCTTATTCCAGAAGCTGGTATGGGCTTCTGTATTATATTAAGTAGAATTTTCATGTTTTGCTGGAATTGTTTTAAAGGGACAGGTATTTGTTTTTAGGGAAATCCGACAGGAATCACAAAATTGGTCCCCGCACTTACATCGGGTTTGGTAAGACAATATGATGTAAGTCAAATCTGATTTCAGGTAGCATTAAATCGGGTTGTTTTCAGGACCTTAACGGTGATGTCGAGTTTTTGTATGTCGGCGGCCGTGCCTCTAATGCCTTATCAGCTATATTAACAGCACAGCGGATACATAGTCCACCGAACAATACAGGATACAGTTATCCAAAGCATCCTGCTTTGCATATGAAAGTTACACAGAACTAAGTATTTTACGAAGCATGTTCTCAGTTTTAACGGAAGAGAACATAGAACAACATTTACTTTTAATAACCATAATAAGGAGATATGATGTATGTCTGAGTCTGCCTGATGTAACTTGAGATACAGTCCAAAATGGAGGAAGAATGTAAACTGAGTACTACCTATTCAAATAGGTTGAATGTATAAAAACTGACTATTTTCAGCTCTAATTTTGTCTCCTTAGTTCCTTTATTGGATGTCTCCCGTGCCCCGACCTCCAGATTTCCATGTAGTGAAGGCAGACAGATAGGGACATGCAGAAAATGCCTTCATCTGGGCACTCTGGTTTATTTAATTAAAATCCATATAGAATTTAGTAATTACGGAAAAAAATAAAATCCATCATTCGCTATAAACAATATCCTTTATTGAATCCTTCGTTATAATGCTTACTTGCGCACGTAGCGATCTGATTAGTGATAATGACGCATGCATTATTACTTTGATCTTCTAAGGAGTGCATGGGAATATTTAGATATGGTTTGCAGTTTCTGCAAGGATGAAAGAAAAGTACGAATTACTTGCCGTTTGAATCACAGCTTCTACGACATAAATCAACATTTTCAACGTTAGGTTGTGATTTTAAATATTAAACCTGGAAACATACAAGGTGACGGCAGACCAGACCCATTCGGCCTCATCTACTGTGCCGTTTTTCCAGATGTAAGAGTCAGACTTTAATCAGTTGTCGATTTCGTCTTAGATTCAGGAGCTGTATGACTATCCCATGCATGTTTAATCCCCTCACTGTATTAGCCTCTACCACCTCTGATGAGAGGCTGTTCCATTTATCTACCAACCTCTCAGTAAAGTAAAACTCATTACATTACATCTAAGCCTCTGACCCTCTAGTTTTAAACTATGACCTCTTCCCTCCTTTACTTTTCTAAATCAACTAAGCCTTTGTTTATTAGAAGGAACCGCTTGAAATTCAATAAAAGGAACAGACAGGATGTCATTGGCATTGGCGAACCCGAAAATAAAACCCAAGTCATGTGCAGGGCTTCTGAAGAACGTGTCTCGCATTCCATTCCAAGCTTTTCTGACCACCAGGGTTGTCCCATCAACAAACCTGGGACCTTCGGCGGGTGGACTCCCTAGAGCTCTCCCTCTTCGGAGATAGTGGCTTCCTGAGAGGGCAGGGATAGCCATGAAGGGGTGTGGTTATTTATG
This sequence comes from Spea hammondii, assembly GCA_029215755.1. Lineage (NCBI taxonomy): Eukaryota > Metazoa > Chordata > Amphibia > Anura > Pelobatidae > Spea > Spea hammondii. The sequence goes on from JARDYJ010000004.1 coordinate 6,578,881, forward strand.
GAAGGGCGGAGCTAGTCCCAGATCGTTAAACCCCACTTACCGGACCTGGAGCAAGAGATTGACCTGGCCGGAGTCTCCTGAGAAGCGGTGCTCCACCCGCAGACTCCAGGTCAAACCCAGAGAGTTCCCAAGTAAAGCAGGCTAGGATTAAATAGAGTAGAAGGTGCAGGGAGAGGCAGGAGCCAAGTCCTGCTATCATTGCCATGGGCAAACGTTGCCACGCAGTAGGTACTTCATTTGCATAAATAAACACATAATGATGTCACTGATTGTAGGTAATATATTTTTCCCCCGTAATACACATTGATATGTTCTTTATTCTATCTTTAAGCACTGTCCTATAAGCATGTGTGATATAATATATTTTTAATAATGATGTGATTGCACTATGGAGTAGGCAGTTTAGCATGTCTTTGATGTCATGAGCATTGCAGGTTGGGATTGCTCATGATACTGAATGATGCATTATTTTAGAATAAGAAATATCGCTCCATATCCACGGCCCCCTTCCCCCCCGTTGCTCAAAAGACCTCAAAATCTTTTCCAATGCCAGAGTCAGCCAGAGTCCAAGCAGACCTCCAGATGTTAAAGCTGTTGAAATCATTTGGCTCCAACCCACGGTTTGTTTGATGTGATTGTTGAAAGTGACTCAATCTCAGACTGTCTTCCTCCTCTCTTGTTTTTTTTTTTAGCAGGGCCAACACATGAATTAACTACCTGCTAGAATGCTGGCGTCTTAGACTTGCCAGCTCTTGGTAGGGAAATTATACTTTTATTAATATATTGACGAGGAGCCCATTGTGTAAGAATAACAGCAGTGGGGTTTGGTTGAGAATGATGGAAAAGGTTCAAAAGTGGACATAAGAAAAAAAATTATTGAAATATTTTTTGGCCATTTTTACTTTTTTTTATAAAGCTGTCCCTTTGTAGCTCATTAAAGCCAGGCCAGTCAGGACAATACTTACAAAATGCATATACTTATTGTTATCATTGTTTAAATACTTATTTCCGATTTCCCGCAATGGGATGGACTTTTTAAAATATTTATTTATTGAAGCATTTGATTTGTAGACCTCTACAGAGAGATTTTTCCTCTTTAATGGCACGTGTGGGATAAAATTTCAGATCCTACCTAACATGGTTTCACCGTAGGACAGGCTGTGTAGACATTGTCCATTCTCATTATTTGTTGGGCAATGGTTAGTAATGGTAGGAAGTACAATATTTCCATCACAGCGGTGGGACGAAATGGTTTGCATGGGGTTAAAGGCCTGGGGACTTTGCACCACTCATGATGGTGATCTGTTGTGGACAGGAGCAATATAAAGCTGAACCAAAATATATTCTTGATCTATACATTGTCAGCTGTGCATACATTTTCATTAGTTCCAATCAGTGTCACGTACAACGAATGAGTATGGTAGGAGTTCCCTCTTAATTCAAAGCATGTTGTTTGTAAGTGGACATTAAAATGTCCTCGATATTTTTATTATTTTTTTATTGAAATTTTTTATTTGGCTTGTTATGTGTTCATTGTTAAAATTATATCGTGTTGCCTAAGACTTTTCGACCTGATTCCACAAAGCCTTCCATCCAAACAACTAATAAAAAACCTAAATAGGGCAGATAATCGGGGCTGTTTTACTTATTTAATAAAGCTTAATAAAGATTGCATGAATTCCTGTAATACCAGTGAGGGAGTAACAATTCCAGTTTAATATTAATGGCCCAGGATTCCAGTTTAATGTTAATGGCACAGGATATCTCTCATGTCTCATTCTTCTCTTTCGTCTCATTCTTTATTTTATTTTTTTATTTTCGTCTGGATTTCTGCTCACGTCGATATTTTTTTTTCCTTTCCGATTTTCACTTCCAACCTCCCAAGTTCTGTCTGTTTCGCCCCCCCCCCCCTTTACAGTCTTAGAATGAAGACAGAAATGTGAGGAATGATTCTGGAATGAAGATCTGGTCTGTGTTATTATGACTGCATCTCCAACCGCAAAGTGGTAATGAGAATAACATTACTGTGTGATTATGGCTAAGCTTAATGTCACACCCTGACACAACAAGATCGTTTTATGGTTATGTGTGACGTCAAAGCCATATTCTGTATAACCAGAAGATTCGATGCACGAAACAAGCATTTTCTTCTTTATATCGGACATTAAAAACTTACGGCCCCTGCAGATAAATAAAAAACATACCATTTACATCCGTAGAGAAAGCCGGACACAATGTCATGCTCACTTTTACTTATGGTTAAAGTATTCAGGTTGACATAGCTGCCAACAGTCTCGAATTTTAGTTACGTTTGGAATCTGACAACTGCCGTGCTCACATATGTAGATCCAAATGTTTGTAGATCAAAATACACAGACCTACATATCTCATATTTATTTTAATGCAAATATGGCCCTTTAAAAAATGGGGGTTTTTTAAAGTTTTTCTGTGTATAATTTAGTTTTCATATATATTTTATTTTTTATATACTATTTATTTAATCTAGTTGTTGAGGTTTATGTCGCGTATTTTTTTGTAGTGAGGGGGTGAAGGTGGGGAACTGGGAGTACTTTTTTTCTACTTCAAAAAAACCCTGAAACGGGAACATTTTCAAATGGAAAAAATTTATACCAGTTTCTGCTCTGAAAAAATTAGAACCACCTGTCAAAACAGCAAAACGAACACAAAAAGGTATTGTATCTGGTTCTCTCGGCAATCCTGCTTGGGGGGAAAAGAAATCAGTTCAACGTTCTATTCTTGGCCATCTGTGGAGCGTAAAATAAACATGAAGCTTTCCCCGATGACCCTGGAGTGAAGGTGCTCCGTTACGTAGTAATGACAACCTTTAAAGCCACTGATAGATGAGTGTGGAAATCCTGTACATATAACATACATGAAACATGGCCCATGATTCCTGTTTTCTTGCAGGTGGATGAGCACCTCACCTATCTGCTCCTGGGGAAGTATCACAATGCATTCCGGCGTGTTCCTTGAGTTCTGGTGAATGGAACATCTTGAGATCTAAAGACTGTTGGGTAATAAAAGGGTAGCTGTTGCCATCACAACTTTTAGCTTAACTAAGTGAACTTATTGAAATTTGGGGAAAGTGGATGATCCAGGCCCGGTGATGATCTGGGGAAATGCCCTGTGGCCTTAAAGTGCCAGGTCTGCTTTTCTTCCCAAGTCCCACCCCAGGCTGATCTTCTTCAAGAGTTTCAGCTCTTTCCTTGAAACCATACAGAACATCCTAGCCTTGAGGATTGGGGCAACTTCCAAATTGGCTTTTTGGGGCAACTGGCGTTTCTGTACTATGAAACAGGGCTAGCTAGTAGCTACTCAAACTTAAACAACCAAGTTACTGGTGTCCATCTTCTGAGAACATTACCCGTGAAACATGAACCTTCTCTTAGATGTTTCATAATATTTATGATAGTGTGCCTTTAAGTAACGCTTATCTCTATTACATATGCTTCAGTATATTCCAGTTCACATAGTTTTGTTGGCCGTCTTGCGTGAAATCATATTTATATTTTTTTAATTACTTGGCATCCGACACTGCTGAGCAGAGTTTACTTACATGCAACGCTCAAGTGACCCAATTCCAACCAAACACTTAGGTCAATGTCTGGATCCAAACTGGAATTAGCAATTATTGGTTTGCAAAAAAAAAAAAGACAAAGCAAGACAGAAAATATAAGCGTGTTGGTTATCTTTTTTGAAAGTAGTATAATCATCACTGGAATAACCCTAAAAACTGTATCAATCTAAAGGGACGGTCATTCTCAGTTTTTAGGAGGATCTGCCCGAGAGGATCTCCGTAGGGTAGATGATTACTAGGACTCTGAGGAACTTTTTCTGAACTTCTTCCAGTTCACAACCAGCCAGGGTCCATCATAGCTAACTCTGGCTTCCTAGTCTGGCTCGAGTCAGGCTGCCATATAAAGATGGGGTAGTGATTGAACCCCCTGACTTTTTCAGTCCTTCTCAGGAGATATATGGAAATATGGTGGGGAGACATCTTTGAAACACACAGAAAAGCCACATACTTACCGATAATGCTGCTCCAGCAGCATATGGGGTTCTGCGGTGTGTGGCCACTGGCTGGATACTCGTTGGCCAACGCTACAAGAGTATAGCATAGCTAGTGGCCACTTGCATGTTATTTAGCGCCTGCTGGCCTTAAAGTGCCAGGGACATTTATTCATCCCCAGTTTGGCCCTCTACATACACTTCTGCTCCTAAAAAAATAAATAATAAATAAATAAATAATAATAAATAAATACAAATACTTATTTATTGCACATATACCATTTAAGGAGTCCAGACGTTTATGTAACGGGAAACATTGCATTATATGACTGAGTTTTAAAAATATCACCGCAATTTCCAAGCCCGTTTATGACATTAAAAAAAATGAATGCTGATTTATTTCATGTTTCTTCTATTCAAACAGGTCTTAATTGCAAATTGCATTGCATTTCATTAGTCTGGCCGATCTCCGTAATGTGGCAGTGTCCATTTATTTGATTGATTGATTATGATTGATGGTGTTTATTCTCCTCAGTCAGTTGGATCGCTCCCATATTACTTTGACTTGGAGACAAGAAAATGTTTAATATGCATTTTTTTTTTGCCTGGTATAGGAATAGTAGCAGAAGTGGCAGCAGATATAATTATAAAGTGCTCGAGGCAATGAAAGCTTTCTGCTTATTGAGCCGTTTACCTAAAAGAAATATATATGTTTTAAAAACTCCCAAGTACAGGCTTCGGATTGTGGCACCTTTAGGCACATGGACAGCAGCAGATATGTGGAGCATGTCGGGGGGGAGGGTAGATATAGGTATGTGAAATAGCAATGTCAGTGATAGTTCTGTGGAATGTGTTGGTGGCAGTAATGGGGATGAAAAATAGGTTGGAGAATGAGAAAAAGCCGCAATGAAATACGTTCAATAGAAGTACAGAGGTCTCCTTAACCTCTTAAGGATAATGGGCTGTCCCTAAACCCATTGAAAACAATGCATTTTGAGCCGGTACATGTACGGGCGTTGTCATTAAGGGGTTAAGAGCTGTTCACTTCATTCATGCACGCATGCCTATACACAAGCATCACACAGGCACGTGACTGCGCTATGCGAGGATGGGTGCGGATGGAAGTTCTGATACACAGAAACACAGCACATCTAGAGAGAAGTCAAATCACTGCAGAGATGGATATGTGAAATGTGTTGGTGCAGAGATGGATATGTGAAATGTGTTGGTGCAGAGATGGATGTGTGAAATGTGTTGGTGGCAGCGATGGATATGTGAAATGTGTTGGTGCAGAGATGGATATGTGAAATGTGTTGGTGCAGAGATGGATGTGTGAAATGTGTTGGTGCAGAGATGGATATGTGAAATGTGTTGGTATAGAGATGGCTGTGTGAAATGTGTTGGTGCAGAGATGGATATGGGAAATGTATTGGTATAGAGATGGATATGTGAAATGTGTTGGTGCAGAGATGGATATGTGAAATGTGTTGGTGCAGCGATGGATATGTGAAATGTGTTGGTGCAGAGATGGATATGTGAAATGTGTTGGTGGCAGAGATGGATATGTGAAATGTGTTGGTGCAGAGATGGATATGTGAAATGTGTTGGTGCAGAGATGGATATGTGAAATGTGTTGGTGCAGAGATGGATATGTGAAATGTGTTGATGGCAGAGATGGATATGTGAAATGTGTTGGTGCAGAGATGGATATGTGAAATGTATTGGTATAGAGATGGATATGTGAAATGTGTTGTGCAGAGATGGATATGTGAAATGTATTGGTGCAGAGATGGATATGTGAAATGTATTGGTATAGAGATGGATATGTGAAATGTGTTGGTGGCAGCGATGGATATGTGAAATGTGTTGGTGCAGAGATGGATATGTGAAATGTGTTGGTGCAGAGATGGATATGTGAAATGTGTTGGTGGCAGAGATGGATATGTGAAATGTGTTGGTGCAGAGATGGATATGTGAAATGTATTGGTATAGAGATGGATATGTGAAATGTGTTGTGCAGAGATGGATATGTGAAATGTGTTGGTGCAGAGATGGATATGTGAAATGTGTTGGTGCAGAGATGGATATGTGAAATGTGTTGGTGCAGCGATGGATATGTGAAATGTGTTGGTGCAGAGATGGATATGTGAAATGTGTTGGTGGCAGAGATGGATATGTGAAATGTGTTGGTGCAGAGATGGATATGTGAAATGTGTTGGTGCAGAGATGGATATGTGAAATGTGTTGGTATAGAGATGGATATGTGAAATGTGTTGGTGCAGAGATCGATATGTGAAATGTGTTGGTATAGAGATGGATATGTGAAATGTGTTGGTGCAGAGATGGATATGTGAAATGTGTTGGTGCAGAGATGGATATGTGAAATGTGTTGGTATAGAGATGGATATGTGAAATGTGTTGGTGCAGAGATGGATATGTGAAATGTGTTGGTGGCAGAGATGGATATGTGAAATGTGTTGGTGCAGAGATGGATATGTGAAATGTGTTGGTGCAGAGATGGATATGTGAAATGTGTTGGTGGCAGAGATGGATATGTGAAATGTGTTGGTGCAGAGATGGATATGTGAAATGTGTTGGTGGCAGAGATGGATATGTGAAATGTGTTGGTGGCAGAGATGGATATGTGAAATGTGTTGGTGCAGAGATGGATATGTGAAATGTGTTGGTGCAGAGATGGATATGTGAAATGTGTTGGTGGCAGAGATGGATATGTGAAATGTGTTGGTGGCAGAGATGGATATGTGAAATGTGTTGGTGCAGAGATGGATATGTGAAATGTATTGGTATAGAGATGGATATGTGAAATGTGTTGGTGCAGAGATGGATATGTGAAATGTATTGGTATAGAGATGGATATGTGAAATGTGTTGGTGCAGAGATGGATATGTGAAATGTATTGGTATAGAGATGGATATGTGAAATGTGTTGGTGCAGAGATGGATATGTGAAATGTATTGGTGGCACAGACGGATATGTGAAATGTGTTGGTAACATTATTATATATACATATATATAATAATATATATACAGAATGTCGTATGGCAGAGCCTTTTGGTCTCCGGAAGGATGCTTAGCTCTGCCAACACCCTGACTTGGAATAGAGCAGGCCTATAGGACAGCATTATTGAGAAAGTATAGTGTATGAGATGGACGTGGGAGAGATACAGTCTGTTTTGAAGGAGGGTCCACATCACGAATACAGGGCTTTACAGTAGCTTTGATAATTTCACTTGGAAGATAAGTATAAACATGTTTCTGGTGGAAGCCTTACAAATTGGTCAATTCACCGTAACAACTAGTTAAACGGTCTTTCTCATTGGACCACTTCATCATCAGCGAAGGTCACAAGACCACTATTCACGGTTTGGCAAATTTTTATGCATAATCCCCATGCTGTGATTCAAAGGGAGGGGGGACATGCATTATGTCTCAGATTGCCAGGAAGTTGTCTATATATATATTTTTGTTGCTTTCCACATCATCAGCTTTGTCATTCTTAAGAAATATCATTCATTCCTGAAGAAAAGGAAAACGTATATTTGCGTGAGTCAATAAAACATTCAAGAACATTTATTCTCCGTAATGCCTACCATCGCAGTCGTTAACTGCTTTGTTTTTCGTGCAATTAAAGGATATCTGGGTGTGTATGTAACTCGGCTTCGGTTTCATGCCAAAACGAAGCGTGGGAAACAGACCGTAGTTTGTTTCTATTTCAAAACCCGCAAAATATTTTCGCTGGTGTTTTTAGTAACCGCAGTGAAAAAAAAAATAGTGGTCAAATATAAATTTATGATTAAAATAAAATGATTAGGATATGATACTCTTTGTTCAAATTCTGTATAGTTGGGCAGTTCATTTACCATATCAAAGTCTTCCCTCCTTTGGCACTCAACTGGTTAAATGCTAAAGGGTTGCATTTTTAAGGCAGCACCCCGTCCACGACAGCCATACTTACTACGCAGCGCCTTGATATGATGTCATATACCAGTGGTTTGTGTCTTAAAGGCATGGGGCGCCTTTTAATGCAGTCCGTGGGGTCCGCACCAGCTTAGCGTAAGTGGGCCAGTATGGCCCTTTGAGTAGCAACACACTGGGGGCCCTAATGACCCAAGAGGCCGGAATACGTAATTGCTGTCGTTTGACGTAACAACTAGGTTTATAATGTCCATTTTTCCAGATATAGCTTTTATTGAGTATTTTTACAAAATAATTCTTCAGGTCCGAAAGAAAGTAAAGAATTTATAATTTATGTATATAAGCTCTGACACATAAAAATATTATTCTGTGCTGTGTGCATGCGTGGAACCAGAATATTATGAGTATTTTTTGCTTGAATTCTATTAATTTAGCACTTCCTCGTTTTAGGTGGCCCCATAGGTCAAGGGGCTTCTAAGCATTGTCTTAAAGAGACGATGTAGTATCCTGTAGCGTCGCATTAACAAAGACCACCGTGGTTCCCATTTCTCTGCCAATCAGTGGCAGGAGATTACTTTCGTTGAAATCAATAGGATTTTTTTATTGCGCAAGTGTTCGGGGGGCCTCACTAGACCCCCAAAAGTTGGCTGTTGGTGAGTACAGTGCATGTGTGCTTTGGCACGCAGGAGATTCTGTTTGGCCAAACATTATTATTATTATTAATATTATATATAGCGACATCATATTCCATAGCGCTGTACAATACATGCTGCATACCAACTCCTAATTTTATATATAAAGGGTTTACAAAGTATTAAATCTTTTTCCTGGATTGTGATTGTGTTATGTCGCATTGTCATTTCATCATTCACACCGAGTCCGCCATGAAAGATATTGCAGAATAGACAGGAAAAAGAGATCTGTCAAAAAAAAATTAATAAAAAAAAAAAACCCCACACAGAAGGAGGAAGACGGAGAGCGAAGTGTTTCGGTTATAAAAGAGTTTCCGCCCTGCGAACATATAATTAAAATGTGTTACTGGTTTGTTTGTTGTTCAGAGAACAATCCGTAAGGATGCGCTTAATGGATTAATTACCAAATGACGATAAACGTGCGACACTCGAGGAAGAGGAGTATTTTTGAAAGTTAAATAAGGCTTCAGCATACCTCCCAAGTGTCCCGGTCTTCGCATGACAGTCGCAATTTCCTAGCGCTGTCTCATGTAGCTGCCCCTCGTCCTCATTTTGGGGTCAATAGGGTTTGGGGAGATCCTCTGAACCCACACAATTAACATTTGATGGCCATAAAGTAGCGATCCCATTGATATTATTAACACTATGGTGCCCATTGTATTTTTCCATGTGTTTTTTGACCTATACATTCTCACCTCTCTTAGTTTTGGGCCTTTTTTTCCTAGTCCTCGGAAGCTCTGTCTGAAATCTCTGCGGATATCCTCGCTATAATTCGGGTTAATAATGAGCGCACCTTTGATACCCGATATATCATGACCTCTAGCAAGCTTTCCTTTCTATTTTGTTCGATGATAAATTGACGGTGGAACGGCGTCAAGAGAACAGAAAAGAAAATAAAATAACAGGATGGGTTTATAGAAAACATGTTATTTGGTCAATTTGTAGTAGAGAGATTTTCACAAACCGAACGCAGGAGGTATTTCTGTAAACTCCGGCACTAAATCTTCCATGTCATTTACCGTACAGAGAATTAAAGTCTCTGGCCTGACCAAAATTGTTAAAGTTTAAAGGGCCAAGACTGTCCCCTAAAATCAAGCAAACTGGTTTGTTGCTCGGGGGGGCGGGGGGTTACCTTAAGGAGAATCTGCAGCTCCAGAGACATTTCGTGCCACCGATTGGCTACTTGAGCAGCCAATCAGTGGCAAGAGAGTGTTGCCGGTAAGCTCAATTTGGGGTCTCATTCAATCTCCCCCCGGAATGCTTGCGTAGAAAGCGTTGGAGCTGACTGATTTACAAGCTTTGTCACTATAGCAACCAAGGCACTGTTCCTGCTGATTCCATGGGTTGTTATGGTAACAAGACTACTTTTCAAACATAGCACCACAATTAGTTTTTTATACATGAGCCTTGTTCGTAGGGCAGATTTTACGTTTTTTGGTTGCGTTACCTTTTTCTGCATTAATTAAACTTAAAAACAGAACATTGGCTTTCTTCTAAGCGAACAATTAATTTATGTTATTTTCCCCCCAAATTTCAGCAGCAATTCCCAGGTAATTCTAATTATGGAAACAGCTTTTGGCTACTACCATCCTACAGTACATTACCCGCTAGTGATACCTACGTCGATTGGCTAATTAAGTGATAATTAGAGATATTTCGAGAGCCCGGCTTGCCCAGGGCAAGGCAATTATTGGCACGCCAGCTGTTAGGAGAGTATAACTCCCATCATTCCTAGCTATCCACACTACAGTAAAGAATTCTGTGACCGAAATCCGACAGCCGCTTTATTTTATTTTTTTATAAAATAACCTACATTCTGCCGTAGAATACGTAAAAATGAAAGAACTGGGTGGTCTTGCCTCTTTTTACTTTATGTGAAAGACGCCAACTTCTATACGTTGGTTATCCTTTGACATCAGAGGAAAAGGGTAAATTGAGAGGCGATTTAAATTATTTAAGGACGTGTACGGCTAGGGAGGCTGCACTTTGTAATTAGATACACATGAAGGACCTAATTAATCCCTTACAATCCCCTGCAATTAAAAGATTACTGAATAACATCAGATACAAATGTCGTAAGTAAAATTAATGGGAACGGCTTTTCATCATAATAAGTGACCCCGGTAACAAAAAAGTATATTTGTTTCTATATGAAATGCGTGGCTTGGGATATTAGCGTTATACCGACATATACAATGCTGAATTGATTGATAAATTATTGATTTGTGTTTGCAAAGGATTCTCACATGAGGAAAAAGATTTAAAGCAACAGTCATATCTTTGCTTTCGTCCTTGGTCAGACTCAGGTGATTGCCCCCAGGTGCCGCCTTATCGGTGGCCGTCCTTGGCCAGACTCAGGCATTGCCCCCAGGTGCCCCCTCATCAGTAGCCGTTCTTGGCCAGACTCAGGGGATTGCCCCCAGATCAGAAGCCCTTCTGGCCAGACTCAGGTCATCGCCCCTAGGTGCCCCCTCATCAGTAGCACTTCTTGGCCAGACTCAGGTCATCGCCCCTAGGTGCCCCCTCATCAGTAGCACTTCTTGGCCAGACTCAGGGGATTGCCCCCAGGTGCCATGCTTGCTGCTGCGTGTTGGGTCATGCACTCCATGTATTAAGGGCGCTGGGCTTGGTGCTATGGAGGCACAGACCCATTGTGCAGCAGTGGTCCATGGAGCCCCTGGTTTGGTGGCAAAAGGGGCTTCCTTCACCGCCACACTTGCCACCCTAGGCCTCGCCGACCCTTTTTATTAATAGCATGTTAGGGTGTTCAGTTCTGATGTTCAATTCTGACTACTACTAGAGATGAATGCATTGGGAACGACCAGCATACCTTGGAACTTCCAGGCTCCGGCTCCCCGGAGACCTTTCTTTTTGGGTAGTCTGATGATGCAGATGGGTGGTGCTGATGTCATAGGTGAGCGGGGCTGATGATATCGGGGGGGGGCAGTGACACTGAGAGCTGGTCGCTTTATACACATCCCAAGGGTCCCAAGGTATGATGACTAGTCTTGTGCCCCAATGCGTATGCACGCGCAAGAGATGTTGCGGTCTTACATGCTTCCGCAAATGACCAGACTTAATAAGTGAAACAGCACTGGCTTTATTGAGGGGATCTATTATTATTTATTGATTTTTATAGCGCCATCATATTCCGTAGAGCTGTAAAATGAGAAAACACATCACATATATATATATATATCCAGTATATATATATAGTGAGTGGGTGCATATGTGTTTGCATACAGGGTAGAAAGAGAGGTGGATTTCAGAGGTTATAGAACCATTTTTGGGATTTTTCCACAAGCTAACCACGTACTTTTCTGGAAACGTTCTTGTTGTTCTTTCAGAGAAATATACCTATGAATAGCGGATGAAAGGCTAGAGTTTGGTTCCTTTCTAGTCCATGTGAAATCTTAATTGTACCGAACTGTATTCCACATCCTTCTGCTTCCAAAGGGTAGCCGGAGGTCACGGCGGTCTTTAGCTTGCCTGCCCTAAAAAATTCACCGCTCGAAATTTGGGATCCAGACCACATGCTCTGAAGAGTCGGCAAACACATGTTATATCCTTTGTCTTTCCTTAACCCTACAGCTGCCGGGAACATAATCAGCTGCTACCAACTGTTTCACAAGCAGGCCATTAGGTTGTTGCAACTGCTGCCTGGAGATGTTTGTGCGATCCCTTCCACGGGACATATGGATAAATAATGCGTCTTTCAGAAATTAGAAAAATAAAAATAAAGAACATTATTTTCCATCATTTTATTCTATTTTTTTCTATATTAAAATGGAACATTCATCAACAGAGCACAAGGAATTATACACATATTTTATTATAATTTTTTACACTTTTGCAGTTTTACGATGTTTCAGTGACACACTTGTCCATTGGTTGGAATGTTTATCTGCGTGCAACTCGTCTCCTCGTCCTTATTGGCTGTCCACCTGGGGGTTTATGTATAAAAAATGGTTGAAACAGTTCTCCCGAGATCCATGTGATGATAAGTGTATTGTGATTTGTTACATAAGCCATTACAAAGTATTTTGTAATTTTATATATAAGACAAATGGCAAGATAATCACTTGTAATGGTTTAGTATTTATGTATTTTTTTTTTTATACATAACCATACCTGAGGACTCTCTGGGTTTAACCCGGGGTCTCCGGGTGAAACTCTGCTCCCCTGGGGTCTCCGGATCACTTTCTTCTTTCTCCAGGTAGGACAGTGACATTTGGACACGCCCCCTCTACGCCTCCTCTAAAAATAGCCCCACCTCCATGTATGGCTATCCTCCCCCCTTGTGAAGCCACACCCCTAGAAGAGGGAGAGTTCTTGGTAGCCTATCCAGTGTTCTGTATTAGAAGCGAAGCATTAATTAACACCTTAATTTCCTTAATTTTTTTTGCCACAATTGCCCTGTGCTAATAAATAATAGTGTATCTACTTGTGTGTCTTTTGTAGAATAATATATTCCGGCATTGCTTTGCATGCCCCTCTGTGCTTTAATTTCTAGAAATATTAGCACTGTGAGCAAATTTTAGACTATGATGAATTGCTGGAGCGTAAACATTTCTTCTTTTTCCGCTGGGATCTACCCGGCAGAAAGGATTAGCGAGCACAATCTCAACAATATGCCAAGGACTGGTTTGGTCGGAAGAGGGTTCTTTATCATCGGTTCTGTGTTTCATATTATTGTCACTATGTGAGCTTTGGGGGGGGGGGGAGAGTTGTTTTAATGCTTTGGGGACTTACGAAAGTTTTCTTGGTACTTTTTCTCATGGTTTTAATGAGAAATGGCGTTAGTACACAAAGATGCTGTATAATTGAAAAGTGCACTTTTTATCAAGGAAAATGTGCTAAATCAGGAGAATGCTAGGATGCTTAGTTGAAATATGGAACATCGCCCAATACTATCATGATATCATTGGCTATGAATGTTACTTATAGACCTGATAATGTCCTCACTGGCAAAATATAGACCTGCATATAAAAGAGAAGCTGGTTTCATAATCTGAATGTTATATTTTGTGTTCTTCCTGGGTATTTTCCAAGGTAGGCTACCCGGAGCATTCCCTTTTATGTGGATCTGGCTTTGCAAGGGGGCAGGGCTAGCTATGGAGAAAGGCGGGGCTTTCCTTGGAACTAAGTGGGCTGGGAGTAGGAGGGGAAATGGGCAGGGAGTGGGTGGAGCTAAAAGCCTTATAGGAGATTGACCCTGAGACTGCGCTTTACCCGGAGACTCCAGGTCAAACCCGGAGAGAGTTCCCAGGTATACACGCATATAAATAGAACAGTACAGACCCTTTCAACAAATCACCTTCGCAACGTCATCTAACACTCATATTCTGCCTTTCCACTACACAGAGAAAGTGTCCCAGTCTACATAAAGTTTACTTCCCGTCTACATTAAAGAATGCTTCCAATTAGGTTATTTTCAATGCATTATTACACTGAATTAGTAACATTGAATGTAACTTTTTTATTTATACATATTAATGACAATGAATATACTATATACTATGAATTAAATATTTTTTTCTAATATTATTGTTAACCGCACAGATTGACCTTCAACCAGGTGTATAGGAACCCCTCCAAATTCTGGTTCTAGATTAGGGATTTTATTCCTTTTAAACTTTTCGGCTCCAATGCCAGCGATCACAACCTGTCAGCGGTAGTTTACATCTGATTAGATGTTACTTTCCACTTCAAATGAAAACAAATTTACAGGGCATCTACAATCATAGGTACATTCATTCATCTACATCAAAAACCTTATCTTCATTCCATAGCATTCCAGTGATAAAAATATTTACTATTTCAAAAGAGGAAACATTTTAGAACAAGAGGTCATCATTAAAAAAATAGAGGATCAGAGGCTTAGATGTAATTTAAGGAAGACTGGCTTTACTTCAAGGGTGGTAGATAACTGGAACAGCCTCCCAGTAAAAGTGGTAGAGGCTAATACGCCAAAGGAATTTAAGCATGCATGGGATAGCCATATGGCCAAGATTAGGGTTTAAGTCTTTACAGCAAGAGAAATTGGCACGGGACTGCACGGGCCAACTGGTTCTTATCTGCCGTCAAATTCTGTTTGTGTGTATTAAGAAATTATTAAGAATTATTTTCCTGTTTTTTTCTGTGCTGTAAATTATCAGTGAGGGTTTATTTTTTTGTGCTTTTAAAGGATTTAAGTAAGTCTTTGCTCTATAATGACTGCTTATCCTTACACACAATACAAGACTGTACTGCAATCATATCAGAGTTCCAAAGGAGTCATCTGTCAAACAAAGCCCATTATTCACATTATGTCTGGGAATCAGTGTTTATGTGCGGATACAGAAAATTCTATGTTGTAAGTACATTCGAATGACTACGGCGTCAATTAACTTGCCATTTTGAGATTAGTGACATGTAATTTATTTTTATTTAATTCAGAAGGGAGCCGGAATAAGAACATTTTAAAGGCATTTAAGGTGAACGTCTTATTTTTGCAGTTTCAGTATTATTTTTCTTTGCAGTGGATTTCTAAGAAATAAAAAGCCAGGTTATATATTTTTTTTTAGTATAAGCAAAGCCTTATTGTAAACTCTTATAGCATTGCTAATAAAAATGTGAGCTTTTATACAGCATTGACCTGAATGTAAGACATTTTCATTAGTCAGAGTGTCCGGCTGGTGATTAAGACCGAGCCATTCTATTATTTACCACAAGCAGCATAACAAGGTGTTTGTGAAACTAGATTTGGTTTAAACAATCAAACATCACAATGGCTTCACTAGAATCCATTTTCAGTCATTTTCAAGGTCATTGGTTGAAAACAGAGGGTTACCTATTCTCAGGGTTTGGCTCTGAGTCTCAGGGTTTTTGTTCCAATCCCAGGGTCTCCGGGCGATGGGTCAGATTCTCAGAGGTCACACAGTCTGGAACCGACTCCTTCCCATTCAGCACTCCTGTGATCATATCTAAGATTGCCAGTATGTTGCAGTCGATATCCCTGCTTGAATGCAGGTGACTCAATTAAGAATATTCTTTAACTAACGGAAAATCAAGGATTCCATGACGACCGGTATTAGCCCTTATTTGGTTAACGCATTTCGCAAGTCACTACATTGAATTTTAATAACAGGCTCATTCAGAAAGTTCCCAAGCATGATCGCATCTCTGAAGCTTATCTTTTCATCTACCAGTTTCCAAGCCAACGCCGATTATCTTCCTTTCCAAAACAAACTATATTAGTTTCCTTAACAATTAAAAATATACGGCTCAATTGTAAGAACAGTCAGAATAGTATGAATAAAATCAGAAGGAATTTTGACCTGGTACAATGTAGCTCAGATGACATCTTGTCCTCTGTTTTCTGACGATAGTCCTGAAAGTTGACTATGCATTTAAGTGTTTTTAAGAGGACCTCGGACCTTTATCAGATGGATATTTTAGTTTTTTTTTTATATTGTTTGTGCACCTGTATTCAGAGGTAAGGCTTAAAAAAGATTTCTATAAATAACAAAGATACTCTTGAAGATGAATGAGGCGGCGTGAGCTTTGTGCGCTCCCCCTCGGCTGTTTGAAATGAATGTATGTTATTCCTGCAACAAGCATGAGATAGCGGAACACTTGGTCATACCTTCATTTGAATAGCATGCTCTTTGTATTCCGTGGCATTATTTATATTCTCGCACTGTCTCAACCTGCGCGTTTGTTGCTGCCGTGTAGAGACACAATCGGTTCTTCAAGCTGGGGTCGGGGAAGAAACAAAAGAAGCGGAAAAGTTCAGCTGCTGAAAGTCTAGACTGGAGTTTA
This sequence comes from Spea hammondii, assembly GCA_029215755.1. Taxonomy (NCBI): domain Eukaryota; kingdom Metazoa; phylum Chordata; class Amphibia; order Anura; family Pelobatidae; genus Spea; species Spea hammondii. The sequence goes on from JARDYJ010000004.1 coordinate 6,595,341, forward strand.
GTACTTCTTTTTAACACCGCCGGTTCTCTTCTGTCTAGATGCCAGTAGCTGTCTTACACAATTTGGGGGGGCTGAAAGAAATGTAGTCGAACTGCCAATGATGGTGCCCATTGGCACGACTGCCAGGTTCAAATGGATCACTGAACCAACTTAATAAATTTGAGTGTGAGCTGCGAGACCGACGTTGTTGGGTGGGTGTTATTAGAATCAAAATTATGTAAAATACCCCTGTGGGGTATTAATAATGAGACCTTACTTTTTGACCTCCTAACTCAGAAGCTCCGGCGGGACGGAAGACAAAAACATCACAACATTTGTGACCCAAACGAGTATGGAAACCCAGCCGCGGAAACATGATTTATTTCAGCTGGGTGAATTTTAGCCATTTAAATGCCAAACGGATTCTCTGAGTTTGGCACGGAGGCGCCAAGAATCACAACTACTAACCAGGCCCTTGGGGCAGCCTTTCACCTCTGGGTAGGGGGGGATGATGTTTGGCGGTGCCCACTCTCCTCTGCTCTTGGAAGCAGTCATCTTGGGGCCCGAACTAGCCACCTGACACAACGAGCAAATGCCTGGTGAGCCGGTGGCTGTTAGGGCCACATGCTTACTGACACTGCCACTCCAGAGGCAGATTGGGTTGGGCAGTTTGGCTGCCAGTTGGATAAGGGCAACTGCATGATGCAAAAATGTAAAAGACATAACGTGCGGTGAGTTGGCGGCCGCTGGCCTTAAACAGCCAGGGCCACTTAGTCATCCGCAGTCCTTATCAAGTTTCACAGAACATATTCAAAGCTCTTTTATTCCTGTAAGCTGAACTGAAAGATTCCTAGGAGCAGTTCAGAGCACTCCGTAAAGGGTCATCACATTACATTCCAAAAATGAAGACAAGTAAAAGCAGTGGCTTTCTGATCAAGTTATCCAACTTTCTCTGTCGGAATCCAACAGTTTTAGCAGGGCGGCAAAACATTCCTTTTTAAGATTGACTTTACGTCGGTAGACCCCATACTGGTTCTCTCTGGAGTAATCTCACATCTGTTAACTGGGCTGGACTGGGATGACTTAGTGGTCCTGGTACTTTAAGGCCAGCAGCCGTCAAATGACCTAAGCGCAGGCACTGGCTGAAAATGTGCGGCCAAATATCACATTTTTATACTCGGGCAGTGAAGCACCTGATCAGCTGCTGGGGTGGCAGTATCGCTAAGTATGAGATCCTATCAGCCACCTGGCAAATGGCCAGTCCAGGCTTGTATGTTAGGGCTAAATAAATAAAAATATACTTACATGCAACCTTGCAAAAAAAGGCAATCAGCTGTCTTGTTAGACCATTATAATCCGAGTGTTGCAATCTGAAGGTCACTCGTATCCAGACTAAAGCCATGAAGAGAGCAATTATTGATGCTAACAAGGCCTTTTGGGTACGCGTGAATTATGTAAAAATAGTCGGTTGTCAAGGACGTTACATGTTTTGGTTAAAAATGAACTGTCTTGGAAAAATGAAATCTGTTTTATATACCTATCTACAAATGTTACTCACTATAGGAGTTTGGAAGCCAACGGCATGACGAGCAGAAACAACCTTTGGGTGGCTATGGAGATAAGACCACTTGTACTTGGTCCCTTTTTTATTCTTACCACCTATAGAGTCAAGGAATCATTGCGCAGAGCAAAACCAAATTGTATTTGCTGCCTTCGAACACAATTGGTGGTTTCTGGGCAACAACACGAAAACTCTTGGATGATGCATCACATACCTGTTCTAGGGCCATGTTCATCAAGACAAAACAAGCAATTATGGAGAACAGTTCTTAATCAGCAGAGATATTCCTGCAGATGAAGAACTTTTGTCTATAATGTATCCAGTTTTAGTTCCGAGGGTTCTACGATGAACAAATAAGTCCTGAGGTACAGATTCTTCATAGAAATCCCTACTATTAGTTGAAACTGTTTATACTTTACCCTTCAAAAGTTTGGGGTCACTTATAAACATACACGGAACTCTCTGGCTCCAGCTACCTGAAGCCCTCCTTGAGGTAATGCTGGAAGGAGGTCCTGCCAGAAATCCAGCACAAACGGGGTTAATGCTGTAAATGACTATTGTAGCTGGAAACGACTGATTTTTAATGGAATCTCTTCATAGGCGTACAGAGGGGCTCCTTTATCACTCCAATCACTCCTGTGTTCCAATGGCCCTTTATCACTCCCATCACTCCTTTATCACTCCCATCACTCCTGTGTTCCAATGGCACGTGGTGTTCGCTGATCCAAGTTTAAGTTTAAAAGGCTAATTGATCGTTAGAGAACCCTTTTCTTTGAAAAGTGACCCCAAACATTTGAATGGTAGTATATATATATATACAGTAAATTAGATTCTTAAATATTAAATTGTAGAGCGCTAGGGAATATGTTAGGGTTTAATAAATAAATAATTATATATACTGTACGTACATATATAAATATATATATAAATATATATATGTACACACACATGTTCTGGGATTGCCGTTACGCTTGTGTTCAATGACTTGCACTTTCATCTTTCACTTTTGGTCTAAATTTGCAAAGAACAGAGTCATCAGAAATTGCCTAAAAAGGATTAAATTGGGCAGAACTAACCTCGCTGATAGAGCAGCAATACAATTCCTTGATATGTTTTCATACAAGATTCTGCTTTCAGAGCCATGTAATGCGAACGGTAAGACACAGCACAAGCAAATGACCTTGCAGGATAATTAAAAATGGATTCTTTGCAGCTTGGTCTCTTTTCTTCTGTTTCTTATGAAACATTATTTGGCCGATGCGTATTCTTTTAACTGTAACATGGATCTTCCTTTGAAAAGCCGCTCTGGAAAACAAAAATTGGTTCTGGATGTTAAACAGAACTATCAAAGAATCTCAACTCGTTTTCCAGTTGGGAATAGTCTTTCCTTAATAATTAGCATCTTCAGTTACCGCACGGCGCTGCTTGTTTGAATTAGGCAGCAAAAATGACTTATCGTAGCTTTGCAAGCAACCCAGTGAGAGCAATGTTAATACGTCGGTGGTCTCTGCCGGTACATGGAAGCTCTCCATATTTCCTCCATCAATTAGAGTTAATTACTGGGTCTCCAGGTCTATGTGCTTAATCTCTGGGCAGCAAAAGGGAATTGCACAACAGTACCTCCACACAGATGGTTTACCCACTTCCTGCCCCTTCTGGGGCATTTTGAGGCTAGGCCTACTTCTTTGTGCAGTTAGAAACGTCCCTTTATCTTGGCCAAATACTGTTCCTATAAGGAACAAGAGAGCGACCAGCCCTGGGCAGTATCCATGTACGTCTCTGCAGAAAGCAGACCATGAGTGCCAATTGGGGGCACCAGTTAAATGTCTGGTGGGTCACTGCCACCATCAAGACCACTTCCGGTGGATGATGTTATCATGAAGCATGGAGCCGCCTGCTGGATACATTCTAAAGTAAGTTAAATTCAAATTGTGATGTGAAAGTGTAGCTCTTATTATGTGCCTGTTAGCCCATGAAGAAGTTCCTGAAGCATGTAACATCCCAAGATCTAGGGACTATCTGACCATGTTCCAGCAGTAAAATCGATAAAACCCGATGAACTGTTGATGTGACTTGGGCAGTAGGTTGGAAATAGAACTTGGCCATTCTGTGTCATCCTTCAGAGGGACTTTATAATATTGCACTGGAGATTTTTGATGGCCAGGAAGTTGTTGAGATGACCCATGAGAATTTATCATATTTTAGAAATTTCGGGAACTTTTCTCAACTTTGTTCTTTGCCTTTTGGATCTGCCTGCCTTTCGGAACCTGGAAACTGTTCCAAAAAAAAAAAAAAAAACCCATAGGAATTACACGGCCAGTGCTTTGATTTGCTTCATTATCCTGAAACTGTCAGTACTTATCATGGTTGATGATTTATAGCTGAATCAATTTTTCCGAAGTGCGCTGGATGTTGTCGCTTGGCCATGAAATTTGCTGACACAGTATTATCCAGCAGGATTTGGCCAGATGCCTGAAAAGTCTCATTTGTCTGCAAAATTTGGCCCATGAATGATTATAGATGGGGAGACCTTGCCTACTGTAATGACTATAGATATTTTCAGCCGGAAATAATCAGAATTCTTTTTTTTAAAGAAGATAACTACTTATTTTAATAAGCATATTATGGAGTAAGGTAACAGCAGGGGCAGCAAATATTCCAAATAATTAAGTTTAATATTGTTCACTTTATCAGTAAAAATAAAATCTCATGTTTTTTGGGACCGAAACATATTAATCAGATACTGCAGAATAATGGGAAATAACTAATTGGATAATTTAAGCTGATCAAGTTTTACGAGAGATCCAAAGAAAAGACAGCTATGATGTCACATGTCTACCAACCAGTTACATCACTGTCACACTGTGTGTGGAACGTTTACTTCTATTTACATACAACACACGTAATTATTACATTGACAGCTCATCATTACCAACTTTTCAGTGCCCTCCTCCAGAGTGGAAAGTGGACATCACGCTTTGCACGAATTTTAACCTGGTGGATTAGTGACCTCATCAGGCATTCTGTGGACCATCTCCTCATTTCCGACATGAATTTGGACAATGCATGCTAACCTCTCGGCAGTGCCTCTTAACCTCTGGCAGCCTCTCTTAAGGCATTCTTAACATGACTTTGGACAGCTTTACGGTCTAAAGACTTCTGCTTATTCATATCTTCTCTATGACCTGGTCCATGCAATGTTCCGTTACCCAACGCAATCATTAGCTGTATGTGAATCAAACCACTCTTCATTAAGATTCAATTAGGAATTCTGGTGTTACACTCTTAGAAAGCTACCTTATTAATTTCCATGCCTTTAGCTATTTTTAATTTTATTATTTTTTGTCTGTGAAACCTGTCTGCCGATTACTGTTCATAAGAGCATGAATGTTCACGAGGAGACAGACCTGAGAGACTTATTCATAAATAGTTTTTAGTTAAGAGTATCTAGTAGAAAAGTCCTAATTATTACATTCTCTGGAATCTCTAAGGTATTCAGATTTGAAATGAACTGCAGCTGTGGTACTAGAGCCCGGTAATTAACATTAAATATATCAGTGGTTAAGTAAAAAACAGAGACAGGTTTATTAAATTTTATCGGTAGGCACCCCGCAGCAAAGGAGAAGATGTGTATGTGGGGAATTATCCCTGCACGCCAGAGCAATCTGTGATACAGGGTTAAAAAGCTGTTGTTTTCTTTCTCTGCAGCGAGATATAAGTGGTCAAGCAAATAGCCCCTCAACAGTGCGACGCAGCCATTTTTTCACCACCTATGACCCCCTCTACTTAGTGATCTCCCAAAAGAACAGGAAGATCTGAGGACTTGAAGGTAACGTTTTTTCTTCCCCTGATAATGGCCACTAAGTGTGTTACTAGGGACCCAGGGTCCCCAGTCTAGATGTCATAACAGTGGGAAGCGAGTCAATTAGCATCATTTCGACAGACAGGTAAATGCATAGGATAAGATGGATGCCAGGTGGTGGGCTTCAGACGATTTAGTACATGAGGCCCACCTAATATCAGTTATTCTGCGTGAGTAAATGAATGATTAATACATTAAAAGGAAACTGGATGAATGAGACAGCTAGGGATATGGTGGGAGAGATTTAGGTATATAAAATATTTTAAAGAGAGAAGAAGACAACAAGACGTAAATTAAGCAAAAGTCAACAAGCATGTGAGAAGGTGAATATATGAAATGGGGTAAAAAAAATCATAGAGAGCAGGATGGAACCGGTGGCATTCCCTGAGTGGGGTAAGATTCTGCATTGTGTTCAATTCTAAATTCAAAGATCTCAGTAGCTCTCTGTTATGCATAACTTTTCCATTATTTTTCTTCTATTTGTTTCATGGTAACGGTTTTGTTGGGAATATTTTGAAGTCCATTGTAAAAGCTTCATTCGGGGAGTACTAATGCTCACAACAAAGCATATTGTCTGATTCTAAAACCTCAATATTCTATTCAATAAAGGAAATACACTAGTCCAGCAGCAAATTGTATTGCCTGTTATTTTCAGAGTGTTTTTTAAACCCCTGAACATTTTTGCATCCAGATCTGGTTGGGGTAGTCTCGAAAGTGGGACCAGATGTCCCGGCCAAGCTCGATTTTTTAGTCTTTAGGAGTCTTTTATCAAACTTGATGCATTTTATTGGGCCAACATCGAAAACTATGTAAGTTACATGAGCATACCTGAGATCTTTTGGTTACCTGGAGCCTACCCTTACATGACATGGCCAGGACTGCCCACAGACGTCGGTGGGCGTCCCGCTGACATCGAGGGTGTTCCTGCATCCACCACCAAACCAGAGAAGCAGCGCTTCTCCCAGAGTTCTCCGGGCAAAAAAACTGGGAATTCCCAAGTGTGTACATGAGCTTTCGGGTCCTTAGATGTCTCCTCTTCAGATGGACATTCCTAACAAATAGGGTTGGATGTCCTTTGTGCAATATTAGCAGAGCTTTTTGCCTGACTTGAGACATGTCAGAAGAAAGGAACAGAAGGAAGCAAGAGGGAAGTTGTTGCAAGAAACAAAAACTAACAAGATTTGGGGGTTTGAGTCGGCTCAGCCCTTTTTTACAAGATCTGAAGCAAGGCTTTCGGCTCCGGTTGCCCACCTACACTATTTAATTATTAAAAGTAGTTATAATATTCCTATGTTTTGGCAACTAGAAACTCTCTAAACCATCTTGTTATGCATGTTGATGATATATAGCCTATACATAAAACATATACATAATCACCCCCATCTCTTTATGTATTCTATTTGACATGTAAAGCACTGCGTCTTCTTCTTCTTTTACAACTATATTTAAATTCAAAGCAGATTTTAATCTAAGTCTTGGAGTTTTTTTTCTGGTTAAACAGAAGTACATATCCAGATGGAAGTCATTGCTTCAACCACAGACTCGATTATTTATTTTAAAGTTGTAGTCTTAACATCTTTGATTTGGCAATAAATAATACGGCTATCCATCAGGAGTCAGTATGTGCTGCCAGCTCCATATTCTGATTAGGAATAGTCTGATAAAGTCTAAAGACTGGGACTAAAATACACTTTATTAAAACTTAATTTAAAAAAAAAATTAAATGTTTTTTTTTAATTAAAAATATTTCAACTATTGATAGATGTTTATGAAACTAACTTAAAAGTAAGCCGGAAGAAGAGTATATTTTGTTTATGCTATCGTATCCACACTTGGAACGTATAAGCGATGCTCATCAGTTAGTTTAGTGTTAAATTAAAGTTTTGGCTTATGTTTAAATTGATGACTTTTCTTGGTTTTAGACTAAACTTTTTGGAGAGGAGAATAACAAAATAGAATATACATTTCCACCCATACTTCCTTGTTTTTACAGCTGTGAATGGACTGTTAGTACTCAGTTTAACCCCTTAAGCATAATGGGCGGACCCTAAACCCATTGAAAACAATGCATTTTGAGCCCGTACATGTACGGGCTTTGTCATTAAGGGGTTAAAGGGATGCACACATAATAACTTTTTTACATAACTATTTTACAATAACAAAATTGGGCATCAAACCCAGTCCTATATATTTTATTAAAGATATATGAATATGCAGAAGAATAGTAATTAAGTATTAACCCCTTAATGACAAAGCCCGTTTTCAATGGGTTTGGGGACCGCCCATTGTCCTTAAGGGGTTAATAAATGTTTGGGGCGGCCTTGTACCAATCTCTGACATGTGTAAATTCCCTCCCTGGATTAAAAGGGGAAAGAATATTTATGTCCTTGAGTATAAACTCCAGGACTGTATTCAGTAAGATAGGTCAGTACTAACAAAAACCTAGTTTTATCTCATCTGTGTCTTTGTTTGTCTGCATACAAGCCGCCATTCTTGTCAGTCATGCTGATAATTTGGGTGACTTTCCCCATTTAAACACCACACTGAGCTGGTTCTTTATGGCAATGCTAATAAGGTCCATTCTTCCATCGAGATTCATTAGTCAGAGTGTCCGATGCGGAAATTAAGACTGAGCCATTCCGTTTACCACAACGCAGTATGACAAATAGTTAGGGTGTTTGTCTAGTAGACTGGGCATAGATAACAGAGCAAGAACTCATACAAATGGCTAATATGAAGCTGCATGAAAACATTATATTATGGAGAATTTAGAACCTTTCAAAAAAAGACAAAGAAAAAAAAGACACAATGTTTTTAATAATTTATTTTTTAATCTGATACAATTTCTTCATCTTCCTTAATCCTAACCACCTAAGACACCAACTCTCTAGGTTCAGTAGGGCCTCTTATCCTAGTGTGTGTATATATATATATATATATATATATATATATATTGTGACAGAAAGCAGGGGATGATAATGGAGGGAGTGTATATATCCCCTTATATTTTGCAGGGTGGTTACCCACAATAGGTTTTCTAGCCCCAGGGAGATGTACTGTTAATATTGGACTTATTAACGTCTGTTGTTATTTGTGTGTTTTGGGTCCCTGGGGTGGAGCATTTGGAGAGTAGGGCGGGCCAGTGCTCCACTCCACAGTTTATGAGCAGCCGAAGACCAGCAGGTGGGAATCCAGTCCGGAGATTATCGGATACTCTCCTAGTACTCACCTGGTTCCACTAATTAATGGGAGAGGCAGTTAAGTAGCCTCCTGGTCTCAGGGCAAAGGAGAGATCATTTGGCTCCCTGAGAGAGAGCTGCCAAAAACACTGACTACTGCAATTTTTGCATATATTGTGTTATTTTGTTTTGTTGGAACGGATAAGCCGTCCAACTGCAGTTAGGTTGGAGTAACTTGTATTAGTTAGTGCTCACAAGAGCGAGGCTTTTTGTTTGATTTATTTATTTTCTGTTATGCCTGTGACGAAAAATAAAAACAGGCCCAGCCTTTTATTTTACCCTCCTCGTGTCTGAGCCGTCTCTGCAGCCTTGAAGACTGTGTGTAAGTAAAGATTCCCGGACAGAGTACCAAAGTGAAGGGGTATTCTGTCACAATATATATACACACGTTCCTAATGTAATTCATAATACATTAATTCATTTATAATGTAACATGGAATCCTGTCTAAAATGGAGACCTGATGAAAGTATGAATTGCTATAAATGAAATTAATGTGAAATGAATAGCGTCTGTACTTATTCCCCAAGACAGTCAGTGAATCTAACATCATGTTTCTGCCTTTGGGCAAAATGAAATAGTATCAGTCAGTTTTGTCATCGAAAGCCCAGTAACGTTGACATGTTTTGAGAGATCCAGGTTGTAGATATAAATGTTTCAGTCCGTCTTCTGTGGCAACTTCCCCAAAAACAAGTCCGCGGTTTGGGAATTTGAATCTATAATTGTTTCCAGAACCGACCGTTATCAGTTCGGGCCTATTAGAAAACATTCTTGAGAATTGGGAGTTCAAACATATTTTGATCTTACTTCTAACGAATTTCCCATCTGTCGGTAATATCGACTCGTTGGGAGAACCTGATATAGGTTGTGAAAGTTAGGAAATCTAGGGAGACATGAAGCTTTTTGTTTTTTTTTAAACTTTTAGACAATTTTGTTTTTGTAAACACGTAAATATAGAATTTGACAGCAGATAAGAACCATTCGGCCCATCTGGTCTGCCGGGTTTTCCTGAAGACTCAAACCTTAATCAGTCGTTGGTCTCGTTTTAGATTCAGGAGTCCTGTGCCTATCCCATGCATGTTTAAATCCCCTCGTTGTATTAACCTCTACCACTTCTGATTGAAGGCTGTTCCATTTATTTATAACGCTCTTTAATATCTCCTTTAGAAAAACATTGTAGGCCTTCCGGCAGGGGTTGGCCATGGACATGAATGGGCTGCACCTGGATGTGATATGAGACAGGCGCGTATAGTCATGCCATTAGATGTGATGTCTGGGTATGATTTGGATTATAGACTACTCCTGTGGCAGCCCTAACAATCATAAGGTTAACGAGGAACTGAGAAGTTCATGTGTCATCAAAAGATGTTGGATAGAATGCATGTTTATGGAGCTCGGGTACATAGGGCACGCATTAAATAGCCATCTTTATTGGCCCAAAAGCCACAACCCAATATGGATGTTTCTACTTTCTTTTTAGGTTGACATGAATGAATAACTGAATGAGGACATGAATGAATAAATGAATGAGGAAATGAATGAATAATTGATCAAATAACTTGGCTATGTCTTTGGTGGAGGTAGATATGAGGTCATCACATCGGAAGATATGAATCTGAATAGATAAAAAAATCGAAAATTAGAAAAAAAATAACAGGACTTCTTTTTGTATATGTTACAGTAGTTCCTATAAACCTCATCTAAAGTCTAAAATATGTATATATGTATTATTTTATAGTTAAATCAACATTTTTTGAAAGATTTGGACAACATGTTGGTAACCGCACTCATGAGTAAAAACAAAAAGAATAATTTTATTAACAATAATAAAAATACAGTTTGCAAAAGAAAAGCTGAAATATCTTTTTCTTTACTTCTAAAACCAAAATTTTTTTCTGAAAATAAAATAACATTTTTTTTATTGATTCTAATATTTAGAATTTTTATTAATTCATATATATTTTAAAAAAAATAAAAATCATCACGTATGTTTACTTTAATTATATTTCCGTAAATGTCAGATATTAAGAGAAACAGCGTGCGCGGAAATGTTTCATGCATATATCAGACATTTTTAGTCACAAATTATTGTTTTGAAAAAAAGCATTTACAGCAATACATTCTCATCTCTGAAATTAGAATTATTTTGCATACAGAAACATTTTTTGGGGTTAAATTAAGTCACGCACGAGGTACCATCTGCTTCTGGTAATCAAGTTTATTTTCTTGCCATCATCTCATTTCTAGGTAAAATGACTTCAATTAATCCCATTTATATAACACATTATCAGTTTTATCACATTTTCTGTCCGAAACAAAAGGCTCCCATTATTCTTACTGCCATAATTTATTAATAAATCCATGATTATTATCAAACTTTCCACATAGGATTAAACCTAACTAATGATACAGAATAACATATGTGGAGCCTTCTAGTATATAAGGTTCATGGGTACATTTAAACCCACCTATTTAACCCCCTTAAGGACAATGGGCGGTCCCAAAACCCATTGAAAACGGGCTCTGTCATTAAGGGGTTAATACTTAATTACTATTCTTCTGTATATTTATATATCTTTAATTAAATATAGAGGAGTGGGTTTGATGCCCAATTTCGTTATTGTAAAACAGTTATGTAAAAAAGTTATTATGTGTGCATCCCTTTAACCCCTTAATGACAAAGCCTGTACATGTACGGGCTTTGTCATTAAGGGGTTAACGTTTATATTGGATAATGATACATGACATTAAGTGTGTGTAGGCACCCTGGTTTTTATATGGTATAAATTTCCCAAAAATATATAACCACCCAGGTTGTCTAGGTGAATTCGGCAGTAGATAAGACCCATTTGCCCCGTCTAGTTTGCCCATAGACTGTAAAGATTCAAACCTTAATCAGTCGTTGGTCTCGTCTTAGATTCAGGAGCCATATGCCTGTCCCATGAATGTTTAAATTCCCTCACTGTATTACCCTCTACCACTTCTGCTGGGAGGCTGTTTTACTTATCTACCACCCTTTCTATAAAGTAAAACTTCCTTATATTACATCGAAACCTCAGACCTTCTAGTTTTTGATCATGGCCACTTGTTCTAGCATTTCTCCTCATTTAAAACCATATGGTATAAGTTAAGGTTGTTCGAGAATGACACAAACTTTCTAATCAACGTCATCGTTAAAGATAATGGGGAAGCCTCTGATTGCAGGTCCGCCAACAGGTTCTCCAATCATCTGCGGAATCTTTTTTTTTTTTCCCGTTCGGAAAAATAAATAAAATAAAACCCATCCTTGTTGAAATGTCTATAAAATAATAAAACCTCTACTTAAAATCGATGCCATTAACAAAACAAATTACAAAAAAAGAGTTTAACTGTTAAAGTATCAAGCTAAATATTACCATTCTTGATGGTTGTCGCAAAAAAAAAATATATATATATTTAAAATCTGTAATAAAAAAATCAGAATTAGAGACAAAATAATGGAATTTAGCAAAACTAAATATTGAAGATTCCCATACAAAGACAGCTTTTATAAAACAAATTAAAAAAAAAAATACCCGCAGTAAGAAAAACATTTGGACGGTAAAATGTGTACTGTTAGCGTGTTTTTTTGTATTATGATCTCTCCTAGTAAGTATTCAAAGAGCAGCTTGTGTGTTTTACTCAAAAATAAGGGTTCTTTCTGTTCAATCCCAAGCATCAAAGACGAGGCTGGAAAAGGGGAAAATAATTCTATGTGAGTTACTTTGTCTACGGAAAGCAGTCAACACCCGGCCCATGAACTCACGCGATCTGAGAAATGAGACCCCATTAATCTGGAGTCTATTGGCGCATGTTAACAAAACCCTTTTTCATTCACAAGTACTTTAAGTTATCCAGGCCGGTTAAGTGCCACTCAACTGAAGAGACTGTTATTCTAATCAGCTGGTCACATTACATCCCAATTAAAAACAAATGAACGTTTTAGTTTGTTAAAATTTCCCCCCAAAAAATAAATAAATGAAAATGAAAAAAAAAAAATGATAGAGTGGCTTATTGTGTCTTTTTTTTTAAAAGAATAATTTTAGGATATTTAAAACTTTGATTTATTTTAGCATTTATTTTAATTAAGTGCCATTTTTTTATGGAATTATGTATACGCTCCTGTGTACAATGTTTCAGTGCGATGTTGTTTTTTTTGTTATTTACCCGGTAGCTGCCTCCCGACAGCTTGTCTGGGTTCACCTGCCACCAGTGGCAACAATTAAAATTGAACCTTATTGAGCCCAATCACGCTTTTTGGCACAGTAGCCGACTATATTTTCTCCAGCACCGCCTGGGAGATGCTTAAGAGGTCCATAGCTTTTTTTTACTGAGGGGGTGGTTGGTAAGTGGAGCAACCTCCCAGCTGAAATGGTTAATACAGAGTGAGAATTTAAACATGCATGGGATAGGCTTAAAGCTGAAGACAAGACAAGTACTGATTAAGGTCTGAGTCTTTGGAAAAAGGGCGGACTAGATGGCCCAAATGGTTCTCATCTGCTGTCAAATTTAAATCCCAGATTTTTGCTGTTTTTCGATAAAGTAAAGCTGTTTTGGTGTTTGGAGTTTAACTTCAGTCCTAAATTTAGAATCGAGAAAGAAAACGTACGAACCATCTGCTTCACGCATGTTTTTTGTTTGGAAACACTCATTTTCCTGGTTGTAAATTTTTAATAATTTTAAATTATTTTTATTATATTCCCATTATTTATCTATGAATATTTTGGGTTAAAAATGTTGTGCCAGAAGTTAATATTCTTTAAAGCTCTCCTCTGGCCAACTAACACGCCTGGCAGGTGGATACATTTTTGTGTTTTTTTTTTTTAGTCTGGCTAGTATTGTGATTATTCTTTTTATTGTTTTCCATGTTTATTTTGAAAATTAATTTTTAATGATGCAACAAATCATGAAAGGTGATCAGGTCGGTGATCGCTGAATGGTCTTGTATCGTGAATCGTTAGTGACCTTTCACAATGACGTGAAGCCAAATATTCCTTTCCAGGCTCAAAAATAAGCAGAGATTATTGTATCATTTGGCACTTTTTGTTATTCTACAGAAATAAAATACTGTTATATTAAATACTGCAAAGGGAGGTCATCTGGTAATCGGAGATCACTTGTTATAAATTGAGAAGACTCTCTAAAAGTCTTTTTTATACGTAGGAGAGATTTGACCCCGGAGCGAACCGTACTAGGAGAGTCCTAGAGGCACACTCCCCGTCACTAGGATTTGGATGGCGAAAGGTTGAAGTTAAAGGCGTTTTATGAAAGGTTTTATTGTTGAGACGTGGACGTATTCCAGGAAAAACATACTTTTAAGTTGTGTCAGTCTTCTTAAAGAATACACTGAGAACCTGGCTTAGAAAAAAACTGTATGCGGCATTCGGTGTTAATTGTATGTAAAATACAGCGAGAGTTTAAAAGTGTCGCAGGCACGAAACTTGGTGACGGAGATCATATGATCATATCATAAAAGTGGCACATTTTTGCGTATAAATATTTCTTGGGATTTAGCATTAGATTCTATTAGACTGTAGATTTGCCACGTGCAAAATTCTTAAAAAGGTCCGGTCCTACCTGGTCCGACCCAGTCGTGCAGGCAGCGGAGTCACGTAAATGGTTAAAGTGCAGGTGCTCGATCACAATGTGTGAGCAGCTAAAAAGAACACCTAAAGAAGGTAAAGGGGTGAGAGGAGGAAGGCAGGCAATGAGGGAGAGAGAAGGGGAGGAAGGGAGGCAAGAAGGGAGAGCATGAGACAGACAATAAAGGTGTTAGGGTAGTTGTGCTATTTATGTATGTTACAGTGTGTGTGTGAGCATAAGTATGAAAGTGTGTGTGGTAGAGGGGGTGTATGTTAGCATGAGTGTGTAAGTGTTTATGTGATAGAGGGAGTGTGAGTATGTATGTGTTTGTATAAGTGTAAGTGTGCGTGTTAACATTGGTGCAAATATATGTGTGTTAGCATGAGTGTACTGTATATACACATGCGTGTTAGCATGAATGTGTGTTACAGCGTGTTAGTGGAAGCATGTGTAGCATGAGTTTGTGGATGTGTGTATGTGTTAGTGCAAGAGTGCAGATATGTGTGGTAATGTGTATGTAAGTTACCCGGGGGGGGGGTCCACTTGGCTTTGCCTGTCCCCTGGCCAGAAGGTGCCAGCCTTCCCCTGGCCACATGCAGCCACAAACTTCAGCTTCCTCCAAGTAAACCATTAAACAAAACATCTCCAAAAACAATTCAAGTAATTGTCAAAAGACATGAGCTATTGGTAGTTTTAATAAATAATTAATTTAGTTACGCAAAATGCTGTATCGGCAACATTTCCGCTTTAAGAAAAATTGTCCTCTCCAATCCAATCACCGCTACACGTGTGACCCACTTGCTTTTCTTAACACACCAAGTCCTTTGTGTAAGCAGAATATTTCCCATGCACTCCCAATTTTCCAGGCTTAAAATAGCTCTCTTTTCTTTTCTATTTGCCCCTGAACTTTTGATGAGTACGAATGCCATTATTTATGGTCCAAGAGAAAAAAACAACACTATTTCCGAGTAAGCTAGTTATCATCGTCCACCAAGCTTTTTGCAACCCGGGTTAGATACAGTTATGGAGGGAGTTTTTGTTTTTTTTACCATAATCCCCCAGGAGTTTTGACATTTCTGTAACATAACCAGGAGGAAAACTCATGACAATGCTGCGAATACCATTAACCTAGTTCTTCGAAAATACACGGTTTACTTTAGCTCGGGTCACATGGTTCATTTGCCGTAAGAGAATAGTTGACAAAGCTTTGAATCCTGAGTTTATTTATTCTTCATGATCTTGGAAATGAAACAAAGGCAGGTTTGATTGATACAAATGATGTTACAATGTACACAATCCTTAAACCAGATTAGCGAGGAAAGGATGTTATTGATAACGTACACCCTGTGGTTTTCATTATCTAGTTTTTTAAGACAATGGGGAGGGAAAACAGATTTTTTAATAGTTTTTTCCTTTAATTTGCTAATTTTTTGTGTGTATCTGTAACTTTCCGACTTCCCGATTGTTATTGTAACAGTTCTAATTCATAAAGAATGGTTCTGTTGAGGGACTCCAGGGAGGTGGCAGGTCCAAGGGGGTAGCAGCAGCCTCTCTGCCGCATAACAGGGAGCCTCAGCTCCTTGCATTGCTACTACTCAATCGGCCAATTAAAAAAGGGATCACTGATCTCTCCAGCCAATCCAAGAACATTATGGAAGGCTGTGTTGAGTCGTTGAGTTTCCATCTGGGTCCATGCTTCCTTTAAATGTAGGACGTAAGGACAGCAGAGCAGAGGGGGCAGCAGGCACTGTCATGGGATAGGTCTAGAGCAGCGCCGAAGGTAGATACATCAGTGGGCGGCACCAGTAGTCCAAATGGGAGTGGTATAATTATAGCTCCGCCCCCTCAAAGTGTAGCACCACCCATTTTACTCATGCCCAGATCAGTTTTTACCCCTCAATATAAAATATTTTTATTTAAGTTAAACTTGTGCTAAAGCGTTAGTGAATTTACAGATAATTCTATTAACATTTACATAATTATCCAACGAGGTCCCTTTAATATATATTTTTTTATTTAGAACAGGAAGTTTTCACAAGTCTTAATTAATTCCAATTTTTCTTTTTTGCCAAAAGCAGCTGGATATATTTTGCCGAGACAGAAAGAAAAATCGACTTGTATGATTTAAGTCCGGCATGTGAAGCTACAAAAGGATTTCTGAAGCTCCCAGATGCTTTTCTTTAACTCCGTTGCCAAAAATGTTCCCGCAGATAAGCCGTTCATGTGTTGGGATGCTCCCCTCTAATCAGACTCCCAGGTGTCTTAGGGTTTAGAAGTTCCTTTTGTCCCCCGCACATCAATAACATACAACCAAAGCATACATTAACCCCTTGATGACAAAGCCCGTACATGTACGGGCTCAAAATGCATTGTTTTCAATGGGTTTAGGGGCCGCCTATTGTCCTTAAGGGGTTAAATACGTAAATCCATATTATCGTCATTTCAGGATTCTGAAACAAATTATGGAGACAAAATCTGTAATTCCTGGCTGCGTTGCCAATTAAGACGGTCTATTACGCAAATAAACTTGGAACAATTGACGCTGGAAAATGTAGAAGACGTTATAATTACATCATCTTCTCTCCCACGTTATTAAAAATAAGATACATGGATGATTTCCAATTTAGAGACCGTCGAATAAACATTCCGTTAATAGAATATTTTTTGTTCTGTGTGTTCTAAATGATTTAAAAAAAAAATCTTTCTATTTTTATAAAAACGATATAAAATGCTGTAACGGTACATGTCATGGGATCTCTGTTTGAGAAGCAGGTGATCTTTTGGAAGCAATGTGCCCCGTATTGTGGCAGTTGATGGCATCGAGCGTTGTGGGACAGTTGATGTTATGAAATCTTTCACATCAAAAAAACAGTAGGTTCTGCTTCTGACTCCATCAGCAAAACAAACAAAAAAAAAAAAGCTAAGAAAATAGGTTGAGATTAAAGATCTGATATGAATGGGATAATCTCACAGAACACTATTTTACTTTCAAAGGAAAGTTTACGGTGGTGTAGTTCAAAGCCTCGCCACATATCCTTAAAGCGGACCCTCTTTTTTACAACACAAGGGCGTGACTTGGTTTTATGGCAGAACCACGAAAACAAAAGTCTGGCTTTTCTTCCTTTTCATGCAAAGGATCACATCAAATAATCAGTAAACCATATCATTATTACGAGTTCATATCTTTAGCATTTAAAAGACATTACTTGGTAAAGTGCAAGGCGTGGGGGGGGGGTTGAGTGCTGGTGCTTTCCCTAGATCTGGTCAACTTCAAGTTTGGTTTTTGAAAGTTTTTTCTACTTTCTTACTAAAGAAATACAAGCCTCCTGGAGAAGAACAATGTTTAATGTGTCAATGGTGAAGACAAGACATTCTATGCACAGAGGTCACCAACACGGTATCCAACGGGTTGGCTATATGTCAAACATATCTGAATTTTGTTTACTGGTTACTACTATATGTTGGCACCTTTATGTTGACTCTAATCTCCCTGTGTATGTCTCTATACTACCTTGGATAGGTTGACATATAGTAAAAAGGCTAAAATATGGAGAACCCTCATTATTTTGTAGTACCTTTTATATGAAAACAATCTTTTCCATAATTAGAAGGAATTTAAAGTAACCCTTGTGGGTCAACAAACCATTTTGTATGGTGTGTCCTTTACAAATCCCGACGTGAGTAAATATTAGTCCACCTCTTGAAGAATTTACAACATAAAGACGCGCAGAAGAAAGGAACCATCTCTATTGTTTTGCTATAGTTGTGCGGAATGTGGATCCTGGTCTTTGTGAAAGAATATCAAAGAAAATGCCTGGATTAGTCGACACAACCTAATGCTTTTAGTAGTAGCAGGTGTGCATAGTATGGTGGCAAAGAGTTATTCTCTAAATAATGTGATGTCAAGACACAGTTCTACCCTATGATGTTTATAAACAAAGGTGCCATAGGCGCTGCGGGGGACTTAGAGTAACTTCTTCTTGGAACCTTACTCATAGCTTTGTAAGCAGCTCCTACTAACTTCCCTAATCCAGTGTAAGTGTATTGAGTTTTGATTGAATCGCTTCATAGAGGTGATGTCATAGTTGGTGTTACAGTTGGAGTTCATTGACAGCTGGAAAGTTCTCACCTGCCGGCCACTGCTTTAAAGCTATTGGAATTAAAGCAAGTAAACTGGCGTATATTTTATTAACCACGTTTTTTTCATTAAATATTTGGATTGAGCCGGCTGTCGACTTCCTAAAGCCAATTTCTCATGCTGGCAGAATTCATGTAGTAGCAGCAATATAGTCAACGGGATAATCAAAATGTTGGACAACAATTCGTCAACAGTTGACCATTATTACTGGACAGCTGTTGCTCAAGGATAATCTTACAGAAAAATATTTATAAATGCTGGTGAACTGGATTTTTTTTCAAGCAGAGACATCAAAGTGTTTGTTAGTCTTTTTTTAAAAAAAAAATATAAAATTTTTTCCTGGATCATTGCTGAAAGCCAGACTCATACCCATGCCAATACCCTTCTACAAATGCTGCCCCAAACACAAAGAGATTTAGAGATCTGAGGATCTACAGGAGGATTCTAGATATGGCCCACCCAGTTATTACTACCAATGCAATAGATCACCCTAGTCCTGAATGCTCCCAGCTCACCCAGGCCATATAATGACGTTTCATCACTATTATAGGTAACTTGGTGTTGGTGTTGAGACCAAAGAATTAAGAAGGGTTAGAGCAGGGGTGTCCAACCTGTGGCCCTCCAGCTGCTGCAGGACCACATCTCCCATAATGCTCTTTCTGCTAAGGGGCTGGCTGAGGAGTCCTGCAGCAGCTGGAGGGCTGCAGGTTGGACACCCCTGGGTTAGAGTCTTGGCATAAAGTATTCACATACAAATATTCTTGCTGATTGCTTCTTGCATATACAAACAGTTTCCAGAGTGGACCTGGGCTGGGGAATGTCCCAGTTAGTATTCAATATTCCGGTTATACAGGGTTTAATAACACTGACTTATTATATATATTATATAAGACTCATATAAAGAATCCTCATATCATTTTACATTCAACAATAAGTTAATTAGAAGGACTAGGGTGAGCGATACCTTTTTTAATGTAGTTTGTTCTTTCTGGCTAGAATTACCACTTTTGTTTGCTTAATAATAATTTAACGGCAACATTAATACTATTTTTAATTGAATTGAATAAGATAAACAAAACTGCTATCAAATAATGAAGACGGATGGGCGCACGATGAGAACGTATGTTCCACCACTGGAGATGCAACATGAAAGTCCATGTGTATTATTAATATTTTTTTTCAAATAAACTATAAATTCATTAAAAACATTACTAGAACATGCCCTTTTTTCCTTTACCGTTTTCTTGAAATATTTTTTTTTGTTTTGCAACGGACAGTCGGACAGAGATTTGTTGGAGGAGCCACCAAAGGCCACCTAGTCATAAAGAAGCATCTTTAAATCATTCTAAAATATGAATATCTATTTTAAACTATATATTTAACTTGTTCATTTAAAGAATGCCCCGGTATTTTTTTTTTTTGCCCAGAAATATCTATAGCCATTCTTGGATATAATCTGATTGAACACCAGTGAACAAAGGCTTCTCATTCACCTCTATTCAAGGAGGGAACTCCTCAAGACACAACGTTTGCTTGTGTGTAGCCGTAACAAATTCAAGGTCTGAGGGCTCGTTAGCATTATATTAACTCTGCCTTCCCCAGTTGACCTCAAAGGGTAATTTCTTTTCTTTTCTTTTTCTTTTAAGCTTTAGAATTCTGTATTCTTATTTATTTCGGTTTTGTATTTTCAGGAGTCCTCTGCCTTCCAGACAATTTGAATCTCCATAGAGAGCAGCAAAGGTCCAATAAACCAGGGGATGTACAGATGGTTAGCCAATCAGAACTGAGGACTATAGAGCAGTCTTTGCTTGCCACACGTGTGGGAAGTATTGCAGAGCTCAGTAAGTACAAGACTGTAAATATTATCTTTTTTTTTTTATTTATTTTTTTTATTTTTTACTTTTTTCTTTCAGTAGCAGCATATTGCGTGGGAGGCAACCATAGTAACAATAATATATGCAATTTATCATAGTCCGGTATATTTATGGGAATACAACAAAGATGAATGAACCTGTCACTATTAAAGAACATTGATTTTCATCAAATGCCAGAGGAAAAATTATATTTTGTTAGATTTTAGATTTTTTACCTAAACAAAAACAACAAAAAACAGAATCGCAAAATAAAAATAAGTAAAATCATACATTGTTCCCTACGATTTTTTTTACTTGTATTTTTGTTAAATTTTAACCTAATCAATTTTTTTTATCAGGATGATTTACAGAAATTAATTGATATATATTTTAGCCTGTAAAAAAAAAAATATAAAAAAAATATATATATATAATTAAACTATAAAGTTATTTATAAATAAAAGTAGGATATTAAAATTAGAACAGGATGTAATCCTGCTGGGGTCTGATGACACGGGATCTGCCTATTAGTTGGTCGGAGTAAAGGTTAGAAGTGTCTCTGATGACGTGGCATCTCCCCATTGGTTGGCAGGAGTAAAAGTTATAAGTGCGTCTAATGACACCGCAGCTCGTTATTGGTTGGAAGGAGCTATAAATGCCCCCCAAAAAATTAACTTTATCATTTCTAGGTTGAGAGATGGCTGTTTTTAAAATACATTCAACATACACCTCCTGATAACATAGCTTACATGCCACATTCATTGCACATTGTATTTGCTGAACATACCGAACTTTATTATATGTTTGTATTTATTTAATCGCATTATTTATTTTTTTACATATTTCTAGACATGCCAAACCCATCCTGTGTTTGCTCAAATTTTATTCAATTCCATATTTATTTCTACATGTCAATCACGGCTTGGTAACTGCCTTAGATGTAATTAGAATGATCATGATGGTCATGTATGAAACCTTTTAAGAGGATACTATAAATTATGGGATACTGTGCTGAGAGGGTGTATATATATATATATTTTATATATATATCTTATATATACTTATACATCTACAGTATAAATATATTCTAGAAATCTTTTTTACCGTAGCTGGATTTAAGTACTTATACTATGGTTGCTTCCACCCAGTTTTTTGACAATATTGTAGTTGGGGCATAGACAGGGTAGAAGTAGACTGGGTTAGCATTTCGCTACACTGTTTAACCCCCTTAATGACAAAGCCCGTACATGTACAGGCTCAAAATGCATTGTTTTCAATGGGTTTAGGGACCACCCATTGTCCTTAAGGGGTTATAGTGTTCTATAGGAAATCTAACCCTGTACTTATTTCCATTTCGATTACAAGCTACTTAGGAAGAGACCGTAGAAAAGACAGGCGTCCGAGGTACATTTGTAATAATCGAAACATATAAGCTGGGTAACTATCCTCTCTAGGACATTAGAGCTAGACATTAAATATAAGCTTTTTACTCCACTTTTGTGATTCCTTTATTATAAAAGAACCTTGACTCCTGACAATAATGATCCTTTTATACGTGAATAGTATTTTAGTATTCAGTAAGTCATAAGCCCTTTGTATCATTACATTCAGATCAGTCTCTGAGATCAAGGTTTTTTTCATCTCCATCATCAGTCAAGAACGTGTCCAAATGGAACCAAACAGCCAATTACCAAGTTATATTTTGCCTAATTACTTTATATTTCTTTATTTCTATATTAATAATTACTTTTGTTTTTGGTAAAATGAACCAATACATACATTTTGTGTTTCTACCTCCAACATCATGGAGAGTGGAGAAATAAATCCAGACAGAAAGAGCTCCGAAGTTGCAATATGACGGAGTGTTGTGTACTACTTTTGGTGGGAAAAAAAGGAAGATCTCCAGCTGTTCACGGTGAAATTAGCGGCCCAAAAAGGTTTTATCGCTTGAAACACAACAGCAGGAATTATAAGAAAAAGGACATAAAATAATATAACCATTTATTTAACAAGATAGCTCTGGCTGCTACGTTCAATTGGGATTCTGTACGTAATAGAGGCCTAGGGACTGTATCCATCAGTTTCCCTGCATCCCCCATTCCAATGCTCGGTTAAAAGGTATATTATGGTAAATATTCTCACCTAGGCCAACTAAGCCTAGGGCAAAAGGTCCAGGGGCGCGGGTAGTCCCTATGCTGCAAACCCGAGGGCAGTTTGCCCGTCTTTGGGTGATCAGTCCCACATCACATCCCAGCGCCCGGCCGTAAAAATGGCAGCCATGGGAAATACACCGCTGCTTGATACCGCTCTGAAATGTGTCCAGCTCCCTTTAAGGCCTGAAACTTTTTTATATCTCGATATAAAACATATTCTTTTTTTCCATTAAGGGTACGTCTACAGAGACAAATTACCAAAGCCATTTCTCTGTGTCCTCTATAACAATTTTTATGTATTACGTCTCAGAAATATGAGAAAAATAAGTATACTTATAAAGCTATTTCATGCCACATGTTTTGAGTATCACTTTATTTTCTATAATTTAAGGAACTGGTGTTTTTTTCTAGAAACACTGGCTTCGGTTACATTGTCTCTTGGGTTCTAGATGTGCCAGTGGCACCCAGTCAAAATAAATTAAGATCAGCATTTTAACTGGTGCTGTATTTAGCAAGAACCTGTTTGATATGACGTAAAGTAACATTGCTCTTACGCCCCATTTATAATCAACATTAGGGTGTTTTTAGGGAACGGTCCACAAATACAACCTTATGCAAGAGCTAATACAAACACAGAGATGACCCCATTGTACAGCGCTACTGAATTTGATGGCGCTATATAAAACAATAAATTATAATAATAAATGACTTGTATATGAAGCTATACAACACTCACAATTAATGGTAACTTCTAAAATAGAATTTCATTGACATTAAGGCTGGCCCGAATATAAAGGCTGCATTTGATTTGAGGATAAATATAATTTGGGGACATTTTAAGAAGAGAAAATAATGTAGGGCCCCTTTTAATAAAATATCAAGGTAAAGGGGAAATCATGGTGTAAGGAAATTTCCCAGTGAAGCCCTTGTGAGTTGTGTTGTGCACCAAAACACCACATGGGATAAGTAGTAGTAGCGTTTAAAGATAATCCCAATAAAACATCCTATCATGACGGGAGGCCTTAAATTATTCCTGTCCCAACTGACCAACACAAATGCTTTTATATAAAAAAATAATTCTACAGAAAGCTTTCTCTGTTACTACATTAACATACTGTTTCCATGGGTTACCTTGAAAGTGCCTTCAGAAAAAAAAACATTTACGAGCTGTATCTTCAATCTCAAATTAGGAGACTAAGCATTTATCATGCTCTCTTTCTCTCCTCTTTAACAACCTCCCAGACGACATACAGTAGCCATTCCTGGGGACTCAGGGTCTCCGGGTCTCTCTGGCTCACTTTCCTCTTTTTTTGGTTGCTCCTTGTCCTCTAAAGACTATCTCTGGCTAGCCCTGTACCTATATTTGACTAGCTCCACCCTATGCACGATTACCCCCCCCCGCTCCATGGATTAATAGCCCCACTCCCTAACAAAGCCACCCCTCAGTAGAGATAGGGATCCAGGAAGCATACCTAGGGATAGACATAGATTTTTACACCCACTCTACTGACACACCAGAAGATACAGTGTATGAAAAAAGACTATGTGTTGGTGAAAAAAAAAGACTTTCACTATGTAATGTTAATTTCTTGGCTTTTGACTCAATACCCAATATATGACGACTATGACAGTCTAGAATACAAATAGCACTTTTGATTAAAATTAGTACTTTTTTATTTTGCTTACATAAACTGTTTCTGTTCCTAACATTATAACATAAAAATAAAAGTCATGTTAAATATTCACCCATTTTTTAAATTTTGTAAATTATATTTATGATGTCGGAAAATTCTATTTTTTTTTTTAATAAAACAATTCTAGTCTATATGTGAGGCAGGACTTCTGTTAGATGCAGTCATCCATTGTAAGATGCTGGTACATGAAGCATTGACATCTAAGAAAGGAAGAATGAACATAACAAAAAAATTTCTGAAAAAATAAAGCCCTAAACATTATATTTTCAATTTCGAAACTAGGATGTGGGTAAGTCTAAATCACAGATTTTCAGGATACCAGGAAGATTCCACTGATTTTTTTTACAGAGAACAGTCTGGTTGTCTTAAAATTAAAAGTATCTAGTATCTCAAATTAGCTTTTGAAATTCTGGAAGACTCTAGAATCAGATTCCAAGATTAGGTCACCGCTAGAAAATAGGAAAGTTTGCATGCCAAGAAGTTGACCATCCCATACGATAAAGCTCGATAAAGCAAATCACTTCTTACCATTTAGAAGGTACCCTATAATATTCAGAAGTGACGTGGCCAAAAAATGGAATTTGCCTACAATGTTCTTTTTAAACAATATCACATAATGATTAAAGGTGAGGAAATAGTATTTTCTTGCCTTCTTTCATATGTTGTATACATTAAACTCATTTATCCTTTGAAATTAACTTGATTTGCCTTGCACATGTTTCCAGAGGCTTCTTCTTGTTTTTATTCTAGCCTTTACATTTTGATGCTTTAATTAATATTTTCAATTTTATTGGTTTTCTCGTACTTGTTTCCATGGCGCTATGCTTATTTTAGCTTATTGCTCGTACTGTGATAATACAGCTGCCATTTTTTTTTTCTACGCTGGTTTCATTCTTTGTGTAGAGTCTTACTTAAGTAAGAAAATAGCATTATTTAACCATAGACTTTTTTTCCTAGTTCTCCAGATCAGCAGTTGAGCTGCTGGAGCTGGAGACAGAAGGGGCACTCGGTGGTCTGAAGGGGTCTGTGGCTTAGAGCGATAGAGTGTGATAGCCTCTCAGAATGTATGTGTCCTACTGGAAGGGGACTTTCTCCAAAGGCTTGGTCTGGAATTTACTGCTGGAAAAAATCAATATACCTTATCTTCCGTAGGACTTACATTAGCTGCTTGATGGGGCATCATACAAGTTTGGTGGAAGGATGATGGGAAGATGGGTCCTTAAGTTTTTCTTAAACATCTTTCAAGTCCTACATTTCTAGTAAACAAAGTTCTTAGAAAAATAGATTTTGGCAGCAAATAAGAACTCTTCGTCCCATCTAGTATATTCTGAAAAACTTAAACCATATTTTGTCCTTGGTGACTTCTTATATTCAGAACAGTCTTATGACTAGCCCATGCAAATTTAAATTCCCTAACTGAATTAACTTATTCAATTATGAGGCTCCGTCCTCAAATTTTTACATTATGACCTCTCGTCCTAGTATTTTTCCTCCTTTGACATAAACTTTCTTCTTGTACCCTTTATATATTTAAGTTTTGAAAAAATGCTTCTTCAGTTCAAATTAGATCTATATTAATTATCCTAAAATTAAGGTATACGACTACTTTGTGCTGAAACTTAAGTCATTTTAGGAAGTATTTCTCTATTCTGCAACTGCCAGGAGGATGTTGTAAACACAGGACATGATAAGGCAGAAGACGAGAAGGCCACAAAGGAATGATTAATAAACAAAGTGCAAAAAAGGAAGTGTATTTCAAAAGAGGATAAAGAATAGGTCATTGTCTAAAACTAGAGGGTCTAGATTAGGTAAGAAGGCATTGCTTCCGGCAGAAGGTCTAAAGGTTAATACAGTTAAGCATACATGACAAGGCGTGAGGTTATCCTGAAGACCAAGGGCCATGTTTGAGATTGTAGACCAAGTAGAAATACGGACAGACTGGATGGGCTGCACAGCTCTTATCTGCAGTCAAATATCATGTTTCCGATCATGTACTACATAGAAAGGAGTACACGTTAAATTAAATAATCTCAACAGAATCTTTCCTGTTCTCTCAATAGCCTAACGTCCTGCCACTTAGTCTTTGTAATGTGCTTGAAGTGTTGAAAAGCTATTTTAACAAAATAACAGAAACACAGCGTTCCAGGCATCTGATGGATTGCCATGTGCTGATGTGATCTCCACAATAAGAAGCTGCGTGAAACACTCATTCAGGTTCACAAAACTAGAGTTCTCTACGGTGACCATCACATCATCATTCAGCAGCTGGCCACCGGTCTTCTGATGAGACCTATACTGTAACGCATACCGAATTGATAACATTTCCAGTCCTTTCAATTTTCAACAGTCTAATGTTTTTCTTTTATGATAATTTACATTAACCCTTTGCTTGATCAAATTCCGTTTCTGGGTTCCGGATCACACAACAAAACTATGATTTTCCGGTTGTCTCCTGTTCTGAAAAGAATTAACGATATGTGCACAAGCCTTGAATATTTCATTGGTCGATCAGTCTGTAGATTACTGCGTCGATTATTTGGTACATGAAACATAGTTACAAAAAGTGGTGGAAATCTTTCAGGAGTATTTATTTTATTCACTAGTCATACTGTCTCGACCGATCCCCACCATAAACCCGCAACAGATCTGTTTGCCTCTTTGGTATAAGACGCATCATACGCTCTGATAATAGACTCTTGGAACTAATACATCTATTGACAAGCAAAAATACTTTAGGAAACATATATTACAGAGCAAATCTGGTGCAATTGGTGAAAGTGGAGCACTCAACAGAAACATTCTATTAGTAACTATGGCGACTGCAAGAGTTTAACCATTTTGCACCATGAAAACTCTGTATGCATAACTCTTTTGTTCCAATGATCTCGTTTTTCTGTAGTTTAAACAATATATATATATTCCAAAATGATTATTATTTCTGGGGAGAACAGTGGTGGTGTAAATATGGTGTCATTATTTTTAGGACACTTGACATAAGAATTCTTTGGTCAAAACAGAGCTCTTGACTTTTAAAGGACAGCTCTTCAAACACAGAGATGTATGACAGATTGCATAGAATTCTTTTTGGCTGTTTTTAAAGGTTTACAAAACCTTTCTACATTTATTTGGGGTTATTGAAATAAAATTTGTATTTATGAGGTTTTTGTAAATATTTAATGTGAGTAGAGCTCAGAGAAGCTCTCTGGATATTTCTGTGATCTACAAGTTTCTGAATAAGCTTATAAACTTGAGAAATCGTGTAAGTTCAAGTTACGTTTTTATTGTAATTACTTTCCTTAGAACTATCTCAAAGTCTCAATCTCATCTCAATGACTTAACAATGGATTATAAAAGCCCAAATGGATTGAGAGTCTTCTGGAACATGGGCTTAACTGGCTCTGAAGATGACAGTCAAGAAATCTCCCCGCATTTACTATATATTATGCAGAGCCAGACTAGCAGGAGATGTCCATTGGGGTTATAGGCACTCACAAGCAAACACACGCTTTAGTGAATAGACTTCTTACATGTCATTCACAAATAATGACCTCCCTGAGCTAGATAGTGAGATAAAAATATAGACAGGGAAGCCATGGGATGGGGGCAGCCAGTAGACATGTATGGTGCTCAGCCACCCAGAGGGCACCCTGGAATCCATGACTTTGTTGTTTTCAACAGGGCAAAAGGGACCATGGGGAATGGTTTGGTCAGCCTTTTTGTAAAATATGAGGTCCAAGGGGTGATGGGTACTAAAGAAAGGGGCCCTATGGGAAGACAGGTGGTGGGCTGTGATGGGTTGGGGGGCAAAGCTGATACTGGGCTGAATAATATCTGATAGGGGACATACATGGCGTGTTTAATATGTATATGACAATGTGATTCTTGGTCAAGAATCGTAAACGTTCTCTTGAATGTGCTGTGGAAATCAGTAGGCTAAAGAGATTTTTCTCTTTAAGATACAATTTGTGCAACGTAATTTTTTTTTAGTTAAGAAAACAAAACATTTTAATATTCTTATTAATAATATTCTTTATTCAAGACTGGCATTGCATCTTCTGTGTCTGCTTCCTGCTTGGTCAGGGAGTAAGGCGCTGACTAACTTGAGCAATTGCTTGTAGGCATCCCTACAGACCCAAAGCACCATGGCCATCCAGGGCACATCATAGTAGAAAGCCATTATTGAACATCTTGTTTTGTTAATGGTAAGAATTATATTCTTCTTTTCGGTCCAAATAACCCTATTTGGTGATTGAATTAAACTAGAAACAACAGGAAAAAGGGATTTTCTCTTTAAAGAGAAAATGTTTGTTATCCAAACACTATGTTCCGGAAGTAAAGCGCATGGTCTGGGAAAATATATTGACATTATTCTGTTTGTTGTTAGATGTGCTTTGTTGTGAGATTTGTTCAGCTGTTCTTTTTGAACTCTGCCGTTTTCACACTGGGCATGCCCTTGCAAAGTCCGCATTTTGTTGGATAAGAATTGAACTCTTTTAACGTTTTTAGTAAATGCATTGAAAAGAGACTGGAGATACTTGTCTTTGAGGGCATGGGTATTTTCAGTGAATCAATAAAATTTAAAAAAAAAAAAAAAGGGAGGGCAGCCATACAAACAAAGATGAAATGTAAAGGGTACAAGTCCCAGGGGCAAGAGTGCTTAAGGTGCCAGGCTATAGCTGCCAAGTGTACCTAATTAGGAGGGAAAATTCCTCTGTGGGACCCAAACCCTTCTGTTCCTCCGTCTTCCCAATGTCCCTCTTCTCTGCTATTCTACAGCACTAAATGTCCCTAATATGAATTCCACTGTGTAAACAAAACACATCTCAATAAATAGGGTTCTCCTCAAGTGTAACAGTGAGTCCAGATGTGAACCTCCTTGCTCCTCTTGTGCCTAGAAGGAAGCTAACTGATGAGGCCGATAAGGGCTGAAACGGATGTCTGGGGTTCTTGGTTTCCTCTGGCAGAGTAAATTTGCCATGCGGTGAGATCAGACCAGATGTGGCCCTCCTTGCTCACTGTTGCCTAGAGTATTGCATACCACAACTCACTGAGGAGGCCCATGAAGGCTGAAATGGACATCTAGGGTTGTTGGTTTACCTTGAGCAAAGAACATTTGCCTGCATTTCATACTCTGCTTTTGGGTGGGGTAAGACTGATCTGTTGATGGAGATTTATTCTCTAGAAAGGCACAAGTGAATGAAGACATTCTTGGATAGGAATGCAATGTAGAGCTGGCTATCACGTCCTTTTTCTCAGTTCATCCCGTACTTTCTTACTCAACTTTAGAAAATCTCAAATTCCAGTCTCCTAGTCACACCTCCAACCATAACCCCTTAAACAAGTGTTCTACTTTCTCATTTAAAATACTTGGTGTTATGTACCTCTTTTTCTCACCCCAATCCCCTTGCCATACATGCAAGCTTTGTAAATGTTCTCAACCCTCTTTTGCTTGGCCTTGTCTTACTTGTTTGAACAGAAGGCTGAATCCATGATGTCAGAATTTTCTTTAAAAAAGAACAATGTCGCATGGATCAATTTTAGCAGTAACTGAAGGTTCTGGGACATGATGTCGCAGAATTTCCAAGAAAAAACCTTGATATTGTTAGCACTGCTTCCTAAAAATGGGCCAGTGTTGTTTACGTTTATTCTATACCAATGTTTGATGATCTCCCTCCGGAAATGGGATTTGCTGAGCCTGTATTTGGTTAATGACCTGTGGCATAAGCATGTTGTTATGGATTATCATGCTGTTTTCCACATGCTGAAAGCCTTCGTACGAGTTCTTTCTGCCATCGCAGAGCGTACATTTGCTGCACACTGAACTATCTGGTCCTATAGTTTCTTGCCCAAGTTAATAAATTCTACTGAGCCAGAGAAAGTTTACATTTTATCTTTTTGTACCACGTTGTATTTGCCTGCAGCATGTGGTATTTGTTCTAGTTTTTCTGTTTTAATAAACGCAATTGTTGATGAAGTAGCGGTGGAAGAGTTCGTCCTGGCTGGTATTAGTAATGTGGGGCCCTCAGCTAAACAGAACATTTAAAATCTTACCCAGAGGATCCAGAAATCCTATGGAGTTTAATGAGCTGGGGTGGCCTGGAGACACCAGGTCTAAGGTCAAGGTCCAGCAGCAGAAGAAGAAGCAGAGAAGTTCTTTGCTGTTTAGTTTAGGTTTTTTAATTCTATCCTCAGCATTCATACTTGGTTTGAAATCCAACATTTTCTGACATCCTCTGCTGTGCCAGATAAACTAAAGCATATTTCCAATATTACTAGCAGATTTAAGTAATTTGACTACATTTAGAAGGCAACTTGATCCCAGATGCCTTTCTTTACTGTACTTCTGATTATATTATAATTGGTTCCCTTTAAAATTCAGATATCAGAGTCAGAGATTGCACTGGAACCCGGTACCTCCCTACTCCGTTATATTTATGTCAATATAGACTGGCCCTTTAATACAGAAAATGTTTAGAAACAACACCAGGAATACATTTGAGAAACTCCAATTTAGAATCAAGGAGACTCAAGCACTTTTTCTTTGGATATACAACCTACTTGCATTTTTAAAGGGACACACCAGCCATCATATTTAATGTATATGATAAATGAGGGGTCCTGTTAAACTTCTATGGTTACCTCCTTGCAAATACATGGGTGGATTCAGTAGGACTGTGTTTTAAAAAACACAAAATAAGCAGGAGGTAAGGAAGTTTGGGTTCCTAAAGTATCATTAGTATTTAGACTTTGCTGTCAAAGTTTTGCATTACCCTGTGATAAGACGATGTGTTTTGTTTATTTCAATATAAATAAGTAGAGTTCAAACTCGAGGCTCTTGGACATGTATCGGTTGAGTCTGGAATGCATTACTCTGGTCCCATTATCCGTTAAACTGATAAAGCAGATTAGAGGCTTCTTACATCATTTTTCGAAAGCACGATAACATGTCAATGATTGCGTCCATATGGTGATAATACTTTTGTGGCTACAATGAGATAAATATTTTGATATAAAATCTGCGGAACCACATCTGCAACAACCCATCTGATGTATCATGTGTTTTCCAAACTGTGTGTCCAAATTAGCTACACAACTGTGATTCCTCAAATTTGTGGCATGGAGATTGGCTATCCTCATCTGTTCCACTCATGCGCTTCAAGGGAATCTAAGGTTAAAACACATTTTTGCAGTACTCCGTATGATAACCAAAAGCATATGTAGACATGTATATACCATGACAGGGCATAAGATATATAGTATTGTACTTCCTAACTAACAAGCAGCTGAGGGAAGCCATTTTTCATTGTATTTTCTACTTCCTGCTCTGCTTCTGCATAGAACGAGTGCAAAAACCAAATTCCAGTTTAAAGTGTCATGCGCAAATATCAATTCATATCCCACTATTCCAATACTACACTATACGAGTCAACTTAACAAAGTTGACCTTTTTTGAATACACAAGACTCATTTGTTCACAGCTCAGACATAAACATCTCATTGTAACCTAAGGAGGCCTTTATGAGTTGATACACCTCAAAATGTCAGCCAAGACTACCAAATCCATCTTCATATGTCTATAAATGAACTTGTTGAAGCTTTCTTACCCATGTAGGCAACTCATCTTCATGCCAGTCCATACATCTTCATGCAAGTCCATACAAAGTCGCACACCCTCAAACATTTCAAGTGTCCAAATCAGGACACTTATGTTATTGGGTTTGGCAAAAGGAAAGGAAGGGCAGGGCCAGCTGTTTCCTTACTTGAATAGTCCCCTTTGGGCAGCAGTGGAGGTCTGTTTTGATTTTTGACCTCTTTGGGCCAGACAGTGAAGTTCAGAGGATCTCCCCAGGGATAGGCAAAGGGTACGTACAAGGACACCAGTATCTGTGGCAAGGTTTGTGATGTCAATAGAACATCATTAAATCGTCCACCACAGACCCCAGTAAAGGTCCACCATGAACAATGTTGCTACCTACCCCTGGATCTCTCTAACTGGCACATGCACACCACTGCCCTCAAAAGTTGTACAGTGGGACAACAAGCTGGGAGCTATGAATGCTGCTCGACAAGATGATCCCAGGTGGATCTTGGCTCATTCCATGCCACGGGACTGCTGCACCACCTGTAGTCTCTCCTTACAATGGTTTAGTTAGAGGCAGCTCGATGTAATGGACATTCTAATGCTATGGCCGTCTTCTAGAGTGAACTTATTTGGGTCATGAACAATGCCAACTATATCCTTTTGCTAAAATATTCTACTCCATTGGGGTTTTACCCCCTTGAATCTATTTCTTGTAACTCTTTAGTCTAAATCTTTTTTTTATCAAACTAAAATTATGAACTTTTAAAGTACTGGGGATTTGCTGCCTGCTTTTTATATATCAAAGTTATAATTTTTTTTTGTTTATTTTTCCCACCAGTTCCTCTGTTATTTTGAGTGCAGGTGATATTTACAGAGTGAGGATTTTTACTGCAGAATTTCTTAGCATGCACTAAAAATAAATCAACAGTGACTTCAAATCCCCCTTATAATTAAAACAAACACCGCAGATTTCAACAGATAGTAATATTATTCAAAGAATCGGGACAATATGTTTTTGGTTTGATGTTTTGTTACTTCACCCACAACTTCCTTGTGGTACTGAGAAAAAAAAAAAAAAGTTTAACCACAAGTTTTAGGCGGTAATAAATCTGTTATAGACTCTCATCATCAGTAAAAGCTCTGTCTCTATCTGGCCATATGACTTTAATTAATAAACTGGCTTGGAATTAGGACAAACTGTTTACCAAGAGCCTTCTTTATAGAAAAGAAGCAGGAGGATGCATTAAATATATTGATTTTTATCTCTTGTTTGTTAGTGAAGGTCAATGAGGGCAGAACTGACCCTACCATATATTCAAGGCATTCAAGCATACCTGCCAAGTGTCCAATTTTTTCAGCAGTCCCAATTTTGGAACGCTGACAATGATGTGTACCTTACTGTCCTGCTTTTGCGGGCACTGGGTCATCATAGACTGGTTGGGGAAATCCTCCGATGTTCCTTTTACAGTCTTGGAGCACTCTAAAGTCAATGGAGGTCAATGGAGGCCATATGGCCGTCTCAACTGAGTGGCAAGGGGCAGATATTTGAGTATGGTGACCCCACCCTTGACCACTCCTTCTCACAGAGCAGCCACACCCCCAGCACAGGTAATTGTGATGTAGACACCTGAAATGGTGGGTATCCTCAAGCTCAGATGTTGAGCTCTTGGGTGCCACTGCCAGGTTTTTGGTGAATGCAAGCAAGTGCACCAGAGACGGTGCATGCCTAGGGTGCTAAAAACCCTACTGAGAGTGTTACAAACCCCCTTTCCATCTGTGAACAGGAACCAGGGGAATGGGATCTATGGGTATTATAGTTTTGACAGTGATCACATCGAGGTGGGAAATCTTTGGATTCTGTGAAAAGAATCCAAGTTTTAGAACATGAGCATTTTGATGCTAAGTGCTCCTCACGTGATAACTTTTCCTTGTACAGAATAAGAAATGCCTGGAGACAGAACATTTACTCGCCTGACAACTAAGCTGAATAATTCTAGGATAAGTTTGACATGAAGAAAATGCTAATAATGACACAGAAAATAGACCAATTTTCACATTTCCCCTGCAGTACATTGACTGGAAACTCTAGATTTATGAAGTGACTGGCAAAAAAACTACATCAGTTCCACTGACAGTTCATTCAAATGACACTGAGGTCTGGACTTCATGAGAGTTGTAGCTCAAACCCACTAGTAGGCTAGAAGCTGCCTAACCCTATCTAGGAGGGCAAATGGACAAAGGATGAAAAGGTATCTCGAATGACGCAGAAACATGGAAGCAAGGAACACCTTTAGCAGATGGGTGGAAAGCATAGAGGTTGTTACTGCTGTCTAAGAGCCCCCAGTGGCTATCTGTGGAACTGCAAGTGAACACCAAAAAAAACATTTAGATGCTTCCCCATCCATTGCTATGACCCTTCAGAATAGGATGGCTCTATGCAGTTAAGATGTTAACAATTTACTCATTTTGTATTTTCTTCTCCAGGTGATCTGGTATCCCGGGCAATGCATCACCTACAGCCTCTCAATCTGAAGCAGCATGGGAATGGAACGCCAATGCATAGCAAGCAGGGTCCTCTTTACTGGGAGCCAGAGGCCCTATACACACTCTGTTACTTCATGCACTGCCCCCAGATGGAGTGGGAAAATCCAAACGTAGAACCTTCCAAAGTCACCTTACAGACAGAAAGGTTTGGTTTTTATTACGCTACTTACTGAAAGTTCTTAGAATGATTTACTTTGAAGGGTTGCGTAGTGCATGCTCCCAAAGTTTCCCTGTTTAGAAGGAACAGTCCCTCTTTTGGCCCTAAATCCCTAATCACCCTTAATCAGAAAATGCTATTTATGTGTGTATCCCAGTGTTCTACATGATAATCTTCTTACCAGAGTTATGTGCGTACCTGGACACTTGGCTTTGGCCAATTGGAGCCCCCTGTTGCGTGATGTGGGCAGATAGTCCTGCTGATGTTGGTGGGTGGTCTCACCGCTGTTTAGGGGGGGAAATGGGTGGGGAGTGGGACGCTCCCCCAACCTGGATCTCCTATTGGTTGCACTGTGTTATAAATTGGAATACCAACATGCAGATACAGACTCTTCCAAACATACACACTCTTATATTAACACACATACTCATACCTTATTCCGTTTTTAAAGGGGCTGTTCCATTTAATTGTTTCTGCCAATGAATATAGAAGAGGAAACATTTTTCTTTTAAAATTAATTTCTGGGAAGGGTTTGGGCATTTAATAGTACTGTAAATTCAATAGAATTTAACTAAAACTGCATTTGATTAAAAAAAAAAACAACAACAAATTTAGCGGAGTAACTGGAACAGAACCTTTTGTAGCCTCCAAGGAAAGTGATGCAATACATGTGTTGAATTGCTTGCTTTTTACATTTTAAATCATTATTATTTGAATACGTCAAGCTTCTCTATCCTATAAGGGGGGGGGGGCATAACAAACTTTGTAGTCTGCTTATATGGTAGCACCACCTATGTGAATGATAGATTTCCTATTGACAGCCCAGTGTTCCCATCACTACAGTAGCCTTCTCCAATAATGAGATTCCGCTTACATCAATGCAGATCTAGCAGAGCAGTCCATTTTTTACTACTATAATGAGAAATAATGATTTCTGTCGGGGACTGTGTTGATAAAGCCGTCGTCATGGCGCATCAGGTGGATACGAACAACATCACAAGAGGATACCTGAGCAAATATTTTTGTTTTAAATAATTCCAACACAATAGTATTGTAGACTTCACCCAGAGACTCCAGGGCAGACCCGTCGAGTTATGATTTGTGTATTGTTCATTTTTTGGGACAGAAAAACGCTGTTTTCTTAAATATTATTTCTGTGTTTTTTAATGATGAAGTATCAAAAACTCTATACGATTCCTGAGTTTAAAGTCGTTCAAGATAGAAGAACATCCATAACCCAAATCATCATACAATAGTCTCTGTATGTTGAATTATAGTGCAATATATTTTTTTCAAGATAAAACACAGTTTTTATAGCTACAAAGTAAGGTTGGGGAAAAAAACCCATACCTTCATCAACCATAACTGGCGTACCCCTAATTTCATTGATTGAGATAAGGGGGGGGGCTTCATAATTTATGAATCCATGGGCAGTCAGAATAATCCTTGGATTAATAGCTTTAAATTACACCCTTTTCCCGGGGAACACTAAAACTGGGCGAAAACAATCACTTATCTCTAAAAATGCATAAAAAAGCATTTTCCATCCCACGTAACAAAAACCAACCCGATAGCCACGCTCGCCGCCTCCATAGGTAGGTCATAGCTTAAGAACACCCTTCTTAAAATAGAACTGGAGCTCCTATAATCTTAGGGGGACATTGAGCGTTTTTGGGCATATTCTCCAGCGTTCACCTGCCCCTCCCCCAATTATTTTTGATTTTTGTGTTTTTTTCCATAAACCCCCCCCCAGAAACTCACAAATAACCATCTATCTTGAATCTAAAACAAGACCAATTGGGACCTTTGATTGAGTCCTTATATCAAGAAACATCTATTATCTAAAACATATAATACATTTTTAAGCCATATTGGATAATGTATATTTTCGTGACCCTGATAGATCCATCCGTCATGCGGTTCGTCAATGTTGACAATTCAGCTCATGCCTGAGGTCAGCTGTGCTTTCTCCTACGTGATCCATAGGATGCCTGCGAACCCCAGCTCTGCTTCTATAGTAACCATAATCCTTATATAAAAAAAAAATACTGTGGAATTCATACATCGAAAACAGCAGGTGACTTAACTCTTTAAGTGCCTGGATATATGTGATAAAGTCCTACGTGGTAGATAAGTGGAACAGTCTCCCAGCAGAAGTGGTAGAGGTAAATCCAGTAAGAGAATTTAAAGATATATATATATATAAGACAAGACTGTTTAAGGTTTGAGTTTTCACAGCAGGGGACATCGGCAGACTAGACGGGCCGAATGGTTCTTATTTGACATCACATTCTATGTTTCTATGTCTCCCGAACCTCGGTCTATTTAAATATTCATCAAGGCTGTAACATGACCGCTTGGGTGGAGGATGGAAAGAAAGCTCATGCGCGTACCTGCCTAGTGACACCTGCGTTTAATCACCTGCGTTTAATCACCTGCCACTCTAATGCCCATATGTTTCCATTCTTATATATAATGTATACATTTTGAATAATTTAAGAATAATTATTAATTAATTTCTGAATATATATATTAACTATATATATATATATATATATATATATATATAATGAATGAATAATTATGTAGTTTTTTTTTCATTCAATATATTTCACCTTAGGTAAACTATACAAAAATGAAATTAATATTCTAGCAAATTAACCATAAGCTATATTTAACGTCTCTGAAGGATCTATTCTTTTCCCAGAAAACATAATATTTTTTCCTGTAAAGATGTGACCTTCTGGAGGCCTGAGATAGGGAATCCTTCTCTTTCAATAACGCAGCGGTGTCACCTTCATTCTATTTCCCCATCGTGATCGAATTACCGGCAAGGCTCGGAGCACCTAATATATTGCTCGGTGTAGCCTTGTGTTTCATCGCTTATTATTTTACAAGGCCTGTTAGGTAGGTTGTGGCTTTTGAAATAAAAAAAACAAAGAAACAGTGATAGTGGTTTAAGGATAAACATCATGATAGTCCAACAAATATAGAATATACACAATATAATAATAATAACATAATAATATCCCCATCTATCAGCAAGGACGCACATAAGTTTATCCATCTATCTATCTACCTATTTCTATCTATCTATCCATCTATCTATATTTACATCTATCTATCTACCTATTTCTATCTATCTATCTATCTATCTATCTATCTATCTATCTCAACATTAGGAAAAACACAATTCTGTGTTTCTATGTTAACATCTTATTTATCCATTCCGTTTTATCTGACATTTAGAAAGAACAAAGAAAACAAATTGTATCTTTAAAATTTTTTGTACTTTAAAAAAAAAAAAAAAATTTTAAACTGGATGTTTTTTAAACATCCAAAAAAAATCCACCATCGAAAAAAGCTGGAGACAGCGTAATTACATTTTGTCATTTCCTTAAAATGTGGGGTTTATTTTGGAGAGAAGCACGATTTATCCATTTACTCTGTAGAATGTGCACAGATGCAAGTTAGCACAAAAAAGAAAATGAACAGAATTGGAAAGATGCCCGTGCTGTTTGAAATTGCGTTTCACACTGTGACAGAGGTTGCCACGCAACATCGATCTGTAACTTCAGCAGAAATTATAGATATTTAAGCCATCTCTCAAACTGGTTGCGGAGTGTACACTCCAATTTAAAGGAAAACAGCAGCTAAAGTCAAAGATTTCAGACCTATACAAGATTTGTTACATTCTAACTCTAAGGCAAGGTTTGTACCCAAGCGACCACATAAAACGGACAAAGCTCTGTAGGTAGAGGAAGAATTGGGACCTAAATGAGCAAAATTGGGTGGAAAAAGCTCAAAGGATGGATTTTTTCTAAATATTCTCTTACATGGGGTATCGGGACATGTTGTTTATGAATTAGAGGGTTGCAGAGGTGTCAATGGAACAAAATCATCTGGGGTTGTGCTCTTGGCCCATACTTCCCAAGTGTCTCTGTTTGCAAGGACCAGTGGGGTATTCTGGCCCGGGGTGACTAGGACTAGGGCAGTAGGTCAAGGGGCAAAGCATTCTCTCTGCCGTATTATGGGGAACCAACTGGGATCACCATACCTAGTTAAAAGTGAGATCACCATACCTGGGAACTCTGTTTTTTGCCTGGAGACTCCGGTTTAAGCGATGCTTCTCTGGGTCACTGTGGAGAATCTCTGGGTTGCGGGAGCAGCATGGAGGTATGCCCCCCCCTCACTTCCCTTCCTACCATGTACCACATTACATTTTTCTCTAGCCCCAAACGCAAGATCAGCAGACCATTCACTGATATCAGTAGGCCCACCCGCTACCTGAAGAGAGAGAGCTCAAAGGAGCTGGAGCCTGGGTGTTCCCTCGTATGTAGATCACTGATCTCCCCAACTGGCCCACAAACACCATGGACAATTTACAGCACAGCTTCTATAGTTTATTTTAGAACAGCACCACCTGTCTTTAACGACAGAGCGATAATATATGATGTCATATCCCGGCTCCCAGCCACAAGGGGGAGGCTGGCGGTGCTGACTTGGGTTAGACCTAGTGCAGCGCCAAAGAGAAATTATTCTTTAGCACCCAAATCTCCCTGTTTCCTCCCTTGATGCCCATTTTTTTCTAGTAGCTCCAAATGTTTGCTGGGTATGAAGGTATCACAGGGTTCTACAGCCTGTTTAATTAAATAGTTTAGAAAAGTAAATATGCATCGGCGAATATTGACTGGTATTTGCAGCTAAATTCCACTGAGCACAGGTACTGTCTGTGCTTGAGCTAGATTGCTATTGTCATTCAGTTACACGTCTGCGACAATGTTCAGAAATGTGTTCAGTGAATGAATGGCAGAGGAAGATAGGACGAGTGAATTAACACTTGAGATAAAATATGTGTTTTCTGTTTAACATGACTCCATTCACTGGCGTGGTTCAGCCGTTTTGTGAATTATGACAGATAAGAGGTGTTCCGTAGATAAAATACAGGATGTCTTCTTTTATCATTATTTTAATAGATTGTAAGCAACCGGACCTTTTCTCCTTCTTAACACGTGTTAATGTAATTGTCAGTTCTGTATATATATATATATATATATATATATCATTCAGTTCCTGTGCCTAAGCTTATGTTTGTTATTAACTAAATTTATTAACCCATTCACTTGATATAAAGGAATCACACAAACTAACATTTCTTTAAATTTCCTTTTGTATTATATTTTTAACCCAAAGCCTTTTGTATATCAATACATGCCCAGTTTATCTCAGCTGTAAATCATTTTTATTTTATTTTTTTATTTCAAAAAATAAGATTTTATTTAAAAATTGAATGAACTTTTAGAATGTAAACAAAGTGTTGATCGCTGCTAATAAGTCGTCATCAATGCTGCCTGCTGTAATTGTTCATAGTATGGGAAAAATGTGCCCTTTGTTAAAAGGAAAGAAGGACAAATATACGATAACGATAACCAAAGTCTAATTAATTGCGAAACACTGGGGTGAATTCTTAAGGTGTGATTCAGGAATAATATTGCTTGCGTTTACGTTTGGTGGTAAACAAATATGCAAGCAGTACTTAATATGTACAGTACTGATGTATATTACATAATAACATGTTCATGGAGACGGTATTCACATGGAATCTGGCAGAATTCTTTATATCGGTGCTGCAGTTGGCACCTTTGCCGAATTGTGCAGCAATATTTTGAAATTAAATCTGTCAACATTCGATTTGGCAGACTTCCCAGACGGTTTCTATGGCAACTGCAGGCTACAATGTGAACTAATCACAAGGTCGGGCCTCTTATAGGGTAAAAAAAAAATCTATTTACTTATCCAACCAGAGTCAAATATCAATGACCCCCCCCCCCATCCCTCCCCTTCTGGGTTCCAAAGCTACCCAAGATATGGTGAGATTCCATCAGAATGTCCCTGGTACCGAATTTTCCCCTATGTACTTTAAGCTTTAGGGTAAATTATGTTTCAAAAGTATCTTGATTGCTTTCTTTAAACGCCATACAATTTATAAAAAATGCGAGGACCAAAATACCATTGGAAAGAAGTTTGAGTCAGCGCTGGTCTGGATAGCAATGTTTTATTATTGGCGAGCCAGCTCTTCCAGGAGTTAAAGTCAAATGTGGATTTTTTCACCTTCCATATTATAGAAAGAGAGGTGATAGATTGATATGTCTACCAGCGTTACCCAGAGACAATCAAAAAGAATTCGGCAGGACCCCCATGTTCTATTCAGCCCAAGATAAAAATCTTCCCATAAAAACTGAAGCAGAATTTTTTCTACTGAGACTATCCCTGCTTTCTACTTGTTCACAGCGTGCCTTCTTTTAAAAACGCACCGCAACAGGAACAGTTTCAAATACATTCATTCTATAAGATATGCAAATCATCTGTGCTGTTTCATAATAAAGATATTATTTTTTCTTATATTGGTGAAGCAAGAAAAAAATGACCCATGTGTTGCCAGCAAATGTATCAATTGTGAGATGATCCACTGACTCTTAGAGGTCACAGGAACTTGTTCAGATTTTCTTGACCATAAAAGGCAACTTTGGGTCAGGGGGTGTGGTTAGAGGCATGGCTATGGGCGTGTCTTTCCCAAGAAAGTGTAATTGTTAATTTCATTTATCAACACAGTTAATGATGTTCCTATGCACATTCTTGTGGATTTTACATCTGTAGAACCCTGTGATACCTTCATACTCAGCAAACGCTCTGAGCTCCTAGAAAAGGGTATATCAGGGGAGAAAAGAGGGGCTTGGCTCCCAAAGAGGGAGTTTTGATCCTAATCAGGAACACTTGGAAGGTACGATACCTGAAATGTTCATCAAAACTACACAGCAGGGCAATTTAGGTACCGTATATCACAATTTGAGAAGACGCCTTCGTCCCCAACCAAAACTATTGCATTAATTTGCCATGCTGTACACTTAGAAGAAACAGAATACTGGTTAATAATAACATCACTTGCAGGTAGACTCCATTAATGCAGTGTAAAGATTACAATATTTCACAATGATTGACTATATAATGTGTTTCTATGATCAGGCCATTTTTAATGCTCCCACCTTTAATGGAGTGGATACGGGTTGCTGTTGCTCACGCTGGGTATCGACGAAGCTTCTCTGTAGATAGCGATGATGTTCGCCAAGCAGCTCGGCTCTTACTTCCCGGAGTGGATTGCGAACCTCGCCAACTAAAGTATGTATTATTATGCATTGGAGGTTTCAAAGGAATATTTATGTTTACAAAGAAACCAACTAATAGAGTTGTTGTGATTCTTGAACGTAACACCATTTGTTCCACAATATGACAGCATTCAAGGTTCTGAGAGCTCCTGTCATTCTCAAGTCTTCGTAAAAAAAAAAAAGAGAACGCTTTCAAATATGCTTTCTAACTTTCATCTCCTAAAATCAGAGTTATGCTTCACATTTTTGGATGTATACAATGAAAAAAAAGGGAATTTCAAGATCCTTTTCACTTTAAAATCAAATAATCATGTGTTCATCTGTTGCAGGGCTGACGATTGTTTCTGTGCATCTCGAAAACTTGATGCGGTGGCCACAGAAGCAAAGTTTAAGCAAGACCTTGGCTTTAGGATGCTCAACTGTGGTAGGACCGATTTAGTGAAACAAGCTGTGACATTACTCGGTCCTGATGGGATTAACAGCATGAGCGAACAGGTAAGCGCTTCCTGGAAACCATTTCTAAGATTCCATCTAAAATAACTTATGTATGCCCTGCTGTGCCAGACTAATTCGATAGATGGCTACAGTTCCATTCCGTCACGGTCCTCTCAGAAGCTAACATCATGTGGCCAAATCATCACATCTGCTCATAATAAACTCAGTTCCATCCACACTCCAGCCCCGTCCTTCTCAGTAATATTTGTTTTTCTTTATATGCTGCTTCTACCGGCTGTGGGGAAAAGGCTTGCCTGGTATTTTCCCCACAATATGGCCCCCGGAATGGGGTGATAAGTCACAGCTTTCATAGAGAAGATAAGGAGTGGTGGGTTAAGGGTACACGTGTACATGAGAGCATTTCCTGAATTAAATATAACACCCTTTTTAATGGTATCCCTTTATTTTCATAATACCCAGGGCATGACCCCACTGATGTACGCCTGTGTCCGGGGGGATGAAGCCATGGTCCAGATGCTACTAGATGCGGGAGCAGAGCTGAATGTTGAGGTGAGACAGTCGAGAATATTTAAGAAAATATTATTGCTGGCTAGACTGTTCTCTTTAGATAAATGACTGCAAAATTTTTTTGATATACCTATAATATTTAGAGCCTACGGACTAATCATTCTGAGTTTCAATGGGGTCATATGATCAGGAAGCATTATACTATTACTCCAATGTAAAGTGGTCTATAATGTCTCTTCACCCCCAGGACATTAAAGCTGCTGTAGATGTTACCTGTACCTATTACCTGTACATTACCCCTTTATTCTAATTGTCTAAAGCTGCCCCCTATCGGTGTGTATTTTTTTTATTAGGTCCCAACAACGGCGCATAAGTTTCCATCCGTCCATCCAGAAACTCGTCACTGGACCGCGTTGACCTTTGCTGTTCTCCAGGGACATATCCCGGTTGTGCAGGTAATTCTTCTCTAATAATATGATAGAAAAATATAGGGATGGGGGGCGGGGGTATCTAACACTCAATTCTTCACCTGCTCTTACACTACAACACCCACAATCCTCTGCCAGAGTAATTTGTCTTAAGGATCTTGTTTGCACGGACCACCG
Source organism: Spea hammondii (assembly GCA_029215755.1). Lineage (NCBI taxonomy): Eukaryota > Metazoa > Chordata > Amphibia > Anura > Pelobatidae > Spea > Spea hammondii. Next base: position 6,638,433 of record JARDYJ010000004.1, read on the forward strand.
TATTAGTTGTCTGACGGCAGGCACTTTGAGTGTGAAAGTCAAAAATCCACCCAGCGGGAGGGATGGCGTTACATGATGCAGAAAACACATGTGTATACTTCATATGGAAAAAGATCTATCTTCCTCTTATTATGAGTGGGTGGTATGAGTTTATGAAGATGCGTACTAAAAGACTGCACTCAGATCTCAGCGATACCGCATATGTGAGCATTTCAAACCTTGAGCCGCTTTATATTTCTGTTCACAGTTACTTTTGGACGCCGGCGCAAATGTAGAAGGGTCTTTGGAAGCTGGAGAGGAAAACTATTCAGAAACTCCGTTACAGCTGGCAGCAGCCGCAGGTAAAAAACAAAAAAAAAGTATTATAGAGAAGAGAGATTCCTATTAATTGTGAAAAAAGAAGGCTGCCCTGGACAGAAAGAGCAGGTCTAGAATCCCATCCCATGCGGACGCACAGGTTACTTTTTTTTCCACCTAAAAATAGAAAATAAAAGTTTAATAACTTTGATCCAGAAGGGGAATAAGGTAGCGGGAGCCCCATGTCGAGAAGCATCGGGTGACAGCCTTCCGACAGTCTTTGCCTTGCAATTACTTAGTATATCTCTCAATTCATGGTTCCTATAGTGTTCCCCTGGAACCTTATAATGCCAGATTCCTAATGCCCTTTGTGCTTTGTGCAACAGTGAGATTTATTCTCTTCCCTCTCTCCACCCCATTAGACCACCAGAAGATAATGGTTAGTAATGGGCGCATAATGATTGGACCCAAGTTGACTTTGGACCAGTTTATCAACCATTCTCCATACGACCCCAGAAGTTATACCCCCTTAATTTATCAATGATCCACAAACCATGCAGCGCATCTGCATTCGGTATACGAGTCTATTTTCTTTAAATAAGTAAGCTCCCGGAGTGCCGGAGAAGAAATTGTAAGCTTTAATTGCTTCCTAACATTTCGAAAACCTCCCGCTGTTTGCAGGAAACTTTGAGTTGGTGAGTTTGCTGCTGGAACGAGGAGGAGATCCCATGATAGGTACAATGTACAGAAATGGAATTTCTACCGCTCCTCAAGGAGATATGAACTCCTTCAGCCAGGCAGCTGCACATGGGCACAGGTACAGTCCATGATTATGTTCTTCAACATTTTAGAAGTTGATTACTTTAGGAGACAAAACGGTACCTTGGTAATCAAAGAAAGGATCTTCTTATCTATCTATCTATCTATCTTGGGTTGTTAGAGAAGCCCAGTGGTGGTCCTCTCGGACTATCAGTTTGATAGTATTGGATACCTTACTGGGACCTTATTGAACAAAGTACAAGAAGTTATTAATTGTTAACAATAAAAGTCTACATGGCCTATTTTTTAAATGTATTGGTTCTGGTTATTGACGCCACCTTATATCATAAATAATGCCAAGAAGGTTCACCTTTTTGGTCATTGCATTTTTACCCAATATATAGTGATATTGCTTGAAACTTTTGCTTCTTGTCTTGTAACAGGAATGTTTTTCGCAAGCTGCTTTCCCAACCCGACAAAGAGAAAAGTGATATATTGTCGTTGGAAGAGATTCTGGCGGAAGGCAGTGACCTGGCTGACACAGCCCCAACCCCACTGTGCCCAAGTCGAAACAGCAAAGCCAAACTGAAAGCGCTGAAAGAGGCCATGTACCATAGTGCAGAACACGGATACGTAGATGTGACTATTGACATTAGAAGCCTAGGTGAGTCTACATGTGGGACTATCCCATTAAAACTAGATCTTGTAGCTTAAATGTTAATTTAATTGTTGGGGGTAGACCGTGGATGTAACGAGTGTTGAAGACCAGTAGAATATCTCCAACTTTCCAAGTCTCCAAACCCAGAAGCCTGTTTTGGGAGGTATGCCGATGGCGGAAGTGGTTAAGAGCGAGTCTTGTTACTAAACCCCAAAGCCATCAAACCTCATTGATATGTCGATACCTGGGAACTTCTTGGCTCCTGCTACCCGGAGCCTTACCTTGCGGAACTAGGTCTTCCCCTCATCCTACCATTAAGGCTGCCCGAGACAATGAGTTACAATCAGCAACTTAACAATACAGATATTATAGACGCAAGGTGGAATTCTAATATATATATATATATATATATATATATATATATATATATATATTGCTAATATTAATCAGTAATCACCATTATATAGGTTTATTTAGTGCACAAATCTGTAATATCTGGGATTTGGCAAAAAAATGGCATATCTGGTTTAAATGAGAATCCATTTTTCTGAACGAAAAAACCAACAGCTGTATAAATGTAGGTTTTTATTTCTGAAAAGTGTCTGCATTTACATGTAAGGTTTCCTGGAGCGCAGTAGAGAATCATCTCATGTTAGCTCCTGGCCCGGCTACATATTTTATGACATCACTTGGGATTTTATAGAGAACGTTATCACAGACGTTAAGCTCTATTATTCATATGTTTGAGGCAATGTTACTCAACAATTCCATGTTAGATTTTGGCAGTTACTGAGTGGTGTTTTTTTTGAACATGTTGGCGTTCATTAAACAGACATGAGCTTAAACTCTCATGGCCGATAATCTACACATAATATTATCAGAGTATTTGTATCGTCTGTATTCTTAAAGGGGAATCACCCAGACAGCGTTTATATTGATGTACATGGATTTATATACCGGTATCGTAACAGCAGAACTGGAAAATTGGTTTTAAGTTACTTGACTCCCTCTCCTTTGTGATATTGAAGCAGCTATTATTTTAAATACTTAATTTGCATCTGGGGACGCTATGTGATCTAACAAATATGAAATCTTTTTTTATTTGTTTTTGTATACACTACTGTTCAAAAGTATGGGGTCACTCGGCTATTTTCATGGAAAACAAAGACATTTCTGGCTGTAAAAGAATCGTAAAAGGGCTTTCTGAAGATCAATTCCCCTTTTAGACTTAAATTTGGATCAGCGAACACAATGTGCCATTGGAACATCTTGATGGAGAACCAAAACACCCTGCTTTAGTACTAGAACGATCACGGGAGGAAAGAGGGACACAGGGATTTGGGTCTGAAAGATGGGACTACCTCTGCTAAACAGGGACACTTGGGAAATATGGCTTTTTCTTCCTACATCTTCCATCCTCTACCCTTACAAATAAATACTGTTGTAGCCATAATTTCTCTAAAGAAAAGCTCTTTCCGGAATAATCTCTATGATTTTAGCCGTTCTCCCATTATCCAAGCTTAGTACATGTAGTGATGTCATATTTTTTTTAGTTATTTATGTTAACTTATATTTTCATAATGATCATGCTGTATTTTGTAGCACCCCTGGGAGGTTAATCTAAATTACTACGACGTTAACAAGCAGACGGTGCTTTGTCCCTGATACGTTACGCCAACCTGATAGAAACTATGTGACAAAGCCTTTTGAAAACCATAGAAAGAGTTAAAGACGCACTACGTCAAACCTGTAATTGAACGCTGACCTTTAGCTGAGTTGTTTTGTAGCTTAATATCCCCTGATTGATGTCATTTATTTTTCATGCAATCTACAAACTCTTACACTTAAAGGCATTTGAAATACAAAGAGTCACAAGACTCTAAATGCCCCCCTGCTGGGCAGGAATGGACCTCGCTGAAGGACGATCGGATATTTTTATTTGAAGATGAGAGATGAGTAGGAAATAAAGGAACGGCTGAATGAATGGCTTCCTTGTGGGGGTCTGTTTATAAACCCTGGTAACATTTACTCCATGGTATACAGGCTTAAATAACCATGTATGATAAAGATGAGGAAATGTGACAGCTGATCAGACCCATTCGTTCCATCTAGTCTGCCCATTTTTCCCGACGACTTAGGTCTGAATCAGCCAATATCCTTCTGGAGATGGGGGGTCTCCAAACCTATAAACAATACTCTAGGTGAGGTCTGGCCAGAGATCTGTAACGTGGCAGAACCTCCTCCCTCTTCCTACTACTACTACTAATGCCTTCCCGCTATAAAACACAGCACCCTGCTTGCCTTTTCGATGCTTTATTGCATTCTCTACTGACCTTTAAGTCCTCAGAAATAATTACTCCCAATGCCCCCTCTTCTGTTGTCGCTGACTGGACAGTAGCCCCGGATACTATATTCTGCCTTGGGATTTTTATGTCCCAAGTGCGTTATTTTACATTTATCAACATTAAACTGCAGCTGCCACACTCTTGACCATTCTTCTAATTAAAAATTTGTATGACATTTTGTTAGTTCTAAAATATGAATAGTTTTATCGTATAACATACATATATTTAGAAAATCAAGAATGATGTATTTCATTTGTTATAATGACTTCAAGGGCTTTAGAACACTCCAACAAAAAGTCCTTCAAGGACTACAAGGACACGCAAAAGATATGCAACCTTCGTACAACATATTAAAACAAGACATGTTGATTTTCACAGGTGTTCCGTGGACTCTTCATACATGGCTGGAATCTCTCCGCATTTCATTTCATCAGCACAGACGGCCTCTCATCCAGTGTTTGCTCAAAGAGTTTAAATCTATTCAAGAGGAAGAATATACAGAAGAGCTAATTACACAAGGGCTGCCACTTATGTTTGAAATCCTGAAAGCCAGCAAGGTATGGACGCCCGCTATATTATTCTATTTCGGAATATTTTGAAACACCTTATAATCTCTGTAATGGTTGCATATGTCGATCTATACATCAATAATGCTGCATAGCACCCTTTCAGTAAAAGTTATAGGAAAAAGAAATTTGAACCTAAAGAAAATAATGCAAAAGGGTTAATTTTTGTTCCCCCGGCTTTATAGAACGCCATCCTATACTTTAAAAAAATAAACTATTTCCATTGTACATAATTGGCTACAATGTGCTGAGCGCACATGTGGCAAGTAATGCAAACCATTTATCAAGACCACATGGCTAAAGTACCAATACTTCCCCAGCTAAGATTTAATAGAGTTTTTTCATAATAGCGATATAACATGATGGAGGAAAGCAGTTCTCTCTGAAATGGTTAATATATCTCCATCGATACATGGGGTTATAATGTGTTGCACACATATGGCAAGTAATATATACCATTTGGCAATCGGTGTATTTACGCTAGAGGCCTGCTTAGGCCCGGCGCAGGGCAGCAATCTCCATGGTTACCTCCGCACCTCTGTCCTAGCAGCACGGATACCGCAAGCAATGGAGGCCTCAGCCTCCATCCTTTTAGTGGGCCTTTTTAGAAGGGAGAGCTCTGATCTCCCCATGAAGACCCTTAAGTCAGCGGTACACGGGGACCCAGGTTGCCCAATAGGACAAATGGCCCCTCGTTATGACAAACTAGATGGGCCAAATGGGTTTCATCAATTGCTAAATTTCTATAAGTTCTCTAAAGGGTAGATACACGTAGTTCCCCAGCAAAGATTTCATCGAGTTTTCTATATGACGGAATATGTTTCATGACCATATATACCATAATCACTTATAGCTACTATATCATTGCCACATGTCTAAAACATATCCCCTGTCTCGGGGGGGTAAGCGTTTTTGCTTTGATTAAAGCATACTTTCCAAGTGAAACTCTGGCAGGTTTCCCGGCATTAAGTCTAGCGGGGCGTTATACGATTCACCTCATTTCATTTTGCTTTGCTGGGGAAATAACCTTCATCTGCGTTAAAGAAAGAAAGAAAAAAAAAAAGCTTTTCAAAGTCATTTCCTACAGGAGCCCATTTTGTTGTTGGAGACCCCAAAGTCTCTTCAAGATGCTGATTGCTTTTAATTCTTCCTGCTGCCCTAGTACCAAATACCGGTTCTCTGGAGTGAAATTTAATCAGTTTTACTGCGGTTAACAAACAGAATTCCACCGGAGAATGTAGGTATTTGTGGGCCGAATAATGGATGAAAGATTTCTTTACTTCAGTGAGTTTGAATTTTAAAGAAATAATAATAATAATAAAAATTTGTGCTCTAAGTTCTAGTGTAGACAGATGGTGATAGATATAAAGTAAAGGTAACATGTGACCCAGAATCCCAAGCAAGGATATATACCGTATATATATATATATATATATATATATATATATATATATATATATATTGTATATAATATTCTATTTATATAAAATTACGCAACACTCTTTGCAAGACACCTATATCTAGCTATCTATATATACTTCATGGACAAAAGTATTGGGACACCTGACCATGACACCAACGGGGACTTTGATGACACCACATTCTAACTATACACATTAAAATTAACATTAAAATTAAGTTGGTCCTCCCTTTGCCAGCTTCCCCTATTCTGGGAGGGCTTTCCACCAGATTTTGGGGCAGCCGGTGGACGTCTGCGCGATGCGCTCTGTCATAGAAGCCCCGGCGGAAGTGCCAGCAGCAGCGGAGGTTGTCTGCATGCATCGCGCAGACGTTCGCCGACTGCCAAAGTGGAGGATCCAGCTCCCCTGCAGCGCTGAGGGGAATCCTCCTCTCCTGCAGCCGGTGAACGTCTGCGCGATGCGCTCAGACAACCTCTGCTGCTTCTTTTGGCAATTCCGCTGGAGCTTCTATAGTGGAGCACCGGCGTGACATAACCTTCCAGTGGTCCACCATAGAAGCCGCAGCGGAAGTTCCGGCAGCAGCGGGGGTTGTCAGAGAGGAGGATCCAGGTCCCCTGCAGTGCTGCTGCCACAAACTGAGGGACGCGATTAAACAGTCACTTTGTGAGACATGTAAGAGGTATGGACTCTCAGAACACTGGGGCACCTGGAGCAATTACTCTGTGTGCTCCGCCGTTAATCCAGCCCAGCATGTTACTTCTCCATAAAAATAAATTGTCACACGGGGTATGAATATATCACTAAAATTCAATGACCAATTCTGCTGAGTTAATTAACATCTAAATAATGCAAGATGTAGTGGCCGATACTTTAACTCATTCCATTTTCAAGTTTTGTTTCTACTTTCTTGACACTAAATTAATTTCAGGGGAATTATCATAACTCAGTTCTTCCTTTTATTTTTGAGAACATCTATTAAAAGCAGCATTTTTTAAGAAACAATTATTGGTATTTCTGCCATATATTTTGGACATGAGTGTAGTCAGTGGTGGAAAGAGCACTGTAGGATATAAATATGCAAATCTTTATATATATATATTTAATCAATATATTCAAACTCTCCTCAAAAACTTTACTACCCGAGTGAGGGTGATAAAAAGTGCCATACAATGCGCCTAATTCATGTCTTTAACAGAAACTACAATAATGTTTTCCTTTATCTGTTGAGAAAACCATATGTTGAGATCCTTTTGAGCAGGTGGCTCCCTGGCTATAAACATAACTTAAATGCAATTCTATATAGCTTAAACTTCTCAAGGCCTTCAAACAAAGGTGTTCCCTGGTCAAAAGTGGTCTGGAACACACCATCCGTTGTTGTAATTAGGGCTGTCTGCTAATTTGGCAGTAAGTTGGGTCATTGGTGGTCAAGTGTTTAAGGGACAAGACAAATGGTGGTACTGATGGTATCAAGTTAGACGTGCCTTACATACTTGTTTCTGTGGTTCAGATCCTTTATGGCACATCAAACCATGGTGTGATTTCATACCCTAGTATGATGATTTAAAGAAGAGGGCTAGAAAAGAAAAAGAGCTACACTTCCAGTGTTGTTGGTGACACATATCTCATTGTATTGAGCTGCAAAGCCTGCACGGGTTCAAAGGCACTAGAAGTTGGTACTTCAGCTCATGTCTCAACTTTATCATCCCATGACTGCTCTGGATACACCGCTGTCTGCAGACATTGGCAAATATATGCCAAAATGAAACAATATTTCCCTGTAGTGGGTTTGTAGAACGTTCATGGTAGTTGTGATTTAAACTCGTGTTGTTTCCTTTGCTTTTTAGAATGAGGTTATCAGCCAACAGCTGAGTGTCATATTCAGCCAGTGCTATGGTCCGTATCCTATTCCGAAGCTGACGGAAATCAAACGCAAGCAAACATCTAGACTGGGTACGTTTCTAATCCAGAATCCAATGAGTTTTTCTTAAAATTCTTTGTTCGTCGCTACATGAAATTATTTACATATATATACACATACATGGGAACTTTCTAGACGAGCTGACCCTGAGACTCATGAAATAATAACCCTTTGATGGCCCATCGTGATGATTCTATGAAGCGACTCACCAAATGCCTCTAATATTGGTCCTCATGGAAAACTTGACTTGTCATTATTTGAAGATACACTTAATTGGGTCACCAGCATTTTAGCAGGGATATCAATCATAACATACTGGGAACCAAAGCCCCCATTGAGTCTAATATATAATCAGAGCAACAATTAATAGGAAGGTCCAGACTGTGTGACCCTGAGAATCTGCCCCTTCACCCTGAGACTTTGAGACTGGGTCAAAAACCTTGAGATTCAGGGTCAAACCCTGAGAGTTCCTAGGTATGATATATACACAAACAGACATACTTTATCATTTACAATAATGCATAAACTAAATGAAATTTACTTTTCTTTCAGATCCTCATTTTCTTAACAACAAAGAAATGTCCGATGTCACGTTCATTGTTGAAGGCAGACCCTTTTATGCACACAAAGTACTGTTATTTACGGCATCCCCAAGGTGCGAACACACAGCAGCAAACTGTATTAACATAGAACATTGCTAAGTAATTAGTTTCGGAATATTGTATTGTGTAGATCATATAGCGTGGCTTGGTGATTGAATGACTTCAAGGACTTCGTTACTGTTTCGGACAATACTGTCCAAGGAACCGGGCTGTGTCCGTGAACAGTATTGTGCGTAACACTAATGAAGTCCTTTAATGGACAACTCTGTTGACCTGTCTCTATACAATGTAAGCAATGGTAATGTATATATTGGCACTTAATTTAGCTGTATAGCAGATATGCAATATTTGGATTTTTTTAATTAATGCATCATAGTAAGTATTCAATATGTTTTGTTTTTTTCAGTCTTTAGATTATTGATTATGGGTATACGGCACTTAATGCTTTGCATGTGACAATAATTACTTTCTATATAAAACTGAACACATTTTTTTTTTAAATAAATGTATTTATTCAGCTCATCATGGACTACTTAAATGACATATTTCTTTTTCTCTGTCCAGGTTTAAAGCTCTTCTCACCAACAAGTCGTCTGCAGAGAACAGTTGCATTGAAATCAACTATGTGAAATATCATATCTTCCAGGTATAAATATATAATAAATGAAACCATAATTTTCAAGGGGTAGCAACAGCTTAAAATGCCCCAAAAAACACTTTTTGGTCAAATAAGTGTAGAGCTTGCTATAAAAATGCCTGAAAGTGATTAGATCCAGAGATAATCTGACAATGTTCGTTTTAATAGGTTTTTTTTCTTTTTTTTTGTATTGTCTAGCTGGTTATGCAGTACCTATACTGCGGAGGGACAGAGTCACTTCTCATTAAAAATAATGAAATCATGGAGGTAAGACGTGTACAGAAGAAGTCTTTCATCAGTTAAATGTTGAGGATGAAATAGCCACAGATGTTGTGTCCAATAGATGTATGACCTCATAGCTTTGCAAGGGGCATATGACCTAAAATGAGAATCTCATGATGATGAAGTGTATATTGGGGTACTTTCCTCTTTGGGTTGTTTCCACTGATCTCCAATTCCTCGAAGTCCAAAGTTCTTAAACACATAGAAAACCTTAGAAAAACATGGATTATTCAGTATGTTGTAGGGTTTAACTTCAAACTGCAGAGGTACTTTTTGGACGGTGCTAGAGACTTAAATAACCAAATAGGAATAATGAGCCAAAAAATTGTGGGAACAAAACACATTCCTTACACCATCAACCCCATATACTTCCTTTTCACCATACATTGATGGAGCAGAAGCCACAAAGGGTTTAAATACAGAGGTCTATAAAGCTATAATCCCTACTGTGGTTGACAGTTCAGCCCTGAAACCATTAAAACTGATTTATTATATAAAACAGCCCTGGAAAATGCATTTTTTTTTAAATAAGGAATGTTTTTTAACTGTTTGTATGCTGGACTGTTGCCATCTTGGACGACAAATGTTTTAAGTCTGGTCATAAATGCGTTTTATTATAAAAAAATAAAATCCAAAAATAAATGGTGCAAACTATGTCCACCAGGATTACAACTCCTCTCCACACAGCCAGCCAATGGGGTTGGCTTAAATCAGTGAGATTTACAGTGTCCAAGTGTAACAGTTTGCTCATCATACCTATCCATGGATTGGGGCGATGGCGCCATTGGTAGTATACATAGCATAAAAGCAACTGTTGGATTAAAACATATTTTTTTTACCCTTTTTCTTTTCTTACAGCTGCTGTCTGCCGCCAAATTTTTCCACCTAGATGCTTTGCAGCGTCACTGTGAAATTATCTGTGCAAAAAGTATTAATACGGAGAACTGTGTGGATATTTATAACCATGCCAAGGTAAGTTCAATTGAGATCATCAGCCTCAAAAGTTGAACTTTTTTTTTTTTTTGAAAAATAGACTTTTTCAAATTTACTAACAATGTAAATTTGGATATTTATAGATATCATATGCAATATGTTATAACACATTTACCCACCAGCCGCCCCTCCGGGCCACCGTCCTTACTGCTGTGTATGTCAGCAGTATGACATCATATCCCTGCGGACTGCCTCTTAAGGATCCATGTTACTAGTATTAGTACATTCCTCTATAGTGTTAGCAGGCCGCTTGGGGAGACCTGTCGTCAACCTTTTAATTGGCCCATTCAGCAGTGGTGCTACCCAAAAGGGCAATTGGCTCCCTGTTATACAGCCACCCGACCCTGCTGCCCTACTTTGGCCTAGTCAGCCTAGGCCAGAATACGCCACTACAATTACCTTTCTAGATTTATATAATGCAGATAATATAATCACATGTTTAAATAGGAAGATACATTTTAAGTTTTTTTTTTTTTTAACATATTCCATTTAATCTTAAAATCATTCCGAGAAAGTCAACAGATACTGGCTCATATAGGTAATTATATTTTGGGTTTTTTCCTCCCACAGTTTCTTGGCGTACCAGAATTGTCATCTTATTGCGAAGGATACTTTTTGAAAAACATGATGCTTCTTATTGAAAATGAAGCCTTTAAACAATTATTGTACGACAAAAACGGGGAAACAACCGGGCAGGATGTACTCGGTGACTTACAGAGGACGTTGGCAACCCGCATACAGTCTATACATCTGTCTTCTTCGAAAGGGTCTATAGTATAGAGATATATGGAGCTGGATGGACTGTGTATTGTGTTTACCCCGCAAAGGCTTTATGCGACGATAGCAAGCTTTTCACGCCTTTCCTGAATTTCTGCTGGCTTCTGTCCTCGGAACTGGGAAAAATAAACAGGAAAAAAAACTGTAATTTCAAATTTTTAACAAAAAAAATCTGTTTACTCAGAAAATGACTGCTCTACTTTTGTTGCAAAGAGAAGAAATAAAGAAAAATGGATCAACAAGGTCATTAACGGATCTACAAGGAAGAGAAGCTACTCGTCAAGAAGTTCTAAAAATGCACCTAGCTGTGTGTCCCGGTGCCCTCTTTAAAACGATATTTTGATATGCATCTCCTTAATGTGCATTAACAACAAAAAAACAAAAAGAAGACGAAATACTACCGACTGTTTGTATTGTGGCCGTTAAACTCCAATGGAAATAGCTGTCAAGTTTTTGAGACTTTTTCAAGATTTCTTATAAAAACAAACAAACAAACAAAAAAAACCTTGTAGGTTAAAAGGAAATTTCGTAGCCTCTAGATCTCAGTTTCCCAAAAATTGTACTGTTCCGAAGAACCTGTTATTTTGTTGAACGACACGTTATGTGGCTCCCGTAAGACTGCAGCTATCTGCTTTATCAAGGCTGTATCCCCCCCCCCCCTACTTGGGATAAATTTTAAAACGCGGTGATATTAAATAATATATTACGATCACATTTTTTAAAAATCGGCATGTCAGTAGTTACCTTTTTTTTGGGGGGGGGGGCTAAAATTCAGCTTGGAACTTGGATTTGCATGGGATAATCTGTGTGCGTCATTTTTTTTGTTTGTTTTCTTTGCCAAGAATTACGCGGTTACTATTTAAAATCCATTTGTGAAGTACGAAAAAAAAACCACAAAAAAAACCCCACAATTCTTTTTCCACTGTGAATACGTTCAAATTGTTAATTGTAGGTGTTCGTTTTTACATGACATAGTTCACATAAAGCTAAAATATTATTATATTCTTGTAATATACGATAATTATTTTTATTGCATTGTAGAGAAGAAAAAAAAATCCAGTGTGCCGATGTATTCAGATTCTTTAAGCCATACGGACCATCGCTATCTTTTAACCCCTTAAGGACAATGGGCGGTCCCTAAACCCATTGAAAACAATGCATTTTGAGCCCGTACATGTACGGGCTTTGTCATTAAGGGGTTAAATACACGCGTTATTTCTTGTTACGTTGGTTAACGAACGCCATCTCGATCTTATAGGTCTTTCCACGTCTGTTACGTTGGTACTCGTCATATTATTTCTGTCCTGCCGGATAATAAAGACTTGTAACGTGCCACATTTTTTTTTTCCGAGACACCTTTGCTTAGCAATTGATTTGCACGGACAATTCGGTGTTGAAATTTGTGAACCTATGGCAAATGTTATTAGAAGAACGTTTTTTTTTAAGTTATTTCCAAGGAAAAAATATGGCCCTTTGTCCCTTTTATACCAGCATGCCACGTTTACATTAAGGCTTCGATTACTGGTTAATGTTTAGGGACATATACTGGTCAATGCGTTTGTAATTTTGATACATTGTTTCGATATGAATGTTTGGTGCTCCTTGATGTCCATGGCTTTTTGGGCTCATCAACTCATACTAGTATCGGCACCTAACAGAGAGCTGTTCTATAGCTTTTATTAACGTGGTCACTTTGTCCAAACGTCACAAACTGGCTACTAGAAATCGTTAAAAAAAAAAAAAAGATAAAAAGATACGGCATGGCAACCTTCAAATGAAGTATAGATGATTTGTCAATATTTGGTATCATAGTATGTTGTCTGAACTACTAGATGAATTACCTTTTGTAAATATTGTACAATGTTAAAGTCTGATGTAATAAGTGACATGTCGGGCAAGAGAGATAGAACTTTGATTGTTAAAAAAAAAAGTTATCTGGTGTATTCCATAAATTTTTAACACACAAAAACAATGTCACACATGCTATGTGATTCATTCTGTTTATTGCCTACATCCCATGTTGATATAACATGATAATGTCAGAAGGGAAAATGTTCAAATAGGTGTTTAAAGGGAATCCATCGTGAACATGTTTTAAATTTCTTATGTTGTAGCACAATGGGGTCTAATCATCCCTTGGAACTCTACAGATTGGATCAAGGGACTTGAGAATCACAGGATTTGGCTCCACGCAACTATTTGGTCTCTTTTGCCACCCTTAGGGGCTTAGCCCAAACCAAATACATGGTCCTGCCTCCCCAATCTGGCTCTACCCATTGCTTTCCATATAAAGGTTGAGTACTCACAGTACCACCCGAGAAAGATCTCCAATATGCTGTAGAACACTGTGATACCCTCATACCCAGCAAACATTCTGAACTCCTAAAAAAGGGACATCAGGAGAAGATAGAGGGACACATAGATTTGGATTCCAAAGAGGGATTGGCCTCCATAAAGAGGTACATTTGGGAAGTTTTCCCACCTTCTTCTGTTGCTGGAGACTAAGGATGGAGACTCAAGTCACATCACACTCCAACTTGCATTCAAATGACCCAGTAGGTCAAACTGAAGAAGAAATGTAGAAATGTATCTAAAATCTATTTATTTGCTATAAACCTAGAACATGATATGCATAGGTAGGGTATTATTATTCTAAGTAAGCTATAAAACCACACAATACTCAATGTCGAGTATAAGAGAATATTTGTATGTTGATCGATTCCCTTTAAATACATTTGAAAAAATCTATATATAATTTACAGAGTTAGCAACCGTTGTACTAAATATATTTCCAAGTCTTTCTTGTTGCTGTCAACTGGATAATATTGCTTTGAAATGCTTTACAGGCTCCAACGGGAAGGAAAGATTATATTAGCATGGGCTAAATTAATTAATCACATTGTATTTAATAAAAAAAAATGACAAATATTGACTTGGCTGATTTGTTTTTGGCCTTCTAAAGTCATCTGTGAATGTTCAAGTATTATTTTAGTGCGATGGATCGTTGTTTTGATATTAGAAGCTTGTAAAAACTAGGAGACAATCCTGGGGCTTATTCAAGTAAACCACTTCACTATGTTTTAGGAAAGGCTTAGATGTGTAATGCTCACTTAAAATCAGTTATACATTATTGTGTAGAGCCAACGGCAACAAAGTTCTACTCTACAGGACCCGGCCCATTGAGGACCTGTGATGTCCAACTCAACAGCCATCAACTGAACTTGACTGATTAAGCGTTCTTTGGTGCGTGATCTGGAAGGGCTATGGGGTCTGTTCACGTAAAGAGAGAGTTGCGGCTTCAACTCCATGGCTTCGCTATACATCATGGAGGCCCAATCTCGGTGAGCTTCTGCTTCAGGAAGAGTTTGACTGGCCCTGTATGATGTATAGTTAAACAGGTTAGTCTCCTTACCCAATGAATTATAATTATACACAGGTCCAGCCTTTCTGGTTGGAGGAACTTGCCAGTGTTAGACCTCTATAACGAATGGCGAAGTGAGGGAGTTGAAAAGTCTATTTCCATGTACCCCTTGTCATTTTAAACAAGGAACTCTTATTTCTTCAGCTAACTCACACCAGACCAAACAATCGTCAGAGGGACATTTGTTTTTTTGTGTGTGGCTATGGCCAGGCACAGGGCCACCAAACAGTTTTTATATGATTGTTTTACCATTGTGGAGCTGTGCCATACCCGTACACAACAAATGTGTAGAAAAACATGTATAAAAACCGAAAACGGGATTTCGAAACCCAAAGAGGGACTCCAAACAAAAGAGTATGGTGGGTTGAAGCCATCATCTATTCTACAAAATAAGTTCAAAATATTGAAAACAATGGGTGTAGCAGCAGCCAATCACATCTGTGCTATGAGAACGCGGATGTTTTGCTAAAATATATTGGCCTCCGTATTTCTGACTTCAATAGGAGTGCTACTGAGCGTGTGCAAGAAGGTTGACCATTAATGCTTCCTGCTTTCAGTAGAGGCAGCCAAAGGATGAGGAAAATGAGACAGAACGCTTGCAGTCTTAACCCCAATGACTAAAGAACGTGTATTACCGGTTAAATGCGTTCAAAACGTATTAAGAAAAATAGAAATACAATTTTGGGGAGCCGATTGGTTTTTTTTTTTGAGGTTTAATCAAATTGATGACCACAAAGCTTAAATTGTGCAATTTAGTGGAATTAATAATTAATCCGATGCCAGTTTCCATGGATATCATAACTGAGAGAGAGATCGGAACCTTAATCAGTCTTTGGCCTTGCCTTAGATTCAGGAGCCATACGCCGATCCCATGCATGTTTAAAAACCAAGGGACTCCTAGTTCTTGACAGTTCAGATAAATTATAACCATGTTTCCTTTTGCTTGTAAAATAAACCCAGATAGATAAAAAGCCATCCATACAATGAAAAGGCAGAGCAGGGATTACGTAGCCTGTTTCCCGAGGTAGTAGTTTGAGTGAAGATATCCAAAAAAAAGGTTAATCTGGGTGATGCCCGTATTTGATCTTTAAATGTAAATCGGGGATGTTTATTCTCACTAAGCTGCTCTTAACAACCTCTCGACAACTTTGAAGAGTGTCCTTTTCATCTTGGCTTGTAAACGAAATCTCAACCGATTCAGCCGCAGACGAGTAATTGATTGCAAAATATTCAAAGTATATGCGGAATTTCAATACTTACAGCAGTGAATACGCTTATTACACCAATGATCGGGAATTGCTATTATTTTGTGTTCGTGCTGAAGGATTCTGTATTATTAATCGGACCTACTTGCAAATTAAATGGGGCATCCCACGGAAAATATATTTTTCTCCACAAGCATAAACCCCAGCGTAATATAGAGTGATATTGGTCGGCATTGACAAAAACATGGTCTTTTGTTTCAATAAACTCCCTTTATCTGCAGGCCTGGAGGCGGCCATTGTTGTCAGTCATGTGATATGTTGTGTGACTTTCCCTGCTCAAACGCCACACTGACTTGATGCTTTATGGCAATGCTGCTCCCATAGACTTTCATTAGTCAGAGTGTTGCCTGGGTAATTAAGATTGAGCCGTTCTACACAGTGTCCCATAAATCTGGAACCATAAAAAGAAGACCCATCAGATTACAAAATCTATTCAAAGTGCCCGCCGGAGACGCCTTCACTCCACCAGAACACGTGTGATCAGGGCCACCGGACTTTACGGACATGCCTCATAACATAAAAACATCAGCATGAGTCCTATGGTTCCAGACTTATGGGACACCCAGTATTGTTTCATACAAGCAGTATGATAAGGAGTCAGGGTGTTTGGTAGATTGGGCTCAGATCACAAAAAACATTATATTATGCAAAACACGGTTTAACAACAATATTTTTGAAAAAATATTATTAATCTGATACTAGTAATAAAAGAAAACCCGTAGCAGAAGTTCTCCTTTAATTTATAGGGAGAGTTACGTTAACCCATTGTGGAGTATTATTGAAGATGTGTCTCCATAAACACTTGATACAAATCCGTTTCACATAAAGCAGGCGTTCCCAAACCTGTCTTCAAACAGCATACTCTGGTTATGTAATAAATAGATCTTTGCTTAATTAAAGCCCATCCTATCCAGGAGGAGAATTCTCATGAGTCCTGAACTAGTTTCGCAATACAAATTGAATCTTTAACTATTCGCTAATGGAGTAGGAAGTAGAGGCCAAGTGCTTCATTCTGATAAATATCTTATTATGGGGGGTAATATTAAACAGACAGTTCCGTGAAATTTTTTTTTTAGTTTTTATTCAGTGGGAAAAATAAAATCTGAATAATGATTACCGTACTTTAAAATGATACCCCATCCCCAGATCTGCCGTCCTATTAACCCATGAATTACCAAGCAGTGGTAGGCATTATAATGGAGCATTCACTCTCACTTCTTTTTTTGAGTATGTGCAGAGTATTGCAAAATATTTATCCTTTCCTTAAAATTCTTATGTGAATTCTTTTACCAAAACTGGCACAGTGAAAATGTTCACCTTTTTCAGGAAACTAATAAATTCACTGTGTGTTTAATGTTAAATTAATCATTCTGGAATGTGAGTTACTCTGCCATCTAGTGGCTGAATACTTATTAGCATCTTGTGCAGGGGCACCTTTCTATGTAAAACCCATGGAAGGGGCTGGTAAGGGGGCAATTACTGCCTGAGCTTCTGGGATTTCAAGATGTGATCCACACTAATTGGCTGTTTTTTTCTTTGTAGTCTGAATGCCGTCAGCCTTCTTCTTTATGACTGCAGCAGCATTTTCTAATCCCGACTATGGGGGCTGCGTTGAGTTGGCACAGCCCCCATAGTGTAAATGGGCTAGTTGCGGAGATCAACGATCTCCCCTGTAACCAGCCCATTCCGCAGAGGGATACTCAGGGGCCTGATCGCATAAGATCAGCAGGGGGACTGTCGCCCCCTGGACCTGCCAAACAAAGCCTAGTCAACCTTGGCCAGAATATGTCATTGGCCACCTTGTGATCGCCAGTCCGGCCCTGGTTTAATATTTATATATATATATATATATATATATATAGAAAACTGCAGTTTCTCGAATGATTATTTAAAGAAGTCCCTGGAGTGCCGGTATTTTTGGATGTTTTATGATTTGCTGTTGCAGCTACTTGGCACCGGGCTAAAAAAGTGGTAATTGGTGTGCAATTGTTAATTTTGGACTTTATATATATATAAAAAATAAATAAATAAACATACTGGGAAGATAAAATAATGATTTGAATATAGGGGTTTAAAAACTGCATAGATATGAAGATATGAGTGTCGGATGTTAATAGTTTTTTCCAAATTTCAGTGAATAAAATAATTAGACATATATTTTTTATCATTATTCTATTTATTTCAACGTGAGTTTTGATAAAAGGAAAACTCTTCATAATGTATCCCTTGCAAAAGCAACTGTGACCGTTACATGGCGCGTGATCGCACTTGTGTCTGGGTAACATGACCCTTTATTATTCCCCCCTCCCCCGGTTATAAACGGCTCTGTCATTTTATTCTGAAGCAACTGTGTCGCTGCGTGTGTGAAGCTCTGCCAGCGTGGTGGGGTGTAAGCGTGAGCCGCCGTGCCGGCGTAACGAGCGGTGCATCTGCCGTTTATGATACATTGAAGCATGTGGCCGATTCCATTTGCTTATCTAATCGGAATTTTGTGTGGACTGTTCGTTATGTGGGAATACTTCTCAGGCCCTGTATCAGATAGCTAAGACAATTACAAAGTCACCAGAAACCCAAGGGTTTAATTGTCCTGAACCCCAGAAACACTTGGAGCAGATTTGTTAATTTTAAGAATTAATAGGCAACTGCCCCTTTCACAACTTTATCATTGTGGGGGTTTTTTGAAAGATACCTATAGCTTGTGTTATTTTTTTAGGATTGTGTGTAATTGTATGTGATTTCAAACTGAAGGACAACTTTACCTTCTGAAATCAGTGTCAAAAGGACCCGTGCTGTATTTTCTCACTAATGCTGAATTTGATGACACGGTGGATGCAAGAAGTAATGTCAACCAAGGTCAGTGGCTCCACTGTGAAGACCCCCCCACCAAAAAAAATGCCAGAAGGTCATGGTAGACACCACATCCCCTTCTACGTTTCTTCCGGGGCCACACTCCCCGAAGGGCTATGCGACCCCTTCCCACCCTCGGCCTGCAGGTAGGCCAGATCTACTTGGTCCTTCCTCACAACCATCAGCATATCGCTCTAAACCCGTTAACAATGTGAGGCATGCAAGACAAATCTCCTCTGCAACCTACAACCCCAGACGCACCTTGTGGCTTTTATAGGGCTCTTCAATGTAGTGTGGTTGGGATCCTTCTAGTCATGCTTTTTTCCATGCTCTTGGATTTCTGCCCAAGTGGAACGGGGAGTCCAGACATGGATGACACCAGCGACACCTTGTAGCTGAGGCCTATGAAGGCTGGAGTATATGGGCTGGGATTGTTGGTTTTCTTGGATGGTCTGCCCTTTTGGGAAGGATCCGAACAATATGCTAATAGCCATCTTTTGTTTTAGGACAGGGTATTAAGATGTTGAAGAGTAAGCTTCATATATTTTGGTGGACAATTGGTATGACTGTTTTCTCACAAGTGACATAATTGTGCTTTATATTAACAACGTATTGCTTTCTTATATGAACCACGAGTAGTTTGCTGCTGCCTCAAGTTCTTACTGAAGATATTTAGTATAGTAGCAAATTCTAGTGGATTTTACGATAAAGGCAGAACAGTCTGATTTTATTACAAGGAGAAGAACTGTCAGCTGGTATCAGGTTAAAAGGGAATCTGTTCTTGACTTCTACAGATAAGACCGGCTGAGTACAGGGAGGTTCCTTTCCTTGCCTCAATTAGGTGTCATGGCGTTTAGATCAGAGATGCTGGAGATGCTCAGACAGTTTGAGATGACAGATCTAGTGAGTCACACACAGCGTTCATTTCCAAGAATCTCCCTGTAGAAACGAATCACGTTTCCAATCTAATATGCCGCGCAGGCTTCCCACACACTTACAGAGTCACCCCTGACAGCAGAAAAATAGCCTTACTTTCAACGCCCGTATCCAATATTGTTTAACATTTATTGTTCAGGACATGGCGCTAATTGAGTAACCAGAATACCTTTTTTTCCAGGGTACAGGACCCTGATTGAAACCTCTAATACTTAATACTATCTGTCCTTTTCTCCCCCAATTGTCAGAAATAACAGACCTAAAATTATTCTAAATGTAAGAATAGAGCACATACCACGTGATGTATAGATTGTCCAAGCAACCATACAGATCAAGATACTTTCAGGTTTTTATGACATCATCATGAGATGCATTATGCAATTGAGCTACTGCAAAAATAATTTGCATATCGTGCCACATGGTGATGACACCTTTTTCTTGATTTATGAGGATAACTGGCATACCAGGTTTGATATGAAGTCTTCGGATGAAGCACTGCTTCCCAGGGTCTCTGGGTCAACCTCCTCTTTCTACAGGGCAGGGGAGTGGTATGTATCCACTTGCCCCCACTAGCCATACCTGGGAACTTCTGGGCTCCGGCTACCCGGAGCCTTCCCTTGCGGGACGCGGCCAGGACTGCACACTGACGTCGGGCGTGTTCCCGTTGATGGCAGCGGGAAACACCCCCATTTAAAGGAAAAATGTGTGGGGAGCGGGGCGTGTCAAGACACTTCTCCCGCAACCCGGAGGATTCGGGTCTTTACCCGGAGAAGCGTGGCTCACCCGGTAATCTCCGGGTCAAACCCGGAGGGTTCCCAGGTATGTTGATAGCCCTGCTCCTCATATGGTTTACCTCTCCCCTTGTCCGCAGCTATCCCCTCACAAAGCCACTCGCTCAGAAAGGGCAGAGATTCAGGTAGCCCCCAGGGAAGTCCCCAGGTATGTGTATAAGAAGCTCCAAATTTGTTTGCTGCAGCAATTCATGGACTGTTTTCTGTGCGGCACCTTCGTAGTGTAAATCATGAGAATGTTAGTAAGGAATACAGAAAGATATCGCAAACTCATTTTGCTGAGTATAAGAGGGACATTTAGAGTTCCCAGGTCAGGTCCTCGAGGTCCCACTTATTCACCCTGTATCAGCAAAGCCATGGCAGGTTTTAATAACATAAGAAAGATCCAGAAATGGTTATGGCTGGGATTTTGTGTAGTGCAACAACACCACCTGCTGTTGACAGAGCAGAAACCAAGTATGTTGGTTCTTATCGGCCATCAAATTCTAGAACGCTTTAAGGTACTCTTATTTAACAGCATGGAAAAGTTATATTGTGTTCACAGAACAGAAAATACGTTTTTAGTACAATGATAGAAAAAAAAACAGGTTAAGCAGAGCAGTAGGTCCAAGCAGTGATGTATTCAGAGCCCACTGTAAGGGGAGAGCTCAAAGATGTCTCTCGGATGTCAGGTAACCATCCGTGTCCCTTCTGTGGCCGTATGATAGTGTAGTCAGTGACAAAGACAGAGAAACTTGGCAGGGCAGAACACACATGTGTGGCCGAGACAGACCACTACTTGGGGGCCACGGCATCTATGGTAAGAACGACCAAAAACGTGGCACTTGGATTTGGAAACCGAAAAAGTATTAAAAATGTCTAAAAAAAAAAAATTGTGACAAGATTTTCTATGCTGCGAAATACAAAAATTAGTGAATAAAAATATGCAACCATATAAAGCAGAGAATAAATATTTGTCAAGTCAATAAAATGAAGTACCATTAAAGGCTGTTTATTCGGTTTATACAGTATTCATCGCTCGCGACACCTTTATGCATTACGGGAGATGTGTTTAGCCATTACAATCTCCCAAACAAAACTCTATAGAACTAATGCGATGAAACAACTAAGTAAATTAGAGATCTACATATAATTAATGTGGGGGTTTTACTTAAAATCAGTAAATAGAGTGGACCTTCGGCAGAAGGTCTTCTCTATGAGTCAATGTGTTCCTTGCATGCAATACCACATATGGTCCATTGGTGGGGCTGTTCCCTCAAGACTAAGACAAACCTCTGATTACCATCGGTAGAGTAACAACAAAACTCAATCCAGCCTAGAGTCAGAAAATAAAAAACTTTTTTATTGACAAAAAGCAGGTGATTACTATAAAAACATGTTGCTGGTAGCCTTTTACTGGGGAAGAGGGATATTACTATCCTTTCTGAAAATCCCAAAAATGTTCCAGGTCTTCTCGGCTTTAACGAAATGAATCATTACAGTTAAGTTAGTGAGTCCTTCTTTGTGATCTATTATGGATGAAGAAACTTTGGAGGGGTAATGTTGTATTCAAATCGCATTCATTCCAAAACAAAGTGATGATTTGGCCGAATTCTTAGAATCATGGAGACACCAGAAGTGATAGGACCTAAAACAGAACACTAACGAATGGTTCACCATTAGCCTATACAGAAACAGATTGACGAAGCTAAAATCGACGTAAAGTGTCCATTGATAAAGCTACATCCCAGGTATATCTACTGTCAAATACTACAGGAATCTCAACAATGTTTAGAAAATGGCGCCCAAACCTACTGAAAACTCTTTTGATCAGTCTGTATGTTCTTAACCAAGCAAGTAAATCCTGTCATATGATCTTTATGGGATAAAGTAACTTTATATATTCTACTTTTCTATCCCATCTTTAAGGCAGAAGTGGGCAAAAGAGGAAGCTATGGGACCTTAGGTATCGATGGGCAATGGGCATCTAACCAGCTTTATCTAGATTAGAGCTGCCCAGCTTTTAATATGGAGGCAAGTCCAACTTCTAACAGCATGGGGCAGAATATTTTTCAGTGATGTAGTCTATGGAACCGATGTGAATTCTTTTGAACATCAATACATGAAGATCACTGGCCTCCAGCTAAAGAGCCAAGAGTCTACACTCATGTCTAATATGAAGAGAGCCTACAAAACTCCATTAACTAAAATGAAATGGAAACCACTACCAACTGCCATATTCATATCGGTAGAGTCAACGTCAGCTGCCCTGTTCATTCAAAGACGGGCTGCTTACCACAATATGTCCGACAGCGTCAACAAAACAAGCATCTCTTCTCTAATCACAAAAAAAAGTTTCCATGAGATAAACGCACCGTGAACGATGTTGATGCATCGTAAAAATGTCTTATTAAACCTGACAGAGCTTTTACGCTTCCCTTTCCGAAAACATTCTTGAGGGTAATTAATTATTGCCAGAAAAAAAAACCTTTATTGAGCATATAATTATGATTAAGCCATGCCTAAAGCCTATTAATTAGAATTTATTAGTTTTTTTCTTAATTAATGACTTGCTTGCCTAATCTATTTTAGTAATGAGAAAAAAAGGTAATAAAAAAAAATACATATTAATACTTCTTTAAAGGAACAGTATATTACCCAAATATGTATTTTTAGTGTT
This sequence comes from Spea hammondii, assembly GCA_029215755.1. Taxonomy (NCBI): domain Eukaryota; kingdom Metazoa; phylum Chordata; class Amphibia; order Anura; family Pelobatidae; genus Spea; species Spea hammondii. Next base: position 6,661,607 of record JARDYJ010000004.1, read on the forward strand.
AATGACTAATGGAATTAATTTATCATGGCCTCCAATACAGCTTACTTTAGATATTATCTCATTTAACTCTTCCCTTGGTGAATGGCATGTATGCTAGCAAAACATGTGCTGCTGTTACTCCCATTAACCGGAATGGGAGTGGTAGTGAGCATGCGCAAGTCCAATTGTTATTAACTCCAATAACAAAAGAATGGCTGCACCAATATACAGTCGGAGTGGTAGAGTGAGTGGGATGTTGACGGGTGGTCCAATGAGAATTTGTCCAGTGTGCTAGATGGCCAGTCCGGGCCTGGAGTCTTAAGTACACTATATGGATAAAAGTATTGGGACACCTGACCATTACACCAACAGGGACTTTGATGACACCACATTCTAAAAACATAGACATTAATATGTGGTTGGTCCCCATTTGCAGCTATAACAGCTTCCACTCTTCAGGGAAGGCTTTCCACAACATTTTGGGGAGCTTCTGTGGGAATCTTTGCCCGTTCATTCAGTAGAGCATTTGTGAGGTCAGATACTGATGTTGGACAAGAAGGCCTGGGCCGTAATCTCCGTTCCAGATCATCTCAATGGTGTTCGATGGGGTTAAAGTCAGAGCTCTGTGCGGCCGGTCAAGTTCTTCCACCCCAAACTCACCCAACCATGTCTTTATGGAACTTGCTTTTTGCGCTGGGGCGCAGACATGCTGGAATAGAAAAGGGTCTTCCCCAAACTGTTCCTACAAAGTCTTAAGCGTCCAAAATGTCTTGGTATGTCCCCTTCACCATACTTAGGTATAAATAAATCTGATATTATTCATTTACATTTTTGTTACATACCTGCAACTTATAATTTGTATATAATTTCATTCAAGGATTTTTTATGGAGCCAATAGCAGCATATGCCGTAGAATTTGTTTAAAACCAAGAATGCCAGATAAGCATTGAAAACCATAAAGATTTGGTATAGACACTAAATTGTATATCATCAAACTTTTGAACAGTAGCGTAAGACAAAACGTTTAGGAAATTGTTTTAATAAATGTATTATAATACTAAAAACAGTGTTGGCGACTTTCCCATTTTTAATCATTGCAGAACAAAAAACTCTTACATCATACTTGAAAAAAAAAATAAAATAAAAATAAAAAAGCATAATTATTCTCAGGAGCTGGAATAAGAAATAGCTCACAGCGGCGGGCGTAATAAGCAGAATAGGCAATATTACTTTACTTTTTTTTTTATAAAGTGTGAAAATTGCCAGGGTGAGCCTTTATATTGTCTGGAAAAAAAAAGAGCGGTATGTTAGTCTTTTTAAAGTGTGAGACACTTTGCCTGACAGCTGGAAACACTTCTATTCCAATTATCCAGAGAAATCACATTTATTACTATTGGGGGAATAAAATGAATAGCTATATGCCCATATATATATTAGGTTCTATAAGACCCTGCTGGGACAGGTGATGTCATATAAATAAGTGTAGGTTGTCGTATATGTTACCAACAGGGTGCCTGCCTACGTTAATTTGACCTGGAAAGATTTAATCAAAAGGTTTACGTATAGTGCTAAGGAGATGTGGCCTTTGGCCAAAGTTGATGAATGAAGGCCCATTCATCAGGGAGATGACAAGCCAAATTTGTGTTTTCTAGTAAAATAAATTCCACTTTTTTCAAAATAGGCTTAAAGTTTGACAAATATTGGATCTACCCGTCTTTTAAGCGACTTTTTAAAATAGTTGCAGGGCTCAGCTTTGAATGGAGATCAGAAAGCAGATGTGTGGCCACTAAAGAGTCACTAATCACAGGCAGATACCGATGGCCCTCCTGCCTGCGAAGCCCAGGTCAGGGGCCATGCTTGTCCTTACTTAAAGGTTTGTCTGCTCAGAATAGGTGCATTGCGATCCAATGTAACCCCTAAAAACATCTCAACATTTCAGATGACCAGGGTGTCCCTTTGGGAACAAATATTTATAGCTGATTAAAGTATCAAACCAGGGAGTTAAGTCTATTAGGTCTATTATGAGCCCAAATTTTAAATTTCATTTAAGACCTAGGACCCCTGATCTTTTTTTTCTAAGTGCTAGGCAGATAAGAACCATTGGGCCCATTTAGTCAGCCATGTTTTCCTGATGTAGAGACTCAAACCTTAATCAGTCCTTGGTCTTGCCTCTAAGGTGCGTTGCTGCCTAATGGGACAGTTGCAAGGGTTCTGATCTCCCCAGCAAGGCCACTTACGCTAGGAAGGACAGTTTCAAATAAGCACAGCTTCCATAGTAGTAGTTGTAGTCGTAGACGTCATGTCCTGGCACTCAACGTTGAGGACGGTGGCCATGGAGGGTGCGCTGGCCTGCGCCAGGGCTATGGAAGCACGCAAGGTTACCGCTGCTGCCAGGGATGATATAATTATTTAACGCTTAACGCTCAGCCTTTGGAATCTTGAGTTAAGTTGGAGTAAATACAGATGATTGCGCTTGTCCACTTCAGTAGATCTTACTAAGTGACGTTGGGACTAAACATAAGCGATAATGGGATAAAGAACTGGGGAAGGAGACAATAATGAAATGAGTGGGGATGGAAGCCAGGAAACGATCCTGTTTTATAAGCCAATGTTACTCCTGCCTTAGATTAGGTTCAGATTTTATCATTACCTAAAGGAAGCATGTGCCTTGTTACTCGATGGGAGCCACTAGATGTACACAGCAATAAATAATAAACCTTCTGCAACCTAATGGAACCGAGTGGATTTTTTTTCACCTGATACAATATTCTTCTAAATGCATTGCGCAACTGGATAAATAATTATCAATCGGTTGCAAAATAGCATTAACCCCTTAAGGACAATGGGCGGTCCCTAAACCCATTGAAAACAATGCATTTTGAGCCCGTCCATGTACGGGCTTTGTCATTAAGGGGTTAAAAAGCGTCTGTAAACTCCCATCCTACAGCCAGTCCATTCGAAGGAACCTAAAAACCTAAATGAAGAAAAGAATAACACCTAAGGATTACGTCAGTGACCAAAACAGTTAAAATAGTGGAACAAAAACGAAGCTAAAATGTATAACGTCTACCCTACGATCTGAAAGAATACAAAAGAATTATTGCCAGCGATCTCGAGAAAATGTCCCTTTTTACTAGGTGGGCTCTGGCATCCATTTCTTCCACATTCCCAAGTATTCCTCTTGACCCTGTCGACGAGTTATACTTTATTCACCGCGTATAATAAAGATCGCTTTAAAATGATAGAAGTGTTTTCTTTACCTGAATGCGATATTAAATCTGTCTCACGCTCGGGATTGCTCCGCTCTATCATTTTTACCGCCCGCCACCAGAAAACCATATCTTTGAAGGCAAAGAAACAAATCCTGCGATATCTCTACGCTCGTGGCATCCATCTCCGTTCCCGTGCCTCGCGTTGCTGTCTAGGTATTAAACGTTAATCCATGAAATTGCTTTCAGGAATTTATGAAACCGCTAGAATTTCTGTAAATAAGTAACGAAAAAAAACCTGTATCGGGTAGTTTCGGCTAAGCGTGATTTTTGAGTATTAAAGGTACAATAAGTGGTACGCTTTCTTTTTTTTAATTAATTTTTTAAATAAAAGTGGACTCCTACAGAACTTTTTTTTTTATCATAAAGAAATTGATTTATATGAAATTCCGGTGAATTTGGCAAATATAGGCTTAAAGGGACAGCAAACTCAAACGTTTTATTCAATAGGTTTTATATTTTTCTTAAAAAAAAAAACCAAATGCCTCCATTCTATACCACAACTACAAGGGAATAGTGAAAAATAATAATAGTATTAGAATGAACAATATACAAAATTGATAATACATTAAGACACATTGAGATATACTAGTATTGAAAGAGTCTGTTAGGACTGTTGGCAGCTATGGTTAAAGGGGCTAGAGAAAGGGCATTATGTACACCGCCAGGGCATCTACAGTAGTGGGCATCCTAGCGGGGGGTTGACAATATTGTCCGATAAATGCACCGTAGGCGATTTTTTTTAAATTTCTTTTTTTTTGGAATGCTGCTAAGGCAGGCAAACTGGATTTCACCTCTCTGCTGGGGTAATTTTTGAAGCAAGGCAAATGTGACTGGAACCAAAAGTCACTGAATAATTAGATGTGAATTCATTTTTGTTTTTCCCAATTCAGTGAACCGACTTGTTTTTCTTTGTTAGAGGGGACACTTTAACCCCTTAAGGACAATGGGCGGCCCCTAAACCCATTGAAAACAATGCATTTTGAGGTCATTAAGGGGTTAATGCATACAAGAGGGCCACATTTTTGCGGTGTCCACCTTGCAAGTGAATGGACGGATTCTGTATTTGCCCCATTTCCCTGCCCCCTGCCATGCAGGAGATGTCCAAACATGTTCTATACAGTACTTACCATCTGTCAGACCGCCATGCGCATGCACTGAACGTGATACCTTTGCTTTCAATAGAAGCGCTTCCCTGCTACCGACTGGCTGCTTCAATCAGCCAATCCGGGGCCGGAGAATTCCAGACGACGGAGAGGGCATTCTACTACAGGTCTGGGGCAATTAGGTTGGCTCCTCTACAGAATTAAGCAGTATCACATCTTTTACAAGACGTGTGCATAATGGGTAAACAGGACATAACAAGTGGTATAAAACATTAGAGTTACACAAACTACAGGCGAGGAGAACCCTGTGCAAACGAGCTTACAATCTAGAAGATATTCCATAAAAAAATGAGCCGTTTCCAGCCACAATAGTCATTTACAACACTAACCCCCTCTGCGCTGGATTTTAAATGGTTGGATGAGTTTGGGGTGGAAGAACTTGACCGGCCGCACAGAGCCCTGACCTCAACCCCATCCAACACCTTTGGGATGAACTGGAACGGAGATTGCGAGCCGGACCTTCCCGTCCAACATCAGTGCCTGACCTCACAAACGCTCTACTGGATGAATGGGATAAAAATTCCCACAGAAACGACCCGAAATCTTATGGAAAGCCTTCCCAGAAGAGTGGAAGCTGCAAAGGGGGGGGGGGGGGGGGGTCAACTTCATATTAATGTCTATGTATTTAGAATGTGATGTCATCAAAGTCCCTGCTGGTGTAACGGTCAGTAATGGTCAGGTGTCCCAATACTTTTGTCTAAATAGTGTATTTATATGTCTTGCCAAGATAAACTCTATGCAAAGCTCTGTGATATAAGCATGTATGTATGCATGTGTATATGTGTGTGTGTGTGTGTGTGTGTGTGTGTGTGTGTGTGTGTGCGTGAAAGTGAGTGTGAGCATATGCAGCATTGCACTCCATCAGGGGTAGGCAGCAACATGCAGTGTTGTACTTTGGGCACTCCGGCTCAAAAACATTCACCATCATAATCCCGTTTATTAATAATCTTGCACCTCTTTAAAAGAGATTGGAAGCCATCTACACATAAACATGCAGCGTGCCGCTGCTCTGACATCATCAGGTGTCATCGCCAGTCTGGTCCTACTCACATAAGTTAGCAATACTTTACTTATGAACTCTGCTGATTCCATTTCCACGGGGCTGCCTCCTGCAAAGGGCATCAGCAAACGTCAGGCTGTTAGGACTGCTCCAGGAAATCTGGGGTAATTAGCAGGTATGGACAAGTGGCTCTGCAGAGTTATTCCATACATACTACAGGGCTGATTTTTTTTTTTTTTATCAGTGCTTTTTACTTTGTATTTTAAATTCCTATATTACTCGTATATTCATACGCCTGGTCCCGTGCGTCCTCCAAATAACTTTTCTCTCTTTTTCCCCTGACGGAGGCGCCGCTCGCTCGGCCGCTCATGTGACAAGGTGACCCGCCGCTGAATGATTGATAAGATATTTGGACGATTGCTACTTCTTGCTACCTGAGGCTGGCAGTTTTGCAAAACAGGTTGTTTTGCAGAAATTTGCTTGTTTTTGTCTTTTTTTTCTGGGCTAATCATCACGTCATATAATTTGTATTGACCCCGTAGTGCCAGAGGGGTAAACAAAGCATTGGTCAACCTTTCTTCTGAAAACGTAGGGGCGTAATAATGCAACGCGCACATCAGCATCCCCGCCTCATTGGTAATTCTAATTCTAGGCAGCCCAAAGTAACAGGAAAAATGTTTAAAGCAACTATTATTGGTTTAATTACACCGAAAGAGAATTGCTAAAACCTTGATAGGATCGTGACTTTAAGTTTAGCATGGCTTATTTCACTAAGTACTAGAAATCTCTAAATAAATCAATCAATTGGATTATTTTAACCCCTGATGACATGGATATATGTATTAGCCTCTACCACTTCTGCTGGGAGGCTGTTCCGTTTAGTTGTACAATCCAAATGGTATAGGATCAGCACAGCTCTACATAACGTCAAATGATAAGTGGGTTCGAGTCCTAGCATGGGGTCTTTAGGGTGTGGATGATCATGGCAACATAGACCATCACTGGCCTTCAAGGGGTTAACAATAAAAAAAACCTGGAGTTAATTAACTACTAATGAATATTAATGGGTATAAATAGAGGGGATAAGAGGTGTGGGAATCAAGTCCTCTCTCAGATTGCGCGGTAGGATTTTGGGGGTGTAGGAAATACAGGTATGTGGCATGTAATAGGGTGTCGTTTGTTCTCAGGACTCTGTTATCTAATATTTATTTATTTATAATTAGTTTTTTTATGGTGTCTGTGTTGCTGTCTAGGTTGTTTGGTGAATCTGTGCACTTTTTATTTTTCCTCCTCGCTGCATGTGGTCCTGTTGCACATACATGTTCGGGGTATTAATGTCTATGATATATAGTTAGTGGGTTTTAAAGAAAAACTTTACCATTCTTACTTAGGGCCACAATATAAACTGTAGCATTAACTATTTAAGTGAGGTCTAAATCCCTTATATATTTTTCTTTTTATCTTTATCCTTTTAGCCTAGTAATATAGTATATCGTGGCCCATAGAAATACCCTTATGTTTCAGAGCCGGCGCTGTGTATGTTTCCACAGGCACTCTGCTTTATTGCTGCCCCCCCCCCCCCCCCCTGCAGGGCCTGCAGGGGCCAGTCCCCTTGTCTATTCATAGCCATTATGTATGAAAGCGACTTATATTTTAATAGATGGCTTCAGTAGGACGCTGATGCTCATACCCAGCCCGTGGAATAGATGCGTAGAGTGGGAACTGGGGGACAGAGGCAGAATCTGGGACGCAAAGTGAGGTCGTCTATAGAAAGAGCACCACAGGAATCCAGTAGTGGTGTAAACGCACAAAGTACCTTTTATAGGCATCTGTTATGCACAGGATCCAAACTTACTTCTGGCTGTGACCCTGAGACTTTGAATCGAAGCAATCTGGGTCACAAACGCTCCTCGCCCCTTGTTAATAGGGTTATTTATAAAGTGGCATTGTTACTTTGTGGTTATCACACGGCGACCAGTTGAGTTCATTTTTTATAACTTGTCACAAATGCTCTTTATTTAGAGCAAAATGTCTTCTAGTTATATAGGACCAAAAAAAAAATGCACACGGAACGTCTTACAGTCCATACATTCGCAGGTTGTGCCAGAACCAGAGTTAACGACTAGGTCGATCCGATACATTGAGTAGATCGGGCCAGGCTCACACTGTAGATCTTGGGGATGCTGTCCTGATGCATTGGCTGTCGGTGCCTTCTCCTAAAGCGATGGCTGCAGCCTTGAAGTTTAGGGTAAGGGGGCGGAGATGGGCTGGGCTTGAGGTGACCTTGTAGAGCTGTCCTTGGAGGGGATTGAGTGAGGTGATGGGGTGTGTCCCAATCACAATGATGTAACCACGACTACAGGGACTAAACGAAGACGCCGGCCCCTCCTCTGCTTCACTCTGCCTGCCAGAACTTCGAGATACAGCAGGATCCTCCGCAGCAAAGCCTTCTCTGCAACGTATGTATCGGCTGCCGGCACCCATAAAGCCTCGGCCTGCCTAACCACTGGCCTCTCGCTACTGCAGCCCTGAAAGGGTTAACCCTGCGAGGCTGCTATGTTGCGTCACCCTGCACGGTGAAAGAGGAAATGCACGGCTTCTAATGGCAGTTCTAGAATTTCTGTTCATAACCTGGGGGGGGGGGTGGATGGTGCCTTCTGCTGTTAAGTGCTGCGTGTGATGGGAGTTGTATTCCTCACCAGCTGTGTAGATCTCTAGAATAAGGACCAGCGCTGACCCGTGTGACCCTGACATCCCTCTGGCCGGCTGTGTGCTGCTATGCGGGCAGGTCGGGTTATCCAGTGATGGAACAGATGGCGCGCCATCAGATCTGTTTCTTATCTGTTTTTTTTTTTTTTTTTTTTTTTGTTTGTTTTTTTTGCCATTAAGTAGCAATTCATCTAAAACATAATGTAGCGCTATTCGGAATTTGCAGATGCCTGGGTGACGGCCAAAAGTTATATAATAGTATATTTATATATAATATATTTTACCGAAAGGGTGCGAGAAGAGCCTGTAGCTTGTTGTAAATGGGTAATAAAAAAAATGGGACAGGCCTTTGGCTGTAAGAATTCCATGTAGCTGGAGCAGGGCCAACATCCACCCACAAGCAGGCTTTATGCAAGTCCCTGGCTGCGTCTAACGTGCTCCTGAAGGGCTTCTTTAATGGCTCTCGCTGTGAAAGTAATAGGTTGTCTGCTAGACGTACACAAAGGGGTTAATGTGTGTGTGTGTGTGTATATAAGGGGACGTATTGACAAAGATGGTAGTGGATAGAGGGAACAGCCTCCCAGCAGAAGTAGCGATTAGACATGCACGGGGAAGGCGCAAAGATATTCTTAATGTAAAACGGGACAAAGGCCACAATAAGGTCTGTCTTTACACCATGAAAAAATGGGAAGAATGGGTCTTATCTGTTAAGTCAGACCACTATGCGACGACCTTGTTTCCCTATACCTCTTGTCGAGGGTTAAAAATCCAACTGATATAGATTTGAAATATTCCATGCTAAACTTTCTTGTTGGCTATAAAGCTGGGTAAAGTCTTTTTGGTACCGAAACGGTTCAATTACTTGATCGTCACATCTTCAGCCTTAAAGGCTGCGTTGTAAACTCTGTATGTGACGGGCTGCAGTCTCGTAATGGATTCCGCTCTGTCACTTGCTCGGTTAAGTGGGTGTGTGAGGTTTTGCAACCTTTTCTTTATCCCTGTGTGTGTAACATTTGCCTTTTATGACAAATACTGAGTGTTCAGGAATTTCTGTGTCGCATGTACTCCTCGACCATTTCCTCTCATGACTAATGGAATAGGACAGATCTTGGGGCATCCTAAAAGTCCTTCTTTTACTATTACTCTAAAACTGAGTCTGACACAAACATTGGAAGCTTTAAAAGTGGCACTTTCTAGCCCAAGTAGAAACTGGGGATGTGGGGAATAAATGTTGGACTCAAGAAGAGTAGTCTTCAGCATCTTGGTAACCAGAAACCAGTGGTTCTTGCCCGCTTTGTCATGGTAGCTGCATAGGATGCAACCTTCAATATCTGACCCGGGAAATGTTTGTCTTAAACTTGCTGGAGTAGGTCTGTACAGCCTAGTCCTAGAGTATGCTTTTGCAGATTTTGGAGAGCTACTCAACAGTAGCTTGGCTGGACATATCTCCAGGACCTCATTAGACTCTAATGCTGCATGGCCCATAGGCATGCTCTCAGAAGAGATTTGTTCCAGGCTGACAATTTTTGTTCAGGAAAAATTGCTGATGTTTGAAAGCCTTGCATCTAATGGGATGCCTCCGCTGAGACCATTATGTTGGTGGTAACAGAGCTGAGACTCAAGCTCTTGGTATTTACAAAACTGGTGCGTAGTTTCCATCAAGTGTTGAAGTGTATCATGCTACAGAAGTGCAACTGCAAGATTGCGTTATAAGATAGGGTATTATAGGAGAGTCCTTGTCTCCAAACGCACACACCAGAAATATTTTGACCCAGTGTTGAGCATTTCATAAGTAGCCCCTCTGCACCTAAAAATATGGGGTGGGGGTTATGAATCCCTGATTCTGACCAGGATCATGAGTGACAAGGACCATCAATGGTTGCACTAGAGGTTTCAATGGTCAACAAAACCAGTGTCTGGTCTTTGGGTAAATTGTGCATGTACGCCTGGTGGAGAGATCCCTTGATGCGACCAGAAAGGTAACTCTCGTTGTCCTTGCAGCTCACCATGGCTTCCGTTCAGGAGAAACTAATCACCTCTGTTACCAAGGACAAGGCTGCTGCACCGTCAAACAAGATAACAATAGTGGGAGTTGGACAAGTCGGTATGGCCTGTGCTGTCAGCATCCTTCAGAAGGTATGTGCCAAATATAGCTTTGCTGTAGGAGACAAATCCCGTGCGCCTGACTGCTCTGTTGGCCAAAGGCTTTTACAAGGGCAACTCTCGCTAGGACGTCCGTCTGCTTATGCTCGAATATCATGCGTTGCTGCGATTGGCTAAAACCAAGCGTGAATGTGCCCTTCAAAACTGGGGTGGGGGGTTAGTAAAGTATTCAATATTGCACAGTGGTAAAGTCAACTCTGATTAACCCTCTGCTGTAATGACGACTGACTTAGAGGGCCATCATGCTTAAACTGAGTTAAGAATGACTTAAAGGACCAGCTGGGGGGGGTGGAAGGTCTAAGTTAAATTAGATGCAACAGGGAGACGGCTGAATAAAAGTTGTTGGGCCATACGAAAAAAACAAACAAACACTGGGGCCCTTTTTTTTTTATTGCCCAAATGGAAACTCACGGGTCTGGTAACATTAGCCTGTGCCTTCTGACGAAAGATAATGACACTTAACGTTTGTTGGTAGGACCTGGCTGATGAACTCGCTCTAGTTGATATTTTGGAGGATAAGCTGAAGGGCGAAATGATGGATCTTCAGCATGGAAGCCTTTTCCTTAAGACCCCCAAAATTGTGGCAGATAAAGGTAGGTTTAAGGTCAAACATCTGGATCTTTTAGCCTGGTTTGGACATGATTTAACTCTGTCCTAGCTTCTAAGTGATGGAACACCTTTTTTTTTTTTTTTTTTTTTTTTTTTTTTTTAAAATGGAAAATTAATGTAATTGAATAAAATGCTCTGGTGCCTGAAATCTGTGTAGGGTAACTTTTTTTTTTTTTTTTTTTTTTTTTTTTTTTCTATTCCCTGCAGATTATTCTGTAACGGCTGGCTCTAGAATTGTAGTGGTTACTGGTGGAGTCCGTCAGCAGGAGGGCGAGAGCCGTCTTAATCTGGTTCAGAGGAACGTCAATGTCTTCAAATTTATCATTCCTCAGGTTGTGAAATACAGCCCTGACTGCATCATCATTGTGGTTTCCAACCCAGGTACATCTAACCTCCATACCCCATTAATTGGATGTGCTTTATGGCTACTATATCGAAGCATCTTGCTTGCCAGAGGATGTAGTCTGGATTACTGAATCCAGTGTAGGGTTTTAAGGGACACTTGCAGGCATTAAGCCAGGCCATTTTTCTAATTATAGGAGGTCTGTATTCCCAATTTAAATGGGTTTTATGGGGGTGCAGGAGAGGTGTTTACTCGGTAAGCAGCAAGATTAAACATCACATTATCAAATTTGGAGGTGTTCCAAACTACCTGGGATTTCAGCAAAACTGGTCTGATAAGAGCCTGCGTTATTGATCATTTCTCTCAAAATGAGATCTGACGTGGAGGATAATCTGGTTGACCTGAATAAATACATAACCTTAGTAGGCAAGTGGTTGCAATGAGTTTAGTAAATGAAAAGGACCAAATGTTTAAGGGTCTCTACAATTTTGGGTCACCCTGGTTGCTTTTGTCTTAATATTCTCACATAAACATTTTGTCTAGTGGACATCCTGACTTATGTCACCTGGAAACTGAGTGGTCTCCCCCAGCACCGTATCATTGGAAGTGGCACCAATCTTGATTCAGCAAGATTCCGTTACCTGATGTCTGAAAGGCTTGGAGTCCATGCTTCCAGCTGCCATGGTTACATTTTGGGAGAGCATGGAGATTCCAGTGGTGAGAATTACACCTTCATATGCCATCTGAGATCTGTAAACTTGACATCAAGTGACCATGGGATGTTTTTATTCTAGTGGCTGTTTGGAGTGGTGTCAATGTGGCTGGTGTCTCTCTTCAGTCCCTTAATCCTGAACTTGGTAGTGCCCAGGACAGTGAAAACTGGAAAGAGGTTCACAAGCAAGTAGTTGACAGGTAAATCTTTGTTCAACATCCGTGGCTCGCTTTTATTTTAGAAGACATATTTGGCAGGTGTATTGCCACCATGGTGACAAGCCAGCTTGTATGATTGGATCATAAGTCAGTCAAGACTTTCTAGATTCTGTATTACACGGGCGCAAGCTTGGTATAAATATCGGCATTTTGTAATGTCCCCTCTAGTGCCTATGAAGTGATCAAACTGAAGGGATATACCAACTGGGCTATTGGATTCAGTGTTGCTGATCTGGCGGAATCTATTGTGAAGAACTTGAGCAGGGTCCATCCTGTATCTACCATGGTTAAGGTAAAGTTCAACATGGTCTGGCAAAAACAAAAGTTGATACTGGGCGTTTAAGGGAACATGCATTCCCCCCCCCCCCCTAAAACTAATGTTCTGTGTCTTAGGGCATGTATGGCATTGAGAACGAAGTGTTCCTGAGTCTTCCAAGCATTCTCAATGCTAATGGCCTGACCGGTGTCATTAACCAAAAGTTAAAGGATGATGAAGTCGCCCAATTGCAGAAGAGTGCAGAAACCTTGTGGAACATCCAGAAGGATTTGAAGGACCTATAAACCTTGACTCTAACATCAATGGTCTTTAATCTTGTTGTACACTTGTTTCTAGAAAATAGCTGTCAGAATAAAAAGTTGTGACCATAAACCACTTGTGTCTTTAAGCGACGTAATGTTCCATGTAGGAAACATACGTGGCCGGTTTCCCCTATAGGACAATAAAAGGGGTGAGTTATCAATACATTGAGTTGAACAAAATGTAGGGATTTGCCTGTCTCAAGGACTGCATAAAAGCATCTGCTGAGAAACACAACTGCGCTGAAAAATATCCCTCGTCTTATATTCGAGGTAGTCTTCTAATCTGACTTCAAATGTAGTCAGACCTCTAAGACCAAGATCCAGATCCCCGCAGTGCTGCAGAGGACCTGGATCCTCCTCTCTGGTGGGCAGCTGTGCGATGCGTGCAAATAAAGTACTAGTATAATGATGTTTGTGCAGTCGCTCTGTAAAAATTAAGCAAACAAAGCTTTTGCTTACCTGACAGTTCCTCCAGGATTCCTTTTCTATTGCTCCGTACTCTGGGTATGTAATCGCTGTCGGATCCTCGCTATCAGGTGCAGGAGGTGTGCATCAGTATGTAACTTAAAGCGGCTTTATTCACTTAATCGCCGTACCTGGGAACTCCTCCAGGTTTGACCTGGAGATTGCCGGGTGAAGCACCAATTCTCCAGGTCAAGGGGTCTTGAAAACGCCCTGCTCCCAACCCATTTTCCCTTTAAAAGGGGGTGTTTCCCGCTGCCGTCAGCTCCCATTGCCATCAGCTGGAACTCCCACCAACGTCAGTGGGCAGTCCTGGCCGCGTCCCGCAAGGGAAGTCTCCAGGTAGCCGGAGACCCTAAGTTCCCAGGTATGTTAATCACCTTCGTAAGTAAGGTTTGTTTCATCAATTAATAAGAGCAGAAACCACACACTTCAAAGACCACCATTTCGTTGTCCCAATCACTCTACTGCATCCCAATCCAGGTGGTGCACTTTTAAATGTGATCTCCACACTAAGGGATGGCACCAGCCAGAGCGGGCATCAGAAGCACCTGATATTACCGCCACAAATATAGATCAAATCTTACAGTAAGTACGTAACGCAGAGTTCTTAACTCCGGGCCTGTTGAGCAAACCACTTTCACAGGCAGATCAAGGGTACGCGAGAAATCGCATAAAGTATAGAAATAAGAGTTGCCTCTTTTGCCCCAAATATAGCATTAATATACACGCTACTGTTCAAAAGTTTGGGGTCTTTTGAAAGAAAAGCTAATATTGTGCATTAAAATAACATGAAATGGATCAGGAATCCAGCGCAGACGGGGTTAATGTAAACATCTATTGTAGCTGGAAACAGTTGATTTTCAATAAAATATCTTCATCGGCGTACAGAGGCCCTTTTAACACTCCCACCACTCCTGTGTTCCAATGGCCCTTTATCACTCTCATCACTCCTGTGTTCCAGTGGCCCTTTTATCACTCCCACCACTCCTGTGTTCCAATGGCCCTTTATCACTCTCATCACTCCTGTGTTCCAGTGGCCCTTTTATCACTCCCACCACTCCTGTGTTCCAGTGGCCCTTTATCACTCCCATCACTCCTGTGTTCCAATGGCCCTTTATCACTCCCATCACTCCTGTGTTCCAGTGGCACGTTCTGTTCGCTGATCCAAGTTTAAGCGTAAAAGGCTAATGTTTGGAAAACCCTTTTGCAATTTTGTTAGACAGAAATGTCCTAGTTTTGGTAGTAATATATATATATATATATATTTATATACACCTCACTACCATTGGCCAATAATTACAGGCTATAAAAGTATGGTGGGAGATCTCTTTTAAAAACGTTACTGAATGGTCTCAGAGTCGATTCATTCTTTTTTGCTTATTTTTAACCCTCAGCTAGCAAAACGAAAGCTGACGGTGCAGCACAACAATTTCATTCGTGTAGCTAAATGATAAGAAAAGAACAACGTGACGATATCGCGGGCCACACAGCACAAGAGGAGGGGGGGGGGGAAACACGAGCACCCGGAAGTAAGCTTTCTGCTTGTGCGCGTCAGGCAGGAAGCACGTGGGGTTACTGGAGGCTGCCATTCAAGCCGGAAGTGCCGCTTGAGTGTGGTCTGTGCTGCTGCGGGGAGTTAAAGCTAAGTTGGAAGATGAGCTGCCAGATAACGTGTGCGTCCTGGGTACAGAGGGGGGTCGCCAAGGAACTTCCCGAGAAGGTGAGGGGTGACTTTATATACTTACTGGGTGCTGCCCCCCCCAAAAAAAAACAACGTGTGACGTCAGGAATACATACCATGTACTAACAATTATGCATCAGGTCCACTGAGACTCATAAGGAACGTATAATATATATACACACACCACATGTGCAGTCAAGCAATATGACGTAAATGGGCAATATTCACTATAGAGGTGATTACTGCCTCCAGGGTTAAATGCATTCTCACCCTCTGCAGTAAATTTAGGATCTTACACATCTGTAGTGCAATGTGTGTTTACATTATTAAAAGTTAACCTGGTGCAAAGTTAGGTAAGTGATCTTATTACCATAGCAACCCAAAAAAGAGTTACAGCTGATTGGATCGTTCATATGGTTGCTATGGTGATTACGGTAGACTGTGTGGTGTAAAGGCTGGAACCACACATTGCTAGTATATAGTTCAACTTGGGAAAGACAGTTAAGATTCTGAGTTCTCAGTACACTACATCACTCATTTTAATTAAATTGCGACAGCTCAGTTTGAGATTCAGTCTACATCAGCTCAGTGTGAAATTTAAGTATGACTTTCTTAAGATAAGTCTTACTTCTTGCTTTTTTCTTCGAGGTACAACTTGGCAAAGAAGAGTTACATAAACTTATCACCGAAGCTAAAGAACAACTTGAGTGAGTAACGTATGATGGATAAGCTTTGGGTAGAATTTGTATTCTATATTGATCTATACAACGTGGTAGCAGTCACGTCCGGCATTCCAGGTTATAGGAAAGTCGGTTATAATTAAGACAGACAGAATGAAGCCCTGTAGGGTTTTCTTGAATGTGGCAAGCGAGAGGCTCCTAAAGAAATGAGTGAATGAATAAAAAAAAAAAGTAAATAAAAAAAAATGTTCCTGGCAAAAATTTTGCATGATTTAACAATTATTCCTGGGAGGTATCTGGCCATTCAGTAGCACTGGGAATTATGGTTTTAGATAAATTTAGCAGAGTGAGTGGAACAGAACTTTTACAACCCTCTAGTCGTCCTCATGAAACTGCTTTACTTTTTTTTCTTCTTCAGAGAACTCGATAATGAAGAGGATGCGGAGGAAGAAATGGAGAACCCTGATGATGATGATGATGATGGAGGTCCTCAGCCAGGCGAAGATCAGGAAGAAAACATTTCAAAACTTAATGATGATGAACTGGCCGAGTATGATTTGGACAATTACGATGAAGAAGAAAATACAGGTACATAAACCATCAATTACATAGCTATCAAAATAATTATAATAAGGGACAGTCTAATGTCCTCTGTAGTCCCACCAATAAATAATGCATATTAAAGCACTTTGTAAGTAATTTCCTCATTGCTGTCAATGAGGGTGGTTTCTGTGTATGCAGTCGGAGGGTCTCATTAGACCTGGGGTCACTATAACATAAGCCTGTACTGGATCTGGCTTTGGCTCAAGCCTAGGAGCTGAGGAGCATGGAAACCCCTTCGTCCGTTTTGCAAACCAGAGATGAATATAACATAAATTGCATACGAAGGCTGGGGTGTCCCTTCAACAATTTTTTTAAGTATGTATCCCTGACAAGTGGATGATGTTGTTAGGTGGAC
This sequence comes from Spea hammondii, assembly GCA_029215755.1. Classification (NCBI taxonomy): domain Eukaryota; kingdom Metazoa; phylum Chordata; class Amphibia; order Anura; family Pelobatidae; genus Spea; species Spea hammondii. The sequence continues at coordinate 6,678,138 of JARDYJ010000004.1, forward strand.
TATTAGGTGTGAGTGATTTCAAGTTATTTAAATACTGTGTTTAATTTATATTTTCTGGACGTTTTCACATTATAATGTTGTTGCTTCTTCTTTAGAGGTTGGAAACCTTGGAGACAGCCTGGCTGGACTTGCCGTCTATAGCAGCAACGAGAATGATGCATACATCACCCTAAAAGATACGGTACGTACTATCTGAAAATACACTGTATGCCTTTAAATATGATTAAGACCGCTCTCCATAATGCATCTTTTAGGAGGAGATTCCCAGCAAAGGCAGGATCAGCAGGAAAGATGTGTTTTCTGTGCTACACAATCAGGCTAGATCTCTGCATAATGCTTACAGAATTAAAAAACACTTAATATATTGGGAGGGTTTGTCAAAATTGGTAACTTTGTCTCATTCAGTTGGTTGCATAGAGCTTGTGATTCTCCAATGCTCGTTGTAACATTTTAATCGATATACTTTTTGCATGCTGTATAAATGAAAGATAATAATAATAATTATAATAGTTACTTTACGCTTTTTTTTTTTCTTCTTCGTTTAAAGGAACAGTATGAGATAGATGATTTCGTAATTAAACCCACTGACAACCTGTTGGTTTGTGGAAGAGCGGAAAAAGACCACTGTAATCTTGAGATTCACGGTGAGTGTTATATGCCGGGTTAAGAAGCACTGGAGGGACAAAAATGTCAGGTTATATAGATGTTAAAGGGACTATTTAAGTATTTTTTGGTATTACGTAGAAACAGAATTGGACGGCAAGTTAAAACCATTCAATTTCCTGCTGGGAAGTCTCAAACCTTAATCAGCCCTTAGTCAAGTCTGGAGACCATATGCCTATCCCATTCATGTTTAAATTCGCTGTATTAACCACTAAAGTATACATTGGTGTGGTATAGCACTGTAGATATTCAATATCCATAGTCTGTATCGTTTAACATTGTGGTAAATAAAGGAATTCATGCGTCTTAGTGAACAAGAGTAATATTTGACTAATGAAGTTATACCAAGAATGAGCTTAACGGACCGTATATGTATGGAATCAACGCGCAGGTTGGAACTGAAAGGGTGATTTCCAGGGTTGCAAATAAAGAAGCCATTCATACTTTGTCACTGCCACGTTGCTCTGCTCTATACCACTGTGTAAGGTGAAAAATATATATTTTTCTAGAGGGTCTCCCTTTAGCAGAAATCTAAGAAATAAGACATTGAGTCACCGTAATACTGCATGGCATTACAAAATTATTCAAAAAAATTTGAATGCCATCATTTCAGTCCACTTAAAAGTATGTCGATAGAGTAAAGACGCATCTCATGCTCAAGAGCGTGCATCAGTTTTTTGAAGGCCACCAAGAAGCGGGGGCTTGGTTGGGACTAATGAACCAAAAACCAGAAAAAAGCGATCACGTGCACAGAATTGAGGGGGAGTGGCTGCTGCGGATCGCTGGGGACACCCATCGGTCAGTAGCAGCCGCCCCTCGCGATCCCAGTGTTCATAGCGACCCTGGATAGCGCATCATCGATGACGTACCTGGTACGCCCCGGTGTCCTTTGACCCGGAAGTACCAGGTACGTCCCGGTCTTGAAGGGGTAAATCGTATCCTTCTCCCTGGTGTCAGCTTCGTTAACCAGGCCTCCCGGAGAGCTTCGACAAAAGGACGGAGACAAAAGTACTCCAGAAGCCAGAATAATGCATTTGCGGAAAAGGAGAGGTTCAGAAACCTCTGACATTTCTACTAATTAATGAAATTTGTGAATCTTGTTAAAATTTGACTATAGTGTGGTTTTTGAGCACCCCTTTTATTTTTACTATTTATTTTTATACTATTTATACTATACTTACATTTTAAATCGGGGCATCATTTCTTTTAACCAAATGTCCCACCAGCAGGTGTACAACTCCAAGACATGAAAATTATTACTGCGGAGAATAATTTAACGACTGCCACATACGATTTGTATTTTATCTAGTGTACAACCACGAAGAGGATTCTTTCTACGTTCACCACGATATCATTCTCCCCGCGTATCCTCTGTGTTCCGAGTGGTTGAACTTTGACCCGAGCCCAGAAGAGTCCTCAGGTAATCACGCATATTTCTATATATACATTAATCCATTCCTTCCCATTTGTGGTTTTTTTTTTTATACAAATTGTAAACACTATTTTGTTTTTATTTTAATTGCAAACTGTGATAGGGCTTATTGGAAGCCTTGCAGGGACCTGATTTCCAGGTCTGGCCACCAAGAGCCCTTCTGCGGCAGTGGCTTCGCAAAGGGGCAGGGCCGGCTGTCGGCGTAGGGGCAGGGCCGGCTGTCGGCGTAGGGGCAGGGCCGGCTGTCGGCGTAGGGGCAGGGCCGGCTGTCGGCGTAGGGGCAGGGTCGGCGTAGGGGCAGGGCCGGCTGTCGGCGTAGGGGCAGGGCCGGCTGTCGGCGTAGGGGCAGGGCCGGCTGTCGGCGTAGGGGCAGGGCCGGCTGTCGGCGTAGGGGCAGGGCCGGCTGTTGGCGTAGGGGCAGGGCTAGCTATAACTATATAAAGTGGGGTGGGTGTAGCCAAATGTCACGCCCCCTCTCCAACAATGAGAAGTGACCCGGAGACTCCAGGTCAAACCTGAAGAGTTCTCAGTTACAAAAAATTAGTCAAATACAGCACCAGGAAAATCTCAGGTATAATATTCATGTTTAATTCAGCGCATTTCGTTTTGTAATTGTGTATAATATGTTGTGTTTTTTAGGGGAAAAAGTAAGTATAGTAAGGTTGATCATTCTATAATGTTTCTGATTTATTATATATATAATATATATATATATATATATATATATATATATATATGTGTGTGTGTATAGACTTTTCAAAAAGGCTTTATTTTTGTTCCTTTTTGGTTTTTGTTTTGTTTTATGAACTGCTGCCTTTGCATTTCCTCAGGAAATTATGTTGCTGTCGGTAACATGACCCCAGTAATTGATGTTTGGGACCTGGATTTGGTGGATTGTCTGGAGCCTGTCTTTTCGCTGGGAAGTAAAAAAATGAAAAAGAAAAAGAAAGGGAAGAAGGTAACTTTACTTCTAATGCATTCCCCCCCCACCCCCCACCCCCCACCACCCGATATAAGGCATTGTGGGCTAGTTTTTATATTTAGAAGGTAATGGAACAGGATACCAAAATTAACTATAAATGCCAATGTGGTTACCGCAGTTTATGGGAAACAGATTGGCAACAAATGTTTATTGCTGCAAAGCAACATTTGGTAATTTATGTCCTCCTGGTTTTGGATCTCTGCGCACTTTATAAAACCGTGGATTGTTTCGTGCAGAGAAATATAGCCCTCCGAGCACCTCGCTAGAACGGCGGGGCTGACACATCTGAAAATACTGATTTATTGGCTGGATATATATTATACTCTCTCTCCTCGGTGTGAATAAAGCTGAGTGTTGACAGGATATATTTACTGTGGATCTGTACTAACGAAGGCAGCTTGTGCTCTAAAATACATATGTTTTTTTTGGGTTTTTTTTAAAAAAGGGTTTATAAATCCTGCTTCCTACAGTTCGCTGTACGAAGTCTATGTAGTGATGTCTACAGGTTAAAATAAGCTTTCTATATACTTTTTATATATGTGTTTGTATTAGAAACCGGCTTATATGGATTCAGCAAGAGCAGCCAACCCAACTTCCTGCGCGTTCTCTCCTGTGGTAAAGTTGCTGATTGTAGTTGATTGGTTAAGGCAGCCTTTGGAACAGGAGAAGGAAGATATGGTTAAGAACTTTAGGACAGGAATTAATTAGATGTTGCTCGTTTTGCCGCATTGAAACACAGATCTCTTAACCCTTTGACAATCTGAGCTGCTAACCTCCCAGCATTCAGATTTTATAAACTAATAGCTGCTAAAAATGTGCTTTTAAGCCATTAAATATTTTAATTGTTACCAGAGGTCTTGAGTTCAGACCCGTTGTCTGATAAGCTGCGTTGCGTGAATTTTGCCACGATCAGGGGCAGAGCCACATTTTGATTACATGCCCCAGGGCAAGGTTTTATTCTCGGCTTATTTATATATATATATATATATATATAATATGTATAATGCTCATCCTTCCCACATGGGGTAAAAAGCAGACCTTAATCCGTCCAAGAAGTATTATTGCGCTGTTTTATGTCACAGGGCGCATCCTCGGAAGAAAGCCACGAAGGACATTCCGATGCCGTTTTAGATCTCTCTTGGAATAAGCTGGTCAGGTAAATTACCACATTGATGAATTTAAATGGACAATCAGCTGGTTGGAAAGTGGTGGTAATTGTGCCGGAGCCAGGTGTATTGCTATTACATCAAGCCCGTCACATTAACTGTTTTTTTGGGGGTTTTTTTTGCAACGAAGGGCTGGAATCCACTAGACGTGAACCCTAGAAGTATCTTTACTGACCTCTATTTTTTTTATATATATATATTTTTTGTATTTTATATTGGACTCGGTGGATATATCTCGTAGATGTCTGTTCTGGCTTTATACAGAATAACATAATCAGTAGCAGGATTTATTCAGTTCTTTTTTTTTTTTTTTTCTTTCTTTCTAAACTGAAAGCATTTTAATGAGTCGAGTCAAGGGCCAGAGTTTTTTGGTTTTTTTCCTTGAATCCATTAGTAAAAAAACCCCAAAAAACCGTGCTTAAAACCAAAAATTTTGCCCATTTCTACATCAATCAAAAAAAACCACTTTCATGCCTATTCCCACTGACGCAAATCTGTCTTTGGTTTAGTGTTCAATTCCTTCCTGGAAATGTTTTTTTTTTTTTTTGTTTTTTTTTTTGTTTATTTTTGTTTGTATGATGTGATTGCATCACAGTATGCAGACATAAATATGAACAATATGTTCAAGCTCTGCATATGCGTAATTGGTGGGTTTTGATTGCAATTAGCAGTGTTACATCAAATAGCTATATTTATATTATTTTTATGTCTGCACATAAAACCCTGCTGCCCATTCTTAGTTTAGGTCTCCCTACTGATTGTCCTGCAGTCCTCCGTCACTTTTTATTTTTACCCCACTACATTCTGTACATATCGTTTGCTTGCGCTAGTTTCGTGCCCTCGAGCTCCTCTGCCTTCTCCTTTCTCTTGCCCTCAAGCTCCTCTGCCTTCTCCTTTCTCTTGCCCAGGAGCTCCTCTGCCTCCTCCTTTCTCTTGCCCTCGAGCTCCTCTGCCTCCTCCTTTCTCTTGTCCTCGATCTCCTCTGCCTCCTCCTTTCTCTTGCCCTCGAGCTCCTCTGCCTCCTCCTTTCTCTTGCCCTCAAGCTCCTCTGCCTTCTCCTTTCTCTTGCCCAGGAGCTCCTCTGCCTCCTCCTTTCTCTTGCCCTCGAGCTCCTCTGCCTCCTCCTTTCTCTTGCCCTCGAGCTCCTCTGCCTCCTCCTTTCTCTTGCCCTCAAGCTCCTCTGCCTTCTGCTTTCTCTTGCCCAGGAGCTCCTCTGCCTCCTCCTTTCTCTTGCCCTCGAGCTCCTCTGCCTCCTCCTTTCTCTTGCCCTCAAGCTCCTCTGCCTTCTCCTTTCTCTTGCCCAGGAGCTCCTCTGCCTCCTCCTTTCTCTTGCCCTCGAGCTCCTCTGCCTCCTCCTTTCTCTTGTCCTCGAGCTCCTCTGCCTCCTCCTTTCTCTTGCCCTCGAGCTCCTCTGCCTCCTCCTTTCTCTTGCCCTCGAGCTCCTCTGCCTCCTCCTTTCTCTTGCCCTCAAGCTCCTCTGCCTTCTGCTTTCTCTTGCCCAGGAGCTCCTCTGCCTCCTCCTTTCTCTTGCCCAGGAGCTCCTCTGCCTCCTCCTTTCTCTTGCCCTCGAGCTCCTCTGCCTCCTCCTTTCTCTTGCCCAGGAGCTCCTCTGCCTCCTCCTTTCTCTTGCCCTCGAGCTCCTCTGCCTCCTTCTTTTCTCTTGCCCAGGAGCTCCTCTGCCTTCTCCTTTCTTTTTTACCCCAGACTTCTTTCCTGTATATATTCTCTTTGCATGATTTATATCCCCCTGATCCGGAGGGCATTGTGTTGTGCCAGACCGCATACGCACCATTCTTTCTCTCTGCTCTCTTTCCGTCTGATACAGCATTATTGTTCACACATAAAATGTTTTGTTTACTTCCAGAAATGTGCTGGCCAGCGCTTCCGCTGACGGCTCTGTGATTCTGTGGGATATGGCCCAGGGTAAACCAGCTGCCAGCCTAACCCTGCACACAGATAAGGTACAGAAAACTACGTTATTTATATGGGTAGCATTTTTCTTGATTATTTCCGGGAAAAGTTTAGCATTTAACTGAACAGGAATAATGCTTCAAAGGGTGAATCTACTATATTTTGATTCATCTTGTGTATCTTCATTTTTCCTACAGGTTCAGACAATCCAGTTCCACCCATTTGAACCACAAACACTCTTATCTGGATCTTTTGACAAGTAAGTACCGTATTTGCTCGATTATAAGACGACCCTGATTATAAGACGACCCCCCAAAATCTGAATATTAATTTAGGAAAAAAAGAAAAAGTCTGATTATAAGACGACCCTATAGGAAAAAAGTTTTACTAGTAAATAATAATTCATGTCTAATTTTTTTGTTTTTGTTTTTAATTTCCTTTTATTTACCAACCTGCCGCCAGTTATCCACATCTGCCCCCAGGCATGCCTTATACCCTCCTATATGCCACTCTGCCCCATGTTATGCCTTTTAACCCCCTATATGCCACTCTGGCATATAGGGGGTTAAAAGGCATATCATGGGACAGAGTGGCATATAGGGGGACACTTACATACCCAGACACTCACCTACCCACTGAGACACTTCCCACCCAGTCACTTACCTACCCACTCTGACACTTACCTACCCACCGAGACACTTACCTACCTACCCAGACACTAATATACTCAGGCACTTCACTCACCACAATGCCTCAGCAGGCGCTTGCTGCAGCTCCCTCGGGATTTCAGCATGACCCTGTGTGACCCCGCTAGGCCCCGCCTCCTCCAGAAAATTGAAGAGGTCTACGGGATCTGCTTTGGGACGGCACAGTGCCTCCGGGTCCCGGTCCTGCAGCAATCTCCCCAACTGACTCTGCTTCCCCGCAGTGGGCGGGCTATCCCGGGAGCAGGAAGGTACGCGCGTATGCAACCTCGGCTGCTGCCGGCACTTTCGCCGGTGCTCGGTGATAGACGCTGGCAGCAGCTGAGGTTACCGCACAGGAGGATACAGGTCCCCTGCAGCGATGCGGGGGATCTGGATCTTAGTCTAATAGTCAGACCTCATTTGAGGTCTGATTAGAAGACGACCCCGATTACAAGACGAGGGGTATTTTTCAGAGCAATTGCGCGAGCAAATACGGTATATTTTATTTTATATGTTCTTCATTGTTTTTAATGGATCCGTCACCTCCGACATGTTCAGTGCACCAACTAAACCTAATCAAATGGTGCTTAGAGAATAAAGTAAGCAATATGCTCGGCCATGTATTTATGCCGTGGGGGCAGTCTTCTTTACTTCCCATTCTCGGGATCTGCGTAAATATCAATGCTCCTTAAATAACATCTCCATAACATCTGATGGAAGCTGATAGCTTTAGGAGAAGGGTTATTCAGGACAGCTCCACACACGTACCTAATATCACATCCGATGACTGTACGGAGCAGCGATTTATGGAGCTATATAAATTAATAAATAATAAAAATTACAGCCCCCCCAGCAACAAAATCACTAGTTCTTTCATGATCTGACATTACATTGGGGTTGCCTTATCAATATGGGCAGATGTTTCCACCGAAGCATTGCCACACTCAGCAAATCAGAGTGGTTTGTTTTTTTTGTTTTTTTTTAAGCCATCGTCTTGTATTATCGTTAGATCTGTCACTTGATACAGACACTCGATTTCAGAGTAATATTTTTAGTTTGCACCTCTCCAACGAGAACCAAAGGCAAAAATGTGTCTAGTCGAGCAAGTACCATTGAAGTCTCCCCACGCCATCTGTTTGCCGTGCGGGACGGACCTTGAATCAGATTTTATTATCTTCATTCTCGGTCACGGAATGAACTGAAGCACGTCTGAGACCGTTTCAATCTCGGCAGCAGATGGATTGGAGCTGTTGTTTTTAAGAATGTTTATCTAATACAGTTCAATTCTGTGTAGAATATCGTTCTGGTTTTGTTTTGTGAAGTGGAAACTCATAAATTATATTCAGGGTGATCCCCTGACACTTGAGGGTGGATTGAAGGCATGATTTCTAATTGCCTTGTATGTACACATCAATAATTATTTATCTGAGGCGTCTCGTACTCAAAGACGCTTCTTATCTATTCTAAGACTTTTTTGAGAATGATAATTGATGGCAGTAATAGACAAAATATGTAGAATTTAAGAACCAGGTAGAATAATTTTATGGAAGGTATGAAAAAAAAGATCACACAAGCAGTAACATTCTAAGAGTTATGGATGTCTCGTGAGATTGTCCAGCTTTGGTTTCCACATCTTTTTGGGGGGTTTATTTTGAGCTTTTACCGGGATCTCCTAAATCATTCACCCTATTGGTGCCACATTGGGTTTTCTGATTTCCTTTTTTCCCCCCAATTTGTTTAAGCAAACTCAAATATTATGCCTGAATTAGTTAGTCTAGCAGATTTTCCATGTATCCTTCTCATTTGTTGGCTACTTTGGTTGTAACCATCATTTATGGCTTAAGTTGAGCTTACGCTCAATGAACCGCTGGTTGGCCACCAAAATAGCTCAATATGCATTTGTTCATATGATTCCATTTAAAAGACAAAGTAAACAGTTTCAGTAAAAGCGCATTCATGATATTTGGCTTGGTTATATCACATTAATGTAGCCAACACTTTACGTTTCTGCGCTTTTGGGTTTCAGATCTGCCATATTGTACGACTGCAGGAGCCCTCAAGAAAACCACAGAACCTGGAGGTTCAGCGGACAGGTCGAAAGAGTAACTTGGAACCAGTTCTCCCCAAGGAACTTTTTAGTGCGTAATGTATTAAAACTTATTGCCAAAAAGTGTGCACAAGTGCTGCATCTCAATATAAACTGGGGGATTATAATTGTGTTTTGTAACTTTAACCAGATAATCAATAATAATCTGCGTTCTTTTCAGGCCAGCACAGAAGATGGCTTTGTGTATTGCTTAGATGCCCGTTCCGACAAACCAGTTTTCACCCTCAAGGCTCACGATGCAGAAGTTTCTGGTATGTGTATTAAAATCTTCTCAACTTCAGAACACAAATACTGTTTGATATTCTACAAACGAAAGCCGTGTCTTGTTTGGAGATGTCGGCAATTGGACTTTTTGGATGTTAAGATTAACGAACACAACGTTGAACTGCTCCACAATAAACAAGTTTCTTCTTCAATGTATACATTTTTTGTATCTCCTCTCCCTTTAAACAAAACAACATAATGAGGTGAAATATAAGAATTTTTGACTTTTGTTTTATAGCTTTTTTTTTTTTTTCCTCTCCCAGAAGTCAAAAATGTTAGAAAATAAAAGCACGTGTTCCTATAAATAGTAAAATTAGATATTTTGGCTTCCTTGGCCATCTTGCTGCTTGTATATTTTTCAGATATGCTAAAATGTTCCAGATTTGTTTTGTTGTTGTCGCATCCGTTTTATTTGTTTTTTTGTTCCGTGCGTGGTGTCGAGCTTCCGCCGCTAATGATTCATGGTGTCAGTACACTGGAGATACTTGGGATCATTCTCTCTGGGCATTAACTGCACTATTGATTTTCTGAAGATCTGGCAGAGAACAGACTTCATTTGCTCTGTTTCTAAACCCAGAAGTGTCTGAATGCTTCACTACAATTGTTTGACATATTTTGATGTGTTTCCTTTTAATTAATTAATTTTTATTTTATTTTTTTACATTCGGTAATCATCAGAAAACACATATATGGAAACCAGAGAAAAGACGTTTCCACTTAAATATCTAAGTTCCCCGTCTTTCGTGATGTAAAAACCAGTAATGATGGCAGTGACACTTTCAGCGGGGACAATAAACTGTATTGACGCCTGGGAACACTGTGGATAAGCAAACAATCCGTCAATCTAACAATCCAAACAGAGCTTTTCATCTGCGAGTGGTTAGATAATGACATTTGCTGTAAAATAAGGTTTTTTTTAATATAATTTGGTATTTTAATAGGTTAATTTTTAGGATCCCAAACAGAGCAAATGTTATTTGTTCTAGGTGCGTCAATGGAAGCTCTTCCTTGACGTTCTAGATTCATGCAATACTAGTGTATATTGGGGTGATGCCGGATTAAAGAGGTCTTATTTTGATAACAGACTATTGGCGCTTTCTATAGTTGCCATAGTGATAAGACCGCTTTGCCCAGGATCAATTTTTCCTCTCATACTATGATTTCATGTTTTCTGTTCTCCTAAAGATTTGGAAAGTGACGAGCTAGATCCCAATGGTTTATCATAAGGGTATGATGTTTTGGTGCTAATTGAGGAGCAAACCGCAAGGAAATTTCATTGGATTCCATGGCGATTGCTCCACAATTGATTTAAAAAAAAATATATATATATTTTTTGCAACTTTGCCTTTTGTTTTCTTAGGTCTGGAGTTAAGTAGCCAAGTAAAAGGATGCCTGGTGACGTCATCTGCTGATAAATTTGTAAAAATTTGGGATATCTTACTTGACAAGCCAAGCCTAATTCATTCCAGAGATATGAAGATGGTAAGGCTTATAACATGAATGTTATTGTACTTACCTCTTTTACAATGTTCTTAATCTACCAAATTACCCCAATTTTGTCACCCAAAACATCTGTCACAAACATTAAAAAAAAAACAAATACATTTCTCAATTTATGTTCTTATTGTTGAGTTTTCAACCCGGTTTGTTAATGTATTGGGCTTTTTTTTTTTCCAGGGAGTCATGTTCTGCACTGCTTGTTGTCCAGACTTACCTTTTGTTTATGCATTTGGTGGTCAAAAGGACGGTCTGAGAGTTTGGGACATTAGCAGCATTAATGCAGGTAAGATGCTTTCTGTATCATGTTTGGGTAGCTAGATGTTTCCCTTTACACCTCTCTCAACATTATTATAATATTTTTTATATATATATATATATATATATATATATATATATATATATATATATATATATATATATATATATATATAATATAAGTAGCCACTGACTAGAGGTATGAACCTGTCTAAAGGTTATTGAAATACAGACGGTTGTATGTATTACTGCTTCCGCGTTCCGGCTACTGCTAGGCAAAAGGCTATGATACGACCCAAGCTTTATATTAAATAAGTAATTCTAAAGAACTTCAAAAGGCAGAAAATGTACAGTCCGCAGGCAACGCTTTGGTAAAATGAGCAAGTGCCGGCTGCCCACCCTCGTTTTGTGCTGAATTATTCAGATAATTGTAATATTTAACTCACGGGATAACATTGCATATTGAATCCTGATTACTCTGTTAGCAAACCCCTTTGCTTTGTTTGCCGGCACATCATTTACGTTGACTCCAGATCACGATTGTTAGCCTGGCTCGTGATACTGGGTTGCCGATCCTCGTGTGGGAAGCATGTTTGACTCGCTATATAAAGATGATGGCATCAGACGTCACATGCTTGCCGCCAGCTATATTTCAGCCGCCAGCTACGTTCATAATTCATAGCTCTGCGGAGAGAGAACGCATTATTTTTCCCCTTTGAAGGGCTTCGCAGCCCGTGGGTAATGATCTTTTGCAGGGAAAGCGGGGAATAATTCTGCGCTGTTTGCGAGGGCCCTCAGCGCAGTGAAATGTGTACAGGGTAAATGGAACTGATAGAATCTAATGATTTTTGTATGTGACTGGTGTGTATTTCCAATAAAATAAGCTTCCCATATCCAAAGAAGAAGAATGTGGAATACAGAGCCATTATGGATGACTTTGTTATATTGCTGTGCCCTTCAGATAATTAAAATCTCATTAGGCATACATTATTAAATAGCCTGGACCTGTATGTGACAATAGCTTACTAAACGGACTAGAATGCTAGATCACAGAAGATGGAGTTCAAGGAGGAGTTCACAAGAAAACGCTCTGCAGGGAGCTGTGAGTTACTCCGTTTTTAAGTAAAATGAACATGTCTGACTGGCCCTTTTTCAACAATTGCTGACCCGCATGGGGAGGCAGGAATGCAGCATGGCTCACATTACGAGGCCCTGCGTTAAAAACAAGCGCCTGAGATATAAGCTGCTGGCCCGTGTCATGTAGGATGAGCAGCTTTAAAGGAGTGGATAGAGTGAGCTGCGGGTGAGGTTAGGGGAGTGCGAATGAGAGTATGTATGAATGAGAATGTATGTATGTATGAATGAGAATGTATGCATAAGTGTGTTAACATGAATGTGTAAGTGTGTATTAACATGGATGTGTGCATGCATGGAGGGGTGAAGATGGCACAGGCAGGCGGTTTGGGGGCTAAGATGGCACTGATAAGGTGTTTTGGGGCAAAGGTGGCACAGCTGTTTGTGGATAAAGGTGGCACTGTGGGACATGTTGCCTGGGAAGCTGGGGGGCCCTGGGGCAATTTTCGCACTGGAGCTTTGTGGTTTCTAATTACGCCCCTGCATGTATGTACCATGGGATGAAACACCTAGATCCCTATTAAATGATTCCACTCCTATACTGAATCTGGAATTGGGCATCCATAAATAGGACAGTGAGGGAGACTGTTGAGTTTCTTTTGACTATATTTTAAACATTTTCAAGCTATTCCATGCTTTTTTCTTTTAGTGAAAGAAGCTTTTGGGAGCAGAGAAAGGCTGGTGGTCTCCACGCTTTCAGATTCGTCATCAGGCAGCGTTCCAGGAACCAGCGCATCCGATACAATGGAATCCTAGAACCAGAGGAATTCATCTTTTTCTGGCTGCAAATTGCGTCCTACCCTTAAGGCAAAACAAGGGAAATGTGGCTATTCACATCAATTGGCATGTTCATTAATATTTATTGATACCAGGAAACCAAATCTGTAGGATTAATACCAAATGTCTGTATTTCACAGTAGTAGGCTTTTCGCTGTACAGATTAGATGATATTTTTTTTAACACTGGTCCAGTCTCATTTTCCCTTAATATTTCATGCGGACTTATGCCTTTTGCTGGGCTGTATAATCAGTCAGATGTGCGTTCCAATTGGAATGCTGCGATCCAGAACTCGGAGGAGATGTAGATCCAATATTTAGAAGACGCGAATGGTTATAAAGTTAGATTATGCATTGGACTTTTATGAATATATATTCCAAAAGACGGAATTTGTCCGCCATTTTGACCCCGTTCTGCATAACACCAATTCACAAGCGACTCACAAAGTCATCTGGGTGACTGTGTCAAAAGAAGAATAAATGTATCATCAAATTTTCCTTTATTTCGTGTTTCTGGCAATTTTTGCAAACCAAAATACGAGGTTCCTGATTGTTCCGTCTTTATGTTGAGACTTGACAAAAAAAATAAACCTTGACGCTGGGGCTAGTTTGTAGTCACCATGCCATGACCGTTACATTACCATTGTCAGGATGGGCAATTGTGCTAAAGTAGGGTAACTGCAAAGATGGCATCCTAGTTATAATGTTAACACTAAAAGGGCGAGACAACAATGAGGAACACTGTTATCACCATATTGGAAGCAGAACCTTCAGTCTTTCGGCAGCTTCAAGGCTATGAAGCAACAATCAATCATGATGATGTTTGTAGCTACCGAGAGTCCTTTGTTACATGACATAATTCAGTATGTTATACAACATAACTTCGCAAGTATCATCACTAAATGCTGGAAGGCATATTGAGCTATAACCTGATCCTATGGTCCGTGACGCCACAATCCCTGTTCATGGATTGTACCTCCTCCCGATAAATTATGCAAAATACTGAGACCTCTGTAAACAATGCGACATAAAGTCAAAATAAGAGGAGCTATGTATAATGATCTTTAAACTGTTAATAAAGCAGCTTGTACCAGTCTAAAGGGTATTACATTCTAAACACAATGCAATAGGGCTGCACTCGTATACAAATAAGAACCATTCCATGGTTGTAAAAACTTAGGTCTTTTGGATGTTTGTTATATTTTTTGTCTGTCTCCATAATCTTTAAGACAAAATCACAGCTTCTATGTCGTCTTAGATGTATTTCTTATATAAAGCATACATATAGCCAGCTCCAATTGATGAGATGATAGTAACTAGATGATGATTCTTGGATGCTGTAGGTTCTTGAAGCGTATAGGCAAGATAGAGGTAAACCTTGAACAACGAAATCATGGATTTTTTAACAATTGCATCAGACAAGTCCTTTTATGCAGTTATTTGTGGTGTGCACACATGTATGAATATGTTATGTTGTCTAGTTACAGTATGTACTTCATGTGTTGTGTGTCGCGTATAATGGCGTAATTAAAACGCGCTGTGTTGGCGCAGGGAGGGGGTACGCCTGACCCACCACTATATGAAAACCATGCGTTTAGAAAATCGACACCCAAGCCGCCGTCGGATTCTGAAAATGAAAGCCGGCCGTCTTGGCAATTAGGTACAAAGAACAGAATAAACATGTCAAATATCTAGCCGAGGCTCCCGGGAAAGATTATTATTGGTCAATCGGACTCCGTGGGGAAAAAAAACAGAAATAATGAAAGCGATGTCTTTTAAAAAAAATGAAATAAGGAAACCTCTAACAACACATCTTTCTAGTAATTAATACCTCACTTGCGAAAGAGGTTATTTCATATCAAAAGAAATACAAGCAGGACCGTCGGCAGATTAAACACAATGACCTTTTCAGAGAAGCCCGTGATTGCGTAACTCTTTTTTTCACGGGTTTGATGAAGCGTATATGGTCAGTGGATCTGGGGCCGCACAGCACGCGCACCCCAAAGGCCGGCCCTGATTGCATTATATTGTATATGTTTAGTAGAATATATGTGCTTTATAAAAGAGGTTGGAGTTCAGTTGGCATTATTAGGTGTTAAAATAGATTGTAGTGTCTAACACACTTTGTACTTGTTTCTTTCAGTGTGTTTGCTTAGGTTGTCTCTCTTGCTCTTATTTATTCCAATTTACATGGTTGTGGATTTATTATACAAATTGTCCTGACCTGAACTCCGGAAAAATCCAGTTTTATCTCTTATACTGTTGTTGCCAGGAAACATAAATCTATTCACAGAAATTCTAAAGAGTAGAAACTAGAAGAGAGTGCTCCAATTTGACTTCTCCAGAGGGTAACGTTTGCATCAAAAGCCTTGAGAGCCCTTGGTCTAGGTCCTTGATGGCAACGCTAGGGTATTCATCTACGAAAGACCCTTTCCCCTTTGATTGAGCCTCTGGGTACTGACTCTGGGACTTTACTGCCTACCACACACCAGATCCCTAGGTTACAGGAGGTACTGGAACAGCGACCGGTCCGGTAGCGAGAGCATCATAGCGGTCCGTTCATGTGCTATTTGTAGTCAAAGATAGCCGGGGTAGCAGCTGAAATGCCAAAGCCAAAAAAGAATGCCAGTATATAAATGTAGCTAAGCCATTGCAGCATCATGTGACTCAAGGTTCCCATAGGGCAGAAGGGGTAGAGCAGCCAATCGTGTGCGGAGACTGTGAGGGGAACCCCAGAGACTGGAGACATGGAGTATGTGAGTTAACCTAGAACTTTTTAAACTCCATGTGACTCATAGAATAAGAAATTTACTGGCAAACTCAACTTCTGACTTGCTTGATCAACTCAACAGAAAGAAAGGCCTATCCACCAACTTGGCCCAACACTGTCCCAAGCTCTTGATGTTCAATTCAACTTAACTCCACAACAACTTGTTCAAGAGGTCTAAAGCCTATCGAGTAAGACGTAACTCAAATCACGACTTGAATCTTATTGATGCGCGAGTCTAATCATATTGACGTTCTTTAAGGTGCGCACTCCAATGACTGCATACTCATCTGACGACCTCTGATGTCCTGACAGCTAACTAGAACTTTTTCTATGTTGGTCCAATAAATACTTCAAATAAAGACTCTTGTTTTATTTTGTTATAGAGGTTTGTGGGCTTCTCGGCGGAAATATGTGAACCCTACAACGCGGGTACTTTGTACATTTTATACAGATATGTATTACACGAACTTTGCCCTTTAAAATTGTATTTTTCTTATTCTACGCTTTTTTCTTCCCATCGCTTTCCTCCTGCGTTATTTCCGTTGCAGGGCACGTAATCAGATTCCGAATGCTCCATAAATTATTAATGTAACTTTTGTAATTTTGGACTAAGTTGCAAAATTAGACCCAGCACTTACATTAATTATTATAATTACAGAAAGTATTTTCAGACTACATTGTCGATAATGTATGCCCTATTAATTCCTTGGGGTAATTTTATCCATAAATATTAAATTCATTCCTAATGTGATTCTTTTATTGTGCTATTGAGTAGTGAGTTGTGATGTCTTTTCATCGCAATAGTATCCCAGCAGTACAAATAATAATAATTTATTTAAAATTGCTAACACATATTCTTATCATGTAGAAAAATGGAAATCACATACAGCAATAATGCGTTGTGATAAAAATATGTTTACTTTATTCTAACGAAGATTAACCTTTTTTTTTTTTTTAATCTAAAAAATTCAAATGTGTATTATTTTCTCTTACTATATTCAAATTACTATATTGGTATATTTTTATAATAATTTTAGGAAACAGAATAATATAGTTATAATTAGTTGAAATGTAAAAAAACACAGCTTTTACATTTAATAAACTAATTATTGTGAATATTTAATTTTTTTTATGTAAAAATTTAAGCATAGATTTACTAAGAGCTGAAAGGAATAAGACTTGGTTTGTTGGTCGGTTGGTTGATATTTTCCTGCTTTAAGATCCATGTGGGTAGAATGTTCTTCACTGAAGTCGAGTGGACATCAAAGCTCCTTGGAAAAAGGACCATACCGGACTGACGTCCTACCGGAGAGGTGATTGGACTGAACACTGGAATGGTCATCCTTCCGGTTCCTTCTAAACCAGCGGAGCTCTCAATCACTTGAAAGCGTCTTATGGTTGATGCATTTATGAGCGAACTTCATCCCGTAACACAAAAAAAAGGGGTCTTTTCCACCAATTTCCAACTTATGTCCTCCTCAATGACTACTTAAAGATCGGTAGCATATGGTGAGCCCCCAATCTATAACGCCCTATGCCTACTGGTGTAGCTGTGGAGTAGAACGATAGGCAACTGTTTTTTTTTTCCACAAATAGCTAATACGAATGTTGTCCGTATGATATGTAATACAGGGTATAGGTCACTAATGCACAGAAAGAATACGCTCGTAGAATGACAGCCTGTTCAGTACTACAGGCTCATTTAAGAGCAGCTGCCTTGTTTTACGGGAAAGAAGAGAATAAAACCTTCAGTAATTAGTATTTTTGTGATGTGACATTTACATTTTTTTATGTTTTAAATTTAATGTACTAAAACAATGTTTGCAAAGTAAACTTGTAAATTGGGAACGCAGATGGCATAATAACATTTGAAAATAAGAAACCCTACACAAGACTAAGCCTTGGATGATGATGTTTGATACACCGTAATTCTTCTAATTAGAATTTGCATTTGAATATTTGGGGGTTTTTTTGTTTTTTTTCCCTGAGATTGTGAACCTTTCTCTCTCTTTGATAAGATGGCATTAGAAGAAATGTAGGTGAAATTTAAACTATGTTTGGCCATGGATTGGGAACACACAACACGCCTTGTGTGTGAGATCAGATTGGATCGCATACAATTAACTGTACGGCCTTTTAACCCCTGACGGCGAACGAAGGATTTCCGCTCCCGTTATCTACGCAGCATCACAGGGGTTAAAGTGCGTGCAAACTACTCTATTGGTCATCTGCAGGGGCCTCCTCTGGCATCAACCAATTGGCACCTGCAGGCGACCAATAGGCTCACTCTTTGCTTTCATTGGGCACTTCTGCTATTATTTAACTATAATTCCTATAATACTTAATTGAAATTTTGCTTGGCTACCTATCGGGTAAAAATCTCTCTCTCTCTCTCTCTCTCTCTCTCTCTCTCTCCTCCTTCCCTCTTTCTCTCCTCCTCTCTTTCTTTCCTCCTTCTCTCTCTTCTCTTTTTCTCTCCTCCTCTCTTTTTTACCTCATCTTTTCTTTCTCTTTCTCCCCTCTTCTCTCTCCTTCCTTCCCTCTTTCTTTCTTTTTCTGTCCGTTCCTTTTCTTCCTCTCTCTCTCTCTCAACCCTTCTCCCCACTCTCCCCGCAAACGTCACAACCTCTGTCCTACCCAATGCCCGCTTCTCCCATGATGCCTACCCCACTCCATGCCTGCCTATCCCTTAACACCTTTATAAAAATGCTCATAAGAGAACCTGCGGAATCTCGCAGAAACGACTCTTTTTTTTATTGATCTCTATATATGATCTTAAGAAAATAAGTCCTATGCTGCCTCCTTACTCCTCTGGTTATATATATTGAAAAGGGGTTATTGTAAAGCAGCTGCCTACAAAAGTCGTGCAAAACACTAGGTGGCGCTCTTGTAGTGCAATTTAAGGTGAAATCTGCATCTTTATTATTCATACGGAAACTCCGATAGGATGCTTTTTCTTGTAATATTTTAAGATGCTGCTCTGATTAATTATGTTTTTATATATTGTGACTACTCTTAGTGAAGTATTATTTCTGTCTGTAATGGGTACTCATAAGGGACTTCATGGGCTCCGCCAGTATGTTACAAATGATGCACATTTAAATGAAATATTAACCAATCTTTTGTCTTTTTTTTTTTTTTTTTTTTGTCTGGTTTATTACTAAAATATATGTGCGATATTGCCTCGCAATGGTGAGAATTTGAGATCCGTTAGCAAATGAAGAGTTAAAAATAAATTTTTGTAAAATGCAAAAAAAATAATATAATCAATTAAAAAAGACAGTTAACGATGCTTCATCAAGGAACAATACCACTAACTAAAATCTGTGTCAGGGAGGTATTTTAATTAATGTAGGTTACAACTCTCTTCATGCTAAGCCAGACAAAAAACCATTAGATTTTAATCAAAATATTAAATTATAACTTTTATTCACATTAATTGATACACCGTGACCAATATTTTTAGATCGTTTTATTATTGTCTTGGCTTTAATCCGCTGGGTAACCAGTATAAAAATTGCTCGGTTCTCATGCACGTGGGAGTCGTGCCTTTTAGAGCGAAACGCTTGAGGCAGTTGGAGGAGATATGAAGGTTTCAGAATGGTGATGCCCCACAGAGTTGAGGAGGTGTGCTACAATACTGGGAACGGTGCCGTTTGCTGCCCAGAGCTCCCCCAATCCGCAGTGGTGGAGCTATCCCCAGTTGGATTTTGAAGGTACCAAGGAGTGAGTGGAACCCGGGCAGGCCCAAACTGGCCCATTTGGCATACCCCCACCCCATGACTAACGGCTGGATATGTCCGACCACACACTACTTCAGCAAAAAACTAACGTGCAGCTGTATATATCTGATTGTTGGCCAGTCTTGGGTCATCAGACTGCCATCGGACTTATTCCAAGGCCACCTCGTCATCACCAGAACCTGGATTTTGAATGGACATGACCAAATACCAAATACCAAAAGTTCCTTCCTGGGCTCCACCATAAACTTAAGTGAGCATTCAGCCTTCAATATTATGCCGCATTCTAATTTATCAGCTCTGTTTCATTTATTACTTTACACTTGATGAGCTATTGAACCGACCCGTACGGCTATTACCAGGGAACATCTAAGATTAACACCAATTACAGATTTTAATTAGACTATTTCACAAAATCAGCAACTACCGTCACCGTTACAATCATTTTTGGTTGTTTTTTTTACAAGCCTTAGTTTAGATTTGAGGTCTACTATACGTGTTTAGATATTATTTAATCAATTTTTATGATACTTGTTTAGAAAATAATTTTGTTGTTTTTACAGGATCAAAACCCTTATTATTGGAAAAAAATAAATTCTCCAAGGCTTGTTCCATATAATTCTTTAGTTTTGTGTCACGTTAGACATTGTGTTTCCAACAGAAATGTGTATAAATGACATATGTGTTTTTTTTCTTCTCCCTCTCGGATTGTGAAATAGACTTAATGCCATTCAATGCTCCATAGTAGCATTGTCTCAAGTATTAATGGAATCTTAGATTTTTCCTTAGGTGACCTGCTGAGTAGTCACACAATCTAATCTTCACTCCCAAGATCCCTGAGCCAAGTCCCACTGGAGATTCAATCTATATCAGTCTCGGGTCAAATATTCCTCTCTATCTAGCAGTCAATTCTAGTGTGTGGTCTTTGTGTGTCATGGGATTGTATGTGTAACCTTTGTATTGATTTGGAACAAAATAATTAGACAAGAACATCATAGATTGACTAGGTAAACATTTATGGACACTTCTATTGAGTTTGTTTAAGAACATTTCAACCGGGAGAGTTGTCCTCCATTTTGATTCTGAATGTTGTATCATTTGGATACCATTTGGATCATTTGGATCTCATGTTCATTATTGCTATTGGTTAATCTCTTTATCTTCTCTCCCATTGGATTATTCCAATTATTGGTGTTCATGGTTCTCGTGATCAGCAAAGTTTACAGGCATTACAAAAATGTGTACAAAACTCTTCTATACATGGTGTAGCTTCTCCAACTACACGTCCATACCCTACATCAGTATTTGAGGAGCTTTGGCTGTGTCAACGGCGCAACTATAAATGGGTATCACAGAATGCGTTAACGTAGCGATAGGCATAAATAAGCTTTTTATGTTGTGTTTAAGTAGGCATAGAATATGAGATGTGATATTGTTGAGAATGAGTTAAAAGCGCAATAGTTATCCATATGCCCTTCATTCACTATATATATACAGTGCCAGAAGATACCTATCCTTGGTTGAAGTCCAGAGATTCCTCCTGACATTTGGAACATCCACCTTATATGGCACACGTGGGACAGGGACCAAAGGCTAGGTGAGGGCATTTCAAGCCCACCATCGCACAGTTAATTACATTGTCCTTGTGACCTATGGCTTGACATGGCTTGACCTGGGCTTGAGCTCACTGCCATGCTTGGCTAGGCTCATCACGAAGAAGGAAAAATGAGTTGAGTTTGCGCATAAGCTCACTCGCAGTCCATTTAGCGGTTCACAAATACAATTGAGCCATGCCATTGGCAGCTGCCCTGCCCATACATATGAGTATTAGAGACCTGGGAATAAATTGTCCCACCCGGCAGAAATAGTCATATTGACCATCCAGCTGACTCTAGACAAGAGAACAAGAAGAGGGCACCCCAAAACACTAATTTAAATGGTAGTATCAATGACACAGTATTCTTGATTGTTAATAGGTTTGTATACACGTGTTTATGGTTGTCCATTAGGAAGAAGACAGTTAGTGAAACATCAAAGATCGTCGGTATGATATTGCCTCGACCATCCTTTGGTACCAATGGGACCTACTTTTTAAGCTGAGAAATAGCAAAAAATGGGTTTTCATTCTAAGAAACTGTGGTGTGCAGACATTCTGAAAGTTAATTTCAGTATTGAAACAGTCTTAAAAATGACAAAAAGCAGGCCCGTTATTACAGCAGTTACGGGAGACCTCAAACCACCCCAATATATAACAGGTTGTCTGCATGAATGGCATACTAAATTCGTACACTTGCAGAGAATGTTCTTGTGATACGATGTCATGTCAAATCAAATTTTTCAGAAATCCCCCAGGCCAAGTGATATAAGATTCAAATCTAGATTGCTTCTTCAGTGGAGTATTCCCTAAATTAAAAAGGTAATAAATCTCATCAGTTTCAAGGACATGGAAAGGCTACACTGGCAGTGATGAGATGTATTTTACATGAAATAGCACACTTATTCAATAAATAATGCATTTTCATATTTTAAGCTTCTCCCTCTGATTAATTTAATAGCATTCGATAATTGCGGTGATGTGACTGGAAAAAGAAATATTTGGGAATTTTTCTTTTCGCAAAGCAGGCGAGGACAGATAAATACTAACCTACGAGAAAAAGAGAGAAAAAAGGGAGCATTGGAGCGTAAAAGCAAAAAAAAAAAAAGAAATGCATTACAATAAGTAAGATGAACAAATAGACTAAAAGTGTGGCCACAAATAATGCTATAAACAGGGCCGGCCCTACAATGGAGCCGACTGGGGCAATTGCCCCAAGCGGGTTTTTTGTTTTTTTTTTTGAAGCGGAGGAGAGAGAGAGGGGCACCGAGTGGTTTTCGCTTACCCGCTCGGCGCCCCTCTCTCTCTCCTCTGCAGAGCGCCGGAAGTGTCGCCCGGCGTCGGGCATTAGAGGAACATTAGAGGAACAACAACTTCAGATTATAGCTGAGGAAGGAACTCGATGGGATGGAAAGCAGAATGGAGGTAGTGGCAATGGCCCCATTAACGTGCTTAAATTTATAGACTATAAGCCAGTTCATTATTTGAACACCAAATTTGGCAGCTGGAATAATATTTTAGTAGATTTTGGGTTGTAAGGGTAACTAATATATCCCTTTTTTTGGGGTGATGTATCTCTGATCTCCGTAGCTGGTCCAGTTACACTATGAAGGACTGTGCTGAGTCAGCACAGCTTCCATAATGTGCAGAAGAAGAGACTGCGCATTTTAAGAACGCAGAGCGTCGGGATATGATGTCATACCCCCACTTCATCGCTCATCAGTGAGCATGGGCAGTGATGCCTAGGGCAGCCCAGGGGTTATACATCACGGCCCTTCAGCAGTCCCCCTGACTTCTAAATTTCTGGCCTTATGGTCCAATGCGGTGCCTGGAGGCGCCAGTGTCGCTAGCAAGATGGTGCTTTGTATCCTGCACTTTTTGGGGTCTACGCAACCAAAAACCATAACCATTTGGGTCTTTCTGTTTTTCTCTTAATCCAAAGAATTCTAGAAAACAATCTATCTTTTTATCTTACAAAATCTGCATATTTTAATGTTCCGCTAAAAACACCGAATATATTTTTTTTCTAGCAGGGTCTTAAAAGCATCTTAATTTTTGTGAAATATTCTTTTACACATTAAAGTGTCATTAAAAAAAAAGTCTCTTGTAATCTTTTGAATAATGCAAACTCCATACAAATGATATTCTAAAAAAAAAAAAATAAAAGATGCCTTTTGTATTATGCTTTGAAATATAATGTACACACTTTAAATAGGAAATTGTTTTTGGTTGCCATGTGACTGAAAGCCTATTTTACTTCAATAAAAAAAAGTATTATTGGATTGCTAATTTCTGCTTTACTTAAATGGTTAGAGAAGAAAAAGAAGATGTTTAGAAGTTATAGCTTTCTATTTTTTTTTTATTCCCGTAGAACTTTGTAAACTACTTTCCAAATAATTGTCCTGCGTTAAGCATTTCTATCTTGGCAGCACACTTAGAGAGTCTTATTAGTCGAGGACTGGCAATTTCATGCCAAATAATACAATATAATTCACTGGGCAACAGAAATCTCAAGCAGAATATAGGATTAATGGTTCTGTAATTCTAATAGCAATAGAGCAAAAATGACACGTGAATTATTATATTCTGGGGAAAAAATGAATCAAAAGAAAGGAGAGGGTTTTGCTGGAGCGGTACCAAAAAATGTTTGATAGTAGTGTCAGTAACGTTCTCTCCAGCAAAAGAGTTTCATGTTTTATCTGTATGAGAACAAGAGATTATTTCAAGGTCCTGGTGATCTGGGGTCACACAAGGTTAGGGGTAAAGGTGCATGGGTGGCCACCATGAATTTAGATCTAACTCACAGGTACCACATGCTTTTGTTTTGTTAGGCTAGGAAAAAGAAGAGGTTTTCATTTGTTCCGTAATTCTCAAAAGAGCAAATCAACTGACATTTGCGAATATGTTGACTGCTGCCTTGCTTATCAAACCACTTGACACTCCTGGTGGTTCCCATCTGTTTGTGGGCAACAGGGTTTGGGGCACTGATTGATTGATATTTTTCTGGCATAGAGGTGTGGTACATTTCACCTATGGTGCCCTCAGCACTGGATTTATATCAAGTGCCCAAGATACAAAAACATTCCTGATTTTGGCTCCATCCTTAAAAGAATGACACTTATTAGAATGTATTGTGGCCTACTCAGTCTGGAGTGAAGATGGGGGAAGCCTAATGCAGGAGATAGACTATGAGAGGTCACAGCTAGGATCTAGCCCAGGAGACAACCAACGGTCATCGGACAAAGGTACGCTAGCAACGTGACTCGTAGACCAGGGGACAAGCCAAGGTCAGCAAAGCAGGATGCAAGCCAAGGTCTTTGGACAACAGGGCCAGAACGGGTGCAGGAAAGGACCAGGACTATGGAACACAGGATATACTGCCAAGTTCCTGGATCAGACTGAGGCAGCAACTGCTAATGTTGATCCAGGGTTTTTTTTTTGCCTTTTTGAAGATAAAAATATCCTGGGGGCATCTATGTCATATTCTTGCTCAAATGTAGATGTAAGAAAAGAAAAGATTGCAGGAATGGGTTTACGAGCTTATATTATATATCGCTTCTTGTAAAACATGCCAGGAGTGCCCAGAACCGGCCTGAAAGCAATACCTACCATGGATGACAGAATACTCCTGGGTGTCCAGCTGTGAACCAACTCTGGAGATTTACCAAAGGAAGCCAAGTCACCTAAAAGGAGAGTCTCCATACCACCTGAATTGGGAAGCTGAAGAGTTTGACCAGTTGTGGGTCAACAACCCTCCTCCTGAGAAACCAAGATGCATGACTTTTTTCAATTTGACTACTAACCTATATTCCAACACAACTTTCTGTGATGAGCTACTGTGTTTTCAATTTTAACTCAACACAAGTTCAGAGTCAATTCTAGTCAAGTGTTCACTCAAGTTTAGTGAATCTGTTAAGTGTCTTAATCCAGAAAAAACAACTTGGTTGAGTTTACCTTGACAATTAGACCTTAGATATTCATGAGGTTCATTTAAGGTTCAAACTTGTTACATTTGCTTTGTAGATTTTGAAGGCCCCCAAAAGGTAACATTTCATATTACTTTTGGGACACAACATTCTCCACATTAGAACCTTATGTTCTGCTGATGAAAATACTTTACTGTTCCTTTTACTCTTTTCTTATCAAAGCGATCTGCTTCAATCAGATACAACGCTGTGAGCCTTGACCTTGGCATTCTGTCTAATATGACCTGTTAATGAGATCATGTTTGTTTGCATTTTGCATGCACAGTAACAATCCCCCAAGGATGAAAACATGATCAATGTAGAAAGAATAGTGTTATTCTAGATTTTTTATTTCTATAATAAAAATGTCATAGGATTATGCAGAAAAACATTAACACACAATATGTTATGGCTGCCAGCATATGCGCCATTCCCAAAGTCATTGAAATCGCCAGAAAGATAACACTTAAAACAGCATTTAGTCTGCAAGCTGTCAAAAAACATTAGTCATAGCCAGACATGATTGCCAAAAATAACAATCTAAACACTTATTGTTTCCTTTTTGAATGGGAGCTATCTAAAGAACTTTATTGGTGCAGACATCTATGCAGGTGCCAAGTTTAAAATATCCATTGTGGTCAAAATTAACTCACTATTTTCTGAGCTAGGTGTTTCAAAATCATTAAAAAGATATCTATCTTTTATAACACAATATGTGCTATACAGGATATGTAATTGGCATATTCTGGCCTAGGCAAAAGCCTGGAGGGGGGCAGCCCCTTTGCCGCATAACATGGAGGACAGTGCGTTGTCAGCAAACCATCGATAGTTTACTTCTTCTGCCTGACACCACATAAGTTCATGTTGGGCATTTCCAAAAGTGACTACCCTAAATGTTTAAGAGTTTTGACAGTGGCGTACCTAGAGTATTTGGCACCCAGGGCAGATCCTGTATGTGCCCCCCCACACACACACACAATGACACCATAATGTTGGCAAGACTATTTATAGAAATCTCAAAATTAAATAAAATTTACTGAACATATATGGTACAGCATAACTCCTATCACTATATACCGAGCCAGACATTTATGGTGGTACAGCATCCCCTCCATCACTATATACTGAGCCAGACATTGATGGTGGTACATCGTAACCCCCATCACTATACACTAAGCCAGACATTGACCCTGAAAAAGCCTGCCTGTGCCACCTCTGTCCCTGAAGCAGCCTGCTTTTGCCACCTTTGCCCCTGAAACAGGCTGCCGGCCTGTCCCCCCTCTTCCCCTTAAGCAGCCTGTCTGTGCTCCCTGTGCCACTTAAGTAGCCTGCCTGTGCCACCCCTGCCCCTTACATAGCCTGCCCCTGAACACTTATAACATACATTCACTCATTCACCCCGTCATACCCCCTTTCACTGGTCCAGGGGCCGGCCGCAGGAAAATAGTTTCTTGGCACAGTGTACGAACTGTAGAGCGGTAAGCGGCGGGCCCATGTTAGGAGCCCCATCGGTTTCCCGGCAGGTGGACCCCCTCATGAGTGGCACCTGGGGTGGACTGATCCCCGCCCCCCCCTTAGGTACGCTAATGAGCTTTGATCACCATTAACGAGCTCTTTTTTAACTAACGCATCTGAGTCCACTCTAACTTTTGTTTAACCCTTAAATAATACTAGTTTTCCATGAGTAGGTTAAGACACAAAAAAATCACTTAAATGTCAACTGTACGCAATGTCAACAAATTATTTTACGTTCCGGCTTTCTTACAAATTCAGACCATGTTTAAATAACTAACGTTCACGATTGTCATTGTAGTAAGGCAATAGTTGTACTTCAGTACAGCCCAAGGGATGCAATGCTTCAGTTTCTACAACCTTTTGTCCTAAAAGAATTTGTATCAAACGAACATTGACTTTGTAAGATTCTAGGGCCTGGCTTTGTTCTCTAAAAAATAATGTCTGCTCTTTCCCCCTGCGTATCCTCATTCATGTACATGTTACAAAACGCGGCATATATTTTTATCGCTATATTAAAAAAAAGTAGACAGCAGCGTATAAAGAGAAAAAAAAAAAAAAAAAAAAGTGTGATTTTCAAGGGACATAATATGATTATGTGCCAAGAACAATAACAAAGGTTTATAGGTCCTTCGCTACTTACAAAGTTTCGACAATATAAATTTCTCCACATCAGATTTATGACTTGAAAGACATAGGTGAACAGTATACAATATTCATAACACAAAACTAAATTTTTTTTTACCCATAATTACGCGGGTATTTTGGCTGCTATGGAACACATTATGGATACTCTCTGTTCAAAATTGGCCATCCTGTCTGTGACACTTTTTTTTTTTTTCCACGCTGTGCATAACTTCTAATAAAGAATAATTTGGACCCATCTTATCAGACGTTCAGTCAGGGGCCGAGCTAAATTGCGCCAAATTGCTCTAATAATTTCTAATACACTCAAATTTACAAGGCTTTTATAACGCTGCGACTGGAAGATGATTCATTTTTCTTTGAAGACTTCAAAAAATGACAATGCCTGTGTAGCTGCAGAAGGAATTAGGTCGAAAAAGAGATTGGGTGCTTTAATTAAAACTTTTTTGATATTTCATAGTTCAATTTTTTTTTTTAAAAAAACCCAACAATTTCTCATTTTAATTCCTTAATGCCATTGGATTTTCCATAAAATTAATCATAAATATGCGTTAAAGTTAAATGTTACATTGTGTTGTTTTTGATAGAATTCTATTTTTTTTAAGGTAGAATTGGACCCATTGCAATGTTTTAAAGGTAGTAGTTAACCAGCCATGAATGTACTATGATAGAGATACTGTACATAAAGGAAGAATTAAGACCTTGATATTTTCGTATGTAGGAATCATTGCCGGGTCAAGCCCCATGAGGGCAAACAGGGCAGATACCTATTCAAAACATGGTTAGCTTTTGATTTGAGTTCATAATCTAAAACCAGAGGTTCAGAAGCTTAGATGTAATGTCAGGAAATTTTACTACCTTTATAGGGTGGTTGACATACCCGGGAGAGAGTTTCCGGGTCACAGGAGGGGTGTTAAGGCCTGCCCTACTCCCTGCCCACGAACCCTTCTATCACTCAGTAAATGGTGCTAGACACTCAGCGGAATGCACACCAACGTCAGTGGACCACCTAGCGACATCAGTGGTACCCCCACCATCAATAGACCCATGCGTATCCTGAAAATGGAGGGCTCCAGGGAGCTGGAGCCTGGCTGTTCCTAGGTATGGTGGTAGGTAAATGGAACAGCCTCTGTCATGGAAGCCTCCGTGCCATGGGCTCTTGGAGTGCCATCCTCCATCCTACAATCTATGGGCCCTGGTATGGAGTGCCACGTTTCCAAAAGTACCAGAGACTCTAAAGACTGTGGAGCTTGGACACAGATTTGGGGCGCCTGCATTTTGGGAGGGGGTTTATGTGTGGTGTTACTCTCCATCGGGTCAGGACTTACAGGACAAAGACCTCCATGGCCAGTATGTGCACCTGGATCTGATATCCAACAGGTTTCAGCCAGAAGTCAGGGAACCCCCTGTGTTTACCATCCTCCCCACAGACTACAATAGCGACCTCCTACTGGGCTGAGGTGGACTGAGTGCAAATTCTATTGTATGTAAATTACCCCCTTGTACTGTTTAAATACCCCTGTGTTTCACCTCACCATGAGTGCTGTCTGATGCTTGGGGTGGGCTGCCATGATCCTTTATTGACCTTTTCAGGACAATAGCCACAGTAGCTCAGTTTCGGCTAGCCACAGTGCCAATGCAGCTCCGGTGCAGCAGCGTCCCCCCTTCTTCTCTGCAACGCTGGCTCTGTCTAGCGCTGAAGGGGTTAAACGCTGGTGTCCCAGCAGGAGGAAGCAAAGGCTAATTAAGGTCTGAGTCTTTAAATCAGGAAAAACAGGCAGACTAGACGGGCCAAATGGTCCTTATCTGTCTTTAAATTCTGTCTGCCCCATTCCTAGTGTTTCTTATCTAAAATCTGCTAGGTTTTTTTTCTTCTCCAATACAGAAAGCAGAAAACTGATACACAAAAGAACCGAAACATACTAGATGATTTCTTCTGAAGTACGTAACAAAAATGGCTTGTTTCACACAGGAATTAAAATCACGTAGTTCATTACTCCCCCGAGACAGACACGTGAGGTCACAAAACGCGTTAGGGGCTTTACTGAGAAGGCAAACCACAGCCAAGAGATCCATAAAGTTTTAAGGTGAGCGAATAAGAAAGCTTTGAATGTTTCATTTCAATACTGAATAAAACGTCTCTTTATGGACCGTGGCAGTAACACTTTATAGGTGGACAATATTAATGAGTTTTATATTTAACGTCGCTGCTGAAAAGTTCAAAAAGTTAAAAGAAAAGTTGAAACAAAAAGAAAATGTGTTTCATTATAATTTACACCAAATGGCTCTTAAAAATAGAGACACCGGAGTATCCCTTTAAGACGCCTGTCGTCGAGACATTATCTGGTAACCGCTCCGTTTTACGTTCTTTTTATTGAATAATTTTATAAATGAGCAAATTACGCCAGTGCATTCAATAAAAATAACAATATTAGTTGCATGTAGCGTAGATATAGATTAAAAATCACTATTAGTGTTTAATTTTCACGATTCTTAAAGCTGGCTTACTCTTGTGTGTTTAACCTTTGTTAACATAAAATGCATGAATTTCAGGAATGTTTAAATCAATTAATCACGCCAACATGGGCCATTTATTCTCGCACAGTTGATATAATTAGCTAGATTACTAACACTGCTGCGTTACCACAGTAGGTAGAAACATAGAAGACATCAGAGATCTGACCAGAGATCTGTAAAGTGGCAGAACCTCCTCCCTCTTCCGGCTACTAATGCCCCTCGCTATACAACCCAGCACCCTGCTTGCTTTTTCTGACACTTATTTGCATTGTCTGGTTACGTTTAAGTCCGCAGAAATAATTACTCCCAAGTCACTCTCTTCTTTTGTCACTGACAGAACATTGCCCCCAATGCTGTATTCTGCCAAGTGCATTATCTGACATTTATCAACATTAAACCGCAGCTTCCACACTTCTAATTAGTTGAATGGACAATGATCCATGCCAAGTTTGCCCACCCCAATTTTTTCACTATTCATGGTTACTTGCCATGGTAGATAGCAGAGATCTTTGTACATCCTAGTACTACCCGGGATGTTTCCGTAGAGGCATTTCTTTGGGGAGTTCTGCATTTTTATACACCGGGGCTAATTTACATCCAAGTTGCACAAAAATATACTCTACTTCGAGATCCAGATTTAAAAAAAACATCAACTTTGAACTTAAATAACAACTTCTTGTGCGTTTTCCAAGTTCTTTTACTGGGTTGAGCCAAACTTGATATGAATTTGAGTGCCCAGAGTCCCCATTAAACTCAGCTACGTTGGAGTTGGAATTTTAACTTGAGAAAACTTGATAATTGAAACTCAAGGGCTTAACGCACGCAACTCTATATTGCTTTCATTTAAGATTACTGATTGGTTCTCTTTAGTCATGCTCCCTCCTTTTTCTTAAGACTTTCCAGGTTCTCAGCACTGAATTTAAATATTTTTTTTTTTGGTTTTTCATCGCTTCATTGTTTTAGCCTTTATTTCATTGGAGCTGAAGTAACTTGCTCAATGCGGCCATATTAATACATATAAACTACTGTACATATAGTCAACGGGACAGATGTATTATACTGGGAATTTTAAATCAAATGCACATAAAAACGAACTCCCGGTGCGAATTTTGAAAAGATCTGGTGTAATAAAAATAAAAAAAAGATCCTGCGCGGTGTAAAGTTTTGTTATTCTCTGACTAATGAAAAACCACCATGGAAAGGGCTCCTTTTGATAAGCAGGATATTGCCATTACCAGTTTAGTGTGGTATTTAAGTAGGGGATGCCATTAAAATATCACATGACTGCCTACAATGCCTACCTCCGGGGGCTGCCGATAAAAATAACTTTATCGGCATATTGTAACAAATCGACATAAAACGTACTTCTCTTCAGTGGTAAATTATGTCACTGTGTACAGCACTTTATTTAATGTTCATTTTTTTATTTTGCCATAAGAATTCTCCCTTTAAAAATCTTTACTTCTGAACAGATGCACGTATAACACCATTCTTTATATTATTTCTAATAAAAAAAAATAGACAAACCGTCTATAAGTGAGCACATGTGCAGTTTACAGAAATTATACTCCAGGAATAATAATACCCTGTAAAGCCCCAGAGCGTCTTATAAAGTTTGAGCGATAAAATTTTATAATGTCAAACTTATTGCCGGGAAGAGATATGAGTTGAAAATATAGAACAAGGAAACTAATAAGTTTTGATATGAAAAGTACGAAAACTAATAATTTAAAGGGGAAATGTCATTATCGCACCATTTCGCATAAACAGATTAAAAGGTGATACATGCGCCACAACATTCCTTTATCAAAAGTACAAATATCACAAACTTCTTGTTTTTACTCACTTTAAAGACGGATGTTTTTTCTCAGACAAGCTAGGACTTCGATCTCAATATTGCACAATAACCAGGACCGGGCTTTGGATAAAGAGGTGGCCCCTGGAGCGGCAGGTTGGATGAGTATGATCAGTCTGGGCCTGAATATAATTGTCATTATCTAATTAATTTCCCGTTCCTGAATTTCTCTCTACTCACCAAACCCTTACAAAGACTGCTGAAACCAATCACCAATAATCAACAATTTAAGAATAGAGGAGAGATAACTAAATGGATAGGGATAATCATGCAGATTACGAGAACAAGAAGATATGGCTGCTGAAATATACATCAGGTGGGCTTCTAATACTTACATACTGCTTAATTTAATATGTAAACACCATTACACCATTATTTAGTGCATAAAATCTTAAATCTTAGCTATATGTCTCAGGATTATTACTCAGTAGAGGGCCTTTTAGAAAGAGGCACTAATTGACCTCAACACTCCAAAATCACAAATAAATGCATTATGCAATATGGATGAGCCCAGGGCCACATTCCTCATAGGCTGAGTAGTCACTGTAGGGACACTTTTTAGGTAGTCACAGGTAGCTTCACCAACCTCCATTCCCTTTGGCCATGCGTCACCCAACTTTAACCACCACACTTTACATTGAGGGTTGAAGTAGCTAGTCATAATTTTGTGCCTTGGGGTAACTGTAAGCTGAGCAATTATTTATTCTTAATAGTAAGCCTGTTTTGCACCTATGCTACAGGTATAAGTAACACATATGTCAGTCTGCTTTGGAGTCTTCAGAAATTCTTATAAAAAGTGCTTGTCACAAGCATACCTGGCGACACTCAAGGTCATAGCTTGGGCCACACTTGGAATCAACAGCGGCCCTATCCATTTATGACCAGAGGCCGATGAATGACATAGATGTGGCTGTTGGCATGATACACGTGGCCGCACACTACACTCTTACACTTTAGCACTGCATGTCCATGTGTATCCAACAGGTGGCCCCACATTAGAGGACAAGACCTGCCATACAACCATCAGTGATGGTGTGTGGAAGGTGCCACCTCGCCCAATAGCCAGTCCCTGCTTGTTCATAGATGATCACCTGGGAAGCCTTTGATCTCTCAGGTTGGGGGAATGGCATTGTCGATGTTCCAAATCAGTCTATGAATGAGCAAGAGTGTAGAGGTTTAATTCAGGGAACTCACCCTGGGAAGTTCCTCAGACATTTCCGTCTCCCCTTTTCATGCCAAATCTAGTTTAAGAAATGTCTTCTCTACTGAGAAGAATCATCAACAACTTGGGTTTAAAAGAACACAGCATGAACACCTATACATTCAGGGAACTATTATTACTGTAGATACAGTGTTGTCCACTACACACACATTCACTCTTGGAAATCCTTAATCCACTTTAATGAAGGCGAGTCCTAAATTTGCTTATTAATCTCAAGCATCAAATGCCCTTGATACAACTAATAAAATTCTGCAACTGAAATGTATTAAAACTAGTATTGATTTAATTAGCTGACACACAAAGCACTGTAATTTGCACAACAGAATTTTTTTTGCTCTCTATGGACACTTCCAAGCCATTAGTAAATGGTTAAAGGAATGTGCAATTGCTTTGTTTCCACCGTTGAAGGCACCTAACCTCCAAACGCAATTAAAAAATGTTCCATTAAGTAACACTCACTGCCTGAGCATTAATTCTCATTCATAATAAACATTGACACAGAAGCTGGTCATACGGTGGTGTTTTTCTTTTTCGCTGCAACCATTTGTACTTGAAATGTTTCCTAATCGCTACATTTAATGCTACTTAACCAAGGTTCTGCTTAAGGAAACGTTGATGTCTCCCAGTCCATCGTTGGCTAAAGTGACCATCAATATAACAAGTCTTGGATAATTTTATGACCACATGAAGACTAGGCATCAGGTTGAACCAGAATCGGGAATTTGAGGTACTTCCCTAATGAATGTCAAGGAAACTGCTCAATGACTTTGATAAAATTTGGTAATTTATTCACTAAACCAGATGTTTACAGGGTAGTCGAAGCACATTTTTAACAGGGTTAGGTATGGGCCATGTTTTTTTTTCTCTAACAGAAATACTAAATGAAGTTTGGAAGTATCATTCTCCATATTTCCCATAAAAATAGATTTACCCCCCCCTTTAAAGACCAAAAGATATATAAGAAAATATAATAAAAAAACATTCAGTATAAAAAAACATAAAACAAATTCATTAGGTCCCATTTATTGAATTACAGGGGAAGTAGATGGATGGCAGGTGGATAACAGGGAACAGTAGTGAGCCGAGGCATGGTCTGTATGTTGTATCAGAATTCATTTTATATGGCACATGAAATAGCATGTTCATTCTGTTCCATCTCAGTTCATTCTATTAGCTTTTGTATTATTTCCTCTTTTGCGACTATTAATAGCAAATCAATTTTTACCTCTTGCCGAGTAAAAAAAAAAGACCCCCCCACCTGAACACTTATATCTGTGTGAATTCATGGCAGGGAA
The DNA here is from genome assembly GCA_029215755.1 of Spea hammondii. NCBI lineage: Eukaryota > Metazoa > Chordata > Amphibia > Anura > Pelobatidae > Spea > Spea hammondii. Next base: position 6,712,129 of record JARDYJ010000004.1, read on the forward strand.
AATATATACCGTATTTGCTCGATTATAAGACGAGGGTTTTTTCAGAGCAAATGGTCGAGGTCGTCTTCTATTCAGACCTCAAAAAAATGTCCGCTGGGGCAGGGCCGGCCGAAGACTTAACGCCGCCTGGGGCGAAGTTTAAAACGCCGCCCCCCCCGCCGACGCCGGGGGGGGGGCGGCATTTTAAACTTCGCCGACGCCATAATCTACGATCCCCCCCCCCCCGGTACTTACCTTTAAACAGTCCTGCGGCGAGTCTCCCTGCTCTGCCACGGTGCCGGCTTGTAATGCTGAGCGCCGGAAATTGACGTCACTTCCGGCGCTCTGCATTACAAGCCGGCACCGGGACCGAACAGGGAGACTCGCCGCAGAGGAGAGAGTGAGAGGGGCGCCGAGCTTCAAAAAAAAAAAAAAAAAAAGCGCTTGGGGCTGCAAAGTGCCGCCCCTTCTAAAGTGCCGCCTGGGGCAATTGCCCCAGTCTGCCCCATTATAGGGCCCCCTGCGCTGGGGCCAGGCTGCTTACTAGTGCTTTGGTCGCGAGCAGCGTCTCTTCTACCAGCAGGAGAACAGGAAGCTAGAAGAGTGTCACATAATTCTGCCTCCCCCCTCCTTCCTCTGGGGGCGGGGCCAGAGAAGTTGCTCGCACAGCCGGGCCCCTGCAGAAGTCTTCGAGTGAGAGATCTGCAGTTCAGGTAAGAGGGTGGGGAGGGTTTTTGTGATTAATGTTTGAAGTATGTGTGATTAATGGAATGAATGAGTATTTAAATGTTTGTGAATGAGTGTGTGTGATAGCATGGATGTGTAAGGGGGGGGTGGTGGTGGTAGGATGGCATAGGGAGGCTGTACTCACACTCCCATCATCCCCAGCTGCCTTGGCTTGATAGTAGTGTGATTGCTGTTAGCAGTGTATATATATATATATATATATCTCCAGAAATGCCTTTTAACCCCCTATATGCCATTCTGCCCCATGATATGCCTTTTAACCCCCTATATGCCACTCTGGCAGAGTGGCATATAGAGGGTTAAAAGGCACATCATGGGGCAGAGTGGTAAATAGGGGATATAAGGCATTTCTGGGGGCAGATGTGCATAACTGGGGGGGGCAGGTTCTCAATCATAGCTTTTATTAAATATGAAAAAATTGTTTACATGAATTAATATTTACTAGTAAAACTTTTTTTCCTATAGGTTAGTCTTATATTCAGGCTTTTTGTTTTTTTCCTAAATTAATATTTAGATTTTGGGGGGTCGTCTTATAATCGAACAAATACGGTATATGTTGTACTTGCCAAGCCGCAACCAAATGTATGAATTCAGTTTTGTTTAAAGATTATTTGTTCGATAATTTTTCTTTGTGACATTACCACATGGCACAACCAGGGCCGCCATCAAAAATCTTGTGGCCCAGGGCATGCTTAATGCCTGGGACCCCATGCCCCTACCATCACCTCATGTCTATCCCCCTTGTCCCACCCATTTATCCACCCATCACCCCTCCTTAAGATCCTTCCAAAGGCACACTTTATGAGAACAGGGGCCAGTCTAGGGTTAGTGGTGTCTGGAAGCAGTATTTGTTCAAGGCCTCCATATAACACACATACATACACTCACTACACTAGACACATATTCTTTCTCCTGCTCCTCCTGTCCCACTCCCAGTCGCCACTAACCCTAGGCTCACCCCTAATATGCCAACACATACGCTGAACCCACTAGGTAAAGGGGGTCCCTAAAATAATAAAACTTTATTCTTTAGTTTCAAAAATTATTTACTGTATACTTTATTTCATTCATACATGTCTACCATATTATTGTCTTCTCAATTATGTTTGACAATCGTTATTTTAGTTAACCTGTATTACCTGTCCATTTTCATCTTTTTTTTCCCATTTTCTTTCCATTGTTCTATTTTTAGTTACAGGTTTTTAAATCAATAGTTACATCCCTTTGTTTTTTTATAACCTTAACTTCAATGTTGTTGCAATTCAGTGGTGGGATAAGTCTATCTTAGTAGAAAGTCTTTAACTGAAAAATTGGATATCCCTCTTTGTCCGCTGTTATTATAAATGTTATTGTTTTTTACTTCCCTTATTTGTAATTTTACCGTGGATATTTTATATAAGGTCATGTTTTTTGGGACCATTTTGAATCGTTTATCCTCAATCATTAATCCTCCATGGAAATTGTATTAACATGAATTGGTAGTTCTTAAAAGGAACTTTCAGGTCATACCTTTCACCATAACTAAATTAATTTATTAGTAATACCTATAGTTTGTGTTGTTTATATATCATTCATTCTAATAGTTTAGGTGATATTTAGTTGAAAGGTTCAGCTTATATAAGTTTGGCCTTCCTTGTTAACGTCCAGTGATAGCCGTATCAAATTAATTGAAGTCCTCCACCTTCTCCTCCTCCACCATTCTTACGAGGGCTGCCTGAACCAATCAGACGCAATCAGCAACTTACCAATAGGGGAGAGATAACATAATGGGACAGAATAATCATGTTGATCCTGAGAACATTAAATGGGTTTCTATTTATAATACATTTGTATTCATGCTTTCTTTTCACCATTAAATATGTTTATTCATTTATTTTTAGAAAATAAAGTCAAGTCAAGAATATGTGAATGTTTACTGACTATTTAGAACAGGGGTTCTCAAACTGCGGCCCTCCAGCTGCTGCAGGACTACATCTCCCATACTCCTCAGCCAGCCCCTTAGCTGAAGGAGCATTATGGGAGATGTAGTCCTGCAGCAGCTGGAGGGCCGCAGTTTGAGAACCCCTGATTTAGAAGACCTATGAAGGCCAAGGTGTGTGTGTGTGGGGGGGTACTGGGTTTCCTCGGGCAGCTTTACATTTTAGGTGAAGACTTGTGGATGCCTTGTGGATTAGGCAGATGTTATTTTAGTCCCAACTCCCTGGGGGCCAACAGCCAACGATATGAAATTTCCATGCAGTTATGATATGAAATTTCTGTGCAGAAAGATATGTTAAGATTAGTAGCGGGGCAGGACAATTCTGAGTCATCTGCAATATTAAACAACCCAATACGTGCATTCTTTATCTATATGTTATGTGCCGAAGGGTCATTTGTAACTATGCAGTAAAGTGGACATTCTGCCCATTTGCCGCAAGATTGCTCACTGATCTGGCAATATAAGAGTTAATAATCTGCTCTGCGTTGGTGCCGGCGAATGCTCTAGGGTGGGAAAAAAAATAACCGAGAAGAAATTAATTGAGTCCTTCCCGTACCAATATCCACAAATATGCTGAGTTAGATATGAGAAATTTCTTGGAATCATATAGCTGGTACAACACACACATATGGGACGTTTCAGGATTTCTCAGAGGATTCAGGCCAGTACAAATTATATGGCTATCCGGACAAGTATGCTGACGGAGAAGCTAGAATTTTCAAGGAACCATTTAGCTGGATCCACATACGTGGGGATTTTAGGGTTTCACCGTGGAATCACTGTACATCGGAGAAACAGACACTAGATTGATGCTGTAGTATTCATTTGAAATTGAATATTAAATAACTTCACTCAGCTGCCAACAGTCCCAAGGTTCATGTCCCAGCTGTCAACTGTCCCAGAAAATGTTCTGTATATTAGGAGTCGAATAACCTAGTGTCCAGGTAAGAAAAAAGGGAGACTTCCATGGAAGGAATGTCCTATGTATGTTGGATGGAATGCGATGACATGGCATCATTCACGATAAGAGGTCCCAGTGTAAGAGGTTTTAGAGGTGTGTTTGATTTCAGAGACATAATCGTAAAAACATAGAATTTGACGGCAGGGAAGACCCATTTGGCCCATCTAGTCCTGATGTAAGGATTCAGGAGTCGTACGTCTATCCCATGCATGTTTAAATTCCCTCACTGTATTAGCCTCTGTGACTGATGGGAAGCTGTTCCATTTATCTACCACCCATTAGGTATAGTAGAACTTCCTTACATTTCATCTAAGCCTCTGATCCTCTAGTTTTAGACTATAAGCTCAATAATCAGATTTAATAAGCATTGCACTTAATGCACCCATTCCTAAGAAAAAATATTCTACAAACATCAGTAGAGTACCTAAGAGAGGGCGGCCTGCTTAAGGGAGTGGGTGATCTATAAATACAGAACTCTTATCCTGCTCCCTTGCGATGCACACCGGCAGCTGATGCTGTGCATTGGAATTGGATGTCATACTGAGCCAGACATTGACAGTGGTACAAAATAACTCCTATCACTATATAGTGAGCATAACTCCTATACAGTGATAGGAGTTACACTGTACCACCGTCAATGTCTGGCTCAGTGTAGAGCGATAGAAGTTATGCTGTACCACAGCCAATGTCTGACTTCATATATAATGATAGCAGTTAAGCTGTACCACCCTCAAAGTCTAGCTCAGTATATAGTGATAGGAGTTATCCTGTATAATATCTGTTCAGTAAATGTTATTTATTGAAACTTGTTTAAATTATTTATGTGTAAATAATAATTAAGTTCATCATGACAGTGGGCATAAAGCTGTCAGAATTTCTCCTTTTTCAACACGGTTTGTGCATTGATCTTTGACCTCAAAGGACCAAAAATCCGACGTTAATGACACAGTTAAACTATTTTTTCCATAAAAATAAAAGATTAGGACATTTGAAAGAGAAAGGAAATGGCATATTTCGTTTTTTTCATTTGCCCTATGGTGTTTATCTGCAGTGGAAGAAAAAAACGTCCGTATTGATTAATTTTTAAGAAAGAGCTGCGTTAGCCCTGTAGCAAGCCTCTCCGCAGAGGATGAAGAGGTTAGACGGCTATGTATTTAATGGATGACTGCTAAATCATTTATACCTAGTGAATATGTTCCACAAATGTGAATGAGAGCAATCAAATGTGCATTTTTATTCAACAGCGTGTATGTCGAGAGACCGTATAACCTTTTAATTCATGGATAGTATCTACATTTCTTATCTGTCTGTAATTCACACATATTCATTACTGTTTTCATAATTGTCTCTTACATCCTTCGTGTATTTTTTTTTTAGAAATGCTGATTCTCGATATTTTAAGATTTTTAAGATTTCTTTTTTAATCTGTACGATACATAAAACATTATAAGTCAACTGGAACTTTACCATTGTCAAGAATTAGGCACACTGGATACTGGATATGGTGGAAAAAGTTAAAAACAGGATGGCAAGTGGTAAACAATCATTAAAAACCTAGTCCGGAGAGATATACATTATCTTCCAAATATCCAGCTGCTCTTGGCTGCAAGCATTATCTATAATCATTATTTGTGAGTAAACTAAAGCTGCCTTGTGCTGATCTGAGTCATTAGGAGTTGAAATGCTTTGACCTGGTTCCTGATTCAGCCAAGACAGAGAATAAAATGATCCATAAGTGTTCAGCAATGGACGGATAGTAAGGGTCATGGGTAATTACCCCATAGGAAGTTAGGATCTGACGTTCACTTGCAGTTCCGCAATCAGCCACTAGGGTAACAAGGAGCAATTATCTTCATCTCTCCAGCCCGAACCTACTCTTTTCACAAAATTGGTGGTTTTGTCACAAACTCTCCTTTTGTAAAATAGTTAACAGCTGCAAATAAAACACCTCTTTGCAAAGTAATCGCACCGTTTTTTTCCAGAATGTTATATGCATCATTCGGCTTACATATCTAAAATATTTTTATTACTTGGTGCTTATAGCCCATGAAAAAGAATGAGCATTTTATTTTTGTTTAATGGTGTATCCTGTCTGGCGAAGCATTAAAAAAAATAAAACAGCCGCTCTAAATAAATGTAGTTTTCAAAAATAATTTTCTTAAGAAAAATAAAAAAATGCCCAGGGCGGTTATATCCCTTTATGTACCATGGTGTTAATTGCAGTGTTAATTGTGAGGGTTCTAAAGATGTGGATGGAATACAGCTCCGATCATTATAATCAGGTAAAGGCTGACTGACTTACAGGTAATGTTGTATTCTTGGCTAGCTTGGCTACAGTAGCTGTTCTACGGGCGGCATCAGCCCTTGGTTCTTCACTATTGAGCAACGAGTATAAGGCTCAAACATCTTTGAAACATTCCCATTAATACTACATATTCTACATGGAAACTAATTAGGAGCACCAGCATATGATAAAAGGAAGAAGATCAGGGCTGGACTAGTTATGTTGGAGCACTTTAAGACTAGCAGCCAATTGATGACATAAGTGTCGCAGACGGCTGGGGATATCGAGCCCCTAGGAGCACGCTGTAGCACCTGATCTACCAATGGTGCATCACATTTGGTGAGTGTTTGGTGCCATCAACAAGCTGCCCACCCGATGGTTCTCCTGTGTGCCAGATGGCCAGTCGGGACCTGAAGAAGACCCATACAAAAGAACAACTAAATAACATTGAATATTATTGATAATTATTTCTTTTTTTAGGTGGTCAAAGCTAAACATGCTATTTCAAATGTATTATGAACAAACAAGTATACTCAGATTTGAAAACAAATCTGGGAAGAAGAAAGCAAATTCCTTACTTTTAATTAAAAACAAAATAAAAAATCTGTTTTCGAAGGCTAATGTCCTCCCCCGATATCTGTTTTCCCTGAGGATCCTGGCAGTCTAAGGATTTCTAGTCATTGTTTTTGTCTTGGGAATTAGCGGAAGCATTGTGCTAAAATAACACACTGAACTCAAGGTAAAATATAAAAGCCTAAGCGTTAAAACTGAGTTTTAGCCGGGTACACACCAATAAATCACTGTCAGGTCCTGTTATTGCGAGATGACTTATTCAGGTGAGAACATGCAATGAAGGTTCCAGAGCCACCAAATCTTAACTTTGATTTATCTTACTGAACACTGTTAAGTAAATCACAGCTATGTCTAGAGACCGGACCATATTTAAATCCAACGGCCCCCAGGCACAAATGCTGCTTCCATTATTCTGTGTTAACAAAATCTAATAAAAATTGTGGTTGGCAGGGCAATAGCTAAAAAAAGGCCTATTGTGCCCTAAAAGGTTGGACAATGGTTTGAATACAGAGTAGGACTAAATATAGGGGTGAGTAGAGCTAATGTTAGTTGGTCCCTAAAGAGAAAAATCCTTATTAATCATGCATACTTCCCAAGTGTCAGTCTTCAGGAGGACTGTTTGACCCAAATCCATCTGCCCCTCTTTCCTCTGCTGATATCCCTCATTTCTAGAAGCTCAGAATGTTTGCTGGTTATGAGTATATCACAGTGTTCTACATCTGTAAGTGTCACAATAAAGCACGCAGAAAACATGTTCATAAGTGTCCAAGTCTTGGTTGAGTCCTCCATTACAGCCACACCTGTAAACAAGCATACTAAAATAAAGAGTCTTCTTCCATGTTAAATGTTGGTGGTATGAATCGGTGAATAATCATAAAAATCTTATATTATGGAAATATCTGATATTGGAGATCCAAGACATAATAAAAAAAGGTCTTTGGGGTTACTTCTTGATCCTGGATGTTACAGCTAAATAGTAGTATCCAACATGATCTACCAGTGTTCTCCAGCTTGACCACCAGCTCCATCATAAATGTGATATTACAAACACTATACAAACCTTTCTCTCTTTCGGTGGTAGCTGTTTATGGACGCAAGGCTAGCCAATGCTTGGTTGTGGGACTAGTCCCAGATATTCTTAAAATGGCAGGGAGTATGAGTTTAGGTAGGCATAGTCAAATAAGACTCATCTTCATGGAGTAAGAGGAGACTAATCTGAAGATCCAGAGGAGCAGTGCGTCACCCTAAGACTCCAGGTCAACCTCAGAGAGTTTCAACGCATGGGCATAAATAAGGAATACAGTAAGTAAAAAATTTATTATCTACAGCCCCAATATTATTGTAAAATAGGTTTTAATTCCCAGCTTTTATATTTTGGAATTCATATTTTTAGGGATTTTTTAAGGCAATAAAGACAGTATTTTTGCATTAGCAGAAGACATTCCTTAATGAGCAGAGAAAACACAGGGGAAAATGTTGTGTGTATATATATATATATATATATATATCCATTAAGTATATATTTTCAATGCATATAGACAATTTTAGAAAATGTCTATAAGAAAATGGACTTTAAATAATTCAATGTATGTAAAAGTCATTATTATTAACGTGCTCGACAAAGTCTTCATTCAATGTTAAGTATTTCGAACCTTGGTTACGCAAGCACATGTAACGCTGAATTAATTTATTCCATTAGGATTCTAGATTCAGTTGAGCAGCCGTCATGTAAATCTGGTGAATTAAATATTTAAGTGTATTGACTTGATAAAGAAGTAAGAAGAATGACCTATGTATGACTTTAATAATTAATAATAGCATTTAACATACAGGATACAGTAAGTCAATTAGACACACTGTAGGTAATAATATAATAAACATTCTAAAATCCCCACTGTATTAACTATACTTCATCAATGCTATTAGTAAGCAGTTATGCTTGACCTTAGCGTAAAAATACTTTCAGAAAAGGAAGTAATAGTGTTGGTATTAATACTCCAAAGGGAAAGAGGGGTGATTAGCATTCCAGCTGACGTGAGCTACCAGGCTTAGCTCTTCCTTGTGTTAAATTTCATCAGCCGGGCCAAGATGACACGGGTTAACTGGCCCAATGGAAATTATATTTTTGGAGAGCTGAGTTGTAGAACTCTTTAATTGGTTAAACAAGGGCAATTAATAATATATGGTGTATGGTGCTGAACCAATTGGAAGGTGAATAATGATGTTTATCTAGTTTTAGAAAGAACATTGTAGAACCTTTGTTCTGAGGCAACCGGCAACTTCGAACTTGGAGGGTAAGTTGAACAAGAATGTTATTAGAAAACTGTACCCTACAAGACACACTCCACAAAGTCCTTGGAAGGTGCCCAGTGGCCATAAGTAAAAATAGCCTGGGAACACACCATGTCCGACCCTCCTACTCCTTAAATGAGGAAGGAAAGAGGTGCAGCCATTATAAGGGACAGGGATAGCACTCTGGTTTAAACTATTCTTTGCTTAGTCTGCCTACTACCTACCCATTTCATATTTCCATATATAAGTGGTGGCACATGCCCTGCCTCTTCCCACCAGCCTCCACTTCTTCCTACCAGCCTCCACCTCTTCCTACCAGCCTCCACTTCTTCCTACCAGCCTCTGCTTCTTCCTACCAGCCTCCACCTCTTCCCACCAGCCTCCACTTCTTCGTACCATCCTCCACCTCTTCCCACCAGCCTCCACTTCTTCCTACCAGCCTCCACCTCTTCTGACTGCTATATGGTGAAGGTGGAGGAGGGCATGGGCTTAACTGGGACGTTGCTGGTCATGATAACATGATGTATAGATCAAAAACAAACAAATCCCACTACAGTTCAAATGGAATTGATCTCTAATTATGTGTATTATACAACAAACTGAATGATTCTTTTCATCAATCAGGAGGCCATGGATTTTTTTATGTTTTTTAACTCAAAAAGTTTAATCCGCTATATCAGATCAAGCATGATAAAATGCAAGAGAATGAAACCTCTTTATCTAAAATGCATTCATTCATTTCAACACACAGTATTGCCACAATTCAAACAAACTGTCTATAATCTAAGGACTGGATTCATCATCCACCTTGAAACCCATCTTTTATTTCCCATAGCTCATACCTACCAACTGTCTCTGTTTAGGACTTAAATCCCTCTGGAATGCATCTCAGGCTTTCCAGTATGGAATACATACCGCCAGCCAGATCCAACGCTATGATTTCCAGGGGGTCTCATGAAACGCTGTGGGAACATGCACAAAGTGCTCTCATTGATTTTAATCTGAGCCCTTTCCTGCCAATGATTGGGTGCTTTAAGGAGCTGCAGTCCTGTTGTTTCAGCCACCCTCCTTCTCTGTGGTCTGACATAACTTGACACTGATTGGTTGCTTGAAGAAACCAATCAGTGGCAGGAAAGCACTCCCTTTAAAATCAATGGGAGCTCTTTCCGTGCATGCAGACGGTCTAAAAAGACTGACACTATGTACATCACGTTGTGATTAAGATTACACCTAACAGTATTAAACATACTTGACCATGTTGATACGCTACAAAATGTTCATTAAAATTCATATTTCAAAAACAGCTGTACAGCAGAACGACATCTGTGATTATTTAGTTAAAAATGACAAATTTCACCAAATTTAAGCACATTAAAGAGAAATAAAACAGAACATTGCATGGAGCTAAAACGAGTTTAAAAAAAAAAACCCCACTGTGAAATCTCAAGATATTCTCTGTATTTTAGCAGCAGATTTCGAAAGGAAGGATCTCGTTTCAGACAGGTGTCCAGATCTAATTCTTAAACCCCCTTTTCATATTAAATCGTTAGCCACCTGCTTCTGCGACCGCTTGGCTTTAAAAATTGGCACCAGACAGGCAGTACCTCAGCGGTTTCTACAAGAATAAAAATATTAAATAAGAATAATACGGATGGGGTCTTTGTCGGAGGCATATTGTAGATGTATGTTGCCACAGCTGCATTAAACTGTGACCATGAGGTCATCTTCTTTATTTCAGATTTATAACGATGTCCTGATTTCTATATAAATCTCGCTCTCTCCGGTGAAGAAAATGTTTTATGGCGTAATCACTCTTTGTTGGTTATGTATTTCAATGAGAACTGTCAGTTTAATAACGATTTATGTAATAATAATAAACTTTATTTTGTCAAAATGTGGTTTATTTTGTCTTTTATTATTAAAAGCTTCTCAGCTTATTTCTCCTGCTTTTTTATTGGACCCCAGAGAGACGTTATGTCTCCATTGGTAGAATGTTTAGGAAAAAGTATTGTAGTAAAGTTGTAGTTTATTTTGAGAACACAATGACCTTACTGTCATGTAAGCCATTGGTAGATCTTCAGTTTTTGGGAAAAGCTAGGTATCTATGACCAAGGATGAAGCAAAACCATAGCTTCTGTGTCTTTGGACCATTCGTTGACCAAGGTAGCATTCCAGAAGACCCATCAGCAAACCAGGCAAACGTGCATTGGCACATCCCATGTACCTTTCTCTGGTGAGAGGGTAGTATGCATTAGAACGTATCCAGTAGGTGTCTGCGTGCCTTAAAGTGCCAGTACCAATTTAATCCCCAGATCACTCCTGCTCTAAGAGTTCTGGCGTGTGATTAAAAAACATTTGTTCTTACATTATATCAACATATGTAGTCATATTTCTAAACAGCAATCCTCGATACAGCAATACTACCAGCATACCTAGGAACTTTTAAGCCCCGGCTACCCAGAGACCCCCTTGCGGGATATGGCACTGATTGTCCCCTCTCACCTTGGGTGAACCAACGCAAATGTACCTCACACATACATAGACGTACACACATGCTCCCTTTCACATACATTCATGCACACACTACCCCACAAACATACAAACACATTTCTGAGCACACAGGTTAATCATTAGGGTCTTTATAAATATGATCCTAGTGCATTCTCCCCATGGGAAGGGTTAAAATTTAAACCCTGCTAGGACCTGTCCTTGTCAAAGGCACAATGGCCTGCTAAACAGGCTAACAAGACATCAAGCTTAAAGTGGTGGAGACAAGCGACTCTACAGAGTGTTTCAGGTGAGAAGGTTTATTCTTTAAAATTAAATCACTTTTAAGGAGCAAATAAAGTGCAATCAAACAATACCATCAAGTCTCTATCTTCGGAAGAGGCAAAGTGGTAATCCAACAAATAACATTTTTTAAAAATCCTTAGCAAAGAAATAATCCTATCTTCACCCAAAGGCATTGGATTCAAAATTTGTAGCTGTTTGCGTTGTTTGCTTCAATGATGCCCATGGGCTTTCAATGCATCCTCCAACCACTTGGGGTCGCTAGTGCATAGGGGTATTATACACACTCCAATGCAATTAGAGCGGGTCTCTTAATAGGACAGCATTTTAACATCAATGACATAAATTTATATCATTTTGGTCAAAATCTTTTCTTAAGCATGCAAAACCATTTCCCCTTGTTAAACCCCTGCTTAACGTTAACAAATCTCTTGTTTTTATTTATTTGCCTGGTATATTTAAAAAGAACAATCTATATCTTATTTTTCAATAAATTAAATCCACACAATTGTTTGGAAAAAAAAAAGTTTTGCTTAAATAAGCAGTAAGATAACAAAGATTTTGTGCAGCTGGAATGTAGTGATAACGAATAGGTATAAATATATTCTTGAGCTTTCGGCAAGCGTAAAATCCATTTTACTATAAAATCTCACAGATGATTTGGTGTAAAGGAGTACAATAAAGAGCATACATTCATAAATAAAGAGCGAGAACATACAGAACTTTTTAATATACTGTGAAACGTTTATGCTGAGGGAGCCCAAGAGCAGGCCAAGGTGGTAACATGCATCTTAGGTTATTCACGAGTATCCTCTGTTCTCCACCATGATCCAACTGGGAATAGTTTTACTGATTATTGTGATTATTGTTGCTTTTATGCTATTATGTGTAGTCCCTTGTTTTCGACGTCTATGTGATAAGATGTTTGCAGGAGGTGAGGCTACCCCATTAATGCTTATGTACGATGACACGGTGCCAAACCTTACACCTTCCTACGAAACACCATTCAGTTCGATAGTTCCCCCTGACGGTAATCCCCGCCCTGTGTAGGGACATATAGATCCGAAGGACATGTCCAAGACCTGAAACCGGGACTTTATCTAGTAGGGATAATTTGTCGCCACTGCAGGTGAAGAGGATGCGGGATCATGTCCGGTAGGATCTGTCAGGAATAGGGATAGTCGGCCATCATATATTCAAGGGGGGACTGTTATGGAACCAAAATATATATATATATATCAGCAAGAAACGCTTATGGCTTTAATGAATATAAGCTGGCTCTGACTAGTATAAAGGGTCAAACCTCACGCAAATATGCGAGAGACGCAAGTAGCAGTAGGTAAGGACATTCAGTATCAGTTAAACAAATAAGTGCTCTATGTTTTACTAACCACAAAGATATCCGGCTAGCATTATGTTCTAGTTACAGGGAAATTGCTTAACATTGTGTAATGTCTGTTTATAACGGTTTTTTGCCTATATCCGCATAGTTTTAAGGATTTAACCAATTGATGTGATGTACGTATTAAGACGTCCTTCTTTTTTGTCACTATATAACCTATAGCACAAAAGTAATAAAGCAGAGTGATTTTGTGTCGTGTGTCTTATTTCTCTCTCCGTGCACGTACATTTATATTCATATAATTTGGAGCAGTTCAACAATTGAAGAAAGGCTTTATCGGAAAGCATCCAAAACAATACTATCCAATATGGAGTTACCCAATTATTCAAGATCCCCTACAAATATTATGGTGACCAAAGGCATTGATTTAAAAATTACATTTGTTTTTGTACTTCCGACTCTAAAAAGCCCTCAAAGTTCACCATTAATGTTTATAGTTTTTTTTGTTAATCCCTAAGAACGCATTGCCGCTTAATAGACTGTCCTACGGTGCATCTCTCGCTTGGGAGCATTCCAAGTTTTTGCGCTATTACAGATGAAAGATCTCCATCTGTCTGGTCCAACCACAAGAACAGTCTAGAACTGAAATGTGAGTCAAGCAACAACCTCAGACACACATTTTAGCCTTTATGGGCTTCATCAGCGGGCTTCAGTTGGAATCCTTCAAGGAGAGCAAGGAGGTCCACCAATACCACCAAGGTTGTGGTGGTATTTAAAAAATAATAATAATAATAAAAATATATATATATTATTATCATTTATTTATTTTTTAAATATCACAACAAGCGGAAAAAATAAATAATATATATATATATATATATATATATATATATATATATATAGATACCATCCATGATTTTTCTTCCTCATCCTTATCTATCATATAAAACAATTTTAATCTTATTTAGTTTATTCAGTACATTGCTTTTCAAAACCCTATATGTGAATATTCTAGCAAACTAATCTCTTAATCTCTTAGCAAAACAATCATCAAACAGCACCGAAGTGCTATTAATGCAAGAAACCTTCTAGAAGTAAGTTTTTTTGCAGATAAAATAAGACTCTTGATTACATCTGAACAATCAACTGTATGACTATGAATATATCTTTTGTTTGCCAAAAGCATAAAAATAAATGTGATTGAATTAAGTTATCTGCAAATTGTTAATAAAGATATCATCAATATGTTGAGTATAAGTTTTTTTATCCTTTATTTTATATGCATTTGAATCTCATGGAGTGAGAATATATTTAAATATAAGTATATCCACTTTTTTGCATACACAATACTTGAGTATGCTTCATAGGAAAGTGTACATTTTATTTTCACCTTAATGACTTAATGGTTGTCACAAAATGTTACTGTGTGTTATATCCACACCTGGGAGAACTCCAGCTTGGGACCACAGACTCCACTTGAAGTGGAGCTTCTGGGTCACTGCCTGAAATCTTAGGGCCACCAAAGTGCGATTTAGACACACTCCACTCACCATCCATGGCCACCCCCTCCTTCAACTCCATACAAATATGGTTGTGGCTCACTCCACCCGCAACATCACTGGCCTTGCCTACTGACATCATCAGTCCGGCATACTGACATTATCGGGCTAACTGAAGAAGGAGGATTCTGGGGAGCAGGAGCCTGGAAGTCAACCCGATATGCTCATACCATGAAGATTTCTGGTGCCCAAACCTTTATCTCTTTGTTGAGTCAGGGCTGTAAGGAGGGCCAAAAGTGACAACACCAACCTTTAATGTAGTGAGGTAGTAAAGCCAAACACTGGAATATGACACCACATCCCGGGGGACACATTCTTCACTACGTAGCGAGGAGGCTATGTGGGAGCTGTGACTGAGATCTGTGTTGACTCCAGATCAAGATTTTATTCCATTCCATTTTGCAGTGTGGTGGCAAGGTGGTCCATGGTGTGGAGACCAAAGGAGAAGGTTATGGATAACAGTTTCATCAAGTAAATCCAGCTTCATGAACAACATTATATGAAGAATAAACCTAGAACATAATAAAAATGATACTTCTAACAAAGAATCATTTTTATTTCCATTGTATGTTTCTACACAAGACTCGGCTAAACAGAGAACTAGTCAAGAGTTCAACTTCAAGACCAATATCCGTCATGGAATTTATCAGGTGAAAAAGCAATAACGATTATAATTTAATGTGTGAGAATGCTTAAAATCAGCTACAAATTGTGCTTACCGCTGGCGTCACTGGCCACCGGAATCATCAGCTTACGCACATCACCTATTAATGTCTTTCACAAAGGTGTTATGACACTTTTGAGAAGTCAAAACTTTCTCCTACGTTTATGTGTCAAACAGGAAGTTAATCAGTTTTTTATTTTCTATTTTGTAGAAAATAATTTTCAGACCAGAAATGAGACCTTATTTCTTATGTAGCCACAAAAAAAGTACCGGTACTCTGTGTGCTCCCTTGTTGCCATATTGACTTTGGCTGTAGATAGAAAGAAATGAATGAAGCTATGGACCATTTGACCAAGCGTGTTTATAATAATTGTCTCAGTGTGAAACCCGGTGATGTTTGCTATGCAGAATGAAATCTTGGAAATAACATATTAAGTTAGTAAGATGTTACCATATTTACTCTTCTTGCATCTATCAGAGCAGAAAGGAATTCCAATTTATCCGTCCTACAATGATCACATTAGTTTTCCGCTGTTCAAGTCCCTGTTTACTCAGTGTACAGAAAAGAAATTCAATTTCTCGCAGAGCCTTTCTCACTCAACAAATTCTCTTTGTATTGCAAACAATATACACTGAATTTCTGTTCAAATACATGTAAATTAAAAATAAAAAAAATAAAAAAAAACATTTGAAAGAATAGACTTGTGTGGAAAACCACATTTGCAATTTTATCAGAATTCGCTGTTTTCTTTCCTGAACTAAAGGTGTTAAGAATGTGTTCGGTTTTTGTCCGTTTTGTCAAAGCGTGGATTGTGGTGCCAGACAACAACCTACTGGCCTATGTATAATAGAATTAATAACTATAAAGTATTTTCTCCAAAAAAAAGTGCTTTACAATTTCTGTGAGAATTGCAATAAGTTAAAAAAAGAATATACAGAACAAAGAAATCGGAATCCGGAAAAATATGAAGCCAATTGTGAACGTTGAGGATAATGGTTATATACGGTATCTATGTAAGGAGGGATATCCTTGAGTTGATATGACCAAAATTGGACATCGCAAAGAGGTTCATATGGAGACTGGGCATAGGGCGATTCCAGCAAAAGCCTAGTGGCCCAGATGAGGGTCCTTTGTTCTTTTATGGCTAATGCATTGTTGACGTCTTCTTGTTAGTCACATAGAACTTCCATGCCATGCGTATTAGTTCCTGGGCTCTGCGTTTATAGCACATGCTGCCGACATGCATGCCAGGTTGAGTACTCCATTCAGCGTATCTAACTCTACGTGTTCACTCTACCTGCGCTTCTCGTTGATTCCTGTTTCATGGATGAGAACATGGATTTGTTCCAGACTGTTCTCCACCTTTTGGCCTATCTTTTGTGCCTTACCCTCCAGTAGCCTGCATTAACCTTGAAGTCCTGACAGCAGCAGGGTAGTGGGTTCAACCTCTAGGGAAAAAGAGACTGTCAGGGGTGAAGAGTCATGTGAACCACAATGGCAGGTTTCAGCAGACGGGTGAGCACCTGCAATTGAGTGAATGGACCCTAATATTAGCATACCTGGGAACTTGTGGGCTCTGACTACCTTGCGGGACGCGGCCAGGACTGCCCACTGATCAGTAGCCTTTCCTACTGTCGCTTCTCCCAGAGTCTCTGGGCAAAACCAGGAGAGTTCCCAGGTATGCATATTAGGCACTAGGGAGAATAGAGGGACTACATTTTCTTAACAACATAGGAAAATACAAAAATCAACTATTACTAGTGTTTTAAGCAGCAAAATTTTAGGGGTAAAGGTCATGCCAATTATGTGCCAGGGCCAGGGTACATTAAATCTGCTTTCCTTCTTGTCCTGCCTAGGACTTCAACCCTGCCATTTATACAAAGAACCTTTTAAATTTTAAAATACCCTGGAGAGACCTTTTTTGACTTATTCGTACTGGCCCAAATACCACCAATGTCTATATGTAGGACTGAAAGAACCCATAATCCATTACCCAAAATCTGTGGAAAAGAAGAAAAAAGCTATAATACGATAACCCACAGTTGTGCCCTTTGCCACCTCTATGCTTATTGCTTACTGCTAAGCCTTTGTACTTGACAAATGATGTCAGAGGATGACAGATCAGGGGTAAGTGACCACCTTCCCTCTGAATCAGCCAATCCCTAGAAAAAGACTAAGATGCGTTTTTTGCTTTTTTGGTTAAAAAAAGAGTATTTTCTAAATTAAAGGTTAGAAAATTAAGAAAAAAAATAATGTTTTAGGAATTTACAGTCTATTTCCCCCTAATTGACAGACGATCAAAAAAAAATAAAAAAGTTTAACGCAACCGGTGTTTAAAAAAGATTTTTCTGTTACATAAAAGTGCTTTTTTAATGAGCGTCAGACATGCTAAGATGTGGATCAGATAAACTGTGGCATTTCTGTAATTGTATTGTTTCCTCTAAAGGATTAATCACATAAAACAACACAGGAAGTGTTAAGAAGCTTTACATGGACATTCATCAGAAATAATGTTTCTAAAGCTGCATTCAGTGAAAAGAAGAATTAAATGCCGCGGTAGCGGACGTGATGTTTCTAAAGCTGCATTTAGTGGACAAAAAAAAGAATTAGATTCAACACAGTAGGTGGAGCGGCACCTTTATTTTCTTGATGGATGTCTGGCCGTGCCCAGAGCCGGCCTTAAGTGTTCTGGCGCCCCCTACGTCCCAAAAAAATAGAAAGCAAAAAAATCTACCCCCTCTGTCCCTTCTGACACAGAGTCACAGAGAGTGAGGGGTGCCGAGCGGTTGCTGAGAACTTCACGAGCAACTGCTTGGCGCCCCTGCCCGGGACATAAATTAAAACACCGGGTTTTTTTTTTGTTTTAACTTTAACATCCTCCGTGTTAAATAAAGTTAAAAAAAACTTTATTTAACATGGAGGATGTTAAATAAAGTTAAAAAAACAAAAAACCCCTGATGTTTTAATTTAAGTCCCGGGCAGGCGCCCCTGTGGCCATGGAGCCCTGTGCGGCCTCACACCCCTAAGGCCGGCCCTGGCCCTGCCGATCAGAGAGTCCCCGTAATAATTTTAACACGATGGCAGTGGATGATGCAAAAGTGATAAAACTACCCAGAACATATTATATATACATGAATATACAGTACTTCTATGTTAATTATTATACACTAATTATTAGTGTAATTAATAGTGTAATAAGGAATTAACCATAACTAATTATATACTCATCCCAGCCCCCTATTTGAAGGATACTAGTTGTGTGGAGCCTTTATGAAGCTAAAAATGTCACAATGGGGTGTATGTATAAATAGTGTTTATGGTGCACACATGGTCTTATTACCGTAGCAACCAAAGGAAGTGGTTTGTTAAACTCAATAATAGAACATGTCAGGAACTTTTTTTTTTTTAGAATACTTTGAGCCAACTTTAAATTAGCAATAAAATATAATTTTATAGAACTTAATGAGCAAATTATATAGAAAAAAATACCCAGTGCTGTAGGTTACCCTAGACAAAAGCTGGCTTTTATCTCTCTTTGTTCCAATAAACTTCCTTTATCTGCAGACCTGGAGGAGGCCATTGTTGTCAGTCATGTGATATTTTGTGAGGCTTTTCCTACTCAAACACCACACCGAGCTGATTCTTTATGGCAATGCTAATGAAGTCCGTTCGTCCGTAGACTTCCATTAGTTGACAAAGTAATGCCAAATTCTGTTGAGAAGGGAGGAAAAGTAAAGACGTCAGCAAAATGAGGCTTTGTGTTGAATTTAAATGAAAAAGTGGCCACAATGTGTGATTGCTCACATTTTTGTCCGCTTGAATTTCACCTTAATTGTTAATACTGTAGTGGGGCGGGAAAATCAATGAGGCGCTGTTACCAATATACAATTTAATTAAATTGATCCTTGTGACCCTGAGGAAACCCAACAGTTTCATATTAATTAAGCTATATTTTCTGACCATGGGGTCAACAACGAGATAGTTAGCGAGCGCGGAGGGAATTACGAGCTTTATCGGAAGAAACATAAATTGGATGCATTGCGTGTACGGCAGGTAATTTATGGAGTGGATGTTTAATGAATTTAACATAACCGGTGAAAGAAATATGAAAATATATCGTTAGGATTCATGATTATGTTGGGATAGATTAGTCACCTCCCCAAAATCCTTCATTTTACAGTTCTGTCTAGTAAATTAACCCATCGTGTTTACAGATTAAACAAAATCAATTCGGCAAGCAAAATCAATTCGGACAAAAATTTTGTTTTTGTTTTTGCTGCATTCGTTTTCAAGCAACTAATTTCGTTTCATGGAACCAAATGTTGACGGGCTGTCATTTCTTCTTTTCTCACAGTGCTCCAGCGTTGCCTCTTCCTTCTGCTGCTGATGTCAAGCCCCCCATACATGTATTGCCTAAAATATGCTGGTTCCATATTGGACATTGAACATGCCATTTGCGGCCTCTGTACTCGTGCGATGGCTGATGTACCGTAGATGTCCGGGCCAGGCCCACCCAACCAATTTAACTACCCAATAATTAACCAACATCAATAGTGGGGTTGAAAACGCCGCAGTCGATTTATTTATTTAACCAAACTGAAAACAATAAATAACATAAATAACATAAATAACATAAATAATCAACATTAAATAAGGAAAACACCCCTAAACTTACCAGGCTATCCAATACCACCAACACAGTGGAGGACATACCCGGATGCCCAACACCAGACTTGAGGCTTCGAGCACCACCAGCAAGGAACCTCACACGGAAATGCCACCAAATGCTCTCCCCCAGAGCCTAGTCGGTATCCCAGTCAAGCCCCCCTCCGGCCCATGCTGGCTCCCATAGGCATCATGACCTTAGCCATCAGGTTGTTTCTAATATCCCAGTCCAGAAGGGCTATGCTAAACATACATAGTCGCTGACGTCACTGTAATATATTGTGTATATTATCGTATATTTTATGGTAATTTTTAACCTATTTGGAAGTGTTTATGTGGTGCATTTATCTTAATGCTGTATCGTAGTGGAACATCTCTCGCCGTTCTGCAGTTATCCTCCGGGATATCACTTTATGCCGGCATATGCTATTTGTTCTACGGCATTCAGGGCCGTGTTTCCTTGTTCCATGAGATTAACTATTATGTAAAATGTTGACATAAAATTTGTCACGCTACTTGTTTTTGCTCGGAGGAACCTCAGAGGCATATGTATGCATGTATATTTATCTATATAGGAAGCTCATCGCCTGTGTCATTTTGAGCACATTATACCCTTTTATTTATTTCTTACTACTGAATCGCACTTTGTAAGTTATATGGCCTTAACACACTTATTCACAACTTATGACATGGATCCTATATATTAAAAACACCAAGTTCCATAAGGTTTATTAACTAAAGGTTGACTCATGGGTGGAGTAACAGAGACTATTTGACTCAAAACTTCTACATCAACTCAAATAGCAATTAGTTATTATTATATATATTATTATTATTATCTTTTATTTATATAGCGCCAACAATTTACGCAGCACTTCATACAATACATATATTCAAGGGATATGACAAGACGAGAATTGACAGACTAAGACAAACTGATATATTTGTTGGAGACTTTTGTACTTTTTCCCTTTAGTTCTGTCAAGTTCCACATCATCATCATCATCATCATCATATTGAGTGGCACTCAACTGTTGTCAAGTTAGCAGATGTTTCCTCCTGTAGGTTTCTTTCCTCTTCAACCTTTCCCAATTCAGCTCATGAAAAACGTCAACTTGAATGTGTCAAGCTCCTCAAAGTTCAAGAAAGACAAACGCGTGGGCCAACTTCCCAAAACTTGATTCATCATGAAGATTGGAAGCTACATAGGCTGAGAACCCAAGCCTGTGTACCTTTGCAAATGGTTTATTTGTGCCTCCAAATTTACATATATCTGAAAGTGTACAAATTAGCTCAATTTTTTATTGTCTTATGGTAATTAAGGTAATAAAACAAACTCAAAGGCAAACGGCTGATACTTTCTTAAAATTCATTATTAGCATTGTAAAGGGCAACATAAATTTATTCAAGGGAGGAATACAAAGTTTAATAAGATCACCTGCAAATCATAGCCTCGTATGCTCTGCTTGCTTTTTACCTCTCTTGAAATGGAAAGACAGATGGATTTTATTTAATTTAAGATAATGAATTCTTCCTTTTTAAAGGTTAAATGCTTTATCGTAAATTACAGCTATGATTTAGAAACGAATTGGAATCAGTAAAAATTCTTGTGTGGTAAGGTGAGAAATGAAAAAAACAAAAAATGAGAAAAACATTGCCAGTGATATAACTACAGATGGTACGCTATGATTTGTGTGTGAGAAATCGGGAAACTTTGTGACTTCTTTTTTGTGATCACATATTTTGTTCAGATGTTCTTATTTTGATTCGTTTCAACTACAATAAAATAGAAGTAAAACATATGTAAAACATAATTTACTTACAAAAAAAAACAATTAACGCAACAAAATGCTGCAATTTAGTTTTGAAAAATGCTTTCAAATGTTTATTATTTAAAAAACAAAAGCATAGTACATACCTGTGTGTAATATGTATGAACTATAAGACAACTATAGGGAGGGATGACACCTTCTGGCACGAAGGGGGGGGGCAGTAAAGCCAAGTAGCCACATCAGCCCCTTCCCCCTCAACATACACATTAGCACACATATGTAGACACACTCACGCTAACACACATACACATGCTTACACATACTTACACTAACATACACATACTCATACTCGCTAACACACACTTACACACTCATGCTAACACACACACACCCTCACACCACTTCCACATACACATTCATGCTCACACATACACATCCATGTAAACACACATACAGATCCATGCTAGCACACAAATACTTACTCATAAACATCCATGTTAACACACAAACACTTACATATGCAGGTTTCCATACATCAATTCCCCTTTACAAGCTGGAAACTATTTTTATTTTTACAGTGTAGCTTACTTGGTTTCAGCCAAATAAAGCCAAATATAGGCAAAATGTGGCTGCATAATTTCTCTATGGGACTCGGTTTAGGTGCATCAGACCAAACAACCCAGTTGGTTCATCTTTCATTGACTTTACAAATACTTATATAGAAAAGTTTGATGGATGCAGAAATATGTTCGCTAACAGACTCTAACTTTCCGCTGACCCTGACAAATTGCCAGCAGGTTCTATCTGACAAGGATCCTCCCGGGGACCCCTTTGATTGTTACCTGTATCTCATTACATGTAAATTCTACAGAGGTTTGGAGATATATCATTTTTTATTGTAACTGTCTTTTTCCCAATAATTGGTAAGCCAAGACTATGTAAAATGTTATGTGTCATATATTGTAATTCAAACTCTAGTTCTCTCAATAAATTACTGATGGAATAAGTCTTAGGGTAGATTTCATTACTATAAATCTTACCAGCCAGTGCAGAAAATAAAGGAGGGGGAAATTTACATAGTAACATACAGCAAACACAGAGATGAGAAATAATATATTTGTTCCCAGTGATTCTGTTCAGTAAGGAAATATCCTATTTTATTTAACCAAATCCCATAGTTAATTACAGGATTGTCCTCAGTTCAATTTAGTGCTAAAAAAGGAGTGTGATTAGAATGTGAAAGAATGAAGAGGTGGTTGATAACCTGGAATGGCCTTCAAATGTAGGTTGACCACGTGGGACAGTCTCATGTTAAAGATGTCTGTCTATTTCTCTCAAAGATGCACTCTAGTCATCTGTTGCACCTTAATACATATGATAACTGAGTGGTTCTTTTACATTTTCATAGTGTCCTCTTGAAAAACTAATAAAGGGATCCATCCATATGCATTTGGCCCTTACTCCATTCCAATTTGCTTTACATAAGATGTGTTCAGCTAAACACATCTACCAATGCTTCATATAATTACCGCCAGTCCAGTGCGGTGAGCGCTTCAAGGAGGCCCAATGCAAATTGCACTGATTGATTTCAATGGGAGCATATCCTGCCACTGATTGGCTGCTTCAAGTAGCCAATCAGCAGCACAAAACAGCAGACCACAGTGCCTCTGCAGCTCTGGGTGCAGCTTCTATTGAATATATGTTATTTAATATTAATATTTATTTTAATTTAACAAAATTAATCCTAAAGTACTTTAAAGTACTTTATTATGTGTTGAGAATTCTGCCTGGGACACTGGAGAGTCCATTTTAAAAAATCCTAATTTAAAAAAAAGAACCTTTTTTGTTTAAGTGCCACAAGAGATGTATACCATAGTGAATGGCAACCCCTACCAGCCATTTTTTAAAAAAATATTACTAAATGTAATTTTCAATGTGCTAAAAATTGCCCATTTTTTATTCTTGGACAGAGCATCTGAAAACCCCTGTCTGCCTTAAAAATGTATGCCTAGAAGAGACCTGATGCGGTATCACTACCTTGTGTCTTGTTGCTGTGCTCGGTGTTGCCATGGTCTATGGCATTCTATGCTAAACTGTCATCGGCAACCTAACTTTGTTAGTGAGTTTGGCTGCTCCTCACCCAGTTTTGTTCCTCCTACACAGCTGCTTCTGTCTCAGTTAATGATTGTATCTTAACCTACATATTAAATTAATGATCATTAGCACCTATTTGGTATAGTTTTTGTATCATACACCTAACTGTATACCTACAAAATCCCTGATTTTATGCAAGTGTACCTAAAAGAATTAAAGCTGTCTTGAAGGCAAAAGGGTGGTCTTACCAAATATTGATTTGATTTGGATTTTCCTTCTGGTAACTCGCTTTGTATTTTGTTAAATGATAAAAATAAACTATAAACAAGCCTATTTGTGAAAGCATTCTGTATATATTGCACAGTACTATACAGGTATATATGACAAATGTTTATTTTTTTAATTGTATATAGAAGATACGTGGTTCATTCATGTACCTAAACAAAAGCACAAAGAGCAGAGTCGTCAGCCGCACAGAATTGAGCTTTCTGCACTATGAAGACATGCTGCGCGTACATTTGAAGTTATGGCTTCAGCTATGGCTGAAGTGCCCTTGTAGGATCAGGTGTAACATATTGAGCATCAAGGAAAATAAATTACCGTGCGCAAATCAGACTTGGGAATGCTGAAGGGAAAACACTGTATAAAACAGTTAAAAGCCCAGGAGTCGGTAGATGAATGACAGCATTTCCATTCGTGAACTCACTGTATCAGCTAGTAACCATACTGAAACGCACCGGGGATTTTATAGGCAGGCATCCAAGTATAATTGATCAGGCAGCCGGGAGACCGGAAATCCTGCATAGGAATAGAAAAATCTCAGACGGCTGAATCCAACTAAAAAAAACATGTTTGATAAATAGCCATCATATTGTGTGAAAATTACACATTTGTTCCATCTCTTGCTAAATTCTAGGTATTGACACTGTGGCCATATCAGCGTTACGTTGCCATTCGCTTTCACTGTTAGAGTAACTGAATTAATTTATTAAAAATACTTATAGCTTGTGCTATTAAATATGATTATTTTAGAATTTTTTTTAATGCTTATCTAGCATTATCCAATCGATTTCCTGCTCTGAAGCTTACTTTTTTCTCTTAACCCCACCCTATAAAAAGACTAAACCAATCAACAACAATCAGTAACTTAACAATAGGGGAGAGATACCCTAATGAGGAAGAGTAATCATGCAGACCTACAGAACCGGAAGTTAGAACAACTTCTAGGAATACCATAAGGGTTCTAAAACATATATATATATTTATTGTTTAAACACAGTTCAAAATATTTTTGTGTAGAGAACTGTAAAATGTAGGGTATTGGAAAATTAATAGATCTGCATTAACATTAACCCGCATTGACAGCATCAGCGTTTAGGCAAAAAAAAAAAAATCAGTGAGGGGCATTGTGGTCCTAATGGAAGATTGTCCATCTTCAAGAGGGATTTTTTGGAGGCACGCTAAAAGGACATAACCCAGTGGCAACTTCCTCCAAAATGGAAGCTCTGCGGTGACCCCCAATCCTCCAAGAGAGTGTGAGAGAGAGTGAATGAGAATGTGAGAGAGTGATAGTGTCAATGAATGTAGAAAATCCTGAGCTTTTTGCTTCATATTTGTCCGATTCTTGTACGAGTCGACGAATTTACCAAAATGCGGTTAATTTCCAATTTGTATGAATCAGTCAACACCTCTGGGGCCAGTACCTAAAACTTCCACAAAAGCAGATGCATTGAACTTCTTGGAGGTGCCCATAGATGTGAGTCCTAATTTGTCCAAGTTCTTCTATGTCTCCAAAGCTGAAATTCCAAATTATTGTATTTTTTTGATCTTAGCTATTATGCAGCCTGTTGCCCTGACTGATGACAGCTCTGTATACTCTCCGGTAGATGAGTTAGTGCTGCGACATTCTAAAATATCTCATTCATCATCCAAATGGCTTTGCAAGACTAAGTCTCACTTTAGCTCGCAGGTTACTGGAACCGAATGGTCCACATAAGATAAATTACATTTATTTATTTGTTATATACAACTACATTGCTTTATCAGTGAACATTACACGGCATCTTAAAAATTCAGGTTCATCCTTAACTTCCTCATAATATTCCTTTATCTTTTGTAGAAATTTAAGCAGAAAACACACGTATACATACATTTTTGGAATTGCTTTTTTAATTTTAGTAATTTCAGGATATAATACCGCATACCATCATGATATTGCACATTATTCTCTCACAATATGGAACATTTATTAAAAAATAAGAATCCTGGTGTATTTCGCTCATGCTTTTCAGGGATCTTATTTCTATTCTATAAAATATTTATAACATTTTTTTTTCTTGAGCATTCATCTGGTGATTCATCTTGTCCTCTGGGGTGTTGTATTTTTTTTTTGTTCTTGTACCTTTGAGTATTTTTTTTTACATATTTTTTTATTCTACTACACAAGCACAGGATTTATTTATTATTTCTTTCTAATTACAGTGGTTAATGATAAGTGATTATAACTAATAATTTGCCAAAACAAACTAGACTTTTTAAAGCCAGTTTAAACATGTGTCATGTTGTATTAGGACTTTATAGAAAATTATCAGGTACAGTAAGTATAAATAAGGTTTTTTGTACAGCGCATTTATAGAGGAACATTCCATGCCTTTAAAGGTAGCTGGGATAAAACCATATTTTAAATCCAGAACCAAAAACCACTTACGACTTGTGTTGTCATTATGTTTATTTACTGTAGTAACTTAGTTGTTTAACTTCTGAAGGTATAGCCAGTAGATTTAATTCAAATTGTCCTTCGGTTCCTAAGATCCTGCAGTGGAGGCGCCATTGGATCCATCTGTTAGCCCAAGCAATTTGGTGGACTCTAAGGCCTAGGTTCAAGTTGTGTTGGCCGTCAAGCAACTCATCTGTTTGTCAACTCGACCACAGTTCAAGTCGACTTTACTACACACTCTGAAAATGTTGCTATGAAAGGCTTGGCTGTTGAAGAAATTGAAGATGTTTTGAGTTGATGGTCGTGTTGGAAAAGGGCTTTTGCTAAAAAAAAATCAGTTCAACTCATCATGAGTAGACATGAGTTGACCCAGAGGTCCAATAGCGCTGTCCAACTCAACTGGATTAACAGGCTGTAAAGCAGAAATCAAAATTATTCAAGATGCATTCCACTTTGACAAAAAAAAAAAAAAAGATTTATAACCCCCCTGTATTCCATCAGGCTTGGTTAATGACCGAAATGCTATCTACGCAACATAAAGCTAAGAGGAACCGATCCAATATGGAATAAAGCCAATGCTGTTCTCATACCTAACTGAACGTGGCACAAACTCAGTATTATATGAAATGACGCAAGAGCCCTCAAGTACCTTCAAGTCACTTCAAGGCACCCTTGGACAAATGGATTTTCAAGTAGGAATTTGAGCTTGAGGATCTAGGTAAGCATCTAATGACGAGGTAGGAAATCCCATGGAGCGGCTCCAAAAAATTTACAAAAGACGAGCCGTGATAAAAATATGTCTGTTGTTTCTAACCTGATGAAATGAGAAGATTCCGTCTTAAATCTCCATTAAATGGACTGCTAGACCAACGAATTCATATTTATTTATTATTGCTACTAATGCAATATGATTTCCAACAAATTTATAACAATCAAAGAAACTCTGACAGCGTGGAATTCATCACCGTCAAGTTCAGTTCGTAAAGATTTCCTCCGATCTAAATGAAATGCAATATAACTGCACTTTAGTACATTGTCAACAGGAAATATAAAACAATCAATTGCAATAAATCAGAGGCTGAGCGTATTAACGGAACGAGGTTTAATATATCTATATTAATAGCAGAAATAGCGCAGTGATTCTCCAGTAAAGTGACAAAATAAAGGCAGGTTAGAGGGGCAGTTATAGCGATTCGTATATTTTTACAGGATCGGCGAAGCAGCCTCCAGATGGCATGGGTTCAGGAAATTAACCCGTTTGAATCGGAGTACGGGGTCCATGTACATGCGCCCCACACCGCGTGTGCATGTAAAGTGACGGAGAGCGAGCATACATACATTCCAGGTGTATGTCCCCTTTTGGGGTTCTATGTATGCCAACGGCTTGGAAACCTGTGGGCCTGTATCAGCATGGGGATTGACATAGCGCCCATATATATTATATGGGATATACAATATGGGCCCTCTCTCCACTACAATACAGGAGGGTAGTCAATGGCCAGCCCACAAACCAGTAAAAAAGGAAAGAATACCAGTCTGCACCAGTGGAGATACAGAACTGTATTATTTGTCATTGACACCATCATACTTGAGCTGCTTAACCACAGGAAGATGGAGAGACTGGGCTTTGTTAACGGTGCAGGACGTTGGAAGTACGGTGGTGTGTCCAAGACTCTTCCCCTCTGCCGATAACATGTAGTAATGCTGAAAATATATTCTTCCATAAGATTTATTATATTACCTTTTATATGTTTAGACTGTAGGTGTAAATGGTTTCAGTTACATACACATACGTATATAATATAGTACACATACAACCATATAATATTCTTTTTAAGGGAGCCAGGAGCCATCGTCTGCTGATGTACCCATCCACAATAGTCCTCATGGGGTCTTGTATCAAATATATTTATAAGGCTGAACATCCCACTAGAGGTTTAGTAAAAGAAAGCCCAGACAGAAAGAAAAAGATAGAAATTAGAAACAGATGCAGAAGTGAAAGTTAATAGTCCTCCAAGGGACTGCTAAGACACAAGGAGATGGAGGAACCTGTGAATACGTGGCAAAGCCTGACACATTACAGGCAAGGAGTCATTCAGACTCTAGTCTAGAGTTATATCTTACTCTGACGCGTCACCGTATCAGAGATATGATGTCATCACGGTGCCTTTAGTGTGACAGACACGAGATACATGAGCTGAGCTTATCAAACTAACTAGTTATTTTAGTTATATTTGACTGGGAGGGTGACAAAAATGGTGAATGGTTTGCAGGATAAAAATTATCAGGAAAGCCTAAGGGATCTCGATATGTACGTCTTGGAAGAAAGAAGAGAGCGAGAGAGATAAGAGAGAGAGGGGGGGAGAGAGCGAGAGGGGGGTGTATCAATTGAATTGAATGTATTGAATGTATCAATTTATTAATAAATTGTATTAATATCACTGAGGAAGTACATATACAAATCCCTTAGGGCTGAAGGGTCTAGACAGAACCTTATTTTTGTATATATTGTATAGCTATGTTTTTAATCATTGTATTCATACTGGGTTTTTTTTATTTTAGAACAATATTTTATCTCGATTTGTTAAAATGTTCACACTGATTTCACTGATACCTGGTGCAATGGGAGTGTCTTTTTTAAAAATGATCTTTGCACATAGATGGCTTAAGCGGCGTAGCGATCATTTTATGTGTGAATATATCTCCTCACCAAACTGAACCGGAGTCCCAGGGAAGCAGAGCTTCACCCGAAGACTCTGGGTCAGACCCAGAGAGTTCCCAAGATATCTGATGTGATTTTGTGACTTATTTATATCTATTTATGTAAAGAGGCATTTACATGTAGCATAATGTATAGAATTTACAGAATTTATTTA
Source organism: Spea hammondii (assembly GCA_029215755.1). Taxonomy (NCBI): domain Eukaryota; kingdom Metazoa; phylum Chordata; class Amphibia; order Anura; family Pelobatidae; genus Spea; species Spea hammondii. The sequence goes on from JARDYJ010000004.1 coordinate 6,741,422, forward strand.
ATAAACCCATTTTCTGTTGTTCCTATACACTCGCACATAGTCTGCTAATGCTTTGCAGGTAAACTCCAAGTTTCTACATGACCCCCATTGACATTACAGTATATTTAGTTGGATCAGAAGAGATCAGGGGACCTTTCCAACCAGCCTGTGATCCCCATTGATATGAAATATCCTGTTACGACAGTCCGATTTCCTTTATTCACTACAATGAAACTTCAATTGCTTATTCTGAGCACCAAGAAAAACATATTTCCTAATTTTGAAGTGTTATACCAATCCTTACATGAGTGACCATTAAATATTAATAATATCAGCACAAGTGATAAATGGTTCTCCATGCTGAATCCAATTACTGTGTTATATCATATATAACATTACCCTTTCACAAAAATACCTTTTCCGAATACGAAATCTGTCAATTCCATATAATTTCATATACAATTTCATATAATACTCTTTGCTATGCCAGAATACATACACTCGGTTTGGAGTCCTCTGTTGTTTTTTTTTTTGCTTAGTCTTCTTTCTCAGTTAATCATTAAACGTATCATTTTTACATCACCCTTGTAAGCTTTTATTACAGAAGTACCTTGCACGCTCGCCAGGGGATATAACATTTCATTGAATTAAAACAACCAGAGTAAGTTTGTACGGGAACGTTTTCCAACGGTTCCTTATTTTCTTATATAAATAAGCTCCAATTTCTTGACCATAAATTCATATAATACAATGTATTGTAAAAGGGACATGATATGTTAGTTAGGATTAAGTATGTGTTATGGAAACTGCTTAAAATCAAAACTTTATTTTAATAGTTTATTCACAAAGGTTCCAGGTGTGCCTGTGGAGTTGATCCGGATGACCACCTTGTCCATTAGCAGAAATTTATATTACTTGGCAGTCGGTTAAAAAAGGACTCAGGAAGAGGCCACTTTATTGAGAATTTCATTAAACTCAACAGAACGGATAAACTAGAAGAGTAAATTGATCACTGACTCAACCAACTACCTGGAAAGGGGTAAGGCAAGCTGAGTGTAGGACAGTGTAGGGTGGCAAATAACTATTTGCCTGTAGTTTTAGAAAGTTCATCCTGGAAGTCGATGTGCTTCCATTTCTTAGGGATACTCACAACACACATGATCCAAATGAAGTGAGTTCTCTTCATTACGACGCATCTTGTTTCAGGTCACATTGAACACAAGACTTGTTATGCCAAAGCAAAATAGAATCTTCCACTCCGCAGGGGTGGGGCTAGCCCCAGCCTTTATTGGGTGAGGAGCGGGAGGGGAGTGTCTTCCTGTCTGGAGAAAGACAGGCAGGGAAGAAGGGCTTCATCTGGACACTCTAGGTCAAACCCAGAAAGTTCCCAGGTGTGGTGATTGTGTTGTGGGTTTAGGGAAAGCTCATTCCACCCAAACCATTTACATATTTTATTCCTTCTCATTCTCTCCTTTTGCTTCTCAATTCTCATTTTCTCTACTCCAATACATATACACATATGCAAAAATACAACATGCGGATCCCAGACACATTTTAATGTAACTAAACCTAATTAAAAAAAACACCCACAATACAAGACTGCAATTTTATCACATTGTTTATTTATTTTTTTATTATTAATACTAATACAAAATGTTTTGTTTTTTTTTACAAAGGCTAAAGTAGGTATTGCATAGAAGGAACACAGAAATAAATAAAACCCTTTTGGAATGGCACATAACATTCTAATAGCGAGCACACTAAATACCTTGATGTTCCAGGGCATCTTATACAAAAATACCCCCATTAAATATGGGTTAAAATGTAATAACACCAAATCACATTAACAAATCGCACTAGCCTGGCACCAACATTTTGGATGGGGAAGCCATTCTGGTATGGTATTCAAATGGTGGCATACGTAGGATGTGCGCTTTCCAATTGGAATACTCTATACTCTAACCTGGGGGACAAAAAAAAATACTTTAAAAGAAGTTAATATTGGTTGACATTTTAAAGATGATTGTAATTTAAGATTATCATTTATATAAGAATAAATTATCATTAAAAAAATATTTTTTATTGTGACTTTTCTTGAAGGGAGTAGCCGATAATGTCATTATTTCCAGTGGTGATTAAAGTAAGTCCATCCCAAAAAGAGACCTTTTGAGGTCCTGAAACCTTTTGTGACTTTACATTTCTTTTTTGTTGGCCCGATAAAACGTATCAGTTTGGTCAAAAAAATAACAATCTTTATTAATCAGGTGAGACTTACAGACAGTACTATATTAAGTCAATATTTTAATCAAGGACATATTTGGCTGTGGCGTTATAATTCACTAATAATTTAATGATTGGTTACAAATGGGTTAAAATAGATATTAACAACAGTAAAAAATAAATAAAACCTAAATACAGTATGTTTAGAAGCGAAGAATTTAATAGAGTTGATGTCATCCTTTCATTGAGAGAGAGAGATAGAGAGAAGCAAAGCTGAAAAATGTCTGAACTCAGCTTTTATTATCTTTCTAATTTTTTCAGGAGAGGAATTCATTTTTTTTTATGAAAAAGGGTCTTAAAAAATACACATTTATTTTTTAAAAATTCCTTGTTTTCATTCTTTTTACATCAGTTCCAATAATGGATATGGTTTTTTCCCTGCATAGTTAATTAGATTTTTGTTATTTGCTTTTGCGCGCTTAAAACAGATATTACGCTAAATTGGATATATGCAAACTCACAATTTTCTTAAAACAACACTGCGTGGATGATTTCTGCATAAATCATTCAGTTGCCAAGTTAATTAAACTCTGATAACGCTGATACAGCCAAAGTTTCTGGAAATTATTTCAACAAAGTTAATTGTTATCAGACACTGAGTCAGCAGTATCAGCGCCTAACAAAAAAGCTGAAAGTCACAAGTATTAAATTTAAAAAAAAAAATGACATTTTACAATTTATACATAATTTCATTTTTAATTATTACTACCACAAATATTAAGGTTTTTTTACGGATTTATAGACTGTGCGTCATGGCTAAATGAATCATCATTTGCAACATGTTGTGTGTTAATATATATTTCTGCAACCTCCATGATTTTTACAGAAATACTTTTATCAGCTGGTGATACAAATTCAATGAATTTTCATCTCCTGTATTTAGATTTGAAAGTGCAGAGGATACAATTTATTAATATAGAACAAAAAGAAAACTTAAAATACTCCTACTGAAACTAATTTCCATTAATGAACAAAACCAACACGTGTATACACTAAAAATGCATTGATTTTAGAATAATTTTATTCAAAAACATGCTTAAGAAAAAAATAATAAATCGCAATGTTAAAAGCATTTTTTTTTTTTGAAAATACAGACAGCCAACCCATCATTACAAGCAATAAAAGGTGCAAATTTAAACATATCTTCTAAAAAATAAAACAAAATGACAAAAATATTTAAATTCCTCTAGATAAATATTACTAAAAAATATGGTTGGTTTTTGTGAATGTATTTTTGTATTACAATTTGTATTGTTTCTTTTTGCCATAATTGTTTAATTCTTTTTTTTTTTTTTTTATTTTAAATCCAAGTTTTCGGATTTAGGCAAATATATATATATATATATTTTTTTTTTACTTTTTACATCACTGTGCTAAAGACCTAAAGACATTGCAAAAAAAAAAAATATATGTTGCAATAACACTGCAAAAATGTAGCAAAGCATTTTATAAAAATATTGGTTTTAAGTAAGCAACGTAAAACATACATTACCATGTTTCTTTTGAATTCCCTCTATAAATACATCATTTTACAAAAACCAACCACAGGGTGAATTTAAAAGTTTTCTATTCTGCGTGAACTTTAAAAAGGATGAAAGGGGGAATTCTTTTTTTTTTTTTTTTATTTTTTTTTTTTTATTTTTAAGGTGGCATAAGAAAAAGTTACCAAATATAGATCTGTACATATGGAATATGAATATGTGTATAGAGGCTCCTGCTGAGCTAGCTAAATAAAGTATAGAACCGGCAGATGTTACATGAGCTGCTAGTGATTGGAAGGAACAAAAGAAAGTTGGCTCCAATGATCGTCCATGTTTAGTTTTTATGTGACTTTTATCTATGGGCCATTGTTGGACTAGGTCTCCTTAGCTGGACAATGTACTATATATGTTCTAAGCGTACCTCTATTCAAAAAGAAAGCTCTGGACTTCAGGGGGTATTTGGTTAAACACGTTCAAGCAGTAGAACGATCCTTATCATTTGTGGCAAGAATTATTTTCCTTGGTACAAACTTTGGCATAATTAACATGCGGATATATATTTTCGGAAATTTTAATCCAAACTTCTTCGTAGCAGCAAATATGCTTAGTGTCTGAGTTTCCATCTCATACATAAAATATTAACTCAGCCACGCATGGTCCCAATTACTACTATTTAAAGTAAACTGGTATATTTTTTTTTGCCTTTACCCAAAATTCCATGCACCACGTTGAACCTTACAGTTGCTTTCCCGTGCATTCAAAATGTGGCACCTTATTTTTTGGGGAAATACCTAAGTGGTTTTAGAAATACTTGAGTTTAGTTATTCTCCATAGAGCTATGCAGTGACATATTCTGGCCTAGACCACCATAGAAACGTAGAATATGTCAGAAGATAAGAACCATTAGGCCCATCTAGTCTGCCCAATTTCTGAATACATAACAAGGAGCCTGGTCGCCCTATTGGGTATTGACTCCCTGTACCGACACATCAAGCTGGTTAAAAGGGAGATTGCCGATTTCCCCAAAGGGTCCATAAACGCTACGGAGGACTGTACCGAGTCTGCACAGCCTTCGTAGAATGTATTTAAAGGCTCTCTGAGCCTTTAAGATACAGAGCACCAAGATAAATATGCCACTTGAGCTTTGTCTTGTATGGAAAATTATATATAATTAGTTTCGCACTTGTCCGGAATGCCCTTCATTCATTCACCTTTTGGAAGATCAGGTATCAGCTTCCATCACAAGGAAGGCAACCTATGAACAAGACTGATGTTTCAAGTAAAGTAAGAATTTGCGAAGGTGACATCATCCATCTTTTTTTCTCTGCATATTATAGTTGACTATAAGCATATGTTACAGAAAAGTCAACAACATGTCACCATGACAGCTTATGCGATGATGGGTGATTTACTAATGAAACATTTTCATTTTTTGTCTCCTTTTCAGAAAACAATAATCTGGTTTACAAAGGAATGGTAATGTCAATCATACAACAAGAGTTAAAAACACACGGTTCTTAAATAAGAAGAATTAATCAGGGTTATCAACAAATCAAGTTCATATTTAACACCACGATACAGATTCAGTGACAGGACAATCAAGTCCAAAGTCTGAAACTTACTCAAAGTGATACATTTAACTAGTTAATACAGGTTTTTACTCATATATTACCAGGTATGATTAGACATGAAAATTCATAAAAACCCGGACAGAGCGAGCCTTGATTTCCTGATCCGTGGCAGTGATTCTGTAAACTTTGGCTCAAGAAACCCCAACAAGACATGACTTACGGCTCACTTAAACTGATCGGTGCTAAAATATATATACATTGTAACAGACACAATAATGTTTTATAGCTGTGCCATAGCCATCATAGCCATCTGAGGTCGTAGTGTTCTTCAAGCTTGACAACTCAACGCAACAAAGGTCAATATTCTGGCTAATCTTAATATACCCAGAAAACATTAATTACACTTTAGGTTCAGCTGTTCTTCTTGAGTTTGAAGAAGATCTTGGACCTCCACAAACCCTCTGCCTCAACTATCATAACCTTTGAAGAGCAAACTATTTTTTAACCGTGTCCTTTTAGGATTTACAGAATGTAGGCATTTTTTTTTTTTCTTCAAAGCATTAAGAACATCGGAAATATAAAAAATGACCTCCAAAAATAAATTTCAGAAGGTAAAACGTCACCGGGTTTTCACATCAGGTTCTAACACTGTAAGATACGTGTCAGTCCAAAGGTTGACTTTGCCGTTCCTATCACCGTATGGACTGTTAGCATTGCTAATAAATGGAGATAAACAGGAGAACATCTCTATGAATGGATTATTTCCATTTAATGTATATTTTTGTGTGAAGCAGCAAAATAAAATGTTGCCCATGCCAATGTAACAACAATGGGCATTGTTGATGAAGCAGCAATCAGACTAGAAGAAGGGTCGGATGAAGGTGCTCAGATAGGGGCAGTAGTTGACATGTAAACACATCTTTTCGCTCTTGGTGGAGAAAAAAAAAGGATGAGCCCTTGGAGTTCTTTTGTTTTGAGCGTTCTTTATAGGTAATTTCTGTGGGGCAAATTTCCCAGGAAGATCTGGGAGGGAGCACAGAGTTTAGGACACAATTTGCTGCCCATCCTTGGAGGAATCGTTGCTAACTCCGACCCTGACCTAGAGGTATGTGCTGAAGTCTCTAGCAGGAATGTCCATAGAATATATTGTACACTGTTTTGTAAGTAAGTATATCGAGGATATCAAAGATTATATGTGCAAAGACACAGCTGAATATGTTGTATCTTTATCTGGTAACTGTTCGCATCTTAAAGCAACAATTTAAGAAAATCAAGAAAAAATAAATATGGTTGAAAGATTTTCAGCAGATAGAAGCAAGGGCAATCAGAAATAAGAACGTGTTGGGCTTTCTGGCTTATGGGGTTCTAATTCATTATACAAGTAACAAATCAGAATTGTGGAAGAGAATTGTTAATTAGGAAATAAAGTTACAGAGGGTAATAGTGACTCGAGATTACAGTGACACTTCTATGATGTAACAACGGGGCCAGATGACACCTGAACTTATTGGGTCATCTTCCTAGTCAGTACAGAAGGTCGTGTCCCATTTGTGATGTATTTCCAGTAAATTTTGGCTGTTTTCACAATGTTGTATGGCTTTTGGGGTTTATTCACTAAAGAAAGGGTTGTCAACGGGAGTTTCAACTCCCTCAATTCACTATTTCATTGCGAAGGGCCTACACTGGCAAGTTTCACTGCCAAGAAGGACTGAGTGGGCCCTGTCTAAGGCATAAGTCAATGGGTAAGAAGAAATCTCACTGATTAGTAGGTCAGAAGAGGCCGCCCACCTCTAAATGTATTTTTGTTCAGACTATTTGGGAACTGTTTGTTCCCAAAATGCGAACCAGCATGCCGTTGCTTCGGAATCTACCGCCGGAATTCTAACTTACACTTTATTATCAAAAACATACTTTCCCCCCCCCCTAACCAAGTGGGTATCACCATGAAAATGCCCTTATCACAAATGCCCATTAAAAAAAAAATTATAATAATAACGGCTGTAGGTATTTAGGAAAATCTTGAAAATTCTAATGATTTGTGAAAATATTTTACTTCTAGTTCATCATAATCCAGAATATCTTCATTTTCTCCAAAACACCGCCACCTACCTTAGGAAAACAATTCAAAACCAACGGGATATTTGAAGATCAGATACTTAATGAAGAGCTCTCGTTCCCCTTCATGTCTCTGAACGTAAAAGTAATCATTTTTGTTTTACGTCGAGTGCATCCTTTTAAGATCACACAGTATTTTTTTGGATTAAAATAGGATGAATAATAAAAAAAAAATACACGTATAATGAGTTTGCTAGTTCTAATCTAAGTCAGTAACAAAACATATTCAGTTAAGTACAAAAAAAATCGCAGTCCATCCATGCAAACCGGCAGCCTCTGAGCTTGGGTACCGGTTTTTCAATGGCTGTAACGTCTTCCTCTTTGTTGTTGACTGAAGCCAAAGCTTATCATCCGTATCGTACTGGTAAAAGTTTTAAGCGTATCAGTAAGCAAAGCTTCTTCTTTCGAGTTCAAGAAGATTGTTAGAGCAGGTCGGCAAATACTTTTTTTTTTTTTTGTATATAGTTCCTTCTTTGGCAAATTAATAGCAAAATGCAATAACGCAGAAACATGAGTCAAGTAACGAAGTCGGGTTAGTGGGAAGCAGATCGGGGTTCGGGACAGTGTTTTTTTTTGCGGTGTTGTTTTTCTTTCTTGGGCCTTGTTCATTTTTTTTTTATGGCAAATTATGTTGATGCAATTGTCCTGTAGAAGACCTCAGGCATCGTATTTTTTACCAGTCCTGTGTATTTGCTGGAAGAGTGTCATGGAGAAGGCCATGCCAAGGATCTAGAAGTAAAATGTAAAGGAACAATCATGTTAGATGTTTGATACATACTCACACGCAACAAAACAGAAAACTACTGTTTGTCCTTTACCTTAATTTGACTAAATCAGGTTGGGCAACCTAAGGCAGCTATCACTGGTGGATGAGTGAAGGTCATAGAGATGCCTCCATGTATACCAATATCTCATCACCTGCATACCGTTGGTCCACATATTTCACTTGGTCCACTTGTTTTTAAAGTCATCAGAATCAAGTTCCCCTCTAGTCTCGGCAGAAGAAGAGCTTCCTACCAGGACAGATCTCCCGGTGGCATCCACAGTTTGGACCAGTGCCAACTGGCCATCATACCATACAATCAAAGCAAGCAATTGTTTTGGGCTCCATTAACTGATCACATATCCAAGTCTGATTCCTCACTGATGTTTCAACATCGATTTTTACGGTTCCCGTCATAAATGCTCTGCTTACATGGTCACTATAGTCCTAGACATGCTCCTGAGATAAAAATACTATTTTTTTGGTTGAAATATTCTTTATATATTTCTTTACGTATTTTTTTTTTGTCCCTACATATAGCAATACCACTTGTATAACTCTAGCTATACGTCATCCGTCCATGATGAGTAACACTATTCCTTTCAGTCCATCACTACTAAATCTACTTTATTAATAATATTACTATTTCAAGAAGGAATAAAAATCTTAATGATGAAACCTGGGATCGCCAGGGAGATGACTATCATTCCCTGCTCATAAAGGCTGAACGCTATTATACCTGCCGCTAAAACTCGAACAGCTGAGCGGTAAAGTTTCAAAATGTGTCATTATAAAATATTGTGAAATCTTTAGATAATTATCAAACGCCTGACAACCTCCTGTTAAAGCGATAAAAAACATATACCGAATATATTTGGGTTTCTATAAATCAAATCTGTCAACTACGCATAAAACAAATGTATAAATTGTCATAGCAAATGTATAGATCGAGAGAGTAAGGATTCGAAAGTAACTAAGTTACAGGTCCACGTATTATTTTTTATTATTTTTTTTAAAAAAGATCTATTTTTATACAGAATATTGCTAATGTGTAGATAAAACAATACTTTTAAAATTGTAAGGGTTACAACAATTGTTAATAATAAGTGAAGTAGTATAAATACCTTAGGAAAAAGGCAGTCTCTGTCCCCAAGAGCTTACAGTCTAAGTAGTACATACTTAGACTGTAAGCTCTTGGGGACAGAGACTGCCTTTTCCCTAAAGTATTTATACTACTGCACTTATTATTAACAACGTATAAAAAATATAAAGAGATTAACAAAGGAAAGACTAGATGGGCCAACAGGGTCTTGTCTGTTGCCGCTATCCATGTATTTTCTTACATCACCAGGCAGCCCAGTATGCAAATGACTCTGGAAAAAAATTTACATACTGTACGGTATAATGATGTCACAAAAACATCAGTAAAAAATGTTTTTATTTATACTCGTATAGCTCAGCAGAGCTGCTCTTTTCAAAAGATTGAGACAATACATTATTTTTTTTTCTTTTCTCAGCGCATTCGTTTCATTTTCTAAACAAGAGATAATTAGACCGACCAAATCTTTTTTTTTTTTCCGTCTGTCTATTTATCTTTCCGAAAGATAACATTTTTTTTCTCTGTAAATGTATCTCCTTTTTTAATTAAAAAAAATGAACAGCTTTTTAAAAAAAATATATATATATACAGAGTATCTGAAAATTGGAATACTGGATGATGTCGGATGGGCATTTTTAATGAGATCGGCGCTGTCAAAACATATTAAAATCCTAGTTATTCGCTCATTAGATGGGGATAATTTGGGGGTGGGGGCGCATGAACAAAATAATGTTTTTCTTTTTTTTGTTGTATTATTCTAGTCCTTGTATAAACGAGTTATTTTAATTGTCCCTGGCTTGCGTCTGCCGTGTACCTTGGATTAGTCTTTATTTGACCGCTGCATAATTTATTTGGGCCATTTGAATAAATGATAATTAGAGCTCTGGCCGTGCCGTTGGTAATCATAGTAAAATTAACCCACTGGGTGCCTCTACTTATATTATTTAAACAGGCAAACGTATTATTATTATTTGGCAGGAAAATAAGAGCCATTTGGACAATCTAATCTGCCCATTCCCCTATCCAACGCAAGACCTTGTTTGTGCCATGTTGGAATTCCCTCGATGTACTAACCTCCACCTCTCCTGCTGGAAGGCTGTCCCATGCGTCACCCTCTCAAGGCAGAAATACATTTTTACAAATGCTAGTCTTTTTTCCTAGCATTTCTCCCATTTTCAAGTCTGACTTAAACCCTAACCAGCTCTTATGTAATACCCATGCGTGTTTAAATTGCCTTAAAGTATTCATCTCTACTACTTCTGCAGGAAGGCCGTTCCTCTTGTCTTCCATTATCTCAATACAATTATATCAGCTTTGTTCTAGAGATGGGGTCTCTAGTGTCGTAGACCCCCCTCCCTAACAGATTAAATGAATATCAAAACTGAATTCCCTGCGCAATTAATTATCTAAAGTTCTGATGTTATTTCAGGTATTTTACTATAAATTAAGGTATTTAATAAAAAAGGTGAAAGCGCTGGAGCTTCGTAATACATAATCAAAATGAATGACAAAGGGTGAAGTCATCTCGGTAATTGGATATATCTAATATAAAAGTGTGGCAGGGGAGAAAATCCATATTCTTTGTAATTGGAGAACTGATTTGCTGAAATACAGGTTCCTGGAATAAATCCACAGACTCGTCTTGCCGTCACCCTGGGCAAAGTCAAGTCCTCAAGTCTTCAACATCAATAACGGAAATAGTAATTGAATGTATAGGGCCGAGGAAATATGTGGATCCCTCCAATTCGCTGTTTGACCCGTTGACCTTATTCCCTGGAAGGTGTGAGGTTCAAACAAGAGAGTCCATCTTTGAAGGTCTGGCTCGGAGTCCTGGGATTTGCAGTTTAGCAAATTCCAGAGCTCCTAAGGTGCCTTAAGAGTGAATGGGATTTCTAAACCACATCATTTCAGATCTCGGTGCACTATGATGTCATATCATCTTCTTTCACGAATATTTATTATGAAGTCATTAGTTCTTTTTCAACCCAAAGTACTATGTTACTATGTTAGGGGATACTGGTGTAAGCAAAGCAGAAGAAACATTTGTATGGGCATACAAAAATCTCTAAGGTTAAAAAAAAACCTAAAATAAACCCCTTTGAGTATGTTTATCATTAAATTTATAAAACAAAATGAAAAAACGGGATCGATCAAAAATACTAAATATGACTGAACTTTGGGTATGTTTATGATTAAGAAATTGAAAATATTTGTGAAAATAATTTGTGAAAATATATTCCTGAAAATGCATATGGTAATTTACATTTTTTCCTATTTTTGAGTAATTGATTTATTTTATTCCTATTAATTATATTATTGTTTGGAATAACAAAAAAAAAAGTCGGGGGGAAAGCTTTTAACAAAAAAACAACTTTGAAAGTTAAAAAAAACCTTTTCAGAAAAATGATATAAGGCCCATTCGGTCTTAGCACTGAGCGCTCATCAACCAGCTGGAGAAGAGCCTTAGCCATGTGATCTATGCACACATTTAGAGATAAGTGCTAATTACGCTTCGAGATATTTAATTAAAAAAGGAGGTGACCTTGGCTGTTTAGAACATTGTCTCTGTATCCTGAACAAAGTGAGATACGAGCCGATCCCAAGGTCCCTTATGAAATCTGAACTCTTTTCATAATGTTTTCCGCAGCACCGTTGAAGACTTCAGTGTCGTGTAGACTCCGTGTCCAAAGTAGGAGCTGTTCTATGTTTAGTCATTGTATCCATAGAACAGTTTGGACCGGTGAAGGTTGTAGAAGCCTTCCTTTTTGCTTTCAAACTCATGTAATTTCATCACATAGGCAAGTCGGACTAAAGGGTTAATAAATTCTCTTAAATGAAGCTCCAAAGGACTTATGAACAGCGAACCTCAAGCAGCCTTGCTCTAGGCAAATGCACATTTCTTCTAACCTCTTTGATACAGATTTAAAACAAAGTTTAACCCCTTAAGGACAATGGGCGGTCCCTAAACCCATTAAAAACAATGCATGTACGGGCTTTGTCATCAAGGGGTTAAAAAAAGCTAGTTCAGGGAAAGAACCTGTATATCCCATCAACTGAACAATGAACTGCGAGTACCTTTTATATTAAAATATATAAGTGGGGGGGGGTTCAAGCAGATGGAGGAGATCGGCAAATTATTTGGTCCCAATGTGATCACGTAACTTGGGTTAGTGGAGGTTTTTAAAGACCAACCATAGAAGTTAAATTACGTGTCATGACGATGATCCGATTATATGGACAACCATTACATTGATACATTCGGGAATCTAAAATCTGGTAAATAATAGGAAAAGTCAAGTTCCACCTAGAGGCCATGCAATAGTTTTATGATGGATACATTTGGGAAGAAAAAAATTGGCCTTATTATCTTGAAAATATATATATATTTAAAATCAGTATTATATATATATATATATATATTTTATATATATATTTTTCAAACTTTAACTCAACAGGGCCTTTGTTTCAGGGTTTTTAATTATCGTTACTGGGTATTCGCTGTCATAGTTTTACATAAAAAAAAAAAGAAAAAGACAAAAACCTTAGGGGCAGACAGACTGGTGGATGAATTCAAATTAAAATGAGCCAAGACAAGTGACCTATTTTGGAAAAAAAAAACAAGACGAACAGCATGTGACGGAAAGGCGCAGACAATGATTCTCTTGGTTTTTTTTTTTTTAGCTTACCTACGAAGATTACCATAAAATTGAAGGAAAAGACTCATATTATATGAAATATAAATCAAGGAATAAAAAGAAAGTACCTGTATTATGAGAACGCACATTCCGATTGTGCCAAGAACATGCTTATTGTCGTCAAACCACATCTTCACTTTCTCGTAGCAACCCTATAAAATGTATAAAAAAACATAAAAAAACAAGTTTCAGTTTCTAATTGCAGTAACTACAGAATGCCTTATTATTATCCAAAATTCCACTAATTAATTTGAGCGTCAAAGAATAATGTCTGTCCGCTAGAGCCTTAGTTGTACAGCTATCATTAACTCTATAATTACCGCATCATTGTGATGGCCAACAATATACATTGCAAGGTATAGAGAAGTCTAAATCGTGAAGTGTCTGTAGGATAGACTACCAATCGGCCTCATTGGGGTAATACTTACGGGATAGCCACAAAGAAGGTAGCCATACAACGGGAATTTCGCCAGCCTGGTGGAACTACATTTCTTTTTAAAGAAAAAATTCTATTAAAATAACCCTTAATGTAACGTAACTTTAAACAATTACCCAATTAGGTTAGTCAAACACCGAAGTACGTAATTGTTCGTAGATTCACAGCCGATAACCAGAGTAAAACCACACGGAGATAAAAAGGATGGACAGTCTCGACTCACCGTTTTCCACACTAAACCGGTGGAATTATGACCGCAGTCCTGGGAATTCTCCATGCAGCATCGATCTGGAACGTGGTTATCGCCCATTACTGGATACCAATCTGTATAATCTGTAACTCCGCAGCACTGCATCTACATTAAAAAATAAATGTAAAAGAAATAATATTTATATCTAAATACAGGCACAAAAACAGCTTCATGTTCAGAAATGTCTTTTTTTTGTGTGAAATACACAGATTATGATTTGGCCGTTTTGTGAAATAATATGCTGTAATTATGAGAGCCACCTGCCGTTATTCCTCATCATCTCTCTATGATTGGCAGCGAGAAGTGAAAATATACTGGGAATTGCTCTTTGACATTCGGAGGTGTTACGTTGAGAGTCGAAGAAAACACAGAAATGGTAGAATTCTCGTGTGAGCTCTTCAAGAGAAACTCCAGCCATCGTATGCACTCTTTAACCCTTTAAGGACAATGGGCGGTCCCTAAACCCATTGAAAACAATGCATTTTGAGCCCGTACGTGTCCGGGCTTTGTCATTAGGGGTTAAATAATCATGTGGTCCTACTACAAATGTATAGAAGGATTTTGCAGAATCGGCCATATGCTTTTCCCCCTTTTACCTATTCCCCCATCTGTCCACCATTTCTCATGCTGCCCGAGGGGGGTCTAATGAGACCCCTGCCACACATATACAAAAAAGTGCTCCCATTTATTTCAATCGGAGCTCTATTTCTGCTGCTCATTGGCTGCGTTTACTTACAAAGTAAGTACTTTTGCACTCCTGGTCTAGTGAATTGACCCCGTAAATTGTCCGCGTTTATAGTAGAGGTCTTTGTGCTTACCGTTAAATGGGACTTAGGCTGATATATTCACAATTATACACAATATTATTATTATTATAGACGAAGGGTCGAATTGGTAAACTTTTCTTCTTGGCCTACTGACTAATTAGAATACTGGGCAAACAACTGGAAATGTGCAAAATTTCAACATTCCGCATATTAATGAAGTTCAAAACAGTGGAAGTTCAGCTACTTAACCTTAACTTACTAACTTTCAATTTGCCTCATCACAACCAAGAAAGGAACTTTAATTTGCCTTTCATCACTGGTAATAATAATCTATACTTCAATCTATACTTAAATCATCTTTTAATCAGTTTATTCTATTGTTAAATTGTTCTTTGAGAAGCAATATACGCCTATAGGAGAACCAAGGAACCTACTTCAGCCTGAATAATGTTCCACGCGTTCTTCAGTCCAACGTTATTTTCCGTATTGTAAAGCAATAAACCTTCTTTCAGATCCTTCTTTGCATTTTCATTGATCTATGGGAGAAAAAGAAAACACAGTGGAATAAGTACACAGAAAAGGAGATTTTTTTCTTAGCAACAAACCTTTTAGTTTTATTTATTATTTTACCCGTAACACAGCTTCACGTCACAATTATATTACTCAAGGTAGCGTTCCACCTATTCTTCGGAATTTAACGCTTGTATAACTAAACGCAGTGTTAGGAGCATCATTATGTTAAATGCCCCAAACCTTTCCGATAAATGATTTTTTTTAATGATTTAATGCTCATAATATTTCCTTGGAATACATTAACGAAGAAAAGGTTGGCACGGATAGTAAGTTGTCATAGAAAATTAAAATGCTTCCTTAAAGTTTCTGTGTTGGTTTTATTTGATTAAAACTTCAGAGTAAAGAATAAAATTATATTATTATTATTATTATTATTATTATATTATTATTATGTATCTACTATACTAGAAAGCGGAAGTAATGGGTTATCTAAATGGAACAGACCCTATAAAGCAACAATAGATGGATTTAAACATTTTCTACCTCAAGTTGCCCATCAGAAATTTGGAATTAAGTGACATGAAGTGATATTTGAGGCTTTAAACTTGACTTAGATGATTTGGAGACTTAAAATCAAATGCGGAATGATGGACCACCAAGAATTATGATGCCAAGAGATCAGAACTACCTCCTTTTGAATGCTGGCATGAGTTACGACTAGGGATGGTCACTTGGTTTTACTTGTTCACGGATGTTCCACCCATACTCTAGATGTCCTAATGTCCTTCAAACCCAAACCTTGTCATTCTGCCCATCAAAGGAACCAGGTTATTAAGCCGAAAAGACCCTCCAGAATGTCACATCCTATACATCCCCCCTCATGCATAGAAATGCATGAAAAGTTTAGCTTCCTCCTCTTGGGACATTTACATTTTTTGATATGTGAAAACTTCTAAAAAAACATCTTGAAATTGTAAATTCTGGAAAGTGAGTCTTACAATATGTACTTCGGAAGACCTCTTTTTTGGCTTTTGCCCATTATAAAAAAAGAAGAAAAATATGAGGACATTTCTTTTTAGTTTAAAAAAAGTAACAAAGATGCAAATACTTGAAAGCAGACAAGCACTATAATGTAATTTAATGATTACGTAAGCAGATAGGAAAAACTTTTAAAAGAATAATAGTGTGGACTGTAAAATTAGCTATAAACAAAACAAAATTAAACATAATTCTCAAACATTATTAGAAGTATTTTTTTTCTATTTTTTTTAAATATTTCTGTCAAAGGAATTACTCCAATAAACGGTAACAGCACATAATTCATCTGCCATTGTCTTATTTTACTACTTTGCATTATAATTTATACAACCCTATTCCGAAATGAATTAGGAAAAGCCACTGGTTGATTTATCAAGAGAGGAAAAAGTACAGAAGATTTATGAGTCTGATTTATGAATTCCAGAAGCAGTTAATTATGGTTCAATGATTTCTTCCAGGGATGAATAAAAAAAAAATTTGACCTTTGAGACCAAAAAAATAAAAAAAAAAAAAAAAAAACTCCTTTAAACCCACTAGGCACATAAATATAGTTGTAAAAATGAAGATAGGGGTGACCTTTAAACATCATGACAAAGTCAAATATATGAACTGTGGCTGGATGATTTTTTTCTTCCAAGGATGAGTTTATAGAACAACGGGTTGTTTAAAAAAAGGGCAGCGGGTTATCCGAAATCTTATGCAAGCTACACTTCTTTAATGCTAATACATTTTAAAATGGTCTCAATTGCAGTGTAGTCAGAGGAGTAAGACTCAATTAAAGTGCAATGGAGCGGATTTAATGTAAGTTCTGTGAACCAAATTCTCCCAAATGAAAAACCAATTGAGCATCTCACCCTGATTCTGGACATTAAACATCTGGATACCATGACTTTTTTTTTCTCCCAAATTGGTTGAATTTATAGTTTTAAGCATCTTTTGTCCTAATATGCAATTTATATATATATATATATATATATATATATATATATCTAATAAATTAATTATATATATATATAATTTATTAATTATATATATATATATATTATATTAAAATGCATTAAATAAAAATAAAAATTTCACATATTAACAAAATGTAATAAAATTTATAATTAAACTTTATAGAATATATAGTTTAATTATACATTTTATTACATTTTGTTAATATGTGAATTTTTTCTTTTTATGTAATGCATTTTAATACATTATCTATATTTGAAGAATGATTTATATTTTAATAGACATATAACTATATTAAAAGGTTAAATCACTGGAAATCAGCTTGTTTTGACTGATACATATATGCAACTATAGATATAATAGCAAATATATGCTAATTCTTCTCACTTTCTCGATCATTCCCATATTATTCATGGATGGCAGTTTGTAATATTGTTGGGATGGAATTTTAATACACATTGAATTGTAAATTTCACTTAACATTTAAACTGGATGGTTCCCCTTACGTTTGCAGTACCTGTTGAGGGGGCTCAGAGGTGTCAGGAGGGTCTGGGCAGACCCTCTTGGAATCTTTTTACTGTCATTGGTTTAAGCCAGTAGAAGGGTGCCGCCATCTTGGGAAAGTCATGCTGTCTCCCAATATGGCGTTTGTGATTGCTCCTGAAACCAAACGAAACCCTTTTTTTGGTCTTGATATTGTTGATTGCTTTCTAAGGCACGTCCATTGTCGTTATCTGCATGTTTTTCCGTGGCGTGCCTGGCATGTCAATTGTCATTAAGGTGTTAAAGAATTCCATTGCAAATGTGAAACAATAAGTAGGAATGTTACAGTGGTTTCCATGTGGCCAACTCTCCATTTAGAACTTTGCCCCTGGTCTGCACTTTAAAACCATGGCTCAAAGTTCTACCTTAACTTAGTTGCATTTATTGCTTCCCATGAGTAATATACTTGGTGGAACAGAACAACCAAAATTCTCCATACAGAATATAATTTTATTTATATTTTCTCAGGCAAGGAAAGAAAATACCATGTTGTGGATATGTATCAAAGCTAATGTCATTTTTATTAGAAATCTTACCCTTATTTCCCATTAATAATAAAAAAAAATATGAGGCACATCATGGACTTTGTGTACAGGTACTTATTTGATCCCAAAATTTGACTTAAGTATTAGACTGGAGCATTCAAGACATTCTACTTCTAACAAATGTTATTTTCTTGTTAGGAGTAGAATGAATGAATGCTGTCAAAGTCTATTACTGTCACTGTAAGAAAAGGACTGGGGTCAATGTCATTTACCAATGAAGGATGAATTAATCAACTGAAAGGTCACCTTCAAAAAAGGGGGTTATCTGTGAGTGTCTTCCAGTTTGTGGGAGATAGATTGGTGAATCATGCTGTGTACGGAGCGGCTACACAGAAATTTCACTGGCCAAAATGTGTCAAATCCCAAGAATAAATGAAAAATAAATACATAAATAAATAATAATAATAATTAAAAAATGATACCTAGAACTAAATGTTCTATGCATTAGACAGGCCATGCAAGGAACATTGATTAGTTGACCATGCACTGGATCCAAGGTAACCCTTTAAAAAATTACTTTTTCATGGATTCTAAAACTGGTCAGAGGAAGTTATGTTAAAACTTAGATTACATTAAAATATTCCTACCATGATCTTCATTAATGACCATGAAGCAAATCGAATGATTGCGTATATTTTCCAAACTCTTCTTTCAACCATGATCTTTGATTTCTAATTCTGACTAGATATAAAACAGTTTTAATTGGTCTTAATGGGACCCATTATGTCTTCCTTCGTTACCCACTCTACTGTTTTTAATAAAAGAAAAACACTTCAAAATCTTTGAAGTTTTTATTTTTTTTGCCAGCATCATTAGTTTATCAAATCCTCTTAGATGCTGTGGCAATTGTTTTTTTTTTTCATATAAAACATTCCTGTAAACATTCTTTCACTTTGATATGCAAATGCTCCTTTCATAACCAGAAGTAAAATCAATAATAATCCAAAAAAGGTGCATTTTTCTATAGCAAGAACTTAAAAGCAATAAGACAGGTAATGAACAAAAATCAAATTTGCTGTATTTTTTTTTCTCTGTTCTTTATTCCTTCACTTATTCTACGCACTTTTATATGGGGACGTTGCTCTTTTTCAGATATATTATTAAAAGCTACGAAGAGTGAGGCATAATCTCGTAAATTCATGAGGACACATTCTTCAACGCCATCCACTCTGTCCATTGATGGTGGAGGTCTTGTTGGCTCAGGTGGCCATGGGTAGTTCTTGGCCGAAGCTACCATACAGAATGTTTTTTTTTCAACGGAGCCTTACTGAGTATGAAATTCTGACGAGAAGGACATATGGTCTGGTGGCTTTTTTGAGCTGCCATCACGTTCTGTGTCATGTAGCTTCAATAGTTACCCTAACAGAATGGTGGTTTCAGCTGATGAGGTTTTATGTCAGATTAAAGACCATTTCCAATTGCTAAACATGATGTAAAAAGATGTGGCAGGCTTGACAAACCAGGGCTTTGTGTTTCAAATTATTCATTCATTACTATTCATTCATCAATCAGAGAACTTTAATGTTCCATATATGTGTCCACATTTGCCTCAACGCTTCCTATAGGGACATCAGACAGATCGGATAAAAACTAAAATGACTTCTTTTCTTCAGCTGACAGCATTAAAAAAAAAAAGGACTAAAATCGACAAAATCTCTTTCTACTTTTATAATGTCAAAACTAATAAAAAACAAGCAACTAGAATGCATTCTAGCGACAGCTGTTTATTATTTTGCAATTTGTTTCAAGTGAATATTTAAAACAGCAAATAGCTAAAAAGCACTGTTACATTTAAAAAATATAATTGTTTTATGAGCCCAATTTAGAAAAATTAAACATCTGTACTTATACAAAATAATAAATGTGTTCTTTCTAATTGTTTTTTGTCTTGCTTCATCAAAGACTGAATGTATTTTTTTCTTTTTTTTGGAAATATTAAAATCCGGATAACAATGTCGCTTTGTTAATGTCTCTCTCTTCTCTTTAACAGCGACACGTCAGTTATGGTGTAATGATAGCTACGTGGTCCCTTTAAAATGTCATAATGTTCCCCTGTGGGTAACGCAATTTATAGAGTTCTCATGTGTCCATGTAAAATAATGACACGGCAGTAAATGATGACATCATAGAGCCTTGTCTTCCCTTGTCTCATAGTTAGTGTGGAACCAATCACAGGCCCTACGGGCAGAAGGCTCATGTAATAAAATATACATATCTTACCTCATCCTTATACACAAAGAACAGGATAAGCATAATCAGCTCTGCCAAAAGGATTATCAGCAAAATGATGAAAAACTGCAAAAATGAAAAGCAAAAAATTAGTATTTTATAATAAAATTATAGCTGTATTATCACAGACAGTCGTATAGTTTTAGGCTACAGTATAAGAAACTATGGGAATGCTTTATAAAAGTGATTATGGACCATAGTCTGGAAGGTAGTTGTCCATTCAATGAAAATGGGACGATTTCATTGGTTTCTATAATATAGAGTTTTAAAACATATACAAACAATGCAATAAAAAAAACAAACTAATGGATGTTTAACCTCCGGGAGATCACGCAAACTCCTGGAAAGTCACAGTAAGCTCTATGTGGGACCCATGAAAGGTGTTATGAGACTAAATACTCCAGTTGAAGAAAACTCAACTTCATATTTTTTAAAGGGAACACTTAGTTGCCATGAGACACAAAGAAAAGCAGATGTGAAATCCAGGGAAATCGAGAAATTAACAGATCTGCTACTGTTTTTAAGCTTAACATACTAGATAGTGAAATTAATGTTTTTGGATAAGTGGACCAGCACCTTTTTTTTGGTCCTTCGTAGCCTTTTATTGTCACCCCATAAAGATATTGAAACTTACGCTTAACAGTAGGCACTTGTTTTCCTTGATAGCACCTAAGCAGCCAAGAAAACCAGTCACCATCACAATTGTCCCGATGGCAATCACTAGATTTGCAGCTGAAAGTGATGGAAAACTGGGAGAAAATGTTGCGAAGTTTCCTTGCGAAACCGACAGCCATATTCCCACTCCTAATAGTCCACAGCCGCAGAGCTGCAAGAAACAGAACGGGAGACAGATCGATACATTGTACCTTGATTAAAAAAAAAGTAACTGTTTCACATCATGTTTACCCTTTTTTCTGAACATTATCATGAAACTAACACTGACATTCCATGAAATAATATGCACTCAGTATAAATTCTGATTAACCCCTTAAGGACAATGGACGGTCCCTAAACCCATTGAAAACAATGCATTTTGTCATTAAGGGGTTAATACTATTAAGGTCAGGAGTCTCCAGGTGGAGATCTCCATTGGGGCACAGGCAAGCAGGGGGCCCGGCTTCCCAGGTATGTCCTGGCCCTCTCATTGGGCCTTATGGTCTGCTACCCCAGACTGGGTTGTAGTGGCCCACTACCTGTACCTGGGCCCTTGTGGGCTTGGGGGCTCGAATGGCCCCTTCCATTGGATTGGGGCCCAAGTTCTCATTTCCAGGGACTGGCGATCAGTGGCTTCTTTCCAGACCATTGTGAGCTGTAGGGTACGGTTGTCCTATTGCAAGAATGGGAAGGGGCAAGTTCTTTGTCATTTATCACTGGGAAAGTCTTCTACTTTAGATCTGGAGAGAATTGAATCTAAAATAATGGCTCCTGTAGGAATTTAGTTAGAATTACATCTAATTTAGCGCCCAATCATTCAGCTTTTTAGCTAATATTCTATAGTCTAGGGAAATCAGCAGAAAAAAGATTGATGACTTCCTGGCAAGTGGTTATCCAGGAAAGATGGTCTTTTCTGTCAAACTTTAAAGAGCCGTTAAATGCAGATTAAATTATGACGTTAAGCATGAAACTAAAGTTTTCACTTGAGCGCTGCTAACTTTACTGCACTTAAATATACCTCGGTAAGTGGTTCTGCCATTCAAACGCGCGTTTTTTATACAGGTCCAACAGACCGCAAAGAATGTAAAATGAGATAATGCCAATTGGTTACGAAATTCTTCACTGATGAGTGAATTCCGTCAAACATTCAGTAATGCTTTATTTCATGTTTTAAGAGTCGAAAGAACACAAGACCATCAACGTATGTTGGAATCTGCCTTTGACGATATAGAGTTGGTATCTCCCTGGACAAACGCATGCCCTCAAAGGCTTGTATGTGACTCCAACTAGACTTAAGTTCTCATGTTATTCTGTATAGTACCAAGATACTCTAGAACCCTCAAGAAAGCAAAAAGTCACACATTAAGTTGTATCACTTTAATTGTATCATTCATGGGAACTTCCCAAGGAACAGTAGATAGCCAGAGCTCTCCCTCTTCTGGGAAGAGAGGCTTCACGAGGGAGTGGGGGCCAGCAGCCCATGGAGGCATGGTTAGCTCCACATGGGGCAGGGTGAGCCACAAATAGGAGACAGGACTAGCCCCAAACAAGTGGGCATTGAGAAGTGACTATGGCTACATGCTGCTCCTCTGCCAGGAGACTCTGGGAAGGTGGGCTTCCCTTGGAGACTCCAGATCAAACCTAGAGCGTTCTCAGGTATGATCGTAAGCCTATAATTGTCATCATAGTATATGAATTTAATTCTGACAATGATTTAGTCGTTTGGCAATGTTTACGACCCACTTTTCAAAGTCTCCGCGTGTTTAACCAACATACACAGGCTCATGTTTTAAGATACATGCCATCTCCAACTCCTTATATCTCCCTGAAGAACATTATTACGTGTCCTGCACACCAATGATAATCCTTGATGCACACATATCAAAAATGCACAAAATTATAATTTTAGAGACACACTAGGCGGCGGACGATATAATGCAAACACTGTAAATTTATTTTATGAAACTGTAAATCGAGAAAAAGACCTGCAATTGCAGTCCATACGCGTAAGAGAAAAAAAAAAAAAAAAAAAATATGAAACTCGCTACAATATTATTTTAAAATGCTGGTCAATTTTTCACCTTCCTTCTCGATACAGCTTCTATTAATAAAAAAAAAATAAAAAATACAAAATGCATAAGCGAGCACTGTGCACCTTGACTTCCAAGATTGATGTTTCTAACCTACAGAATTGAATAAACCTATACAATATAAATTCTATACAGAAATTGGCTAGCTTATCAATACCAAGCCAATTCTGCTACTGTATAATTTAACATAAATTACGCACAGTGCTGCGAAAAAGAAAAGCTAGGGGAGGATATTTACAATCAAGTTGTCCTCCACTCTCACCGTTTTTTTGTTTTTTTTTGTATATTTTTTTTTTTTATTCCCCGCATTGAAATTCTTCCGCATTCTGGTTGATAGCGACAGTGATCGGTTAGGATAATAAAAGCACGGCTCAGAATGACACTGACTGCATGTCTGCAATTTTTTATCCTCCCTCCAGCAACGCCTGCCAGTAGATTTCACGCCACTGTCTTACAACGCAGTCCAGAGAAATGCGAACCATTTATTCTTGTACGTCATCCAGAATTCCAGAACAAGTTCCAGATCAAGTCAGCTACTCAAGTTAATGTTTGAATATTTTTTTTTCTTGTATTTTTTTTTTAATTAATATTTTTAATGATTTTGTTATCCTCTTTACATTCATTTTATGTAATAGTTAAGGACCTGGAACTATATGTGGTTCTGAAAGTCGCTTATATGATGTGTAAATAGAATATTGGGTTAAAATTGCCCCGGTGCATAAAATGACATTTTTAGTAGAGAATAATAGCTTTTAAATTTCATCTCGTACTCTTAAAATTTTCTGCCAAAAGTGATAAAGACAATATTGAGCCATTCAAATTGTACAGAAATCAAATCCAACTGTGATGTATAACAGGGTTTATAACTTTGATCTCCAAGAAACGATTTGTTATGCCGCAACAGCATTTAACCCCTTAATGACAAAGCCCGTACATGTACGGGCTCTAAATGCATTGCTTTCAACGGGTTTAGGGACCACCCATTGTCCTTAAGGGGTTAATAAGCCCAGTCTTTTAACGCAAACTATAAACCGATGAATCAACGTTCTTACGCAAAGATTAATTTTAACAGACGCTCGTTTGTTGATGGAGAAAATGTATCAACGGAACTATGAAAGATATAAAAAAATCGGACTTCTTTCTTTGACGTTTTTGTTATTATTTTTTATTATAATTAATGGCCCTAGAGGGGAAACTCATCTCCGAAATATATTAATTGCTCCAGCTACTCCTTTGATTATGGCTTGAAGAACAGATGGGTAAATAAAACTGCTACTGTTGACGGTACTAGAGTATAGAAAATAGTATAAAGCAGATATTTTAATGGCTAAATCAGTGTTTTGCAATAAAACATTAAGTAATCTGCTGGAGATTAGAGGTAGCCGATACGTCGTCATTAACATTATCTGGTCGTCGTTAATTAAGAAACTATTATGATGAAAAACTCCCTTTCTTGGAAAATGTCTTTTAAACTGAGCCTACTTCTGATTTATTTCAATATTGTGGAATAAGCCATTTAGCTGTGAATGATTTATACCGTTCTTTACGTTCTGTATACATTTCAGTGGTTTGCAAATGGGAAAAGCAGGAAAACCATAAAAAAAAAAATATAAGAATGTGTTTTAGGTCTTCGTCCTGGATACTGGTAAGTTCTAGCGGTGCTGCTTGGTCGTTTATCCTCTTAGGCTAATTTGGCAGCGAGATGCTTCAGGAAAAAGGTCACTCCATTCAGACAAAATGGATATGTACCGTATATCAATTATTAGCAATTACATGGATTAATATACAATATATTATATATATATATATATATATATATATATATATATATATGGGTTTATTTGGTTATTTTTTGCAGAATTTACGAACCACACATTCTAAACATTTTTTACATTCTGTCTTAGTTGATCAGAAATATGTATGTTGCGTTATCAGGATTATTTCGTACAAAAAAAAATCAATTTCACATGCTTTTATCCTATACTACGGAAGGTGATTGCGTATCTGTAGCTATCGATTGATCAGGAACCACAATAGATTTATTAGGAATATCTACTACCCCAGAATGTGCATTACGGGCAACAGGGGATTCTGAAAGCTTGTTTGTTACACGCCATTGGAACTCGGAGAAGAAATGTTAGGTCCCCAGACTCATTACCTTTAAAGGTAAACCATATGCCGATAGAATTTAAATGCAAATTTTCTGCAAACGCTTAACTACTTTGTTGGTGTTATTTATTCCCTGTCCTGAAGTTCCCCCCATTCTCCTCTCCAAACCCCCACAGAGGCTGTCTAAACCAATCAACAACGGCCAGGAACTTAACAACAGGAAGAGAGGGGTAACCTTGCAGATGCTCAGAACAGGAAGTTAAGATGGCTGCTCCCATGCCTATGGTGGGTTTCTGATATATATATGATGTATATATATATATATATATATATATATATATATATATATATAGATATGTGTGTGTATGTTACCCATCCTACAGCACCCCAAACAACCTCGATTTGAAAAAGAATGACAGAAAACGATCAAAAAAGGAATTGTCAGCATCCAGTGTATTTGTACCCTGGACACTTACCCCTTTGGATTGTCCTGCTTCTACCCATGCTAATTTCCAATATACCCCTTCAAATCTTTAACCCCTCATCCTCTCTATCTGTTGACCCCCATCCCCCACTTTAGCTGGCAAAGCCACACTCCTGCTATTTCACTCCGATGCTGAGTGAGTGTTATGTTACCTCTTTATCCTGTGAAGAATGCCACAGACTTACTACGGCACAAGCTATTTGAAAGAGCCAGTGCCTTAAGAAAGAAAGAAAGGGGCTACATATCCTTTCTGAGCCCCAGAAGAAGAAAAATGTTGATCCAGTGTTCTTCTGTGGTCTTACAATGGCACTGGCACCATCACCAACTTCATGGATGCGGTTAAACCAAAATACCTTTGCTTTTTTTAACTTAAAAAAGGTTATAAATTGGTCACAAAGTCATATATAAAGTAGCCACAACTCTGACCACGCCCCCTAAAATAAATGTCCTTTTATGGCTGTTTGACACACTTTTTTTAGCTATGACACGCAACGTACAGTATTCCATAATATGGAAAAGGACACTAGTTAACGTTTTTAGTGACATCCGTACCGTCAGACCTGAAGAGAAGCTTTTATTTTTTTTTGTAGCCTGACTCACATTTAATGAAAGTCGATGATTTGATGGTTCAACACCGAACACTCTAATGAATGCTTGAATTCATTAAGAGTGGCTAGAAAGTTAAAGGGGGGGAAATTCGCATTTGAAGAACCAGAGTAAGTGATGTGTCACGGAGGAGTTCAAACTAATCATTCTGCCAAGTCGAAAGGTGTTAACACGGTGCCTGATTAAACAATCTATTTCCTTTCATGCCTAATGCAGAGAAAATGTTCTTACACAACAGGTGAACTACTGAGTGAAGAAAAGGAAAATATAGAAAATATAGCAATTTATTTTACGGTTAAGAGAAAAATCAGCTGGCAAGTTCCTCAAAGGAAGGTATTGATCTCTTTTGAGATTCACTACTGCGTTCTACATCATACTACAGAGGTGTGACATCAGCAATAAACATATTACTACTTGATAGAGTATTCATAATGATACAGCTCTGAATGTTCCTAATAGTGTGGGATATTGCGTTATCGCTTTAGGGCGTATGTTTGTAGGAGAGCTGGAGTTTTAACTCTCTAAGTTGACTGCGCATTAAGAATGATCAATAAGCTTGCCCAGCCAGAAGAATTTGGGGGGAATCAATAATGTTTTCAGCTGAATCTTAGCCATTTATATATGAGTTCTCACTCTATTTTCTTAGCCCAATCTACTAGCCAAACACCCTGACTCCTTATCATACTGCCTGTGGGAAACAATGGAATGATTAGTCTTAATCAACCAGTCGGACTCTCTGACTAATGAAAGTCTATGGAGGAACGGACTTCATAAGCGTTGCCATAAAGCATCAGCTCAGTGTGTTGTTTGAGCAGGGAAAGTCACCCAAAATGTCACATGACAACAATGGCCGCCTCCAGGTCTGCAGAAAAAGGGAGTTTATTAGAAAAAGAATCCAGTTTTTGTCTGACTTTTGCCGACCTACATTACTGTGTACAGGACTGGGGTTCAATGCTCAAGCAGAAAATATTTTTCACCATGGGACGTCCATTTTTAAACACATTATAAATAAAAGGAATAATATATATTTAATGTAAAGGTTTTTTTTATATACTTTTAGAGAGTATGTTGTATATTCTTCAAACCCAACCTGCAAAACTAAAGATTTAACTTAAACATAGGTTTTATATCAACCTCCCTGTTTCAGACATCCCGCTCTGGTGGTTAATGTATAGAATAGCATATTACTTACTACCACCATAAACTACTTTAAAGGCTTTTATGGTTTCACATTATGTCGTATTACACTGCGTTACTTGAGCCGAAACAATATCATGAGCAGTGATCTATGATGTGGTTCAAAACAGAAGCTTCCAAAAATATTTTAAGCCATTTCATACAGGAGGAGTTATCTCGTCTTTGGGACTAAGAGGTCTCTTTTGCGCTGGTGGAAAGTGGGTTAACGGTATAAATGGTTTCATTTCAGAACATAACAATAGACGGGGGAAAGCGGAAACAACAATAATAGGTACTTAAAGAGACTCCATCATCTGGAGACGGCCATGCATTGTATCGAGGCTAAATTGGGATTACAGTGCTTGCTTTCTCGATCTGAAGGGAATTCATTCCAACTTTGTTTCTAGCGCACATTGAATTGTGTCTTTTGTTCTTTGAAAAAAATAGATCAAAAGATGAAGTTTGAGCCGGTTTGCCCACGAACGAACGAGATACAAAGCAACAAATAAAAGAAGTCCTAGAATTATTTTAAGAACTGCAGCCCTATACAAGCTCCAACAAATCAGCTTAATAAACACTTACAGCTCTCCCAATTTAAAAAAAAAAAAGAAAAAACTGTTAATATTATCATAAACCGAACCTAGCCGAGCTTTTTAACAGTTTGATTCATTAAGAAGACACATTCTCATGACATGTTCTTCAAGGCATAAGAAGTTTTAGCATCGGGAACCGAGTCTGATATGAGCCACAGCTTTGGAAACTTGTTCAGGTATTGTAAGTGGGTCAGATTTTATGCAATCTCAATTACTGCTCCTTCCATTCTTTTCTGATCTCTCGAAAGCCGGCGAGGATAGCTTTATGTGCCGTTGTTTCACTCTTCGCTAATATAATCCTTGAAATTCTCTCTCTCGCATACATCAAGGCCTGAGCAAAGTCGTATTAAGAGACAGTATCATCATAGAACAAATTTTCCTGCGTCACGCTCATTACTCGACTTGACTTATCTACTGAACCCCACTTCAAAATTCTCTATAGCTTTTTAAAAAATATATATTAATCCTTGTTTTTTTTTTAAATATTTCTCCAAGTATAAAATAAAAAAGAAAACTGGCAGCAAAGTATTTTATATTTCCAGATAGCTTTTCATTTCAGTTAGTAAGTAAGTGAATAGCAAGTGGAAAAAAAAAAGAAAAACAGTAAAATGCCAATAAAGAATCTAATGTTAGGAACATTCGTGGAAAGTGTCTGGTTCCCTCCCAAGACCCTTGAGGAGAGTCTTGATCACCAGGACGGGACATCTAGGACTAGGTGCATCCCTATTTACTCAGACTATGGTTTCGCCTTCGAACAGCCAATCCCATCATCTCCTTAAGGCGCAGGACAGCAAAAACTGTCTAATCTGAGAACGAGCTACTGAAACATCATCACTTGTAGAGTTGGTGGCGCTAGTAAAGACCAATTACCACTAATCATCCTTAGTTGAGATGAGCAGATAGCCAACGTATGGTTTATCTTTCTTCCTGCCAGATGGCTTGGTTGAAGCTAAAAATCTGGGTTTGCGCAAGGGCTTAGGTACATTTTTTTAGTTTTGGAATCAATATGAATAATAGGGATTGGTATTGACTTTTATTCTTGGGTGCGCAGAGGGTTTATTCATTTCAAAGTATCTGTGCTGGCATGCGGAAACCAGCCACCTTACACAGCCCTACGTTAATCGATTTGGATTGTTTATAGAACTTCCATTTTCTTTACATTCCTTTAAGCTATTTTTTCTAAGAGCTGAGACCAATCATTCGCATGTGTCCATAATGACATAAAGAAATAAGGTAGAGACAGATATTGGACTTGAGAACACTCTTCATTACTCACCTATAACTATTGGGACTGAATAGTTAGTTGGTTTACAAGCATTCATTTCTATTTAATTATCCCTTAACAGGGTTGGGGTTAGGAGGGGAAATGGGTTGGGATGAGGGCATGGCCAATAATCTCTCTCCTATCGGGAGAAACAGGAAACCGACGTGGAGACCCAAGGAAGGAGCTCTTCACTCGGAGACTCCGAATCATCTTGTCTTATGTTCAGAAAACAGAAAGGGTTATATTTAATTTCACATGCTTTATAGGGACTTGATATGTGATATGAGATGCTGGAATCTAAGAATTTTTAAGCTATCAAAAAAAAAAACAGCGCAGCGTGAAAAAAAAAAGAAATCACAACATCAATAGCATTAAGCATTATGTGAAAAACTCTCCAGTGTATTATTGGCAAAATAAATTAATTTACAAGCGCCTTGCAAATTTTAAAAGGCCTTCACATGACAAAATCAATACCCCTAATCCAAACTTAATATCTACTATCACGTAAAAGAAATAAAAAAATAAGTAAAAAACACAGAACAGATTTACCCAAATAAAGCGAGTTGTGATTTAACAATTCACGCTTGCCTATCATCTATTATTAAAGCATTTCTGTGGGAAATTTTATGACATCATAAAGTTTTAATGACACAAGGTGATTACTCTGAACAAGAACTTTGCCATTTAATTTATTTGTTCTCCAATTAATCTAAATTGCACTTAGAACGGTCAATAATAAAATAAACAGGTTGAATCATTACACATCCTAGAGTGTTTGGCTTCTAATGGACCTGCGTGTTTATTTCTGATAAAGCAGCATTTATTTTTTTTACGAGGTCAGTTGATGAGGTCACAATCACGGAGATTAAATGAGGAATTTGCAAATAATTTTAAGCATAGTAATTGAGTAGGGAGTATTTATGGATTATATATATATATATATATATATATATATAGTGAAGAGAAAATAGATAAAATTATGAATCTGCAAATAATTTTAAGGATAGTAATTGACTACGGTATATATATATATATATATATATATATATATATATGTATATATTAATCTGTAGTAGGATATTACAAAGGTTTATTAAGTCTATATAACCACAAAAAACACGGGAAACATGTCAGATCTGCTTTAAGAGAAAAATACTTTTCATAAATACAGTTACTTGATTATCTTAGTTTGAATGGAAGATAATGATGTTGTGATTAGTAAGCGTCTAGTGCTAGTATTGAATCCCAAACCTAAACTCAAACACTCTTACAGGCGACGGGATCGCTCTTAGAGTTAAATCTATACTGACATTTATAGCCACACTTCATTACATGTCTTCGAGTGACATTATGTCCGCTCCATGGAGGTCAAACTTCGGATATTTTGACTTCTATTCGGCTCTGGTTGGATGGAATGTCTGATTTAATCTCTCTTTTCTTCTTGCGATCCACATAGGGACTTTAAAGAGACAGCTATTTCTTATTAGATTTTTACATTTGACTTGTAAAGGACAGTATAGTAACATACTATCACCATTACTGATCTCAGTGTTCATGCCGTGTCATCATCTGAATATAAATCCAAGACAGTTTGTACTGCTCACCTCCCAAGTGTCCTGATTTAATCCTATATAATATAATCCTAGCAGAATTTTTGGGTGGAATTCTGCATTTTACTCATGCGTTTAACTATTTGACACAATCTACCCAGAATGTCACAAAAAGTCATGTTAGTACAATTAATAAACTGCAAACCCCATCTATACTCTCATGCACTTAACACGTAACGTGAAAGTAGCATTTATAAACATTCCTTTTAGCGACTTTATCTCATAAAGCATTAGCAAATCACTTCGTGGCTAGTGTTGCGTTCTCGTGCCTTTGCTCACACCTCAACAGTTTTACAAGATGATTTTAACAGTAGTTTAGTTGTAACTAGGGCGTTCTAGGGAAAGAATAATATTTAAATTGTACGCTCACATATGGTCATTTCAGGAGCACCCATCCTCCCCTGCACCAGTGTCCTTATTTCTGGCCGTTGGGATATGATGTCATATCCCGATGCCCCACTTTTAAAATTTTTAGAAGGCATCTATGGAAGACTGTGTCGGCATGGCCCTCTACAGTGCTAATGGGCCCATTGAGTGGAGGCACCTTGTTACGAAGCAGATTGGACCTGCCAGCCTAGGCCATAATACGTCACTGGGAGAGATGGACCGGTTCCTTGACCAGAATAGTCCAGAAAGAATATCTAGCCTTCTCTTCAAAGATCTTAGTCACTTGGCCAGACGGCAATGCTAGTCACCCAATACGTTTATTGTATTGATGGTAAAACAAATACGACTTCTCCTTCCGAAGACTTCTTTACTTCTCATTGACCGTTCAAACTTACATTTAAATAAATGCCACAAATATCCATACACAAAGGGTTAACATGAGTCCCAATTTAATTTCTTGGTCTTCCTAGCTAGCAGAACATTGCCTGCATTCCCTGTGAGTCCCCAGACAGGGCTATCATGCTGACCTACGCATCCTCGTGAAGTGATCCTCAAACTAATCATTAAAATGCGTCTGTATTAGTAAGGAGCACGATTCCAATAACAGAGTTGCTGCAGGATGAACAGTTTTGATGTTCTTAATCAATAATGGAAAAGCCTTAACTAATACAAAGGGGAAGGACTTGTCAGTTCAGCCTCGTTACATGTGGGTTTCAGTGAACCCGCTGGGTTAGTTCTGTAAAGGTTGAACACGATGGAATTGGAGATCAAGGTAAGTGTATAGTAGAAGCAAACACATCCAACTCGTATTCCTATTACCAAATACTCAACTCAAACTGCTTCGGCTAAATGTCAACCGTAGTACGGATACGTTGACAGCCTCGGAAGATACCAGGGATTTGTTAACTGTTGCATAGTCAGAGTCAAGTTGCCAAAAATCTTAAAAGGAGACAAAGGTGAAACACAGCTTTAAGCTTCCATATACACAAAAAAACATTTAATTATATAAATATATGAAGATAGGCTTCCCTGGGCCCCTATTAACCAAGGAGTGACTGGTGAGTGTTCCCCTCTTGCTCTACCCTATGTGTTACATAGGGGTTTGATAATAAGCACTCTGTAGACATGGCGTCCACTCACAAGCACCTCCAATCCTCTATGTCATGGGATTGAGGGTTAATAAACCCTATGGAGCAGCATGCTGTCCTTAATTGTTAAAATGGGCTGATCAAAAGACAAAGTTTATAAGGAGGCCTCCTAATATTTATTTTTAATACCCCTGGCATGCTTAAGAAACGTAGAGGTTTCTGTCAGTAGACACCCAAAAGTGTGAGGTCTGGTAAAGCCTTACTCAACGAAGACCTTTCCACACGGGCACAAACTGGACAAATGGGACATGTGCGTCTAAACAGTCCAAACAAATTATAGACCGATTCCAAACCCCCATTTTTCTCCCAAAAATGTTGGTGCCATTAAGGTAGAAGAATAAAAGGCAAGTACGTTGTTGCCCTTCTACATTGTTGTCTCTAAGTTGCAGATTTTTCTATTAAATATTAAACAATAAACTTATTTATAACCCTAATACCAATGATGTTTAACAAACAAAATATATTTAAAAAAATGCAAACCTCACTGTCAAAACCACTGTTTTTTTATCCCTCTAAGTGATATACTGACTATGATAGTTAAATGTCACAGATAAACGATGCGGGGGAGCCCTGGTAATCATAGGACATCAGTAGTGGTAATATTAAGAAAAGAGAAAAGTAATTACGGGTTGCACAAGTAGACATGTTTGGCTCCCGCTGTATCTGTCTTATGCGCTCAAGCCATTAAATCTGAATCTTCAGCGTGATTTGATGGAGAATGATTTTCCTTTTTTATTTATTTATTATTATTTTTTTTTTCCCATCTCGCTTCTTCAATTACAGAGACGTTAAGAACTGTAAATGAACAAGGCACCCAACTAGCATTGAGCCGCGCGCATGCTGTTGCCTGGGGGAAAACATGGCTTTGCAAATTAATAAAACATTGGTTTTGTCGCTTGGAATTGGTAATTGCAATCATTCTTTGTAATTGGGCGAAGGCCCTAACAAGAAATGATCGGCAAGACCGAAATAAGCTAAACAGAAATTTCATTTTGTTGATGATCATCATAATACTATTTAAGACCTCCTAACTCTCCCATTTTATGCGGGATTTGCTTATTTTTGGGCACTGTCCTGCTGTCCCGCCAAGCTGCCCCACTTCAGGGAGTGGGGATCACCGACCAGTTGAAGAAATCCAATGATCGCCCCAAAACCTTCCAAGGATCGATGGAAATCAATGGAGCTAAGTGCCTCTTTAGGGTAGGGTGGGGTAGCTCACCCCTCCCTGCCCTTGGCAACCCCCCCAACACTGGTGTTGCTCTTTGGCCACCTGAAATGTTGGAATGAAATACTTAAAGTAAGTATAATATGTGTGTCATACGGAGAAAGGCAGAACATTTAAGCTTGACTTAATTACGGAGATTTAAGAGCTGCCAACACATCTAATCTGACCCAGGTACTCATCAGATGCATCAGATTAAGAGCCTTGAGGATTTGTAGAGGGACATTAGGCCAAGCTATCATTCTCAAACAATTAGCTGATACATTTCAGTGTATATTTACTCAATTATTAATTTGCAGGTAAAAAAAAAAGTGATACTTTACGTGACTTTTCCCTTATCTTCAATTTTAGCTGACACCTAGATTGAGCGAGGTTAGCTAAGACTGTTCTTTTTTTTACCATTAATCATGTCGCTTCTACGTCTATTCTGCAATTTTCAAAAGTCAAGCCTTTGTTCTGATGTTTAGTACAAGATTTTTGCCAGACCTGCGTAGGCTTAGTATCCTTGGTAAGTAGGTCAGCCTGTTAAATGATTTATACCCCTACAATGTATCGGTATGATACGATGTATCTCCTTATTTTCATCATTATACGGTATATCAGACATGTAACAAACATGGTCCAACAGAATGAATGCACAATTTTGGGCACTAAACCACACACACATTATATATATATATATATATATATATATATATATATATATATATACATACATACATACATACATAATGTCATGTTTAATTGCAGATGAAATGGATGAAATTGATATGGTAGAGTTTACAAAAAGAGTATTAAATAGTATGAAATAATATAATGTCATTAGGGAAAGAACAATTCTAATTATATTATTTAATATTGATATATGTAGGGCTGTATTAAGCTCTGTCTGCTCTCGGTTGAGCTAGTCTCATAACTTTTTGCATGTATTTTCTCCCTTTGGGAGTCCAGACTTGAACCACCTTGCTCACTTGTGCCAAGAGGGATTCCAAGTATTCATCACTAATAAGGTCCATGAAGGGTGGAAATGTTCATCTGAGGTTGTTCCCTCTTGCATCAGAAATGTGCCATGCATTTTGGATCTGGACTGCCCTTGTGAATTGGACTTATCTGCTATACCAATGGAGATTGAGGCTCTTCTGAGTGGAGGCAGGTTACTTAAGAATAATTCTTACTTGGTTGAGCTAGCCTTGTATCTTTGTATGCATTTTCTTCTAGAAGAACTAATTATCCCTTGAGTATTATCAACAAAACCCCCCCAACTCCTTCCTGGAATAACTAAATGCACACTACCTCTTGTTCTGTTTGTCAAGGACACCTTCACATACCATCCAGATTAAAAAGGGACACTTTTGTTCTAGGTGCTGCGGTAAGAAGGGTTAACGTCATTACATTACATTATTGTAATTAAGTAGGACTTCCACAGGAAGAAACATATTTTATTGCCTTAATTATTTTTTGAGGATGGTCCCTGCTGTTTCTAAACACATTATTGTGTCGTTTAGGGTTGTAGAAAACTGTGAAACGCAGCAAACATTCTGAGCGCCTAGAAGACAAGATGGGCATATGGATTTGGGACCCAAGGAGGGACTGCCCATCCAAAAAGAGGGACAACAGGGAGGTATGCGCACTGATGATTGTAAAAAAAAATATATATATTATACTCCACTATAACAAGCTCAAAAATTTCCTGGGAACGAATTCTCCAATAGCATTATCAACTTCAAAGATTAAGTAAAACGAGACATCTTCAAGACCCATATCGGGTGACCATTCATCATACAGAGCTGTCAACGCAGAGCAAATCATCGGGCCCCAGAGCACCATTGCTTTCTAAAATCCATGCCGGAAAAACCTCTGGTAATTCCCTTTTACTGCTCAACAAAGGGTCAAATACATGATATACAGAGCCTTTAAGATGTGCTGGTAAAAATAACACTACCGACAACGCCGGTAACGTATTTACATTTTACATAAAAAAAACAAAACCTCAAATTGCTGAAAACACAGCTTTAGCATAAATCGTTTTATAGAACTTAATAAACCTCAAAGTTGAGTGCTTCTTAGAAATTCACATAAAATAAATAGATCTCCGAATGAGAACCCATTTGATGCACTCCTGTCATGTTTATGCTTCATTCGGCTTATCTCACTCAACTAGCTGATATAAAACCTCTTGTTTCTAGATGAGATACTATCTCTTACTGTTTATTGGTTTTCCATCCAGATGTCTCTTTCCACCGCCCTACGTGTTTCGATAAGATCTCCGATCAGTGGCCTCTTCCTCAAGTTATAAAAAGCTTAGCCCGGCTAATCTTCTTAGCAGAAGTCCAAGCTCCATCATAACTATTGATATAGCCCCTTTTTTTTTTTTTTTGCTATGTGCATCACACATATCAATTTCCAAAAGTTTTCCTTTTCCGAACGATATTTCCTGCGCTGAAAATGCGGTTGTATTATACTGATAAATCCTCAGAAAATCAGGGCTCTTCAAAGAAGATTGAGAGAGCGCAGTAGCTAAAATAAATTTCCATTTGCAGCTCAGAAGTGCAAATGAATGTCTCAGAGGAAAAAGGGAAAAGGAAAAATGGATATTGACTCTTCTTTTTCTATTTTATTAGCAAAATGTTTATCGTGGAGAAGTTAATCTTTATATATGTATATATTTATATATAGATTTTGATGGACCACCAACATTCCGTCCCACACTGTGGGCCAAATTATGACAGTTGGCGGGTATGCTATGTGTCCATAGCTTCGGATGATGAATTTACCCCAGAGGATTAGTACCTAGAGCTCTGTATGAAAACAATTACTTGCGTTAACATCATATCTTCCAAACACCCTGATTTTCCACACTGTCCCTCCACCGACTCTGGCCTCCAGCCGCCATCACTGCTGTTTCTAACCATGGCCGCAACATGGCTATCCCCTAAAATGACGGGGAGTATCTTCATATAGTTTTTCTTTTAATGTTTTAAATCCCTTGTCTTTATATTTAGGAAATAGCCTCTCGTGACAACTAGTAATACTTTGGAGGGAAATGATAAAATCTCTGGTAGACCTTACGCCAAGTATCTTAGTATCACATTGGCTTGACAATGGGTCCACACTCATTCTCTAAACTCAGTTTAACTTGAGAATGAATTGAGTGAGTGAACTCATTGAGCCCAGTGCTAAAAAGGAAACAATTGATTAAAAGACTTCCTGAGCTATAGTTTTTTGGTGGTTCAATCTTGGAAGCCAGTGACTCAGTCAAGTGAAATCAGCCCCATTTGGGGACTTGGGACACACTTTTCCTGTGCATTGTACCAGATCTGCTTTCTTCCAATGTGACCAAATATATTTTTGCATGCGATTTCTCGCAGACAGTCAATACACCAGCCTTCCT
Organism: Spea hammondii; assembly: GCA_029215755.1. Classification (NCBI taxonomy): domain Eukaryota; kingdom Metazoa; phylum Chordata; class Amphibia; order Anura; family Pelobatidae; genus Spea; species Spea hammondii. The sequence goes on from JARDYJ010000004.1 coordinate 6,778,417, forward strand.
AAATATTCTATGTAATTTTATGCAATCACATTTCCTTTAATAACAAATAAACCAACAGCATCATATGGAGGATCTAAGATGAAAGATAAGGCGTGATAAATTCCTTCATCTGCTTCATTCACAGCTGCCGGTACCTTCCCTTCATTATCCTCGCTGGAAGCTAAGAGCTTGTGAAACAAACCACTGAAAAAACGCTTGTACCCGTAACCAGCTTTATCAGAACAACGAAAAAAAAAGCGAATAATTTATGACTGTACCGAACTATCGTTGTTATACTTTGAAACATAACTCTTGTACCAGAATACGTTTTTCCCACTAGACAAAAAAAAAAAAAATCACGATTCGTGATTTCTAAAATTGGTCACCTTCTTTGGTTTTTATAAAATGAGATGTTATCAAAACAATTATTACAGGTATTTTTTTATTTTTTGTAACATTGTTTTTTGACGGTGGTGTAGTGATGTCACCAGGTGTTCACGTCATGAAATGCTCTGGCATTTCATTGCAAAATCCACACATCAATGAATCTTTTATTAATGATCCACGTAAAAGAAAAAATCTATATTTATATTATTAATATATATCACAGAGGCTGGTAAGAAATTGAACTCCAATGTTACTTTAAGCAAAAGTTTCTGGGTTTCTGAAATTCTTTTATGTGATTTAAAAGAAAATGGTTCCACTCGCTCTTGATAAAATCATGCGCTGTGTCTTAACACACATTTTCATCTCAAAAGTTAGTTTAATACATGCAGAGGGAGGTGAGGTTATTTCTTCTCTGTGGTAACAGATTATTCTGTTATATCTCAGAATATCACGGGATCTCAATGGCACTCAGTGGCAGTCATAGCTTGGAGCGTTGCCGTATAAAACAATGTTATTTCTTTTCCTGCAGAATGAAGCAATTTTCTTTCTGTTCTAGCTCCGAGGATCAATTCCTAAACATATTCTAGGCACGGGGCAGCTTGGTAACACAACAAAAGTTGAAGAGGGGCAAGATTGAAAATATATTTCTTGATAGTTTAATCTTCTGGGGGTTCCTGTTAAACTCACTGCTCCAGTTTCCATGCCATGTGGAAACTGCATCCCACCAACATTTCAGGTGTCCAACACCTGTGCTGGGGGTGAGGCACGATTGGGTGCAGGCTTGGTGGGGTCACAGGCATGGTCACTCATCCATAAGGTGGCTCCAATGGAGCACAGACCACCATTGACTTTACAGATCACTAGGTTGGGTCAGGGTATCTCCTAACTGGCCCATGATCCTCAGTGCCTACAAATATGGGAACGTGGGGAAACTACATGGGACAGCAGACTGTGCCTGAAAAATTAGGACACCTGTGAGGAATGCTACTGGTTGGGTTTTTTAATAATGAAAACTACCACAAAGGGGGTATTTTAGCATGGAAGCCTACTACAATTTCACAGAGACGTCTAATACTGATATAAAGCTCTTCTAAACTCATACCACCCTTTTGGTACCCACCAGTCAATGAGCATTAAATGGGTTTAAGGGAGGTCTCCTTTATTGCAGCGTGGACCTTTCTGAGGAACACTACATGCTTGAAGCTCAATGAAGCTCAACGTACAGTATAGGAATTTCCCATTAAGGATAAACATTTTGAATCCTTCTGGAGACCCGGCTTACCCTAGGATGAAAAATCTCCCAGCAAGTTCAATTCAAGAAAGTCTAGAAATCTAGAGAGTTCTTGTTTGACCTTCAAACTCAATAGAGAATATTGGCTTTCATGGCACATATCATTGATCCTTAGTGAACGTACACCCACTTTTAGTGTCTATAATTATTTATTGTTTTTGGAAAACATTTGACTTTGGCGGTAGGCTAGAAAATGGCCTCTGAAATGCGTAAGTCGCAAAACTACTGATTTTTGCGAATACAAAGAAAAAAATGTTACGGAAATATTATTTCCATTATTTTAACTTCTTTACGAGAGAACAACATCAACCTTTATCTGATACAACACAGATCCTAAATTAATTATCTGTGCAGATGTTCCATGTTCTAACAAGTTTTTGTTTTTTTGCAAAACCAATTTAATTTAACAACCAGAACTTAGATGATTTGCACAAAAATGTTAATGCTAATTTTAAAATAAACTTGAAATGTTGCCTTGTGCTTCAGTTGCTAATTTGAGATCACATTACATTTTATAACTACAAATGCAATCTTACGGAATATGGAGTTTTTAGTTAAAGTTCATACCTTTTTGTTAGGCCAAACAGAAAAAAAGATGTACTCCACCTGAGGAAGAGGCCTCCGAGGTCCCGAAAGCTTCCATAATTTTATGTCTTTTTCTCTGTTGTTCTTGGTGTTTACTAAAGACTTGAGCTAACACGTCTATATCAATTTCTCTTACAGAATATGGTAATTATTCCTAAAATATCTTGGTAGTTCTTTAGATTGCTACAGAATTGCCATGACAATGAGGGTTTTTAGGGTACGAGCAGCCATTTTAATGGTTGGGTGAAGAGAAGAGGGTTCCTTCAAGACAGGAACTTAATATGTTATGTTATCTGATCATTTCTCACAGATTTCCCCTTGATTGAGCTAAAATATCTTCGAAACTCCAAAATATAGCTTTTATTGAAAACCCCCCCCCCCAAAAACACTTAATATATATATAAACTCTACGAGGCCTCAAGCAATGAGGCCAAAAAAAATCATACATTCAAATAAAAATATACATTAAAATAAAATACAGTAAGAAAGTTCCTTTCTCTTGTACATAATCGACTTATTTAACATGCTGACCAAATAAACCTTAGGAGATCCGTCATTTTATTCTTTCCTCAGAATGTTTAGTAACTTAAGAAGCCTATTTAAGTTTCTATGACAACAACCTGTTAACGTCTGCTTTTGTGTCACGTGACAAGCACTCCCTGGAAAATTGTGAATAAAAATGTACATTATTAGAACTTTTTTTCAATATAGGATTCGGTCAATAGTACTAGGAATGATACTTAAATGCTATATTTACTTACGCAAGTGATAGATTCAGCAGATGACGTAGAACAGCAACTTTATGTCAGATGTAATTCCATTAAGGAGCTACGTATTTATGATCTGGCTTCTCGTAATCAAATAGAGACTCAACTTCTAGGGGGATTTCAAAATAGAAATGTAAACCATGCCAGGCTGATATGAGACTGTTGGCTGGAGAGTAACATTTTTTTCCGGTTATCAATCTGGGCGAGAAGCGCAGAACAGCTGACTTTTACTGCAGTGACTCTGGCTTGGGTGCCAACTTTCAACCAAAATTGTGGCTTTCTGGTAAGCCTGCCTTTGAACCTCCATGCGACACAGCATCTGATGTCTCCTGAGATGTTCTTCACAATCCAATGAATGGTCTCGTTAAAGTGTCGTTCACGCCTCGAGTAATTTTATATGGCAACACAATTCTACCACATTCAACCCTATTTAGCATCATGCCCACTGTGGACAGTACAAGATATGTTGTGCCAAGAACATATTGGCTTCGATGCCATGTCATGGTCTTGTCATATTAAGTAGATGGCAGCGGTATGATGTCATTGGTGTTCTGCACTGTATCCTACCCTTTTCTGCATGCACAGCGTCTGATTTGGGATGGCAAATTTGGGGCTATTGGCTGCTATGGTTTCAACTTTGTGCTTTTTTTTTTACATAAAACTATCATTAGTAAGGGATTGTCTCTGTCTCCCAGAAAAAAAGATAGAGTCATAAAAATGAACTGATGTTTTATGGATTTAAAAGTTTTGCACTTGGGTTTCCGGTTTCTGTTGTTGATGTGATGATGTATTCCAAAATTTAACTCACTTTATTAGTTGCACTTTAGAAATGTTGTAAATGTCAGGAAGAGTCATTGAAGTGTGTCGAAAAAGCCAAAAGGAGAATGAGTCTCGCAATCAACAGGCTGAAATTGTTTAGAAACCATCATAGGGTCTTCTGATGCTAGCCCTGCATCGATAATGTTTTTAGACCAACCAATATAAAGCTGCAGGGCTCGGCTGAAGTTGGAAAAAACCTAAAGCTATTAAGTTTACTGTTGAGGTCAATTAATGAGGTCAATTAATGGCAAGGTCTTAAGAAAGAGAATTCTGAAAGCAGTCAACGATAAACTACCAAGAGACTCCACATAGAAACCATTTGTTATTCCTCTGCCCTTGGTTTTCAGAAAAATAGTATCAAAAATAGTACTCAAAAGTGAATTTTTCAATGAATTCAAGATAGCGACTGTTTCAAAGGGAAACTCGTTAAACCAGATGTAATTTTAAGCCTAAACATAAGGATAATGTTAATCATAATAATTAAAACATAAAACTCAACGACGAACAAATCCCCATTACGATGTGCTGTAAAAAAGAGTCAAACCGTCCGTAATAGAACAGCAAAGGGAAATATGATTTCTAACACCTGAATGTTCATCAACCTTTCTAAGGAATCGCTGCTTGAGGTTAATTCAACCCACACAATCCGAGAAACAACTGTAAGAAAAAGTTTGTGCTCAGATCTTATGACTTTAACTTTATGAACAAAGACGCACAACATATGAACAAAAATATGGAATTTCTTGCCCAGGTCTTCTGGCATTTCTTTCATCTAAACACAAGGAAGATGTCCCCTCACAGCAAATATAAATGATCTCTTTAGCTTTTTCTTATATTCTTTTGTACACAGCCTTTAGCTCTTGCAGTTTGTTTTAGAATTACGAGACTAATTTATCTCTATTACTTCCTCCCCTTACCATTACGCAGACTGCCTGAACCAATCAACAGCAATCAGCAACTTACCAGGAGAGAGAGAACAGGAAGTTGAGTCGTCTGCCTCCTGGTATATGCATATGACCCCCTTTTGCTTTAAAGCCTTAACATAATTAAAAGTATTTATTTGGTACAGTGAACTAAAAAAAGGGTAGAATTTGTAAATCCTCTTTACCATTTCCAGGGTTTTTGTTTAATGCCATAAACTAGGATATGCCTTTGATTGGTCTCTGCGTTATGTGTAGTATTGACATTATGGATTTAAAAACTTCTGGAATCATATTATACAAGCCCGAGCTAAGAAATTAGGCACCAGTTCAAATGCTTAAAAATCCCATTAACGAGTGCTTTTAAAACAAATACATGGAGAATTAAAACAGCATTTGGCAAATGTTGCAGGTATACTAATTTTTCTTGAAATTGCTTGTTTTCATTATGGTTTACTTAGAAATATCTGCTCATAAACACTTGGCTAGGTTTAAGAAAACCATCAGAAGAGGGATGTATTTGAGGATTTATTTATTTTTAGGTGGCTAATGTATCTGCTTACAGAGCCATATTTAAGAGGAGAGTCCTAACAACCAGCGCTTACTAGCTGCTCGGCATGCATGGTGTCTATAGTGATGTCAGACATCCATGATTTGACATCATAACACTGCCGGCATATTTTGGATAAAGTGGGGTGTGACTGCTTTTGGACAACTGGGGAGTCTCCAGGCCAAGTGCTGCTTCCCTGGGTCTCTGGGACACTTTCTTCTTTCTCCAGGCAGGGAGGGTGGTGTTTAACTCTGACAACTACCTACCCAGTTTCCCTCCTACTCGATAAAAACTGGGGCCGGTTAGCCCTACTTCATGCATGGCTAGCCCAATCTACATTTGGTAGCAACATTTGCATAATGTTATGTTCTTGCAAAACATCAAGTCTTGGGCTTCTACCAAAAGCTGATTCTTCCTGATGACTAGATATCATTGCAGTAATATCTATTGCTATATCAACACACACTATCCAGCCTGAGTTTACTTGCAAGGTTACAACTGTTGATAAATTTAAGTTATAATTTTAAATCAGAAGGTAAAATCAAAGGTAAAACCTCAAAAGAGGTTTCTTCTTGGGATAATGTGAAGATGATGTGAAGATGGGAACTCTGACGTCCTGAAAGCTAACGGGACTACATCTTTGACTGCAATAAAAGGTACGACCTTCGACTAAAGACTTCACCTTTCTCTTGAACCGATAAAGCTATATCAGTTTTCCATACTAAAAACCAACTTCTGCATATAGTTACGGTTACCTAGAGGTTTGTCGCTGCGTGGGATTCCACCCAACAACAAAGAGATGGGCTTATGAGAACAACATAGCTGTATTATTATTGTTGCTCTTAGGCTCTCATGGCACAGAGTGGCTTAGTTCTGAATATCCTCCTGGTTTCCATATATATATCTCAGGATAAGTCAACCATATATAGACTATGTTGAATAATGAAAGTAATAAGGCATTGACTACTCCGAACCTAGAATATTCAAAACATTAACGTAATTATAAAAAGGCATAATTTCATACCGAAAATAACTGTGATTAACATGGCTTAAAACATGGAAAAATAAAACAAACAAAACACATAATTGCTGTTAAAAACGTATTTAAAAATCTTCAAACACATGAAATTCCACATCCCCTTCTCTTGCACTTCTAACCTTGGTTAAACAATAAAATATTTCAACTGTTGGCCAGTAATTGTAGCTGTAGGATCCAAAAGCAGCACCCGCAGGTCATGACAATAGGGTGGATTCTGAAATTCCTTCATTAGTGTTCTCACACAGTGAAAATGTTCTTTATTTTGATGTTTATCAGGCTTTTTTCCAGTTTTTACTCCAAAGTACCTTTTAGAACAAACAAATATGCCCATTTTCCTAAAGCTAAAACTTTTGATCATTTGTAAAGCATGTTTTTTTTTTTTCTAAACCGAAATATTTTGGAGCATTTGACGAAGGAGAAAACAAAATTAAAATAAAACGCTTCAATCACGCGTTACCCCATTCTCATAATGTCAACTGTATAATCAGCAGCAGGGAATGAACAATGTCCAACATTTTATTGTTCCACAACAGACTTCACGTGTCCTTGGGCAAGTCGATTTATCTCCCTGTTTTTTCAGATAACAAAAACCATATTACAGAGTCTGGCCTCTAAACCCGTTATACAGAAACACATTGTGCACAGAAGTTAATATAACTGCTATATAAGAAAGAATAATAAATAAAATAAAAGATTTGGGAACAGATAAATTAAATATTTAATATATTTGTAAATAACAAGACTGAAAAGGTTCTTCCAGACTGTAGCCATTCACCTAAAACAAGATTTTGGACAGAAACAAGGAGGTCTCAGGTCTACTCAAAGACTTACACATAAAGAGTTAATGCTCCAAAAATATTATTGTAAAATCACAAGGAGTTAAAAACTGTTCCTATTTACTCAATTGTGACTATTGGAGCTGTAGAACCCTGCGAACCCAGCAAACATTCTGAGCTTCTAGAAGACGTAGGACTTAGTTCCTAAGAGGAACTTAGTTCTTGGGTCAAAAGGTGGGCAGGAGGCAAGATCTTCTTTCTCCCCAACTACCCTTAAGTCTTAAATGCATTTCTATTGCCTGCACACCTGCGTCAAGAACGCCATTGGGCATTTCCAGCCCACGGCCACACACTGCAGGGCTGTCACAGCGTTGTCGGCCAGTGGCCCACCAGGCATTTGCTCATTGAGCCAAACGGCCTATCTGTGCCCGTTGACAGACAGACAGACTTTAGCAATGGACTTTGACTATTCTACATCACAGTAACACAAATTCAGGATAAAGAAAATACTTTTCAAAGACCTATTTTTGGATGTGCTTAACACGCAATTTGATTGGTTACCATATTTATTTAATCTAACCAGACACAAAGCCTATAAATTGCTTTAAATTGCATTAAATGGGGAAATAATCTCATTCTGCCGAAGACATTCTGATTCTGTTTAATGACACAAAGTTTAGCTTTAGGAAACAAAAGATAACATGGAAAACTTGCTGAGTGGTTCTAATTAGTCATTAGCTCTCGCTAATAACAAGGAGTAATTATCTCTACCATTTGAATGCATTTTAAAAAAGGATTTATCAAAAGGCTATTTTAAGCCTGGAATATGGTGATAAATATGCGTCTCGCTATTCCTTATAAATTGAAACATTGTTAGGAGAGACGACAAACAATGAGTGGCTCAATTAACATAGCTGACAAAATGTACCTTTTAGCCTAGATGGCCCACTATCTTGGTCAGTGTCTCAATTCATGTGATTTCACCTTCTGCTGGTAAAGGAACTAAGATATTGGTAAATATGTATTACTCCAAGGCTAACAGATTTGCCATAACTGTTCCATAAATTTAAAGGTCTATACGAGTTTTTCTATGCACACTCTATAGAAAGTTTGGTGGCTCAGTTAAAATCCCATGCATGAGAATTTTCATTTAGCAGAAGCTCCACTTGGAGAACCTTGGAAACATGAAAGATCCCATGATTTTGGCAACTACTGATGTCGGTTATCTGTTCCCTGCAACCTTGAAACTCATTGAAGGCACCCATTATCAAACTGAAGCAGCAAAGGGTGTTTAGCTGTGCCCTGTAACACATTCCAGTTAGACACCAGGAAAGGGCAAACTGAATAAAAACCAGCAGAGAGGGCCATCAAATACACATTTTCAGGGCAACCAGCCATTTTGGAACAACTTGTGAGGAACACCTTGTGAGGTTGAGGTCCGAACTCGGTGAAACGCACGTATCCAAGTGATGGATTCCAATGCACATGGACAACGTGCCCTTATAGGTATGTCGCCAGTGGATAAGCTGGTGTAGCTGGGTGAACCTGCTTCTAAATGCTGATTACAGGGCTTCCTCGTGGGAGCAGACATGGACTTGAGGATAGTTTCAAAAACAAACCTTCTAAATTTCTGGTCAGATTTCTCCTTGAGTTTTGTAGTAGGGCCAAAAAATGTAAACATAATCACATAATGTACCTTGTTGTGAATGTTATCTTGGTCACTATTTCAGGCACAAACCTCTTACTGTCATTTTAGTTCATCGCGTGTAAGCAGTGCGTTTCTCAGCTTCTGCTGCTGACGTGACCATTGCTGAATTTTACCTACTCGGTGACAAGGTATCACTTGAGAAACCCAGAAACCTCTGAGCATCAACTGACTGCATAGTTCAGCTCACATATCAAAAAGAGCCGACCGAATGGCTATGGAGCCTGTATCTTAAGATACTTTCGCTTTGAGTTCTGTCCGTGCTGCCACAAATATGTTCTATTTTAGGCTGGTGACTTAAAAAGCATGGATGGTTATTGCAGAAGCCACGTCTCCAGGGCACTTAAAGGGAACCTGTTTCTTCCCTTTCTTTATGATTTAAGTTCACTGACATTTAGGCCCAGACTGGCAATCAGCACCCCATCGCCCAATCTGCCTCTCCAGCCGCCAACATAGAAACGCATCGGTCGTGCATATCTAGCCGTTGGCCGCACTTATGTCTTCAGGTTGACCTTAAAGCGCTCGCCAGTCTGACCCTGCTGACGTTGATGCTAAGGCAAGGCACACTGACCATGAAATCCAGATTGATACAACGTTACAAAAAATATTAATTCATAGAAATTTCACGGCAGATAAGATCCATTCTGCCAATCTAGTCTGCCCGTTATTCCCGATGAGGATTCAAACCTTAAGACTCAAGCATGTTTAAATTCCCTTGTTGTATTAACCTCGACCACTTCATGTTCAGAGGGTTGAGCAAAACATTCAAAACGTGTTGAGTATCCCTTGATTTCCCTTTTTTTCTAGAGCTCAGAATGTTTGCTGGGTATGAGGGTATTGCGGGGTTCTACAGCTGTAAAACTCACAATAATCTGCATAGAAGCAGTTAAAAAAAAAGATATTTACAAAATAAGTTGCCTAAATCAATTATATTTTTCTTCTTAATGCCCTTTCATGTTACATAAAGAGTTATTGACATATATTGATATATAAAAAAAAAAAAAAAACCTGTGCTAAAGCCCTGCCTATGTAACACCTCTCACCATGCACCCCAAAACAAAAAGTGTCCCTCTTGGGAGGTATGAAACATATTAGGGATGGAAATTATAAAGGGAATTAATTTATGTGGCTTTAAAAAAGATAAAAATGCAGTGGAACTTCTCATTTCTAGGAAATCCAATTATAGTATAATTTATTGTTGTGTATCGGTGAGTAATAGCAGCACACAAATATATATTTACGGCTTTCCAATTAAAAACAAAATGTTACTCCCACTATAAAACTACACAGATATCTGGAGACAAGCTGAACAAATGGTAAACTACTACATGACATATGTTACTAGGATAATGGAGAAAAAAATACAAAAATAAATTACACTGTAAATCGCATTCTCTGTGAATCACTAGAATGCTACATTAGGGGTTGTACTTGAATATGGATTTTGGGGAATTTTGGGTACTGCGCAGAACATTAAAGGAAGAATCTAGTCCCCAAAATTGTATTTCTATATCTAACACGTTATACTCCATTTTACATGCAGTATACAGGCATTCTTTAGTTATTGGAGTTAGAAGATGAGACTTCTGCCCCATTTAACTCCTCCCCCTGGTGCCTCTACTGAAAACAGGAAGCATTCTTAGGTACACTTCTTGCACATGCTCAGTTAAGTCCTTGAAGAAACAGTCAATGACATGTATTCCAGCAGAACATCAGTATTCGGATAGCTTACCAGTGCCTGGCTGCTGCTACCATCATTGATTTCAGTAGGAGTTCAGCTCCCTTGATTAGAAAAGAAGTTCTACTGAGGATGTGCAAGATCCATTGAGTGGTTTGTAGTAGAGACAGCTGGGGGAGAAGTTAAATGAAGAACTCCTAAACTAGGGAATGCCTGCGCCAATTTGCATTCAGTAAAATGGAAAATTTACATTTATCATGACAACAGGACTGGAGCGCTCCTTTAAGGTATATATTATTAAAGGGAAATTAAAGGTCTTCCTCATTCTCCATCAAGTATCCCCCCAGTTGTATGTGTTCTTTATTAACCATCTATGGTTTATGGAAACTCTTGCGTGAAACCACACTCTGTCGATAGGGCAAAAAAAGGCAGCAAGTTTGTAGAAAAAGTATGGAAATAGTACCAATTAAGACAATTTTCTAACAATAGAATACTCAATGCCATGTATTGCTGCATTTAAACAAGTAGGGTGATAGGGCCACTTTCAAGGATGACATGTTCTCAAGGTTATGATGTTCTGCACAAAAGTGTATTTTGTTTATTTGCCTGTCCAACCATCAAACTAGTATCCAGAACTGGCATAGCATCATCTTTCAGACGCTTCCATTATTGATGGATGTTTGTAGAGAAAAAAAAAACTGCAGAGCTCCACAGGAACCAACATGGTCCCACAACATACATTTTTCATATTTGTCCTATTTCATCCAAGACACTTGAACATTTTAGTCAAGCTCCAGAGCCTTGACATCTGCTTTTGTAAATGTTAAAGATGAAGAGAAGAGTCAATGACACATTCTGGCACCTCTCGAAAGACACGACTTGGAACTCCGAGCAGAGAATTCAACTTTCAATCCCAGATAAGTAATAGGTTTTCGTAAGAAATAAATTTAGCAGTTCAGTAAGTAAAGTCTCTCTTTTTTTATGAATGTTACAGCCAAGTGTAACTTGGTACTTGGAGCTCAATTAAACTTGCCTGGCAGCTTCAGCGGAGTAGGGTGAGATCTGCTTATGTTTAAGACACGGGGTGTCCAACCATGATATCAGGGGCTGTAAGTCTGCCAGACCCCTGGGATTCCTCTTATTAAAAGGGAGAGGCTGCCCCACTAAAGATTTTATATTAAAATACCCTGGGAGCTCTGCAGCTGCACACCTCCTCCGTGGTCCAACTGTTCTCGCCACTGATCAGCTCTAGCGGTCGATTTTATGGCATGTGCTAGAACCACACCTGGTAGAACTTCCCAGGGCAGGCTACCTGGAACGTTCCTTTTGAGGGAGTGGCTTTATGAGGGGGCAGGGTTAGGCACATGAGGGGAGGGCTAGCCAGTCAAGGGGCTGGGCTAACCACAGATAGAATTAAATGTTTTAGGAGTGGGAGTGTTCATGGCTGAACTCTGAAAGCGACCCGGAGACCCAGGAAAGCAGTGCTTCACCCGGAGGCTCCGGGTCAAACCCAGAGAGATCCCAGGTATGGTAAGTAAAGCATATTTAGAAAAACGGAAAAAAAATGACTGCACATCTGTGATTCAATTAATTTTTTTTCTCAACATAAGAAAACAATTTAAAAAACACTTTAAATCTTTGACTCAGACTTTCAGGATAGCCCGTGATGATCAAACCTCTTCAGATTTGCAAGGTCAGCAAGAAGTTATTTTTTTGACTATTTTTACAGAGTTTTTTTCTGTACAAAAAGATTTGCAGAAAGTCTCCTCGACACATAATTCTCCAGACTAAAAAAAAAAAGAAAAAGCAGAATTTATTTTTAAATTATAAAAAAAAGGTATATTCTGCAATTTTTATACGTTAGTTCGTGATGTTTCATGCACTCTCTACATACAGCAGAATTATTTATTGGTTGCTATGGTGAGAAGAACATTCTCCAGACTTTTGCCCTAGAATCACAAAAAATTGACTCAAGTTCTGCTACCAAGGGATTTATGCAATAACACATTTCATCCAGAAACCCAGGATATTTACTTTTGGTATTTTGATTTTACATTATTTGGAAGTAGAAATATCTAAATACATATTGATTGGAGATTGAAGAAAGTACATATGGACATCATTTTTCAGGGAGAAGAAATGTCAGGGCGAGAGGTCATAAACTAGTGGAATGTAGAAGAAGTTTTACTCGAAAAGTGGAAAAGCCTTCCAGTAGACGTGGTAGAGGTTAATACAATGAGGGGATTTAAAGTTGAATGGGATAGGTGTAAGGCTCTCCTGAATATATCAGAATACTAAGGAATCGATAGGGTTTGTTCATCAGAAAAAAACAAGCAGATTAGATGAACTGAATGCTTCTTCTCTGCTGTCACATTCTATATTTTCTATGTTCCCGTAGAGGAAAACTGGATTACAAATGTGTGTTATTGCAGTAATCTGGGTGAGGCCAGCAGACACCACTGTGGTGCCAGAATTTTGTCTGATACCACATCACAGGGCTGGGTAATAATGATGATGTACTGTAAGAAACTCTCTGCAGTTGTCTTCTAAACTAGAACGTTTAAAATACCAAAACATATCTTTGTGTCTTAGAAGCCGATGCCAACTGCTAAACATGGAACCAATTTCTTATAAAGCCTCCCATACCCCACGTGGTGTATACATACACATGTTCGTACAAATTGACCCAGAGTCTCTGAGTGAGCAGCTGCTTCCCGGGTCTCCAAGTCACTTTCACCAGCAAGGGAGTAGACTTTGGTCATACCCACTCCATCTACCAGTCCATTTAAGGTTGACTGCTTGCTGTTAGCCCCACCCCCTCCATGTCTAGCCCTGCCCCTTCCAAAGCCCCTCCCCTAGAAGAGCCTACCCTGGCAACGTCATCATTTATCAACATGGTGATTAGCTGCTCATAGATTCTCATTAGAACCAGTTTATATTATGAGGTCTATTATGGTGTAACTGGGGACACAGAAATTACTATAAAGCTAATTGAACAACAAAATATCAATGTCATATTTCTACCGTTAGGCTCAAAAGGTCATTTAAAACACAATAAAAGCATTAAACAAAGCATAATTATTTCACCTATATTCCAAATTGTCCTTTTGTAGTTCAGGATGTATATGTTTATTGATTCACCTTAATTGGATTCCTTTTAAATTCCACACTCCATAAATATGTTTAATTATTAATAACCATATTTCCTGTAGATCCATCACAAACCAAATTATGTTTTATGCGATTTGTTAATCTAAATACTGAATTCAGAAAATACTGTCCGATCCAACAACTGGGAATCGGGACATGGAGCCAAACTGAAAAAAAATAATAGAATACACTTTCTTTTTGTCTCATAATCACAAGTGACAGCCACAGAGTTTACGTGTCTAGGGACATACTAGGTATGTGACCCGTAAGCCTTTGATATTGTCCATAAACTGTAGAAGGTTATGACCATCAACGTACCTTTTGGGCTTCTCTGTGGGTCAAGATACATCAAAGACTTCTTAGTGTCTGAACTTTCCAATTTTCATTTACCTTTTCAAGGAAGGAGAGTTTGCCGGAGAGATACAGTTTCAAATCAGTATTTGAATTTGAGTATTTGAGTATGGAGGTCCAAGCCCTGTGAGCTTCCACTGCAAAATGGCCTTATATTATAAAGCAGAATTCCAGTAACCTCAATGATTGAACTAGAACTGGACAGAGGAACCATTTGGACCATCTAGTCTGCCAAGCTTTCCTGGTGTAAAGGAACCGCAACTTCCCAAGAAACTCTTGGTTTAGTACCTTGGTTTTCCATCCTCCTTAACAGAACCTTCAGTGAATTAACAAAAGTTTAAAGGGAGAATAGACATTAGTCCATCTTGATTGTTTTCGGTAATATCCAAAAACAAAATCTTTGCGAGAAATAATGTAAAATTATACTGTGATCGCTAATTGCCATCACATAGCGATTAAAATATTCTCGTTAGGAAGAAGGAATAATGTCGGATACATTTAGAGTACAAATCTCTGAAACAATGAAAAATAACATGTAAACTGTATGAAGATTTGAGACAGAAAGATAGTGACAGGTGTTTATCCATAAACTATTTTTTTTTTAATTAGATTATTCCTCTGTTCGCAGCTTTGGAATTTTTTTTTTAACATCGGAAAGCTCTGAAGATGAAAAGATGGCTTTTTAAAATAAAAAAAAGAGGAATTAGCTACATATGGGAGCAATAATCACCGTCAGAGCTACGGTAACAGCTGCCTGTTTGAACTACACACAGCTGGAAAAACTCTTCTTGAATGATACGCGAACAAAGTAAAAAAACGGTTATTCTAAGACAAAATCAACCACGGTTACACATTAGATTTCATTTTGAGTGTTCAAACAATTGCATTTATTTTTAGCCCCCCCCCCCAAAAAGAATACACAAAATAGAATTATACTTTCATCGACGGAAAATGCAACATTGTATTTTTAACTTCTTGATTGCAAGGATTTGTTCAACGTTCCGAAGCACAAAGGGTTAAAGAGCTCAGTTGTAATTTTAGATATTTTTGGGGGGAGGGAAATTATAATATCTGCCAGTTAAGTCATTAGGATAGGGACATCAAGGGCACACAGCTAATTATCCTTACCTCCCCCGAGTCAAGCTGAACTGACTCAAAATGATTAAAACTATTGAGGAAGAGACAATCAGTCATATAGTCTGAGCAGACAAGAGTGATAATAGGATTACCGGTATATATGGTACTTTAATTGTTATCAAGCCTTTGAAATAAGAAAAAAAAGGATAATTAATTTGATAGCCCTTTCAAACCAGGACACCATTATAATCAGGGGGGGGGCTACTAGAGAGACTCACTATTCACCTCCCAACTGGTAGGTAGGATTTCCAGTCCCATTGATCGGGTTATCTCCTATATAATGGGCCCACTGAGCTATAGAACAACAAAGGTCTGTGGTTTGGCACCACAAAACTCATTAAAGCTCCCACAGTGTCAACCTGGTGGCTTACTGAAGGAGAGGACAAGATATGACATCATATCTCTGAGTTCTGCTTTAACACATTGTCAGGTGCAGGTAAATATTTCTTAAAGAAGACCATGCCTCTTGCCTGATGAAGGTGTCCCACTTTGGTTATCTGAAACATTGGGGGGGGGGACTAATAGGCTCCCTGTGACCCTTGCTTTCAGGAACCAAGTTATGTTTCTAGGCCACCAAAGCCCCCAGATCCCAAGCCTCCAGTTCCCACGTTGTCAAAAAATGCACACTCTAAGCTGTACTAAATGTGAAGAAAGCTATACATGCTTAAAAAATGGGCATTTATGCCAACTACGCTTCCTTCAAAGTAATTAATTTCACTTTTACAAGTGAAGAAATCATGGAGTAAACAGCATCCAATCCTTCTATGTTCCCGCTCAACTGGTGTGTGTGAAAGTTCTTCTGTTTGACGTTCAAGACCTCATTTCATTTACAGTGGCCCTTGGTCCAAGTATTTTTTTATTCTTTATTGTTTATTAAATCAACAAATAATAGTTTACGGATCTTATTCCCTAAAAAAAGAGCTATTTAGAGCTAACAAGTGCCTGTAACAATTACATGATTCAATTTTCTGGCAAGAGATAGCAGATAACAACATTAAAATAGGAAAGTATAAAAAATCGGCTTTGGGTGTATCTTATCTATAGTCAAGCAGATAATTGAAAAGCTAGAAGGAGAATATAAAAAATATGTAAAACTGGCAGCAAGTCTGAATGTGACTCATGTGCACCGAATCTGCAAAATAATAGCAGCTGAAAAGTGATTAATGATGAGTATAAAATGAGCAAAATATATACCGGTATATACGTTAAAGCTGCTATACGTCGGAATCCAGGCAATCAATTTACTTGAATAAGTTGATATTTCTGTTACTAGTTGATTCATTCTTCTAAAATACACCTACTGCAAAAGCAATAAAATGATAATTACTAAAAAGGCATTAGGTCTATTTATGGGGCACACCAGGCTTTGCAAGTGTATGGGGTTCATTTGATGTCCCCCCAGGGAGTCCTTTAACCTACAGTTTACATTGACTGAAAAACTGCAAGCAATGCTGCAGGGACGCCAGGGGGTATTTATCCTGTGAAGCCAAGTGTTATGTATTACGGTCAAGACTCTGTGGTTTTGTGTTTATGGGGTTATCGTACCTGGGAACAGAGCCGGACTGGTTTTTATGTTGATGTACGGGCTCAAAATGCATTGTTTTTAATGGGTTTAGGGACCGGCCATTGTCCTTAAGGAGTTAATCACGATCTGGAGACCTGGACTGGCCATCTGGCACACCTCGCAAATGGCCAATGGGCTACTGCACATCGGCACCTTTTAATCACAATCTGTTGCCCCCAGCAGCACTGCAGCATGTGGGCAAGGGCTGGATATGCCCACATGCTGCAGTGCTGCTGGGGGTAACAGATCGTGATTAAAAGGTGCCGATGTGCAGTAGCCCATTGGCCATTTGCGCGGTGTGCCAGATGGCCAGTCCAGGTCTCCCTGGGAATATGGCAGATCTCCTCATAAAGACCTGTTTCTACAGAGCTACCTTCAATCTCCAGATAGGGAAATCACAATATTTGGTCACACATGCTCCCCACACAGGTTCCTCTAAATAATCCTTACTCCTCGAGTGATTCCACCAGTTTTACCACTTTTCACTAGAATTATACCTTTAGGGTTAAGTCAAAAAAGTAGATACTTTTTCAATGATTCAGTTATCTATAATATTGGGCCAACCAGGCTCTCCTTGCTGGAGAAGTTGACTTGAGTTGCACCTTTTCTTCAACTCCCTGCAAACTTCCAATAAACTCTCATTTGTACGTGAGCTGGAAATCCGTCCCCGGCAAAACATAGAGAGAAGGAGCTTTTCTTCCTAAAGGAGAAGATTTGGCTTGTATGAAAACCTTAATATTCTCTAGAAGACGCTCTTGAACCACCACCCTCCTCTCTTTTCCATCATCGTTACTGTATGCCAACCAAAATCTGTGGTCGGCCACCCAGCTAAATTGTCTCGCAGCTGCTTGTCGCTGAAAGGTAATCAGTCACTTAGAAGGCGAGTTCTAGCTGCGGTGATACTGCTGTGACAGTATCACGGAGAAAGGCTCAAAAGAAGAGGACAAAATGATGTTTGGAAATGGCCTAAAGCTGTCACTGTTTTGAAGCTCTTACAAACCAAAATAGGGATACATGATTTATTCAACAACACAGCAGAATACTGCGGTATATCTCATTTTAGATGTTTTTATTTTTGTTTTCTTATTGCTCTAACCGTAGCTTAATTAAAGATTAAGCAAAACATTGGGTCGAAGATTAAAATCGCTGGTCAATTTGGTGCTCTGTCTTTACACGATTCAAGAAAAATAGATAATTTAATAAATGGCAATTTTCCTGATTTTCTTTCTCCTTCTTGCTTCTTCTCCGTCTCTATATCATTTATGTATCTGGAGCGCTTGCTGGGCAGAATACAGATTATTTATTTCTTATATATTTATTTATATATATATATATAATATATAACTTTTTTGGTTACATATAATTATCCATTGGTAAATTGAAATATATATTTATATACAAAGCCCACAAAAAAAACCCTTTAGAATTTTGCAAACAAGTAGAGGTACAAACAGCAACCCTTTTCCTGGAAATATAGATTATTTTAAGTTTCTTATAAATATTGTCCAGGTTCTCCGTCTCTAAACATCTCATCAATGGTTTAAAAATAAGTCTCATGCCATAAAGTTCAAGTGAAATATCTATCTATCTATCTATCTATCTATCTATCTATCTATCTACTGTCCTATTTAGTAAATTTCACTACATAGGTAGCTCCTATCTTCTAAGAGAGTGATTTTGGGTAGAGATGGGGCTAGCCCCAGACTGCCTTTAGAGAGATAAAATAAGGAGGAGGAGTCAGTATGGAAGTGGGTGTGGCTAAACACAGATGCACTGCCTGGAGAAAAAGGAAAGTGACCCGGTGACCCGGGGGTTGCAGCACTTCACCCGGAGACTCCTGGACAAACCCATGTATGTTTATAGACTCCTTTTCTTCAACAACCTGTTGGTAGTAAAAACTGAGCCATAAACCCGACTTAATTTTCATAATTGGCTGCCCATGATTCCTTTTTTCATTGATTTTGTTGCTGCTGAATTTAACATACATTTCTGGTTAATTTGATCACAGGGTGTTTCTGTGTTATCCACGTAGGAGTTTTCATAAACATAAGTAAAAAAACACAAAATATCAACATTTATACCCTGCAAGCACATGAAATTCAAGCGGAAATATCTATGACATGTAAGATTAGGTTTTTACATTACTCTCCACTGATGGCGTACATCATTTACAGAAGTATGCAACATTTACTTGGTGTTTACCTACTACGGCTTATTAAAAATTAAACGCCAGCCCTCGTCTTTGATTCCTGCTACTTGGATCTTGTGGAGCGCTGTGTCCCAAGATAGTGTTTTGCGCCATCCTAATGTTACAGGATTTATCTAAGTAACGAGAGACTGAAATTCTGGATCTCCGTAGCATTTATGGGAACGCCAAAGATATGAAGGTGAAAGCGAGCCGGATGTAAGGTCAGCATTTCACGTTATTCAACAATACCCTGCTGCTTCTTTAACGATGATGCGTCCTGCAAGGAATTCAGTACACTCTGTAACTGAACACGGCTTTGGCCTGATGACCACTGTATCTCTCACTATATTTAACCGATAGGTGCTTGGAAGGACCAGCTTGCTTCTAGAAATCTGTCATCTAATGATAGTCTCCATACATGGTTTGGTTGGCTTAGAGGACCTTACAAGTGTCTTTAATCCTTGTTTGTAATTCTCGTCTTCTGTTTTTCAGAAGTAGTTGACTTAGAGACTGTTACAGAAGGTTTACCTATGGCTTTCATGTTTAAGGTGACCTTAAATGAAACAAATTATTAAATATAGTGATATTGGTAATTGTGCTTTGTAAACTTAACGGCTGTGAAGGCTAAACTCTTAATAAGCAAAATGTTTCAGTACATTCTTTTTTATTGGGCTCATATGAAAGGATATCACTAATGGGCAATCACTGGACGTCCATGGATCAACATGGACTCCTAGCTAATAAATGTGGCCACCCAATTCTTCCAAGCTGTTTTGCCAGTACTGTTATCATCCACAACAAGACATAGGCTATAAAAATAACTTTTGGTACAAGAACTAAAGCAAAGAGCTCTGAACGGGATAACCTCTACCCAACATTGGTCTACACAATGGAGATGGACCACATATGCGTAAAACGTGGGTATGGGTATAATGGAGGGACCCAAGACCTTCAACTCATCTAAGCAGATTTCACGCCGTATCCAGTAAATCCACCCAATTTTAAAATGTTAGATGTAAATAAATATAAATACCTATTTTTAATTATGTCTCAACATTGCAAAGCTCATATTTGTATAAACACATCAAAATGCTTCTCCATCGGAAAGAATAGAACAGATTTCAGGAAAGTTTGCGTCATTCAAGCTAATGGAACTAAAACAGACTTCCACTTGATCCTCTAATGTTAAATATTCAACATTTTTTCAATAAATAAATAAATATACATTTTTACAGCCCTAATTATGGTTGCGGTTCATTAAACAAGCACAGAAATGCTAATAAGATCTTGCAAAACTGCATTTCCTTGCTTAGATCAATAAATGTTTTTTACTACAGCATGGAAATCTATTAATATAAATAACCAAGTACAAAGGAGGAAGAAGGAAAATATACTCTCATCTGATATAAGTACCTGTAAAACTGTGCCCTTTGGCAAAAAGACCTTTAAATTGGGAAAAAGGCACTTTCCCAAATCCCTTATTTTGCACCAAAATATTACTTAACGGGGAGCTGTCACCGTGACAGCTTTTAGGACTAATAAATCTATATATACTATATATTTATAAGTATATATAATATGTATATATATTATAACAGCATTAAAACTACATGCAGACGCTATATGCCGTTTTATGAAATAAAATTTAAAGGGCTACTTCAGCTATTTCAATGGATCCACTTTCCTGCCACTGATTGGCTGCTTCAAGCAGCCAATCAGTGAAAAGAGTGGTTGGAGCATGACGGAGGACAGAAGCAGGTTTCGCCGCTTCTAGCGCACGTAAGTGTTTTGTTAGTCGACTTGTCAGGAATATTCAACTGTCCCTTTAATAAACAAATTACACTATAAGGTTACTTCACCTATACATTGTGCACCTAATTTATCAATCACTAATAAAAAGAAACCTATAGAGACAAGTCTTTTTATGCCGTCTGCATCTGTTTGTACCCACAACGCTCTCTGGAGTAAAGCGTTCCAATACGGGAGAATCTACAAGTATTGGTAATTAATTGTTAATAGACAGTGGCTTGAAAAATGCTGAGTTTGTAGGAATAACTCCCACTCCTTCCTCCCTCGGAGGATTCGGCGTTGAAATGGATAGATAGAAAAATCAATTCCTTCGGTCCATTTGCATTCCTACCCAGAATCATCGGATGTTACGTTTCATCACAAAGATCTCCGATACACACAAACACATTAGCTCCCGTCTTCCAAAACGTTCATTCCGAATGAAATCTCTACGCCGTGACGGTCGGAAAAAAATAACGAAAAAAACGTTCAATACGGGAGAGAAATATGATATTATCATAAATAAAAGCAATGACATATTTAATAACTATAACAATGCAAAAAAAACCTGACAAAATGGGTATGTAAATCAAACCTGGTTTGCAAAGTGGAACGAGGAATAAATTAAAGCGTCCTGACAGCTGTCATTCCCAGCTCATCATAGGAATGTACGTAAGGATCTTCATGAAACACAGAATTCTCATCTACAATGTATTCAGATACAAGAATGTATAGTAATGTACATTAAGAGTACTTTAATATTCATCCTTTAAAAGGTTAAACTAAAAGAATAAAAATACTTACCTTAAGGAGAAGCTGCAGCTCCCAGCCTCGTCCTTGACCATTCTCACCACGGATTGGCTGGCTGAAGCAGAATCCCTCCCCCATGCATTTGCAATGGAGACCCCACGTTAATTTAAATGGACCTCTCAGCAATCATAAGCATTAAAGTCCACTTAACTGATCCGAAATGTTGCAACCAAGATTCTGACACCTCAACGTACAAAGACAAGTTCCCCAAGCACAGAAATAATATTAACCCCTTAATGACAAAGGCCGTACATGTACGGGCTCATAATGCATTGTTTTCAATGGGTTTGGGGACCGCCCATTGCCCTTAAGGGGTTAATTCGAAAATGCAAGTCACAGTTAATCAAGAATCAATTTTATACTGGCTACGTTGTTATAAAGCCATCTATAATTACAGTAAAAATAATATGTTTTAGCTTGGTGTATTTCCTTTACTGGGAGTTAGCGGTTTCACCGGCTGATTTTATATCTCAATCAGTAATGCAAAATGCAAACGCTTAGCACTGGAACAACAGAAAGTCAATAGTGTAAAAGACAGATTAGGTCCCGTAAGGTGTAAAAAATGCGTTTCTGGTAGTTAGGTTCCACCGGCGAGACATTAGATATGTTTGGTCATCTATTTTCATCAGCCTTTATTTATTGACATCTACCTGTTTTGGAAACTCAATAAATTATCGTGGCCAGCCAATGTTCCGCCTCTGGTTCATTTATCCTGTTGGCCAGAAAGTGTTGCCTTTATTTGTTAAGTAGATAAAGCATTTTATTGCCATCCTGCCCAAGCCATAGCCCTCCCATTAGCCCTGGTACTTGGCCATGGTACGACTCTTTGGGGTAACTTCCCACTGTGCTGCTTTTGTGGGCAATGGAGGGCATGGGCCTGTTTCTTGGGTCTGAGGGCATCACAGTGTTCTACAGCCCTTTCATTATACATTAAGTTGTGTAAATAAAATTCTTCTTCTTCTAAATGTTCCATATTTAGGTCTTGATAGGCGACCAAAATTTCTGGGTAAAGCCCAGCCCCCAGCCACGCCTCCAACCACACCCCCTAAACCAATAGTAGGCTCGTCTGGACATTTAAAATATTGGGGTGTATGGAGCAAACAGAACGGTAACGATTGTATTCAGACACGACGTGCGTGCTATGTTTGCAGAAAGCCAAGCAATTCATATGCATTTAAGTTCTACTTGTTTGTTTCAGTACAAACGCTCGGGTAGATGCAATCCCAAAAGTGTGTGTTCAACTGCTGTGAACCGCTTTACTGCAGATATAACAATCTGTCCAATTTGCCTGGAAATTTTAAGCGTTATCTTCGCAAACTGTAATTTAAGATTTAATCGCTGAGAGTATTCTTAGCTAAAGCAGATAAGAGGATTTACAATGATCTACTGTCCTCTGTTTATTTGGAAATCTGAAACAACTATCTAGGAAAAACAACACCAGTGATAACCGCAGAACGGAAAATCGTTTCCAAATCCTCTTTTGGCAAAATGGAGCGGTCTTTAAAGTGAAATGAGGAAATATGTGGAATTCTCAGGTGGGCTTCGTTGTTTTATTAGAACTCAGTATACAGAGTACTGTAGCTGTCATGGTCTTCAAACTAAAATCATAAATTAATTTATTAAAACTTTGAGTAGCTTGTTATTTTTGTTTGTCAATCACGGTAATTGTTTTGGAGATGTTATTTATTTTAATGGGAACCAAGACTGGTAGCAGTCGATTTCCTGTCCCGATGTTTTCTCCTGACCCCATCTTTACAAAGACTGCCTGAACCAATCAACAATCATCAGGAACTTCATTTCCTGTCAGGATGTTATCTCCTTTCTCCTGACCCCATCTTTACAAAGACTGCCTGAACCAATCAACAATCATCAGGAACGTAATTTCCTGTCCCGATGTTATCTCCTTTCTCCTGACCCCATCTTTATAAAGATTGCTTGAACCAATCAACAATCATCAGGAACGTAATTTCCTGTCAGGATGGTATCTCCTTTCTCCTGACCCCATCTTTACAAAGACTGCTTGAACCAATCAACAATCATCAGGAACTTCATTTCCTGTCAGGATGTTATCTCCTTTCTCCTGACCCCATCTTTACAAAGACTGCCTGAACCAATCAACAATCATCAGGAACTTAATTTCCTGTTAGGATGTTACCTCCTTTCTCCTGAACCAATCAACAATCATCAGGAACGTAACAACACAGGAGAGAGAACTTAATAGACAGAAATAATGATGCAGAGCCTCAGAACAGGAAGTTAAGATGGCTGCTCCCATGTAATTCACATAAGCCACACTTCTAATACATAATCACTATATATTTATTTATGCAAACACCATTAAATATATTTAGTATAAAGAAGTATATGAAGCGCAGGCTTTTATTTGCCTTCTTCAAGACAAACTGAGGTTTAAGACACATTTAGCTATCATCTACCATGGCTAAAAGTTTAAATATTAAAATTTTTGTTGAATTATATTTATTCTGGGGATTCTTGGAAAGACGGTACCAGATAAGCAATCACGATACACTAATGCTTCATCTGGGTCCACTATGGTCATAAATATGATGACAATTTAGCGACATGCCCCTGTATATCGAAATGTTTTAAACAATTTATTTTAATTTTATTTTCTCTGAAAAGGTTTTACAACTAATCTCATAGTACCCATTATTAAAACGGTATTGCTGTATTATGTCCCTATTTCTATACTAAAAAAAAAAATATTAAAATTCATAGAAATAAATTATATTGCTTTGTTTCTACAAAAGTCCTGTTCGATTCCAGTTGTAAAAAGGCTCTTTACTCATGTCCTTCATCTCCTCCCCCACCTCCTTTTTACTCCACCACCTGTTCTGGATAAGGTTTTCACCCCTCATTCTTCTAGCTATTCCCTCCCCCAGATTGGACCAAAAAAAACAATTTCTATGGATGTTCATATTCTTTGATGTCACCTAATCTCTCGATTTTTTTGCTCTTTTCAAACTTGAACAACTCACATCATCATTTCATTCTTGTTTATGTTGTTGATTTCTTCTACAGCTGCCTCTTTCTTTTGCAAACTGAAAAAAAAGATAATAAGCCAGGTTTCTGAAGTCATGTATCCTCGTTATCTGTGAAGAAAGGACGAGATAGGTCCAGAAGAGAGTGAAGAGGACTTTGAAGGGACACTAAGGAAAAAATACCTGGTTGAGGGTCAGTAGACTTGTAGTCAACCAGAATCTTACTTTTTATTTTTTCAGTCTACAATGGTAGTGTTAGCTTCGGTATAACTCTTTGTTCTAACATTTTACAGAAGTCCAAACCACTGAATCCAACTGCATTTTTTATTGTTTATTATCCGTTGGAAGTAAAAATAATTGTCAGGTCCAACTTTTTCACAAGGCAATGTAGGACAATGCCTACAGGCACTTAGATACAAGACTCTCTTAAGGCCACCAGTGGAATAACCACACTCGTTGTCTGATGGAACATTCGATTGTAGTAACCGTGTCTGTCAATTATCTTTCTGTTGCCATTCCTTTTTCCTGAGGCAAATCATAAGTAGATGATTAGTCTTGATAAGGCAAAGAACGTCACGTGGAGGAATCAACAAGCAGGACGTAAGTGGAATGTAAGCCATTGGTTTAATAATAAGAAATAAAAGTCCTACTTAGTAAGCAAAGTCAGATGAAGTTCAATGCTTTGGGCTGCAGGCGATTTCAGTATTGCCCTACTAAATTAGTCCTGTATAGGGCAGTATGTTTGTACGGAAACTACGCTTTCAACAAGAGTCATTTAGGTCATTTCTTTTAAAGATGAAACGTTTCACGGAATATTCCTGGTACAGAAAATATTCAGAGCTTTGTAGGATCTGCATGATTGCCAGCAAAACAAACACATTTATATTTATTACAGAAGATACATTAAAAGCAAAAAATTTGGTATTGTACTCATAAATCATAAAGAATTCAGATAAAGGCAACATTTCTACTCGAAATGCCAGAAATGACATCCCATTTGTACCGGTCTGATGAATGCTAAATAATGAATATTTACAGCTGCATTTGCTGGGATGGCATCAGTAAATATCTTAGGAATTAGGCGTCGTATGTCTGTCCGTCGATAGTTACCAAGATGTTTGCCTGGTTTTCAGTAAAATACTTGACCCTATAAATGTCGGAAAAGTGTTTAAAGGGACAGCAACGCCTTAAAAAGAGCTGTGCCTATGTAAATATCATGAGCCAACTGCAGAACATTACATTTATCCTTTCATGATAAGCCTTAATATTAAGAAACAAAGAAATGGATCAAAGTAAAATAAGACAGAGATCGTAATTTATAACGATACTTGAACTCCATATTTTTTGTAACTTGGCCCAATAAAAAGGCCACCTTCTCTTGTCTGTTTCTCAAAACACAACTCCTACCAATGTGCATGCACGGTATACTCAGGGCAAGTCAGCACTAGCTTGCATGAGAGTTCCTTGGGGTCTTACAAAGTACTTTGACATGCCATCATTGTTGGTGGGACACTGTCCTGTCCCTTTAAACACAAACACATTATGTTGGTTCTCCAATATAGTTTTATGTAAATCAGCTGGCTGTAATGTAACATCTTTACATTTAACCCCCCCCCTTCCTTCACAATTAGAATCAGGTCAACGCTCAATTGTGCATAATTATGAATGCTAGAATAACCTTTTTTTCCTTACATCTGCCTTGTTTTGTCTGTCGCGTTCTACATAGTAATTAAAAGTACGCCTTGTCAAAGCACAGCAAAAATTGTTTAAACGTGGATATGACAGAAGTGGCGAGGGGTTACATTGTATAAACAATGGCTTTTTTTTTTTCTTGGTTAAAAATTACACCAAAAATCATCAAAAGCAGAATTTTCTTTCGAGATCGTCATTTCGGACACCTATGTTTCAAGTAGAAAATGTCAATACTGAGATCAAGACATAAAAAATCTTTCTATCTATCTATAGATTTGCTGGAAGGATTAGGCTACTTGGCTGGACATGTAATACAGGTCATTTCATGAGTATTTGCTCTTTGAAAGGCCACCATTATAAAACAACCCGAAGTGCAGGCGGTAACCTAGAGGGGAAAAAATGCAGAGCGCACAATTTCTAAATTATTTACAGGATCACGCAGCATGCGGCCACGTCCACGTTTTTCTGCTGTGAGGATGGATACGGTGCACATCTGGGACGGCAAGAGAGGCTTCGGTTGTTTTTGGAGAAAAACTATTTTGAGAACTTGCTCTCAGTCAGCCTAAGGCAACCAACACTCTCCGTGTATAATTGCTTACGCCAGATTAATGCATATTTTTAAATGATTCTTTCCCCATACCTGCTTCCCCTGGCCAGCTTCTTCTTTCTCCTGACAGGGAAGCATGTGTTTATATGTATGGCCACGCTTACGCCCCTGCTTATGTTCCTCCTGCTATCCGCCCTCTTTCTTCTGCTCCTTGCCCAGTTTCCTCCCACTAAGTGCTTTTTGGGGCTAGCCCCACCCATGAGTAGACACAGCCCCTACATGACGCCTCCCCTCCCCAGAAGAGGGAGATTTTAATATGATTTTTCTGTTCCTATAGCAACAAAATGTTCCCACCTATCAGCACCCTCCTTCTATGTCACATGACTGTACACTACAATTAAATGTAATTATTAAAAAATATAAATATAGAAAAATATTAGATTATCTCAGTTGTGCTAATAATAACATTTATAGTTCTACATTTTGGGAAAGAAGAATTCTGCATGATGAACAACATTTCTAATTATCTGTAGTTTTTGTGACCGTTATTTGTCTAGGTTATAAACCGTAAAGGTCCTCATTAATTCCTGTCCCCTTCTCTTTAGAGACCTAATCAACTTAATAGCGTGTGATATATACAAGAAGCTCTCAGATCCTGCTGAGTTCCTACCAAGTTTGGTTGAAAACCTCATGGTCCATACAATAAAATGGCGACTTATTTCATCCGACCTTGGGAATGTGGCAACGTTGTACATTTACTCACAGAAAGTGCTACCCAAGATCAGCCTAATTACAGAGTTTAGCTAGAAAAATTGAGATTTTTCTGGCGTTCTGAAAAAGCCCACATTCAAATCTGTCTCCAGAAACATACCATTTTATAAAACCAAAAAAGTCTACATTTTATGCAATGCGTGCCGCTATTCTTCCAATATTTCTGTTTTACCCAAAAAAATTAAACAATAGTCATCATCCAATGAATAACAAAGCAGAATAAATAGCAGTACAGATTCTATGATAAAAAAAAATAAGAAATGATTAGGCGACATTAATGTAGGTTTGATGACCACCTTTGTTCTATGCTTTTGCCTTTCAGAAATTTTGATTCCCCAATTAAAAGTAAAGGGAATGATCCAAAGTCAAATGAAATCTACTGAATGATCCAAATAGAATTTGAAGACCACCACTACACCGCCGTATAGATCATTCCTCGTCTACATCTCCAACAGGATACCATGTGGTAGGAATACCTGCTGTTATTTTTACATGTGCCTTGAATATATTATTTAAATTTTTCACTGTGACTTTTATATGACTTTATTTCATCTTCAGGACAGGTATTATTTTTTTATTATCTTGCTTTGTACCAGATGACCTAGATTTCATGCACCGAGGTTCCTCGTGATGGTGAACGGTGCCATTTATCTGACATTCAGACGCTGTATGCCATCTCTGGGCATGCGGGACGTGTCTTTTAGATATAGCTGCAGAGAATAATTTATCCCTCGGTTGTTGGGCTTAGTTCCAGTGCCCAGGGTTTTCTTGGCTTTCCATGAAGATTAAAATGGACTGAACGTTGCAGAGAAGACCGAAGTTACATTATGGTAACCGGAGACGTTACGGAGACATCTGGTCTGCCCAGCAGTTAACTCCTCGGGAGTGTAAATCTGATTCATTTCCTGAGAAAGGGGGGCAGGTGGGCATTATGATTAGCCTGGGAACCGAGACTGGTTGGAATGGTAGTTTGATCGCCCCTCCAACAGTTGTTCTTGAGAAATCCTAGCCTTGTTTTAATTCACTGCCTTCAGGACTTCACAGCAGTTGGGAACCGTGAGCTCTCGTCTAATATATATCCTTCCTAGCAAGTTATATTCCTTAATTCTTAGGATTCTATATTTATTCACAGTTGTCAACAGAAAGGTTTATGAGACCCAGTGCTGGCCTCTATCAAATTAGTAGTACATAGGCTTAGTAAAACAGGATCGATACTACAATAGAGCTACATAGTCCTACATCGGATAAGATATAACTTGTTATAAATAATTATTAAAGAATGCGGACATACAAAACTTGGACCTTGTAATGCAAGGTTCATCAAATAAATAGTTTAGATGCGGAGGTAAGAGTTCTCCTGAATTCTCTACAAGTAAAACAAAAGCCCCTCCTAACCACCGGGACGGGTTTCAACAACGGCAAAGCTTTTCTGGAGAATCGCAACTTCACTATGAAGGACCTGCTCCTGGGAGATTGCCCTGCTGCGAGAGCTTGACTGGCCCTATGCAGGGCAATTTAGCTCATCATGATACAGAGTTCAGCCCTTCTTCCATGCGGAACTTGAAGGCATTGTCCTTCATAATGCCAAATGAAGTCAGTGAGCAGGGGCAGAAAAAGGGGCCTTCTCAACAACCACCAGGGAGGCGATAAAGCTGCGGAAGTCTGAGCAGCTACTTCTACTCAATGGTCACTCAGGGGAAACTCTGGGTGGCGGAGTTGCTGCACGCCCCACTCCCTGCTCATCACTATTAAAAATAGCGGGTGTCCCATGACATCAGCAGGACCGTCCGCAACCTTAATGACATCAGTGGGACCTCCTACTCGCATCTAGCAAGGGGGCTCTGGGTGGCCAAAGTCAAAAAAATCCCAGGTATGTGCATCAGAAACATGATGAAAGACCTCAGCTGTCTCATGGAAGTTCTGTCTCTCTTAAATGATGCTCCAAAACAAAGTATCTCAAAAGACTTCATCTTTGCAAATTAAAGCATTACGACTAAAAACGTACATTATGTATGGCGTCATCCAGCCACAGGCAGGCAGTCAACAGGTGGAAATTCCAATAAATAACACACAGGAACCAATGACTTTCACAAGCCTTGCCACAGATAAGGTCACGGTCCTCGTGCGGCACTTTCACCATAAAACTATAGAATAAAATTGGCACGTTGACGTTAAAAATGATTGGCATGCGGTACATTAGAGCTCTGAAGTCCTAAGGATGGCTCGAAACGACCTTGAGGAAATAACTTAGACCTTTCCCCACAAAGTAAGCATTTAAGTTTTGGTCCTAACAGCATATGCAATGCATAAAACAAAAAGGCCATTTGGCGGAGATAATTACAATTAAATATTAAAAAGCAAATATATCTCTAAAGCACGATTTTGAAGTCAGATAGAGATGTTCACCATCTTCTGGTTGACTTGTATAAATTTATGGTCAGCTGTTCAGGAATTATTCTGGGAACATGGTATCGTAAAATGTAATCAATTCTCAATTAGCAGACTGTTAGGTAATTATCCCGCTATATGTTTGAAAGACTGCGTTCCTTCATCAGCGAGCTCAATGTCACCACATTTCCATAAATCTCAGAAGAAAGGGATAAAAAAAAAATAAAGATTAGAAAACAATACAGAAGAATTGCTATGAAACCTTTGAATTTCAAATGATAATGATAATCTTACTGAGTAGTTATCTCTCTGTTAATTTAAGGAACATTGCTCGGAACTCAACAATGTTTTCTGATGAAATTAAAAATTCATGTTCCTTCAGAAGATTATTTACTCAAGAGGAGAAAATGTACTTTAAACAAACGTTCTAAAAAAAATTAAATAATAAATTAAAAATAAATAAAAAAAAAAAATAAAATCGCAAAATAAAAAATAATAACATTTAAAACATTGTAATTGGCATATTGGAAAGGTGATTTTTTTTTTTTTTTTACAGTTCATATATTTATGTCCATTACTTCGTTAGACGCTTATAGGATATTGGGGGGGGATTAATCAGAAGCACGCAATGAAAGACCTTAAACCTTGATTTAAAAGCAGCTTAAAAAATTTTTGGGGCGACTTTTGTTTATTTATTAAATGTTGTAAATATTTACAATATGCCGAAAGATATCATTTCATTTTGAGTTTAATGATGTCATCTCTAAGCAAAGCATGGTAATCAGCTTAGCCCAAAATGTGTGGCAGAGTGACGCGTGGAGATCATCCTAAAAGCCTGGGAATCTCACGTGATCAAGGTCACAAACACGAGACACTTGACTTACATCACATGCTCACTGGCTTATGACCTTTCAAGTAGCTTGGGTGTTTAGTAGATTATATATATATATATATATATATATATATATACACACACACACACAGACATCCATATACATACACATACACACCCAAACTCTGGGAATAAACAGAAGATTGGGTAGACTTGGTTCTACTAAGTTGTCTCCACTTTCTCATTGTCCCAACCCTACAAAGGCTCTCTGAACCAACCAATATCAGTCAGCACTAGCTGATCGCAAAGTTCACGCCATGTCACCATCAACACAATGAGATCGTTGTCATGTTCTCGCCGAGGCTTTTTTGTACGGACTGTTATAATTAGTAAGGCTGTAACTTTTCAAAGTGTAACTTTGCTATCAGAAATGGATCAGTGATTCCGAATACATTAGAAAGGCCCGTGTTAGAATGCCGAAGAGCAATTTGCATACTAAAAAGAATGATTACAATGCGTTCTTTTGTAGGAATGGATAATATGAACATTATAACTGCATTAGCTTTCATACTGCTGTGTTGGATGATCAGCCGACTTTTTTGATAAATGACAATTTGTGTGATTGAACAAACCGGTCATTTTAACAAATAATTTGAAACGTTAAAAATTGA
Organism: Spea hammondii; assembly: GCA_029215755.1. Classification (NCBI taxonomy): domain Eukaryota; kingdom Metazoa; phylum Chordata; class Amphibia; order Anura; family Pelobatidae; genus Spea; species Spea hammondii. The sequence continues at coordinate 6,809,804 of JARDYJ010000004.1, forward strand.
AAAAAAAAATCTGCAGGTTATTCTGATGCCTTTAAAAACACAATGAAAACTACCAGCGCTGACCATTTCATATATTTCAGGTAGAGGGCCCTCAACCCTATTTATTATTTTTATACACAGGGTGTCTGCCATACATTTTGATATCTTAGTCCTAAATGAAGCCGTTGGGGAGAAGTCCCCCACTAGGCAACAAGAAAAATTATGGATATAGGTAAAAAAGTATCTAAACACCTGAAAGTTGGTATCCCATAACACACGTGCCCCATGTGACACTTATTATTACATCACAGGACTTGTGTCATAGCACAATAAATAAGCTCCACATACCCTTAAGAGCATCTCCACCAACATTTGTACCTAAATGCTAAATGTGCTATAACAAACATTATTACTGCCGAAATCTCAAACCCTTCCCAGAAATAATTCTTGAATCACGTATACATTTTTTTGCAAGGAACACTTAATTGTCATGTGACACAAAGGCGGGCACTGATAGGTTGTTGCCATAGAAATGTTTTTTTTTGTTTTTTTTTAATGTGAACAAACCTTCAGGGGAAGAAAAATAAGGACAGATCAGTAAAAAAAAAACAATTCGTGCCAGAACCAGAACCTTTAGGAAGGCAAATGTTTTAATATAAATATGAAAACAATCAAGGCATTTATGAAAATATTCAATTATCGGTGTTTTTTTTTTTTTTTTTGTATTGGTCGTTCACACAAAAGGATTTTGTTCGCTTGCTAAATCCTGTGTTTATTGTTCACACTCGGCGTAAAGTATGGGAGAGTTGGCACTGTGAATCAATCAGACAGCAGATAGCTATTCTCCAGAGACTGCATTAATCAGCCCGACAAGCTGTCACTAAAGATCGGGTCAGCCACATAATGCAATATACCAATAAAAGAAGAAAAAAAATCCTTAGGACTGCTGAAGCAGGAACTGTTCACCCATTTTATTTTGTCCCCAGAGGCCTGTGTCAACCATTTACTGCTCACATAGCTAAATCTTCTGGATGACAAACATGCGCTGCCGGGAATTACAGCATCTACGAAAATCTACTAGTTTCATGTAGGAACGTTAGAAAAAAAATTAATGTCTGACCAAAATCACTGTAGGAGAACCGATGTTTTTGTGTAGAGTAGACTGCCTGCTTTAGCGGTATATATATAAAAATGACATATTTTCGGGAGGTGTCCTTACGAATAGCCTGGGGCGCTTCTCGAATAACAAACCCAGAATCCATTACTTTTGGGGCTGTTGTTTTTCTTGGGTTTGTTATAATGAAATGGAGACGGTGCATGCTGGCAAAGGGGAGAACGTGCATGGCGTCACACCACTGTCCACGTACTGAGATCAGACCACTGTCCATGTACTGAGATCACACCACTGTCCACGTACCGTGATCAGACCACTATCCACGTACTGAGATCACACCACTGTCCACGTACTGAGATCACACCACTGTCCACGTACTGAGATCACACCACTGTCCACGTACTGAGATCAGACCACTGTCCACGTACCGAGATCACACCACTGTCCACGTACTGAGATCACACCACTGTCTACGTACCGAGACCAGACCACTGTCCACGTACCGAGACCAGACCACTGTCCATGTACAGAGATCAGACCACTGTCCATGTACAGAGATCAGACCACTGTCCATGTACAGAGATCAGACCACTGTCCATGTACAGAGATCAGACCACTGTCCATGTACCGAGATTAGACCACTGTTTACGTACTGAGATCACACCACTGTCCATGTACTGAGATCAGACCACTGTCCACGTACTGAGATCACACCACTGTCCACGTACTGAGATCACACCACTGTCCATGTACTGAGATCAGACCACTGTCCATGTACTGAGACCAGAACACTGTCCATGTACTGAGATCAGACCACTGTCCATGTACTGAGATCAGACCACTGTCCACGTACTGAGATCAGACCACTGTCCACGTACCGAGATCAGACCACTGTCCATGTACTGAGATCACACCACTGTCCACGTACTGAGATCACACCACTGTCCACGTACCGAGACCAGATCACTGTCCATGTACTGAGACCAGACCACTGTCCATGTACAGAGATCAGACCACTGTCCATGTACTGAAACCAGACCACTGTCCATGTACCGAGATTAGACCACTGTTTACGTACTGAGATCACACCACTGTCCATGTACTGAGACCAGAACACTGTCCATGTACTGAGATCAGACCACTGTCCACGTACTGAGATCAGACCACTGTCTACGTACCGAGACCAGACCACTGTCCACGTACCGAGACCAGACCACTGTCCATGTACAGAGATCAGACCACTGTCCATGTACAGAGATCAGACCACTGTCCATGTACAGAGATCAGACCACTGTCCATGTACAGAGATCACACCACTGTCCATGTACCGAGATTAGACCACTGTTTACGTACTGAGATCACACCACTGTCCATGTACTGAGATCAGACCACTGTCCACGTACTGAGATCACACCACTGTCCACGTACTGAGATCACACCACTGTCCATGTACTGAGATCAGACCACTGTCCATGTACTGAGACCAGAACACTGTCCATGTACTGAGATCAGACCACTGTCCATGTACTGAGATCAGACCACTGTCCACGTACTGAGATCAGACCACTGTCCACGTACCGAGATCAGACCACTGTCCATGTACTGAGATCACACCACTGTCCACGTACTGAGATCACACCACTGTCCACGTACCGAGACCAGATCACTGTCCATGTACTGAGACCAGACCACTGTCCATGTACAGAGATCAGACCACTGTCCATGTACTGAAACCAGACCACTGTCCATGTACCGAGATTAGACCACTGTTTACGTACTGAGATCACACCACTGTCCATGTACTGAGACCAGAACACTGTCCATGTACTGAGATCAGACCACTGTCCATGTACTGAGACCAGAACACTGTCCATGTACTGAGATCAGACCACTGTCCACGTACCGAGACCAGACCCCTGTCCACGTACTGAGACCAGACCACTGTCCACGTACTGAGACCAGACCACTGTCCATGTACTGAGATCAGACCACTGTCCATGTACTGAGATCAGACCACTGTCCACGTACTGAGATCACACCACTGTCCATGTACTGAGACCAGAACACTGTCCATGTACTGAGATCAGACCACTGTCCACGTACCGAGACCAGACCACTGTCCACGTACTGAGACCAGACCACTGTCCATGTACTGAGACCAGAACACTGTCCATGTACTGAGATCAGACCACTGTCCACGTACTGAGATCACACCACTGTCCATGTACTGAGACCAGAACACTGTCCATGTACTGAGATCAGACCACTGTCCACGTACTGAGACCAGACCACTGTCCATGTACTGAGACCAGACCACTGTCCATGTACTGAGATCACACCACTGTCCATGTACTGAGACCAGACCACTGTCCATGTACTGAGATGTGCATTTTGATTAAGGTCTGAGTCTAGATGGATCTTATCTGCCGTCAAGTTTGATGTTACTATGCATGATGTCATATGGGTACAGGTATCCCAGCATGAGACAATAGAATGTTGTAAGTATGGATTAAGTTACTTTTATTAATTGCGCACAAATGTCCCCGAATTTTGTTTAAAAAATGTTCTGCGTAATAAGGTTCGTTTGTGATGATACAATTCAGAATTTCTTTGGGCAACGCATTTTATCTCCCTAAATGGGGACTGTCACTTTTTAAAATATGTCTCTTTTCCCATCAACCCTCTTCTTATAGCTGGTTTATTTTTGGTGATAATAATGACGTTATGTTAGACATTTAGCCAAGTACCATGGATTTGTGATTACCAACAGTTGTTACATTAAAGGTGATGTAGCTCTATACAAAGGTTAGAGTGTATCGTGGAACAAATATGTTATAATCCTGAAAACAAGTGTACAAAATAGTAAAAAAAAATTAAAAAAAAAATGGATTGTTCTAAAAATATATTATGATTTATGTGCATTGATTCAGGATACAAGGCTTTTGACTTATCGAAGCCTTTAATATCAGTAAACTGGGATTACATAAAGTTGTTAACAAATCGTTAACAAAAAAAAGCATTTTTATTCTACCTCTAATGAGAGTATAATATGACAGAAGGACGTAGGAATGTTATGATATTCAGTAATTTCTAGCTTTTAGGGAAAAAAGCTCCTAATTTAAGCAGCTATTGTTGAATCAGTAATTCTAGGGATGAACTACAAAGTACTTTCAAGATGTGTTGAGAATACAGTAACAGGGCATCATATACACCGGTGTAATGCTGTTTAATGTATGTTATTATCCCGACGCACTGTTATTTTCAGCTTTTAGATGAATATAACCCCTTAGGTGTCGGGGAGAGGGGATTGGTGCAGCGGACTCTTATCTGACTTAAGATCTTATACATCAAAATACTTCAGTAAGTAGACATCTACATGGTTTATTCCATGTTCAGATGTGGGTTTATGCTAAATATTCCATTTAATTGTCTCTATTTCTTATTATGCCGATCTTACAAGGATGGCCACCTGGGCCATTACAAATATGGCGCCGTGATGAAAGTCCTCTCTACAACCAATAGTGGCCTTTATTATGGTTCTTGTCCATTTTTCTGTGACATCAAAGTTTTTTTGTATTTTTGTCTGTAGTCCTAATGAAAAGCACTTAATTTGTAGGTTGGACGAAGGATTCGACACACGAAGAATGCTCCATTATATTGGCTCACTCAACGTTGACCACTAAAGAAGGGCTTCGATAGATAAAGAGCTCCAGAGGATCCAGAGTTGGCAATCCCTTCTGTAAGGAACAACAAGGGATAACAACCATTCTCCTAACTTCAGCAGCCTTTGCCCAAAGTCTGACAAAATCGAAATTTATGAATTAGCCGGGCTACACGACGGGAAATATTTGCCGGTGTGTTAGATTACGACAAAGAGACGAACTTGAAAACACACGTTTGCATTTTAAGAGCGTGTTCTCAACATCAGCAACATGGCTTCACCTGAATGAAGACATAATTTGCTGGAAATCGTCCAAGGCTGCTGTCAGCAGGAAGAGTTTTTGCAACGATGCCAAAAACCTGAACCTTGACTTATCAGCACTGCAGCACTATTTAAGGAGTATTTACAATTTTGCAAAAAAGGGACTCAAAACCCGGCTGATTACAAAAGATTCCCTACATTGGACATAAGCCTTCGCAAGGCAGATGACTCTTCTATCCGTAGCTAATATATAATATGTATATATTAATATTATTTTATTTTTTTAACCCTTTCTGCGAGAACCAAGAAGAAAGAAGTCATCGAGACATATCCGCATACCTGGAAACTAGCAGAGTCTCACGGTTTTTTTACTCCAATCTCATCCCCTGTGAACATTAGCCACTTACCTTTTGAAGCTCCAGGCTACCACCCCATCCATGGTCCAGCTTTAAAGCCAAACGCATCTCCTACTAGCCATGGAAGCTGGGGGAAGGGTAAAGATGCAAATGCAAAGTCTCTCTCATAACTAAAATCCAGGAGATACAGATCAATTAAGAAGTCAAATGGACTTTTTGGGGAAGAAACACCTATATAAATGCGTGAAAGACTTGGGTTCAGATGGAAAAACTCTTAAAGTTATAGGTACCTGGTTAACACCGCCTGAGCCTTGCGCATTAGTCCCTTTCACATTAAATAAGCCTTTTGAATTATATTTACACACTTTTGCACCCTTTTTGCATGAATCATGGGATCCCAAAGGGAAAAAAAGTCTATTTTAGTCTAAATATTCCTAGAACAATTAAACTGAGAAAAGTAGAAGCTATGGATACTTTCATTAAATTAATTTAGTTGTGCCAAAAAGCTGTGATGGTGGCCGTTCCCCTTTAATTTACCAATTCATTCCGTGTGCTAATGATACGGGCAGACGGGAAAATTATTGCCATTCTGGTAATCTATTTAGTAAGCACAGGTGGAATTAAAACCGAGATGGGTTCAAACAGATATGGCAAATGGATTTAGAGGTTAGGAGCGTTTGAAGATGAATTACACTCCGTAAATAACAAGGACTCAAGAACGTGATGCGATTCGGTGAAAGGAAAGGATCGTAGGACTGGGGGGGGATTTAAAGGCAACAGAAGATTCTAATTATAAGAAGTGTTTTTAAAGCGCGGGGATTTCTTCTTTAAACATTTCCTAGATGATCCGTGGAAGCCATACTTGTCCTATAAAATAATCCCCTTCCCATAAATATACAAGATTAATGAATGTCATCGTCTCTATGCACTGAATCCCATACACGAAGCTGCCGATGCTATAAGTCAACTTCAACACACAACAGAAAATGCAATAACTCACCTGAAAGTGTATTTATTAACAAAACGGAGGAGAAGGACTCTTATCTGCCACCAATGGTATTTGGCTTTGATAAATGTTCTTTGGCTTATCCCAAACACACATCAGTGCAATGAAAGTTGTGTTAGGGAAGTACACACAAATGTATAGATCAAGTGATAGAGGTTTTAAAGATGTTGGCAAAAATAGCCCGTTTTAACGTCTAGAGGCATGGAAACAGTTAAAGAGGCAGTGTTGCCCGTTTTTTCCCTAAGTTTCGGTGAGAGAAAGGGGTCTACTCACTAGAGGGAATGTTATGGTTTCTACTCACTCACTTTACTACTCATTATGAAGGACCAAGAGGTTTCTCCAGCTAGAAGGGTGAGCTGGCCCTGTATAATGTATAAACTAATTGGTGAGGAGCCAACGTCCCTTCCGCAACTTATTGCGGATGGACCTTTATAATGTATAGTGAAGTTAATAAATTGAAACCTTAACTGTCCTCCCAACTCTCCCACCGACTCTCTTTTTAGTGGATAAACTCCAAAGTGTGTTCATCCCACTTTAGGAGTGCCAGTTCCCTCTTTGCTCCCCAAAACCCCCAGACCCTGTCCAGATGCCCCCTCTTTTCTAGGAGCTCAGAATGTCTGATGAGAACGAGGATTATTCGATATGCTTTACCATTTTAACCCACCATATGGTGAACTGTAATAGAGGATTCCTCTACCATTGTCTTTTACAGTAACTGCTCTTTTAAAGATGCCTTAAAACCCAAGTGCGTCGTTCAATAAGCGAGTAAATAAGCAATAAGCATACCATCAAATTATACACCTTATATAATACTCCAATTAAAAAGAAGAACCAAAAAATGTAATTCCCTAAGATGAGGTATCTCCTGCCAGAATTCCTCGGAGGAGACATCCCTTTGCAATGTAAGAAATCACCAGGCTGCCAAAGAATTTACAGCAACTGATGGTCACATCGTCACAAGAGAGGACAAAGAACTCGCCACCATCTGCGTCTACTCCAAAACAAATCAGCAACTGACGTGAAAGACAAGGAGAGTGTTAGTGGGTAAAGGGGAGGTAAAGTATATGGTGGGAATAAAAGTAGCCTGATTAATGGCCAAATCCACTCTTCTCTCTACACGAGCAGCTGTCCGATATGTACTTGTTAGGATGAGTGCCAACTGTCACGGGGCATGAGACTGAGATTTTTCCTTGTCCACGAAAAAAAAAAAAGCACAGAGAACAGCTCGAAACCATGTGTCGATATCCTGTAGAACCGAGGCATATGTTAAATTCCAAGCCCGAGAGCGGAAGTCTATGGGAAACTGATGAGTATTTTTTTTAAGTCATTTCACGTGTTTTTCGTAAGCAGCGGACAAATCTACAAACTTTATGGTTCTTTTTTAAACCTGATGGGTGTCAAGAGCAGCAATTAGTGCTCCATCTATGGTGAGTTGACCGCCACGAAGAGAGAGAGAACTCTTTAGTTTATAGTTGAATAATGTGGTTTTTATGAGGATCACATTTACATTGCTACAAGATTTTAGTGTTGGGCTGGATTTTGTGGGTAAGCAAGCTGTGGAGAGGATTAAGAATATTATATATTAAATTACTATATGGTTAAACTCCAGGCCCTGAAGGCCAGATCCAGGCCAGATTTTATGGATATACCAGCTTGAGACCTGGCAGCTCCATCAAAGTGGTTTTGAACTTCTTGAATCACTTGTGCTTAAACCCAGGGTTTACCTAAACCCTGGTCTGGTTATGGCCCTCAAGGCATGGAGACACCTCTGTCCTTAATTGACTAATTATTTCATTATCTCACAGATTCACAATATAGCATTTATCATCAGTGGCCGAGGTAAAAGTTAATTTAGATGTTTATAGCCCAACTAAGGGCAGTCCCCTCTGCAGTTGGCATCCTGAATGCTTTAAAAGGTTCTACGAGGTATGACAACATCATCACCTCATAACCGGCACATTCTGCAGCAGGAAACTGGGGTGATCAGCCCCCCGATTTTGTAATCGGTGGACAGGCCTAGGCCGACTGAACCCATTAAATAGGTTCCTTGCTTGATTTACTTCTAGGTAATGGAGTGTTATAAGCCTACACGGTATATTAAATCTAGACAAGGACATTGTACATGTCGTCTCCATGCCAATAACATCCTGTCTTTCCATCAATCCTCTGACACATACATTTTAGCAATCTTTTATAAGCCGTTGCACAACTTAACAAGGGAAAGTGTACTTTGCGTGCACCTGGAATTTACATTTGAAACGTATCATAAAAGTGGATAAGTGTCAAAGAGTAATCGGGAAAAGCAAATTAATGGCTTGGTATCTTTAACTTTTTCATTATAGTGTTAGTGTAACAAGGCAACGTGATTTTCGTTACATTATTCCAATATGCATTTCACGGCAATCTTGGCACCCTGATGGCTGTGAATAATGGTACTTAAAATATCATGTTTAGAGTTGGAATTTTGCAACCTATCATCATGGGTTTAACTGGAATTTTGAGATTACACCTAGAAGGCTGTATCTGGTAATCACACCACTGGTTGCTCGCACCACTCTTGCGTCAACCCCTTTATCATATCATGGCTCATGAAAACAAAAAGGGATTCTGGGAAATATTAACTGGACCAATCAATTATCCATGCTAGGAATGACATAAACTCGGTATAAAGAAATGAGCTACTGATTCCGCTAATGTTTTTTTGGAACAGAAAATAAAAGTTTTAGAATTTTGAGTATTCACTAAAGAATAATTTGCAGAATTTAGACGGATTCCCCAATGAGGTCCTTAAAGAATGGCGGAAAGACACCTAAGCACATAAGCTTTCAACGTGTGTTCTCATGCCTTTGTCAATGAGGTTTTGGCGGAAGGTTAACTACTCAACTCAACTACCAATCTTCACCAATACCAACCAGCAGTTATTCCCAGCAACAAATTTCAACCCAAGTTGGCCAACATTGCGTTGACTCCATTTCCCACTTTCTGTGTGGGATCACTGATGGTGAGGCATGGAGCTTCTAGAAAGAACTTTTATTCCTAAAATCTCAACTTTTGACTCTCCTGATCATCACCAAATCAAATTTCTAACTCAAAATGTTCTCCCAATTATAGTGGTCTTCTCTTTTCAACTCCATTCTAGAATGTCCTCTCGCAGGCCAGGGGCCTTAAAGGGCACTGGACTGTCTCTTTCTGTCTCTTAAGTCCTGTACTATTTTTACTATAACTAGAGTCAGCTTTGTTAGCGTGTTTTAAATGCTAATAATAAACATGCGTAAAACAGGGGAGGTGGATGCAGCTTCAATTAGCTGTAGAACATGGCTTATTATGAGCTACGGATCGAGTGTATTCCAAGGAATGTTCTTGCCCCGAATTAAATGATCGGTTGGAAAAATGCAATCAAGGAATTATGATTTATGCCCTTTCTTAAGAGTATCAGTAATGAAGAAGCAATAGTTAATTAAAGCAAGAGAAATGGTAAGATGCCAGCGATAAATCACATGCTGGGTTAACTTACGGCAGAAGATCCTGCTAGGGCAAGAAAGAACCTCGGGAAAGTCGCAAATATTCCTAATGAATGAACAGCGCGTGGATTAACGATTTGCAGCAGGAGGGAGTTCGAAGTTCTCAACTCATATTTTTAAATTACATTAACTTACGCTCATCAAATTTTTATGTTGTACGCGGTTCAGTTCATTCACAGCAACTCTCCAGAGCCTTGATCTTGCTCCACAGTAATGAATACCGGGGGGGGGGTGCCATGGTATTGAATGCTATAATGTCATTGATGTGCATGAGCAGGAATACCTGGAGGATGAAAGGTCTGGAGTCCTCAAATGCGGATGGGGTTCATTTAGTTGGGATTTATTTAGGTGAGCAGGAAGGACTAGAACTATTACATCACAAGTGGAAGGAGTAATACCTACTATCGAGTTAGAGTTTAGGCACCAACGTGTAAACCTGACTTAACAACAAGTTCGGGTAGATGAGATTTTATATAAAATGTAGAGATATACTAGGCTGTACCTAATATTAAATAAAAAAAAACAAACATTTATGTATTATTAAAAAGGATGGAATCGATATGTTATAGAGAGCATGGGGGGGAAAAATGAGAATTCTACTCAGTACAGATCAAAATCTCAGCATAATTAAATATCACAAGCACGTTGATTCGGGGATCAGACATTTGTAATCTCTGCAAGAAGCCAGACCAGATGGTTCATCACAATCACATACAAGCAACCAATACAACCTATATCTGGGGGGGGGGAAAAGAAAAATTGGATGCAAAAAAGTATTAACTGTTTGTTGGACGGAATGCTGAGCTTTGTTCTAGAACGCAAAGCAATTCTTGTTCAACACTTACTGTAAAGTAATGCTGCAGGTGGTAATACCAACACGTGTATGTATATATGTATATGTATATATATATGGATAGATAGATAGATAGATAGATAGATAGATAGATAGATAGATAGATAGATAGATAGATAGGATTATAAAGATTTAAAAATCAAAATGAGATGTTGAACTGCCACAGAATAAGATGACACTGGGTACAATATTCTGCAAATGTATGAAACAAGCTAGGATAAGTCCCATGGGTCTATCGCAAGACCTAATGATCCCTTCTTGTCCTGTTCGTGTCTTTATGAATCAGCTCAAAAGCAAATAATATTTTAAATTAAAAAAAAAAAACAATACTTCAATAGCTTGTTCTAGCGCAATAAGAATTTTGGACTCCAGGACAATGCGAGTCGATTCTATAAACTTGCCTTCCGAGTATTTTCTCCTCTTTAAGAAATATTATTGAGCTGTGATTAGAGAATATATTACATCTCGTGCAGAGGATGCGCCGCAGAAAGCCTGGCGCTTAATCAATGATATAAAGTGCCACATAGGGGCTTTTTCACTAACTAATAATGCGGCATAAGCGCATTCATCTTCTTCTGATTAGGGCGAGCTGTGTGCAGGCTAAGCCTTCCGGGCTGCAAGGGTTTAATGGTAAGAGGCCGTGCCATCATGGCACTGGGGATTAACCCTTTCAGCACCGGAGAGCTGGAAACCGATGCTCCCCATGGACAGAGTGGAGCGTGGCGAAAACTCTCAATGCCGATGACCGGTGCTAACCTCTCGAAAGCCAGAAGGGCCACCAGGACACACTGCTGGTCGAGTACTACCTCCGAGTACTCAAGGGGTTAAAAAAAAAACACAGTCCGTTTTCATGTGTCTCAGAGTAAAAAAAATGAACCGTAAGCAGTTGTTTTAATGTTCTAAGCTAGAAATGCATTTTTTTTATGACATTCCAAAAAAAAATGGAAAAGGGATTTTCAGTCCCTTGCTAAATATTAAGCGGCCGAAGAGGATGATGATGGAGTTAGGATTGCAGCTGCTGTCTGCAGTGATCTCTGGTGCATTTGGAACAGTTGTATCTCTCCTTTAAGTTATTTCAATAATGCCTACAAGTAAATCAAAGAAGGGGCTGGCAAGACAATTAAAGCGCTACCCCTGCTGGGTGCGTTCTGTAATTACTTAAAAATGCAAATATACTTCTTAGAATTTATTGTGCTTTGACTTTGTTACGCTATACAATGTTAATTTGTAGCTAAGAAATCCTTATGATTATTTTACATATATATCAGTTAACCTATTGGCTTTCAGAGTGGCCACAAAAATGCCACGCTCTCTTTGCTCAAACCACTATGGGAGTGAAGAGGTTAAATGATATCATCGATCACCACAGAAAGGAACATGGAGCAAAACAGTGCATTTAAGAAGTAAATGAGAATGGTACTCACCCAAAATATTAAGTTAAACAGGAACATCATGTATTTCAAACAACAGAGACAGCCTCTTGCCATGTTGCACTTCTTAAATTCTAGAAGGAAAACAAATGATAGATCCAGATAAAAGACCACGTATTTTCCCCCCTTGGTTGTAGAACACTTGTCCGTTTTCACACCGGAATTGGTCTGGCCACGAGATCCAGAAGTACCAAAAAAAGCTCCAGCAGTGAATCCTCTACCAAACTCCCTGCCTGAGGTAGATGGTTTAGCTGAGTCTCTACTGTCCACAGATGGACTCCGGTGGATTGAGGAATCCTCACTACTTGACTTTTCCATGGTCTTTCTTCTTACAATTCCCAGAGCTATTGTTTCGCATGTCTCAGCATAAAATCCAGCACCGGTTACAATCTACAATCCAGTTACACTGTCCTTATCTTCTACAAGCAAAGAGGTCCACGCTGGGACACTACACGCTTGGACTTTCTCGGTCAAGAACTTGATGCACCTTCTAGATGTTAAGACTATTTAATGTTTCTGGCCAGCTAGACATTTTTTCATACATCGTTTCTTTCTAAAAGATCCGTCTCTATCCGTAAATATGTCTAAAATCTTCTTTATCATGGTAATTATATTCCCTTAAAGCCTTTTTTCTCATCACCTAGGAGACTTCCCCAAGCCGAGAACCCAACCGTTCTCTCTCGGTAAGCCTGCGACTGCCTGCCTTGCAGTATCTGTTTCTGTAATCTGCTATTGGATCCGTGTTAGGCTGCTGGTGCAGTTATGTGTAAGCAGAGGCAGCTGCGAGTACACGGGCAATCCCACCGAAATCCCTAAGCAAGCTTCTCAATATTACAGCTTAGTCTCCCAAGCCCTCCCCTCAAACCTCCCAATTAGCCAATGGTGACCAGAATATCTTCCAGGCACACCTACATGACATAATATCTTTAAAAGGCTTATACACTTACTAGAACAGTGCGAGAGCACAAAAAGCAACATCTCTTAAATGTTAGGAACGTCTTAACAAAAAAACAAAACAAAACAAGAACATAAATTAAGTCTGTCCGATATAAAAAGAACGTAGAAAAAACATTGGCTGCATGAATATTTAACGTAAGGTTTTACAAATCCATTTGAACCTTGCTTATGCTTTTACACACCGATCTGATATTGGCTTTTGCTGAGTGAGTGGATCTGGAAACCCATTTTTTTAACCCATTATTTTTTTTTCTTGATCTTAAAAATACAGTAAATCCTAATAATTTCAAAGGGAATCAAGGATTATTTTGATTTTATTTCTAAGGATACTGCAAGTTGTTTTTTTAAATCTTGTATTCATATTGTATTACATCACCTTTTTGAATCAATGTTTCCTTTTTTTTTTTGGAAAAAATAAGGCAGATCCCTGGTTGATGATGAACTACAACTCCCATCTTCCCTAGTCAGCCAATGGCCGGGCACAACAGACTCGCTTACTATCATAGGAGTTATAGTCACACACGAGCTGAGAGATGCCTGCTGCCTAGATGTGGGTTATGGTAGATGCCTTTAAATTTAAAGGCACAGAGCCTTTTTTAATGGATTAACCCTTCGAAATTTGTATGTATCGGTTTGTCTTAATCTGTCAGTTCTAGTTTTCCGATATACCTTGAATATTTGCATTGTAAGAAGCGCTGCTTAAATTGTTGGCGCTATATAAAATAATAATAATAATGGCAAATACAGATATAAAGGTTGCAAGGGGGCTTCATTCCTTCTTATTTAAGAAAAGCACTGGAATTGGAAGAACAATAGGTTTTCAGAGCGACCCAGCGGAATTCAACCCCCCCCCCCTTTTTAACTGTTTCCATTCTGGACTGCTCATCTCAGTGGGAACAGTAACTTGTGTACTGAGATGTCCCTCTAGGGCAGCGTGTTCATCAATTAGCAAAATAACTCCATCATTAAAAAAGTTCATCCTCTCCACTCTTCATGCAAATCATCATTATCAGAAAATGTCTGTGGTGTCTGATATGGCTCATCGGACGCAGCCCAGTTGATGTGGTAGAAAAAAACATAATCGGGACATGGTGGGTGGTGTACAGACACAACAATAATAGGCTGGAATTTTTGGGGGACTTTAATGTTTTTATCTTCACACATGTGCTTTAAAAAGTTTAATGTGGAACGAAAGGGCTTCCCGATGTTGGATGGAGGTGAGAGGTCCCTGACAAGTTCTGCTAGTTTTTTTGACACATGTCCCCAGATGCTATTCCAAGTAACAGATGTTGACTGTACTTCCCCCAGTACTGGATTCTTTCAGTGTTCGTGTTCTTTGTTTTCCTGGATTTCTCATAATTCCCAAGGGGGGCTAATCTAATTTTAGGAGGTGTTACAGAGATAACTAGAGGTGTACGGTTTACTAAGAGTTTTTATATTTCCTGTTGTTTCCATACACAATTGTGACTTTTTAGAGGGAAACAGCGCCCCCCACGGAGGTCTGCGAGCAGCAGATCGACAGTTCAGGTAAGGGTGGGGGAGTAAATGAATGAATATATGTGTGTGTGTGATAGCATGGATCCGTGTGTAGGGGGCACAGGGAAGCTGAAAGTGTACTGGCCGTCTGAGCATGATAGGAGTGTGATTGCTAACAATTGCTAGCAGCTAACATCAATCACACTCATATCATGCCCAGGCAGCCAGTACAATAACTTTATGTAATATTTTTTTTTTTATTTCAGGCCCCAAAATTAAGGTGCGTATTATACATGGGAGTGTCTTATTCTTGGGAAAATATGGTATGCATTCTATGCAGTTTTATGCAGTGCATGCCATACCTGTCCAAGACACACACAGTCTAGACGCTTGTAAATAAGCTCCAAAATACCCAGTCTCTGTACAGGGTAGAGCTTAATGCTGCAAGGTCACGCAGAGTGTGTGGCCCTGCCCCCTTGAGGCCACACCCTCTTTGACCCAGGATCGAGGAAGGAAACGTTGGTGAGTACGGCATGCTAGTGTGTGTCCAGCATAAATGGGCAGAGGGTGTTGTAAGCACAGTACGTGGGAAGAGTGACTTTTTTTTCCCTATCACATAAGTATGTAGTAGGATCTTTGATTAATGCAATATCTGGATCACATTGTACATTATTCATATGATATTCAATTAAAAAAGATGTTTAATAGTCCCATCACATTTTTACGTTCAATTTTGACATCTTAAGTGATAGCAAATGTATGAAAAAGCCAGACTGTGGCAGCTAGAAATGGTTGGGTTCGGCACGGAGAAAGGGGAACCTTCAGTGATTCAATTTTTTTCTCTCGACGCATAATGATAATTACACTGTTTTTTCCCCTAATATAAATCTCTAACAAAAGAGCTATAATCCCGGTCAGAGTGTTCTGCAACAGCTGGTCAACCAGTCAGCCCATAACAATGTAATTAATAATGCCCTCCGCGGAAATCTAATCCTTAAAAGGAAAAAAGCCACAATTTTCAACCCAGAAGACTAATTCCAAAGCCTATTACCCCAATCAGGCCACAAAGAAAGCCTAACTCGCTAGGACATATTCAAGGAGAGCTTTTGGTTCTGTGAAGACATGGTGGCCCATGGACCAAAAAAGCATTCAAGGGACAATACATTCATCATATACACTTTAGTTCATGTGATAGTCCAGGGGTCTCTACATTTTTGTGTGGTGCCCCTTCCAAATGCATTGACAAATTCTCCAAATAAGGCCCCCTATGGACCTGTGTCTTTCACGCTCCCCAGCTACTTGACTTGCACGGGATGTCCTGCTTCATGCATAGGCCCCAATCCCCGCCCATTTCCCCTTTACATAGGGGTGTTTCCCGCTATGTCAGCTGACGTCATTGGGCAGTCCTGGCCGCGTCCCACAAGGGTAGGCTCCGGGTAGCTGGAGCCCAGAAGTTCCCAGGGATGCATAGCAGAAGAGCATCTGTATAGTAAGATGTACTATGTAAGAATAGTTTGCATACAATTAAAGTATGATTCTACATTCAGACTTTCCGTGCATGACATACAGTTGCGTTCCAGAAGACATTTCCAAATATTCTATGAATTCCCGTTTTAGGTTTCTATGGCTCAGGTGAACGGCAGAGTCTATGCCCGGTTATACAGTACATTCCTTCATTATGTACAAAGCTGTATATGTAAGCAGATGTGATACAACTATGATTTATGACACTACAATTGACCGAGGTGGTTTGCGCATTCTGTCTTTGAAAAGTTATTGTTTTTGGCTTATTTTTTATAAAACATCCCATGTTACAAGAGAAAAAATAGGATTTAAGGCTCAAATCTTGACACAAAAACGTTATCTGATGACCAATGCAAAGTGAGTTTGCATTGATCATCACCAAGAACTTTTCTCCTATGAAAGTTGAAGGAGTAAACGCAGATGAGTTGAGGAAGTAACACCTTCCTACTTGGGCTGAAAGACGGATTCGGTCTTCACCTTACCTGGGAAGTTCCTGGGTTGCACCTGGAGTCTCCGGGTGAAGAGCTACTTCCCTGGCCTATCCTGGAGAGCCCTCCCTACCAAGGTTCCGCCAACTCCTGCCTACTCTCCTCCCACTTCACATCTCATTAATATTTAACACGATCTTGCCCCACCCCTTAACCAGAACCACATCTGGAGAGCGGGCACTACAATCAAGCCAACCCTAGGAAGTCCCTAGATATGGTCTTCAACTGAGGGACTCTTAGATTCCTTTCTTTTTTTTTCCTTTGGTGTGGAAATTGCCCTGGGAATTATTTTGCTGGGTGTTAAACATTGTAAATCTAAATAATGTAAAAACCGAAAATTAAACAAAAGTTAGAATAAGAAAATTAACACAGTATGTGGCCTTCAGATTTGAAAGTTCCTCTTTAAAGACCAGAACCTTTGTTTTGAATTGACTGGCGTCCTACACCTGATTGTGTATGTTCTTCCTCTCGAAAAAATATATATTAATATAATAAGAACAATAAAACATTGCATTGATTATTCAGACAAATATATCATGCGAGACTTTGGGCATTTATGAAATATAAGATATTTTTTATAAAGTGATTTTATTCTTTTTTGTGCAAATTTTGCCTTTTCTTCTGTAGGCTCAGCACCGAAAGATTTTCTAGTTCAAATTATCTGAGGTCAGGTCAAGAGATTTCAGCACTACATCTGTCCTAATTATACGTGTGTCAAGAGCACATCCCTTAGAATTTAATTTACTCTTCGTACAATTTGAGATACCTTTCAAAAAAATCTAACGAAATCTTTCAAATAACTGAATCATTTAACAGGTAAGACTAGCCATTTTTCAGTATTTATAATTTTTTACCTATCTATCTTAAATTACGGTATGTTTTTTTTTCTTGTTTTCTTGTTTATTATTATAATCAGAATTTAACTGATTACTAGGCTTACTAGGCTTTGTAAAATTACTTATTAAGGATTTCATTAGGGGGCTTCGTATTTATCATCCTTAGTGTTTATGTTACTGAGAGGGTGGTAGATGAGTGGAACAGCCTCCCAACATAGGTGGAAGAGGTTAACACTGTAAGGGAATGTAAGCATGCATGGGATAGGCGTGTAGATATCCTGAAACAAGAGTAAGAACTGATTGCCGTTTGTGTCTATAAAGCAGAAAACGTGCAGACTAGACGAACCAAATGATTTGTATCTGCCGTAAAAATGCTGTGCGTTTTATCTTAAGTATCTGCTGGGCCCTGGCACACTAAGAGTTAATGTTTTAGCTTGGGCTGCAAGCCAAGTCAGTCTGACTCACTCCGGTTTGGTTCATACCGGGTCAATCCCAGGAGGATGCACGATCCATTATAGTTAATCCCGCATGCCGAGTGCGAAAGCAAATCATGTTCTTTTTAGATATTACTGTATATTGATGTGGCCGAACCAAAAAATCCGACATTTACAAATTTCAGGTGCCCCGGACTTATCGAAACTCAGTGGGAAGCAATTACTTTGGAAATAAGAAGCCGTTTAAAGTCACAGCGCTTGTTTCTTGTCCCCTGCTAGAGTTACAATGGGATAGTATGGTTGGTGCTCAGGTTCATTTTTAGCTCCCTGCCGGGGGGGGGGGGGGATATTTATCATTACTGTTGTAGGTAATCGTTTTTATTAGTAGTGTAGGTAATGGGGTTAACCCCTTCTGCACAAGAACCAGAAGATATCGCTGCATCTCTGAGTTATCTTCACCGTCCGTGCTGTCATGCTCTATTGTTTTGGCGTCTTTGAAATAACGGATACCCCATGAATAAAACGATCTATT
Source organism: Spea hammondii (assembly GCA_029215755.1). Classification (NCBI taxonomy): domain Eukaryota; kingdom Metazoa; phylum Chordata; class Amphibia; order Anura; family Pelobatidae; genus Spea; species Spea hammondii. Next base: position 6,828,232 of record JARDYJ010000004.1, read on the forward strand.
TACCAAAGCCTGCTCTTTTCCTTAACATCGATTTGTTGCAGTCAGGCTCTCCGGTGCACAGTCGCTCAACGGTCCAGTTGGGGAGATAACATAGAAACACAAAAACCGACTGCAGATAAGAACCATTCCGCGTCTAGTCTGCCTGTGCGGTCAAAGATCTCGCTTGTAAGCAGCCCCGCTACACTAAGGAGGTCTGGAACTTCCACATAAGCTTATGACATCATACCCTGGCATTCAGAAGAGGATGGCGGTCATGGAAGCAATGGTTTGGTACCACTGGGGTGCTATCCAGGGCCCAACCAAAGTCTCAAAGTGAAGCCCTGGTTTCGGGGTGTCTGGGTCAGTTTCTTCTTTCTCTGGGCTTAGGAACGATATTTGAACGCATGCGCTCACCATCCACTTCCTGTCTACTCCTCGCCCACTTTTAACCCACTTCTGGGGCTAGTCCCACCCCATTCAATAAAGCATCTCCCCAGAACAGATGGCCTTCCGGGTAGACTACCCTGCGAGTTACCCAGCATACCCGGGAACTCTCTGGGTTTGGCCCAGAGCACTGTTTCTCCTAGTCTCTGGGTCACTAAGGGGAAACTCCAGATCGCTCTACTCCCCGCCTACATCCTCATTAAAAATGGCGTGGGCCAGGGGAACCACCCAGGAACGTCAGTGGGGCCTCCTACCCACATTCTGCAAGTGGGGCCCCAAGTAGCCGGAGCCAGAAAATTCTAAGATATGGTTCCCAGGTTCAAGATCCTGAGGAATTCTGAGTTTCTTGACATGTGAAGTAGAAACTATGTTACTCCAGAGGTCTGGGTGTTACTAAAGATTAGAAGGTTCCAGAACATGTTGTAGATGGCAACATGAGCGGAAAACCGGTCCTCATCAATAGGACTGCTTTCCTGTAAATGATTGGCTGCTTCAAGAAGAGAATCAATGGTGGGCCATGGAGGAGGAGGAGGAGGGGAGCTGCAGCTTCTCCCTATTAAAAAAAAATCACATTAAAGTAATCACAAAGTACTTTAATATGCTTTCTTTTTTCGGTGAGGCTGTCTGGGACTTTATACTGACCCTTTAAAATCTTCACGGGTCGCAAATTCTCCTTTATGGATCCCAAACAATCCCCCCCAAAAAATTGAAAACTATATATAAGCTTAGATGGAAAAATGTATTTAAGCCCCGTTTGCGTGACAGATGCACTTTAAGTCAACTATCCTATATTTGGGACAAGTCATCATGTGTTTGTACCATGGCAACAATGACAAAGTGACCTTCTAACTAGAGCAGCAATAAGTCAAAAAAAGAAAGAAATATTTCTAATGAAAATTTAACTTCTTTAATGAGCAAAAAAATTAAAAAATACAAGCTGTGTACGGTACGCAATAAAGCAAATAATAAAAATTCCGCCATTAAAACGTCAGGATTTCTTTTGGAAGGCGTTCTGTAATCTCGAACGCTTAGCAAGAAATATGATTTCCATAAAACTTCCAATTTACTACTCTAAAGGTTATAATCAAAAAGGTTTAAATTTCATGGCCCACCGTTTGCAAACCGTGTCTTGCTGCTACATCATTATAGTTTTTACATCTCGGAGATGGATCGGAAGTCATTTTAGATGGGTATAAAATACAATTCCTTGTTCTTCTCCAGGATGAGATGATAAGTTTTGGGTTTTTTTTATATGCGATTTGCTTAACATGCAACTTATTATTATTTGGAAGATGCTGTAGGAAGAGATGAAGGCTATTTATTATAGGTATTGCTCTGACAGATGAGAGAGGTGATTTCAGTGAATTTTAGAAACTTCTTCTACTTTTAAAGGACTAGTCATGTATCTGTGTCTACTTTTATGATGTAAGCACCAGAGGTTATCATCATACCTTGGAACTCTCCGGGTTTGACCCAGAGATTGCCGGGTAAGCACTGCTCCTCGGGTTCTCCGGGTCAAGACCTGAATCCTCTGGGTCACAGGGTCTTGACACGCCCTGCTCCCCGCCCATTCTTCCATTAAATGGGAGTGTTTCCCGTTGCCGTCAGTGGGAACGCCCCCAACATCAGCGGGACTGCCCACCGACGTCAGCGGGAGTGTGCCGTTCTGGCAGCGTCCTGCAAGGAAAGGCTCCGGGTAGCCGGAGCCCAGAAGTTCCCAGGTATGGTTATCATGCCGATGGCACAACACCGGTGCCAAACACTGCACATGCACGGAGATACCTGGCGCTGACCGATGACAGAAGACAACTGCCAGGTTGGCAATTCTTAACTGCCAACTGTCCTGTATTTGCCAGTCTTTACTCTGAGTACATGTGCCCTCCTCCTTCGTGGTCTGACGATCCCTGCTACTGATTGGCTACTTGAAGCAGCCAATTGGAGAGATCAAAGAGCTCACACTGAAATCACTGGGGCACTTTCCACCCATGCACATGGAGGTCTGGACGGACCCCTCCGACCCCCAAAAAAGTAAAAGGACAATGCAGCTATCATATACATTAAAGAACACATGATGACTGATGTGTCCCTTTAAAGAGAGGCTAAAAAAAGAGAGGCTTTCAATGCATTATCTGGAGTTAGGTTTCCAATACACACCTTAGTGATTGTGTTGATAAAATCCAAGCTTTTGACGCCGGTAAAATCCTGTTAACTAGACCTGCTTGGCCATGCGCGCTTGGGGTTACTGACGATTTGGTGTGACATTTTTAAGTTCCATGTACAAATGTCACAAGACATACTCAGTATCCTCAAGATAGTTATGTCCTTGGACATGGATGACGCAAGGAATTCTGTGATTTTTGAACACCGTTACATAGAAAGCAAATTATTAAGCTTGAAATGACCATATAATTTATATACGTACTGTGCATGTATATATATATATATATATATATATTATGTCTCTGCACCTCTAGCGTTCTTGTCTTGTACAGTTGGCCAGACAGTAAATAAAAAGATATCTGACTAATTAACAGCCCAGTACATTAAAGTCAATAAAATCCTAAGTATATATTACAGCGTAAATTATTTGCTCTATATGAATGAAAAACGAGAGCATTTTAATTAGTTTTGGCACAACACGCAAAAAAAACCATGAGTTACAAGTCTCTTTCCTCCCATCAAAGAGCTCTCTATATTTTCACACCTCTACTTTTCTCTCAATATTTTTTTTTTTTTTCCTTCTCTGGCTTATTTCTTCTAACATTTTTATTCCTCCTTCCTTGTTTTAATGTATTGAGCTAGGATATCCAAAAATTGTGACCTGTTGACAGCCCTCGATGACTGGAGCCGCGCACCCCTTTTCTAGGATGTTATGGTAGCAAAAGGGGTGGTGGCACCAGAGATGTTCCCCAAGCAGAGGACTATGTACTTTTGGTCACGTGGTGACCATATAGCTATCAGCTGTTCCATGATGGTTCATAAAGTGGGATCTACAGCTTTCTTTAGGCCCTGGCATATTTTAGCCCTGATTGGGACATGCCGATCCTGATGGCCCAATAATACTGTTGCCCAAATCCCATTTCGCAGACACGATGTTCAGCGACTTCTGTCGACTTATGTCCACCACATATATTCAACAAAGGTGACCGCATAAAAGCTCGTAAATAGAGCACAGAATGGATCTAGTCATGATCTGTATGTTACTAGGCACCCTGGTGGTTATATTATCATTAGCACTGGCAAGTACTGCAGTCTGTGAATATACCGCCTTCTAGACTGGTGCCTGTTTTTTTCTTTTTAAGCAGAAAACAAATTTTTGGGGGTCTCGTAAAAACATAGAATTTGACAGCAGGTAACAACAATTCACCCCGTCTAGCCTGCCTATTTTTCCCGACATAAAGTCTCAGAACTTCATCGGTCGTTGGTCTCGTCTTAGATTCAAGAGCCGTATGTCTATCCCATGCATGTTTAAATTCCCTCACTGTATTACCCTCTACCACTTCTGCTGGGAGGCTGTTCCATCTATCTACCATCCTCTCTGTACTAGAAAAAGACCCTTACAGTCCCTTAATAATACAGAAAAAAACGGGACTGACCATCAAAACTTTTTTTTTTTTTCTTGCCAACGCAAACAGCTATATCCAGTAAATGTAAAGTATGATAAATATAAACTATTTCTCCAGGTCTAGCGCGACCTTTACCAAACTGTTACATCGCCAAACCAACCCATATTTCATTCTTGACACGCCGGTAAGAGTTATAGACCAATTCTCCTACAATTGCAACACAGATCAATCGAAACCCGTACTCCATGTGTGCGCGGCATGCCCTGCTCCCAAGAAACTTGCTCTATTGATTAGGTTGATCTTCAAAGTAGTGCTGGTAATAGGGTTTAGCAGAGACACAGATATGGCAACCAGACGTGAATTAAAGCAGCGGTGCACAACTCCAGCCCTCGAGGGACACAAACAGCCCACGATTTTTGGTTATTCCAGCTTGAGGACAGGCATCGCAATTAAAAAATCATTAAACTACCTGTTTGCAGCCCCCCAGGTCTGAGTAATATATAACACAGCCATCACCGGACTTCTGGGTCATACACAGCGCATAGCAAAATACACAAAATATATATCCGCCTGTTTTGTACTTTATTGCAGATATTTTAATAATTGGAATTTAAAAAAAGAAAACAAACAGGACTTATGTCTCGTGGACGTAGGGAGCATACATCAGTATGCTCACTGCACATGCTCAGTAGAACTCCCTGTCTAGTTAATGGAGACCGAGCTCCCGTTGAAATCAATGGGAAATGCATTCAGGTCGATGCAGAAATGACTCAAACACGTGTTAAAAATAAAAAACACAATTTTGGTGTCTAGACTACTTTAATATGCATTTTTCACACTGTAAAAAAATAAAAATAAAACACTAAGCCCTCCTAATCATTTTCGGAGAAGCAGCAGCTCCAGAACTGCAACATCCCCTTAAGTGGTCCCATTCTGGCACCACTGATTGGCTCATTGAAACCAATAGGAGCACTTCTACCCATGTCTTGTTAGATCACAAGATGCATGGGGGGGGTTGGGGGGGACCATAAGAATATTTAAAGTAACCATATGCATTAAAGTTTATATAATCGCCCCAATAAATAGCAGCCTAACCTTGAATCAAATATCTCTGGCGCAATGACGCGGACTGCGAAGAGAAAAACACAAGCTATAGCTAGTTCTAATAAATGAATTTCATTATACTTATTGCCGCGAAGGTAACTATTCCCGTTTAATCTTAAGTGAAACTTTAAATAAATCCCTCGGAAAACAGTTTAGAAATTGCAATGCGTTGGTCACAATGTATAAAATAATGGAACCAAATCATTTCTCGGCTATGCGCAAGCACGGAATATAAATATCCTCCTTCGGTCGGTCAGATCAATGTGAAATAAATAAGCGCCGCGCGCTTAACTGAAGTCTATAACCGAACAAATTACTTTTCTACATAACCTTGAGAAGCGAGAGAAGGAAAAAAAAAATATAAATATATAAATAAATATTACCTGAGAAAGGTGTCCTCGATTACTCGTTGAGAATTATTATATTATAATAATATAATATATTATATAATTCTTCTGACTTGGCACTCCCGAGGGGATATGCCAAGTCTTCCTTCAATCCCCGGCCATGAGGGCCGGATTACTCTGGGGGCTCGAATAAGACACCTCAGGCTCCAAGCTACCTCGGCCCTAAGACTAGAGGATCAAGTTCCCCCGGTCAAGGGTACTATACTTGATCTGAGAAAAAAGGCCCGAACCACCGCTCTCGCTTCGGTAGCCGAAAGAGAAAAGTGGTTCTGTCACATTCCAGATCTCTGGTCAGATGTCACCTGGAGTATTGTGTAAAGTTATGAAGACCCCCCATCTCCAGAAGGATATTGACAGATTGCAGAAGAGAAAATGATTAGGAAAGACTAACGGATCTTAGTCTTTCGTGGAAAGGAGAGCGAGAGGCCATATGTCAGAAGTGGGTACAGGAGGAACATTTATTTCCGGGAGACATGTTAGAACAAGAGGTCATAACCTGAAACCAAAGGGTCGGAGGTATAGGTGTAGTTTAAGGAACTTTTACTTTACAGAGAGGGTGGTAGATAAGACGTTGTGGAGGCTAATAAAGTGAAGGACCTTAAACACGCATTATGGTCAGTTATGGGCCTCTGCGTTTTCTGAAATTTATAACTAAAACGGATTAGCGCCAGTCAAACGTACTACCTAACTTTTCGAGACGTAGGCCTTGTCTCACCGGGAATACAATTCCATCCAAAAAATTCATTTTAAACCAACGGCACCGGGGGTCGCTTTGGTCTACATCCGGCCCGCAGGTCAACAGTTGAAAAGCCCGGCCATAAAACATTCAAATATGGCCTTTGTTTCGAGGAAATCTCTTGGAACACCTGTTTAGTATACAAAATGTATTTATAATTTTTTTATGAGATCGCAGATACTAAAAATGAGAAAGACTGACATCCCGCCACTAATCCGCGGCCGGCATGAGTAATTGTCTGCAGGTGTTCCCTGCGTGATATTCAATTTTTGAAACCGGAGGTTGTTGGACAGTATGCTTTTTTTTTTTTTTTTTTTTTTTTAATGTATAACGTCTTTTTGGTTATTTTTCAGTTTTTTCTCAATTCCCAGCCTCCATCTGCGTCCATTAGGAGAAGTTATTAGGAAGATAGACGAATTTCTGCATTCCAGAAGCCGGCGGAGAAACCATACTATTAGAAAAGAAAGAAACATGAATCTCCGGCTTCCATCGTCTTGCAGAAAGGGAAAAAAAATGGATCAATTTATTATATACATTAAATTTGTCATTTGTCCTGATGAAGGTGTTCACACAGTCCTCAAATGTTATGTGCATGGTAATTTGATATCTTCTTTCCTGCAAGATAGATTAGCAGGAGTCTTGAGCTTTCGGAGCCATAAGTCTAGTTCGCTTCCAAATGAACTGCATGGAGTGGGGACACTAAAATACACTGTATATACATACATTCCAGGTGTTTTATATATTATATAATAAATATTTTAAACTTAAAAAGGGCTAACGTCGAAAGAAAAGATCAATCTTCTAGGGTTTCCCCATCTCTGGTGCCTAGTGGGATGATAGCAGGTGTTCAAATTTATTAAAATTAATTACCCTCTCTGGGTCTAGAGAGCCTACCTATGCCTTCGGCCCCCATACCCCGCTCTTTGGAAAGGAGGAATCAGGTTAAAGTAACCTGTTTGAGAGGCCCCTTTCTAGACCAAAAATGAGGATTCAAAAGATGTCAACTTAAAGATGGACATTTTTGTTGAGGCAGCGTGGATGGGGATTAGCGCCATATGCACTTAACCACCCCATCTGTGGTCGCCATTTTTGCTGCTGAGCGCAGTGATGTCATATCTCGGTGATCTGTCCCTTTAACCCCTTAATGACAAAGCCCGTATATGTACGGGCTCAAAATGCATCGTTTTAAATGGGTTTAGGGACTGCCCATTGTCCTTAAGGGGTTAAGGACGTGCAGCGTATTATTGAGCCTGTACCCGCTTGGCACCGTCTTCCATCGTTGAAATGGGTTAGTTGAGGAGGCTAGTTGAGGAGATCAGAGACCTTCTTTGTAACCAACCCACTGGTTAGCGGCATGGCTCAGGGACAAAGCATCAGCGAGGCTATAGACAACTAGTTATCTAAGAACGTTGTAAAAAAAAATTACACAATTTAATTTATAAACCAATTATCTATTTCTATACACCTTACTGTGACTTTTAGGGCTGTAGAACCCTGCGATACCCTCATATCCAGCAAACACTCTAGAAAAGAGTGACATCAGGGGACGAAAGAGGGGCACAGGCAATATTCGCTTGAAAAAGCCCCCAAAAAGCCTTAAGGCTGCCCAAAACGCTTCTGAGTAGGCTCTAGTTTTGTCAGACCCATTAAATAAATGGACTATTAGAAGGGCTACTTAAATGGATTAAATGAGGACTCCATGTTATAACTAAAAATATTTGTATAAATAAAAGATAATAATAAAAATAATAATAATAATAATAATAATAATAGTAATAATAAAATATCCTGGGGGTCCTCAGCACTGAAGGGACGAACATTATGCCCCTTAGTGAGCGTCTCCGTACGCAGAGCAAGGCTGCCCCCCACCCCTTGAATTTGCTATGAGATCAGCAGCAGCCAAATATGTTTTTAGGTTGCTGCGTATTCGGGACATTTGGCAGCACGTGCGCCTTGGGGGTAAAAAATTGCCAGCAATGTCCTTGCCGGACACATGGGAGAGAAGAGAAACCGGAGCAAAGGGTCTCATTCTTTAAATAGCGATACGCTCTCATTAACGGCCTTTCGATTACATCAGCAGCGGTAACAGCTGATTAGTATCCTGTGGTTTACCAGTCTATAGTTATACGGCGACGTCCATGAAATATTAATACGGCTTCTCTCGCATAAGTAGAGAAATAGCTAAAATTAGCCGTGCGTTCTTTACCGTTTCATTCATCTTCAAGCGTGCGCTGGGCTATGCATCTCTTGATTACTGAGACTCTGGCAAGGTATCTATTAAACCGAGGTATAACGCTGAAAAATATACATGCCCCCCCCCGAGCCCCCGTGAAATCCGAAACAATTTATATAAACAGCTTTATAAAACCTTCCCTTATTATGCAAAATGACGATTCCCCGCTCTGCTAGAAATCCCGTGAATATAAAGCACCGTAGATTTATTTTTCCGAGGTCTGAGGTCAGAGATGTTTGTGTTGGTTAATGAGCCCTACGTCTTCATCATTAGAACGGGGAGATCGCTACCTTCTCCATGTGTGAAGTTCTCATAAATCTAGATGTTTGGCTGTAGTAAATGTCAAGAATTTGGCCGGTGAAGAACGCTTTTGTTTTGGGGGTCTGGTTAGAGGTGCAGCTTTACGTGGATATTATATATGGCTTTGTGACTTATTGATAGCTATTTATATAACAGATTAGGGCATTTAAATGGACCGACTAATTAAAAAAAAACATTTGAATTCACGTTGCAGTCCATTTTGAATAGATTCCTATGCATTTTACTACATCATACCTCTCAACACCTCTTTGAAGGACAGTCCTGCTGTTCCGGGTAGCTACCCCACCGTCCCATTTTTGTGGGGCATTGGGGATCATGAGTTGGGGTGATCTTCTGATCTCCAAGAACTGTCCCAGGGAGCTGTAAAGTCAACGGTGCTATTGCAGCACTGACCCCCGCCGCAGCTCCAACATGGCCACCTTTGTAACCCCTCCCACTTCCAGTGTTGGCCTTGCCCACTTGCAGCACTGGCTCACCCTCCCTGCCTCTTGTCACACTCTCCAACACAATTGCCCCGATTTGGGCACCTAAACATTTTGAGGGGGTACTGTACATGCATTCTTTGATTATTTCGAGTTAGAATATGAGACTATGAGAAGTACATGGGGTTTAAAAAGAGGGACTGACCCTCTTATATTATTATTATTATTAATTTTTATTTATACAGCACCCAAATTTACACAGTGCTTCATACAACATATATATTCAAGGGGTCTAAAAAAACTAGAACAGACAGACTAAGACAAACCGATACATTAGGTAGCGAGGTCCCGGCAGACATATATAATGTATATTAATATATATATTAATATATAACATATAATATATATAATATAATATATAACATTTCCTAGGAAAGTGTGGCACATTGTAATATTTACCTTTTTTTGTCATTTCTAACATTTGAAATCTTTAACTTTTATATAGGATTCGGAAAGATCTGGAGACTTCTGCCCAATATGCTTTTTTTAACCAGTGATTCTATACCCGGATTTGGAACATGGCGTCTTGTGACTGCATAGCTGTCGGTGCTGCCGGTGACTCATGATGTTTAACAATCATTTGGAAGAGGTCATAACTGACTTGCAAAAAATACCATTATGCCCTTCATACATTAGATATGTGCCCCCTAGCTGTACAGATTTTTTAAACATGCGTCTAGCCCAGGGACCGTCAATTTAGGACACAAAATCTGCCGAGGACTACAACTACCAAGACACACAGCCGCAGGAAAAGTCGTCAGCCCATAGAGTACTAAACATTTCATTTGTTCTAAATTCACACTGACAGGTCTTTTCGGCTGACTATAATATTGTAATTATTTAATGGCTTGTATTTTGAATTAAATCACAATAATTAAGCAAAAAATTTAAAATAAATAAATAAAAAATTATATATATATATATATATATATATATATATATATATATAAAATTAACCAGCATAGTTGGTACAGAAATGTAATATATTAGATAAACCTGGTTTCTAAGACTTGGCATGATAGAACTTTCAGATGAAATAAATCTTGATAGAATGCCTGTGAGGGACCAGCTACTTGAGTTGCATTTTATAGAATCTTTATGGTATCTTGAGACGCAGAACAGCATCAGCGAAAAAGGTCACTGGTAAGTATAATTTCAGAGGATTTTTAGTCTGTATGGTTGCTAGTCTATTATTTATTTGGGTAGTAATTACAAACGAGTCTGGTTTATCAAGAATTAATAGAGATTTATAATACCGGTAATTAAAGTTAATATTCCAGGTTTATTTAAACTTTTTTTCTCATTATTATTATTATTATTATTATTATTATATTTTCCGATTTTATTATATCTCGGCTCTGTGTTTCTAAATCCTTTTTTAAGCTATAATACAAGGTGTAGTCCCCCCCCTTTAAATTAATCAGAGCTTATGTTACTTTCCTACTCCTTATAGTCATCTAAAAATCATTTCAGACCATAGTGAGGTTATTGGCAAGAAAAGGAGACTTTAAAAAAAAAATTCTATTATGGATTCTGTTGCTAAAAGATTTGAAGTTAACATCAATATCACTCATTTTGATTTATCGCTCATCACTAACAAGTTTCCTCCACGTCTTTCGATTTTTTCGGTTCCCTTGGATCATTTTAAGCCTTCCCCAAACTTTTGAGTGATGCAGGAGAAAGGCATATTTCAGAGGACAATGGAAATGACAAAACAGGAGGTTAAAATGTGAATCCACTTACAGGCACCAGTATATTAACGAAATAGAGTGAGAGACCTCGGTCAAAATGGTTCCAGACCTTCTCATCCTCTAACCAAAGTTCTTAATAGCTTATATAGTAGGTGGAAAAAACCCTTAGAATTATAGAGACTGTCTCCAAGCAAGAACACATACCTTCAACATGTCCCTCTCTTACAGGTCCAGTCCCACCTTCCTCACCCGTCTGTCCTAAGCGGTCAGCACATTTAACATATAATTTGCCAGCGGATAAGACTCATTCGGCCCATCTCGTCTGCCCATTTTGCCTGCTGTAAAGGCTTAAGCGTCTATCGATCCTCGGACTCGTTTTAGATCCACGTGCCCATGTATGTAGGTAGTGTGTATCGTGCATTGTAAACCCAAAACCAGTTTAACCCACCAAATAACGACACGGAGACCGAAATTGGATAAAGCAGGCCACAGCACAATTTTATTATAAAACCATAAAACACTGTGTTGGCCCAAAACACCATAAACCAATAAGAATAATATACAATAACCGATAAATAATAAATACAAATATACAAATATACATAACACATTACCGTAACATATTCAAAACATAACCAACACAGGAACCGAATTAACCCCGTCCTTGCCGGCCTCTCACACTGCACAATCCAGACCACAGGTACTCACCTCCCCCCTCGTCCAAACAAAATTGACAGCTACCTTTCGCTGCCCCACCACCAATGCTAACCACCAGCCGTCCAACAAGCTCGGTGGGCACGTCCAATAAAACACCAGAGGTTAGGGGAGGATTGAGCCTTCCATTACACCAGCATCCAAACTCCATCACTTACCAAAACCAGACCGGCAAGGACACACAAACCGCCAGCTGTGACAAAAGAAAGAAAGGTAGTACACAAGAAATAGGGAGGGAGGGTGGGAAGCAGGTAAGACTGTTGGCCGTGCCTGTAAAAAAGGACAGTGACCGGGGTCACCCAGAGGGCACCTTATATCACCTAGGGTCTCCCACCCCTCAATTAACATACCCCAATCAAAACACGGACATGCCCTGAGCATGCACTAACCCACACACATACATGCTCCCTGTCCATTTAGCTACGCTGATTCCCAGGGGCCTTGCCTCTTAAGTTTAAATGTCCTCACTGTGTTGACCTCTAACACTTCCGCTGGGAGGCTGTTCCCCTTATCTCCTGTCCATACAACACATTCAATGTTAGCGCCCAACTGTCTAGTTTAAGACCATAAAGGACAACAGTCACCTCCTGTAACCCTCCTTCATGGGTGCTCTTCACCAAGAAGACTTTAGCGCACATAGGGCATCAGCAAGCAGTCTAATCCGACATACCACAGTCCAAAATCCAGTGATCTTGTATCATTTAATTAGACAATCAGTCCTGATTCAAACAGATCTATCTCTCCTATGGATTTCCCTTTGCTGTTCAGGAGGTTTAATAAATACATTATACATATGCATGAAAATACTTTTTCTGCTTTTCAAATAATGTGTCTGACTATCCCCGCTTCCTATCTATTAAAATGTAAACTGGAGACATATTGCCAGAGCACATAACCCAAGCGGGATTAATGAACAGGAAAAAAAGGCAAACTGCGGAAATCAATACTACTTTCATCATCTTTTTTTTTTAAATCTGTATTGTGCCTGGCACATGGCAGTTTTTAACTTTGAATGATCTTCCTAATCACTGTAATAAATTAACATGGGGGAAAAAAACCTAGATCCGTTCAGTTTTACTTTTGTTCTAATAAAAAAAAAAAGAAACCAAATACATCCAAACTTTTTCCTTCTAGGAAATAAAACTGGTGTTACCCAAGGTTATGGGATAAAGAAGGTTGTGTCTCTCACGTTCCTACGCACACCTGTTGCAAAACATCACTAAAAACAAAGAATTTTTGGCAACATTGTTTAAATTCCATTTTGTATAAACAACATTTGTCCCAGCTGCTACAATGACCCACCGCTTACCATATAATCGTTGTTTGTACCCGTTTGATCCATACAACGTCTCTTTGGAGACCAGGTATCGAGAGACAAGCTCTTTGACCGGGTTCAACTACATTGATCTTTTGAGCTGCTAACATTCACACCCAAAACATGAAATGTTTCCCACGCCATGGGAGGGAGATTCCAAAGAAAAGGAAAGTCCGGTATTTTTTAGTCTCTTAAGTACTTACGAGATATGGGATGTAGGCTACGAAGCACTGTTTAATGTTTAGGTTATAGGGGGAGTCAATAAAACAGTTGGTCCTTATGAGCCATTAAGAGCGGAGGTTTTATTTGGCAAGTGTTGGAGGTCTTATGACATGTCTCCATTGTTCATGAGAGGAAATGCTGAAATCATGTCCTCAAAGTCTACAGCTTAGTTTTCAACAGCCTCCTAAAAAGCCTTGAAGGGTCTACACAGATGATAAGAAAGTGTTGGAAAAACTGAGATAATAGCTGATCCACTTTATCTGGCACAAAACTAGTCCTGTTGGGGGCACTTAAGCACTGATTTACAAGTATTGTTTGTTCATGTTAAATATAACTTCTCAATGATCTATTAAATAGAACTTTTCAACTTCTCAAGTAGTGATACTTCTAAAGCAGGAGTATCCAACAAGTACTTCTCCAGGTGATCAGATGTTTGCTTAGAATCATGGCGTTATAGTTCACAAACAGCTGAGATATAGTCCAAAAGCAGGGATAGCTGACCTACAGTGGCTACTTCTGTCCACTATGGACCAACATAAGCAATCTAGACCTCTGAGGACCCTTCTTCAGGTTTTTTTTTTTTACAGAAATCCAAAAAATAAACATTTCTTAACAGCTACCATTCAGATGCAGCAGATGTCATTCTACTTTATCATGCTAGAATGTTTGATTAGTTCATTAGTTTGGCATATTACTTTTGATGTCAGCATTTCTGATCTGTGTGGATCAGCACTTGGGGTAACCTAATGCTTCCATGCTCCGGATGTGGTTTTATATCCGGGAACCGAGATAACTCTGTGCATGTGTCAGGTAATGGAACAAAGATCAAGATACAATATAATAAAATGAATTCCATTCAATGCATTTGACTAGGAGCATGTGTTGCAGCTAATCTATCCGGATTAAATGTAATCACAAAACTCGATTATAGTTGCGTTAGCTCAACTATTGGTTTTTGATCTGTTTTTGGAACCTCCGAGATAAAACGATGACAGTGAATATTATGAATCCCGTTGTCAAGATACAGACTTCTCATCTTCATGCTGTCTCTGGGTTAAGGACATGTAATACTTAATCAAAGTAGACGTGTTCTATAATTCTCAGAGACACTGAAAAGTAAACCTATAAAGATCAGCCTCTTCTTTCTCAGGTGTCAGAGAGACTGTGATATACCACTCGGAGATATTGTAAACGTTGAAATTAAAAATAGATCGCTTAGTCAATGTAGACGTTATGCAATTATGTCTTTCTTTCTGCCAAGAAAAGGTCAAAGGCAAGTCCTGGAGGAGTTGGCCATCTCACAGAGTAATTTATTTGGTTCTCATCTATTTATTATTAAAGGAAAAGTGATTGCTGTTATTTATTTTATTCTATGTAGGTTTCTCTGGCATTCCAAGTCATCCTAAAACTCAGCAAAGCATTTTTCTGTGCTAGTAGGGAGAAATGATTCACTGGGAGAGACAATGGGCAAACACAGTCGCATATTGTGGCCCAGTGAACTAGGTCTAGGGCAACAGGTCTAGGCGGTGAAAAACCATTGAATGTTGTAGCTCCCTAGTGGGCAGGAGGTCAGTGGGCTGGTTGGGGAGATCTCCCTTGTAACTGACCCATTTACACAAACGAGGGCTATGCATAGTTGGCCATCATGTTCTGTGACCTTCTGTGGCAGAATACCAGTGTATGACATCATGTCCTAGAAAGAAGACCCACTGCTCAAGTCAAGCCCGTAGGACCAGCTTGGGGAGCTGCCCTGAGTCAGGCATAGGACATGCATGGACAGGCAGATAGCTAACTGGAATCTATGATGAGACCAATGACTGATTAACGTTTCAGTCTTTATAGCAAGAAAAATAGGTAGTCCTCGTTTGTGACGTTCCCCTTACAGATTCTGAAAGGTGCTTGTAATTCCCCGATATTACAGAATTCTAAGTGTGTCGAATGGACTTGTTTAGTTTTTTTAGTCTATATTAATCAAATTAATGAAGCTTTCTAAATGCACTAGTGTTACAGGTGTATCTAATCTACACTTTTATGACCTCTGTGTCCTTAAACATCGGGCTTACTAACAATCCTTAAAACGCAGTGGCAGCTTTTACACTACAAGCCCAGCGTCTGATAAGAAATGAAGAACAGAGCAAAGCAATTGAACGCCGTCCAAAAACCGGGCCCATGTGCTTTCAGTAATGAGGTCTCTACTCCTGGGACTAGCATGATGTTCCATCACAATCATACCAATTATTGGGAGACCAGAAATCAGGAAAGAGGGCTCGTGATTGAGAATTTAATCACTTGTAAATTAAACCATATTCCTTGGTTTTAACACGGTAATTTAAAGTTTGTAGGTTTGCGTG
Organism: Spea hammondii; assembly: GCA_029215755.1. Lineage (NCBI taxonomy): Eukaryota > Metazoa > Chordata > Amphibia > Anura > Pelobatidae > Spea > Spea hammondii. The sequence goes on from JARDYJ010000004.1 coordinate 6,843,797, forward strand.
GATAGTTTGTAACATTTTTAGCTAGGCTAGCCAAGCACTAGAATATTTTTTCATTCCTCGGTGGAATACCAATGCTAGTGCTATTTAAACATCGGCCCCAGGGATTAAAGTATTGTTACAGTGTGTTCTATACGAAATCACTATGTATTATATTAATGGTCTAAGCGAATGTTCTCAGAGATTCCAGTTCCTCATGTGCACACAATGCAATTTGTACATGGATTTTAAAGGTTGGATGTAGCTCATTTAACCTCAGGGCTGGATCATTAAAGTAGTCTTACAACCCTAACATCCTACATCTCAAGGAAGTTCTTGCTGCTGTGGAACATAATTTGAGAACTTTTTACACTCTACTAACTGTATCTGGTTTTTGGTATGGCCCAAAAGACTGTCCATGGTCTTTGCCTTCCAAAAAACGATTTATTGGCTTACATAGAAACATAGTCATTTATCTTGAAGATAGACACAAGTCAATCAATTTTGATCCAGAAGAAGGCAAAAACCTTGGGACTCAGGGTCAAACCATAAACCAGGCATGGTTATAACCATTCATGTTTTTCGTTTATGGTGTCGGTAATATATATGCGTAGTGCTGAGTACATGGACAGGATTATAAAAGAAAAGGAAGGATAAGTGGCACATGGCTGGGCTTAGAAAAGAAGATGCTGGTCACAGGCGGGAAATTCTGGCACCTGAACTATCCCTCCTTCCTCTCTACCGTGAGCAGGCACAGAGAAAATTGTTTTCGGCAGCGTCACATTAGTCCCTCTTTATCTGAGGTCAGTTACTGAATTGGACTTTGATTGGATGACAAAAAAAAAGCAAACAGGAAAAAAGGCATTTTCTTTGGCAGCTTCCCAACCAAGCATATTGATCTGTACCAAAAAATAGACCAATAACCATAATTTCATTGGAAAAAGAAAACTCAATAACTGAAGTGTTGGGTCCAAGATGCCCCATCACCTTTCCCAATACGAGATTCAGGTATATCAACGTACAGGACCCTGGTACGGGAAATGTGCCATTGTTGGCTGAGCATTATATTGTTTAGTTAGTGTAAACAAGTGTAAAATGTAAGTACATATGGCATCACCCTAACTAAACATCTCTTGTACTTTAGAGACTGTATTAACTGTTCTGCTCAGCATATACCTAATTTTGCTACTTTCATCAAGCCAACATTTCCGAGTGTGTTAGCAGTGAGCTTTAGAAATAGATGGGGCATTAATTTCTAATTAACTCTTAGACCAAATGTTTATTTTCACTTTGGCTTAATTTCAGTTCAGTGATTCCTCAAACACTGTCTCGCGGACTGGGATTTTCAAACATCGGCTGGCTTTAAATGCTTCTCTTAAGGTACATCAATAAATGCCGACGCCAGAGCCATCCTAATGGGAAGCGGTAACCTTGAAATAAATGTTTCCATATCTCTTGATTTGACCTAACACAAACGATCGCGTCAAAAGCCTATAAACGCATTGTGTGTGTGCCGTTAACATTCGATTTAACATCCCACAACATTCCAGGAGATTTCTACAGATTTATTTACAGGTCAAAGCAAAGATGAAAAACCATCAAATAGGAAGCGTCAACAAGCTCAAGAATGGAATCTGTCCATGGTTCATGGGTTTTATTGTTACCTACGTTAAATAATGGTGTTTTTTTGGTTGAATTTATTACATAAAATGTGCTAAGGTCTGTGTTTTATGCTCTGTTACAAAGAATGACAGGAGGTTTGATTTATGGCGGAAATCAATTTCCATCATTCTTAGTGGTCTGAGATCTTCTCCAGGAGATGCCTCCGCTCATCTTCCTTACCCTCATCTCATTGACACCACATAACTTGATGCAAGTGGAAATATCCTTCTTCTATTTAATGTAACATGTATTTCCTTTCTCGACATATTTGTCCCGTAGTGTCTAACATGACCATAAACCTATGGCTTTAATATCTACTTTCTAGAGACACCACGTTAATCCTGGTGACTCCGGGTTGACAACCCCAGTGAGACTGAAGGTGGCTCTGGTGTCAGGCATGATGAAAGACCACGATATCCACCTGCTCCTGTCTATATTACAGCGCAGCGTGACTGCTGGATACAGGAATCCCAGAGTCTATAATTGTAACTTGATCAGCAGGTATAAGACCAATATCCTAGAATGCCCCATCTTTCGTCGAGTAAGTAGATGGGTATCCCCATTCACTTGCATATCTTGTGGGTTTGAGATGACAGCTACTGGACTAGAAGTGTCCAAAAAATGTGTATAATATAACGGATGTAGAGACAAGACATAATAGGGGAAATGGTTAGGTACATTTAGTTATACTCCCTAACCTCACTATATAAAGGGCCAATACCGGCGAGTTTATTCTACAGAAAGTGTTCAGCTGGCCTTTAAAATGGTGATTTATTATATTTTATTTAGAGTTTATAGCCTATGAGAGATAGACGGGGAATGAGATTGAAGGAGAGGGACTATCAGGAGATGTCTCCTTTAAGTATGTATTATACGAGGCTACCAAATAGAAAAAACACTGGCATAATCATAGCATCTTGGGATACAAAATGTCCATTATCAGAATGGGATACATCCATTGAGTGCAGCTCAACGCGGTCTGTCCGTCTGAAAAGATGTGAGCTGAGATTTGCACACCTTGCAGTGGAATAATAAACTCCAAAGTGACACCAGCATAATCCTAAATAAAATCCAAGCTTTACTCTTAACATTGTAGAAGCATTACCGCACAAAGGAAAACACAGTCTCACGCGTTTCGCAATAGAAGGCTTACTCATAGCACTACGAGGTGCGCAATTACAAGCTCAAATCTGTCCAAAGTTTTATGCAGGGCTACCTCAGACCTTCTTGCTGGATTAATTTGCAAGGGAAAATCTTTCATAATTCAAAAAGTTGGACTGAGCTATCCAGAAGCACATTCATCATTGTTCTTCATTTAGTAACAAAATTATTTTGAAAGGATTCCTATTTTAAACAAATGAAGAAAGCTCGGAATGTGCATAAAGCTAAACAGGTAAAACATGATTCAAAAATGGTAGACTCAATGGGCCAGTTGGTTCTTTTCTGCCATCTTTTCGAAATGAGGAAGGTGGCATTTCAAGGGTTCTCAAGATAAGAGATGATAGGAGTTGTGACCGAGGGTAACAGGGGCTCTGCGTATATTTGTAAAAAATAAATTGTTTTTCTGCCCAGAGAAAAAAAGTAACTTCAAGAATTGAATCAAAACCCAGGGAACATCACTAAGCTTAAATATTGATTGTTCTTTACAGTGTCAGCTTCTGGGGAGTGCTAACAACCCCTGAGGATGAATTTCAGAGCCGTTTCTCCAGCGCCTATAATGTTCGGAGGATTTGGGTTTTATTTCTGAAATGTCAAGTGCTGGATTGATGCTGCTTAGTAAATAAATAAAAAAAAAATTACAGGCATCAGGGACAAAGGGATTGAGTTTACTGTCACCGGGACACAACGCCAATAATTGCACACAAGCTTAGATGTCAAGGTTCTGCTAGACTCAAACAATTCCTGGACCTGGAATTCAGTCTCAACAAACATTTAATAAATCGTATCATACATGTGTACCCCATATTGTATAAATACACTTAATACACACAGCTCACTACATTTGATGGTGGCTTTGTGCTCCATCAGCATAACTCCCAACTACTGTCCTTGTTTTCTAGGAGCTCAGAATGTTTGCTCTCTTAGGTTGGTGACCCAGTTTAGTTTAGGTAGAAACTGGTCTGGGATAATAAGCCCTGGGTGGAAGCCAAAACGTTCTATCGGATAAAGCTGGACGCAGAATAACCATAAGAAATTTCAATATTTCTCATTAGAAAATGAGTTAGCACAGCGGCATTCGGAATACCGGCTGAACCTATAGTATAGCTATAGTCACTCCCAACTACCCACATAAGATTTGATGAACAAGTGTTGTGCGTTCCTTTTCTGGTATTAAAACATAGAATTTGAAGATAACACCCATTCTGCCCCATTTGGTTGGCACGGTTTTCTTGATGTTGAGACTCAGACTTTAATCAGCCGTTGGTCTCAGTCTTAGATTATTATTATTATTATTATTATTATTATCCTTTATTTATATAGCGCCAACAGTTTACGCAGCGCTTAATACAATACATAAATTCAAGGCATATGACAAGACAAGAATTGACAGACTAAGACAAACCGATACATTTGGTGGAGAGAGCCCTGCTCGCAAGCTTACAATCTAGAGGGAAATGGGGTGACAAACATAAGGCATAGAGAAAGGGTGAGAGGTATTGTGGGGGTTGTATCGATGACAAGGAAGTTCTAGCAGCTAAGATGGTATGCTTCTCTAAAGAAGTGGGTTTTTAGATGTCAGAAACCATATGCTGATACCATGCATGTCTACATTTCCTCAATGTATTAGCCTTTACCTACCGCCCTCTTCTCTACGTTACATTACATCTAAGACTCTGTTGGTCTAGTTTTAGATTATGACCTCTTGTTCTAACATTTTTCCTCCTTTCTGTAACGTACCTGGCCGGGAGATCCTCCGGGTCCTCCGCTCAGCAGCCACAGCCGCCACGAAGGAAAGGAAGACCCCCGCCGCTGCACGGCAACCACAGCAGCCGCGAGGTAGAGGGAGGCCTCCCGCCTCTGCACAGCAGCCACAGCCGCCGCGAAGGAGAGGGAGACCCCCCACCTCTGCCCAGCAGCCGCAACTGCCGCGAAGAAGGGGGAGACCCTCCACATCTGCCCAGCAGCCACGAAGAAGGGGGAGACCCCCCGCCTCTGCACAGCAGCCGCAGCCGCCACGAAGAAGGGGGAGACCCCCCGCCTCTGCACAGCAGCGGCAGCCACCCCGAAAGCGAAGGAGACCTCCCGGCTCTACGCTCCAAACCCGGCAGCCGCAGACTGAAGACAGTTCCAGCTCCGGTGTCCGGACTCGTTCCTCTTCACGCCACCTAGTGGCGCTGGGGGAGATTGCATCGCCTTATACAGGGAGGTTACGTATACGCCACACGCAAGATGGCCGCAGAGGAAGTGACGTAACGGCACTTTGAATATTTGGCGGGAAAACGCTAATTGGTGCCTAACTCCTCTGCCTATTTAAGAGACTCAAATACACTCAGTCTTCGCCTTCTGATGGTCGTGCCTATCTCGGTAGTGCCTATCTCAGTACGCATTCCTGTTGTTTACCTGTTATTTGACCTCGGCTATTCCCACGACTATCCTGCTCTCCGGTATCCTGACCTCGGCTATTCCCACGACGTTCCTGCTCTCCGGTATCCTGACCGCTGCTCTCTGGACCATCATTTGCCAGTCCTACCTGACTTCGGTGTCTCCTTGTACGCTGTGACATGACACTTTGAAAAAAATTTCCTCTTGTATTTGTTAAATGCCTTTATGAATTATTTAATAATAATAATAATTATAATAATAATAATAAAAATAATAACGATGATAATAATAATAATAAAAATAACGATGATAATAATAATAATAATTATTATTATTATTATGCATTTTTAGAGAAATAAAATTGAGTCATTATACCCCAGCCTGTCTTGTCACGGTGAATGTGGAGTGATTTGTCTTCATAGCCAGACTCCCTGCTGCTTTTTCTCTTATAGAGTGCAGTAGCTTTTATCAGCCAAGAGGAATCCATTATAACCAAAAGTCACCCAGCAGAAACAAAAAAAGACTTTATCACCTATACAATCGGAATGCGGAACACGAAGCAATACTAACGTTTCATGAAAATTTTCTTTATCGTTGTTAATTGGCATCAATTTCCGAGTTTGAAATGTACAGAGATGCTTTCAGGAAATACTTTGACAATTCTGGCTGCGTTGCACATAGATCAGGGATCAAACCTGGATGGAACTTGTTAAGTTGGACGTGTACCAAAGCTTTGTTTAGCAAGCGATCTAGAATTTAAAGGCAGAGGGAAACTCCAGCCATCATATGCTAAGAGGCTCTGGGTAGCCGGAGCCAACAAATTCCCAACTATGGTCATACGCATGGGCAAGGTTTGGGTGTTAGAATCCACCACCAAAAAAAAAAATCAGTGCTGTTGGCAGGTATGAATTACATAAGCGCCCTCATACGTCTTCTCAAGCATTCGGTGACAACGTTCAAATCAACTTTTCTAAATAGTAACATACACACATTTGATGTGTGGATTCAGCCGATTTCATGCCCATTAAGGCTCTAGTAAAAAGCAATTTTATTCACAGCTAGAGTTTATATTTAGAGGTGTTCAGTAAATACTGATGGAGCTGACACTACAAGAGTTTTGGAATTTATTATTAAGAAGGCGTGGAGAGCTCATTCCATGTTCCATTCAGCATGCCAAGACATTTTGGACAATGCTCTGCTTCCAACTTTGTGGGAACAGTTTGGGGAAGACCCTTTTCTATTCCACCATGACTGTGGCCCCAGCACGCAAAGCAAGGTCCATAAAGACATTGCTGGATGAGTTTGGTGTGAAAGAACTTGACTGGCCGCACAAAACCCTGACCTCAACCCCATCGAAACACCATTGGGATGAACTGGAATGGAGATTGCGAGCCGGACCTTCTCATCCAACATCAGTGCCTGACCTCACAAATACTCTACTGGATGGATGGGCAACAATTTCCAGAAGAGTAGAAGCTGTTATAGCTGCAAACGGGGGGACCCACTACATATTAATGTCATCAAGGTGTAATGGCCAGGTGTCCAAATACTTTTGTCCATATAGTTTATTTTACTGTACTAGAATGAAGTGTTTGCTTTAAGATTCTTTAAAGGGACACTCCAGCCATCATACGCCCTTTAAGTAGCTGAAAGATCCCTTTAAAATTACATGCAGGATCTGCAGAATCCCCCTGATTGGCTGCTTCAAGAGAATTATTGAACCATAAAGAGACAGGGAGCTGCAAAAGACATATCATGTGGCATTTAGGGGTAAAAGGCATTTCTGGGGCAGAGTGGAAAGCCTGGGGGCAGATGTGCATAACTGGGGGTGGGGGCAGGTTGTAAAATAAAAGGAAATAAAACCAAAATATTTTTCTCAATCATAGGTTTTATTTAAAAAAAATAGTTTACATGAATTAACATATACTGGTAAAACTTTTTTCCTATAGGGTCGTCTTATATTCAGGCTTTTTCTTTTTTTTCCTAAATTAATATTCAGATTTTGGGGGGTCGTCTTATAATCAGGGTCGTCTTTAATCGAGCAAATATGGTATATTCAAGGGGTATGACAAGACTAGAATTGACAGACTAAGACAAACTGATACATTTAGGTGGAGAGAGCCCTGCTTTCAAGCTTACAATCTTGGATCATACCATTGTGTATCTACTAAATAAAGGAACGTTCCTACAATGTCATAAAAAACATAAACTAATTATCAACCTATTTCCAATACATATGTAAATTCCAAGACAATATCGTAAAATAAAATGCAGTGCAGTAAAACAAGAACCAGCCGAAAAACAATCTCAATGAAAGTAATAGAAAGGTATTTCCGTAATAAATCTCTATTTGTTTGCAAGCGCTTTTTTTTTTGCAGCATAGGGAGTTTGATACACAGGCCTATAAAATCCGGCGCAATAATGTTCTTTGATATTTGTGCTGTGACGTTCCTTTCATTTACAAGTCGTATAAATTCGCTGCAGCCCCTTAAGAACGCCGCGCTTAAAAGCCATTTGTAGATTTAGCTGTTGGCAAGACAATCAGGCCACCAATTCTCGACACCATCTGATACCCGTGAAATATTTGGGTAATTATCACTTGTAGTCGGTTTGTAAGCCTGCCATTGCCAACACAATGGCAAAAAATTAAATGAAATTATTATATAACGGTATATATAGCGAAAACGATATTTTTCCCCCAAAAAATTAAGAGCCGTAATTATGTAAAACCCACAAAACTCAACATAAATTTACATTTAGTGTTCTTGTAAACCACACAGATGAAGGCAGAAGATGAATTTAGGAAATTATAGTCTCTTAAGACGCTCTGCATCCTTCTTAACCCCTTAATGACAAAGCCCGTACATGTACGGGCTCAAAATGCATTGTTTTCAATGGGTTTAGGGACCGTCCTTTGTCCTTAAGGGGTTAAAATTGAAAGCATGTTCGGATACGGGTACGACGTCTTGATCACTGACGGCTAATGGATGATTCTTACTCATGCACGGAGAAGAGTCTTGTACAACTGATAAATAACACATTTAGCTGCAATATTAATTGGAAATTTAATTATTAACGTTCACGTTAACATTTGCTACAAGCAGAAAAATTGCCGTTGCGGAGTTAGGCGTGCTTACATATCTCTTCTGAGAGATTAAGGACACATTGAAGGATTTATTAAGTTAAGGTGGATGTGATTTGTAAAATGAGTCAAGAATTGAACCCAGCAGAATATCTGATTATATTTCTGTAAGTTTCTAAAACGGTGGAAAGTAATCATTTTCCACCGTTTGAGGGAATATCACATAAAAGGGCAATAGCACATTTCTTTTTTTTACTTGCATTGCCGCCATCATGGGGGGTACAACCAGTAGACATGGTGTACATGGCCTGGGAGAGCAGGGGAATACGGCCACACTGATGTGTCACAGGTCCCTTCATTGATCCTTACAGCCTGCTATCTCCACAGGCCAGTATATGGGACTTGGCCTTCATGGCCATCCCTGGTAACTTTATGGGTCTGGCTACCCGGAACCCCACTTGCGGGAAGCGGGTGGGAATTCCCGCTGACATTGGTGGGCCGTCCCACTGACATCACTGGATATGACGCTGTCTAATGGGCAGGAAGTGAGGTGTGTCAGAACACCGCTTCCACGACCCAAAGGTTTCCAGTGGCAACCCAGAGTCTCTGGGCAAAACCCGGAGAGTTCCCAGGTATGCTCATGGCCCAATACCTTAAATGGTCCAACAAAACTAGAACTGACAGACTGAGACGGACCATTACATGGAAAAAAGGGTCCTGCTCGCCAGCTTAGATATATGCCAGAAACCACGAGACAGCTGGCAACTCAGGAATGTCTTTTTTTATGGCTGAGTGACCTTTTATACACATTTGCCTCTTGAGAGCTCTCCCTAATTGTGAAGGATAGTTTTCAATGATGACAAAGTGACCTATGTCTGGGCTAATTGTACCTATCTTGGGCTGCCCTCATGATTGGGATGAGGCTGAAATACTTATGGAGGCTGAATAATCATGTTTCTGTTCCATAGAAGAGGATATTGCCCTATAAGCAGACCTCAAATTAAATTTAAATTTAAAAAAACCAGTTTATAGATTTTTAAAATGCATTGGCTTTTCCAATGCTAAAAAATTATCCTTGCTGTATTTGTATTTAATAGGGAAGCGAGGATCTTTTCTCTTGAATGATACAACTAAATTAAAAGTTCTCTCTGACCTTCTGTTTTTCTTCAGACACCTGTGTCTATAATTGGGCAACCAGATGTTGCTAATTAATCAATTCTAGCATCTGCTTTGCATGCGCCGGCACAAGAAACACAACGAAATGTGATATTAGAAAAAAAAAAGTGTGAAAACGAGGTCTAGAAACAAAAGTTTGATTTTATTTGCAGAGGACTAAAGAAGAACGTCTCAGGTTTGACGCATTAAATGTGTGTAGACCTTGAGTCCTGATTTTCAGGATCGTGTCTTCAGTGGAAGCTGATACCTTTTAGTGATGGACAAAATCAATAACCAGGTGTCCTGGAAATCAGGACACCAGTCAGGACTGTCTCAACCAAATCAGTACTGTTGACATCTATCAGATGGACCAGGACATGTTAAGCTATAACTGTCTATAAGCCATGTCGCTCATCGTCACCCTTTTGTTATCCTGAAGATGGAGTCTTTAGTCAAATTTAATGCGTTTTTTTAGGGACAAGATGGAAATAAATTTGAATGGGAGCGATTTCCTGACACTCATTGGCTGCTTCAAGCAACCAATCAGTGGGAAGAATTGTTGGACCACAGAAGAGAAGAGCAGCTGCAGCTTTTACCCTAGGCATTTTTTATTTTGTTTTGAATGCATAATGAGTGCATCGAGTACTTTAATATGTATTTTTTCCTTAGTGGGGGGTGTCAGCGATATTAAAATGTCCCTTTTAACTACAACGATGGCTACAATGATCCTTTCCCTTTAAATCTGGCTGATTAGAATCTTATTTTCTACCTAGCTGAAAGGTAATACAGTTACATGCAATTTGCCGGTCCGGGTCAAAAAACATTTGCTAGAAAATGTAATTCATTAAGCAAAAAAAAGCAGACGCCGTGGCCTTTCTTTAACAAGGAAAAAGAGAAAAGGCAAACAAGGTCTGTGCAGAGAAATATTGGCACCGCAGAGCAACAATTAAAGGAAAAACACGAACACTAGTATTATTAATTTAAAGGTAAATTAATTTGGCCGTACAATTAAGTACAGGAGCTTTAACGGGGTAGCGGTCAAGTTAGTTTTAATACAAGTTAGGTGCAAGTTTTATCTGTGTCATGCCTGAAAATTAATCAAAATAGGTAAAAATGAGCCCACTGTCAAGTAATGCCTTATAATTTGTATGATGACAGGCAATATGAAGGTTGCTGCCCTAGGCCTATTCCAGGGCAGTTCCCGCAGTCCCCCCCATGACCTACTGGTTAAAAGAGACTTCAGTTGTGCTGGTGACATGGACCAGGGACCAAAGATCTCCCCCAATGGAGCCACTGATTTTCCAGTACACCAGGGAGCATATCAACCTTTAGGGCCACCTGCCCATGAAAGGCGACATAAGAGCTGCTGCTCCCTGGAGCTTCTACTCCAAGCCTGGACTAGTATATACTGCTGATGACACTTTAACGAGGTGAGTTTTACGTAGAAGCAACGTTCAGAACAAAGGTGGCTCATGGGACCATCGGTTTATATAAGGAACTATATGAAATTAGGGGTTAGCATGATGCAAGCATACCTGGGAAAACTCCAAAGCTGTGTCAGAAGCTTCAACAAGTCTCCACGCAGTTACAATAGATGGGCACAATGTTAAAGAAAATAATTATTGACAAAAGCTACCAGCGCTACACGTGTCCCGGGTTCTCAAAGCTCTATTGTGTATGTACTTAACACAATACAACCATCGATGAAACAAAAGGCAGTGTCCTAATTGACGATCAACCCTTCAACCTCACAATACTCATGGGGAGTCTATTGACGGATGATTACAAGAATTGTATTGATTTCTTTTTTTTGTGTGTGAGACCTTTGGCCAAAGAGAATTCGGTAATCTTTGCAAACAGAAATCAAGCCGAAGTCTGTAGACTTTATTTACAAGCCGTTGCTTTCTCGGATAACCTTGACTATAATTATAAGCAGGACGTTGAATTCCATGGTTGGTAGAACCAGTCACATTATACGAAAAGGAAATATTCTTCACAACTTTTAGCATCACTAGTTTTTGAAAACGATCTACGGCTTATATTTTTTGTCAATCAACAGCATCGTTTTGAAGATATATACAGTATTTTAAAATTAGAAATCTGTTTTAACTCAGAGAAGATGGGCTCTGTGGCAAAAGGTGGCAATACTAGCCCACCCAATCAATGTCCTCTGCTGAAGTCATCTATCATTTCCTCATTCCATCCTTTCAAAGGCTGCCTGAACCAATCAACAACAATCAGCGACTTAACAATAGGGGAGATATAAACCCTTTTTATAACAGGGTTATCCGCCAAGTGGCCCTAATACCATATTGGCTCAAATATAGGCCGCACTTTTCCCCCCCACTTTAAAGCCTATATTCGGGGTCTAGCGCCCGGGCGCCGGGCAGGCAGCAGGGTTAGGATGCAGATCTCCCGCAGCGGTGCAGGGGACCTGTATCCTACTCTCTGATACGCTCAGACAGCCTCCCCTGCCAGCACTTCCAACGGGGGGTGCCAGCACGGGAGGTTGTCTAAGCGCATCGTGCGGACGGTCACCGGCTGTGGCGATGCGGGTAAACAGCCTCTGCTGCCGGCACGTCTGCACGATCTGCTTTAACAATCTCCCTTGCCAGGAATTCCCACGTGGGGGAGTCCCGGCAACGGAGATTGTTAAAGCACATCGTGCAGATGTCCTAGCAGCGGAGGTTGTTTACCCGCAACGCCGCAGCCGGTGACCGTCCGCACGATGCGTTTTACCCCCAAGACTTACCAGAGCAGACTCCCGGGTGTCTTGCGGGGCCGGCAGGGGACATCCACGCAATACGCGTATACAACTTCCGGTGCCGGCACATCCGCTGAGGGGGGCAGAGTGGCAGCATATCTCGGGGGGGGGGAGGACAGTGGCAGCTTATCTCGGGGGGGGAGGAGGACAGTGGCAGCATATCTCGGGGGGGGAGAGTGGCAGCATGTTTTTTTGGTGCTTTTTTAAAGAAAAAAACTTTTTCTTTAAAAAAGCACCAAACTTTTAGGGTGCAGCCTATATACGGGGGCGGCCTATATCCGAGCCAATACGGTATATTTTGTATAACCTGAAGAGGGGCCAAATAATGCTCCTGCTATTTTATTCATTAATCATATCAAGCTAGTTCTTCTTAACTATATAGTGCCCTCTTCAGCGGACTATACGGTTCTATAGTACATCGCAGTCCTGCAAAGAGTTAAATGATATGACAAAACAGATTCCATGATAGATTCCCTTTAAGTAGTAGCAAAAAAAAAATGTTAATTATGTCTCATAGCAGGTTTCTTTAGCGGTTGAGCTGATCTCAATGGTCAAGATGATTCATAACACCATCTGGCAATTTGCCTCCACATCAGTATCGGATCTATCAAGCAGCCTTCTAGATATGCACGCAGACGAGAGTGAAAGTTTAATTATGTGTGTATATCTGTCATCACTCTCTCTTTTTTGGGGATTATGGATAATGTAAAGGTGTATTCCGTGCCGGGGATCTTTGCTGTGAAGTTCTAACCCACAACTATAAAGAATAACCCGACTAAAAGGAATTCTCCAGAGCTTGTACAGGCCGGACGCCAACTTGTCCATTCCCCTAATACACAAAAGAATGATTCCATCGAGTGAGGTAAAAGCAATTTAGGTACTACATAATACAGAAAAGTCGCCAAGTTTCTGGGTGTCCGCGCTTCCTTATAACATCAATTTGCCAAGAAGAGAAATGCAATTACAAAACCTACATTCTGAGTTCAGTAGATCTGTTCCATGTGTACCCTATAGAAAAATAGAATTTCAAGGCCCGTCTAGTTGGCCTGGTTTTCTTAGATGTAAAGACTCAGACCTTAATCAGTCCTTGGTATCGTCTTTGATTCAGAATTGCCATATGCCTAACCAATGATCTTCCAAGACTGGGCGACTAACACCAAGGGTGCACACACGGGTAGATCAAACGGGTCTTAAGACGGGAGTCCAGCGAAGCCGTGTAAGAAGCTGAGTTCAGAAAGCCAGAATTCAGGATAGTCAGAGTTGAGCTTGGTGAAACACAGGAACAAATTAGCACTACAACACACCGATATAGGATACACTATGGTGAACATTGGTAGGACCATCAGAAGGCAAGGTGTAGTGGTTCTCTGATGGTTGTTATAGGAAAAAGTAGGGCAAAAGGTGGCAATTTTGAAAATGGCGCAACATTCAAAATGGAGTGACGTCACTCTATTCACGTCGTTCAATGGCAGCCACCTTGTGTGTGTCACGGCTCTGGGTAAGGCCCCAGCCAGCTGCTGTAGTCAGAGGGTGTCGGATGAGGATCCTCATGGCCTGAAGGTCGCCCTTGTGGACGCGGCAGAGAGGCAGGCCATATGGATGCTGGAGGCATCTTGGGTAAGTAACAGTTAGGGATTGCTTATAGCCATGTAGATCCTTTGGAAAGCTATTATCACAATCATTACAGGGGAAGTTAAAGCAGAAATGACAAAAATGACAGATTTAACTTTTATATTAATACTTAAGTGAAAAAAAAAACATGAAGTGTAATAATTAGGATCATCAATCATCAAGAATGAGTCAGTTTAGAAACGGAAAAAATAGAAATGTACTTTTTATTCAGTGATTCATTCACCTGAATCTCCACTACAGGAATAGAAACATGGAATTGGCCAGCAGATCAGACCCATTTGACCCCATCTGGTCTATTTTTTCCTGAAAAACCTAAAAACTCACACCTTAATGTTAGGTTCAGGAGTCGTATGCCTATCCCATATGCTTCTGCTGCTTCCACTGGGAGGGTGTTCCACTTATCTACTACCGTCTCAGTAAAGTAATGCTTCCTCATATTACATCTAAATGGAATATTGGCAGCAGAACATATCTTGAGAGTCCACGCAGTGTGTAGTACCCCAGCCGTATGCTATCACGCACCATGAGTAATTCATTCAATGTTTGCATTCGCACGGATTCCTCTGTACATTCTTCTGAAAGGATATTGTTAACGGGGGAGTACGGAGAATGCTCTGTAACTGTCAGCTCAGCCAAAGCACTTTAAGAGCTGTGTGTTTTCACAGATCATTACAACCAATCTGCATTGTGTACCTTTAGAGGAAGGATAATATCGCCTTTATCTGACGGTAACACCGCACGCGACACTAGTACGGCAAATTAGGATCTTGTTAGTTTTCAGTAGATTAGAGTAGAGTAGATAAAAAATGGGCGGAAAAAAATCATTGCTGCCAACAGTGACCAATTTGCCCAAAGAGTCACCATAACTGGGTTTATATCTTGGCTACTGGATGCCACATCAGCTGTCCTGATCGTACCTAGGATATTCACCAAGTTTTGCTGGGAGGCTCCGGGAGATTCCTGGGCACACAGGGCAGCTCTTCATCTCAGGATGGGGAAAGTTGTGTTTAGCTCCACCCACTTCCTGGCCTGCCCCACCCACTCCCCTTCCACTTTCTTGGCTATTAAGGACTAACTTGGTCCTGAGCAAGAGAGGGAGATCTCATAGGAACCAACCATGGAAAACTCCTCAACAAGCACAATGCCCACGTTAGACTGATGTACACGCTACAAACACAACGCACATACACCCTCAACATTTTAGGTGTCCAAATCAGGACATCTGAATTGGGTTTGTGTCTAGAGAAGCAAATGGGTGGGGAGTATAGGCAGTAGTGGGCAGGATCAGAGGCTTGGCCAGCCAACTACCTTACCCATCGAACCAACTTGTGGTGCTCACCTGGCTCAGGAGGCCCCATGGGAGATCAACTGATTTTAAAGCTCCCTGGGTCAATCAGAGGAGATCAGAGGATGGTCCCAACTGGCCCATAATGCTCACTTCTCCCCTAAACGAAGATAGTGGGGCAACAGGAGGAAAGTTTCAGGAAACTGGGACACTTGGGAGGTATGTTGGCATAATAATTTTTTTTTTTAATTAGTTTTTTTTAACCACAGAATTAATAATCAGCCTTCTGGGTACCTGTATTACAGAAAGAAGCGGCGCCAAAGTCTATAATGATTTTCCAGAAAAAAACATAAATAGCCCAGCACAAAATGAATCTATATTATCATTATTAAAAATAAAACTGCTGTTTCCTTAAGGGTGACCTTCTATTGCAACGACTGTATAAATTGTATAAATGAAGAGTCCCTGTCACATTTGAGCATCATTAATACTGACAGAATTTTAAGTTCCAGACATTGCGCATCCAAACAACCCAGTCGCCCCATTCTCCAGTGCGCAGGAAAGCATTTTAATAACTAGTTCATGACATTTTGTCCTGGAAAATGGGTGAGAATCTCTATAATTAATATATGTCTCTCTCTCACGCCCTCTAAATGCCCTCCGTCAACCACTTCTGAATTTGTCAACAACTTCCCCATCTTCTTGTTCTTCATCTTCTCTCTTCTACCATCTACCCTTTATCTTTTCTTTTATCTTCTATCTTCGTCCGCCTCCAATTGGAAGATCGAGGAAGAGGAGGTCAGTGAGAGCGCTGCGTTCACCTCAGGACAAAATGGCGGCGATATCCTCTCGCCCATTTGGATGATGGGGAGAGATGACGCCACTGGAAGCACCTCCATTTTGGTGGGAGTTTGTGCCAGGTTATGTATGTGGTAAAGATGAAGGACAGAAGGTAGAAGAGAAAAAATATAGAACAAGAAGATACGGAAGCTAAAGTGGTCAGCAGAGATGGTAGGGATACATTTAGAGAGTGCAAAATTTGTTGCCCGAAAACGAATGGGCCAAAAATGAACTGACAACTTTGTCCGAATCGGTTCACTTGCATATGTCTACAGTTTACCTTCCCTGATGACCTCAAAAGAATGCATATTGAGCAGCCAATCAGCAGCAGGAAAGCATTCCCATTTATATCAATGGGAAATCTTTGTGTGCATGAGCACGGTGATCTGAAGAGACCCCATGCAGTGGGCATTCGCAAGGAGATGTGTAAAGGGAAGGGGCAAATGCATATGGGGGATTCTTCAGCATCCCCCCCATGAATTTGCAAAGGGGAACACCACTAAAATTTAAGGGGACCACACAGCTGTCACTCGCATGAAACTACATATGATGGCTTGAGTGTCACTATAAAGGACTAAGTAGGCATCAGATCTCTCAGCCATGGACTAAGTCGACATGACAAAGAAGTGATGCATTTTTGGTTAAGTAATCACTTAATCCTCAAAAAAAACAATAAAATAAAACCCCACAAAACCCAATGAAATTGTTTAATGTATGTTATCCTGTTTGGTATTCTTCTCTATACGTGGCCAGAGTAATAATGTATGGCTTCTTTTTTGTACAGTGAAAAAAAAAGCAGAAAAATGGCTAAAAGATCTGCCCGATGATTTGTTCTTTAAAATAAAAAACAAGAAAAATATCACAGCACAGATATTTATTTCCCAGCTGCATTCGGCTTCGGTTTATTACCCTGTAAAGGTTTAATCATTTGGCTCTAAATAAATAAATAACTAAATAAAAAAATAAAAATCCCATCGTAATGTGGCATCCGAAGATAAACTACTTTCCGGCTGGTGGTGGACAAGATATCACCGTTTTGTCACTTAAGCAAAACAGCTGTGAAAAAGAATTTTCACCTTTGGAATGAAAGCGCCATGCAACAAATCTGAATTTAACATAAAAAAAATTAAGATGCAGCACTTTCCTTATGTAAGGATTCTGCTTCAGGCACGAATTTAAGAAACACACAGTGGCACAGATATAAGCCAGAAACGCCATATATTCTAGCGTTCAAAGTATCTGATATCTGGAATGGTAACACCTATTAGTATTAGTATTATCAAATTCATTAAAGCAAATTATGGTTTGTTCTTTTGTTTTGGGGATATTTGTGTTGAAACTATTATTATTAAGGTGGCAAAATTAGCATATTGATTAGTTTCCTGTTGTGACATCATCTTGCTCATCGCCCCACACTTACAAAGGCTGCAAGAGCTTCTAATAGGAGCATAGTAACTGTATAGAAGGGGAGTAATAATCATACTTGGCCAGAAGAGGCTACTGGGAGTTCTCTATCTCCTGGGGGAGTAGCTTTATGAAGGGGGCAGGGCTAGCTGGCTGTGTAGGCAGGGCTAGCCCCATATAGTCTTGCGTAGGAGGGCAAGTGGGCATGGCCAAATACCACTCCCCTTCCCAAAGAAAAAGCAATGTGACCCAGAGACCCAGAGAAACATGGCTTCACTTGGAGACTGCAGGTCAAACCCTGAGATTTCAGTATGGCTTACAGGTCCTGAATACCGTAAGTTAAGATGGTTACCACCACTAAGTTTTAGTTGGTCTTGTAAGATACATCTTCGCTGAGAACAATAGGAAATCCACTTAAAGCTTAAAGACAAAGGATGTAGAACCTGAAAAGATTGGCAGCATATGACAAGGTCACCAACCTTCATCTCACAATCCAATGGGCACCTGAAGCTGATCTCACTTAATCTAGCTGTATATATTTAATTGAGCAGGCAAATAGACCAGTCCCAAGCATTTCATCACTCTAGATTGTAAGTTTTAGCTTAGCCTATATAAGTTTAGCTTAGCCTATATAAATCGCAGCAAGTTCAGGAATAGATCCCTTAGCTGTTATGTTTGTAATTGCCCCTTTTTAAGGAAGTTTGAAGTTTGATGATCACATGTTAAGTGATTTCATTGACGTTCTACAGATATATTAGCAGCTCGGCAGCTGATCCCTGGGTGTGTCTATGTATGAGGTAATTAAGGTTTTTTTTAGATATCTGGAGGTCAGCATCTTAAACACGAGACCTAAAACAGCTGGACCCCGGAGAATCTGTACAATCACGGTGATTGAACCAAACCTAATGATGTCCTAATAATGAGACAAGAAGATGTCAGCACCAACAGATCACCCTGATAACAGGCACAAAGTGTTTGAAAGTATAGGCCTCATTAATTAAGTCAAATATGGTTGGTATTTAATAATAATACATATTAGAATTAGAATTCCTAATAAACTGGAAAAAACTCCAAAAAGTGCACATTTAAGCTATGAAAATCTTTAAAGGGGGACTGTTGCATAACCAAAGGTTGCATGAACCAATCACCGGTGCGGGGAACTCTGATCTCTGACAGTCGGGGAAGGTCTGCGCGATGGAAGCAGACAACCCCCGCCGCTAGCCACGCCTCTTTCCGGCTGCAGCGTAAGTGCGTGGGATCTACATGCTGCCCCGGCTACATGACAGGGAAGTCAGAAGCACCGGTAAGTTTTGGGGGGGCGGGGGAGTGTTAAATGGGGGGCATAAGGCATTTCTGGAGGCAGAGTGCTTTGTGAAATGCCTTTTAACCCCCTTAATGCCACTCTGCCTCCAGAAATGCCTTTTTAACCCTCTATACGCGACTCTGCCTCCTGAATGCCTTAAACCTCCCTATATGCCACTCTTCCCCATAATATGCCTTTTAACCCTCTAAAGGCATATCATGGGGCACAGTGGCATATAGGGTTAAAAGGCATATCATGGGGCACAGTGGCATTTAGAGGGTTAAAAGGCATATCATGGGGCACAGTGGCATATAGGGGGTATAAGGCATTTCTGGGGCAGATGTGCATAACTGGGGGGCAGGTTGTAAAATAGAAGAAAATAAAACCAAAATATTTTTCTCAATCATAGCTTTTATTAAAAAAGAATAGTTTAGATGAATTAACATTTACTGGTAAAACTTTTTTCCTATAGGGTCGTCTTATATTCAGGCTTTTTCTTTTTTTCCTAAATTAATATTCAGATTTGGGGGGTCGTTTTATAATCAGGGTCGTTTTATAATTGAGCAAATACGGTAATTTAGCCAAATGTCAAAACCGAAGTTGTAATCTAGTGATTTCTCTGTCTCTTTACTCCCAGCAACAGGACTCAGAATAACGTTGCTATGGTTAGAAAGGGCTGTAGATCATTCTTGCCTCACAGATGAAGGTGTATGAATTAGCACATAGGGAGGAGGGACAGCTAAAACCCGCTTGAGATCTCCCAAATATATTGTGGAACTAAAGCGGCTGCCTAAAGCTTTGAGTTTAACTCTCAGCCTCCGCCATGAAGAACATCGAATCTGACAGCACATAAGAACCATTCAGTACATCTACCCTGGCCGTTTTCTCGACGCAATTCCTTATCAGTCCTCAGTCTCTTCTTAGATTCAGGATAGGCATGTACCTATGCCAAGCATGTTTATTCCCCCCTAGGGTAAAGCATGTTCTCCCAAAGCTGAATAATTCATATAGAAGGTATGGTTTCTCCTATGATGGACAGAAACCAGCCTAGCAGCAGTATATTGTACTCTATTTAAAAAAAAGCATGTGTTGCTTTAATAATATTAGCCTGATTTGCCCATATTCTACTGTAAGCTCACAAAAGCAGGTTTTTTTCCCCTTCTGTTCCTTCTTATTGCCAATTTTGTATATTATTAATTTCACTATTATCATTAATTTTCACTGTCCCCTATTGTGTCTGCTGGAGCACAATAAAGAAAATGTAAAGTAATATAATGTAATAGTGCAGAATATGCATTTTAACAACGTTATTGGAAAAATGTCCTCTTTTTATTTTTTATTGAGGACCACGTTATGCAGAGTATCAGTCCAATGACATTACATCCTATCAGTCCCATTTAACAGAAATTGTTAAAAATAAAAGTAGAAGTTAATAAAATTAAATAAAAAAATTCTGCGGACAAAAATCAAGATGGACCCAATCAGTCTGTCGGCTAAATGGTAAAAGTCTTAATTACCACTAGTGTTTATTTAAATTATTAATAATTAATAAACAATTAATAAACAATTAATTCTAGTTGCTAATACACTTATATTATACTGTATTATCCTTTAATAGACTATATGTAGACTATATGATAATAATACTTCATGATAATAAATTATTTCAAAAGGTCCAAATTGGATTTTATTAGTAGACTTCATTTTTATTCTATGGTTGTCCTTAAATTAATAAATAATTCATAACATATCAGTATCGGTACACATAATGGATGTACAAACGAGCTTTGCATCTGTATTATATGCATAGAGAAATCCAACATCTAATCATTAGCCAAGCAGGATTACGACTGACAAGAAGCTTCGGAATCGCAGGATGCCAAGCCGAGGGCCAGAAGGTAGAGTTGGCCCGAGGCCAGAGATTCTTAGCTCGTCACGATGATTGTCAGCGACTTCATTAGTTTTAACAACGTCATGACATCCCTTAGTACTATTTATGGGTATGTTGCTTTAAATACAAGGCATGTGTTCGGAGAACGGAGAACGTCCATTTGTTATATTTGGATGGACTGATGAGATACATACAAGGAGATCAGGGAGCACGTTCTTTAAGCTTGGCAATTTTGTAACAACATGAATATATATATTATATCTACATTTTAAAAAGGTGCTTCAAATTTAGTAAATCGAACCTATTTATCACATTAGATAGAATTCAAGATTTGTTTTAATTAAAAAACCCAATAATTTAATCTTTCTTGTTTATAAAAATGGCCTTGTGTATTTATTTGATGGGGCACAATATCTAGTTTAGAAGACTAGCACGTTCCTGTCGCTACTATTCATACACTGGAATGTCTTCCAAGTTGAGTGTCCCAAGGAGGACACCGGAGAAAATGCAGAACTCCGTAAATAGTCTGAGCCCCTGGAGAAGAGGAACATCAGGGGAAGACAAAGGACCAAGGGATTTGGGTTCCAAAGAAGGACTGGCGGGAGGTATGGAGTCTGAGACAGCGGAATACCGAGAAAAGCTTCTTCAAATCTAAGAAAATGAGCAATACATATGGCACTCCAATTATTCGCTGGTATCCCACCCTAAAATAAGGACTTCAGCACATTTCTAGAGGGTTAGCAAAGATACTGCTGATCACTTGCTGTCAAGCAGACAAGGCACCGGAGTCCTTAAGTCAGTAAATACCTTCAAGCTGCGGACTCATATATATGATACTGGGATATTGAGCTTTCAAATAAGTGAAATCTGTTCCAGGGGTGATGAATGCTGGGTGTAAATTCCACATGACCCGAAGAACATGATCTTCATATATATAGAGCAAAGGATTTAAGGTTAATGACAGGCACGTGCTGCAGTTGGGAACACAGCGAGTCCCCGAAAAAGTGCATTCATTTCTCACTATGTTCCAGCCAGGGTCAGACTGACCATCTGGTACACCGGCCAAATGCCTGGTGGGCCACTAGCCAGCGGACCCCAATCTTCTTCTACAGATTTCAATTCTGCAGCCAGCAGCTGGATATGCCCAGCCGCATGCTATATATTGTGCAGCCGTGCATGTCAAGCGGACGTTATAAGGAGGCCGTTGGCCTTAAAGTGCCAGGAACGCATTGTGATCACCAGTTCAACTTGAATTAAGTCCTACATATCTCTCCTGGAAAAACTGTGGCGGAGGGGTTGCAAGTTATTTAATTGCATACTCTTAATTCATTCACTGTACCGCCATTCAATACTACCGCCTCTATCGCAGCACTTGAAAGTATAGGAATGAGATGTTGTTGTTTGTTACATTCACAAGACAAAGAAAGAAAACCGCTACCGTTCAAAAGTTTGAGGTCAATTAGAAATGTCTTTGTTTTTGGAAAAAAAGCTAATTTTGTCCTTTAAAATAACATGAAATGGATCAGAAATCCAGCACAGACGGGGTAAATGTTGTAAAGGACTAGTGTAGCTGGCAACGGCTGATTTTTAATGTAATCTCTTCATAGGCGTACAGAGTCCCTTTAACTCCCATCGCTCCTTTATCACTCCCATCACTCCTGTGTTCCATTGGCACGCTGTGTTCGCTAAGTTTAAGTTTAAAAGGCTAACTGATTGTTGGAAACCCTTTTCCAATCACGTTACAGCGAGAAATGTGACCGAAACATTTGAACGGCAGTGTACATTATGAATGTTTGTCTCTTCTTCAGGCACATTTTACTCTTAAAAGCTTCAAATGTATTATAGTTCAGCTAGACAATAAAAGTATCATCTATACCAAATTTGCTCTTTTTCTAGGGGATTTAACAAAGCACGGGAGAGAAGCTTATGTCAAAGGAGGAGAAATGTTGGAACAAGAAGCCGTAATCTAAAACTAGAGGGGCAGAAGCTTAGATGGAACGTAAGGAAGATTTACTTTAGTGAGAGAGGTAGATACTGTAAGTAGAACAGTCTCCAAGCAGAAGCGGTAAAGTGCATGAATTTCAACATTCATACGCCTTTTCTTAAAAGACGAGATCAAGCAAAGAAAAGGGTTTGGGGTCTTTTCAGGAGGAAAATGGGCAGACTTAATGGTTTGGTGAATCTGCCATCAATTTCTATGTTTCTATGCCTTGAAAAGCAAGAGACGTGACAGTTGCCCTTTAAGCTCATTCACTCTCCAGTACGGGGAGGGTTACGTTGCATTGAAATATGCCATCCCTGCTTATAGCCGTCCTTGTCCCTGTCTCTGGTGCCTGGTGTCAGGGCTGGAAGCTTGTCTGTGACCGCAGTGGAATCCGTGCATGGAATCCACACTATTCCAAATCTACAGGGTGCAAGTTCACTGCCTGCCTTTGGCACATCCCGTAAAGGCATCTATCAGATATTTCATTCAACGACTCTTCATACCTTCACTTGCTTAGTCATTCTGCGCTAAAGCCACTTATCAATCTATTAACCCCTTAATGACAAAGCCCGTACATGTACGGCTCAAAATGCATTGTTTTCATTGGGTTTAGGGACCTGGGCTTCATCTAGCAGGAAAGAAAATTAACAAGTAAAAAGTAACAAGCGAATCCATGAACGTGGAATATATGTGCATATCAATCAAACACTCAACCAAAGAAACAATTACGTTTTAAAACTAATTTAAAGGGAAAGTATCATCATATTGCGCTACGTTCTTTATGTATCGAACAGCTCCCTTTATAGTTTTTTTTTATATTAAGAGATCATCAACGCTGAACATAATAGATCATTGATCATTAGAGCCATGTAGAGTACGAAGAAGTCCGCTCCCGACTGTGTGATCCCGAGAGTTTGCCCATTAACCTTGAGTTTGGAGTAATCACTTTGAGTCTCAGGGTTAATTCCAGCGTCCCCAGGCATGTTTACCAGCATGAAAATTATTGAAAATATTGAAAAAAAGTAAATGGATGTGTAAGGCTGACAATTGAATTATGTTTTGGGAACTACCTGATAGAATTATTAAGAATAGTCCTCTTCCCTCGGTCCATCTTTTTATTTTTCAATCTTTTTAGTCTATTCTGCCCCCAGCTGTAAAACTTTAGAAACTAAACTTGCACAGACTGCCCCCTAGTGGTAAGAAATACCCCAGACTCATAAATTCAATGGAACCCTCGTTCCCAATTTCAGTCCTTTTAGGGCCACAACTGCCCTATCACATAAGCCTATAAATCAGTAATAATAACTTTTGTAGTTGATAATTATTCAACCTGTGAAGAAATAGCCATAAAATGTATGTATTTTATATAAAAAAGTATTGCTATGATACCCATTAAGTGTACGTGAAACACGGCTTTCAAAGCATATGGACTATACCATCGGGCATGTTCTTTTCAACTTTTATAATAAATGTTCCGCGCTTTTTTTTTTTTCATAAAAGAAACATTAAGTATTCAGTCTGTTTGTCTATTCCGTGAAGTACTTATTCTGAATACTAAAACCTTTTCGTAAATACGTTTAAACAAAAAACAAAAAAAAAGTAGAGGACTCTTGTTTGTAGGCACCAAAGACTGGAAGCCAAGATGAGTATGTTTTATCCGAGATGATTCTGGTCAGAGGCCGCCGTCTCTGTATTCCAGACACTGAACACAATATATTCCAATACGATTTTCCAACGTCTGCTTTCTGTTAAGTTGTTCAGGATCTGTCATTCTATTAAGTACCATATCAAAGGAGCTGACCGTATCTGCTCCGACAGATGAGAACATTCTCCCCGAATCTGCTCCCAGCTGTCTCGGCCTGAGCCGGTGACTTTGTAGTTTTGTAAAGGTTTGTGTGATCGTTGAAAAACAACGAGGGTTAATCCAATATTTTGTCAACATTTCTTTTTGCTGTTTTAACTGCTTGAGGACCAACCCTATTCCATGCTTTGAAGACAATCTGAGCCCTGAAGGCCCCAAGTGATCATAAACTCTGGTGGCTCAAAATAAGATACTTTGTTACCTAACCCAAGGTATGGTATCTGACCATACTGAGGACATTTATGATGATCACATATACCAGGAGGGCCAAGCCATCATGTAATAATATTTGTTTAATGTTCATCACCTGTGATGATACATTGTCATGGAATAAGATTTCTAGAGCTCCAGAGCCTTTTTTTATTAATTTTACATAGGTGGGTGATGGGCACCGGACCATACAATAGGACAGCGGTCAGGAGGTGGAATGGTGCTGAGATCCTGTCTACAAGTAGTAGACATTCACCTGGTGGTTGAGACTACTTCAATGTCCAGACTGGATTTGCCTCTAATACTCAAATCTCTTGTTTTCTCAGTTTTTAACTGAACCCGTCCTGCCTCTCCAGAAAACCAAGTCAAGATTTCACTGGATCTCTGCTTGCCTCACACTGGATTATTATGTCATCTCTTCAGTAAACGGTCTACCTAAATTTTGGAGACGTGTTTGGACTTATTTCTACCTGCCTTGATAACCAGATGTCTTTAGAACTCAGAGAACATGAATGTGCCTTCAGTTCTCATCCAAACAACCACTGCCCTGTCCTGGATTGCACCATCAAATAACTCATGTTTTCTACAAAAGATTTCCATAAAAAAAACAAAAACAACAGGTCTATGCAAAAATATTAACAAATAACGCATTTAGAGCCTGTAGCTACATTCTAACTGAGCAGAACGGAATGCCCTCCACAGTTTATTCATGACATTGAATCGATAAATTAATTTACAACAACGCCAATGAAGGTATCTGCTTCTATCAGAAGGACACATAACTCCAATGGGGCAAGAGAGAGACAGCTGCCCCAGGCAATGCAGGGTGATGGGTGAACTTGAGTGAATTCGCTCGTGTCTCCTTAGGCTAGGTTTCCACTTGGGTTTTTGTCCTGCGTTTTTTTTCTTGATGAAAAACGCCAAGAAAACTGCCACTGCATTTTCCTGCGTTTTGGCGTTTTTTCTGGAGTTTTTTCTGGCGTTTTAGCCTTTCTGTGGAAATTGCTTTTTTTGACCTTAGGCAGTTTTTCTAGCCTTTACAAGTCAGAAGTTTCACCCAGCTAAAAGGGATTAGGATAAATGGCAAGTATCTGCCCCCTGATGTCATTTACTTGGTAGAGTTCTACTTAAACGCCCCGGCGGACCCTTTTGTCACTTTTCTGTGGTTTGTAAGGCCTGCTTTATTCCGAATGTCTGCTCCTCTAGGAAGATTGGCCCCAAATGATGGTGCAAATTGTTTGCTGTTGCTTTTGGCACGCAGGATCCAGTTGATGCGTCGCGTATGTTTGTTTGTAATGGCATGTTTGTTCCAAATGGTGTAGAATTCAATATGAACTTTGTTTTGTGTCAAACTGTTTGTTTCCCGCCTATTTCTCGTAGGACACACAGATACTGGGTCCATCCTCTGCATTGTAACTGTGGAAAAAACGCCATAAAAAACGCCAAGGCAATAAACCCACATGGCTTTTTCATGGCGTTTTTTCTCTCCCATAGACTTCTATTGGAGAAAAACGCCAAGATTTCCTTGCAAAAAACACCAGAGTGTCAACATGCTGCGATTTTGAAAAACTGCCACAGAGCCCAAAAAAGCAGAAAAACGCCAAAGAGGACTGAAAAAACGCCAAACCAAAAAACGCCAAGTGGATATGGCATTGTGCGATTTCCTATTGAAGAACAGCTAACATCTGGCTGCTGCGTTTTTTCACAAAAAAAACGCCAGGTGGCGCTATTGGCGTTTTTATGGGCGTTTTTAGCTAAAAAAAACCAAGTGGAAACCTAGCCTTAAAAGTCCAGAAGTGATGACGTCAGTGCGGGGTTGGACCACCAACCCTGGTCCAGGCAATAGAAACCTTGGTAATGGCTCTGCTGCTCAGAAATCTAGCAATGTTCTAACCATAACTTCATCACAAAATCCCAAAAGCAATATCTTAAATGACCTCTGTCGCCTAAAATACCAAAGAGTATATTGTAAACTGTTTAGGGCAGGGATTATGTGGATTAAGTGTACCTTTATGCTTTGACCATATACAGTGCAACATACATTAAGGCTGCCTTGGAAAATTGCAATACGAACCAGATCGCTTACATGACACAAATTTCATCTCCCTATAACATAATCTTCCCTGATAAAGTATGCCCACTATTTATTACCACGGTTATATTAATATCCAGGCTGATGGTTGAAACGTTCCCAGTAGGAATGTATGTTAGTCCTTGGATGACCGGTTAATCTGCTGTCCCATCGAGGTGGATTCCATTATCAGTGATACTATTGTATCTAACTTTATCCCTAAATCCACCCCCTCTGCTATCGTATGGAATGGGTATGGGTGCAACTGTTATTGTTTAATGCTCTCACAAAAGAAGTGACATTTCATACATTATGAAAATCCACACTTGGCTCCACGTTCCTCAAAGGGAAATCAAGAGACGCCGTCTGTTCTAAAGGTCTGTTTACTGAAGGTCCTACCAGCCGTGTAGGGCTCCCAGAATGGAAAATTTAATGGAAAAGCTGAAGAAAGGTGTGAGCCTTCAGGAAATGGGCAATCTATTCAGCTAAATCATCAGAATTATCATCTGGGGTAAAAAAAAAAAAAGTAACCAACTGATGCAATAACCAATAACAATATCAGGGAACTCTCAAGGTTTGACCCTGAGTCTCGGGGTTTTTTTTCCCCAATCTCAGCGTCTCAGGTTCGCAAAGACAGGAGATGACTCCTTCATATGCTATACCGCTGTGATCATACATAAGGCTCCCGATTGGCGCTTTTACTACCATTATAATGATATCCCTGCTTGAATGCAGGTGATTCAGTTAAGTGACTCTTTAAATGATGACAAGTCAAGGTTTCCATGACGACCGGTATTAGTGCCACTTGGTTCACGATGGGTTATTAAAGAGTTAATATGTCTTAGGCTGCCTCACCATTTTCTAGAACCCCGACCCCCTGTACATTGAGTTTTCACTTTTACCAAAAATGCACTTTTTACATGTAAACGTCTAGGAAAATATATAAAAGCTTCCAAGATTCTAAATAACTCAGTATGACTCATTTTTTATTATTATTTTTATTATTATTATTTTTTTCTCTCTATTTAATTGTATTCAAATATTAACCCTTGGCAGGACATCACCTTTTAACCACTGTGTTATACCGAGGCAAGCGCAGTTCCAGCTTCTTGCTGAAAATGCATACAACAAAAAGAGTTTATCTTCTCCCGCATATTCCCTTTGGGAACATACGCGTCCTTTTTTTCTGCAACAGTAAACTTGATAAAGAGACCAGGGAGCTTTTTAAAGCGTTCAGTGCTATAATTTACCGTAGAAAGAAGAATTCTCGCGTTGCTGTTAAAAGGCATTATTTATAACCGGCAATTAACATAGTTCAGAAACGTGCTGGAGCGGAATTCGGAATCTTTCTTCTCAGCCTCAGCGTTCGGAACGATTTTCATAAATGATCAATGAATCGTTGGCCATCTACGTTAATTGACATTAAATCTGTATCGGCTAGGGTACAAACTGTTTTGTAGATCAATGAACCATTGTGGAAATGAATAGCACGTTGTAAACAGAGACACGAGAAAACAAAAGACAACACACATGGACTTTAAAAACCTCAGGTTACTGTCACAGAATGTATATATGTTTAAGAACCCTTCGCCCTGCCTGTTTTTACCGATATATGTAGACTGAAACTTTAAATAGCCCATGGTCTCGTCTTATATTCAGGAGCTTTCTGCTTATCCCATGCATGGTTAAATTCCCTCACTCTATAAGCCTTTACCACTTCTGCTGGCAGGCTGTTCCATTCACCTACCACCCTATCAGTAAAGTAAAACTCCCTTTTGTTGTATCTAAGCCTCTGAGCCTCTAGTTTTTGATGATGGCTTCTGGTCCCAACATTTTTTCTCCTTTGAAATAAACTTCCTTCTTGAACTTTGTCAAACCCCTTTATGTATTTAAATGTTTCTACCACATCTCTTCTTTTTTCCAAGCAGTACATAGTCATGTCCTTTAGTCTTTCCTGATATTTTTTATCCCGCAAACCATTTACCATTTGAGTCACCCTCTGAACTCTCTCCAAAATCTCAATATCCTTCTGGAGATGGGGGTCTCCAGATCTGTACACAATGTTGCAGCGCCAGTTTAACGTTGATAAATGTAAAATAATGCACTTGGGGTGTAAAAAAACAAAGTTTAAATATATTGGGGTCAATGTTGGTGACAACAGAAGAGGGGGCCTTGGGAGTAATTATTTCTGAGGACTTAAAGGTACGCAGGCAATGCAATAAAGCATCGGAAAAGCAGAAGAGATGTGATAGGTGAGGTCTGACCAGAGATCTTCCTGCTACTAATTCCTCTCGCTATACAACCCAGCACCCCGTTTGCGTTTTCTGATGCTTTATTGTATTTCCTGCGTACCTTTAAGTCCTCCAAACCAAACCAACATTGACCCCAATATATTTTAACTTTGGTTTTTTACACCCCAAGTGCATTATTTTACATTTATCAACGTTAAACTGGCGCTGCAACACTATTAACCATTCATCTAATTTATTTAAACCATTAGCCATTTCACTAATGATTTATTTCTTCTCTCTCTTTCTTTTGTGATCTTATCACGAATGATATGGTCCTGCTGGGTGGAACAAGGTCAATTCTCAATCTTTGCACCAGAATAAGTTTATCCCAACCTGGCAATGTACTTACTGGGCATAATATCTATATTTCTATAATCTATTTAAGCACTAGAATTTCTCACAGTTTAATATGCTGTGTACTTTGTGTAAATTAAAATCAGCTCTTTTTCCTAATGCAACCCTAAGGGCACGATATTTATATTTAATTTGCAAAAATGGTAATTTTGATTTTGGAATTGCCAATTCTTTTTTACCAAAGTCTACAGAACATGCCCCAGGAATTAAAAAAAAACAAAAATTCAGATAAAATTGTATTTTCTATGATGAAATTAAGAAAAAATAAACTGGTATTTATTTGCTTTGCAGAGGCGGTAACACATGGTCTAGAAATGTCATTACTGATTTATAAATCCAAAACGTATCATTTGCTTCTGGCCAAAATTAATATGTGAAATGCAATTACAGATGTGCATACAGTATTTTGAGTCAAATTAAAAGCACAGCTGTTCCGTGTTATGGCTTATGAATAGCACAGAAAGAGCTTATTATGATAAAGTAGGTGGATGTTACGGCAAAGGACAACTCAGCAGGTTAAGAAAGAAAGAAATGGTAAAAAAAAAAAAAACAACAAAAAAAACAAAGCTTACCGTTAAATGCTGTGTTAGCTGAGATCCGGCGTCAAATGGAAAGTGCTAGAAAAGAAACACAAAATATACAAAAGTTAAAAAAAATTAATTATGATAGATCATCATATTTAGCAAATTTGATAACAAATCGGCTGGAGGTAAAAACGCAAAGTGTAACTTTCCCAAATCCTACATTTTAAAATTCAGTATCAAATCCCATCAAATAACAATCCCAATCAACAAGGGCACTCCTGCTACCTGTTGTTTCTGTAATTTGTTTTGTTATTTAGTACTTGTTATGTCCTGTCTACCCATTGTACAACACTACGGAATATGATGGTGCTATATAAAACAATAAATAATAATAACATATATATATATATATATATATATACATGGATTATATATTTATTTTTTATTTTACTTGTACATTCTGATTCATATTAATTTTATTTTTGGAAAATTTGTATATTAATTGGCCATTATCATACCTCTTCCAATGGCTGGTTCCCCAGAAATCTTCCCCCTCTAGGAAGAAGGCATAGGGCAGAAGCAAGAAGAAGGGGCTAACCGCATAATACATGTGAAAATAAGCAGGTGGTAGGAACACGTGTGCGATTAGAGCCAAATGCCACGGGGTTAACAATGCCCAAGAAGTCACATGATGAGCTTCGATTTCTCTCATTCTAAATGTGAATGGACAACAGTATGGCCATTTGGTCGGAAATGCTACCTAAGATCAAAGTTGGTAGTCAACAAGTAACTCTAAGTAACACTGAGATTAGCTACGGATATGTCTAAAAAATGAACTATACATTATACAGGGCCAGCCAAGCTCTTCTTGCAGCAGACGCTTACTAGGGATGAAACCTTCGTAATGAGTAAATAGGGCTTCAAAGTAGAAATATTTGCACCAAGACAACGAGGCACTATGACTATGACTTAAGTCGATTCCATGTTTTGCTTCAAGTCATCTGGCAAATGACACATCCTTAAGGTTCTTTCCAAGTGAGATTTTTTTTGGTCAAAGCTATGCTTTCAAGGGAAAAAAAAAAAATTGTGAAAATATTTTAAAAATCATACACTAGAAATTTCTATTTTTTTTAAACCGGATAGCATGGGGCGGGCAGAACAATCCTCAATTAAAGATTTTACCCCACATTTTTCCTTTTTGCTTCATTTATCAGCTTTCATAGAAACATAGAATTTTAAATTTGAAAAAATAGAATTACATTTAAGTTAACAATTATAAATGAAACATTTTAACGTTTTTTAGTATACCGACAGCAATGTAATGTTCTTAATGTTTCTTTAGCGTAGTCTTTAAATAAGAAGTGCTACAATGTAGTTATTCGCCATAGGTTCAGGACTAGGTCATCGCGTCGTATCTCACATGCCTGATACTATATCAAGTTATTAGCATCACTGCTCCTTACACTATGTGCAACCGTTAGTAAATGGTTCTAAAATGGTTCTAAAATTGGCAACATGGACCATGTGTTAAAATAAAAATACTTATCTGTAACATTATATTTCATTTTGTCTTTAATACTCTTCGGGATGGAATGAAAATTATTTTTTAATAAAAAGTCTGATATTTTCCTTTTCTAAAATAACCTCCATAACCAAACAACCCCCCCCCCCTCAACCTTACAAAGGCTGCCTAGACTAATCAACAATAATTAACATTTTTGTTGACATAGTAGGATTCATCAGAATTCTCTCTCTCTCTCTCTACATGTCCTCTGTTTTCCATCTATGTATTTACACACTATATGTACAAAAGTATTGGGACACCTGACCAATACAACATCTCCTTCAGCATTAGGCTTCTAATTTTGTGGGAACAGTTTGGGAAAGACCTTTTTTCTATTCCAGCATGACCGTGGCCCCAACAACACAAACCAAGGTCCATAAAGACATGGTTGGATGAGTTTGGGGTGGAAGAACTTGACCGGCCGCACAGAGCTCTGACCTCAACTCCATCGAACACCTTTGGGATGAACTGGAACGGCGATTGAGAGCCAGACCTTCTCATCCAACATCAGTGTCTGACCTCACAAATGCTCTACTGGATGAATGGGCAAAAATTCCCACAGAAACTCCCCAGCTCAGCTGTGCACAATTATGAGGGAACTCCACTCCAGCAATACCTCCTGAAAATCCTAAGACTTCCAGGGGGTCTAACCAATGTCTTTAGACCCCCTGGATGTCTCAGGATTTCCAGACACATGTGCATATAGCACTCACACTGATTTCAATAAGATCCCATTCCATAGTGGGCCCTGTCCTCCAGCACATAAACCTCCAGCAGCGTAGGAGGCCGCTGTCCTTAAAGTGCCAGGGCCGCCTAGTCATCCCCAGTCTGGCCCTGCATATGAAACTCTCTCTTTAAGAACAAATCCTATTAATCAATATGTTGAACTGCACAAAATATTACAGCTGGTTATGCAAAGGTAATATTATCTGTGGATAAGGTGCGATAAGTAACCATGCTGCTTTGGTTCATGACAAGGTCACCATCTTATGTTCATACCACAAATACTTGATCGTGTATCAAATATCCCTGTTACTGTGAGAACATTTAGATACTACACCAGAAACAGTAACTGCCGTATAAATAGATATTTAAACATATATACCGGCTGCAAGGCCTCGGGTATCAAGTATCAGGAGTTTGCCATGTGAAATCACACGGAGGGCTTGCAAAATCTTTTTTTTTTCCCACAACGTATTGTGAGATCCTGAAGGTCAAAGGGTTACAAACTATTCGCATTTTATCAAAACTCAAATAAAAACATATTCTACAAAAATTTTAATATTTTTGACAGAGAACTTGATCTTTCAGTTGTGTAGGACACTTTTAGGCCTGGACATACCTCAGTTCCTGCATTTAGAGAAAGCCAGTTGAGGTGTTCATCAGGGCTGCCTTTAATATTGGTTGGACCCTGGGCAAACATTTGCTGATTTGCCACTCCAACACCAAAGAAAACACCACAAAAAGCAAAAGTACTTGCCCCATTCACCCCCCCCCACACACACACATATACACAGGGCAAAAGGAGCACAATACTATGCAGATCACATGGCGAGCGACCTGAAATGGATGTGTGAGTCAGGATCAGGGCCGGCTTTAGGTGTTCAGACACCCTGGGGGGGCACCCCCCGTGGTACCCCCTTCCCCATCATCACCCCCAGAGTCCTGTTGTCCCCTCCTTCACTGTATCACACCTTACTTTTCCTCCTTCATGTAGTTCAGATAACAACACATGGAAACACAGCATTGCAGGTATAGATCAAATGAGTAAAACATACAAACCCTGTATTTGCTGGTATTAATAAATAGCACATGAAACATAGCATTGTAGGTACAGAGCAACAAAATAATATACAAACCCAGCCTTGTAGGTATACATCAAGTGAAAAATCACAAGCAAACTCAGCATTGAAGGCATAGATCAAATAAATCATGTATGGAAATGCTAGATCACAGGTCACAAACCTCAAAGGATAGCTCTGGTACCCAGATTGCACAAATAGGACTTGTCCCAGGACCCAGATTGCATCCACAGGACCTGCCTAGCAAACAGATTGGAGTCATAGAACTTGCCACCTTTGTCCGCAAACAGCCTCCTTGTGCCATCCTTGCTTCAAACAGCCTCCCTGTGCCATGCCCCCCACTTACACATCCATGATATCACACATCTATTCATTCACTCATTCACAAATATTAATTCACAAATTCACAGATACGATTTATTCCCTCATTTGGATACTCATTCATTCACTCATTCACAGATGATACTCATTTACACATACTCATTCATACCATATCTATAATTGAGCAAAATAATCATTCAGGTCCCATGATATGAAAATCCAGAGAGATAACTGCTTCTATCACAAATACACAATATATATATGTGATGTATAGATTTTTTTTTATTAAATGCCTACTTCTTAGTGTACACTGTAGTTAACTGCATATGGATTAGACAATTCAGATTTGTGGCAGTCCGATAGACCTGAAGGAATGAGCTGGACAGCCCCGATATAAATGACTCTCATTTGTGGTCGATCCACTGTGCGACTGCAATTAGCATCTATGTCACCTTGATTTCTGTTCCTAAAGTAATTATCCACGGCCGCAGCAGAGTGAGTTAACCTACTTCTGTGTCTCAATTACCATAAACCATGCGTTAAAAGCAGCATAATTGCTTAGAAAATGAATGTCTCTTCTAATGGGTCTCTCAGTTCAATCTGTGACTGACCTCTTGGTCAAGGAAGAGTTAAAGGTGAATGTGCTACTTGCTTAATTTGTTGTTTTGGTTTTTTTTAACATAAACTTTATTTGGTTTTACAAACAGTAATGTGCAGGAATGCAGGTTTTTTGGACTACTTTAGCATTTTTTTGGTGAAATTAATCCTTTGGAAAATGGAGACCTTCATCATAAATAAAAGCCTTTTAAATGGTTATAACAAGTCTTATAACCATACCTGGGAACAGCCGGCTACCCAGAGCCCCCCTTTTCGGGATGCACGTAGTTGGTCCTGCTGACATTGGTGGGTGGTCCCATGGGCGTAGGAACCGGGGGGGACGGGGGGGATAGATCCCCCCAGTAACTCATGCGGGGGGACCGATAATGAAGAAATCCCCCCCAGGGCCAGAGCAACCGATCTTACGCGGTCCGCACCTCGAGCCCTGCTACTTACCTGTGGGAGGGTCTTCTGTACTGCACAGAGGAACCGGAACCCAGCAGAGTTCACGTGACATTACATCACATCCTCTGTGCAGTACCAGAGAACGCAGAGGGAGGCCGCGCCCTCTGCTGAAGACTGTGAGCGGCATCGAGGAGCTGCAGTGCAGGTAAGGGGGTGGGGAGGGTGTTTGAATAAGTATGCGTGATTGAGGGAATGAATCTGTGAATGAATGAGTGTGTGTGTGATAGAATGGATGTGTAAGTGCTGGAACCTAGGCATGATTGGACTGTGATTGATGTTAGCAATCACACTCCTATCATGCCAAGTCAGCCAGTACATGCTGAAACATAGCTAGCTGCCCCCCTTGTGTATTGATGCTGCCAGCAGTATGGGGTCTGCACATCACTTACAGCCACCGTGTACCAGCATGTACTGGCTGACTTGGCATGATAGGAGTGTGATTGCTAACAGCAATCACAGTCCCATCATGCCTAGGTTACAGCATTTACTGGTTGGATGTGTAAGTGCTGGAACCTAGGCATGATGGGACTGTGATTGCTGTTAGCAATCACACTCCTATCATGCCAAGTCAGCCAGTACATGCTGAAACCTAGCTAGCTGCCCCACTTGTGTATTGATGCTGCCAGCAGTATGGGGTCTGCACATCACTTACAGCCACCCTTTACCAGCATGTACTGGCTGACTTGGCATGATAGGAGTGTGATTGCTAACAGCGTGTGCGCTCTCTTAAAAAGCTATGTGCGCGCACACAAGTGCACAGCTGAGAGGGAACACTGCCTGTGAGCCTACAATCTAAACCGCTATTGGTAGACCACCCTCTTCTTTGTCATTGATAGTCAAAGCTGTGACATCACAGGCATTTTATAACGATCTATCTTTAAAGGGACAGTGTACTGTGTACCGCCCTCCTCCCCTGTGGGCCGACGATTCTTGCCACTGATTGGCTACTTGAAGCAGCCAATCAGTGGCAGGAAAGTGATCCCATTGACATTAATGGGAGCACTTTCCTCACATGTGCACAGTGTCCGGAGGGAGCAAGGGAGAAGTAAATAGGGGGCATTTTGCAGAATCCCCCAATGTATTTGCAAAAGGGACACCCTGAACATGTAGCGGAACCACGCAGCTATCATATGTATTAAAGCGCATGGGCTAGTCGGAGTAACCGACCGCAGCAACCAAAACCAGGGATAAAAATCTAACATGATTGACATGCGTTCAATGGATTCCATCTTTATGGACAGCAGCTCTCTGAATATGTAAGTAATCCATGCAACTGTTTCCACTCGTATGTCGTGCATCTGAAGTTACCAATGGCCCCCCTGTAACGCTAATACGATTGGGGTCACCAGATGCATCCAAACGATCAATGTCACCGTAGACAATAGTAAAAAGAACCGTTACTGTTATTACATTTTCTGCAGAAAAAAATAAATCTAGAAATAAAACCAATGAATGTTTATAACTAAATATCGTTACGCTATGGACCTTAAGCAAACACAGCTTCCCAGACACCACAATTATTACACGGCATCTGTCAACCGCACCAACGCTAATTGGTATTAAAATACATTTAACCGTGTGAATGTGCGTAGTGCGGTACAATACTCGACGCCGTCCGTGCCATCTGCATATCTTGGCTCGATTTTTGAAGGGTCCACTCGCTGTACTATTCTGCTAATTGCACTGTAAAAAAAATCAATATTCAAAATGCTCAAATACGGGGTTTTTTTTAATGCTACCGGGGTCGGGGCAGCTAGTTTATGAGAAATGGAGAAAACGAGCTTGTTTACTAACCAATAAAACTCTAATGTAGCGTGTCTCTATGGAATGAAATGCTTGGAAACCAGTAGGCTTTAGCTATAGATATTAATACATCATTTATAGAATATATTTCTATAAATAATAAATAAATAATTCAAAAGTCAACTGGTTTATCATTTCTCAATTATTTTTTTATCATTTTAAATACGGGTAAAATTATTGATATATTGGAGTCTATTTTGCATGGATTTTAGTGCACTTTACTGCATGCGAATTGGTGCAGGTATTAACCTATAGTCTCCTGGTGGAGCCCTACCTCTCCGGGGTCTCCGAGTCAGTCTCTTCTTTCTCAGGGCAGGGGAGTGATCCTTGGCCACGCCCATTCCTAAACACTTTCCGCCTACTGCCCACCCACTTTCCACTACTCCCACCCATTTACCACCCACTAACACCTCTCTGGGGCTAGCCCTGTTCCTACATGTTGCTAGCCCATCCCTACCCAAAGCCCTTCCCCAGAAAAGAGAGCCCACCTGGGTATGATGATGATGATGTCATAAATCTATGGGCACCTAAATATAAAAATATTTTAAGCTATATATTTGTAATAAAAAACACAATGTTTGGATCATGTTATATTCTAATTAAATGTACCCCACAGTAAATGATGACAATATTTCTGATATAATCAATGCTTGAGGCAGCTATAAGAATAGCCATAAGAATATGGGTTTCTTGTTATTTTTGTAGAAAAGTTCTATTTTTATTTCACCGAAGAAACATAAGGAGTCTTGCTCTGGCACTAAAGCATTAAAAGAACTTTTCTGAATTTTCGCATAACTAATTCTGCAACTAGAAACTCCCGGGGAAGCCGGATTATTTATAACGCAGCTGTCTAAATAATGTGTCACTTCCACAACGAAAACGCTATCTTCTCTCTTTCCGTCCTCCAAAAATGTCTCGCATTGAAAGAAAAGACATACCTTCTGAAACGATCCCCCCCCCCCCCCCTGCTTTCCTCTGTAAAATGAGATTTGATATAATGCCATTTGGTGATATAGCGGATTTATTACTAGAGAACACGAAATTCTACTCCGAACATTTCTCCCAGAAGGGTCACAATGACTTCAGAAACACTGAAAAGCTTTTGTTAATTTCATCGCTAAAATGTTTTTGTTCACATACGTTTATTGCACGTTGGAGGAAGATACGGTTACCCAATTTCCTCGTGGACTTAGCAATTATATGTAGGCATTTGGATTATCCCATATGGTGAACGCCGAATGCTCGATACAAAACGTGAGTTTCATAGCAGTAAGAACAATGCAATATCCCGGCAGTAATTAAAGGGACAGTCCGCCAATCACATGCACTTTAACCCATTAAGGACAATGGGCGGTCCCAAAACCCATTGAAAACATTGCATTTTGAGCCCGTAGTACGGGCTTTGTCATCAAGGGGTTAATGGATATGGTAGCTGAGATCCCTTTAAATTTCCACGGTGTCCTCCTTGCAAATACATGGGGGGGTTCTGCCGAACCCCCTTATATGAATTTGTCCCTTTCCCCACCCCTAGTGTCTATTAAAACCCCCATGCACATGGGCAGAGAGAGCATCTTTTGATTTCAATGGGAGCACTTTCCGGCCACTGATTGGCTGCTTCAAGCCGCCAATCAGTGGTGGGAATCATCAGGATTAAACAAATAGGACCACATGGAGATTTAAAGGGGCCACACGGCTGCCATATATATCAAATTGTCCGTGTGATGTCAAATCTTACCCTATTTGTTCCTGATATAATGTGATTTTGTGCACAAAATACCTTTGTGACATTTTTTTTGCAGTTTTTGATTCCTAAACCATGTACTGCTGTTATTAAAAATGACACACCTAAAAATCTAAGAAATCTTAATGTATACCTAACTTTTTGTTAATGACTTTTAGGGCTGTAGAAGATCGGGACGCAAGAGGGACACACGGAGTGTCCCTACTAAAATGGGACACTTGGCAGGTACGTAATTATGATGTCCGATTTTCTGTTGCGTTAGCATTCTCAGTGCAGCTCGACTCTCTCTTTCTTTGCGAGCCATTCGTTATTTTCTGTTAATGTGTATACAGTACTTCTGTGGAATGCAATGAATTTCCCGGGATCCAATTGTTATTACAAGTGGACAGGTCTTACCAGCAGCTGATGCATTTGTAAGCAACTGGCAAAACTCCCAACATTTCGGCACAAGTTCCGCATGCAAATGAAGCGCCTTGTAATACGCATCATTAACTCGGATCTGATGTATTGCATACTCTGCATCCAGGGAAATGCTTCACCCATTTAGCATATTACAGTCTCATAAAAACAGACAAATAAACATATTTCACTTCATTTTTCCTGGGTTATAATTCACTATAAACAGTACTTTTTTTTTGGTGAGAAAAAAAAGTTAATTGTAATGAATGTGTCATAATTGGAAAGAATCGTATTTAAGAAAACATCGAACAATGAGAGGCTTTAAGACCTCGTACAGTAACAAGAAAAAAAAAGCAAAAAGTCATATATTTGAGCTAAAACAACTTTGCAAAACTATGCATGTATGAAGCGCCATCTAGTGTTCAGGATGGAAACTGCAGGCAGCATTTTCATTTTACCCAGGGCACAATTAATGTGTCGCATAAGTGGAACAGCACCTTAAAAAATAAATTTTGTATTCAGTTCCTCATCTAGGTTCTTGTTCTAGTTCTTTTGGCTTTGGGTCAGAAAATCTGTAGCTTTCACATCACTAATGAATGAACCATATTGCATTTTGCAGGGACCCTCCATCCACTTTTTGTGTGTGTGCAACCCTCGACCAACCAGAGATGACCAAAAAGCAAGGAAAGGGGCAAAGGCACTTGCCATGAGGACCACACTGGAAATTTAAAGGGACCAATCAGCTATCCTATGAATTAAAGTGCATATCAAAGCTGTAGTGTCCCTTTAAAAGACATCTGATGTCATACCCAGTAATTCATTCACATCCATGATCGGGGCGAGACATAAAACTCAACACTCATGTGACCCGGTAAGCAGAAATAGGATGATCTGTTGTAATCTTTATGAGCCACAGGGGTTAGAGCCTCGTAAAGTGATGTGTAAGGCGTCCTGTTGTAGATTAAAATTTTAAGTAATTCATTCGCTATGGCACCCGGAGGTTAAACTACAGAGCGAAGAATGACTTTACCAGCAATGGCTGCAGACACTAAAAGGATCTCTCTCTCTGCAGAGGCAGCTGTGATCCATGAGAGGTCGTAAAAGCAGTGCAGTGCCAACCATTATAGTAAATCTTCACCTCCAGGTTTTATAAACACTGCTAGAATCTTAACAAAAACTCAATTAAAGATCGCCGGTGATACTTCTGAACTCTTTTAAAAGGGTTTGAATTGCAGCTGTGCATGCGCGTCTGATATGGGGCACAGGCATCCTACCGACCTGTACCAGACATCAGCCTCAGGGGAGTAACTACCATGCGTCGTTTAATGGGAGTATAATATGTTTCGGAATAAAAATAAAATTTGCCCAAATTCAATGAATGAAACAGCCATGTTCATTGATAATAGAATCTGTATACCTATAATCTCGGAGGGGCTCAGGGTTACGAAGTCTGGGGATGACTCCTTCATAATCTACTCTGATTTAATCATATCTGAGCATTTAAACGGGTGGTTTTCTCACTGCTATATTAGAGCTGAAATCCCTGCTTGAAAACAGGTGATTTCACTCAGAATCAGCACTTCTGGAGAACTAATGCTTTTTATAAGGAATTGGTTGCCACAATTACAATTAATTACAATAGATTCTTTGTTATGGGGTATTAAAGAGTTAATATTAGATGGGAGTCGGGGTCTGTTCATTCACAAATGTTGCAGGATTATGAGAATCAGTATGTATGTATTAGAACAGCAGGTCCCTCCGTTCATACTACTGCAAGCTGCAATGCACCTCTAGGACTAGCATTATACCTATTCCATGGCTGAATTAACCTCTACCACCTCTGCTCGGAAGCAGTCCCACTTATCTACTACCTTCTCGGTGAAGTAAAACTTCCTTCTATTATCTCTGAGCCTCAGATTATGACCTCTCGTTCTAACCATTTCTCCTCCTTTAGAGTAAGCTTCCCTCCTGTACCTTGTTAAAGTCATTTAAGTATTTAAATGTTTCTCTTACATCTGATCTCTTTCTAGAGCCTTCTGGAGATGGGGGTCTCTAGAACTGCCCCCAATAAGCACTTCATGCTTCAAGATCTTGTGATTTCATGTAAATCAATGTACGTTAAAAAAGAGAAGCGCCCCCCTGGGTCTTCTCTAACAATAACGATGGCCAATGTACCCCTCTGATGTGCAGTAAACCTACGGCTCTGGTCAGCGGATGTGCAGCCTATGGGCATGTTGGCAGCTTGGTAAATTAGACTTCTAACGAAGACTTTGTTGAAGTTCTAGCTGCAATGCAGTCGTTTCCCTAGACACAATCCAGACGCGTCTGCAGATGGAGCCTTCGACATGTCATTTCCATAACCCTCCCCAAAAAAACGAGGAACGCTTGAAACAGAGATATACGCCGTCTGTGTCTAAACCCCAGTTATCTCAGGGACTTCAGTGCGAGCGTAAGGGAGATAAGCGCGTGTGACATCTTTGTTTGGCTGCGATATATCAGTGAAGCAAAAAGAACTGTCATTATTTTCCATCCTTTTGTATAATCCAATCAATGCTTTCGAAACCAGTAGACTATGCAAAGTGTTTTACTGCTGCGGCATTCAAGAAGTTAAAAAAGATACCCCCCCTCCACACACACACAAAATAATCACTTCTAGTTATTGACAAATCATTCTGCAAAATGTATGGAAAAATGAAAAAACATATAACAAAGCCTCACAGAGCTTGAAACCACATCTTTAAAATAAAATCTTAGTCCTATTAAAAATATATAATTTTATATTACAGCATACATTTTACACAGGGCCGGCCTTAGGGGTGTGCGACCTGTGCGGCCTCACAGGGCGCCATGGCAACAGGGGCGCCTGCCCGGGACTTAAATTAGAACATCAGGTTTTTTTATATGTTTGTTTTTTAACTTTATTTAACATCCTCCATGTTAAATAAAGGTTTTTTTTAACTTTAACATGGAGGATGTTAAATAAAGTTAAAACAAACAAAAAAACCGATGTTTTAATTTAAGTCCCGGGCATGGGCTCCGAGTGGTCGCTCGTGAAGTTTTCAGCATCCACTCGGCACCCGTCACTCTCTGTGACTCCGTCGCAGTGCCGGCATTTCATGCTGAGCGCCGGAATTATTCCAGCGCTCAGCTGTGAAGCGCACACCGCGGCAGAGCGGGAAGACGGACGCCTCCCGCTCCCACCGCAGGACTCTGGTAACAAGGTGAGTAAGGATAGGGAGAGGGTGTAGATAGTGAGACTGGGCGGGGGGGCAGTGAGAAGGGGCAGAGATGGTACATAGTGAGAAGGGGTAGAGGGGGGGCAGTTAAAGAGGCAGAGGGGGGAGGCACTGAGAAGGAGCAGAGGTGGTACATAGTGAGAAGGGGCAGTGAGAAGGGGCAGAGGTGGCACATAGTGAGAAGGGGCAGAGGGGGGAAGGCAGTGAGAAGGGGGAGAGGGGATAGATAGTGAGAAAGGGGAAGAGGGGTTAGATAGTGAGAAAGGGGGAGAGGGGATACACATTGAGAAGTGGGGAAGGGGGTACATAGTGAGAAGGGGCAGATAATAGGAAGGGGAGGGGTAGATGGGGAGAGGGGGTAGTGTGAATGCGTACGAGAATGAATGAATTAATGTGTGGATGAATTGTGTAAATGCATACAAGAATGAATTAATTAATGTGTGGTTGAATTGCTTGAATGATTTGTGAGACTGCATTAATGAATATGTGTAAATGATTTTGGGATGTAGTCTACACAGGGCCCCAGAACACTTAAGGCCGGCTCTGTATATATATATATATATATATATATATATATATATATATATATATATATATATATTAGCTAGCGATATTATCATTACAGAATAGCTCCTCACCTTATCACTATTGTCTATCGAGCAACGTCGTATCGTCGTATTAAAGGACCTCATTGAAATTACCAAAGGCCTGGAGTATTTAATGAAGACATATATTTTAACTACCAAATTAAGCAGGAGAAATTTAATCAGCGACTATGCAATATTTATAGGCATTTGCACAGCCATATCAATTTGTCTTCTACTTAGAATTACACATTTCCTTTATAGAAAGTAATTTCAGCTTAATTATGCTTTCTAGATAATATAATCAGGATACGAAGAGATACGGGATTCCACTGTGTAAATGTCACATATCACGATAAACAGCGCACAGGCTCCTTTTAATTTTATTGAGTTCATTGAGTTACTACGTGCATTGAGATAGAGACTCAACAGCAGTGAGTGTTCTGTTCCGAGCCTCTACTGCCGGATAAATATGATTCTCTTAGTATATCCGGGTCTTTTTATCACCGCTCTTTGATATAGTTATGATATCACGAGTACACGTAGTACTCGGTGTTTGTTTTATTGAACACAGAAAATCGGTTACGAGATGTTTAACCAGTGGTCTCCTGCAAGCTTAGACATCGGTTCTTCTCACTTTTTTTTTTGCATTTGGATCCTAAAAGGACTACATTGATCTCCTCCTGGTTTCCCGGTATGTATGGATCAAATTTGACAAATAAACATTATATGTTTGATCCAGATCGGTGGATATTTGGGAATAGGAATATTAATTCAAGAAATTTGGTTGAGATAAGAAATAAGCAATGGGTTCTGGCACAACCTATACCCTAGTCAGGTCGAGACATCCATCCTCAGATCATCTTGTGGCCACCTCTGGATGTAGGTCCTGCTGCCTTCCTGCATCATTTAACTTAGCCTTTAAAAATAGAAATCTGCAGTAGGGTTACACAACCAGGGTCAGTTGTCATTGTTTCTGGTCCAAAAGAATACAAAATCTTAACGTATAGATACTTATAGAGGTGAGAAGCATATAAAGCAGAGTTTTAGCACCTTCAACAATGCGGTCAGATCTCCCTACACTCTGGTCAGGTCCATCCGTTCTTCTGCAGATACCACATTAAAGGCCACCATCCTGTCTAGGATCTTCTGATGCTCCAATATAGTAGGTTTCCACAGCAGGAATGTCACAAGGCTTGTATTTAATTGTTATTTAATTGGCAAGCCAAGAGATGAAGTCACTTCTGGTCAATAATATGGACGCGATTA
The DNA here is from genome assembly GCA_029215755.1 of Spea hammondii. NCBI lineage: Eukaryota > Metazoa > Chordata > Amphibia > Anura > Pelobatidae > Spea > Spea hammondii. The sequence goes on from JARDYJ010000004.1 coordinate 6,887,410, forward strand.
TAAAAATGCATTCTCAGAATGTTGTGTAGACTTCTAAAAGAATCTCCTTAAGGGATAGCCAATTACTGCTCAGTTCAAAGGATTATCTGACCACCATGAAATTGTGTGTCCCTGTTAAAAGTGACAAATGGCAATCTGGATTGCAATCAAATACATACAGACAAAGGGCTGTGTAACTGGGTGATCATGTTTGCTTTCATCTCCAGAAAATAGACTTCCATAACATAGCAGTGAGATTTCTTTCCTGGGAGGGTCAGATAACTTCAACGAGGGGTAGATACATTACTTTGCATCAAAGAAAAGGAGACATTTCACGGGGTATAAAACAATGGGCTGTCCTGACTTTTAAAGAAGGAATCTAGGCTGAGGTTCAGATGCCCTGGTGATGTTGTCACAAACAAAAATAAGTGGGTTGCGGGCTTGAAGACTTCAGTGGGTCTTCTCTTTGGGGGCTAGAAGATCCAGGACTACCTTGAATTCAGTGGTGCTGCATAGCCCTTAGTGATGCTAACTTGTGGGTTACAACAACGTTTAAGCTAAAATTCTAAGGCTAGTGAATTTTCCTCCAAAATTAAACAATTTACAAAAACATAAACGTGTATGAAGAGATCAGAAACCACCTCAGCTACCACCAGTTTTGGAAACAGAGCAGGCCACCACAAGCCTCCGGAGTATGAGCCATGCGATCTTCTGGTGGGCATCAAGCGATGTATGCCAAATAACATACAATTTATATGTTCATGGGGTCATCAATCAATAATAAGGGACCACCAGGGCCGTCCCAAGGCAAAATGCCGCCTGGGGCGAATTTTAAAATGCCCCCCCCCTTATCTACCCTTCCTCTCCACCCCCCCCCTTGTACTTACCTTTCTTGTATCTTCCGGCACTCAGCATTACAAGCCGGCACGGAGACCGAACAGGAAGACTCGCCGCAGAGGAGAGAGAGAGGGGCGCCGAGCGGGTACTGACAGCTTGGTAAGCGAAAACCACTCGGCGCCCCTTTCTCTCTCTTTCGCTTTCAAAAAAAAAAAAAAAGGGCTTGGGGCGGCAAAGTGTCGCCCCTTCAAAAGTGCCGCCTGGAGCGGTTGCCCCACTCGGCTCCATTGTCGGGCCGGCCCTGGGGACCACCATATGCAGTGTTGCCGTCTAAATTCCATTATCAGCCAATCCAACCCCATTAACCAATTGCCTAGGAACAGTGCTGAAAAAGAAGCTAGCAAAGAACCCTTAAAATGAGAAAAATGAACCAATTTTATTAATCTGCCCATAAACGTATTACAACTTTCTTTTCAAATAGTTAACATAAAAAAATAAGATTTCAAGTTTAAATTCTTTAGGGGCAGTAAGATTCCCAACACAGGATATGGAAAAAAAAACACAACAATAGGAAATTTAAATGATTTATATGCACTTCCTCAACATCCGGCTTTTCTAAATATATATGGCTAACAAATAACCTCCCGCACAATCCCTCTTAAAAAGATCAATACTATAAATAAAGTATGTTTTAAAATCTATTATGTGCCTCTTAAAAAAGTATATTTAAAAATCTATCATAATTCTAGTGCCGATAAAATGCCTACTTTTATGCAAAATATATATATATATTGTAAAGCAGGGGGGAGAATTAAATCATATAAAATAAGCCATCATTAATTATATCCAGTTCAGAAAAGGTTTAGTGAAAATAAAGAATGTAATTATTACTGCGCAGTATTAAATTACCGAAAAGGGACAGTCTCTGTAGCCAAATAAAAGCCAATAAATTTTACGTCTACTACATTATCAATTTATGGGATTTTAGCTAAAGTTCTGTTGCAGAACCACAAATGAAAGATTATCAGCTATGATTTCTGCATCAATCTGTCACCGGAGGAAGGGAAGGTACTAAAACTTATACATTTACAATGAACATTAAAATTAAACAGATAAATTCAGGGCCAAAGTTAACAATATCAATTAAATTTGAGTATATTATTATTATTATCATGTACCTATAGACGAATATTGTAACAAGGTCTCAGGGTTTATCTAGAACAAGGGTGTGCAACCTGCGGCCTTTCCAGCTGCTTCAGGACTACATATCCCATTCTCCTCTGCCAGCCCCTTAGCTGAAACAGCATTATGGGAGATGTAGTCCTGCAGCAGCAGAAGAATGTATCTGATTATCTGGACCAGGGTGACTCAATAATAAATAATGTACCTCATGCTATAGAGACAGAATGATGTAATCTGTAAAGTTGTGGTCTGCCAACATAGACATAGCCTGGCTTCTATATTCAACAACATTTTTGTCCAACTTTGGATACGGACATACTTGGGATCTTTCTAAGTGACCAGACCCTGAGACTGTGAGGTCAAAAATATTTAATGGTCTATGACATCGATTCTATTGTAGTGACACGGTGACGGTGGCAACCAAATGGTTCTACAAACCATGAGGTCAGAAGGTAAAGATAGTCTCAGTTAAGTCAGCTGTATTGAAGTAGGGGTTTCAGTAATAATAGAGGTGATAAAAACCCTAGGACTAGCCAAGTGCCCCAGATGCTCGTTCTGCAGCAGCTGTCCTTATTGCCAAGTGGTGGGATACGATGTCCTGGCTGGGCCACTGAGCAGTGGTCAATTGGGCAGATTAACTTTCAATAAAGAGATTTCCACCAGGTTTCGCGGCAGAGGGTCTTTCTCCCTCCAGACATTCCACCCTGGATCAGAATCCAGGGAATTCAGGGACCTAGGTTCCCAGGTATGGACACAGATGTATACATAATCATCACACAGATCACAAAGACTTCAATTCATGGAACATTTACTCAGCGTTGTTGTGGGTTTCCTCATTTATCATTAAAGATTTAAGGAAATTTGTTGCTGGTAACATTGTGACACGATTGCCAAAAGGAAAATGAAAGCATATGTCCCAACAATGGTACGGTTTACGTGGCTCTTACTTAGATGGCTGCATGTAAAATAACTATAGTCAGCTGACCCATGGGGCTACTAAAATGTTCTGGTTTATCCTTCCATGTAAGCACAATAACAGATACTAATTGGCAATGATTATTCTGTGATCACGAGAAGTGGGGGGAGCCCCGATGGTCCAAATGAAGAAAGGCTCCCACTGAGCTGGGAGAGAAGGGTTGACATATGCCATATAACTTCAGAGCTGAAATGGAATGCCATCAAGTGGGCACTCTCAATCAACAAGCCAACCACACAGATTGGATTCAAATACCGTCAACTTTATTCCATCCAAGTGGTAGGATTTCAAAGCCTATTGCACATCATTAAAACTTCAACACTTTAGAAGTCACCTTTGACTGCGTGTAACAAACAGTATAACTCAAACATTGATCCCCTCCAGCCCATATACACTAGATGGACAAAAGTATTGGGACGCCTAACCATTGGAATATGGAATATACCAAGACATTTTGAACAATGCTAAGCTTTCAAGTTTGTGGGAACAATTAGGGGAAGGCCCTTTTCTATTCTAGCATGACTGCGCCCCAATGCACAAAGCAAGGTCCATAAAGACATGGTTGGATGACTTTGGTGTGGAAGATCTTGATCGGCCGCACAGAGCCCCATTGGACACTTTTGGGATGAACTGGGAAGGAGATTGCGAGCTGGATCACCTTCTCATCCAACATCAGTGCTTGACCTCAAAAATGCTCTACTGGATGAATGGGCAAAAATTCCCACAGAAACTTCCCAAAATCTTGTGGAAAGCCTTCCCAGAAGAGTGGAAGCTGTTATGGCTGCAAAGGGACCAACTACATATTAATGTCTATGTATTTAGAATGCAATGTCATAAAAGTCCCTGTTGGAGTAATGGTCAGGTGTCCTAATACTTTTGTCCGTATAGTTATATATCTTACAGTCTCTTCTGGGCATGGTTTTCATTATGTTCGCTGTGCCATTTCGCTGTGTGTCTCCCTATGTAACAGTACAGCATTGTTGAAAACGTGTATATACAATAAATGATTTGAGATAATCAAATAAAAATGTGTTTGTGGAGGCATTTTGGTCGTTTTTATTGTACAAAGTCTACACATAGAGATTACAGCTATTTTCGAAGAATAATACGACTTAATATGCTTTAGCCTTCTTAAAACTGAAACAATTCACATGTGAATCATAAAATAATTACCCACTTTAGAAAATGCGTTTTTTTTATCATTTATACAATAGAGTGTTATTCTTGGCTCCAATATTGTAACATAAAATTAATTGAATATGTTTGTAGCTCTTGGTAATTTGCCCAAAACTAGAATCTTACTAAATATTAAAACAAGAGAGAGAAAGGAAAGACGGTATTCAGTTTTAGGGCAGTTATTACCAGAGCTGGCCCTCTCCTAGGAAAGGGTGGCCAATGCTTCTTTGAATGAAGAAAGAAGAAAGTAATCTGGAGACCCAGAAAAGCAGAGCTTCACCGGGGGACTCCAGGTTAGACCAAGAGGGTTCCCAGGTTTGGTTATACCCTGTCCCTTTTAGGAACAGTCTGGCAAGGGTTTCATTTGAAGAACATTGGTGCCTATCGCTGTAATCCTTAGCAGGCATTGAATATTATGGCAGGTTATCAGTAAACAAGCAGAGGGCTATCCCAAAATGTGGTGAGCTGGTCCTTTTTGTTCCTTTTGTATCCAGGGCCGGCCTTATGGGTGTGCGACCGCACAGGGCGCCATGGTTGCAGGGGCGCCTGACCGGGACTTAGATTAAAGCATCGTTTGTGTTTTTTTAAACTTTATTTAACATCATTCATGTTAAATAAAGTTTAAAAAAAACCAAAACGATGCTTTAATCTAAGTCCCGGTCAGGGGCGCCGAGCGGTTGCTCGTGAAGTTCTCGGCAACTGCTCGGCGCCCCTCACTCTCCGTGACTCCGTCGCTGTGCCGGCATCTCATGTTGAGCGCCGGACTATTCCGGCTCTCAACATGAAATGCCGCACCGCGGCAGAGCGAGAAGACGGATGCCTCCCGCTCTCACCGCAGGACTCCGGCAACAAGGTAAGGGGGGGTGGTGTAGTTTGAAGGGGCAGGGGGGGGTGTAGTTTGAAGGGGCAGAGGGGGGGTGTAGTTTGAAGGGGCGGGGGGGTGTAGTTTGAAGGGGCAGATGGGGGTATAGTTTGAAGGGGCAGAGGGGGGGTGTAGTTTGAAGGGGCAGAGGGGGGGTATAGTTTGAAGGGGCAGAGGGGGGGTGTAGTTTGAAGGGGCAGGGGGGGTGTAGTTTGAAGGGGCAGAGGGGGGGTGTAGTTTGAAGGGGCAGAGGGGGGGTGTAGTTTGAAGGGGCAGAGGGGGGGTGTAGTTTGAAGGGGCAGAGGGGGGGTGTAGTTTGAAGGGGCAGAGGGGGGGTGTAGTTTGAAGGGGCAGAGGGGGGGTAGTTTGAATGGGCAGGGGGGGTAGTTTGAAGGGGCAGAGGGGAGAGGTAGTTTGAAGGGGTAGAGGGGAGGGGTAGTTTGAAGGGGCAGAGAGGGGGGTTAGTTTGAAGGGGCAGAGAGGGCAGGTAGTTTGAAGGGGCAGAGAGGGGGGGCGCCAGAGGGGTAGTCCGCACAGGGCGCCACAACGCCTAAGGCCGGCTCTGTTTGTATCCATTTATGGAAATGTTCTCATACCCTTCTGAAGAATCGGCTCAACTACCCTCACAAACTCTTATTTAGGGAATATTAAAACCTCATATCCAAAACGGATCCACGAGCCGGCACAGTCCATGGTTTCCTTCCATCCCAGGGCCACGTGTCCTTCAAAGATGGAGCGCTGGGATATGAAGTCATATCCCGGCACTCACCGGTGGTAGAGGGACGGAGTTTAAACATGTATGGGATAGGCATACAGCTCCTAAGAAGGGACCAACGACTGATTAAGGTCTGAATGTCTAATTCAGGAAAACCAGGCAGAATAGACAGGAACCGGCCAAAGTACAGCGATGGTGGTCGACACTCCTCATCGAAGCGGGAGGCTGTATAGCAGAATATCTTTCATTACTTCCGACCCTGGAATGCCAGATCTATCATACAGATGCTTTTTTTTTTTCTTCTGAGCAGCTGAGAATGCAGGGGGTCCGGGCATCTAACTTTCAGCACTCAATTTCCACGTGGACCCCCTGCGGTCTTCTAATTAGTGTCAAACTGCAAACCTGACTAGCGCTTACAGATGTGTGCGTAACAGAAAATTAACCCTTCAACGGCTGCTGTCACTTTCCCCAGATCGATAAAAGCTAAAGAGTTGATTTTTGGTAAAGATGATACCTTTATTGGCTGACTTGTAATGGATTGCAAGCTTCTGAGACTACCTAGGTCTCTTCTTCAGGCATCTAATCAATAAGATATTATTATAATATTACAGATGATACATAATATATGCTTGAGGAAGAGATCTAGATAGTCTTGAAAGCTTGCAATCCCTATTACACGTCAGTTAGCCAATAAAGACTCATCTTTCCCCAGATCCTACATTTTTATAGTTCTATACGCTGAATAAACCCACGTAATCTGTAAATTACATGTATATATATATATATATATATATATATATATATATATATATATATATATATATATATATATATATATGCGTTGCAAACCCACTTTATGTGTATACCAAGTGAAAAGCCATGTTAACTTGCCTGTTTTCAGCATCTGCGTGATTCTTTAGATTGTAAGCTCCTTTGAGCAGGGCCTTTCTCACCCGTTGTTTCTGTAAGTAAAATTGTTACATTATATACTACTTATTATGTCCTGGCTACCCGTTGTACAGCACTACAGAATATGATGGCACTATATAAAACAATACATTATAATATTATTCAAACCCATCAAGTTATCCCTCCCATGCTGTAAAGTTGCTAATTGTTGCTACATTTGTTACTTTTTTTGTTACTTGTCACAACTACCCTGCAGTAAAATAGCCCTGGACTATTAAATGAAATCTCTTGGCAACTATCATTTTGGGTTTTTGCTTTATCCCCTCCGCTGCTTTATTAAAGGGGTTTCCTATGAGCGTAAATTAAATCGGGGGCCGACGATGGTGATAAATCAATCAATGGAGTCACAAAATGTATAGACGTACATAATAATAATAATTACATATAATAATAATAATAATAATAATAATTACATATAATAATAATAATAATAACATATAATAATAATAATAATAATAATAATAACATATAATAATAATTGTATTCCTGCCAAAAGCTATTAAAGCTTCAGTTCCCTTTTAAGATATTGTCATTCTAGAAGGAGTTAATGGACCTCGTGAGCGGCTTGATGTCAATGAAGTATCTTTACAGACAGGTCTGAACCTGCACTACAAACCCACCCATCCCTCAAAACCTGCATGGAATGTATTCACTGCGAAGACTACCTCTACCGAGTATACTGCCTGCCGCGCTCCGAACTGGTTTCAGGAGTCATGTTTTCGGAGCGAGTAAAGGGAGTTGAGGGGTAGGGCATGTCTCAAAGGAATGCGCTTACTGGATGATGAATCGGGCCAAGAATACAGCGGGCTATGCTTGTTAAAAGAGTAGTAGATTGTTGAAGATCAGAAATCCAGCGCAGACGGGGTTAATGTTGTAAATGACTATTGTAGCTGGAAACGGCTGATTTTTAATGAAATCTCTTCATAGGCGTACAGAGGCCCTTTATCACTCCCATCACTCCTTTATCACTCCCATCACTCCTGTGTTCCAATGGTCCTTTATCACTCCCATCACTCCTTTATCACTCCCATCACTCCTGTGTTCCAAGTTTAGGTTTAAAAGGCTAGTTGAGCGTCAAAAAACTCTTTTGCAATTATGTAACAGCAAGAAATGTCTCTGTTTTCCTTGAAAACTGCTAAGTGACCCCAAAATGGTAGTGTACATATATATATATATATATATATATATACACACATTTTTTTCTTTTGGCATCCCTACTTTTTTCTATATAAAGAGTATAAAGTAGTTCTACGGAACTTTCTATGGAACTGACACCCAGTAGATGGAGTTCTAGGCGAATGTTGGGCTTCAGTAAATAAATATTTTGCTGGTTGTCATGTATATAAAAAAAATTCTTATAGCTATGAAGGGTGTTTCTTTTTTTAAGGAGGTAGTCCAATTTCTCTAGATGAGAGTTATGTGAGTGGAACTCCAAAAACCGTCTAAACAAGCGTTGCTGGTTTAGTAGATCTATCCCTAAAGATGCACAATTTTAAGCTGTGACGCTACATGATTAATAGCGTCCAAATTTAGCTCTCCATTATTCCAGTTGGTTTACAGCTGCTCTCTGGACAACTCTCAGGAATCAAGCCGGGTTTGGAAACTTAAGAGGAAAGGTTGCTTGTTGAGCTGGAAATGGTCGCTGAACCATGAAGGCCACTTCTAACATTTATTTTACGCTGGTCCCTAAGAACTGTTTTGGGTAAACAATTAACTTCATGGAAAATTACAGAAGCTCCCAGGACAGCAGTAAATATCAGTAATCTTCCCGCGCTACCAACACTTTCTTACCCAATTAATAATGGTAAGTAGTCATTTTACTAAATGAATAATTTTAATAGTGATCATGTTCTAAAGCCAGAGCGGTGTTCATGGATGAACCCATGAGGATGTCATTCATGCAGGCTAAATTTGCCTCGCATTTGGGTTCTGGACCTTCCCTTGTGGTCGGATCAGACTGATATGCCGATGGATATTTGTCCTCTGTGGTGACACAAGAGACCTAAAATTTTAGATGCTCCCAAGCCAGGGACGTGCCGTAGGACTATGAAGCAGATGTCCATTCTTGGTGAGCACCTCCAATTTGTTTTGTATGGTATTTCATCGTTCGGGGACTTCTTGGGTCACCCCAAGTGGAAAGGTGAGTGCAGACATGGATCTTTTTACTCTCTTCGGCCTAGACAGACACCAACTGGAACCCACTGGTGAGGCCCATGAAGGCCAAAATGTCTCCTGCATGAGGGAACCAACAAACCCCAGAGCTACATTTGCTTCACCTTTTGGTTCTGGGCTGCCCTTCTGGTAGGATCAGACTGACACGTTGATGGAGATTTTTCCTCTTTAATGACACAAAAGAGCTAAAGCTTGAGCTGCTCCCAATTGGGGACGCGAATTCAGGCTGTGAAGTGGCTGCCCGTTCTTGGTGAGCATCTCAAATGTTTTCGGTATCAGTTTAAGTGTTGAGTTCCCATTGGAGTGTAGACCCCAACAGAGCAGGGTCCACCAGGGTTCTGTTTATTCATAACCTCATTAAGCCAAAGTACAGAACCCGATGGAGCTCTATGAATAAAACATTTTTTGGCTTTAATAATAACTTGATCCTTCTTAAGAACACCGGGAGAACTCATTTGACTGACGCTCACCCCAAGTCCCTTGTCCATCTTCCTAAGTTTAGAAGAACCCTGCTGAGTTCAGCTGTTCAACCCAGACTGTCTACAATGGCTGAGTAAATATAAGCAACTTCTCTTCTCAACAATGAAGTAGTTTCACCCTTTCTAACTTCAATCAATAAAGGACCAAACTGGTCAATCTTTTGATTGTGGGGGGGGTGTCAGGACACATTATTTCCTCATAAATTTCAAACCAAATCAAATATTGCCACTTTGTAAACGTATGCATTATATGTGGTTGTACATGCATGTAGACTGCACACACAGCCCATCTAGGTCACATTACACAAACTATTGCATGTTAGCCATACATAAGGGGTTAACTTCCATAATCGTGTTAAAGAAACAAGTTCAGAGTATGACACACTTTTTCCACCCCTTCCCCAAACACTCTTTGAATGGTTTACTTTCTTTTTTTATTTGCATGTATCTATATATTTATTTATATATATTTATACTCCTATTATTTCGAGACAGTTGTGGGGTTTGTCTTGGGTGTTCTTGCTGCACTTTGTACACTCTGTTGGTTTTGTATCACTCATACCTGGGAACCCCCGCCCCCCCCTGGTTTGACCCGACCGCCGCTTCTCCGGTTCTCCGGGTCAATACCTAAAATCCTCCGGGTCGCGGGAGCAGGGTCTTGACACGCCCCACTCCCCGCCCATCTCCCCTTTAAATGGGGGTGTTTCCCTCGATGTCGACGGGAAAGCTCACTGACATCAGCTGGAACACCCCTGATGTCATCGAGAACACCCCTGACGTCATCGAGACCGCCCACCGACGGCGCAGGACCGATGTCAGTAGGCAGTCCTGACCGCGTCCCGGTAGCCGGATTAATAAGAAGACGTTTGTGAGAATTATGGAGCTGGGCTTGTAGATTGTAGAACAGGGAACAGCGGACATTACAATGAGGCTCACACAACGACCAATTACACAAATAAGTGATTGTGTGCGAACCCAATCTGCGATCCTGTGACCCCCGCAACAAAACAATTGGCTATTATTTATCCTCACTGGGGTCTTTTTTTTCTTTGTCTTCAGAATTATTACAGTCAGAGCTATCGCTGGGCTGTCATTTCATCATCAGCTCAGATTTTTAGAGAAATATGGGGTTTGATACAATTTTGGAATTTATTCACACAAAAAAAATGCACATAATGGGACATAGTTGGACTCTTCTTAGATTCAGGAGTCATATGCCTATCCCATGCATGTTTAAATACCCTCACTGTATTAGCCTCTACCACCTCCGCTGGGAGGCTGTTCTACTTACCCACCACCCTCTCTCTGTAAAATAAAGTCCTTACAGTCCTTTCATCAGTGTTGCTAAAAAAAAATAACATTTAGCTGACCTGCAAATTAGTGTTTTCAGCAAAGTTAAGTAAAGGGGGGACATATCGTTTTAATCAAGACAGATAATTAAACGCATTTACTGAGTGACGCACTTCCTGATTCTGTGCAATCATAGGAAGATAAAAAGAACAGGGGAGGAAAAATACAAAGGCAAGTTTATCATTTCCAACTTGCGGTTAGCTTTGTAAAACGTCGGAATATATTATTAATTTTCATCATCAAAGTAACCAAACCTGCCGCCATAAACAGCATGATGCAAAATGGTTCCCACGATGCATTGGGGTGCACAGAAAAAAAGAATGTGACGGCAGATAAGAACCATTCGGCCCTCAAATCTTAATTTATACATAGATTAAGTAGCCATATGCCTTTTCCATGCATGTTTAAATTCCTTCACTGTATGAGCTTCTACCACTTCTGCTGGGAGGTTGCTCCATTTATCCAAAACCCTCTCAGTCAAGTAAAACTTTCTTTTATTTCTGTTAACATTAGGCTCCTAATTAAACGTTTGACGTGGATGGACCTACAGTTACAATGAGGCCGAGCAGATCAGCGAATTAACCTCTACCTCGTACAATACCTCCCAACTTCTACCCCAGGGGGCGGAGCTTGGGAAGTAGAGTGTCACTCAAACTGGCAGCGCTACTGCGCACGTGCACTACTCCGCACACATGCACAACTCCGTGCACTATGCATTCTCCATTATCCCAGACACAGGAGAATGAAATCGGGGCCTCAGGATTACGGCTGTCCCACCAAGCTCTACCTCTGTCCCGAAAAGCAGGACTGACGCAGAGCTCGGTGGGACAGAGGGGCGAAAGGCGGGACAGTTGGGAGGCATGCTGTACACACCCAGTCCAGGGGCAGATTGGGTGCTACAGCATGTGGCCAGCAGCTAGATATCTTGGAAACCCTCTGGCTACGGTGCCGTTGATGTCAGTGGGCGGTCCTGCTGTCAGTGGGACATGCGCCATATTGGAGGGGAAGTGGACGAGGAGTAGGACGTCACCTGGAGTTTCCACTCAGTGACCCCGAGACCCGGAGAAGCGGCACCCCATCCAGAGTCTCCGGGGGAAACCTGAAGGATTTGCAGGTTCCACGAAAAATGCTGCTTTGGGTCTCCTTGTCTTGGGTTCAAAGAACGAATCCAGTCAGGAGGAGTAGGTTAGCTCACTTGCCCAAGCACTGGATCATACCTCCCAAGTGTCCCTCTTTAGGACAGATAGTCCCTCCTTGAAACCCAGATCCTTTCTCTCTTGGTGTCCCTCTTTTCTAGGAGCCAATAATGATCGCGGGGAATGAGTGTATTACGGTGTTCTACAGTCCTTAAAGTCACAATGGTGTATACATAAAGAGCAGACATTCTGTTTATTATTTATACATGGAATAAGTAAAACATATTATTCCTTGTCTAAACACATCACCCATAGAGGTCAATATTTCATGGTCACACGTAGTATAAAGCCCCGCCCATAACCACACCCCCTAAAACAAAACTGTTTGACTTTTGCCATTTGACGCTGTGGAAGGTATTCTGTGTAACAAATAAAATGAACAGGAAAATTGATTCAAATGGGATTGATCTTAAATATACACTCAAAAAATGTTTGGGGGACTTAGAAATGTCCTTGTTTTTAAAAGAGAAGGAAATTTTGCCCATTAAAATAACATGAAATGGCACAGACGGGGTTAATGTTGTAAATGACTATTGTAGATGGAAACGGCTGATTTTTTAATGGAATCTCTTTGTAGGCGTACAGAGGCCCTTTATCACTCCCATCACTCCTGTATAACTCCCATCACTCCTGTGTTCCAATGGCCCTTTATCACTCCCATCACTTCTGTGTTCCAATGGCCCTTTATCACTCCCACCACTCCTTTATCACTCCCATCACTCCTGTATTCCAATGGCCCTTTATCACTCCCATCACTTCTGTGTACCAATGGCCCTTTATCACTCCCACCACTCCTTTATCACTCCCATCACTCCTGTATTCCAATGGCCCTTTATCACTCCCATCACTTCTGTGTTCCAATGGCACGTTGTGTTCGCTGATCCAAGTTTAAGTTTAAAAGGCTAATTGATCGTCAGAAAACCCTTTTGTGATTATGTTACGGCTAGAAACGTCCTAGTTTTCCATGAAAACCCCAAACTTTTGAATGGCAGGGTTGTATAAAAATGTGTTCAGGGCACGTTACCTTTAGCGGATTCCCTCACTCCATGAAAGGATGCGGACTTTAGCAGAAGCGCTGCACGGGGTACAATACGCCAAAGCAACACAGCTGTCTCTGCACGCTGCCTGTGATCCAAAGCATGTAAAATCTCTGGAAGCCGAAAGAGATATCGTCCTGAATACCAATGAGCTGGAGAGACAGCACAACGTAATCGGACATTTTATGACCTATTCTGTAGAGGGCTACACAGATATCCTTCCCCATAAAGGACAGGTAGCTCCATCGCAGCTGGTCCTAAAACACACACGGAAATTAATATTCCGATGCAGAAATGTAATTTATGTATCCACAGTTACGTGACTTCATCAGTCGTTACACTACTAACAGAATTAATTGGACCGAAACTGCATGATTGGGAAAATATCCATTTCTATGGCCGCAGGTCTACTATGAGCTCCACCATCGATGAGCGCATGGATGTAGGATGTATAGGTGAGTAACTGACTCCCTTCTGTGAATTTATAAATTCTAGATACCCCATGGGGCAGCACTTTGAACGCCGTGGTTGACAAAATGTCAAATGTATGTATGTGCGTCCTGGGAAAAATGGCGGACGTGGTCACTCTACAAACCATGGGGAGGACTAGGCCTGTCTTTGCCAAAGTACAGAGTTTCTCAACTGGTCGTGTTTTCCAGCTCTCCGTAGATTATCACAGATGGGCCGGTGTCTGTCTCTCACACCTGTGCAGTTAATGGGCCAACTGTGCTAACGTGAGGGAAAAAATTCTGTAGGACCTTCCTACACAAGCACAGGTGGGTCCAACAGTCACACCTGTGCCAATTAATAAGCCACCTGTCGTGTATGTGTCAAAGCATAGAGCCTAAGCTTGGGACTTCAGGAACCCCAGATCCGGGGGTACTTTTATATTTTTATATTTTAATCTTTAGAAGAAGAAGAATGATATATTGATGGAGATGTCTTCTGACCTACTGTGACGGATTGCACCATGCGTGGTGGGCAGAAGTGTGTCCTACTGGTCAGGATGTCTGAGAGAAAATGTACAAATACTGGCAACTAGTTAACAATGAATTTCATAGTTGTGTGACAGTAGGTGTCAGGGGCTACAGCTGTGACATGGCCTCAAGGCCCAGGACTGCACCCACTTCAACTCATTCAGTGGTAGATGAGTGTGTAGATCTGTGTCCTCATCATCTCTTCTCCTGCTGGTGCTTCTGGTCGTTCAGCCTGTTGCTACAACTTTGATCCTGGCGCTTAAGCTCCCTACAATGGGAGGACCAGTGATGAAGCAGGAGAAGTAAGAAGGTGTTAATGGAGGCACAGATCAACCTTCTCCCAAGAGACCACCATGGACATCACATCCTGGACATCCCGCACCTATGCACAGAGCAGAAATGCAGAGCCCTTAGGGGGCTTCAAAATATTTTAAACACAGGGCCTTCTGCTAGCCACGTTGATACCGTATTGTGGCTAAAGCATCACCTTTCTGGGTTTTAAAAAAAAATTAAAAATATATATTTACAGCCTTATACATTCAATGGTTTTTACACGGCATTTTAGAATAAAAAAGCAGTGAAATATTTGCATTTAAAATATAATTTAGTTTTTTTCTTTAGTTATGGACAGTGAGCGAAGCTAAATTATTTTTATAATAATCCCTGCGACAAATTGGGACGTATCTTCTGTTTTTACCTGAAATGTTGGATCTAAATTACCCGTATTATACACAAGTTTATATTATACCCTACGTTTTATGGTTATTACACGGAATTTTGGAGCCATATAATCCTTAATAGGTTTTAAATTAACCTAATCATCCCCTCTCCATCCTGAGCCCTGAAGTGCAGCTATTTAGTTATTTTACTAACTCCGGAATGGTTTTTCTATTTTAGATCCCTTCTTCTGCGTATTAATATCCTTCTGAAGATGTGCTGTTTAGAAGAGGACAGGATATTATAGGCTGGGCTGCCAGCTGACTGACTGCGAAATTCAGCCAATACATCAAACATATAAGGTATCATTTAAATTTCCACTTTTAAAATTAATATATATCAGTAAATAATGTATTTAACATAATAAAAAAAAATATAAATCAAAAATAAAATAATAAAATATATATAATAAAAAAAATAAAAAAATAATAATAATATAAAATAAAATAATAAAATAAATTTAAAAAAATAATAATAATAAAAATATATATATAAATGCTTTTCTAAAAAGGCCAGGTCCATTAATATATATTATGGTACACTATTTTGAATGTACTGTCCCTTTAAATAGCCGGTACCTTTAATAATATGTGTACCTGGAAATAGAGCAATAATTAAACTCAGGATGTCCATTAAACGGCGGTGATACAAATTTCACTAGATTTTAATGTCACTTAAAGTAGCCTAATGGATATTTAGAGAGAGGCGACGTGCTGTTTAATAGACAGCTGTTGTGTACTTAGACTCGTATACAAATGTCGGAAGTCTTCTTGTGAGGTCCTCGTCTACCAGTCTCATAATCACAAAAAAAAAAACCCCCAACAACTTCAGGTTTTAAAGCAGAGAAGCGACAAACACTCCGGAGGCTTTCTAAATAGAAGGAGAATGTGTGATTTAATGAGACCAAAAAGGGACGCTAATTTCATGTTGTCAAAATATCAGATGTCGAAATTCCCCAGGCTGCAGAGCAATCAGGCAAAACGCAACTTTTTCGGCCTACAAAATGATGGCTAAATATTTGAAATCTGATCCAATATTTGATTTTATTTTTCAGTGCACATTGCAGCCCATTTTTCTTGCATTCCAGTGGATTTTTCAGCATGTAGATTGATGAATGTCAGACTTCTGTCTTAGTTTTCCTTCTCGGTTGCATATGCACTGTAGCATGTCAAAAGCTTAAAACGAGCGCCCCAGACCTAGTTTCTGTTTGGAGTCCACTTTGCATGGTCACCGG
Source organism: Spea hammondii (assembly GCA_029215755.1). Classification (NCBI taxonomy): domain Eukaryota; kingdom Metazoa; phylum Chordata; class Amphibia; order Anura; family Pelobatidae; genus Spea; species Spea hammondii. The sequence continues at coordinate 6,903,268 of JARDYJ010000004.1, forward strand.
CGCATTTTACTGCATGCAAATCAGTGCAGGCATTCCCTAGTTATTGAAGTTTTTCTGTATCTTTTAACTCCGCCCCCAGCTGCCTCTACTAAAAGCAGGGAGCATACCTCTGTATGCTTCTTGCACATGCTCAGTAGAACTCCCATTCTAGTCAATGGGATTAGCAGGAGCCCGCCACATGTATGTTATCTGAACAGTATACATGCGTTTGGCTGCTGCTTCAGTGACTTCTGAACATGGTTGGGGGAGGGGAACGGGACAAATGCATATGGGGGGGCAAAACTAACAACAAGAAGATTTAAAGTGACCACGCAGCTATCATATGCTTTAAAGTGGATATGACGGCTGGAGCGTCCCTTTAATCCACATTCATTCACTAGCTTTCAAAAGATACTTTGTCGGAATTGAAATTGCGTACTTTGCCTAAATTTGCCCAAACTTGCAGAAAGATTAGACAAAATAAAAAAAACATGTTATTTTCCATACTCTTTCCTCCTTTCTTTCTGAGGCTATTTGCCAATAGTAACTAGAAGCACATGTTTTTCCTAAAAGGGACTAGCTCATCTTGTCCAAAATAATGCTTTTGTCGATCTATACGTTATACAAGAAAAAAGTCCTGGCAAAGTTACAGATCAGTTAAAATAAAATTTGTATACTTATTTTACCTTACTCCCTGCAATGCTGTATGTACATCGCGCATGCGCGGCCAACATACACAACATTGAGCTTCATTCCGGTTTATCCTGGGCCAAGTGAGCCCTAGAATGACTACAAATGTAGATTTTGTTCTATACATTTGCCACGTGTTTGTCACAATTTACAGGCACAGATGTAAGCTCCAATGAGTAAGCACATGGCTTTAGACTGCTGATTCTCTTTAAAGTTAAAGTTTAATTTCCCAGAAAGCCCCCTAACGAAGAATGGATATTATTATTATTATTTTTTGTACAGCGCCATCATATTCCGCAGCGCTGTACAACGGGATATTAAAGAACTCTGGGAGTAACCCTAACCCTATGCCTGTATTTTAATACGAATTCTTCAATAAATTAAAGTACTTACTGGAGGTTGAAGCTGCAGCTATGTAACTGCAGCTTCCCTCCTTCTCCGTGATCTGACCATTCTTGCAGCAGCCAATCAGTGGCAGGAAAGCACTCCCACTCAAATCAATGGGAGCGCTTTCCACACATAGCAGAACTCCATCTGCGGTGTTCGCGGACCCCATGCTGGAGCTGACTCGGGGTAAATACATGGCGTACAAGGAAAGAAGCTGGGGTGGGGCAAATGCATATACGGGGGTCTGTAACCCCCCCATGATAGCTGGCGTGTCCCTTTAAATAACGCACTGTGTTTACTATTATATATTTGAACTTCTTTTGTGGATGGGCCTGGAAGCTGCAGAAGCCAGCTGGAGTCTGTCAGTATTCTTGGCAAAAAACAAGCAACTTGACTATTTTAAGCTAACTATGTAGATATGTCATAATAACTGATGGAATGTCGTTTTTTTCCCTGCTTGCTGCAGAATGCGGGGGTTACTTTATCCTTCGTCATGACATCGATCTCAATTACTTGCAGAAGTTAAAGGCGCTGATCATTTAAGATGTTGCCAAATCGTGGACGTGTCTCGTGGAGTTCAGCGCGGAGCGGTCACTCTTCTATTTATGGCACCTCGGCCCCCGCGTCAAACAGTGAAATTACGGCTCTTTAAAAATGTCTCTGTTATGGGGTCCGTGATTTGGGAAAAGGGGAAGTCTTCCCTGAGCATAAACCCCAGCGCTGTATACAGTAATAACCCCCAGTGCTGTATACAGTAATAATAACCCCTAGCACTGTATACAGTAATAACCTCCAGAGCTGTATACAGTAATAGCCCCCATAGCACTGTATACAGTAATAACCCGCTAGCACTGTATACAGTATTAACCCCCAGAGCTGTATCCAGTAATATAACCCCCAGCACTGTATACGGTAATACCCCCCCACACACACACCAGTGCTGTATAAACTAATAACCCCCACCACACTAAGCTGGTGCTTTATGGCAATGCTGATGAAGTCAGAGCATCCAAATGGGCTAAGATAACAGCTGCGACACATACAAATGGCTAATATGCATCTGCCTAAACACATTATATTCTGGAGGAAAAAAAGACAATATTATTAAAAACCTTTTACTCGTAATAGGCAATTTGTGGGAGTTCCCCCTTTAAAGGCAGAGTCCCGCTTAGTAAAAAAACAAAGCACAAGAACAAATGGTATTACTGTCCCTTTAAATTAAATTATACTGAAAAAGCCACTTAAAGGGCAGGAAACCCAAACTATACAAAACTGAAAAATAAAAGTAAAAAGTTATTTCTTTCAGCCGCCTTAACCAAGGCAAGAGCTGGAACACGAAAGCATTTTATGTATTAAATTCTGATATAAATCGACGTAATATGCATAATTACTATAAATGGATATGAGTCCAAAATAAGCAGATGAACCAATGAGGATCAGCGTCACCGGCGGCCATAATTAACTGAACAGTCAGGAGCTCCCTCTTCCAAAAGCATCATATCATGTACTCATGGAGAGAATCGGAAGCATCTGAAATATCTATGACTAAAATTCGAAATGCCTTCCTGTCCCAGAGAACTTACAATCAGGGGCGCCGAGAATTATTCCCACAGCGAAAAATTCCACGTTCCCATTAAAAGCCTTAAAAGCGACAATAATAATAATAATAATAAAAAAAACACTTAAAATTATTTGCATGTTATTTATATTTTTGCTGATTTTTCACTTTTGATGATTGGCCGGTAAATCTGTGGAATTCGGAACAAAAACTTGTCAGAATGTCCTTTCAGAAGAGGCCTTTAAAAGCAACGGGAATTTTTAAATGTTTAGAAGTTATCTTTTTTGTGATTGGTCAGTTAAATTATGAACAAACGCAAGCGTTTTTTACAATGGTGTCTTATTAACAACCCGGTATAATTTATGCACTCGACGATTATTTATAGGTAGATTAAACACGGATCAAAACTAGAAACAATAAATATTATATTATATTCCATATATATATATACCGTATAGAAATATATATATTATATAGATAATGAATGCAAACATATAGTCTACAAAAAAAAAGATAAAAGGCAAGCAAAAATTTAATATAACTGTAAGAGTTATATCAATTACAAAAAATGTAGTCGGGCGCCTGATGAAGTGCCTACAGTAAATTTGGTCAAGGATCTTCCCTAACCCAGCGTAGACCACCAGCCACCCCCCTCTGCACCGTTGTCCCTGTCATGCCCCGACGTCTTTTAAGCATGTCGGGCGTTGGGTGGCTTACCTGGGAGCTCCGGGTGAAGCTCCACTTCTCCAGGTCTCCACAGGAAAAGATTGTGCCACGCCCCATTGGCTTGCCATTATTTAAAGATGCACTTAATTAAGTCACCTACATTCAAGCAGGGCACAAAAGCACCAATTGGGATCACAGCAGGGTAGAATAGGAAGGAGTCGCCTTCACCCTGAGACTGGGGCACAAACCCTGAGAGTTGCCAGATATGGTTATGAGCAAGTAGCAGCACAGTAGTTTAATAGAAGCTAAAGGAATTCTCTTGCTGACTTCTCCGCTTCTACCACTTAGTATAAGAATAATACACATAGTTACAGTAGGATATACTGGCCGGAATTACTCGCGAGGACAAGCAGATGCGTTATCAGTGAAAAATATAGCTTTTGATCCATACATTTATGAAGAGATCTGTGTGTCATGATAATTCAACTTCTAGTAACCATCCAGCCCATCTAATCTGCCCGTGTTTCCATAATCAGTCCTAGGTCTTTTAGATTCAGCAGCCCTACGCCTGTCCCATGCATGCTTAAATTCCCTCACTGTATTAACCTCTCCCACTTCTGCAGGGAGGCCATTCCACTTATCTACCACCCTCTCTGTAATATAAAAAAGTCAACTTGAAGCGAAGTTTGTCACAAAGATTGTTTCATGGCAGCATTGTGAAATTACAGAGAATAGGCACCACCATTTTAACAATAACTTTTTTAGGGGTCAATTAAATGTTATTTAACGTTATTTTAATATGGAAGCTACCACGTGACATCTAGACCATTCTTGGGATATTT